>CM042697.1:407118553-409518553 GCA_023614405.1 Avena insularis
TAAACGGAAGGATATGATATGGATAATTGTGGACAGACTCACTAAGAGTGCACATTTTATTCCGGTAAATCAGAAAGATAATGCCGAGAAGTTAGTAGAAGTTTACATCAAAGAGATAGTAAGTAAGCATCGAGTACCCAAAAAGATTGTAACTGATAGGGGATTAGTGTTTACTTCAGCATTTTGGAAGCAATTGCATGAAGCACTTGGTTCAAATTTAGATTTCAGCACAACCTATCATCCTGAGATAGGAGGTCAAACTGAAAGAACAAATCAAATACTAGAAGACATGTTAAGAGCTTGTGCATTAGATTTTGGAGGTACATGGGAAGATCATCTACCATTGGAAGAATTTTCCTACAATAATAGCTATCAGAGTAGTCTAAAGGCAGCTCCATACCAAGTTCTATATGGAAGGAAGTGTAGATCACCAATATGTTGGTAGGAGTCTGGAAGCAGCAGAGAATTTGCACCAGACTATATCAAGGAAAGACAAGATATCATTGATAAGATCAGGGATAGACTGAAGATAGCCGAGAGTAGGCAGAAAAGTTATGCTGATCAAAGTCGAAGATCATGGCATCCAGAAGTGGGAGACATGGTATACTTGAAATTAAGTCCAATGAAAGGGTGAAAAGGTTCGGAGTTAAAGGAAAATTGAGTCCAAGATACATCGGACCATTCAAGACATTGAGTCAGAATAGAACTATAGCTTATGCTTTAGAGTTACCGTCAAGATTGGCTCAAGTGCACAATGTTTTCCATGTGTCGCAACTTCGTAAATGTTTGAAAGCTTCGAATGATGTAATCACACATCAGGAGATAGAACTACAAGCAGATTTGACCTATGTTGAAAAGCCCTGTAAAATATTGGAAGAAAACTGGAAAAGGTTAAGGAATAGAGCAATCAAATATTGCAAAGTACAGTGGGAACATCACCCTGAAAGAGAAGCCATGTGGGAGAAAGAAGAGGATTTAAGAAAAGCCTATCCATAACTATTCAGGTACATCTCCACAAACTTCGAGACAAAGTTTAATTTAAGGGGGGAAGTCTGTAACATCCTAGCATTTAGGAACTAACGAAGGGTAGATTTAGGAATTTGAAATGTTGCATGCATTCATCCGTGAAAATGTGGGTAAATTTTTCGCCAAATAAAAACCTAAAGTGATCAAGGTTTCTTTCATACTTTGAGATTAGGTTTAGTCTTAAATGTTGATTGCTATAGACTTTGATATGATCTTTCTGGTCTTATGTGTTATGGGAAATGAATTTGAATTTAAAACATTGAGTGTTTGAATTATAATTCAAAAGGATTTTTGAATAATGTTTGAATCTTGATTTAATTAAGAGTTAACCAATAATAAATTAAACTTTATATAAAAAGAGCAATTAAGAATATGAATATTCATTTCATATTTACATTCAATAATAAGTTACAAAATGTAACTTAGGAAAATCATTCACAATTTTTACAATAGTAAATAAATAAAGAATAATATTTCTTTATTGATAATAGTACAATCTTTATTACAAAATAATAAAATAAAGATTACAAAAAGATAGAACTAAAATTACAAAAGAATATTACAAGTGACTATTCTATAAAGAAAAATAAAAAGACTAAACTAAAATCTTCATCTTCAAATCTGTACCTGCAAAATAAACAGAAACTTAATAGACAAAGGAAAGTTAGAATTAGCATTATTTTACTCTCAGACTTGTGAGTGAAGTGCACTGATCAAGGTTCATCATTGAGTGAACTTATAAAAAGGGGCAAGTTTCACCAATATGAAAGAATGTATCTTTCATAATTTTAAGGTTAAGCATTCAATCTTCATAGATTCAACTAATCAACTGAAAATCATTTTCATGTCATCACAGGAATCATAATTAAAGAAATCCCTATGTATATCTTCACTGTTTGAAATCATTATCTCAAACTGCAGATAAATTCTTAAGCCAACAAGTGTTAATATAGTGACTTCATCAAACAACACTCACTGTCATTAACCAAGTAATGACAGTGGTGTGTTGTTAAACCACTAGATTTCCAAGTTTTGTTTCTAAGAGCAACTGTACCATCTGATCATATCAAATTTAATCCATAGGATCATCTGATAAGCCACTAGCACCACCAAAGTTCATCTTAAACAGCAAGACACATCTAAACAATCAATTAGCATGCTAAAGGATCATCAAAACTTGATCCCAATTCATCAGTATCTAATCAACAGCAGGGTATGAACCCTAAACAGAACCAAGAACCCTAATCAGGACCAGACAATCACCAGAGAGGCCACCACCAACATTGAGCATAGGAGGGCCTCACACCGAGAGCATGAGAGGAGAGGAAGCACTCACCAAAGGTCCTCGCTGGAGAATAGAAGAGGAAGCAGAGGGGACGACGACCATGGTGGCACGGAGAGCACCCCTAGGGGGGCGCTGTGACCCATACAGCACCACAGCGGTGACTATATCCATGCCTAGAGGCGAGGTGAATCACCATGATGAACGACAGCAGCGGCGGCGCTAGGATCCACGCCAACCCCGAACCCTAGGGTTCAGGACGGCGTTGATCTGTCGCAGGAGAGCTTCATGCCCAAATCCAGTTGGATAGGAGGGAAGAGCGGAGTCGACAACCTCCTCTTGCACCACGGCGGCGGCCAACACGGTCCACGACGGCAGGAATCATCGGCGGTGATACCACCGACCACGGGGTCAGGGATGGAGGAGGGGAGGAGTGAGCTCAAGGGTGAGAGACAGCGATTGAGTGGGCTGAGTTGGGCCAGAACCCTTCAGGGTGGCTGTTTTGACTATGCCTAATGGGCCACAAGGGCCCAATAAGAATAAGCCAGCCCAAAAACCTTTAAGGCCTATTTTAATAAATAGGAAAAGACCAAAATGCCCCTAAATTAGTTAAATTCTAGAAAATAAAATAAAATTCCAAAAATTACAAGTAAAATATTTTTGGATTCATAATAATCCAAACTATCCAAATAAATTAAGAAATAAAATTTTAAACATATAAATTTTATTAAGAATTTTGTAATTTATATATTCCTTATGGAATTTTACAAAATTATTGAAATATGATAAAAATAAATAAAAATCACTTTCATTATATATTAATATTGTAGTATTTTATAAAAATACTAAACAAATATTTAATAATAATTTTTTATATTTAAGTAATAATTCTTAAAAGAATTATTAAATCAATAAAAGTCAAATAAAAGGAAAATAAAATAAAAGAATACAATATTCTATTATAAATATTAAAAATTAATATTTGTAACTCCTTTATTATTAAAAAAGAACTTTATTAATAATGGGAAGAATGCATATCAAGTTTAATGATGCATTACATTACTTTGCATATTGTCCTTACCAGGCAATAATGATGTTTTTGTAGACATAGAAGCTCACGGTCCAGTGCAAGCATCAGACTTCACTACCTTTCCATCACAAGGCAAGTTCATCACTTGCTCATATGCTTTTAAGAGTCTTTATCAAAGTATTTGCGAATTGTGTGTTATCATTTACACTATAGAAAAAGAAAACTATATTTTCTCAAGATACTAAATCTTAGATATCATCCTAAGTGATGATATAATGGAGCAATAGAACTTAGGGTTCTACTTGCACTCATGATGAACAATTAGGAATTAATAACCCATGACATTAGTGATTCTAGCGCCGTATATTACGCGTTAACCATGAGATTTGGAATGAGACGGAGAAGTCAGTTGTATCCTTTTCCTCTTGTATGGAGGCAAGACGACCTTAACGTGACGTTGTGATTCCTTGTGTGGATCCAACATATGGGTGGGCACCCTTACGCCCCACACTTTTGGTGTCTAGATTATCTATGAATGGTGTTTAGGGAGATAGTCCATGTAAATGGTACTAATCCGGGCATCACTAGGTCATAGAGTCTTCGGGAACTCATCAGGGTTTTAGCCTACCCGAATGGGGGCTTAACGAAGGTGAGCTAGCCCGAAGGATCATGCATACATATGAGGTCGCGGAGAGGGCAGTGATTGGCTTGGACCAACTACTAGGCCCCACATCATGGAATTGTGGACGGGATAGTACGCCCGGTTGTGCAACAAGGAGTTGGTATCTCATGGAAAAAGTAACACACCTCTGCAGAGTGTAAGAACTGTAACTTGTTACTCCGTGTTCCGGGAAGGAGCTACGAACACGGCAGGAAAGGAACTCCATGAAAGTTCTGGTCAACCTGTGAAGACTGGTGGTCATAGATTTTCATAATAAAATCAATCTTTAAAGAAAGATTTAGGAAAATTGCATAGTGCCAAAGACTGATAGTCCGAGGTGGTAGATAGTGCATCGAAGTTCCTACCTTGCATATAATGAATTTGCTGAGTAACGTTGTTACTCATCCTTTCCTTTGAATCCTTGCTTAGACTCTGAGAACCCTGAAGATACTCCAATGTATGCATCCGAGAGTCAAGAGGAGGTCTTCTATGAAGAGCCCAACTTGTATGGAGCCGTAGAAGGGGAGGACTACGACATCGTCTACGGAGGAGAGTTCTAGGAGTCCGAATAATTACTATAGTTCTAGTAACCACTTGAGCCGAGCATCATGAACAATATATAGCAATGAACAATAATAGATCCAAGTGAACTTACAAATAAAGCTATGCTCCCCGGCAACGACGCCAGAAAATAGTCTTGATGACCCACAAGTATAGGGGATCGCAACAGTATTCGAGGGTAGTATTACCCAATTTATTGATTCGACACAAGGGGAGTCAAAGAATACTTGCAAGCATTAACAACTGAGTTGTCAATTCAGCTGCACCTAGAAATAGTTCTTGCTCATAAAAGTTTATCAGTAGCAACAATTTTGTAATAGCAATAGTAAAGTAACAAGAGGAGAAAAACAAGAGCAACTGTAACACTAGTAGCAAACTGTGGGATATGAGCGCGGTAGGCATAGGGATGGATGGACAGACGTTGCATGGACAAGTCTAAACATGTAACTTCAAGATATAGGGAAATTGCAGATAAATAAGATAAAGCATCCAAGTACTAAACGATCATAGGCATATGCTCCATATTTACTCATGCGTGCTCGCAATGAGAACTTGCACATCTTTTGTCCTGCCAGCCCGTTGCAGCGGGGCCTCAGGGGAACTACTAGCAATTAAGGTGCTCCTTTTAATAGAGCACTGGAGCAAAGAATTAACACTCCGTGAACACATGTGATCCTCACATCACATCCATCCCCTCAGGTTATCCCAATTTCTATCACTTCGGGGCCTTTGGATCCGAACAATGATATGTGTACACAACTTGCAGATAAGATCACAAACAATACTATCATAATGATTCAATAATAAGTTCAAATCTGATATCATGGCACTCGGGCCCTAGTGACAAGCATTAAGCACAACAAGTTGCAACAAAGTCAAATAGCACTAATAGAGATACTAGGCACCATCCCTAACAATCTTATTCAATTACATGATAGATCTCATCCAATCCCTACCATCCCCATAGCCTATAGCGGGGTATTACTCAATCATGGATGAGGGAAACATGGATGGTTGATGGATAGGCGTTGCTGATGACGATGGCGATGATCATCTCCAAATTCCCCGTCTGGCAGGGTGCCAAAATGGAGTTTCTGATTCCGAATCGCGGTTTCTGGTGGTGGCGGCGCAGCGGAACTCTTTCTGGAAAAACGTTGAAAACCCCCTCTCGGTTTTTCGGTCAAGAGGCAACTTATAGGCAAAGAGGGAGGACGAGGGGGTGCCTGGGGTGGCCACACCCCCTCCAGGCACGGCCAAGCCTGGCCCGTGCGACTGGGGTGTGTGGGCCCTACTCCGTCTCGTCTTCTGGCTCCATGAGTCTTCTAGTGAAATAGAATTTTTGTCATATTTTCCGGAATTTTTCCTAATAGTTGATTTTCTGTACAAAAACTAGACACCAAGGTAATTCTGCTAAAAACAACATCATTCCGTGTTAGTTGTATCCAAATCACACAAGTTTATAGGAGAAACAATAGCAAAAGTGTTTGGAAAAGTAGATATGTTTTGGACGTATCACATACCAATAAGCAAAAAATTCAGCAACAAGGAAAACTAAAAAAAATGTTGAACCCAAGTGGCAAAGGTAAAAGGAAAGGTAATGCCCACCAAAAAAAATTCCTTATCCTAATCGAGTTCAATATGAACCAGATAAAGCTATTTATGATTATTTTGCCGAGGCACTGGGAAGCCTTTGCTTAGAACTTCCTTTAACTAATGCTATTCAAGTTTCTACTTATAAAAAGTTTATGCGAGATATTCTTAATAGTACAAATAAAGTAAATAAGACCTTAGCAGTAATGACAAGCTTTGGTGACAAGTTGCCTGCTAAGCTTGGAGACCTAGGTATACCAACCATCTCCTATGCAATTGGAAAAACAAATATATTTAACGCTCTTTGTGATTTAGGAGCAGGCATTAGTGTCATACCTTATTCCTTATTTAAAAAATTGAACCTTGGAGAGTACTCTCCCACTTCAATAACTTTACAAATGGCGGATAAAACAACTAAACAACATGTCGCTATGATCAAATATGTTCTGCTTAAAATAGACCAACATGTTATACCCACTAATTTTATTATTCTTGATGTTTTTGAAGACGCCGAACTTTCTATCATCTTTGGAAGAACTTTTCTTAGAACAACTGGAGCTAACGTAGATTTCTCTAGCGGTAAGATTTTCTTTAATATATATGATAATCAGATTGTTCGATATTTTTCAAAGAAACATGAGCATAATGGAAAATACGTTCCACCGCCTAAGCGTGTTCAAGCAGCAAAAACCATAGATGAAGAGAATCTTGAGGTAAACGCTAATGGTATGGAGATAGGCTAAAACCTAAACTCTAGAATAAAATACTTAATGGGAGTTAACCCATTCTCAATAAATTAAGTTTAAGTTTGTTCTCTTTTTACCTTGTGTGTACTAATAAATTTATTTTGACTCCTCAGATTTGTAGAGGATTTACCCTAGCGGAGTTTAAATAAGCAAGAGAAAATTGAAAGAAAAAAGTAAGATAGGGTTCAGACAGCGTAACGAGCACCGGTACGGTCGGATGCCTCCGTACCACGCGCCCGTAGTGAACTTCGATGACTTCACCCAGGGTTCGCCGTACCGATAACGAGCATTGGTATGGCCGGATGCGCTCGTACCCTGCGCCCATACTGAACCTCGATGAATTTGTTCGCAGTTCACAACATCAATAACGAGCATCGGTATGGCCGGGACACACCCGATTAAGTTTCAAAAAACATAGGTGTTCTTGTTTGGTAAGATTAACCCTTCAAGATTTTCTGACTAGGTTAAACCCTAAACTATTTACTCTTAAAATTTCTTTTCGGAGGAATGTAATATGTTTTGTTTCCTTAGAGTTCACTAGCACTATATTTTATTAGTTGTATTTTGTGGATTTTATCTTTTTCTTGATGTGTCATGATTAGAAGAGTCCACATAATTCGTTTCGACATTGTTAAAAGATCACCATATTAGTGAAAATCCAATATTATCTCATAAAATTAAGAAACAAAATCGAACATGGATTGTAGGATCACATTTATAACTTCTTTCACTTCGCATAGTACATGGAAGCCGTTTCGACATTTCACTCGACTACTGCAGAATAGACCATCAATGACGGACTCAAAAAACCCATTATTGACAAGCAAAATGCATGTCACTGATAACTAGTCACCGGTAAGTGGTTACTAGTGACAGACAAGTGTCTATCACTAGTATGTGTACTAGTGACAGACATTTACATGTGTCTGTCACTAGTATGTATAAGCAATGACATTCAAAAGAGATACTTGTCACTAGTTGCGATCAAAGGCTGGAGTCTTGAGGGTTTTGTAGCGACGGGCTCATTATTTTGTCTGTCACTGGTTTGAATTTCGGTAACAAAAAAATTAATGTGTTTTCCATGAATATTTCAGATAGCACACTATATTATACAAAAATTAAATGCATTTTTTGAGCAAATACAAAAAGTATAGTACTTAATTTACATCGCAACATGTGCCATGATTTGGACGGTACTGACCCAACATATGAACATTCTTATATTGCGTCAAAAAATAGTAATTTGGAAGACTATAGTGCTAGCCAAAGTTGATCTGAATTGCACATGGTGCAATTTCTATTTATACAGCAATAACACAACAGTGAAAATAAACTAGAAAAATGAAAACAACTAGACTATATAGATACTACTCATAGTTCCATTCGATGAGTAGTCCCTCTTCGTCTCAATCTTTAACGCACTACATTTGCGTGTGACATTTTTTCATGTTGTACAACAAAAACATGTCGTGCACATTGTCATCCAACTATTAGGTCGTCCCTGATCGTTACACCAAGATCACTTTTGTTTATTCTTCATTTGCTACAAGTGTTTATAAGCTGTGAGAATTTCAATACAAGGATGGAAAAATATGCATACAATGTCTGCGTATAAATATACTCCAGATGCTAATAAACATATAATAGTAAAAGTGAATCTAGGATCTATATAAGAACTAAAAAGATGATCCTCACTGACCTATTTTTCTACACATACAAGCTATACACATCAGCAAGCTTGTAGGTCTTTGTCATTATATATTTTTTAATTTAATATTTACTTTTATTTTTCCGAGCAACACAAAGAAAATCCCATTACCTTACCACGCCACCATTTCGTCATCCTCCTCACAACGCCGACGACGACTCTCCCTACGAGATTCATCCTCAGCCGATGAACTTGGTCTCGCAATCCTTTTATCGTCCTAGGTGAGTCGATTTCTCAAACCCATGTCCAGCTAGATCTATAGATGCGACAAGGGCCATTGCAGCTCTTACCGAGGCCCAAACTTCTCATTCTTCTTCACCAGATCCGTGAGATGCTGTTGTACTGTCATGGAACACATGACTAACAGGACAACACCGATGGCATATCTTCACATAGGTCAACGAGTAGCAATAGAACATGAACAAAGAAGATATATATACCATAATCAAATTAATAACCATACATTAATGTTGATCTAGCCTTGACTTGCTTACAATCGTTTTGAAAGAAGATTATTAAACTAATGCTAAATAGTCGGGTTTTTTTTCTAGCAAGATCAACTGAAGTATGTACTGCCACAAATAGTCCGTTTGTTTTTTAACACTTCTCTTATTTTTAATTTCTAAAGTTTATCTTATTAGGACACAGATAATGACACACTTTAGTTAAAAGGTAGATGATCGTCAGTGATAACCTTAGGCAGAAAATAGCCTCCAATCTCAACATCCTCCATTGCTTCCCTAAAACCATTGGGAGAATCTCGTGGCCTCCTTCACAACATATTTAGCAACACTTCCACATCAAAGAACAAAAAAAAGCTTTTAATCAGATTAATTTTAACGACTTGACTACATTTGAGTAGATCAGTTCTACGGACAGTCAGATAAACAAACAAATTACCTGCTCGTAGTGGGAGAACTTGGTACGGAGGTCCTCGGCATCGGGCACCCCGGCCCGAACGCGTCGATTTTCTGGAGCAACTTCTCCTGCTGCTCGGCCAACAAAACGATTACTCGGATCAGATTGAAACTGGGGAAAGAAATGGATTAATTAGGTTTGGAGTCTGGGTCTGGTTTACCCGGACGCAGACGTCCCGGAGCATGCCGCCGTCCGGTACTCTGTGGTGAGTCACCACTGGTGACCGAGTGGCCTCATCCTAGCCGAAGGTTCCGCTGGAGCACTCCACCCCGCACTGAAGCGATAGAAAAGGCGCCACCAGGTAGCACCGAGAAGGTACGGCGAGAGAAACGACGGGGAAGCATGCCACGTCGTGGTGGCCGGCGCCCTCCTAGTCCTCGCCGGCGTGCAGCACCCGCCCAACTCCCTTGGCCACCTACGATGATTAAGTCCTGAGCGGGTCGATCTGCCGGTAGCTGACTTTCCCCTTTTTTCTTTTCTCTAGGCTAAAAGCGTGTGACAATTAACTCCCTGCTTTAACTGCCGGGATACGCTCCTATCTTTAGGCACATCCAATTAATGATAGACATTACCATGGCAAAGATGACATGAGCAGCATGCATTCTAGTTCCTCCGTTTTAAAATATAAAATGTTTTAGGTTTATGAGAAAATGTATCTAGACTTTTTTTAATGTCTAGATTCATTTTAAACTTTAAACATACATAATAAAAAGTTTAGATACATTTATTTATAAGGCTAAAACATTTTATATTGTGAAACGAAGGGAGTACTAACCTAGGTCCACCGTTTTAGACCCGGTGAGAGAATAGAAAGAGAGATACCCAAAGCATTGCTTTGACATACTCCCGGTCAGTACCATCAAAAATCTTCCGCTAGCTCCAACCTGGCACGCATGGAACATGATTTTATAGCCGGTCCCGGACTGCTACCCTCTTGAAATAGGCTTTCGTCCCGCTTTATAAATAAAGCAAACATCCACAAGGTACAGAGTACAACATCATCCAAGTAACATAAGCTGGGGCTACAGCACAAACCGACCCGAACACGAGAGCCCAACATGCAAGAAAGGGAGCAGCGCATAAAGATCGAGAGCACCAAAGAAAGAAGAGCTAGGCCGGACTAGGGGGGGGGGAGCCGCCGAGCCGCCTCCAAGAGACGCCGTAGAGTCACGTCCAGCCCCGCCTTATCCCGTTGTCTACACAACGGGTACCAGAGCTGCAGAGAAGTCAGAAAGCGGAAAACCGAGTCAGAAGCGCGTCACGGGAGAATCTTTTCAATCACCATCTTATTCCGGATGTTCCAGAGTGACCATGACATCGCAGCGAACACTAGCCAGAAAAGGTGGCGGCCCTTTCCTGCCCGATTCGCTTGGGTTTCTAGGAAGTCACCGAGATCATGGGCCTGCCAGTCCAGGCCCAATGCATCTCTGGTGAAGTTGGAACCTCGCCGCGGGACAGGTGAACATTATGTGGGTGCCCGATTCGGGGATCCCACATAATGGACATAACCCGTCCCCCGGCCCCTGTCGCTTGGTCACCTTGACTCCCGAGGGAAGTCGGTCATGGAGCAGCTGCCACACGAAAATCTTAATCTTCAAAGGGAGTGGGGCCTTCCAGAGGGGCTTGGTCCAGGAGAGCACCTCGCGGTCAAAAAGGGCGCGGTAAGCCGAGCCAGCCGAGAAGGACCCGGAGGGAGTGAGCCTCCAGGACACCCCATCGGGCGCGTCTGTCAGGGATGTTGGGAGCTCCGCCCTAAGCTCCCTCCATGCTTCAGTTTCCTCCGGGCCAAAGGTGCGATGGAATGAGATGTTCCATGTTCCCTCAAGAGCCGCAGCGGATACCCGGAGGGATGGATCGGAGCAAATAGCAAAGAGGCTCGGGTATACCACCCATAAGGGGCGTTCCCCGAGCCAGGAGTCTAACCAGAACATGGTCCCCTCCCCATTCCCCACCGAGACTATGAGCCCTAGCCTGATCTCGGGCTTGATCTCCTGGATAGAGCGCCAGAACTGAGAGTCGTCCCGACGATCACAGTCCAGAAGGGGCCGACCTCGCAGATATTTGGCCTTAATGAGCTTGAGCCAAAGGCCCCCATCCTCGCGAAGAATCCGCCAAACCCACCGCAGCATCAGGGCCTTATTGATCTGGCGAGATGCTGGGATACCTATGCCCCCAAACTCCTTGGGGGCGCAAATGTCTGCCCATTTGACCATGTGGTACTTCTGGCGACCCAAGGGGTCTTGCCAGAAGAACCGGGACAACTCCTTATCAAACGCTCCATGTACCCCCTCGGGGAGGAGATACATGCCCATCATATACATGGGCAGACTGGACAGACAGGAGTCAATCAGGATCGTCTTGCTTCCTTTAGATGTGAATCTGCCACACCAGGGTTCGGACCTTGAGCGCACCCTGTCCACGAGAGGGTCTAGGTCCCGGATAAGGATCCTGGTATCGTGGACCGGCATCCCTAAATACGTGATGGGGAAGGAGGAGAGCCGACAATTAAAATTGTCAGCTATCCTCTCCTGCTCGTCCTGAGAGAACCCCAGCGCGATAATCTCGCTCTTGTCGAAGTTAATCTGCAGTCCCGACATATCCTGGAAGCAGAGAAGGAGGAATTTGAGGTTCGCAATATCTAAGGACGAGCCTTCAATCATGATCATTGTGTCGTCTGCGTACTGAAGCTGGGTGATGCCCCCCCCGGAATAAGGTGGCCAACCACCCCGGAGATGTGGCCGACTGCCTTAGCTTTTCAAGCATTTCAGTTAGGGTATCCACCGCCGCGTTAAAGAGAAGGGGGACAGCGGGTCCCCCTGTCTCACACCGCAGGAGGGGTGGAAGTAGGGTCCGATCACGCCATTGATGTTAATCGCGTTGCTCCCGGTTATGACAAATTGCATTATCCAGGTGATCAGGCGGTCGTCAAATCCCCGTCTACTGAGGACTTGCCGAAGGAACCGTCAGTCCAGACGGTCGTAGGCCTTATGGAAGTCAAGCTTCAAGAAGATGCCTCTCGACTTACTAGACTTGATCTCATGGATAATCTCATGGAGGGTGAGGATCCCATCATGTATGAATCTGCCTTTGAGGAAGGCAAATTGATACTGGTGGGTGAGGCGCTCCATGACCGGCGCAAGGCGAGACGCGCAGACCTTCGCAAACATCCGATGGATGACATTGAGGACCGTAATGGGCCTGAATTGGCGAATGTCCGAGGCCCCTATTACCTTAGGGATCAGGGTAATCACACCAAGGTTCAGCCGACCCATCACAAGAGTCCCAGTATAGAATTCCTAGAACAACGGCATTATGACCGGCTGGAGGTCTCTCCAGAACGTCTGGAAGAAAGCTACGGGGAGGCCATCAGGTCCCGGCGCGGAGTTGGCCTTCATGGCCTTCACCGCCCTCGCAACCTCCTCCAGCAGGAACGGGAGGGTGAGCTCCGCATTCTCGTCGTTCGTGACTCTGGCCCTAAGCGTCCAGAAGTCAGCCGCCAACGCGACCCCGGAGTAGGGTCCTGCCGAAAAGAGCTCCTTATAGAACGAATAAATATGGGAAGATAGTTCCCCTGCCTCCTCGATGAGGAGCTCATTATCCCATAGGTAGGGAATAGAGCATTTCCTACGGCGACCATTGGCTACCGCATGGAAATAGGCAGTGTTCGAATCCCCCTGGAGGAGCCAGTTCTGGCGGCTGCGCTGTCGCCAGTACAGCTCCTACCCCTTGTAAATCTCCACTAGGGAGATCTCTAGGGAATAACGGTGAGACCACTCGTATGCTGAGAGGCCCACCAAGTATGTCGCCATGTCAAGGGCATGAATCTCCTCCAATAGTGCGCCTTTTTGGAGCCTCGTGGCTGCGCCGAGATTCGCCCCCCAACCCCTCATGAATTGGCGGGACATCTTAGCGCAGTGATGCCACACGTCCACTGCATTGAATCGTCTAGGGGGAGATGCCGCGGCCTCCCGCCATTTGGCCTGGACTGCTTCCACAAAACCTGGCTGGTGAAGCCAGAAGTTTTTGAAATGGAAGCGGTTCTGCCGTGGCGGGGAGGTCCCCCCGGTCAAGAGAACCAGCGGAACGTGATCCGAGCCTACCCTAGTGATGGCGTGGAGGGAGCAGAGAGGGAAGGCAACCTCCCAATCAACAGAGACCAAAACGCGGTCTAGGACGCTCCTGACGGGATCAGCTCTATTGTTAGTCCACGTGAAGCGGGCTCCCACTCGCGTGATCTCTCTAAGAGCGAGATCCGCGATACAGTCATTGAACATCCGCATACGCGGGTCGTCCATGATGTGGGAGCTCTTGTCGTCGGGGGAGCGAATCAGGTTGAAGTCGCCCGCCACCACCACCAGAATGGTGCAGCGTTCAACTTTGGCCTTTAACTCCTCGAGGAAAGCCGGGGACCGACTATGGTCCGCGGGGCCATAGACGATGATAACCTCCCATTGGAGGTTGGATCGCCTATGGGTGAGAGACATGCTCACAAAGAATTCCCCACGGTCAATGTCGTCGACCTCAAAGGTATCCTCCTTTGCGCCCAGGAGGATGCCCCCCGAGTGTCCCACAGTTGGGATCTAATTCCACGCGAAAGTAGGCATATGGGATGGACGCCTGGAGCGCGATGGCCTCGCCACCGTCGGAACCCCTCCCCCCGTTGCCGCCGGGTTGCTGTGACGCCTCGGAGCTGTCCGCCCTGACCCGCTGCCGTCGGACGTGCCGGTGGTGACCCCATCGCCGCCTCGGACGCGTCCTGCCGGCAGCAGGTTGGGTGATGGACCACGCATCGTCAGAAGCGCCGGCCTTGGCCACAGGGGATCTCGTGCCGTCACCGTCTCTGGGCTCAGGTGGTCACGCCGCCGCTTCCCCTGAGGCCACCGCCGGCCGCCAGCAGCTCTCGCCCTCGGCCTCCACTCCTTCCTCGACCTCATCGGCCAGGAGTTCGGACCTACGGGGATGGCTCTGGGATGACGTCGCTGAGGAAGAGGAGGAGGCAGAGGCAGTGGCTGTGGAACTGGCCCGGCGGTGCTCGCCCCCCCTCCCGTCAACGCTGGCCGACTTCCTGCCGGTGACGCAGGCCGGCTCCGTCGGGCCCTCCCCTCGCCGTCGCCGGCGCTCCCCTGGCCTCGCACTCGGCGCCGCCCCACTTGCTACGGCCGGTGGTGGTGCCCTGGAGTCCCCCTTCCCGCTTCCGGTGACCCCCGTCCCGTCCCCTCGCCGGAGGTGCTCGTGCTCGCGCGTGTGCAGGGAGATGGATGGATGGGCCTCAGCTGGGCCGGTTGTGGCTGTTGGGCCGATCCTGGGCCCCTGGGCGGCCTGCCCCTGGCGCAGCCAGGATTTTAGAGTCCTAGCTAGGCCAGAGGCGGCTTCGGCGGCCCACAGCCCATCGCGGCCTGATCCTAGCCAAACCCTAAGTGGGTCAGTTAGATCATGGCTCTGGGTGCATTCAGGATCTCGGCTTCCAAACACCGTCGCCACCCCTCCTCCTCACCATGTCCCGCCCCCGCTGTGTGTCCCTCGGCCGCCCCCTGTTTCCTCGCTTCCGGCGGCCACCGCCCCGCCCGCCACCCTGAGGATGACCTACGCGGAGGCCCTCTCCCGGAAGCGCCCGAGGAGCCCAGACCCCCCGCGCCGCCACCACCGCTCCCCTCCCCCTCGGGCTCCGTCGGCGGATGCTGCGCGTGCGCCGGCGTACTGCCCGCCCGGCCGTCGCTCGCCGCCTCGGCCCCGGTCTCCGTGCCAGGGGGCCCCCCATCCCGCCAGGCAGGCGCTGCATGTGCCCCCCCAGGGGACATGGTGATGCCTACCGTCGGCAGGGGCAAGGGTCGGGCGCCCGTAGAGACAGCTCCCCGTCAGGTCAGCGGCGGGAGGACGCCCTCCGGCAGGAACTCCTTCGCCGGCCTCATGCCCGCGAGCAGTCGGACCGGGCTGACGCGGTTGAATGGCGCCGTGGCAGGGAGTCTCCTCCCGTCCGCTCCCCTCGCCAGGAGTCCGCCCCGACAGCGGC
This sequence comes from Avena insularis, assembly GCA_023614405.1. Lineage (NCBI taxonomy): Eukaryota > Viridiplantae > Streptophyta > Magnoliopsida > Poales > Poaceae > Avena > Avena insularis. Next base: position 407,134,086 of record CM042697.1, read on the forward strand.
GGAACCTCCTAAGAAGAAAAGGAAGAAGAGAAAGAAGAAGAAGAAGGCCCCGGCTGCCTTAGGTCCAACGGCCTCGTCTTCCGCTCCCCCTCGGCGCGCCCAGCAGCAGTTGGAGTACCTTGGGCACTCCATTGCCGGTGGGTTCTACTACATAGACATTGGGGGGGGTGGCGATGACGGTGCTGGCGAACCTTGCCATTGCCACTGTGGTAGAGGGACAGTAGCTCCCAGACACTGTGGTGATTTCGGCGGCCTTGATACAGGATGAGTTGACTCAGATGATGCCGGGCCACTCCTGGTCTGTCCGCGAGATCTCACCATCTCAGTTTGCAGTGACTTTCCCATCGGCTGAGATTCTCCGGATCACAGCTTGCAGCTCCACCCTCACGCTCCCCCTCAGCCAGGTTCAGATCTCCATCGAGCCCTTGACTGCCCACCCGGCGACCTCCTCAACCCTCTCGTCGGTCTGGGTTTGGCTCATTGGCTTCCCTGAGGACGCGTCTGTCCGGACCCGCGCCATCATCGAGCTCGTCTCCCAGTTGTTCGGCAAGCTTGAGGAGCTCGACGAGTCGTCATGTGCGGGGACGGGTCCGATCCGCCTGAGGGTCCTATGCCTGAACCCTGCCCTCCTCCTGGGCCCCCTACCACCGTTCTACTTTGGCCGTGAGGGGAGGATCCTGGTCATCGAGCTGGAGGAGGCTCTGGACGACACCTCGTCCCCTCCCCACCCCGCCCAGCCGCCTGCCGGGGGTGGGGCCTCGTCGGAGTCGGAGTCCTCGGAGGGTGAGGAGGATGCTGATGGAGATACCCGCTCGCCATCCACGTTGCCTCGTGCTCCCCCCGCGGGACTTCCCCTCCTCGTGACCCTGACTCCTGCCGCCCGCCCCCCCTCACCAGGCCTTCTTGGGGGCTGGTTCCCCGCCGCTCGACCTACAGATCTCTCAGTATGGCTCCAACTTCCACCAATCTGATGGCTTCTCCGGGCACCTTGGGATGGACTCCCCTTTCCTGCTGTGCGCACCCGCCCTGGAGGAGGCTGTGGAGACGACAGACCGCGACTCTGGGAGTGTGGGGTTGGAGGTCGATGTGCCCTCTTACCCTTGCTCCCCAGGGGTGGTGTGATACTCGCTGTCCCCGGGCTCCACGTTGTCGTCGCCCAGGGCCTCCCCCGCCTCGTCCCCCTCGACCTCGGCGCTTCGCCCTGAGGAGCCAGCCGCGGTCGTCCTCGCCATCCCCGCAGCTGGCCCTCGCGCGAGGCAGGTCCGCCTTCCTCGACCGGTGCCCCCCCTTCTCGCCAGAGCGCGCGCTTGGCCAAGGCCATGGAGGGGTGCGCTGGGGCTGAGCCCACGGTCCCCCAGCTGGCGGAGCAGCGTACAACAGCTCGCAACCTTGATCCAGGTACATCTCGCGCGGCCCCTCCCTCCCCCTGCACCCCCACTTCCGGCTCTCGGTTCTCTGTGTTGGATGATTGCCCGATCGACCACCTTGCAAAGGTGGCCGCTGACAGCGGTGTGGTTTTCCGTGGTGAGAGGGGCCCGCACCTTGAGCAGATTGAGGCGATTAGGGCCAAGGAGATTTATGAGGGCTCCCTCGCCGTTTCCCAAGCCCGCTTGGCTCGGTTGCAGGAGGGAACCACAACATCACCAGGTTCCGGGACACCCGCTCCTGGAACTAGGTCTGATGGTTCTCCTAGGCCACGCCCCTCGGCCGTCACCCAGGTAACCCCCATAGTACGGGGGTCACAAGGGAGACCGCCAAGGCCGAGCGCCAAGCCACAGTCGGCGGGTCTTCCCAGCCACGTCCCCAATAAGGGGACCGAACCCCCAGATGTTATCCAATGAGTTGGCCAGCTATTATCTCGCTCATTTGGAACATTAGGGGGTTTGGGAATGATGGCCGGCGGCGTCAGATCAAGGATTACATGCGCCAAGAAAATGTGGACATTGTGGGTTTTCAGGAAACAATAAAGCAGGACTTCCACCTCTCTGAGCTCCAGGGTTTGTCAAGGCCGGACTGCTACCCTCGGTAGGTCCGTCCGACGGTTTTGCCCACAACCTCCAATAAACTAACATCGATCTTTTAGTGAAGTTGCATACTCCTAGCAGAAGATACACGAGTCGAATCGTGGTATAAATAGGGTTTGGGTCCATATACATGTTATACTTCAAGTAGGGAACAAGCACAAAAAAGATCAATAAAACTAAACCAAACAAGTCTTGGACTTGCGTTGATCTCACTCAAACGAGTTGGAGTGAGAGCGACCAAGTAGTGGAGCCTAGCCTAGGGATACTAGGCGTAGGGGGAGTGCGCGACCAGGTGGGCTAGCCCAGAGAAGGGTGGGTGGCAAAGATTTGGTTGGCATGATTCGGGGAAAATGTCCATGTTAGCAATGACATATCTTTAAAGATGCTCGTCATTAAGAAATTATCCCTTTCAGTTATATGACACAAAAAATACTAGTGACGGACATATTTTGAGAACATCACTAATCATAGCATTATCGGTGATAGACATTATAGCTACCCGTCACTAAGTAATTTTTCCATTCACTCTGCCTCCACAAAAAATACTAGTGACAATCACTTCTATACGCCTGTGCTAGTGTTCTGACTAGTGACAAGCTTATCCCTACCCGTCGCTAGTAATACTTACTACTAACATGCCCAATTTTGTCTGTCACTAACTCCCTGAAAGCTATAAGCCTTTCTGCAGTACCTCTGATTCGATGAGGTCATTTTGACATTGTTAAAATATCATCCTGTTTAGTGAAGATCCAATGTCTCACCAATTTGAGAAAGAAAAGCAAACATCAAAGTGGGATCAAAACTCAATTTTATTTCAATATATGCAGTACATGAAATCCATTCCGACATTTCACTTCGCTGCAACATCAGGATCAATAGAAGCCGTTCCAAAATTATTAAAATATCACCATTGGTGAAGATCCAATGTTAAATAAAATTGAGAAAAAAAAGGAAAATGGAATGTGGGACCTCATGTCAATTTTGTTTCACTTTGTGCCGTACATGGAAGACAATTCGACATTTCAATGTGCAGCAACCTATGAATATAGGGAAACCGTTTCCACATGGTTAAGATATCATCATATGGGTGACAGGAGATCAAATGTCTTACAAATTTGAGAAACAAAAACAACATGGAACGAAGTGGGATCAAATCTCAGTGTCATTTCACGCAGTACATGGAAGCCATTTTGACATTTCAGTCCATTGGGGAAGATAGAGTGACTCACAAAATTGAGAAACAAAAGCAAATATTGAACGCGTGATCGAATCTCGACTTTATTACACTTTGTGCACTACATTTACAAACAAATGCCCGTCATTATTTGCAAAATCTGAACTCCGGTGCGTACGTGCGTGGTCACATAGCTCATGTCACTACACACTTGGCAGCTCGACGCATACACCAATCCTACACTTTAATTTACAAAATGAATCAAACGACAAAACAAATGAATGAATGAAAGAATCCCCTCAGTGTTAATGTTGTATTAGTTTGTTAATTTACCCCCCTCGATTATTATTAAGTCGGTTGAATAGTAGCCATTGCTTTTTCCGTTCAAAACTAGAGCCTTGAAACGATCATCTCCCTCCTCTGCACCTTCTCCATTTTTTCTATGCTGTAGAACACCGCTTCGCCTGCCGCTGACACCAGCTCGGCCATGTCCCTGCACCATTGCACAAACAGTCGGTCATTTGCGCGCTTGGAAGAGGAAGATGAAGAAAAATGCAATGCATGCATGCGTGATCTATGACGTACCCTCACTACAGGAAAGATTTGTCGGCATAGGTTGCCGATGGTGGCCGTCGGCGTAGCCCCTCAGCCGTCGGCGTAGAGGACCTCCTTGACACAGCGCTCGTAGCGGACCCCACAATGTCAGACCACGGCCGTTTGGTCTAGCCCTAGAGCTACACCGATGGCCAGGCCGTTGGCACAAGCCCAGCTGAGGAGCAGCACGAGCCCGCCATGTCGCCCTGCTACACCGAGAGCCAGGCCGTCGGCATAGCCTAAACTAATTTTTTTAATCTTTCAATTGTTTGACTTGTTAATCTCTCGTTTTGAATATTTTTAACACTAATTATACTTAATTATTGATTAAATTACAGTCTTATTCAAATTTCTCGGTCGGTCACTCATCCTCACTACTCCACCCCCAGCACGCTTAACTTTCTCGTTCCTTCAGAATCTGTTTTCATAAAATAATTTTCATATTGTTGTCAATACTATGATATCAATCTTATTAACTCTTATATTATCATGTCACATGTTTGTATTTTTTGAAATTATAAACAATTGTTTAAGTAAACAACAATGAATAAGTAAAAAATATCATTAAATTCAAATAAAAATATAATAATTATTTTTGTATTTTTCTATTTAATATGGAATAATTAATATATTTAAATCTGTATATCGGAATTCGACAAATAATATGTCTAAATTGATTAGTAAAATGAGAGGAATCCAAATATGATATCAATATCATCTTATCACAAATTATGTTGTGATTCTTACCATAATTTCATTTGTCCGTTTAAAACGGCACGTATAAAGATTCTTAACTCGAGGCTGAGACTCGTTAAACGTGAAGTGGATCTCTGATAAAATAACAAATTGTGAACCTAAAAGTAATTTTCGTAAAAAATATGAGCATCAGATCATGTACCTGTAGTTCATATTTGACCCACTTCCTACCGATTCGGCAGGAATTTGTCTTTTTCATCAGGCATAGACAGAAATGTTTGAGATCCCTCTGTTAGTATATTTTCCATGTAAGGTGATCTAGTATTTTTGAAAAATTTGGCGGTAGCATTTTGAATTAGCCATTTGGTGCTTGCTTCACAAAATCGCCCATTTTTTACACTCAGAAAATGGCTTTATTGGTGCGGTCTAAAAGGAGAACTTCCTCCTAAAATATTGTTCGCCATCCCATGACGCACATGTATGCACAATATAGACACATTATCACAAACTATGCCTCTATTCTAGCCATAACATTGATTATTTGACCCGAAAGCCAAAAACCTCGAACGAGATAGGTCATTTTGTGAATGTTTTTTTGAGACATAATCAATATACCAAGTTTGATGTTTTTTCCTTCTATCTATGTCATATAATATGACACCACGTGAAGATTTTGCATTGTTTGAAGTGTTTTTGAATTTTTTATGCCCATTTTAAACTATCGTCAAACTTTGTCGAATGACGGGAATGAAGATTCTTAACTCGGGGCTGAGACTCGCTAAACTTCAAGTGTATCTCTGATGAAACAATATATTGTGAACCTAAAACTGATTTTTGTAAAAAAAAACATGAGCAATAGATCATGTACCTGTAGTTCATATCTGACCCACTTCCTATCGATTTGGCTTGAATTTGTCTTTTTCATCAGGGATAGACGGAAAGGTTTGAGATCCTTCTGTTAGGATATTGTTTATGTAAGGTGGTCTAGTATTTTTTAAAAATATGGTGGTAGCATTTTGAATTAGTTATTTGGTGGTTGTTTCACAAAATGTCCGTTATTTGCACTCAGAAAATAGAAAATGGCTTTTTGGTGCGACAAAAAGGAAAACTTTCTCCTGAAACATTGTTCGTCATCCCATAATGAACATATATACACAACATGGACATATTATCACAAAATATGCCTTTATTCTAGCCATAACATTGGTCATTTGACCTAAAAGCCAGTAAACCTCGAACGAAATAGGTCATTTTGTGAAAGTTTTTTAAGACATAGTCAATATATCAAGTTTGGTATTTTTTATTCTAACTATGTCACATAATATGACACCACGTGAAGGTTTCGCATTGTTTGGATCGTTTTTCAATTTCTTATGCCTGTTTTAAACTATTGTCAAACTTTGTCGAAGGACGGGAATGAAGATTCTTAGCTTCGGGCTGAGACTCGCTAAACTTAAAGTGGATCTCTTATGAAACAACATATTGTGAACCTAAAAATGATTTTTATAAAAAATCATGAGCATCAGATCATGTACCTGTAGTTTATATCTGACCCACTTCCTATCAATTTGACAGGAATTTGTCTTTTTCATCAGAGATAGACAGAAAGATTTGAGATATCTTATTAGGACATTGTCCATGTAAGGTGGTCTAGTATTTTTGAAAAATATGGTGGTAGCATTTTGAATTAGTTATTTGGTGGTTGCTTCACAAAACCGTCCGTTCTTTGCACTCAAAAAATAGAAAATAGCTTCTTGGTGCGACAAAAAGAAAAACTTCCTCCTGAAAATTGTTCACCATCCCATTATGCACATGTATGCACAATATGGACACATTATTACAAACTATGCCTTTATTCTAGCCATAACATTCGTCATTTGACCCGAAAGCCAAGAAACCTCGAATAAGATAGGTCATTTTGTGAAGGTTTTTTTGAGACATAATCAATATACCAAATTTGATATTTTTCCGTCTAACTATGTCACATAATATGACACCACGCGAAGGTTTTGCATTGTTTGGATCGTTTTTAATTTCTTATGCCCATTTTAAACTATATATAATGTTTTATGTTTTACTTACTTTTTGTATTTGGATTATTGTTTATGTTCAGATTGTTATCCATTAACATATCATCTTTGATCTTGATCCATATGATGTCTTGTGAGTAGTTCGTCTAGTTCTTGAGGACATGGGAGAAGTCATGTTGTTAGTAGTGAATCTGTGATGAGTTATTATTCAATGGTTTAGTATTTAAGTTGTGGTGCTATTCTTCTAGTGGTGTCATGTGAACGTCGACTACATGACACTTCACAATTTATGGGCCTAGGGAATGCATTGTGTATTTGGCTACTAATCGTGGGGTTGCCGGAGTGACGGAAACCTGAACCCCCGTTAGGACACCTTTGCACAAGGGAGTGTAGGATCTTAGAGTTTAAGGTTGTGGTTAGATTTGTATCTTAATTACTTTCCTATAGTTACGGATGTTTGCAGGGAGTTTAATCACAAGTATGTATTAGTCCTAGGAAGAGCGCTATGTTAGCACAGGTTCACCCACACAGCACTTACAACACCAGAGATGAGTACTCAGCTATTTGAAGTGAAAGCACTTGACAGAATTCCCATGTGTCCTCGAGAACGTTTGGTCCTTATAAGTATTTCCGCTGGCTTGTCCTTTGCTAAGAAAGGATTTGGCCACTTGATCCTTTTGTTCGTTACCTTTGTTACTTGCTCCTTGTTTTGTTGCCTTGTCATAAAACCACTAAAAATCCGTTTGCTAAGTATTCACAGGGATTTCCTGCTCCATACCACTGTTTAGCACCTTCTGCTCCTCGTTAGGATCGACACTCCTATTTATCAAAAGTACTACGATACACCCACTATACTTGTGGAGGGAGTAGTTCTTCCTCGAGGATAAGGGCTCTGCCGGTAGCTATGTGTTCATCTCTCTCTCTCTCTATGCATGATCATATTGTGATCATGACCTTTGTAATCAAGTAGATCTACTCTGCTACTCAAGTGCTTCAATAGATCTCTGCTCTACCCATGTGTGTGAAAGTGACAGCATGCACACTGTGGTGGCACTTAGTCTAGAGTTCATATCCTTATCATGAGTATATTTTGAGTTGGTTGTCTCTATGAAATTGTGGTGTTTATTGGAACCATCTAGCGCTCAAGGTGACAGTGTAGGGTTATCTAGATGGGGAAGGCGGACTTTGAGGTGTGCTGTTATAGCCCTACCATGGATTAGGGTATTCAACCGGAGAGTAGTTAAGATTAGTATCATGAAGAGAAGATATTTATATGAGAGTGTTCACTAGTGAAAGTATGATCCCTAGGCGTTGTTTCTAAACATTGAAACACCGTTCACAACTAGATCTGTTACATGTTTGCTTTCTTCCATCTGTTTGCCTTTAGTCTTTTCCTCCCTGTTAGAAGCTCTTTTCTGGCACCATTACCACTTATAATCATCCATACCACTTGTATTTCACTATATCTTCGCCGAACTAGTGCACATATACACCTAAAAAGTGTATTGGGTGTGTTGGGGACACAAGAGACTTCTTGTATCTTAATTGCAGGGTTGCTTGAGAGGGATACCTTTGACCACTTACTCCCTGAGTTCGATAAACCTTGGGTAATCCACTTAAGGGAAACTTGCTACTGTTCTACAAACGTCTGCACTTGGAGGCCCAACAACTGCCTACAAGAATAGAAGTGCGTAGACATCAAGCTAATTTCTGGCGCCGTTGCCGGGGAGGTAAGGTAAAAGGTACTCACATCCTCTTGGTGTGTGAGTGCTCGAAGTTATTTCCTTTAAATTCTGCAATTTTGTCTTTTTGTTTCTTGTTAGTTAGGCTTAATGGAAAAAAAATTAGAGAGCTTTATAGTATTTATCTTGAGTTAGGACATGAAGTGTTTGAAGAGAAAATTAAAAAACCTATGGAACTTTATTTGCATGCTAATATCAATGTTATTAGTATGAATCCTTTGAACACCATTATTGCTAATGCTATGGAAACGTCTAATCTTGGGGAAGCTAGTTTTTATGAAAATGATCGTTTTAGTTCCCCAGCTTTGGAAGATAGCTATTCTATTGCTTATGATGATACCAAACCTCCAATATATGATGATTACAATGATGAATATGATATATTTAGTCCACCTACTATTGAGGAGAAAATTGATTGTGATTACAATCTGCCTCCTATATTTGATGATTATGGTGATGAGAATAATAATGATAGCTATTTTGTTGAATTTGCTCCCACTACAATTAATAAGAATGACTATGCTTATGTGGAGAGTAATAATTATTATATGCATGTGGCTCATGATAAGAATGTTTTATGTGATAGTTATATTGTTAATTTTATTCATGTTGCTACTAAAAGTTATCATGAGAGAGGGAAACATGGTTTTAAGTATCTCAACAATATTAAGTTTCCCCTCTTTATGTTGAAAATTTTGAAGTTGCACTTGTTTTGCTTTCCTATGCTTGTGGCTTTGTGCTTTCATGACTTGTTTCTTTACAAGATTCTTATACATAGGAAGTGGGTTAGACTTAAATGTGTTTTGAATTTGCTTTCCTGATGCTCTCTTTTACTTTAATTCATATTTCTTATGTGAGCATCTTCTCAAACTATCAAGCCTAACATAAAGGCATTAAAGAAAAGTACTTCTTGGGAGATAACCCAATAGTTTTCTTGAGTCTTCGAATTATTACTTCTATAATAACCTCTCCTTATCCTTTTTATTTGATTTTTGTGCCAAGAATAACCTCTAATGAGAGGGAAGTAAGATTTGGGGAGTTGCTGTCCCAAAACATATTTTTGTGCTCCACTGTAAAAATTCTTGAAAAATCTCTGTAAGTCGGATTGATCTATAATTTTCTGAATACACCCCCAGGTTGTTAGATAACTTTCTTTAGTTCAACACTTTTTGATTTGAGCAACATAAGGTCTTCGAAAAAATCGGTTTTTACCTACCGGTCTGTTTTGACAGATTTCTGCCATTATTTTCATTTGCCTCTTAATCGGTTTCTTTTTGAGTTCTCCTTAATCACTTGGGCTTTTAAAAGGAATTGCTACAGTATATTGTGTTCTAATGAAAGTTTTCCTTGTTTTTAAACTAAAACCAAAGGTCTATTACTTTTGAATACACTGATGTTGCTAATGAAGATTGTATGAAGGAAAATTTTCAGGTGTAAAGGAAGAATGATGTAATGAGATGAAGAATGGAAAAAATCTCAAGCTTGGGGATGCCACCCGCTTCACCCCAAGGAAATATTCAACAGGTACAAGCGTGAAAGCTCCGGGATTCCCAAGGCACCCCCTTCTTCATCAATAAAAATCCGAGGTCTCTTTCTAAACACTTTGTTTTTAATGTTTCATGCACTATTGTGTTGTTCTTAGAGCGTCTTAGTTTTTGTTTTTGGTTTTCGTTTGCTTATTTTTCTGCAATAAGTTGGTTGGTTCCCATCACACTTCTTTTTGGAGAGACACACTCCGTTTTCATTGCCTAGAACACTCTAGTTTTCACTCTTATTGTTTTGTGAGTGTTCTCTTTTGCTAGCACTGTGTTTAGCCTTAGTTTTCTTGTTCTTTCGGCTTAGAACTTTTTAGTTATTCTTTGTGGATTTGTGAGACAAGCTCACTGATCTTTATTGATTATTATCTTTGTGAGTTGTTTCAAATAAGTCGATTGGTGTTGGAAAAGAGTAGAAAGTTTCATGCTTTAGTGGTACAAAAGGGAGCTTGTTTTGACTGTGGCTTAGACTTTATCATGTCATGTTGGATGTTGCTTTGACCATATGCTTAGTGATTATTACTGTACCATTACTTGTTCCAAACAATTGAGATTGCTTAATGTGCCTTGAAAGAATCATGCATTGTTTTAGCATACAAAAGCATAGTATTGTGGTATTCTCCTTTGATGCTTTGTTTGGGTTGACTTGGCACATTCTCACACCATGTTATGACTATGAACCAGTCACCATAGCCTCTATGATCATTTAGTTTTTGACTTGTGGTACCACTTTATGCTTTGATTAGTAATGTTTTGTTGCTCTGCATGATTATGGCCATTATTGCTCTCTTAGTTGGTCGCTCCCAGTCTTTTGCTAGCCTCGACTTGTATGAGTACGCTCTACTCATGCATCCAACTCCCAAGAAACTAAGTTATTCCAAAGTGTCCACTATAAATTCCTATGCATGGTGTGTTACACCATTCCAAGTATATTCTTGTTTTATCTATCTTCCAATTAAAAATTCACTTTGTTATGTGAAAAATTAGTGATTAAAGCTCTCACAAACTTGATGGAACACTTTATTTTTCTTGACCCTAATAAACTTGAACCATTGTGTCATCTGTGTTGTATATGCTTGCACTTATATATTGGGAATTAGCAGAACCATGCTGTCACAGGGAACGCTTTCAGCATTGCACTTGTACATTATACCCAGTTGATATCATGCTCTTTTGTTTGCGGATGTCGTCGGTGTGAAATAAAAGGGGATCTTGTAAGTCCATGGAGTTATGTATGTGTGTTAGAGAAACGCCTGGGCCGCTAGCCTAAGCCATGCCTAATCATGGTGGAAACTTGCGGCGTCACCATAGTGAGCAATCTATGAAGCTTTCTTCTTATAAAAAAGACATATTGAAAAGAGGAAAGAGAGAAAAAAGCACCATTTTCCCATGGTAAATAAGAAGATTGCTGAGATGCTCATTGTCTGTTTGCCTTGTCATTTTGATTATGGGATAGCTCCTGTATCATGTGCAAGGGGTACCCCGTTGGCGGTTCTCTATGATACACATGTACTTACAATGACACAAACTTACATGTGACAAAAGTTGAGTAGCATGAGGAGCGGCCCTCGTACTCAAGGGACATGAGATTGCCAACTTATACTTTGTCAAGCATATACTCCATAGTTTGTTCACTTTAACCTTAATCACTTCAAGATGCTTATGATAGGGGCAATGGGAGCTGAAAGCTAACAAGTACCATAATTTTTGGAAGCTCTTTATGAGACTTGAAATCCTAGCTTCCCTTTGAAGGGCCTTTCTTCCACTTTTATATTAAGTTCTCCACCTTCTATCTTTATGCACCAATTAAGAGAGCATAGTTGCCATTCTTAGTTCTATGTGCATTGTCCCAAAACTTATTGATTGATTCATAACGCTGATATTGCTTGCTCTTGAACTATTTGTATCTAGTCACCCTTATGAACTTTGAAGGTGTCCTATGCATTTATGTTTTGCTACTCGATGAGGGACAAGCTGAATGCCACTATGCTATGTTTTCTATATGTAAAACAAACAAACGTCTTTCAATGCATTGTTATTCATGATCCATTATTTGTATCCTTTCATGTTACAGCATAGTTACTTTGTCTTATTGTTAGAACTTCATCTTTCATTCTCTTGTTTAGAGTACTTTGATCCCAGCTATCAATGCTTTACAATAGTTGAGGGTGCATGTCACCTCAAAAATTATTCTTTTTATTACTTACCTACTCGAGGACGAGAAGGAGTTAAGCATGGGGATGCTTGATATGTCGTTAACGTATCTATAATTTTCAATGCTCCATGCTTGTTTTATATCATTTTTCTTATCTTTTGTCTACACTTTGAGGTATTTTTATACACTTTTTGGAACTAACCTATTGACAAGATGCCATAGTGCCAGTTGCCTGTTTTCTGTTGTTTTTGGTTTCAGAAAAGCTAGAAAATGAATATTATCAGAATTGGACGGGACAAAAGCCAAAGTCATTATTTTACCCAACACGACACGGAACCTCGAAGCAGAGATGGAGTAGGGCACCAGGGTGGCCACACCCTAGGGTGGCGCGGGCCTACCCTGGGCCATCGACCTTGCCTTCTTCGCCTATAAGAAGCCCCCGACTCAAAAACCGTAAATCGTCTGGGAGAAAGCCACAAAAAATTCCGCAGCGCCGCTGCCACCGAAAGGGAGATTCGGGGGACAGAAGTCTCTGTTCCGGCACCCTTCCGGGGTGGGGAAGTGCCCCGGAGCCATCTCCATCGATCTCCACCACCATCTTCATCGTCGTTGCTGATTCCCATGATGAGGAGGGAGTAGTTCTTCCTCGAGGCTAAGGACTCTATCGGTATCTATTTGTTCATCTCTCTCTATGCATGATCATATTGTGATCATGAGCTTTGTAATCAAGTAGATCTACTCTGCTACTGAAGTGCTTCAATAGATCTCTGCTCTCCCCACGTGTGTGAAAGTGACAGCGTGCACACCGTGGTAGCACTTAGGATAGAGTTCATAAATCCTTATCATGAGTATAATTTGATTTGGTTGTCTCTATGATATTGTGGTGTTTGTTGGAACCATATAGCGCTCAAGGTGACAGTGTGGGGTTATCTAGATGGGGAAGGCGGACTTTGAGGTGTGCTGTTATAGCCCTACCATGGATTAGAGTATCCAACCGGAGAGTAGTTAAGAGTAGTAGCATGAAGATAAGATATTTATATAAGAGTGTTCACTAGTGAAAGTATGATCCCTAGGAATTGTTTCTAAACATTAAAACACCGTTCACAACTAGATATGTTACATGGTTGCTTGCTTCCATCTATTTGCCTTTAGTCTTTTCCTTCCCGTCAGAAGCTCTTTTCTGGCACCATTACCACTTATAATCATCCATACCACTTGTATTTTACTATCTCTTCGCCGAACTAGTGCACCTATACACCTGACAAGTGTATTAGGTGTGTTGGGGACACAAGAGACTTCTTGTATCTTGATTGCAGGGTTGCTTGAGAGGGATACCTTTGACCACTTCCTCCCTGAGTTCGATAAACCTTGGGTAATCCACTTAAAGGAAACTTGCTGCTTTTCTATAAACCTCTGCACTTGGAGGCCCAACAACTGTCTACAAGAATATAAGTACATAGACATCAGCAGCGAGGTCTATGGTTGCGGGTACGTAGGGGCTAATATCGGATATGGTGTCGGTGAAGGAGATCGAAGGTGCTATTGGTGGAGGTAGAGCTAAAAGTAGAGGTAGAGGTGGAGGGGGTCGTGGCCACGACGACCTTGGCGTCGACGATGGCGGCACGCTGCTCGAAGTAGCCGGGCAACGGCGGTAGGGTCGGCGGGTGAGCCATACCCAAGGATCGGAAGTTTGATACCATGCAGAATTGTATAGAATAATAATCGATGACAATATTGTGGCAATTACAAGGGTTATATATGAGTGTCTAGGTGCACCAGCCTAGCCCTATAACAAAATGACTAGGATTCTTAAACCTAAAGAGTTGTATTCTAACATAAATTAGTATACAAAGGAAATTGACCCCTCCCCTCTCTCTATCTCCTTGTTTGGATCGATCTGCCCAAATCAGTCGGGAGCTAAGGGCATATCCACCGGGCCCGGTCACCCCAAACGGTCCGTTTTTATCCATTTGGGTCGCGATCAATATGGAGAGGAGGTACGGCCTGTCCGGCCGGACACGCCCAGTGGAGCGACCTATTTGTCCGCGTAGTCGGACATTGGCGCTATCGCTGGGCAAGGGATGCAAATCAGTTGAAAATGTCAAATTGACAAGCCAAAGACTCACATATTAACTAACAAATAATATGGCAGACGTGCGTCATCGCGCTCTGGGCATCGTCAACAAGTGGCCACTGGTTCTGAAATTTACAAAAGGAGGCATTTTCATACACAAATGTTCCTAAAATGGCAGCTTCCCTGCCCAAAAGGTAGCATCCGCCATCGCCATTGCCCTTCAGGCATCGCTAGCCCTAATGGCCTACTGCCTCTTCACAAACCAAGCCTTGCGCTCGGGGTCGGCGATGCTATCCAGGTCGGTGAGCATGATGGCGTTCTCCTCGGCCATGATCTTGGCCTCGGCCTCCTTGTCCTTCGCCTCTGCCTCCAGCACCCTAGACCTGGCCTCGGCCTCCTTGGCATTTGCTTCGACCTCCGTCGCCTTGGCCTTGTCCTTGGCCTCGATCTCCATTATCCTAGCCTTGGCATTGGCCTCCTCCACCTCGATGTACCTCGTCTGTAGCTCGACAAAGGTCTTGGCGCTGGCCTCTTTCTCTTTGTGCCGCCTCTCCTCCCTCTCAGTAATGGCCTCTTCCTTCTTCTCCGGGATCTTCTTCAAGGTCTCCTGGGACACCAAGGAACCAGCCTGGTGGGCGAGGTCGGCCTTCATGGCCTTGTGGCCACCAGGACGGCGGGCATGGCCGACAGTCCCGTCGTTGCAGAGGTGATGAAGCCTTCATCATTGTCGTCGTCATCTAGGTCGACGACGCCGCTCATCAAAGAATTGATCTTGCCCTTCTTCTTCTTGTTGTTCATTTCTCTCCAAAGGGCATAGCTAGTCTCCCCATTTTTGGTGTCCATGATCAACAACTAACAATGGGGAAGGTGAATGCATTGTTATCATTCAGCGTCTTTAAGTGCTCCATTGCCTTCAAGACCTACACATATGAATGCCAACAATGGCTCAACGGAAATGCACGACATTGACAAAAGAGAGGAAAAGTTTGTACCATGTCAACCGGCTACAGGCCGCTTATTTTCCTTTTTCTCACCATCTCGAAGGAGCCTTGGAACTTGCTACACTCGGCATGGATGGTGCCCCAATGCTTGGAGAGGGAGAGATTGTTCCTCTCGCTAAATAAGGCGTCCTTCCTGAATTTCCGATGCTCGTGGAAGAACCTGCCCACCTTTGTCCAATAGGCAAATCTCTTTTGCTCGGCACTGCATAGTGGATCTTGTGAAATCTCCATCCATGCCTTGCGTAGGTGCTTGTCCTCGTCGGGGGTGTAGCTCGAGAATCGTTGGCTCAACTTCTTGCCGTCGGCAAGTGAGGCCACGAGTGAAGCGGCCAACGACGCGGCCGTGGCGCCCTCGGCCATGGAAGTTCCATTGTTTCCAAACAATGTCTCGTCCGCAATGTTGCATGCATCTTGCTGCGTATCCGGCTCAGCCTCGCCGCTGTCAGCATAACCGCTGCCACCACCCTTGTTGATCATGTCGTGGAGGACACCCTCACCGTCGTTGCCCATGAAATCCTACACCCAATTTGGCCATCGCAAAGCGGTGGGAGCAATATACTGGCAATGGCGAAGAAATGTGGTGACCATACCGTGTCGTCGGCGGCCGGCGGCTCGGATCGCATTTCACCGAATAGGTTGACTAGCATCGGCATGTTTGCGGCAGAGATGGCGTGCCGCTTCGTCGACGCCTCCAGGGTTGCGTTCGCGGTGGTTGGAGTACGGTTTAGGTCGATGGCGGGCCCTACGATGACACTGTGCGGGGATGGTTGAACCGGTACAGCTGGTGGCCTCCAAGCAAGGGCGTGTGTGCGGCCCTGTCTTCCTGGGCTAAATGGTGGCCGACCGGTAGGCATTGAAGTGATGGAGATGGTAAAGGACGTGTCGGCCATGGCCATGCCGGGAACAGAGACGGCTCCGCTGAAAATGGCAGTCCTCGCCTCTTGCTTGATCATGTTGACGGCGCACCTGGCGACACTTACTGTCAGCTTGTTGGCATTGACCCTGTTATGGGTGGGGAGGAGGCGCTCATTCTCCTCCCGGCGCTCCGTCTCGAGCCTAGTAGCGACGCGTCGATTTCTCGCCGCTACCCGCCGGCTAACGCGCTTGCCCGACTTGGTCTTCCGCTCCTCCAGCGTCTGGTCCTTTGCGGGTTTCTTCGGCCGGCCGCGCTTCTTCACGAAGGGAACGCCGGAGGACGCAGCGTCAAGCATAACAGTGGGATTCATCGCCTTCCCTCCCGCTCCTGCCAGTGGAAATTTGAGGGAAGTTTTTTAGAGGAAGAAAGTGGTGTGATTTATGTACCACTGGCGGGAGGAACCGATAAAGATAAAGGGAGGGCGCGCTCGGACAAACGCGCTGTCCAGGCCGACGCAACCAAAAACCCGATTAGATGCATGGATGGATCGAGTCGGACGCGTTTGTCCGGATGGATCGGGCTGCTAGGACACCGCGCATGTCCCACGTGTCCACGTGGATGAGTTCGGACACGCTCAGACGGAATATGTCGGCCCGATGAAGAGGTCCTGACAGACAAACGAAACACGGGACAGGGCTTGTCGCTGTCGGACGGACATCGTGGTCTGAAAGTGATCATGCGGCCGGTGTTTTCGTCAGTAATTTTATTGCTGCGATTGATCGAGTCTTTTATCTGCATTACATGCTTTTTGGATCAGGGGCGTGTTTTCATACTTAGTCGTGCATTCATATTTCGCGCAAAAAGTAGTACTTAGTCGTGCATTCGTCTGACTAGTTTTTGAGGAGGAAGAAATAGTAAGCCATGCTAATGTTTTCGAAGAGGAAAAGAAGCCACACTCTATATGACTAAGTACTACTTTCTTCTACAAAAAAAAATTGACCAAAATTTTGTTGGTCACTCGTGTATATGCAGCATTGGGTTGGATGTGAGCTACCTAGCTTGCCGGTCAAGATTAATCTTCTGTTTTCTTTCAATCAACAGGGGAAGCTACTATGAGGAGTCCAGAACACCCCAACGACCTTGATTAATAATAAGGAAAATGCCGAGGCTTTTGAGACGGGCGGTTCGTTATTTTCTACCGCATTTCCAACACTGCGTGCCGTTTTTCTCCCGAGAACAAACACCTAACACTGTATGTAACATACAAGTCGTCACTGCGCCGAGCGACAGAAGCTGCCTTACAAGTTCCACGAGCAACGTCGACTTACCCTTGGCGGGGACACGATCCACCGGCTGATCACTGACCACGTCTGTCTACAAAATAAAAGTTGATCACTGACCACATTTAAAACGGAGCGGAAGGATTCAGAACTGGAGAAAGAGACGGGCGCCCGGGAAGTCACGGTCTGCACTGCACCCCCACCGTGACACAACCACATCTCCAATGCAACTCAGATATGCGTCGCGGCAGGCAGCAGCTGTTGGATGCCACGGACATGCATGCCAGATTTGACCGGGGTCGATCGAGGCGGAACACCGCAGCGCAGAGCCATGTGGAGACTGGCGACGGCGCGCGCGCTGACCAGCTGACCGCGTCCATGTCATGTGGAGCACGAACTAAACGCGTGCGGTGTTGGTAAGCTTGGAGCTACCGGCGATCGAGTTGCCGGCAGGTGAAAGGGACGCGCGGCGGTTTGGAGCTTGGGAGAGGTTCGTGCGCGCGTGCCGCCGGGGACAGGGACAGCGACATTGACGGAGGAGTCCGTGCCTTTTTTTTTATTAAATGGGCGTTTTATTGCTGAAAAGTAAATTTGTACATTGCCTCTGTATAGATAGGATACACACAGTTGATCAACCATATCATTCGAGTCCACTCAACCACTTCCTTTATTTTGCAACAACGACAGCAATAGTTGGTGGTTTGTGCAATTTTCTCCACTCAACCACTTCCTTTATTCAATAATTCTGAGCAAATCAGCAAGCATGCTCTGGTTCCAAACTTCGAAAATGGCAATGGCTATCTAGGTGATGTTTACATGGTCGCTTCCCAATCATAGTTTATCATTAGAAAGATGGGAACAGTGACTGTCAACAGGCTGGTGCCTGGACTATTCAAAGTTCCAGTTTAGGGACTGCAGGCATTCAACTGTCTTTTTCTTTAATTTTAAAACACCCAATAGGTCGATGACTGGATTATCATCTCTTTCCGGACCAAATCATGACTGATGTTCTGGTAAGAAACACGAAAACGAGAATTCCATTAAGATTCAAGGTTTGAGTTTCAATATGGTCAAGTCTGTACAAGGTACATGTTCAAGCTATATTTAATATATTGGACGCGTTCGATATAGTCCGCATGGCCCTCGGGCAGACCCGTGGACGATGAAAACAGCCCATTTTTTTGCATGTTTTAGTTATGGCTAGCACGAACGCTAAAGCAGGCCAGAGACGGGCTCACCAACAACGCTCTAATCCATCGTTTTCGTGGAGCTGGTCACTGAACCGTCTCAACTATTGCACGCATGGAGAAAAGGGGAAAACACGTCAATAACTCCTTCCAAACTCTCTCACTCTACTCTCACCTCTCCTCTCTCCTACTCCCCGTCTCGCTTTCTCTACATCACATTAGAGAGACTGGTAGACTCCCACTACTAGAAAAAGGCCTACCGCCAGCACGCATGCCGCCGATGATTATGTCGGCAGTATCGGCATAGCGCCGACGCGCGGGCGACGCGCCGAGGTAAGTGGAAATAGCGCCAGCGCACTCGCAGTGTGCGCCAACAGTAAGATATAACGCTGGCGACCTACCTAGCTGACTTGTGTGCCAGCGCTATGTCTTTTAGCATTTTAAAAAATATGGTAACTGTCTTATAGATAGACAATTCATAGATATTACAAGTACGCATTAGGAAGTCTAATCGGATAGTTCATAGATAGTTCATAACTAGAACACCTAATCGGACGAGTCTGGTGTCGTGTCCGACACCGGATCCAACGAGAACAAGTCAAGCCAACGGGGGTCGTAGTCGTCAATGGTGGTCGGCCCGGCGATCGGTGCTTCGATGAAGGCCCGCTTCACCGCCTTCTACGCCCTCCATCGTACGTGTGCGGTCCTCCTTCTTCGCGGCCCGCCTCGCCGCCTTCTGCGTCCTTCGGCTGCGGTAGTGCTCGTTCTCGGCGGCGACGTCCTCGAGGAAGCTGGCCGCCCACACATGCGCCACGCGCTCGTCCCGTTCCATGATGCACAGTCGACGCTCCGTCTCGCGATGGCAGCGCGGCTCCTCCTGCGTGACGATGTACAATGGCGGCACGAGATCCTCGGCCTGCTGGCAAGTCCACACGTCGTTGAAATTCACCGGCGAGCGTGGGCGCCCGAGCCGCCATGCCATGGCGTCGTACGCGCGTGCGGCCTTCTGTGCGATCTCGTAGGTGCCGAGGCCGATGCGATCATCGCTGGTACGGATCTCCGTGTAGTAGGTGTTGTTGGGACGTCGCACGGACGCCGCGGTACCCCTAGCTCGAGCCATGGTGCCCCAAGCTCGACCCGTGACTAGGCATGGCGGTTGGAAAACGCGCCTGCAGGATAGTAGACATTGCAAATAGGATAAGCGAACTTTATAAAGTAATAAAATGATAACAGTCAGTCAATTTCCTACAACACACTACAGGCAGCGACACTAGTAAGTCAACCAGAACATGAAGAATTTAAAACCGCAGATTTTCAGTAATCATACTACATGAATGGGAAGCTACGTCGCCGGCCGGTCGCTACGCCGACGGCCAAACGTCAGGGCCGTCGGCGTAGCCATCTTCCAGGCCAGCCCCGCCAAGCAGCCGTCGGCGTAAAATTGCCCTCGGCATATTCTATGCTACGCCGAGGGCTGCTATTTTTTAATTTATCTCATTAAACTTTGAAAAAACATAACTAAATCATTCTAATTCAGAAAAATACAAATAATATATCAAAATTTGCAGAAAAATAAGACCTATCAATCTACACTCAAATATTACACATTTATAAATAAAAATTAAGTAAAATATAAAACATTATATATAGTTTAAAACGGGCATAAAAAATTCAAAAACGATCGAAACAATGTGAAACCTTCGCGTGGTGTTATATTATGTGACATAGTTAGAAGAAAAAATATCAAACTTGGTATATTGATTATGTCTCAAAGAAACCTTCACAAAATGACCTATCTCATTCGAGGTTTCTTGGCTTTCGGGTCAAATGACCAATGTTATGGCTAGAATCAAGGCATAGTTTGTGATAATGTGCCCATATTGTGCATACACATGCATCATGGGATGGCGAACAATGTTGCAGGAGGAAGTTTTCCTTTTCGTCGCACCAAAAAGCCATTTTCCATTTTCCGAGCATAAAAAACGGACGGTTTTGTGAAGCAACCACCAAATGGCTAATTCAAAATACTATCATCATATTTTACAAAAATACTATACCACCTTATACGGAAAATGTACCAAAAGGGGGATCCGAAACCTTTCCGTCCACCTTTGGTGAAAAAGACAAATTCCTGCCGAATCGGTAGGAAGTGGGTCAGATATGAACTACAGGTACATGATCCGATGCTCATGTTTTAAAAAAAAATCATTTTTAGGTTCACAATATGCTATTTTAAAAATATCTAATGAAAGTTTAGCGAGGCTCGGCCCCGAGCTAAGAATCTTTATGTCCGTCGTTCGACAAAGTTTGACGATAGTTTATAACGGGCATAAAAAATTCAAAAACGATCGAAACAATGCGAAACTTTCACGTGGTGTCATATTATGTGACATAGTTATAAGGAAAAATATCAAACTTGATATATTGATTATGTCTCAAAAAACCTTCACAAAATGACCTATCTCATTCGAGGTTTCTTGGCTTTCGGGTTAAATGACCAATGTTATGGCTAGAATCAAGGCATAGTTTGTGATAATATGCCCATATTATGCATACACATGCATCATGGGATGGCGGACAATGTTGCAGGAGGAAGTTTTCCTTTTCGTCGCACCAAAAAGCCATTTTCTATTTTCCGAGCATAAAAAACGGAAGGTTTTGTGAAGCAACCACCAAATGGCTAATTCAAAATAATATCACCACATTTTACAAAAATACTATACCACCTTATATGGACAATGTCCCAACAGGGGGATCCGAAACCTTTCCGTCCACCTTTGGTGAAAAAGACAAATTCCTGCCAAATCGGTAGGAAGTGGGTTAGATATGAACTACAGGTACATGATCCGATGTTCATGTTTTTTCACAAAAAATTATTTTTAGGTTCACAATATGCTATTTTATCAAATATCCAATGCAAGTTTTCCTTTTCATTGCACCAAAAAGGCATTTTTCATTATCCGAGCGCAAAAAGGGGATTTTCTAAAGCAACCACCAAATAGCTAATTCAAAAACGGAGGGTTTGTGATTAGTTGATATGGATATCATATTTGGATTCCTCTCATTTTTCTGATCAATTTAGACATATTATTTGTTGAATTTTGATTTACAGATTTAAAGATATTAATTATTCTATATTAAATAGAAAAATACAAAAAAAATAAAATTATTATATTTTTATTTGAATTCAATAATATTTACTTAAATAATTGTTTGTAGTTTCAAAAAATACAAACATGTGACATGATGATATAAGAGTTAATAGGATTGATATCATAGTATTAACACCAATGTATGAATTACTTTGCGGAAACGGATTCTGAAGGAACGAGGAAGTTAAGCGTGCTGAAGCTGCAGTAGTATTATGATGGGTGACCTGCTGGGAAGTTTGACTAAGACTGGAATTTAATCAAATATTAAGTATAATTAGTGTTAAAAATGTTCAAAGTAGGAGATTAACAAGTGAAACAATTCAAAGAATAAAAAAATTGAGAAAAAAAGTAAAAAAAATTATTTTTTTTCAAAAAAATTTGTTTTTGCAACCGGCCGACAGGCTATGCCGACGGTCGCTACGCCGACGGCAGTTCGATAAGCCGACGGCTTGAGTGTGTTCCGCCGAGGGAGATATTTGCCGAGGAGGCTACGCCGAGGGCAGTCCTCGGCGTACCATACGCCGAGGGTATTTTGGCCTACGCCGACGGCCTTTTGCCCTCGGCGTAGCGCGCGCGTCCCCTAGTGTCAGTAGTGTGATCAACAAATATTACTAGTAGTAGGATAAGAACAAATTGTTAGAGTATGTAAATACTCCGACACGAACACGTATAAACTATGTACGCCGCGTATGGGGCTATTCCCTACGCCTATATAAACACGCAACTTATGCCCCCATGGGTACGCATCGTTCCACCAGATCACGACATGGTATTAGAGTCGTCCTCTTTCGTGCTTTAGTTGCCACCAAAACCCTAAAACCTCCGCCGCCATAGCTAGTGCCGTTGCCGCCGCACCAAGACCATGACTACGACCTAAACCCTAAAACCTGCCGCCGCCTTAGCTTGTGTCGCCGCTGCTTCTGGCCGCTGCCGCATGTTGTCGCCGCCGCCCAAGCCAAATACCATGACCCAAAAACAAAAGATCACGAACAAGACCCTCTGCCGCCACACAACGTGTGCCGCCGCATCGAGATTTCCACGACCCAAGACCCAAGACAAAAACCACCGCCGCCACACTAGATCCACAAGTCCCTTGCTGCTGCCACATCTAAAACCCTAGATTGCCATGTATTCATCAACGTCATCCGTCACGGTTCTTGCTGCAGCGCTCGGGTCTCCGCCCTCGCAGCTGCTCATGCGTGAAAACGCGTTGATCTGGAAGGCCCTTGTCATCCCGGATCTTCGTGGTTCCCGTGTTCTCGATCTTGTTGAAGGGAACGATGAGGCACCGGAGAAGATCCTGGAGACGGAGGACGTCAACAAGAATAAGGTGACCATCGAAAACCCCGAGTACGCTGCCTGGATCTCTCGCGACCAGCAGGTGCTCCGCTAGATTCTCAACACCCTCTCTCCCGATGTGCTCACGCATATCATGGGGCTTGAGACCTCAGCTGAGGCATGGGCTACCATCAATGCCCATGTATCCTCCACGTCCAAGACCAGGGTGCAGTAGTTGCGCTCCGCCCTCAATGATACCCGCAAGAACAATCTCTCCGCCGACAAGTACTTTGCTAAGATGATAGCTATTCCTTCTTAATTGACTGCTTCATGAAAACCTCTTGACGCCGACGAGCTGATCTGGTACGTCCTCAAGAGCCTCGGCAGTCACTACAACTCCCTCTGCACCGCTGTCAACGCCAACCCCAACACCACCCTTGACGATCTTCTCACTCAGGTTCAGGCGTATGATCGCATGCACAAGACCGAGGAGGGCTTCACCTCTTCGGCCAACATGGAGCGCCGGGGTGGTGCACCTCCACGTGGGCCTGACCATTCGCGTCGGGATGATCATCCCCGCTAGGTAGATTGTCCCCGTCAGTAGTAGTATGACGAGCGCCCGCGCTATGACGAGGATTCGCGCTATGATGATTGGGGCCATGGTGATGACAGTGTCCGACATGACTGTCGTGATCATCGTGACTACCGCCACCGTTGCGATGACTAGGGCCACCGTGATGGTGGCGGCTACCAGGGGCGCCGATATGATGACGAGCGCCCTCATCGTCACGATGATGAAGACCGGCATGATGGAGGTGGGTGCGGCAAGCATGACTTCCAGCCTACTCCCTACGTCAATACCACATGTTAGATATGCAACATCCACGGGAACCCCGCTTGTGATTGTTGGTGGTGCTACGGCGATGATCCCCGTGGTGATGAAGACCATGGGAACAAGTGCCAACTTCACTGGAGTCGATACCAACTGGTACTATGACATTGGCGCCACCAACCATATCACCAGTGATATGAACAAGATCCACACTCATGACAAGTATGATGGCGAAGATCATGTTTGCACTACTGAAGGCTCAGGTATGCACATTAGTAACATTGGTCATTCAGTTTTGCACACCTCTCATAATTTCTTTCATCTACACGATATTCTACAATGTTCCAAGTTCTTCTAAAAGTCTATTATTTGTTCATGAATTTACTCTTGATAATAATGTCTTTATTGAGTTTCATCCTTTCTTCTTTTTGACTAAGGACCGAGCAATACGACGAATTCTGTTTAGAGGCCACTGCTATGGACGACTTTATCCCTTGATGCCCATCTCCACCGAGTCCTCCAAGCATGCATTCATCACAATAAAGTCATCATCATCTACATGGCATCGTCGCTTAGGACATCCATCTTCGTTCATCGTTCAACAAGTTCTTAGAAGAAATAAGATAGCTTACACTCTAGAAATTACTCCATATATCTGTGATTCTTGTCAGCAAGTTAAGAGTCACCAGTTGCCATACCCCATCTCCACCAGTAGATCCACTGTTCCTTTTGAGCAAGTCTTCTCTGATGTATGGGGTCCTCCACCTATTTCTCTTGGGAAACATGCCTATTATGTAAGATTCATTGATGACTATAGCAAGTTTATTTGGATATATTTTCTTAAAAAGCATTCTGATGTTAATCAAACTTTTCTTAATTGGCAAAATTATGTTGAGTGTAAGTTTGATAGGAAAATTGTTACTATGAAAACTGATTGGTGGGGGGGGAGAGTATGAGAAACTCAATGCTTTCTTCCAAAAGGTTGCTATTGTTCATCATGTTTCATGCTCACATGCCCACCAACAAAATAGTTCTACTTAGAGGAAACATCATCATATTGTTAAATTTGGTCTTGCCTCGCTTGGTAATGCCTCCATGCCTCTTAAATACTAGGATGAAGCCTTTCTCACAGCCATGTTTCTCATAAATTTACTTCCTAGCAAAGTCATAAATCTTCAGTCTCCCACTGAACGTCTTCTACACATCCCACCCAATTATGATGCTCTTCGAACTTTTGGCTATGCTTGTTGGCCCAATCTTCATCCATACAACACTAGGAAGCTTGCTTTTTGCTCAAAACGGTGTGTTTTCATTGGCTATAGTCCTCTTCACAAGGGCGTTAAATGCTTAGATGTCTCCACAGGCCGCGTCTATATATCTTGTGATGTAGTCTTCGATGAGAATGTCTTTCCCTTCCATGAACTTCATCCAAACGCTGGTGCCCTTCTCAAAAAGTAAATCCTTCTACTTCCATCATATACTCCATCTGAGGTTGCACAAAATAATGATGAACATATGTCTACTATTGTGCCTATTTGTGTTCCTCCTGTTTATGCTCCACGGGTAGATGCAGCAGTAGGAGAAACTTTTGGTCAAAATGATGCTCCACAGCTCTCGGAATCGTCTGATGAACTTAGCTCACAAGATGATGAAACTAGCGCAGAAACCGAAGAAGATTCAGGGGAACATTCCCCTGCAGGCACCGATCCCGATGCAGATCCACCTGGGACACCGCGTGGTCCAAGGGCCTTGTGCTCCGCGTCGGCCTAGCCCTCTCTCGCGCACACTAATGGTCATAAGTGCACAGACCATTTGTAACTAGTTTCGAAGTTAAGATGTCAATCCCACATGGGATCCCAAAGGTAAGTGTTTATGTGTGAAGTCTCTGTCACACCCGAAGTTGTCATAGGTATTCGAGTGAATTGACTGCAAGCATTGAAACAAGAATAAAATTTGGATTAAAGGAATGTATTTAAATAAAACTAAAATGTAAACTTCAAAAATAAAAAATCATAAAAGTAAAGAACGATTTGTTTGTTGTTTTCTGCAGACGACAAAGTAGGCGCAGGGAGATTCAGTTCATGATGATAGTGAATATGCTAGGTGGATGAGTGATAAGTGTAATAATTATAATCTTATAAGTATGTGTGTAGGCGAGCAACCCATAATTAGCCAGAACTCCTCTTGGTAGATTTCATCCCAACTTCAATAATCCTACTAGCCTGTTACCACAACCATGGTCAGTCACTAGACGATTAAGATCCTTCAAGTTGCTTAGCAATTAAGCTCCTTGGATCAGACTAATGCAATATGCACGGTGGCTCCTCGTGATCCTCGAGTCAAACTAGTTTCCCATTGATATCCCCATGTCACTGGGGTCACCGATCTGCTAGCGAACAAGATTCTATCTATGTAGAACAAAGCATCATTGTTGTCTGGGCCATTAATTGGACAACGAGCATTAAGCATCCTATAGATAGTCAAGCACACATAATATAGTAATTAAAATCAATTAGAAACTTAATGGAAATTATATAGGTACATCACATCTCACCAATCCCTTAAATCTCACATGCCCAAGGGAACTTACTCACACATGAGTGAAGAAAGTATCATCGATATAATTAAATAAAGGGAGTTCTTCTTGATATTACCGTGGAGATCCACAATAAGAATAGAAATAAATCCAACACAATTCAAGATGGGAAGAACAATCTCAAACCCTAATCTTGCAAGGTGGAGATCTCTCTCTCAAGTACAAGTAATGGCTATGGAGGTGCGGTGGCTAGGAGATCGAAGATTGTGGAGCTAGATGAAGAATGTCTTCCCCTTCTTCTCCAGATCTCTTATTTCCCCCTTCTGGATGGGATGGCGGCTCGTGTGTTCTGTTTTTGTCCTCGGCCTCTTCATGAAAGTTGTCCCTTTTAACAAGGCGAAGCTGATGGAAAATATACGGCGGGAACCATACGGCCGGAAAAATATTCCCGCCGTATAGTTGCTCGTTAGAGCTACTGTATGATCCCCTTGATTGTTTCCAAAACGAGACTTGCTTGTTTTCGTCTGAATATTGTGTTTCTGCTGTTAAAACCCTCTGTTGATATTTAGAACCTAAAACACACATTAAAACCCAAGTTTTCTTTGCTATCGAAATATTAGAGTTAGGTAAAGCTAGAAAACCATCAAATCCAAACAAAAACCATCGATAGAAACCATAAAAATGTGTTGAATCTCACAGCTATCACACACGCCTGCGCCCTGCGCACCGACGACCGTGTCTCCGACACCCGCCTCCACTCCCCAGGCGAAGTGTGGCACTGGGAGCCCGGCTGTCGCCCCCGATAGTCGCACGCCATCCGACAACGACGGGTCCGCCCCGTCTGGATCCTCTGCGGCATCCCCCACTACATCCCCTAGTGTGCTGTCTCCTGCCAGTTCAGCTAGATCCTCTGCGGTTGCTTCTAGTGTATCCGACGCTGCACCACCTCTGACGCCACAAGGACCTTGCACTCGTTTACAAAAAGGTATCAGACAACCTAAACAGTATACTGATGGTACAATGCGATATGGCTTGCTCTCTTCGATAGGTGAACCTCGAAATTTTCCTGATGCTCTCAATGACACTCATTGGCATGCTGCCATGCAAGATGAGTATGATGCTCTGATGTTGAACAAGACCTGGACTCTGGTCCTCCCAGCTCCAGAACATTGTTGACTATAAGTGGGTTTATCGTATCAAAAGACGTGTTGATGGTACTATTGATCATTACAAAGCATGGCTGGTTGCAAAGGGTTTCAAACAAAGGTATGGTATTGATTATGAAGATACCTTCAGTCTTGTTTTCAAGATTTCCACTATCCAAATCGTTCTCTCTATTTCTGTCTCCCGTGGTTGGAGTATTCAACAACTATATGTCAAGAACGCTTTCCTTCATGGTGTTCTCGAAGAGGATGTTTATATGAAACAGCCACCTGGGTTTGAACATCCTAATGCTCATCGTCACATATGAAGGCTTGATAAGGATCTTTATGGGTTAAAATAGGCTCCCCGTGTATGGTATTCTCGGTTGAGTGCAAAATTGCAAGAGTTTGGTTTTACTCCCTCCAAGGCTGACACCTCTTTGTTTCTCTATGTAAAGTCTTGAGTTACCATCTTTGTTCTCATTTATGTTGATGATATCATTGCAACAAGTTCCTCTGATGATGCTATTTCTGTCTTGATCAAGGACCTCACTGCTCATTTTGCTATCAAAGATTTGGTAGATCTTCATTACTTTCTCGGTATGGAGGTCACTCGAACACATGATGGATTGCTCCTTACTCAGCAAAAATATGCTCATGATATCCTTACTCGAGTTGGTATGCTGGACTGTAAGTCGGGCCCAACTCCTCTATCCACGTCCAAGCCATTATCTCTGCATGAAGGTATTCCTCTCGGTCCTGATGATAGCTCTCAGTATCGCAGTATTGTTGGTGCTCTTTAGTACCTCACCCTTAGACGACCGGATATGTCATTCTCTTTCAATAAGGTCTACCAATACCTTCATTCTCCCACCACAGCTCATTGGACTGCTGCTAATGCATTCTTCGCTATGTTAAGGATACATCTCAGTTTGGTATTACATTCAGGAGGTCCTCCTGTACACTTCTTAGTGCTTTTTCAGATGCTGATTGGGCAGGTTGCCTTGAGGATCGCTGCTCCACTCGATGACTTGCTATTTTTCTAGGTCCGAATCTGGTGTCCTGGAGTGCCAGAAGGCAAGCCACGATATCTCGTTCTAGTACAAAGACTAAATACAAAGCTCTTTCTAATGCCACTATAGAGTTAATATGGGTTGAAGATTTTCTTCGTGAACTAAGTGTGAAGCTCCATGAGAAGCCTTGTTTATGGTGTGACAATCTGGGGGCCACATTCCTGTCTGTCAATCCAGTGTTTCATGCCAGGACTAAACATATTGAGATTGATTATCACTTTGTTCGTGAGCGTGTTGCCAGTAACAGTCTTGATATCAAGTTCATCTCCACCAATGATCGGATAGATGATGGCTTTACCAAACCACTTGTTGTAAAATATTTAGATGAGTTTAAGCCTAATCTAAACCTCTTCCGTGGTTTGGATTAAGGGGGATGTTAGAGTATGTAACCGTATGTGTATGGGTACGAAGCAGTACTCTGACACATACACATACAAACCATGTATGCAACGTATGGCGGCTATTTCCTATGCATATATAAACACACAACCGATGCCCCCAAGGGTATGCATTGTTCCACCAAAGCACGACATGGTATCAGAACCGTCCTCTTTTGTTCTCTAGTTGCCACCAAAACCCTAAAACCGCCGCCGCCATAGCTAGTGCCGCCGTCGCACGCTGTGGCCGCCGCACCAAAGTCAAAGTCTTCTATAGGACCTTAGGAAGCATATGTAACTTTTAACTAGATATCATCAATTGGTTCTTTTATAAACCCTAGGAAACAAGGTTAACTAATTCATTGACCATTGCCATGGGAATATATCATCACGAGAAACCTAGAAATCAAGAAAACCACTAATCCTCCAACAATGTGCAACTTTTCTTAATCCATCAAACTTCATAACTTTCAAATTTTCTTATCCTCAAGTGCCCAAACCATTTATATTCGATATCTCATATATTACTACAATCCACTAATTACTAAAATATCCTGGAAGAGAACTAATACCTATATATGTGATACGTTGGAAACGTATCTATAAATTTTTATGCTCCATGCTTGTTTAGTATCTACTTTTCTTTACTTGTCCACACTTTGAGGTGATTTTTACATGTTTTCTGGTACTAACGTATTAATAAGTTGCAACAGTGCCAGATGCCTGTTTTCTGTTGTTTTTGGTTTCAGAAAAATTAGTAAAGAAATATTCTCGAAATTGGATGTGACAAACGTCAAAGTCAATTACTTTCCGTGGGGAAAAAGAAGTCCAGACAAGAGCCAGAGGGGCCGGACAGGGGGGCCTAATAGCTCTTGACGAGGTGGAAGAGGTTGAAGTAGATTCCCCAGTAACGGCACCAGAAAGCTTGATGGCGCCTGGTGTTTGACATGGAAGCGCTTCGTTGGAAACCCCAAGAGCAAGGTGTGAAGCAGCAAGCATCAAGTTTTCCCTTAGTTGAGATCGAGGTTATCGAACCAGAAGGAGGAAGGAAACGTCACACAGGTGTTGGGAGCAACACGGAGACCTGCACAAAACAAACTCAAGACTTTGCCCCAAGGAATCAGTGAGGTTGTCAAGCTCACCGGTTTGTTGTAACAAAGGATTAAATGTATGGTGTGGAAGGTAATGCTTTACAACAAGTAAACAAGTAACGGTGGAAGATGTATCAATGGTAAAGATTGGACCGGGGTCCATAGTTCACTAGAGGTGCTCTCTTTAGATAAACAACATGGCATGAAGGGTAAACAAATTACAGCAGGGCAATTGACAGGAACTGAGCAAGGCATAACAATGCAATTACTATCCAGAAAGATCCTATGAGGTTGATTGGGCAATACAATAATATAAATAGACCGTCATCCAACTGCATCTACGACTAGAAGTCCACCTTCAGGTTATCATCCGAACCCCCTCCAGTATTAAGTTGCAAGCAACAGACAACTGTTTAAGAAAAGTGTGTAAGGTAAATAGTCCACATGTTCAATGAACAAGAGACCGTTGTTTTCTCCCTAGTAGCAACAACACATCTACAACCGAAGAGATTATTGTCACTTCCCTTGGAAACTAGAGGCATGAACCCACTATCGAGCATAAATACTCCCTCTTGGAGTCACTAGCAACTACTTGGCCAAGATAACCACTAGCAACGGAGAGCATGCAAGATCACAAACAACAAATACATGATAGAATCATAAAGATAAAACCATTAATCAAACCAACATAAGAATCTCAATATCCATCGGATCCCCGCAAACACAACATGCATGATTACAAATAGATTAGATCTTGATCAAGAACGGAGCTCACAAGATCTATACATGAAAGAACAAAGGAGGAGATACAACCATCTAGCTACTACATGGACCCATAGTACAAGGTGGAACTACTCACGAATCATACCGGAGAGAAGGCCTACGGGATGATCTCCCCTTCGGCAGGGTGCTGGGAAGAACTTCAGATCCCCCCGATCTAGGGATGATGGTGGCGGCGGCTACAGACGGTTTTGTGGATTTCTAATCAGATACTCAGGGTTTCTGTATCGGGGGATTCTTATAGGCGAAGGGGCGAGACCGGGAGGCGGCCAGGGTGCCCAAACCCTAGCCAGGCACAGGGCTGGGCCAACCCACTCCTAGGGTGGGTCGGGCCCCCGTGGCTGGCCTTCCGGGCTCCCCTCTGGGCTTCTTGTTCCCCACGGAAAGTTATTGACTTTGTTCTTCGTCCCGTCCAATTCCGAGAATATTTCTTTACTAACTTTTCTAAAACCAAAAACAGCAGAAATGAGTCATCTGGCACTGTTGCAACTTGTTAATAGGTTAGTACCAGAAAACATGTAAAAAGTGCCTCAAACTGTGGACAAGTAAAGAAAAGTAGATACTAAACAAGCATGGAGCATCAAAAATTATAGATACGTTTCCAACGTAACATCATCCCCAAGCTTAACTCCTGCTCGTCCTCGAGAAGGTAAGTGATAAAAGAATAATTTTTGAGGTGACATGCACCCTCACAATAAAGATCCGACCATTTGCAAGCATTGAAAGCTGGGATCAAAGAACTCTAAACATGTGCATGAAAGATGGAGTTCTAACAATAGGACATAGTAATTATGCATGCAACATGGCAAGCTACAAACAAATATCATGAATAATATGCATTGAAAAACATTTGTTTGTTTCACATGGAGAAAACATAGCATAGTGCCAATCAGCTTGTCCCTCATAGAGTAGCAATATAATGCATAAGACACCTGCAAAGTTCACAAGGGTGACTAGAAACAGATAGCACATGAACAAGTAATAACACAATATGCATAAATTAATTGTAACATCCCTAAAATCATGATTTCAAAGATTGCATATCATTCATGCATGCATATAGAATTGAGATCAATTTCAAACTCATTTCAAAAAAAACAGAAGCACATAGTGCTATCATTTTATGTGAGCAAACTTAAATCAAATGGCTATCCCCATTTGAGAGCTTGAGTGTTTTAAACCTAGATTGTTTGTCTCCCTTGTTGATTGGTTTGAGTGTGGAGTTAGAACAAAATTTTACAAAATAGAAATGGTTTCAAAAACCATTTTCAAACATTTGCAAACCAAGTGCAATGTCCCTGTTATTTTGTTTTTCCAAAAATGACCAAGCCTTTTCAAAGTGACCACATGGTTTTATGCCAAGTTTTGTGACTATTGCACACTGCAAAGATCCCAAAAAGATTTGAATTCAAAAAGAGTTTGAATTCATTTGAAACTCAATCCAGAAAATCAAAACAGAAAAAGAAAAGGAATAAAGAATTGGAAAAGGGCCGGCGCCAGGAATTGAGCCCAGTAGCAGACTCAACCCATTTAGCCCACCCGGCTCCCCTCTCTCTCTCTTGCATGCGCGGACACACCCAACGAGTCGCTGACGCTCGGACCCCACTCCCCTCTGTTCTGTTCGCTGACGAGCGGGCCCTCTCCACGTCAGCGTCGTCTTCCCCAGTTTCTCGCGCGCAGACGCCGCTCCGCCGTTACCACCGTGCAGTGACGCCACGATTAAACTCGCTTAAATTCCATTGATTCAGCGAACAATCCTCGCCCCGCTTCTGGCTACTTAAAGCCCCCGCCGCCGCGGTCATTTCCCCCACTTTCCTCGCTCACTCCGCCACCAGGCTGCGCGCATTCGACCTCAAAACCCCGCAGCACCGACGACCTCCGGCGACTGATTCTGGTGAGCTTCGACCGCCCCCCTTTCTCTGGTTCAAACTATCGTGCCTAGCGTGATCTCGTGCATCTCCTGATACCTTTCGTTTGCCTGCTCGTGACCCAGGACGCCGTCCCCGTTCGTGCCCGCAACCGACCAAGCCGCCGCTCAACTCCGGCGACCAATTACGGTAAGCAGAGCGCGCCCCTTGCCCCCTCTTGCATACGAGGATGTTTGCCACTGTTTTGCGCGTCTCCTAATCCATCTGGTTCGTGCTAGGGCGACGCGAATCCTCGGCAACTACATCGTCTACAACCTCCCGATGCCGTGCACGACTCCGACGATCTCCAGCAGCCCCTGCCGTGCGCCCCTTGCCAAGCCACCTCCACGTTGAGCTTCGCCTCGACCATGCGATTCTGGTGAGCACACTCTTTCCTCCCCGGGCGACCTAGAACGCCGGCACCGCCACGGACAGAGCGCTCCGCCGCTTGCCGTCGCCGCGTGCCGCCAGACCTTGGTCGTTTGATCGAGAGCCGTTGGATCTAGATCCAACGTGTGCGATAGAACCACTTAGCGAAGCGTTACGTTTTGATCTGAACCGTGCATCGCCACTTAGATCCTACGGCTCGCGTGCGTGATCCTACACGAACCGGTACGCGCCAGTAAGATTAAGACACGTGGCTAGGGTTTGAATTAAAACAGAATTTGAAATCAGATTTGTATCCAAGTTTGATTTGCTTGTAACTTTTGATTCCCACGTTAGATTTTAGCAAATTTTATACCGTTGGAATCAGGGAGACAAGCCCTTTCTGTTTATGCAATGTTTTTAGTGTTTAGTTTCTGTTAAAATGATTTTATTTGCAGAAACTTGTTTAGGACTATTTTGAGTATAGGAATTGTTTAGGAAATTGTTTTAGTGTCAAATAAACTTGGTTTAGTAAGTTTTTGACTTGTTTGTGTTTCAGTACTATGCACTTGCTTGGTTGAGTTTCAAAAATCATCACTTAGCATCTTGCATGCATGCATATATATTTTTGCTTGTATATGACTTGTATGTGATTGTGGTTATATTCTTTGTGTAGACTTTGGTGCTAGTGATTGTGATTGTGAAGAGTGCTACTCTCCGAACTACCAAGGAAAGTGGTACTTCATGAATATTTCCATCCCTATATATTTTTATACAAGCATTAGAAATATTTTGCTAATTCTTGCATGTTACTATATTGCCAAATGCCATGATGGGAAATCCTAAGTAGTTGTAGAATTGCTAGGAAATTTTCTAAGTTAAGTACTATCTATGCCATGCTTAGCCTAGCTAGTAGCAAACAAGGGTTGGTAAAATATACATGCTATGGTAAAAATATTTCTAAGTCTTTAGACTTATGTTTTCTTAATAAAACAACTAAGTCAATGAATCACCTGGGTGGAAAGGGACTTGATTGGTGGTTTTTGGTTGAGTGGTTACACAAGGCGCATGGCTATGGTTTACCTTGTGTATCTCACTTGTGGAAAGCCACCCAGGAACAAAGGGATTTTAGAGGCCAAGTGTTGAGAAGCTTATAGTGCAGCCACTTGGCAATATGGGCTCTGCCTGGATCACATAAGTTGCTAGAACTTAGCCATTTGGACAGTTGGTGGTAGTGGGAATGATAGGTTGGAACGCGTCCATTTGATCTAAGGGAAGGCTTCTGAAAGGTCCTGTCTTGGTGAAACCAAGTCTGGTGGGGAAAGTGCACAACCTCTGCAGATGGAAAAATCTAAGTACTTAGCCAAGTCCATGGCAATGGACAACTTGACCATCAAGGCATGGAAGCTATCAAGAATCTCATCACTCCAACTTCTAAGTAAAAACTTGTGGGTGAACAAGGGTGAAGGACCTCAATGTCTATTGGTGGTTCCTTGGAAAAGTTTTTGACAAAGAAAAACTTAGTGATTTCAACTAATAGGAAAAACCTATTTTGAGCAAAGCAAGCCAAGCTACACTTAGCCAAAATGCATATAGTAATATAGTCCACCTAAATTTTACTAAGGTATCACTTGCCAATACTATTCCAAAGTATTGATCCACTGTGGCTGTAACATGTGATGTTGCAGGTTACTCTGATGAAGATTAGGTGTCATGAGTCTACACTCAACATGTTTGCCTGTGGCACATGAAGATGAAGACTTATAATTATTTACTTATTCCAAACTCTTGTATTAGGCATGTGGCCTTGAGTTGTAAAGACCTTGTTTAACTCTGGAATGGATGTAATAAATGACCTTTGTATCTGTGTACTTCATCTTAAACTGTGGATGCTAGCAATGATCCAGGGACTAGCATTGCAATCATAGGGATCCTTTTCCTTTACTAAGGAGGGATCTTACAGATGGTATCAGAGCACTGTGTTTCCTGTAGGATTATGACCCTAGGATTGGAAACAACTAAGGAAAACAAATTCAACTACTTCTACACTTGTCTATTCTTCTCGTAAAACTTCTCTAATCTCCTCTCTCATCTCTATTTGTAGATGAACTCCATCAACGAAGCCGTAAGGAAAGGACCACTCATGACAATGACTTTAGAGTGTGAGACAGAATTCCCCAAGGCTCTCAAGGACCTCATGGTTGCATTAGAGATACAAGGTGCAACTGTGTACAAAGGTTTTCCAGTGATGGATGAAGGAGTGGAATACTGGTGGGTGCAACTTCACTTGTATAAAAACAAGGAAGACAACCATCAGGAAAAAGGATTCTGCATGTTCACCAACTCAGTGGTGCACCCTACATTCTTTGAATCAGCAAGGGATGCAGCTTGGAAGACCATCAAAGAACTTGGTGATAGAGTCAAGTGCAGAATGCTCAACCTCCAAAATGAGCTAAGGAAAGAGAAGGAACATACCCAAGAGTTGGAAGCTACCAACCAAACCTTAAGAGGAGACATTATAGACTTAGTGATGGAGTCATGTGAGCAAGATAGGCTGATTGCTTCTAGAAACATTGTGTTAGCCAACAGATCCAGTGAGATAGGATTGTAAACGTACTTCGTTAGTTGGACCACCACCTATCACCTTATTTTCCAAAATGTTGCTTAAAATAAGTTTGAACCTTGGTTGTTGTAATGGTTTCATGTATGCATGACTTGTATGTTTTGCTTTCCAAGGACATGTATGTGCTGTTTTGTCTTTTGTTTTATCTTGAATTGTGTTGTTCTAACTTTTCTATCTTATAAATAGATGCCTATTACCATCAGCACTGTTGAGGAGTTCCAGGTTACCCGCTTTGGTCCTCGTATCGTTGAGCTTACCACCTTGCTCAATCTCCCTCTTCCCACCATCATGGTGCATCCCCTCACCAAGTTTGAGAGGAAGGACCTCTGGGGCTTCAAGGTGAACCAGCCCGGACGTCAGACAGAGCCTACTACGGAGGCCATCGTCTTCAAGCTTATGCACGATGACAGGGAGAGAGGCATGGGGGTAGTTATGCAGGATCTGATAGGACGTCTGCTAGGGCGACACTCTCGACAGGTTAGAGGCACCCACTTCCACGTCTTCAGAAGACGTGATGAGGACGGAGAGTCCATCGACTTCGAGGACGATGCGAGGGACGCAGCAGAGCCGATACGCCTGTACCTCCAGGACTTAGAGTCTCTCATTAGGCACGTGGACACGAATAGGACCAATGTCATGCTCAGTAATGACGAGCTCCAGGTGCAGCTTCGCGAGAAGGACAAGCTCTTCGCGCAGCAGGACGAGATAGTCAAGGAAATGGAGGCGAAGTTCGAGACCCAGGACAGGAAGTTCAAGAGTCAGGAGAAGCGTGTCCAGGATAGGAACAAGAAGATCAGGGATATGACTGAGGAAATGCAGTCCAAGGACTTCGAGCTAGAGCAGCAGCAGACGGTGATAGAGAGGCTTCGTTCCTAGAAGAGGGCCCTCAAGGCCAAGATAGAGTCCTTGACCACTACCATTGAGGAGAACAAGGCCGCGATGGAGAATGCAGGTCTTACCTTTGTCGAGGAGGAGATTGATGCCGATGAGTAGACTTGACTACTCGTTTATCTTTTATTATCATACTTGTTATTTGAGAACTTGTTATTGGACCATCCGACATGTGGATGACTTGCTACTTGTGTGTTTTACTTTGTGAACTTGTTATCATGTTGTTGAACTTTTATCTTGTGTTGCATGTTTGTGTTTGCTTATGTGATGTAATGTGCATGAAAACATCTATGGGTATCTCATTCTTATCTCTATTTGAACAAACCACAGATGCCTCCCCGTCGTGCAAACCCCAACCCCAACAACAACAACAACAACATCACTCCAGAAATGCAACAAATGATGACTGCTCAAACATAGCTGATGCAGATGATGACAACATTCATCCAGAACCAAAACAATAACAACAACAACAACAACAACCCCAACAACAACGACAACAACAACAACAACAATAACCCTCCGGGCTTTGATATGCTCACCAGGTTCTTGAGATTGAGGCCAGCTAAGTTCTCAGGGACGACTGATCCCATGGTGGCCAATGATTGGCTACGCTCAGTAAACAAGGACTTGGTAACCGTAACATACGGATGTTGAAAAAGTCAGATTTGCAGCACATCTGCTGGAAGGGCCAGCCGCCACTTGGTGGGACAACTTCCAGATCACCACTCCTATAGATGAAGTGACATGGGCTATCTTTGAGGATGGCTTTCGCATTGCTCATATCTCAGCAGGAATAATGAGCCTGAAAAAGAAAGAGTTCCACAATCTGAAGCAGCGCCACCGCAGCGTGGCTGAATACATTGAGGAGTTCAATAATCTGGCGCGTTATGCACCGGATGAAGTTGACACTGATGCCAAGAGAAAGGAAAAATTTCTTGAAGGCTTGAACGATGAGCTGAATCTGCAATTGGCTGTAGCATATGTTCCCACTTATCATTCGCTCTGTGACAAGGCTGCTATTTTGGAGAACAAAATAAAACAAGTGGAAAGCAGAAAGAGGAAGCACTCCGACAAGCACAGCTCGGGATCGTCTCACAAACGATCTCATTATGATGACAGTGGAAGCTCAGGATCCCACAAGCATGGGAAATTCAACAAGCACCACAACCACAACCGTCATGACAACAAGCATCATAGCAGTCATGACAATGACAAGTACAAGAACCACAAGAGTGGACATAAGAGCCACCACAGTGGTAATGGAAGTGGAAGTCAGCCTGTTAAGAGAGACATCAGTCAGGTTGAATGCTTCAAATGCAAGAAGATGGGGCATTATGCAAATGAGTGCCCTGAAAAGAAAGTTGAAGGACCTATCAAGCCCAACCCTTTCCAGAAGGGACAGGTAAACCACATCAATGTGGAGGAGGTCTATGAGGAGCCTGATGCTGTTGCTGGTAAGTTCAGACTCAATTCTATTCCAGCATTTGTACTCTTTGATACTGGTGCATCTCATTCATTCATATCAAGAGCATTTGTTGAAAGAAATGAACTATCGGTAGAAACTATTGGGTGTCCTATAAAAGTAAGTTCTCCTGGTGGAGAAATGATAGTGAATTCAGGATGTCATGATCTAGTCATAGAATTTGGGAAGTATAAGTTTCCCGTTAACTTGATAATACTAAACTCCCAAGGATTGGATGTCATTCTGGGAATGGACTGGATGACTAAGTACAAAGGAGTGATAGATTGTGCCAATCATACCGTCTCACTCACAACTCCAGAAAATAAAAGGATCAGATTCAAGACCAGCTTTGAAGCAAAAAGGAGTATGCTTAATTCTCTTAAGGGGGTTAGCATGGACAGTGTGCCAATTGTGAGTGAATATCCGGATGTGTTTCCGGAAGAATTGCCGGGAATGCCACCAGATAGAGATGTGGAATTTCTGATAGATTTGGTACCAGGGTCTGGACCAATAGCAAAGAGGCCGTATAAAATGCCAGTTGATGAACTGAAAGAGCTCAAGAAGCAACTTGGAGAACAGTTGCAGAAAGGATTTATTCAACCAAGTTCTTCATCTTTGGGAGCCCCAGTTTTGTTCGTGGAGAAGAAAGATAGAAGTCAAAGGTTATGCATAGATTACCGTTCACTCAACGAGGTAACTATCAAAAACAAATATCCTTTGCCTAGAATCAATGACTTGTTTGATCAGCTAGAAGGAGCATGCGTGTTCTCAAAGATTGATCTCCGGTCAGGATATTTTCAACTCAAGATAAGAGAACAAGACATACCAAAAACAGCCTTCACTACAAGGTATGGATTATATGAGTATACCGTAATGCCTTTTGGCTTGACAAATGCTCCAGCATACTTCATGAATATGATGAACAAGGTGTTCATGGAATTTCTTGACAAGTTTGTTGTCGTTTTCATCAATGACATCTTAGTCTACTCCAAGAGCAAAGAAGAACATGAAGGACACTTACGTTTGATACTTGAGAAATTAAGAGAGCATAAACTTTATGCCAAATTCAGCAAGTGTGAGTTCTGGTTAGAGGAAGTTGGTTTTCTTGGTCATGTTATGACAAAGGATGGTGTAGCAGTTGATCCTGCTAAAGTTTCAGCTGTGACTGAATGGGAATCTCCCAAGTCCGTGAAATAAGTTCGTAGTTTCCTCGTCTTAGCAGGTTACTACAGAAGGTTCATTGAGAATTTATCAAAGGTTGCTAAGCCTATGACTGAATTATTAAAGAAAGACAAGAAGTTTGTTTGGTCTGAAGGTTGTGAACTCAGCTTTCAGGAATTGAAGAAGAGACTAGTGACAGCACCAGTCTTGTGTCTGCCAGACTTGGAAAAAGATTTCCAAGTATATTGTGATGCATCTCATCAAGGTCTGGGGGCAGTACTTATGCAAGACGGTAAAGTTGTATCTTATGCCTCGAGACAACTCAAAACTCATGAAGTGAACTATCCTACTCATGATTTAGAGTTAGCCTCTGTCGTCCATGCACTCAAAACATGGAGACACTATCTTTTGGGAAAACGTTGTGAAGTGTTCACAGATCACAAAAGTTTGAAGTATATCTTCACCCAGAAGGAAATCAATATGAGACAAAGAAGATGGTTAGAACTTATCAAGGACTATGACTTAAGTTTGCAATACCACCCCGGTAAAGCAAATGTTGTAGCAGATGCTCTAAGTCGTAAGGTTTTTGTGAATGGCCTTACCAAAGGAGAATTGCCGGATGATCTGTGTACCCAATTTAGAAAACTCAGATTGGAGATTGTGCCTGAAGGACATCTCATGTCTTTGGATGTTCAACCAACTTTGTTGGACAAGATCAAGGAAGCCTAGAAGACTGATAAGGAAATTGAAGAGATCAAAGAAAAGATTGGCAGAGGAAAAGCCAAAGGGTTCCATGAAGACGAACAGGGTACTTTATGGCATGGGAAACGTATCTGTGTTCCACAAGATCCGGAGCTACGAAAACTGATTTTGCAAGAAGCACACAACTCCCCGTATTCTATTCATCCGAGTAACACCAAAATGTACATGGACATGAAAGAAAGATTTTGGTGAAATAATCTCAAGAAGGACATCGCCGAACATATTGCCTTGTGTGATGTGTGTAGTAGAGTGAAAGCGGAGCATCAGAAACCAACAGGTTTGCTTCAACCACTACCTATTCCTGATTGGAAGTGGGACAAAATTGGTATGGATTTCATTACCGGATTACCAAGGACCAGGTCAGGATATGATTCCATATGGGTAGTAGTGGATCGCCTAACTAAAGTGGCTCATTTTATACCCGTGAAGACAACCTATACAAGTGCTAAGTTAGCCAAAATTTACATGAGTAGAATTGTATGTCTACATGGTGTGCCCAAGAGTATTGTATCTGATAGGGGAACTCAATTCACTTCCCATTTTTGGAGACAGTTACATGAATCATTGGGAACGAGGTTGGAATTCAGTACTACTTTTCATCCTCAAACCGATGGACAAACAGAAAGGACTAATCAGATTCTCGAAGGCATGTTGAGGGCATGTGCCTTAGACTATGGAGCCAGTTGGGATGAAAGTCTGCCTTACGCAGAATTTTCTTATAACAACAGCTATCAAGCCAGCATTGAGATGGCACCGTTTGAGTTTCTCTACGGAAGAAAGTGTACCACCCCATTGTTATGGAATGGTGTGGGAGAAAGAAGTTTATTTGGGCCAGATCTTATCAAAGAAGCCGAAGAAAAAGTCAAGTTGGTTAAGGACAGGTTGAAGATAGCACAGTCCCGACAGAAAAGCTACGCAGATCCTAAGCGTAGAGAAGTCACCTACGAAGTTGGTGATAGAGCCTATCTTAGAGTGTCACCACTTTGTGGAGTGAAAAGATTCGGAGTCAAAGGAAAATTGGCACCAAGATATGTTGGGCCATTCAAGATTCTGAGTCGCAAAGGGGAAGTTGCATATGAAATTGAACTGCCAGAATCTCTATCAGCTATCCATAATGTGTTTCATGTGAGTCAGCTTAAGAAATGTCATCCAGAAATGGAAGAAACTTCTTTGAAGGATACTATACCTTTGGAGGAGGTTCAACTAGAAAGTGATCTCACTTATGAAGAGAAACCTATCAAGATTCTTGAGACTACAGAAAGAGTCACAAGGACTAAGACTATCAAGTTGTGCAAAGTGCAGTGGAATCATCATTCCGAAGAGGAAGCAACATGGGAAAGAGAAGATGATCTTCGGAAAGACCACCCTCACCTATTTGCTAGCCAATCCGAATCTCGAGGGCGAGATTCACCTTAAGGGGGTTAGATTTGTAACATCCCTAAAATCATGATTTCAAAGATTGCATATCATTCATGCATGCATATAGAATTGAGATCAATTTCAAACTCATTTAAAAAAACAGAAGCACATAGTGCTATCATTTTATGTGAGCAAACTTAAATCAAATGGCTATCCCCATTTGAGAGCTTGAGTGTTTTAAACCTAGATTGTTTGTCTCCCTTGTTGATTGGTTTGAGTGTGGAGTTAGAACAAAATTTTACAAAATATAAATGGTTTCAAAAACCATTTTCAAACATTTGCAAACCAAGTGCAATGTCCCTGTTATTTTGTTTTTCCAAAAATGACCAAGCCTTTTCAAAGTGACCACATGGTTTTATGCCAAGTTTTGTGACTGTTGCACACTGCAAAGATCCCAAAAAGATTTGAATTCAAAAAGAGTTTGAATTCATTTGAAACTCAATCCAGAAAATCAAAACAGAAAAAGAAAAGGAATAAAGAATTGGAAAAGGGCCGGCGCCAGGAATTGAGCCCAGCAGCAGACTCAGCCCATTTAGCCCACCCGGCTCCCCTCTCTCTCTCTCGCACGCGCGGACACACCCAACGAGTCGCTGACGCTCGGACCCCACTCCCCTCTGTTCTGTTCGCTGACGAGCGGGCCCTCTCCACGTCAGCGTCGTCTTCCCCAGTTTCTCGCGCGCAGACGCCGCTCCGCCGTTACCACCGTGCAGTGACGCCGCGATTAAACTCGCTTAAATTCCATTGATTCAGCGCGCAATCCTCGCCCCGCTTCTGGCTACTTAACCCCCCGCCGCCGCGGTCATTTTCCCCCACTTTCCTCGCTCACTCCGCCACCAGGCTGCGCGCATTCGGCCTCAAAACCCCGCAGCACCGACGACCTCCGGCGACTGATTCCGTTGAGCTTCGACCGCCCCCCTTTCTCTGGTTCAAACTATCGTGCCCAGCGTGATCTCGTGCATCTCCTGATACCTTTCGTTTGCCTGCTCGTGACCCAGGACGCCGTCCCCGTTCGTGCCCGCAACCGACCAAGCCGCCGCTCAACTCCGGCGACCAAT
The DNA here is from genome assembly GCA_023614405.1 of Avena insularis. NCBI lineage: Eukaryota > Viridiplantae > Streptophyta > Magnoliopsida > Poales > Poaceae > Avena > Avena insularis. The sequence continues at coordinate 407,176,344 of CM042697.1, forward strand.
TACGGTAGCGTAGCGCCTTTGCCCTCTTGCATACGAGGATGTTCGCCACTGTTTTGCGCGTCTCCTAATCCATCTGGTTCATGCTAGGGCGACGCGAATCCTCGGCAACTACATCGTCTGCAACCTCCCGACGCCGTGCACGACTCCGACGAGCTCCAGCAGCCCCTGCCGTGCGCCCGTTGCCAAGCCACCTCCACGTTGAGCTTCGCCTCGACCCTGCGATTCTGGTGAGCACACTCTTTCCTCCCCGGGCGACCTAGAACGCTGGCACCGCCACGGACATAGCGCTCCGCCGCTCGCCGTCGCCGCGCGCCGCCAGACCTTGGTCGTTTGATCGAGAGTCGTTGGATCTAGATCCAATGCGTGCGATAGAACCACTTAGCGAAGCGTTACGTTTTGATCTGAACCGTGCATCGCCACTTAGATCCTACGGCTCGCGTGATCCTCACGCGAACCGCTTCAGTAAGATTAAGACACGTGGCTAGGGTTTGAATTAAAACAGAATTTGAAATCAGATTTGTATCCAAATTTGATTTGCTTGTAACTTTTGATTCCCACGTTAGATTTTAGCAAATTTTATACCGTTGGAATCAGGGAGACAAGCCCTTTCTGTTTATGCAATGTGTTTAGTGTTTAGTTTCTGTTAAAATGATTTTATTTGCAGAAACTTGTTTAGGACTATTTTGAGTATAGGAATTGTTTAGGAAATTGTTTTAGTGTCAAATAAACTTGGTTTAGTAAGTTTTTGACTTGTTTGTGTTTCAGTACTATGCACTTGCTTGGTTGAGTTTCAAAAATCATCACTTAGCATCTTGCATGCATGCATATATATTTTTGCTTGTATATGACTTGTATGTGATTGTGGTTATATTCTTTGTGTAGACTTTGGTGCTAGTGATTGTGATTGTGAAGAGTGCTACTCTCCGAACTACCAAGGCAAGTGGTACTTCATGAATATGTCCATCCCTATATATTTTTATACAAGCATTAGAAATATTTTGCTAATTCTTGCATGTTACTATATTGCCAAATGCCATGATGGGAAATCCTAAGTAGTTGTAGAATTGCTAGGAAAATTTCTAAGTTAAGTACTATCTATGCCATGCTTAGCCTAGCTAGTAGCAAACAAGGGTTGGTAAAATATACATGCTATGGTAAAAATATTTCTAAGTCTTTAGACTTATGTTTTCTTAATAAAACAACTAAGTCAATGAATCACCTGGGTGGAAAGGGACTTGATTGGTGGTTTTTGGTTGAGTGGTTACACAAGGCCCATGGCTATGGTTTACCTTGTGTATCTCACTTGTGGAAAGCCACCCAGGAACAAAGGGATTTTAGAGGCCAAGTGTTGAGAAGCTTATAGTGCAGCCACTTGGCAATATGGGCTCTGCCTGGATCACATAAGTTGCTAGAACTTAGCCATTTGGACAGTTGGTGGTAGTGGGAATGATAGGTTGGAACGCGTCCATTTGGTCTAAGGGAAGGCTTCTGAAAGGTCCTGTTTTGGTGAAACCAAGTTTGGTGGGGAAAGTGCACAACCTCTGCAGATGGAAAAATCTAAGTACTTAGCCAAGTCCATGGCAATGGACAACTTGAGTATAAAGGCATGGAAGCTATCAAGAATCTCATCACTCCAACTTCTAAGTAAAAACTTGTGGGTGAACAAGGGTGAAGGACCTCAATGTCTATTGGTGGTTCCTTGGAAAAGTTTTTGACAAAGAAAAACTTAGTGATTTCAACTAATAGGAAAAACCTATTTTGAGAAAAGCAAGCCAAGTTACACTTAGCCAAAATGCATATAGTAATATAGTCCACCTAAATTTTACTAAGGTATCACTTGCCAATACTATTCCAAAGTATTGACCCACTGTGGCTGTAACTTGTGATGTTGCAGGTTACTCTGATGAAGATTAGGTGTCATGAGTCTACACTCAACATGTTTGCCTGTGGCACATGAAGATGAAGACTTATAATTATTTACTTATTCCAAACTCTTGTATTAGGCCTGTGGCCTTGAGTTGTAAAGACTATGTTTAACTCTAGAATGGATGTAATAAATGACCTTTGTATCTGTGTACTTCATCTTAAACTGTGGATGCTAGCAATGATCCAGGGACTAGCATTGCAATCACATGGATCCTTTTCCTTTACAAAGGAGGGATCTTACATTAATAAGCTTTGGAACATTGCACACAGACTGACAAGTATGCTCTCTTAATGGTGCCTAGAGGTAGAAAGTGGAGACTCAAATAATGGTGGAAGAAAGGCCTTTTTGTAAAGGAAGCAGGGATTACAAGTTTCAAAAAGAGCTTCCAAAAATTATGGTACTTGTTAGCTTTCAGCCCTCATTGCCCCTATCATAGGCATCTTGAGTGGTTAAGGTTAGTGGCAAAGCTAGAGTATATGCTTGACAAAGTATAAGTTGGCAATCTCATGCCCCTTGAATACGAGGGCCACACCTCATGCATACTCAACTTTGGGTCCAAGTAAGTTCTTGTCACTGTAATTATTTGCATATCATTGAGAACCGCCAACGGGGTACCCCTTGCATATGGCATAGGAGCTTTCCCATAACCATAATGACAAGGCAAGCAGACAATGAGCATCTCAGCAATTCTTCTTATGTACCATGGGAATATGGTTCTTTTTTCTCTCTTTCATATTTTCTCAATGTGTCTCTTTTTTTATAAGAAGAATGGTTCATAGATGTCACTATGGTGATGCTGCAAGCTTCCACCATGATTAGGAATGGCTTAGGCTAGCGGCCCAGGCGTTTGTCTAACACAGGATACAAACTCCATGGACTTACAAGTTCGCTCTTTATTTCACACCAGTGACATCCATAGACAAAAGAACATGATATCAACTGAGTACAACAAGGTACAAGTGCAATGTTGAAAACGTTCCCTGCGACAGCACGGTTCTGCTAATTCCAACTTATAAGTGCAATCATATACAACAAAGTTGTCACATTGGTTCAAGTTTATTAGGGGCAAAGAATAAAGTGTGCCATCAAGTTCGTGAGGGCTTTAATCACTAAGTTTTCACATAACAAAATAGTTTTTAATTGGAAGATAGTTGAAAACAAGAATATACTTGGAATGGTGTAACACACCATGCATAGGAGATTATAGTGGACACTTTGGAATAACTTGGTTTTTTGGGAGTTGGGAGCATGAGTAGAACTTACTCATACAAGTGGAGGCTAGCAAAAGACTAGGAGCAACCAACTAAGAGAGCAATAATGGCCAAAATTATGCAATGCAACAAAGCAAACTAATCAAAGCAAAGGGTGTTACTACAAGTCATGGACTAAATGATCATAGAGGCTAATGGTGACTTGTCATAGTCATAACATGCTGTGAGCATGTGCCAAGTCAACCCAAGCAAAACATCAAAGGAGAATACCACAATACTATGTTTTTGCATGCTAAAACAACACATAATTTCTTCAAGGCACACTAAGCAATGCCAATTGTTTGGAACAATACATTCTACATAAATAATCACTAAGCATAATGCTAAAACAACACCTATCATGTCATGCTAAAGTCTAAGTCACAGTCAATGCAAGCTCCTCTTGCACTTCAAGCAAGAACTTACTACTCCTTTCCAAACACCAAGCAAACTTATTTGCAAAACAACACAGCGAGAACGGGGGTCCAAACTACTAAAGCAAACTAAACAAACTAAGCAAACTAAAACTAAGACGCTCCAAGAACAACATAACTGTGCATGAAACAATAAAAACGAAGTGTCTAGATAGACCTAAGCTTTTTATTGATAAACAAGGGGATGCCTTGGGCATCCCCAAGCTTTGACGCTTGTACTTTTACTTTTTGGATATTTCTTGGGGTGACACCATGGTGGCATCCCTAATCTTGAGATTTTGTTCATTCTTCATCTCATTGCATCATTCTATGTCTACACTTGAAATGTTTCCTTCACACAATCTTCATTAGCAACATTAGCTTATTCAAAAGATATTAGACCACTGGCAAAGATTTGAAACAGCAAGGCTTTTTACTAAAAACACAAGCTACTGTAGTAACCCCTTCAAAGAAACTCAATTTACCTGAAGAGAGCCTAAAACGAAATCAATAAGAAGCAAATGCAAAAAATGGCAGAAATCTGTCAAAACAGACCAGCAGGTAGAAACGAATTTTTTCGAACATCTTATGTTGCTCAAATCAAAAAGTGTTGAACTAACGAAAGTTATCCAACATACTGGGGGATTTATTCGTAAATTGTGAGCTCAATCCGAGTTACAGAGCCTCCTCACGAATTTTGTTTGGTGGAGGACAGAAATCTGTTTCGGGATAGCAACTCCCCAAATCTTACTTCCCTCTCATTAGAGGTCATTCTTGGCAAAAAAGCAAACAAAAAGGATAAGGAGAGGTCATTACAGAAGTAATAACTTTCAAGACTCAAGGAAACTCTTGGGTTATCTCCCAACAAGTACTTTTCTTTAACGTCTTTAAGTTAGGCACAAGAAGCAAGAAGAATCAAGTATTTTCAAATGAAGAATTGCCCCTCTTGTTCCTTCTTTTCTTACCTTTCTTTCTCTTCTTAGGGAAGATATGATTGCTTACCGGGGGATTAAAGTGCATGATGCCTTCTCCCACGTCTATTAATGCCCCAAGGTGTTTCAATAGAGATCTTCCAAGTGTGATCTGTCCTTTGCCTACACATTCAATAACAAGATAATCAGTAGACACCATTTTCCCTCAGATTTTTGTAAACACACCTTCAGCTATTCCAATGGGCAATATAGTGGCATTGTTGGTAAGAGATATTTCCTCTCCTCCTTCAATAAGCCCCCAAAGACTCAAGGAATCAAAAATATCTTTAGGCATGAGACAAAATTCAGACATGATATCACAGCGAGCATCAAAAAGTGTTGTGTTTATTGAGACTTTAATTGTGGGAAAACAATTTGAAGTCTCAAAATTTATGGGAACATAATCATGGTAGGCCCTAAGAGTGTGATAGTAACTATTCATGGCAGCAATACTGGTCTCAAGATGGTTCAACCTAGCAAAAATACTAGTGAAAGAGGAATCATACTTGCCAGGTGTACCATAGATCATGATTAGTTTACTTATAGCATCATAAGCTTCATTCTCAGTACAAAGCAAAAAATCCTTTTCAGCCACTGCATCCAAAGCATATCTATAAGGAAGAGCAATACAGCGGTAGAAACTATCAATAACCAAGCTAAGACTCATCTTAGGCTCAGTTTCATTTTGTAACGCAGAGATTCTAGACCAAGCTTCTTTGAAACTCTCTTCACTTTTATTCTTAAAAGTGAAGATCTTTTCCATAGGTGTCACAGCGATTGAACCAGAACCAGACATGGTAGCAACCTAAGGTACGAACTAATTTTTTTGTGTTTTTGCATAAGGAAAGCAAACCAAGCTAGACTAATTTTTGGTTTTTTTTTGAAAAGAGGCAAACAAAACCAAGCAAAAGAAACAAAGCAAACTAAAAACAAAGTAAAGAGAAAGGAAGTGAAGGACTCCCCTAGTGAAGTTGTCCTTAGCCTCCCCGGCAATGGTGCCAAAAAACTTGTTGATAGCGCTTGACGAGGTGGAAGAGGTTGAAGTAGATTCCCAAGTAACGGCACCAGAAAGCTTGATGGCGCCTGGTGTTTAACGTGGAAGCGCTTCTTTGGAAACCCCAAGAGCAAGGTGTGAAACAGCAAGCAGCAAGTTTTCCCTCAGTTGAGACCGAGGTTATCGAACCAGAAGGAGGAAGGAAACGTCACACAGGTGTTGGGAGCAACACGGAGACCTGCACAACACAAACTCAAGACTTTGCCCCAACGAATCAGTGAGGATGTCAAGTTCACCGGTTTGCTGTAACAAAGGATTAAATGTATGGTGTGTAAGGTAATGATTTGCAGCAAGTAAACAAGTAATAGTGGAAAATGTATCAATGGTAAAGATTGGACTGGGGTCCATAGTTCACTAGAGGTGCTCTCCTTAGATAAACAACATGGCATGAAGGGTAAACAAATTACAACGGGGAAATTGACAGGAACTGAGCAAGGCATAACAATGTAATTACTAGCCAGAAAGATCCTATGAGGTTGACTGGGCAATATAACAATATACATAGACCGTCATCCAACTGCATCTATGACTAGAAGTCCACCTTCAGGTTATCATCCAAACCCCCTCCATTATTAAGTTGCAAGCAACCGACAACTGCTTTAAGCAAACTGTGTAAGGTAAACAGTCCACATGTTCCATGAACAAGAGACCATTGTTTTCTCCCTAGTAGCAACAACACATCTACAACCGAAGAGATTATTGTCACTTCCCTTGGAAACTATAGGCATGAACCCACTATCGAGCATAAATACTCCCTCTTGGAGTCACTAGCAACTACTTGGCCAAGATAACCACTAGCAACAGAGAGCATGCAAGATCACAAACAACACAGACATGATAGAATCATAAAGATAAAACCATTAATCAAACCAACATAATAATCTCAATATCCATCGGATCCCCGCAAACACAACATGCATGATTACAAATAGATTAGATCTTGATCATGAACGGAGCTCACAAGATATATACATGAAAGCACAAAGGAGGAGATACAACCATCTAGCTACTACATGGACCCATAGTCCAAGGTGGAACTACTAATGAATCATACCGGAGAGAAGGCCTTCGGGATGATCTCCCCTCCGGCAGGGTGTCGGGAAGAACTTCAGATCCCCCCGATCTAGGGATGATGGTGGCAGTGGCTACAAACGGTTTCGTGGATTTCTGATCGGGTAATCAGGTTTTCTATATCGGGGGCTTCTTATAGGCGAAGGGGCGAGACCGGGAGGCGGCCAGGGTGCCCAAACCCTAGCCAGGCACCGGGTTGGGCCCACCCACGTCTAGGGTGGGTCTGGCCCCCCTGGTTGGCATTCCGGGCTCCCCTCTAGACTTCTTGTTCCCCACGGAAAGTTATTGACTTTGTCCTTCATCCCACCCAATTCCAAGAATATTTCTTTACTAACTTTTGTAAAACCAAAAATAGCAGAAAACAGGCATCTGACACTATTGCAACTTGTTAATAGGTTAGTACCAGAAAACATGTAAAACGCACCTCAAAGTGTGGACAAGTAAAGCAAAGTAGATACTAACCAAGCATGGAGCATCAAAAATTATAGATACGTTTCCAACGTATGTGGGCCAGACCCACCCTAGGCGCGGGGCAGGTGGGCCCGCGCTTGTCTAGGGTTTGGCGGCCCTGGATGCCTCCCGGTCTCGCCCCTTCGCCTATAAGAAGCCCCCGATGCAAAAACCCTGAGTACCCGATCAGAAATCCATGAAACCATCTGTAGCCGCTGCCACCATCGTCCCTAGATCGGGGGGATCTGAAGTTCTTCCCGGCACCCTGCCGAAGGGGAGATCATCCTGGAGGCCTTCTCTCCGGTATGATTCATGAGTAGTTCCACCTTGGACTATGGGTCTATGTAGTAGCTAGATGGTTGTATCTCCTCCTTTGTGCTTTCATTTATAGATATTGTGAGCCCCATTCATGATCAAGATCTAATCTATTTGTAATCATGCATGTTGTGTTTGCGGGGATCTGATGGATATTGAGATTATTATGTTGGTTTGATTAATGGTTTTCTCTTTATGATTCTATCATGTCTGTGTTGTTTGTGATCTTGCATGCTCTCTGTTGCTAGTGGTTATCTTGGCCAAGTAGTTGCTAGTGACTCCAAGAGGGAGTATTTATGCTCGATAGTGGGTTCATGCCTCTAGTTTACAAGGGAAGTGATAGAAATCTCTTCGGTTGTAGATGTGTTGTTGCTACTAGGGAGAAAACAACGGTCTCTTGTTCATGGAACATGTGGACTGTTTACCTTACACACTTTTCTTAAAGCAGTTGTCTGTTGCTTGCAACTTAATAATACAGGGGTTTCGGATGATAACCTAAAGGTGGACTTCTAGTCATAGATGCAGTTGGATGACGGTTTATGTGTATTGTTGTATTGCCCAATCAACCTCATAGGATCTTTCTGGCTAGTAATTGCATTGTTATGCCTTGCTCAGTTCCTATCAATTGCCCCGTGGTAATTTGTTTACCCTTCATGCCATGTTGTTTATCTAAGGAGAGCACCTCTAGTGAACCATGGACCCCGGTCCAATCTTTACCATTAATACATCTTCCACCATTACTTGTTTACTTGCTACAAAACATTACGTTCCACACCATACGTTTAATCCTTTGTTACAGCAAACCGGTGAGCTTGACAACCTCACTGATTCGTTGGGGAAAAGTCTTGAGTTTTTGTTGTGCAGGTCTCCACGTTGCTTGCAACACCTGTGTGACATTTCCTTCCTCATACTGGTTCGATAACCTCGGTCTTAACTGAGGGAATACTTGCTGCTGTACTCTTCACACCTTGCTCTCGGGGTTCCCAACAATACTCCACATCAAGCACCAAGTTCTCTGGCGCCACCAAGGAGTCATCAACAAGTTTTCTAGCGCCGTTGCTGGGGAGGCTAAGGACATCTTCACTAGGGGAGTCCTTTACTTCCTTTCTCTTTACTTTGTTTTTAGTTTGCTTTGTTTCTTTTTCTTGGTTTTGTTTGCCTCTTTTCAAAAAACCCAAAAAAAATTCTAGTTTGGTTTGCTTGATTTATTCAAAACACACAAAAAATTAGTTCCTGCTCTAGATGCTGCTGCTGTTTTTGGCTTGCCCACCTTTGCCAAAATGAACACTGCTGAGAACACCAAGTTGTGTGACTTCACTAGCACCAACAACAATGATTTCCTAAGAACTCCTATTGCTCCACCTGCTCCTGATGCTAGCTTTTATGAAATTAAGCCTGCTTTGTTGAATCTTGTGATGAGAGAGCAATTTCTGGTGCTAGTTCTGATGATCCTGCTGCCCATCTTAATAGCTTTGTTGAACTTTGTGAGATGCAAAAGTATAAGGATGTAGATGGAGATATTATTAATCTCAGGCTTTTTCCTTTCTCCTTGAGGGGAAAAGCTAAAGAATGGTGGCTATATTTGCCTAAAAATAGTATTGATTCTTGGACCAAGTGCAAAGATGCTTTTATTGGAAAGTACAATCCTCCTGCTAAGATTATTGCTATGACAAGTGACATTATGAAATTTAAACATCTTGATAGTGAACATGTTTCTCCTTCTTGGGAAAGAATGAAATCTTTGGTTAAAAATTGCCCTACTCATGGACTCACTGCTTGGAGGATTATCCAAACTTTTTATGCAGGTTTGAACTTTACCTCAAGAAACCTGTTAGATTCTGCTGCTGGAGGTACCTTTATGGGCCTCACTTTGGGTGTTGCAACAAGGCTCTTTGATAATATGATGGTTAACTACTCTGAATGGCATGTTGAGAGAGCTCCACATGGTAAGAAGGTAAATTCTGTTGAGAAAACTTCCTCTTTGAGGGAAAAGATTGATGTTATTATGGCTATGCTTGTTAATGGGAAAGCTCCTCTAGATCCTAATAGTGTTCCCTTAGCCTCTTTGGTTGCTCAAGAAGAGCAAGTTGATGTGAACTTCATTAGAAACAATAATTTCAACAACAATGCCTATAGGAATAATTTTGGTAGCAACAACAATTATAGGCATTATCCTCCTAATAATGGCAATTCATATGGAAGCTCTTACAATAATGCTAGAATTTTCCCCTCTGAACTTGAAGTCATGCTCAAGGACTTTATTAGTAAACAAACCACTTTCAATAAGAGTATAGAAGAAAAGCTTTAAACTGTTGAGAAAAATATATCCTCTTTATTTGAAGCTCAAACTTCCTTGGTTAATAAAATGGCTGCTAAACCTGAAACTATGGAAAATACCTTTGCTACTGCTCATGCCGTACAAGTTACTATTGATGAAAATGTTAGGCTGTTAGCTCAACTTCATGCTAGGTGGGAAAGGGAAGCTAAAATTGATAGAAAGAATAGTGTGTGCACTATCACCTCTAAAACACAAGTAGCCCCTATTCCTCCTCCTACTATGCCTAAGCCTAGTGAGCCTACTACTAGTGATGCTAAGTTTGACTTTGATATTGATGGTTGCAATATTTCTGAAGTGATTATGTTCCTGCAAAAGCTTGCTAGATGTCCTGATGCTAGTGATATGCATGTTGACTTTACCAAACACATTACAGATGCTCTTTTTAAGATTAAGGAAGAGAAGCTAAAACACAAAGCTTCTATTCGTAGGGAAGTAGAAGATAGTTGGGAACCCATTATTAATATGCAAGTGAATGACTTTGATCTCAAAGCTTCATGTGATCTTGGTTTTAGTGTCTCTATTATGCCTAGGAAGATTTATGAAATGCTTGATTTGCCACCATTAGAAGATTGTTATTTGAATGTCCCACTCAATGATAATGCTAAGAAGAAACTCATGGGGAGTATTAATGATGTTCTCATTATGGTTAACAATGCTTATGTCCCTGTTGATTTCTATGTTTTGGATGTTGAATACAATGCTTCTTGTCCTATTACTTTGGGAAGACCTTTTCTTAGAACAGTTGGTGCCATCATTGATATGAAAGAAGGCACTATCAAATATCATTTTCCATTCCATAAAGGTATTTAACACTTTCTATGAGGAGAGAGAAGTTGCTTTTTGCTCCTCCTTTGAAAGCAAGGTTTGATGTTAATGCTCCTTCATTTGAAAATACTTGATTCTTCTTGCCTCTTGTGCCTAACTTAAAGGCGTTAAAGAAAAGTACTTGTTGGGAGATAACCCAAGAGTTTCCTTGAGTCTTGGAAGTTATTACTTTAGTAATGACCTCTCCTTATCCTTTTTGTTTGCTTTTTGTGCCAAGAATGAACTCTAATGAGAGGGAAGTAAGATTTGGGGAGTTGTTGTCCCGAAACGGATTTCTGTCCTCCACCAAACAAATTCGTGAGGAGGATCTATACCTCGGATTGAGCTAAAAATTTATGAATAAATCCCCAAGTATGTTAGCTAACTTTCGTTATTTCAACACTTTTTTTTGAGCAACAGAAGATTTTCAAAAAAATCGGTTTCTACCTGCTGGTATGTTTTGATAGATTTCTGCCATTATTTGCATTTGCTTCTTATTGATTCCTTTTTGAGATCTCTTCAGGTAAATTGAGTTTCTTTGAAGGAGTTACTACATTATATTGTGTTTTTAGTGAAAAGCCTTGCTTTTCTAAAGCTTTGCTAGTGGTCTAATATCTTTTGAATACACTAATGTTGCTAGTGAAGATTGTTTGGAGTTTTGTATGAAGGAAAAATTTCAGGTGTAGAGAGAGAATGATGCAATGAGATGAATAATGGACAAAAGCTCACGCTTGGGGATGCCACCATTGTGTCACCCCAAGACATATCCAAGAGGTACAAGCGTCAAAGCTTGGGGATGCCCAAGGCATCCCCTTCTTCATCAATAAAAAGCTCAGGTCCGTCTAGACACATTGTTTTTATCGTTTCATGCACATTTGTGTTGTTCTTGGAGCGTCTTAGTTTTTGTTTGCTCTGCTTAGTTTGCTTGAATAAAGTAGTTTGGACCCCTGTTCTCGCTGTGTTGTTTTGCAAATAAGTTGCTTGGTGCTTGGAAAGGAGTAGTAAGTTCTTGCCTGTAGTGCAAGAGGAGCTTGCATTGACTGTGACCTAGACTTTAGCATGACATGCTAGGTGTTGTTTTTTGCATTATGCTTAGTGATTATTGCTGTAGCATGTCTTGTTCCAAACAATTGGGATTGCTTAGTGTGCCTTGAAGAAATTATGCGTTGTTTTAGCATGCAAAAGCATAGTATTGTGGTATTCTTCTTTGATGTTTTGCTTGGGTTGACTTGGCACATGCTCACACCATGTTAAGACTATGACAAGTCACCATTAGCCTCTATGATCGTTTAGTCCTTGACTTGTAGTAACACTCTTTGCTTTGATTAGTTTACTTTGTTGCATTGCATGATTTTGGCCATTATTGTTCTCTTAGTTGGTTGCTCCCAGTCTTTTGCTAGCCTCCGCTTGTATGAGTAAGTTATACTCATGCTTCCAACTCCCAAGAAACCAAGTTATTCCAAAGTGTCCACTATAAACTCCTATGCATGGTGTGTTACACCATTCCAAGTATATTCTTGTTTTCATCTATATTCCAATTAAAAACTGTTTTGTTATGTGAAAACTTAGTGATTAAAGCCCTCGCGAACTTGATGGCACACTTTATTCTTTGCCCCTAATAAACTTGAACCATTGTGACAACTTTGTTGTATATGCTTGCACTTATAAGTTGGAATTAGCAGAACCGTGCTGTCACGGGGAACGTTTTCAACATTGCACTTGTATCTTGTTGTACTTAGTTGATATCATGTTCTTTTGTCTATGGATGTCACCGGTATGAAATAAAGAGGGAAGTTGTAAGTCCGTGGAGTTTGTATCCTGAGTTAGAGAAATGCCTGGGACGCTAGCCTAAGCCATGCCTAATCATGGTGGAAACTTGTAGCATCACCATAGTGACATCTATGAAGAATTCTTCTTATATAAAAAAGAGACACAATGAGAAAAGAGGAAAGAGAGAAAAAAGCAGCATATTCCCATGGTACATAAGAAGAATTGCTGAGATGCTCATTGTCTGCTTGCCTTGTCATTTTGGTTACGGGAAAGGTCCTGTACCATGTCCAAGGGGTACCCCGTTGGCGGTTCTCAATGATATGAAAATACTTACAGTGACAAGAACTTACCTGGATCCAAAGTTGAGTATGCATGAGGTGTGGCCCTCGTATTCAAGGGGCATGAGATTGCCAACTTATACTTCGTCAAGCATATACTCTAGCTTTTCCACTTTAACCTTAACCACTTCAAGATGCTTATGATAGGGGCAATGAGGGCTGAAAGCTAACAAGTACCATAATTTTTGGAAGCTCTTTTTGAAACTTGTAATCCCAGCTTCCTTTACAAAAAAGCCTTTCTTCCACCATTATTGAGTCTCCACCTTCTACCTTTAGGCACCATTAAGAGAGCATAGTTGTCATTCTATGTGTAGTGTCCCAAACCTTATTAATTGATGCATATTGTGTTATTACTTGTTCTTGTGCTATTTGTTTCTAGTCACCATTGTAAACTTTGCAGGTGTCCTATGCATTATATTGCTACTCTATGAGGGACAAGTTGATTGCCACTATGCTATGTTTTCTGATTGTGAAACAAACAAACAAACGTTTTTCAATGCATGTTATTCATGATCTTTGTTTGTAGCTTGCCATGTTGCACGCATAGTTACTATGTCCTATTGTTAGAACTCCATCTTTCATGCACATGTTTAGAGTTCTTTGACCCCAGCTTTCAATGTTTGCAAATGGTTGGATCTTTATTATGAGGGTGCATGTCACCTCAAAAATTATTCTGTTTATCACTTACCTACTCGAGGACGAGCAGGAGTTAAGCTTGGGGATGCTGATACGTTGGAAACATATCTATAATTTTTGATGCTCCATGCTTGTTTAGTATCTACTTTGCTTTACTTGTCCACACTTTGAGGTGCTTTTTACATGTTTTCTAGTACTAACCTATTAACAAGTTGCAACAGTGCCAGATGCCTGTTTTCTGCTGTTTTTGGTTTCAGAAAAGTGAGTAAAGAAATATTCTCGGAATTAGATGGGACAAACGTCAAGGTCAATTACTTTCCGTGGGGAACAAGAAGTCCAGAGGAGATCCGGAGGGGCCGGCCAGGGGGATAGAACCACCCCAGCACGGGGGCAGGTGGGCCCACGCCTGGCTAGGGTTTGGCGGCCCTGGCCGCCTCCCGGTCTCTCCCCTTCGCCTATAAGAAGCCCCCAATGCAGAAACTCTGAGTACCCGATCAGAAATCCACGAAACCGTCTGTAGCCGCTGCCACCATCGTCCCTAGATCGGGGGGATCTGAAGTTCTTCCCGGCACCCTGCCGGAGGGGAGATCATCCCGGAGGACTTCTCTCTGGTATGATTCTTGAGTAGTTCCACCTTGGACTATGGGTCCATGTAGTAGCTAGATGGTTATATCTGCTCCTTTGTGCTTTCATGTATAGATCTTGTGAGCTCTATTCATGATAAAGATCTAATCTATTTGTAATAATGCATGTTGTGTTTGCGGGGATCCGATGGATATTGAGATTATTATGTTGGTTTGATTAATGGTTTTATCTTTCTGATTCTATCATGTTTGTGGTGTTTGTGATCTTGCATGCTCTCCGTTGCTAGTGGTTATCTTGGCCAAGTAGTTGCTAGTGACTCCAAGAGGGAGTATTTATGCTCGATAGTGGGTTTCTGCCTCTAGTTTCCAAGGGAAGTGACATAAATCTCATCGGTTGTAAATGTGTTGTTGCTACTAGGGAGAAAACAACGGTCTCTTGTTCATGGAACATGTGGACTGTTTACCTTACACACTTTGCTTAAAGTAGTTATCTGTTGCTTGCAACTTAATACTGGAGGGGGTTCGGATGATAACCTGAAGGTGGACTTCTAGCCATAGATGCAGTTGGATGACGGTCTAGGTATGTTGTTTATTGCCCAATCAATCTCAGGATCTTTCTGGCTAGTAATTGCATTGTTATGCCTTGGTCAGTTCCTGTCAATTACCCCGCTGTAATTTGTTTACCCTTCATGCCATGTTGTTTATCTAAGGAGAGCACCTCTAGTGAACTATGGACCCCGGTCCAATCCTTACCATTAATACATCTTCCACTGTTACTTGTTTACTTGCTACAAACCATTACCTTCCACACCATACGTTTAATCCTTTGTTACCGCAAACCGGTGAGCTTGACAACCTCACTGATTCGTTGGGGAAAAGTCTTGAGTTTGTGTTGTGCAGGTCTCTGCGTTACTTGCAACACCTGTGTGACGTTTCCTTCCTCCTACTAGTTCGATAACCTCGGTCTCAACGGAGGGAAGAGTTGCTGTTGTACTCTTCACACCTTGCTCTTGGGGTTCCCAACAAGACTCCACATCAAGCACCAAGTTCTCTAGAGCCACCAAGGAGTCATCAACAATATGCTACAATCCAAATATCTAGCAATCCAACAAAGCATCATTATCCATTTAACTCACCAATCCAACTACTCATCAATGCTAGTACAGTTAATAACATCATGTAACATAACATAGAACAAGAACAAGTCAATCCAACTACCCGCCCAGCCAGGGCATCCTCACGCATGCAAAAAAGCTCGTCCGTTTGATTCAGCGCCTAGTAAATCGCTCAGTCTTATGGCGGTGGGGAGGTGGTTGTCGACGAGGGTGGCGGCGGTGCGTGCCTCAACCTCCTATGTGGTCGATGAGGGTGGCGGCGATGCGTCGCTCCACCTTTGGCGCGGCGGTGCGGGACTCCACCTCCTCTTTGGTCGCCGAGGGTGGGGTGGTGCGGTTCACGGCGATCGCGGTTGGGACGCAGCGGGCGGTGGTGGTGAAGGGGGCCGGGAAGGGGATCGATGGAGGGCGTGGTAGCGGGGATCTAGCGAGCGCGGCGGTGGTAGGGATCTAGCGAGTGTGGGCGGAGAACGAGGCGGGAAGGGGCGAGGAGTGTGCGAGGACGGCATATCGAGCTAGGGTTACCGTGTCAGGGGCGTGAGTGGGGTAGAAAACCGCTAAGGGTTAGAAGAAAACCGCGTCGGGGGCAGGTGTCATGACATAACGCCAACGTACTACTTATTTTGGCGTCAAGGGTAGTTGCACGTGATGTGGGGCCGGGCAGCACCGGGTTAACGTCAGCGCCCAGCGACTCGGGGCATGTCGGGGCCTATTGCAGTAGCGCGGGCGCGTTGTAGCTATGCGTGCTGGGGGTAGGTGCGGGATGGGGCAAGGGTTGGTGATGCATGTAGAATGCATACATGAACTTTGTAGTTTGTTACCATGTTTTCCCACATATTTTAATCATATATAATGTTATATCCATGTTTTATATTGATTTTTGGGGATTTACCAATCACCCTCTTTATTTTGGCTATAACCCGGCATGGTAGAAAAACCATGCTTTCAATGTTTTTGATGTTTCAGGACCTATACAAAGTCAAATAGACTTGCACTATTAGGAATGCCAATATTTATCCACGAGAAGCATCTGGAGCACAAGAATCCCACCAGGAGGGCCCGGAGGCCAAAAAGAGCCTTTGTGGCGTGCCCATCCTAGGTGGGCACGCCACCCATGATCTCTCCCTCCTCGGCGTCTGATATCCTTGATTCTTTCGCCCACGGAGTTCTCTTGACCTAAAATCCCTATATAAGGATCCCTTGGGGAGTTCTCGAGACGGAGCATAGCAGAGATGAAAATACCACCAAACAGAGTCACATCCGGTAAGGATTGGAGGGGGAAACTCCGTCGAAGCCACCTCTAGGGGGATGTCAACCCTCTCCAACATCTCTAGCATCATCACCATGATGAAGAGGGAGTAGTACACCTCCGGGCTATGGGTTTGTGGCATTATCTTGATCTATTTCTCTCTTGTTCTTCATAGATCTACCCCTATAGTGGTTAGTATCATCTATTATTATCATATATAGTATCATCATATTTTTTTCTCTATAATATCAATGCAATTGTGTGTATGAGATGCATTTTTCATTAAATTACATAGATTCACGCGCTATGATACCACCATCTCTCTCTTCATTAATTGTGGTGCCACATCAGATTTATGCCAAATTGGCATGCATAATACTCCTTATGATACTAGGGCTATCCTCATGAAAATACACTCACGCCACCGCCAACTCTTCGATGGTCTCGCGCGCCCCCGAGGGAGTATGGACCTCTCGCCGTTTTGGATGGACTTGTTGGGGTTTCGATGCAGAAAATCATAAAAATTCCTACGACGGATCACCCCGACTGCCCAAGGTCTATCTACTAGTAATGCAGTAATGGCTGAGAGGTTTCAAATACATACCCTTGTAGTTTGAAAGTGGTTAACATTCCAAGGGGAACGTGGTTGAATTAGTCGTGCTCGTAGCCGACCTCAAGGTCGTGAAGCTCCTCGCAGGTCACCCCTTGCTCCAACACCGTGCATAAGTCGGCTCACGACATCCAAATTTCCCCAAGTGTTGCACCTCGTGGCTTCGTACACATACGGTGTATGATGAGAACCTCCGTCTCCCTTGATCCCTGTGATATGTTGGAAACGTATCTATAATTTTTGATGCTCCATGCTTGTTTTGTATCTACTTTGCTTTACTTGTCTACACTTTGAGGTGCTTTTTACATGTTTTCTGGTACTGACCTATTAACAAGTTGCAACAATGCCAGATGCCTGTTTTTTGCTGTTTTTGGTTTCAGAAAAGTTAGTAAAGAAATATTCTCGGAATTGGCGGGACGAACGCAAAAGTCAATTACTTTCCATGGGGAACAAGAAGTCCAGAGGAGAGCCGGAGGGACTAGCCAGGGGGGCCAGACCCACCCGGCTGAGGTCGGTGGACCAGCAGTCAGGTGGCGACCCTGGTCGCCTCCCTGACTTGCCCCTTCATCTATAAGAAGCCCCCGATACAGAAACTCTCGGAACCCGATCAGAAATCCACGAAACCGTCTGTAGCCGCCACCACCATCGTCCCTAGATCGGTAGGATCTGAAGCTCTTCCCAGCACCCTGCCGGAGGGGAGATCATCCCGGAGGCCTTCTCTCCGGTATGATTCGTGAGTAGTTCCACCTTGGACTACGGGTCCTGTAGTAGCTAGATGGTTGTATCTCCTCCTTTGTGCTTTCATGTATAGATCTTGTGAGCTCCATTCATGATCAAGATCAAATATATTTGTAATCATGCATGTTGTGTTTGTGGGGATCCGATGGATGTTGAGATTATTATGTTAGTTTGATTAATGGTTCTATCTTTATGATTCTATCATGTATGTGTTGTTTGTGATCTTGCATGCTCTCTGTTGCTAGTGGTTATCTTGGCCAAGTAGTTGCTAGTGACTCCAAGAGGGAGTATTTATGCTCGATAGTGGGTTCATGCCTCTAGTTTCCAAGGGAAGTGACAGAAATCTCTTTGGTTGTAAATGTGATGTTGCTACTAGGGAGAAAACAACGGTCTCTTGTTCATGGAACATGTGGAATGTTTACCTTACACACTTTGCTTAAAGCAGTTGTTTGTTGCTTGCAACTTAATACTGGAGGGGGTTCGGATGATAACCTGAAGGTGGACTTCTAGTGATAGATACAGTTGGATTATGGTCTATGTATAATGTTGTATTGCCCAATCAACCTCATGGGATCTTTCTAGCTAGTAATTGCATTGTTATGCCTTGCTCAGTTCCTGTCAATTGCCCCGCTGTAATTTGTTTACCCTTCATGCCATGTTGTTTATCTAAGGAGAGCACCTCTAGTGAACTATGGACCCCGGTCCAATCTTTACCATTGATACATCTTCCACTGTTACTTGTTTACTTGATGCAAACCATTACCTTCCACACCATACGTTTAATCCTTTGTTACAGCAAACCGGTGAGCTTGACAACCTCACTGATTCGTTGGGGGCAAAGTCTTGAGTTTGTTTTGTGCTGGTCTCTGCGTTGCTTGCAACACCTGTGTGACGTTTCCTTCCTCCTACTAGTTCGATAACCTCAGTCTCAACTGAGGGAAGACTTGCTGCAGTACTCTTCACACCTTGCTCTTGGGGTTTCCAACAAGACTCCACATCAGCAACCAAGTTTTCTGGCGCCATCAAGGAGTCATCAACAGGTTTTCTGGCACCGTTGTCGGGGAGGCTAAGGACGTCTTCACTAGGGGAGTACTTCACTTCCTTTCTCTTTACTTTGTTTTTTGTTTACTTTGTTTCCTTTTCTTGGTTTTGTTTGCCTCTTTCAAAAAAACCCAAAAAAATAGTCTAGTTTGGTTTTCTTGCTTTATTCAAGAACACAAAAAAATTAGTTCTTACTCTAGTTGGTGGTCTGTCATTGAATTGCTTGGTCATGCTTTCCATCAATGGATTGTTTCTTTGAAACTAGTTCTTATTGGCAAGGTGGGTTCACGGAAGAACAAAGGTATTATTATAAGGAACACCGTTTGTCACAAAAAGGGAAACACTTATGGGAACAAATTGATAAGTTGAATACTATTGCTAGAGACTTGTGCTCTACTTATAACGTTACTTATTGCTTTGATAAATCTTGTTGCTATAGGAGGTATAAACACCTGCCTTTTCAATGTGAGTACAATAATAATGTTACCATATCCTCTTATGTTAAAGGAAATTATGACTTTTATGATGTGGAACAAATTGAAGAATTTATTGCCTTCAAGGGTGCATTTGAGCTTGCCAGTTTGCTTGAAAATACTGATGATGCACCTTATTAACATGAGGTTTATGAGATACTTAAATTTTGCTTTGACAATTACAAGGAAGCAAATGGCTATATTCTTGAATATTTTAATAGGTGCTTTCCACAACTGGAAGAGACTAATACCTTGTAGGAGCCTATGGAAGAAGAAATAGTTGAAATTGGAAGCTCATTAGATGAAAAAGAGGAGGAGAGTGATGAACGAAAGGAGGAAGAATGGATCTACCCATGTATACCTTCTAATGAGATTAACTCTTTACCTCTTATATTATTTGATTGTCCCTCATGCTTACCAAAGGAGGATGAATGTTATGTTCCTGTGGATCCTTTTGAAATATCTACTATGAGTAAAACCTGTGAAGGTTTTAATCCCACTATTTGTGAGCTTGATAGAGATTATGTGATTGTAGATCATGAAAAGCATGCTTTATGTGATATCTATATTGTTGAGTGTATTCATGATGCTACTGAAAATTATTTTGAGAGAGGGAAACATGGTCTTATGTATCTCAAAAATATTAAGTTTCCCCTCTTTATGTTGAAAATCTTGAAGTTGCACTTGTTTTGCTTTCCTATGCCTATTGCTTTGTGCTTTCATGAATTGTTTCTTTACAAGATTCCGATGCATAACAAGTGGGTTAGAATTAAATATGTTTTGAATTTGCTTCTTTATGCTCTCTTTGAATTCAATTCATAATTCTTATGTGAGCATCTTCTCAAGCTATCAAGCCTAACTTAAAGGCGTTAAAGAAAAGTACTTGTTGGGAGATAATCCAAGAGTTTCCTTGAGTCTTGGACGTTATTACTTCTGTGGTGACCTCTCCTTATCCTTTTTGTGTGCTTTTTGTGCCAAGAATGACCTCTAATGAGAGGGAAGTAAGATTTGGGGAGTTGCTGTCCCGAAAAAGATTTCTGTCCTCCACCAAAAAAATTTGTGAGGAGTCTCTATAACTCGGATTGAGCTCCAAATTTACGAATTAAATCCCCCAGTATATTGGCCAACTTTCGTTAGTTCAACACATTTTGATTTGAGCAAAATAAGATGTTCAAAAAAATTCGTTTCTACCTGCTGGTCTGTTTTGACAGATTTCTGCCATTATTTGCATTTGCTTCTTATTGATTCCTTTTTAAGCTTTCTTCAGGTAAATTGAGTTTCTTTGAAGGAGTTACTTAAGTAGCTTGTGTTTTTAGTGAAAAGCCTTGCTGTTCCAAAGCTTTGCCAGTGGTCTAATATCTTTTGAATAAGCTAATGTTGCTAATGAAGATTGTGTGAAGTTTTGTATGAAGGAAAAAATTTCAGGTGTAGAGAAAGAATGATTCAATGAAATGAAGAGTGGAGAAAATCTCAAGCTTGGGGATGACACCACGGTGTCACCCCAAGAAATATCCAAGAGGTACAAGCGTCAAAGCTTGGCGATGCCCAAGCTATCCCCTTCTTCATCAATAAAAAGCTCAGGTCTGTCTAGACACTGTTTTTATTTTATCATGCACAGTTGTGTTGTTCTTAGAGCGTCTTAGTTTTTGTTTGCTTTGCTTAGTTTGTTTAGTTTTCTTTAGTAGTTTGGACCCCCGTTCTCGCTGTGTTGTTTCGCAAATAAGTTTGCTTGGTGTTTGGAAAGGAGTAGTAAGTTCTTGCTTGAAGTGCAAGAGGAGCTTGCATTGACTGTGACTTAGACTTTAGCATGACATGCTAGGTGTTGTTTTTTGCATTATGCTTAGTGATTATTGCTGAAGCATGTCTTGTTCCAAACAATTGGGATTGCTTAGTGTGCCTTGAAGAAGTTATGCGTTTTTTAGCATGCGAAAGCATAGTATTGGGGTATTCTCCTTTGATGTTTTGCTTGGGTTGACTTGGCACATGCTCACACCATGTTATGACTATGACAAGTCACCATTAGCCTCTATGATCATTTAGTCCTTGACTTGTAGTACCACTCTTTGCTTTGATTAGTTTCCTTTGTTGCATTGCATAATTATGGCCATTATTGCTCTCTTAGTTGGTTGCTCCCAGTCTTTTGCTAGCCTACACTTGTATGAGTAAGTTGTACTCATCCTTCCAACTCCCAAGAAACCAAGTTATTCCAAAGTGTCCACTATAAACTCCTATGCATGGTGTGTTACACCATTCCAAGTATATTCTTGTTTTCAACTATCTTCCAGTTGAAATCTATTTTGTTATGTGAAAACTTAGTGATTAAACCCCTGACGAAATTGATGGCACACTTTATATTCGTTGCCCCTAATAAACTTGAACCATTGAGGCTACTTTCTTGTATATGCTTGTACTTATAAGTTGGGATTAGCAGAACCGTGTTGTCACGGGGAACGTTTTCAACATTGAACTTGTACTCTTTTGTACTCCGTTGATATCATGCTCTTTTGTCTATGGATGTTACCGGTGTGAAATGAAGTGGGAACTTGTAAGTCCATGGAGTTTGTATTATTTGTTAGATAAACGCCTAGGCCACTAGCCTAAGCCATGCCTAATCATGGTGGAAACTTGTAGCATCACCATAGTGAGCTATATATGAAGCATCCTCAATAAAAAGCTATGCATATGGTAAACAAAAAGATTGCTGAGATGCTCATTGTCTGCTTGCCTTGTTATTTTGGTTATGGGAAAGCTCCTGTACCATGTGCAAGGGGTACCCCATTGGCGGTTCTCAATGATATGCAAATACTTATAGTGATAAGAACTTGCTTGGGCCCTAAGTTGAGTATCCATGAGGTGTAGCCCTCATAGTCAAGGGACTTGAGATTGCCAGCTTATACCTTGTCAAGCATATACTCCAGCTTTGCCACTTTAACCTTAACCACTTCAAGATGCTTATGATAGGGGCAATGAGGGATGAAAGCTAATAAGTACCATAATTTTTGGAAGCTCTTTTTGAAACTTGTAATCCCTGCTTCCCTTAAAAAAGGCCTTTCTTCCACCATTATTTGAGTCTCCACCTTCTACCTTTAGGCACCATTAAGAGAGCATAGTTGTCATTCTGTGTGCAATGTTCCAAAGCTTATTAATTGATGCATATCGTGTTATTACTTTTTCGTGTTCTATTTGTTTCTAGTCACCCTTGTGAACTTTGCAGGTGTCCTATGCATTATATTGCTACTCTATGAGGGACAAACTGATTGCCACTATGCTATGTTTTCTGCATGTGAAACAAACAAACGTTTTTCAATGCATATTATTCATGATCTTTGTTTGTAGCTTGCCATGTTGCATGCATAATTACTATGTCCTACTATTAGAACTCCATCTTTCATGCACATGTTTAGAGTTCTTTAATCCCAGCTTTCAATGTTTGCAAATGGTTGGATCTTTATTGTGAGGGTGCATGTTCACCTCAAAAAATATTCTATTTATCACTTACCTACTCGAGGACGAGCAGGAGTTAAGCTTGGGGATGCTGATACGTTGGAAACGTATCTATAATTTTTGATGCTCCATGCTTGTTTTATATCTACTTTGCTTTACTTGTCTACACTTTGAGGTGCTTTTTACATGTTTTCTGGTACTTACCTATTAACAAGTTGCAACAGTGCCAGATGCCTGTTTTCTGCTGTTTTTGGTTTCAGAAAAGTTAGTAAAGAAATATTCTCGGAATTGGACGGGACGAACGCCAAAGTCAATTACTTTCCATGGGTAACAAGAAGTCTAGAGGAGATCCGGAGGGGCTGGCCAGGGGGGCCAGACCCATCCCAGGCACAGGGTCAGGTGGACCCACGTCTGGGTAGGGTTTGGTGACCCTGGTCGCCTCCCGGACTCGCCCCTTCGTATATAAGAAGCCCCCGATACAGAAACTCTCGAAACCCGATCAAAAATCCATGAAACCGTCTGTAGCCGCCGCCACCATCGTCCCTAGATCGGGGGATTTGAAGCTCTTCCCGGCACCCTGTCGGAGGGGAGATCATCCCGGAGGCCTGCTCTCTGGTATGATTCGTGAGTAGTTCCACCTTGGACTACAGGTCCATGTAGTAGCTAGATGGTTGTATCTCCTCCTTTGTGCTTTCATGTATAGATCTTGTGAGATCCGTTCATGATCAAGAGCTAATCTATTTGTAATCATGCATGTTGTGTTTGCGGGGATCCGATGGATATTGAGATTATTATGCTAGTTTGATTAATGGTTCTATCTTTATGATTCTATCATGTCTGTGTTGTTTGTGATCTTGCATGCTCTCCGTTGCTAGTGGTTATCTTCGCCAAGTAGTTGCTAGTGACTCCAAGAGGGAGTATTTATGCTCGATAGTGGGTTCATGCCTCTAGTTTCCAAGGAAAGTGACCGAAATTTCTTCGGTTGTAGATGTGTTGTTGCTACTAGGGAGAAAACAACGGTCTCTTGGAACATGTGGGCTGTTTACCTTACACACTTTGCTTAGCGGTTATGCATTGCTTGCAACTTAATCTTTGGAGGGTTCGGATGATAACCTGAAGGTGGACTTCTAGTCATAGATGCAGTTGGATTACGGTCTATGTATAATGTTGTATTGCCCAATCAACCTTATAGGATCTTTCTAGCTAGTAATTGCATTGTTATGCCTTGCTCAGTTCCTGTCAATTGCCCCGATGTAATTTGTTTACCCTTCATGCCATGTTGTTTATCTAAGGAGAGCACATCTAGTGAACTATGGACCTCGGTCCAATCTTTACCATTGATACATCTTCCACTGTTACTTGTTTACTTTCTGCAAACCATTACCTTCCACACCATACGTTTAATCCTTTGTTACAACAAATCGGTGAGCTTGACAACCTCACTGATTCGTTGGGGGCAAAGTCTTGAGTTTGTGTTGTGCAGGTCTCTGCGTTGCTTGCAACACATGTGTGGCGTTTCCTTCCTCCTACTGGTTTGATAACCTCGGTCTCAACTGAGAGAAGACTTGCTGATGTACTCTTCACATCTTGCTCTTGGGGTTCCCAACAAGACTCCACATCAGCCACCAAGTTTTCTGGCGCCATCAAGGAGTCATCACCCTGCTGGGAGTGCGGAAGTAGATCTCCGGCTCTTGGAATCCCTATAACACAATGGTGTGGTACAGATGCGTCGTCTCTTGTGCGAATAGCCCTGGGCCATGCCAAAGCGTGGAGCAAACTAGAGAGAGAGAGATTGGAGAGGAGGAGGAGAGCTCCCAACTCATTGGATCTATTGTATTGGTGTGTCAATTGTGTATGTCTCCTCCGGGAGGGGGTCCTTTATATATGGGTGGAGAGGAAGGCAACCAGGCAGCGGCCAAGGGGGGAGAGGCGGCGGCCAAGGGAGGGGGCATCCCTAGGGCCCCCCAAACCCTAACCCTAGCCGGCGACCAAGGAAGGGGCCAGCCCTAGGCGCCCACCAAACCCTAGGCGCATGGGCTTGGTCCCTCTGTCTTGGTTTTTCCCTCATGGTCCCTTTTCCCTAGGAAATTTAGCCTATTAGTGGAATAACCATTGAAATTATATTTTAATATTATATTTAATATTAATGACATTAATTAATATGTAAATATATATTACAAAATCCGATTTAACCCGAAACACCTTTCAGTTCCCCTTCTATATCCTCACCATAACTTTTCTGGTTTCCTTTCTTTCTCCGAAGAACTTTGGATCTCTCTCCGCGGAACAATTCTGAGTTTTTCTTTCTCTACTATGATTCCAACTGACGGACAATCTCCAGCTCATCGTACCCTTAAGTGGATCCCCTCCTGGCTCAGGAATGATACAAACATGATCTCTATCAATAATCAGAATACTCAATGCCACCTTTATAACCACCAAGTTACGAAATGGTGTTTTATATCATCAAAGTATCCATCCGGTGATGGTGATTAACATGATCCCATGATCGAACGATTTAGGTTACTATGTATTTGAAAGCTTATAGCAAACGAACTATTTAATGACTTGATCTTATGCTACGCTTAACTATAGGAGTGTGTCCATCACATTATTCTTGTAATGATATGAACTTGTTATTAATAACATCCAATGTCCATGATCAGGAAACCATGATCATCTATTAATCAACAAGCTAGTTTAACAAGAGGCTTACTAGGGACTTTTTTATGTTTACAAAACACACAAGTATTAATGTTTCAGGTTAATACAATTATAGCATGGATATAAACATTTATCATAAACATGAAGATATGATAATAACCACTTTATTATTGCCTCTTGGAAATATCTCCAACAATTATCTGTTGTCAGGATCTTGCCATGGAGCGATGTCCAGGCAAAGAATTTGCACTCCACCTCTACCGATCCTTTCCAAAGCTTCTCTGAGCGGACATTGACCCCGAGAACTGGCATCTGTATGCCAAGGCAGCCGAGTAAATCCTTGAGTCAGTCCATCTCCATCGAATTGTGTCCGGCCTAGGTTGAAGGACCACATCCTGCATGTGGCCCCAAAGTGCAATGAACTGTGTCATCTGCTCGTTGTTGGAGATGCTTGCAAGGGCCTGGATCTAGTTACTATGATGCATCTCCTTTTGTATTGATCTTTTATTTCTTGTTGCATTGGCAAATAATGCCGAGTATTGGAACCTTAGGGTGCCACCCGGCAGCCACAAGTCCAGCCAAAATTGGCCTCTTTCCCCATTCCCCAACGACACTTTCGTGGAGGCCCTGAATAGCTCCTTTGTCCGCGGCACTGCATGGCGTCTCCATGCCAATCCATGGCCTAGTCGTGTCTGTCCAGGCCAGCCATGGACAACGCAAGCGTAGTGCCCGCCCAAACCTCTCCAGGTCCAGCACCCCTAGCCCTCCAAGCTCCTTTGGCCTGCAAAATGTGCGCCAGTTGACAATCGGATGCTGCTTCGACCCTGAGGCGGCTGCAGGCTTCATCCAGAGGGAGCTCCTCATGATCCTTTCAATTCATGTGATGATCCACTTAGGCAGCCGGAACACCGCCAAGTGGTAAAGAACCATGGAGGAGAGGACAACAAAGGATCGGACAGCCGGCCCGGTTGAAGAGATTTCCCCACCATCCCGCTAGTCTGGCTCCAATCTTGTCGATGAGGGGTTGGAAATGGATCACCCTAAGACGAGAGTGGTGCAGAGGCAAGCCAAGGTACGTGCATGGGAAGGATCCTCTCTTTGCCAGGAAGATTGCTCTGCAACACTGAAACGACGAGAATTAAAAGGGGCAATTTCGCTGTGACGATCGCACAAAGTGCTTTAACAAAGTAATGGCAACAACACTGAGTTGGGGTTAGAGGAGAAAGCTACTTATATTAGCCTCCTTCTTTCTCAGTCCGGCGAAATATCACTACCGAGCTTCGATCCTGGCCAAATTTCTTCCAATTTCCGGTGAATCGCTATCGTACCGACTGATTACCGACGGATTGCGGTCCGATTTTGAGCTCGGCGAGCATGGGCGGCAGGCCAGGGCGGGCAGGCAGGAGTCGGGTGAGCTCTGGCAGCGCACAGGGCACGTGCGGCCGGGAGGCGCGAGGGAAGGCGGACTGGCGGCCGCAGCCGGGAGACGCCAGCGAGAGCGTGCTGGCGGCCCTAGGGCGGGGAGCGTGCGAGCAGTGGCTCTCGGGCGACGGGGCGGGCACGAAGGAGCTAGGCGCCTGGGCGGGAGCGCGCTGTATGCAACTGTTCAGAAATGTTCTTTCTGACTGCAACTTGAGTGATATGGGTTTTATTGGAGACTTATTCACATGGAGGAGAGGAAAAATCAGGGAAAGGCTGGATAGAGTTTTAGTTAATCAAAGATGGCGAGACATGTTCCCTCTAGCCATAGTTATTAATGAGGACTTCTGGATATCAGATCACCGACCGATTACGATGGACACTGATTATGTCAATCAAGATCAGACTAGAGATTTGGGAGGGAAGAAAATGTTCGAAGCTAAGTGGATGATGGAGGAGTCTTTTGATTTGTTGGCGCGGCTTGGGAACATGCCCAAGCGATTGGGGCTGGCGGGCTGGCAGAGAAGCTGCAGGCCATCCACTCGGCCCTACACGCATGGGACTCGAGGGTGTTGCGGGAGCCGAAGTGGCGTTTGAAAGATTTGCAGAATCAACTGAATTTGATAATGGCAGGCCCCCTCTTAGACGAAGCTACTGCTAAGTACCAGAAATTACAGCTGGAAATTGAGAATATACATGAACAAGATGAAATCAAGTGGGCACATCGGAGCAGGGCGAATTGGATGAAGTCGGGGGATCGCAACATCTCCCTTTTCCACAATTTCTCTATTTCCAGGAAGAAGAGGAACCTAATTAAGAAATTAGTGGATGAGGATGGAGGACAAATAGAGGGATGGGACAATATGTCCAATCACATCAATGATTATTTCACTAAGTTATTTACGTCGGAGGTGCAGGACCAAAAAGTGGAGGTGATTAACAAGATTAAGCCGTGCATGTCTGAGGCAATGAACTATATCTTGACAACACCTTATTCCAGGGAGGAGGTGAAAAAGGCTATGTTTAACATTTGATATTTGAAAGCTCCAGGACCTGATGGGCTACATGCCATTTTCTATAAACGATACTGGAACTTGATTGGAGAGGAGTTAACTAATGAGGTATTATTGGCTATCAACTCAGGAAAGGTTCCAGATGGCTGGAACAATACGACAGTGGTTCTGATTCTGAAGGTGGATACACCGGAAAAAGTGACCCAGTACAGACCGAAAAGCTTATGTAACCTTATTTATAAGGTCATTTCGAAGGTGCTGGCTGCAAGGCTACAAACAATTCTTTATGAGATCATATCTCCGACACAAAGTGCCTTCGTGCCAGGCCATCTAATCATGGATAATGTTCTTGTAGCATTTGAATCTTATCATGCTATTAAGAATAAGAAAGAAGGAAAGTTTGGAAAATTGTGCAATTAAGCTTGATATTGTTAAATACGACTTTGTAATGGATCTAGTCTAGATCTATCAGTAGCACTGTACTTTACCTTTCTAGATCGAAACAGAGAGAGAAAGAGAGAGAGAGAACCGAGAGGAGAACTACCTGCTCCCTGGCTCGACAGACATGAGCCAGAGGGGATGCCCGAGCTGGTGCCGGAGCTGGAGCCTCCGTCGTTGGCCATGGGTGGTAAAGGGGTGAGTGTGGCGGCGGTGGAGCTTCCCGTTGGCGCAGCGCTAGCCTAGATCGGGTAGGGCTTGTAGGTGGGGCGGCTAGGGCACGGCTAACCTCGTGCGGCGTGCTGCCGGCCCCCCACCTCTTTATATAGCGCTGGCGACAGGGGCCCACCAACCAGATAGGGTTGGGACGCCCCCAATCAGGACACGGATAGGGGCGTGCTGGGCCGTTGGGCCCAGTCATGTTGAGATCTATCTAACATTCTCCCCTTAGATCTCGACTTTACTTTTAACTTTGTTCTTTACTTATTCCATCACAGAATGATACATAGAGCATGTTTCATCGTCTCAGCTCAATTGCCGATGGAATCAGGAAACCACTATATACCTTCATGTTTTGAAACAAATCCTGTTACTTTTGGGCCTCTGTAGTCCATGAATCATAGGCTTCCCGTTAAACCCATGTCGGCTATGTGTTCCTTGAACACATTGGGCGGTAAGCCTTTCGTTAGCGGATCCGCAAGCATATCCTTTGTCCTTATATGCTCGAGTCTTATAGTTTGATCTTGGACTTTGTCCTTCACAACATAATACTTTATATCTATAGACTTTGTAGCATTACTCGACTTGTTGTTGTGAGCATAGAATACTGCGGGCTCGTTGTCACAGTACATCTTTAGTGGCCTGCTGATGCAGTCAACCATTTTCAAGTCGGGCAAAAATTTCTTTAACCATAACGCCTGTCCCATGGCCTCATAACATGCTATAAATTCTGCATACATCATAGATGATGCAACTATCGACTGTTTGGCGCTTCTCCATGAAATAGCACCTCCTGCGAGAGTAAAGACATACCCTGTCGTGGACTTTCTGTCATCTTTATCTCCCGCAAAATCCGCATCTGAATACCCTTTTATTTTTAGGGAATCAGATCTTTTATATGTTCGCATGAGGCCTTTTGTGCCTTGCACATAACGCAAAGCTTTCTTTACCATCTTCCAGTGCTCTATGCCTGGATTCTCTTGATATCTACCGAGTACCCCGGTGATAAATGCTAAGTCAGGGCGAGTGCACACTTGTGCATACTGTAAGCTTCCAACAGCCGAAGCGTATGGTACTGACTTCATTTGATCGATCTCATATTGATTCTTTGGACATTGGTATTTCCCAAAACTATCGCCCTTGACTATGGGAGCAGGTGTTGAATTACTCGCATGCATATTGTATTTCTTTAAAATCTTTTCTGTCGCTTTCTGCGACAGTCCTAACACTCCATTCTTTCTATCTCGGTGAATTTCTATGCCCAAAACATAAGAGGCTTCACCAAGGTCTTTCATGTCAAAATTTGATGACAGGAACTTCTTTGTCTCTAGTAGTAGACTAACATCACTGCTAGCAAGCAGAATGTCATCCACATACAGAATTAGGAAAATATATTTCCCACTCTTGAACTTTGCATAAATGCAGTTGTCCTCAACATTTTCTTTGAATCCAAATCTTTTAATGGTATCATTGAACTTTAAATACCACTGCCTAGAGGCTTGCTTTAACCCATAAATGGATTTCTTTAGGCGGCATCCCATATGTTCCTTCCCCTCCATGAAAAAACCCTTGGGTTGTTTCATGTAAACATTTTCTTCTAAATCTCCATTTAGAAATGCCGTCTTAACATCCATTTGATGTAACTCTAAATCAAAATGTGCAACTAGTGCCATTATGATTCTGAAGGAGTCCTTACATGAGACCGGAGAAAAAGTCTCATTGTAATCTACGCCTTCTCTTTGCGTAAAGCCTTTTGCCACGAGTCTAGCTTTGTATTTTTCTACATTCCCATTGGAGTCATACTTTGTTTTGTAGACCCATTTGCATCCTACTGTTTTGGCTCCTTTAGGAATTTCCTCTAAGTTCCAAACATTGTTGGAACTCATTGATTTCATTTCATCTTCCATTGCCTCCACCCACTGGGCTGAGTGAGGGCTACTCATGGCTTCTTCATATGAGGTAGGATCGCCCTCCATATGAACTACATTATAGACTTTGTAAATTTCTTTGGAAATGGCTGGTCTTCGTTCTCTTTTAGACCGTCTGAGTTCATCAGACTCTTGCTCATTTCTTGCCTCGGGTTCAGGCACATTTATGGTAGGTGGCTGTTCTGGCTCCCTTTCGTGCTCAACAGTGGGTTCAGGTGGCTCCTAATGGACAGGTTCCGAACTTTCGCCCATTATTATCACATGTGGAGTCACAACAGGTGCCGGCACCACAACCTCAAGGGTTGTAAATGGTGGCACAATAGGTAGCGAGAAAAATGGCTCCTGAGTCATCGGATTAGGTGCATGCACCCTCTTCTCCTCAAGATCAATTTTCCTAGCTACCATGCTCCCCCTCATCAATTCGTCCTCCAAGAAGACTGCATGTCTTGTTTCTACAAACTTTGTGTATCTGTCGGGACAGTAGAAACGATAGCCTTTTGCCTTATCTGGATAGCCAATAAAGTGGCAAGATACTGTTTTTGGGTATAACTTTGCAATGTTTGGATTGAAAACTTTTGCCTCAGCTGGGCTCCCCCAGACCCTCAAGTGGTGCAGAGAGGGGACTCTGCCTGTCCACAATTCATACGGTGTTTTGGGCACCGACTTACTTGGTACTCTGTTGAGAATGTGAATGACGGTTTTAAGCGCCTCCATCCACAATCCCAATGGGAGGGTGGAATAGCTCATCATGCTGTGCACCATATCCATAAGGGTACGGTTACGCCTTTCAGCCACTCCGTTTCTTTGAGGTTACGGCATCGAATCTTTGGGCGACTATTCCATTTTCTTGCAGGAACCTTGCAAAGGGTCCTGGTACTTGACCATATGGAGTATGCCGACCGTAGTACTCCCCCCCACGATCAGACCGAACTATCTTAATTCTTTTATCATGCTGATTTTCTACTTTAGCTTTGAAAATTTTAAATTTATCCAATGCTTCAGATCTTTTTTTAATTGGATAAATATAACCATACCGGGAGTGATCATCCGTGAATGTTATGAATGAATCATAGCCATCCACACTTTTCATCAAAAACGGTCCACAAATATCCGTGTGGATTATTTCGAGTGTAGCTATGCTTCGGTTTGCACCCTTTTTAATTTGTTTGACATACTTTCCTTTAATGCAATCTATGCATTGTTTTATGTCTAAGAACTCTAACGGAGGAAGAATGTCATTTTTAACGAGGCTTTCTATTCTTCCCCTCGAAATATGGCCTAGTCTGCAGTGCCATAATTTCGATGAGTCAAGAGTTCGCTTTCTTTTCTTTTGTTCTTTGTTCGACAAGGGAACTTTTTCATTCACATCACACACAGAAAATACTTTCTCATGCAAAGATAATAAATATAACTTGTCATGTAAGGTAGCAACACCCACACAAATATCTTTTAACCAAATGGCACATTTGCCATTTCCAAAATAACACTCATAAGAATCTTTGTCCAAGCACGACACACTTATTAAATTTCTATGAATTGAAGGAACAAAAAGAACATCCTTAAGCAAAAGAGAAGAGCCATCAGCCAGCTCCAGAGGGACGTCACCAACGGCCTCCACTTCTGCTTCAATCCCATTCGCCACTTCAATGAGTCTTTCTCTTTTTGGCAAAATCCTTGTCGAATGGAACCCCTGTAAAGAGTTGGCAACATGAACAGTTGCACCAGAATCAATCCACCAAGTAGATCTAGAAAACTTTTCATATAGAGATTCATTAACAAAAAAACTATATCTTTACCATTTTTGGCCATGATGTACTTCAGCCAAACTGGACAGTCCTTCTTGTAGTGGCCAGTCTTTTTACAGTGATGGCACTAGTCTTTTTCCCCAGGGGTGGACTGCTGGTGCTAGTACTGGTGCTGCATTGGGCCCTTGCCATGTGGCTTGGAGGGTGAGCCACCATGGTTACCGTTTGTGAAGCTTCTCTTCCTATTGTCCTTCATGAAGTTCAAAGAACCTCCATGAAGGGCCTTCAGCCTTTCCTCCTCTTGGGAGCACATCCCAATGGTCTTTTCTATGTCCCACTTTTCAGGGAACATATTATAGTTTATTACAAAATTCTCGAATGGCTGTGGAAGAGAGGCCATCACCAGGTGCACCAAAAGTGCAGGCTTTAGCTCGAGGTCCTCATCCATGGGCTTCAGCTTCGCTGCCATGTTTGACATCCTCAAGATGTGCTCTCTTATTCCGTGGGGTCCTCCCGTGTACTTTTCAGTCATCAGTTGTTTTAACAGCTGGGTCGCATACATCTTTGAAGAGCCAGTTTATCTTGGCAAGGTATTCGCCCACGGAGGCACACTCTCCAATTGAGCCCACTATGGCGTTCTCAATTGTGTCCTTTACAAAGGCCAAACATTTCTTGTTGGCGTTCACCCATTTTTGATTATCAATCGAGTAGCCCAGCTCCAATGGAGCATGGTCCCTCTTCCTTTTCTCAAACGCAGCACTTTCCTCAGCATATCCCGTGACAGGGTCAGCAGGCTTGACTGGTTGCTTGGTGTCAACCACCCAATCTACTTCGGCGCATACAAACGCCAAATCAACTTTCTTCCTCCATTCAGAGTAGTTGTCCCCCCTTAGCAGCGGGATATCCTTCAAACAACTCATGAGGTTGAGACCTTCTGAAAACCACAAAAGATGTGAGATCACCAAAGAAAACAACTGTATGCATTAACTCAACGTTGGTATAAATTAAGCATGCAATTGTTTTGTGCTATTTAAAATTACATCACCGTTGGGTAGAAATAAAGTTAAATGCACCTTTAATACTCAATGAGAAAGAACATGATCATGTTTATTAACAACGTTGGTCAATTAATAACATGGGACACAATCATCTTTAATCACTTTGTCACATCTTTATAACAAAATTTAAACAACTTTTATTGCATTATTGCAATTTAAATCATCTATTTGCAGCGGAAACATTAATAATAACTTTCATAAACTTTAATCTTTACAGAAAAATTCTGCTTTAATATCATTCTCTAGTCAAAATATACTTGAAATAAAATGACTAGAGAAAACTATTTGAATATTGCTTAAAAAACTAAGCAAAACAATTAAAAACAGCTTCTGTAAAAATAAAATTAGAAAAAGCTGAACTGTGCTGCGCGGCTCAAGTTGGCCCAGCAGCCTGGGGCTATCTGCCGCCCAGCTCAGCCTCAGCTCTAGCGGCCAGCTAAGCAGCCTTGCGCCACTGCTTTTGACCCGTTTAGCCCACAGCTCGGCACTCCACCGCCCGCGCCGCTCGATCTCGGCCATCCATTTGCGGTCGCCCTAGATCGGACGGCGGGGCGCGCCTTTCGGCCGTTTAAAGCCCCCAGGCCGCCGCCCCCCACAAACCCTAACACCAGTTTCCCCCACTCGTCCCCCGCGTCCACTCCGCGTGAGCTCTGCGGCGGCGCCGCGTGCACCCCGCGTGAGGCCGAGGCGAGGCGGCCGCCCTCGGCGCGCCCCTCCCTCTCCCTCTGCTCCGGCGGCGCGAGCCCCGCGCGAGGCCGAGGCGAGGCGAGGTGGCTGCGGCGGCGCACCCCTCCCTCTGCCCCTCTCTCTGGCGATGCACCGGTGCGAGGGGCCGAGGCGAGGTGGCCGCCCTTGGCGCGCCCCTCCCTCACCCCTTTGTTCGGGCATCGCACGCACGCGAGTCGGGCGAGGCGAGGTGGCCACGACGGCGCGCCCCTCCCTTTGCCTTGTCTCCGGCGGCGCACGCGCGTTAGTCGAGCAAGACGAGGTGGCCGCGACGACGCGCCCCTCCCTCCTCTTTGCTCCCGAGCCATGGCGCCCCCCGCCCTCCTTGCCGACGGTGCGTCCACCTCGGGTGGACGCACCACCGTCAAGAGGGGTGGCGGCGGAGCCCTTTGCAGGCGGGGTGGGTTCCCTTTTTTTTGTTACTTTGTCTTCCACCTTCCCTCTCCCTTGAACAACAGAGAACGTCGGCCCCCCCTTTGCTCCTTGCCGATGTGTGCATCCACCCGAGGGTGGGTGCACCGTCGTCAAGTGGCCGAGGTTGGGGGTAGAACCTTTCCCGGCGATGGCCGGAGCGATCCCTCCCCCCTTTTTTTTGATTGACTTTTCTTTGGTGATCTGTGGGGATCTATGGGGTTTGTCTTTGATTTGGGATGCTTTTGGGGCTTAGATCTAGGGTTTTGCTTTGCCCCAAAAGAGGGGTATGTTCTTCTTCTAGATGTCTCCACTATGGATGCCCATCTAGATCGAGAGGAACGGCGCGGCCGTAGGGCAGACGCACTTTAGATCTAGGTCTTTTCTCTTCTTTTGGACTTTTGCTTTCTACTTTTGCACTGAAAAATCTAGCAACTAAAACTTGCTCTGATACCAATGTTAAATACGACTTTGTAATGGATCTAGTCTAGATCTATCAGTAGCATTGTGCTTTACCTTTCTAGATCGAAACAGAGAGAGAGAACCAAGAGGAGAACTACCTGCTCCCTGGCTCGACAGACATGAGCCAGAGGGGATGCCCGAGCTGGTGCCGGAGCTGGAGCCTCCGTCGTTGGCCATGGGTGGTAAAGGGGTGAGTGTGGCGGCGGTGGAGCTTCCCGTCGGCGCAGCGCTAGCCTAGATCGGGTATGGCTTGTAGGTGGGGCGGCTAGGGCACGGCTAACCTCGTGAGGCGTGCTGCCGCCCCCCACCTCTTTATATAGCGCTGGCGACAGGGGCCCACCAACCAGATAGGGTTGGGACGCCCTCGATCAGGGCGTGCTGGGCCGTTGGGCCCAGTCACGTTGAGATCTATCTAACAGATATCTGAGGTGGGACTGAATGAACTGATTGCGCTTACTTGCTGGTATATTTGGTGGGAAAGAAGGAAGATCGTTCACGAGGAGGATGTACAGAAACTAGCAAGATCTGCTCGGGCCATTGCTGCATTAGCACTCAACTACCATTGTGCTATGAAAAAGGCTCTGACTCTTCGCCGTCAGGGATGGGAGAAGCCTAGATCAGGGTTTGTGAAGCTAAACATTGATGCGGCGTTCTATTCTGATTCCTTCACAGGATCTAGTGGTGCAGTTATTAGAGATGAAGGGGTACTTTTATTGTAGCAAGATCGTGTGGAATCAACCATATTGGGGATATAGCATCCGCTGAAGCTAGAGCACTACGAGATGGCCTCATTCTAACGGGACTAATTGGTTTCTCAAAATAGATGTGAATAGTGACTGTATGGAAGCGATCAAAGTTATGAAAGATGCGGGCAACTCGGTGGGCCCTGCTGCTACGATTTATGAATAGTGTTCCTTCCTAGCGAGGGGTTTTTCTCATGTTTTATTCTTTCATAGTCCGAGGGATTGCAACAAGGTTGCTCATTGTCTAGCGTCTAGGGCGAAGGGACCTCAAACCGTGTGGGTTGAGGATCCGCCAGTGTTTATTGTTGTTGATTTGGCAAATAATGTAAACCTGTTTATTAAGCAATAAAGCTCGCACTAGGACGGAGTCCTGATGCTTCCCTCAAAAACCTCACCTTTGTTTTCACTTGAAAGCTCGATCTCGACATGAGCCATCGAGATCCATTGGTCTTCCGGACACAATCATCTTGATATTCCCCATCAATGTCAGTACCATGGTAATCGTAGCTAAACATGCCATAGTCAACATACTCAGTGGTGTAGACAGAAATGGGTCCTCGAGACTTGCCTCTCTAAGCCGCATAGGCAAATTCACCCATCTTCGTAGTTCTGCAAGGCGAAGAGTTGCCTAGATCCAACCAATCAAGCCACGGGTGGAGCCAGAAGATCTCAGCCGAGGCTCCAGCATCATCAACGTCTGGAGACACTTCATGCCAAGGAACTGACTAGTGCATGGCTAAATCTGGACAGATCCTAGGCGTTGGCAAGAATCCGTGTACTAGGAGACCGAAGCAGCCGACTCGATCAGATCCGAGGCAAGATCTAGCGACCAGAAGGATGAAGGCAGATCAGATCATGGAAGAAGAACACATTACCCGTCAATACAACTTTTTTAGATGCAGTTTCATTTTCTAGCAACACAAAAGCGTATGAACATACTCCGTCCGATCAGTAATAAGTGCTGATATAATATAAAGTTGTAGTAAATTAACGATACTTACTATGGAGCGGAGAGAGGAACACTAATACTGAAGACACCAGCTTGAGCGTCATACCTGAACAACAATGGGCAAAAGAATCTTGCAGGCTTGCACCATGGCTTCTCCGAACAAACACGAGCACGATTCACCCACGGAGATCCTCATTCAGCAATTCATGGCTTCCACTTCGTCAACTTATGTACAGTTTAGCAGAGTACAAATCCGTAAAACAGGACGAAGTAGACACCGTCAGGAATATGCAACTTGTATTCTCTACCAAAGTAAAGCCACAATATATAAATCTGGTCAGGCAAATATGCAGGAAGCCCCCTAACATATGGGGAAAATACAATATACAGATATATACATCTAACACCCCCCCTCAAACTCATGGTGGATCCACAACACTGAGTTTGGAGAGTAAGAAATCATGCTGCGCTCTAGTCTGTGCCTTCGTGAAGAAATCCGCCAAATGTAAATCTGAAGGCACATACTGAAGCGCAACAACCTGAGCCTACACCTGAGCACGTGT
This sequence comes from Avena insularis, assembly GCA_023614405.1. Taxonomy (NCBI): domain Eukaryota; kingdom Viridiplantae; phylum Streptophyta; class Magnoliopsida; order Poales; family Poaceae; genus Avena; species Avena insularis. The sequence goes on from CM042697.1 coordinate 407,213,273, forward strand.
ATAAAAAGCATCAACACCAATATGCTTGGTAAGCTCATGCTTGACCGGATCACGTGCAACACTAATAGCACCTGTACTGTCAGACAAAACCAGACTGGGTGTGGTAATAGAGACCCTAAAATCCGCAAGTAACCACCGTAACCAGGTCACCTCAGCAATCAACAAGGCCATAGCACGCAACTCAGCCTCAACACTCGAACGGGAAACCGTTGTCTATTTCTTCGTCTTCCAAGCAATGAGAGAACCACCAAGAAACACACAGTAAGCAGAAAGTGAACGGCGATCCGAAGGATCACTCGCCCACGTAGCGTCCGAATAACACTGGAGCTAGAGGGAGTTGGAACGAGGAAAGAAAAGGCGACGAGTGATCGTACCACGAAGATAACGAAGAACACGGAGAAGATGACTATAGTGAACAGTGGTAGGAGCAGAAACAAACTGACTCAGAATATAAACAGGATAAGAGATGTCAGGACGAGTGACAGCAAGATAAACAAGACTCCCAACAAGATGACGATAACGCGTCGGATCAGAAAGAGGATCACCATCAGTAAGTTGAAGCTTAACATTAAGCTCCATAGGGGTCTCAACAGTGCGCTCATCCCCAAGAGCAGCACGAGCAAGAAGATCCTGAATATACTTCTCCTGAGAGATGTAAAAGCCATCAGAAGTGGAGGAAATCTCAATCCCAAGAAAGTATCGAAGAGGACCAAGATCAGTCATAAGAAACTGATCACGAAGACGGGCCTTAACAAAGGCGATATACTCAGGATCATCACCGGTAATGATCATATCATCAACATAGAGAAGAAGAAGAGTGCGTCCACGAAAAAAAGTATGAACAAACAACGCTGGATCATGAGCACTAGGGGAGAAACCAGCAGCAGTCACTACAGAAGCAAAGCGCTCAAACCAGGCACGAGGGACCTGTTTGAGGCCATAAAGAGAACGTCGAAGACGACAAACCATCCCCTCGGGAACAGAATACCCAGGAGGAGGCTGCATATAAACCTCCTCACTCAACTCACCATTGAGAAAGGCGTTCTGAACATCAAGCTGGGACACAGATCAGTGAGCAGAAGCAAGACAAGAAAATGCATAGTGGTCATATGAGCCACAGGAGCAAAGGTCTCATCATAGTCACGACCATGCTCCTGCTGAAAACCACGAGCTACAAGACGCGCTTTATAGCGCTCAAGAGATCCATTAGAGCGGGTCTTAATCTTATAGACCCACTTACACGTGATAGGACGAACACCGGGAGGAGGAGAAACAAGATCCCAGGTGCCATTGCGCTCAAGTGCAGCAATCTCCTCAGCCATGGCCAGCTGCTATTCAGGATGATGCTCAGCATCCCAATAAGAAGTCGGCTCGGAGGCAATAGAAAGACCATACTGACTAGGAGAGTAACGGTTGGGGGCACGACGCTGACGAACAGGACGAGGAGAGGGAAGATCATCAGAGGAAGACGACGCAGGAGACGCGATGAAGAAGAAGGAATAGCAGAGGAAGACTCCGGAGAACGAGGAGAACTAGGAGAACTAGACGGAGCAGAGGAGGACGGTGTTGAAGAAGATACATCAGGGGGAAGAGATCCTGAAGAAGACACAACAGGAGTAGAAGGAGGTGTCAGGAAAGAGAAGAAAAGAGATATCTTCCACTGGGTAGGTACCAGCGGCGGGACGAGGATAGAAAGGACGCGTCTCATCAAAAGTAACATCACGAGAGATACGCATCTGACGACCAACAGGGTCCCAACAACGATAGCCCTTATGCTCATCACTGTATCCAAGAAAGACACACTCAACAGACTGAGCGGTCAGTTTGGTGCGTTCGCGGGGAGCAAGAAGAACATAGCAAACACAACCAAACAAGCGAAGCATGGAGTAATCTGGAGACTGTCCAGATAGGCGCTCAAGAGGGATACCACCCTGCAGAGCGACAGACGGCTGAATATTGATGAGGTAAGCTGACGTAGAAACAACCTCAGCCCAGAAATGTGGCGGAAGAGAAGAGGCAATCATCATGGCACGAGTGGTCTCAAGAAGATGGCGATGCTTACGCTCAGCAACGCCATTCTGGGCATGTGCGCCAGGACAGGAGAACTGAGCAAGGGTGCCCTGCTCAGCAAGAACACCTCGCAACACCTGGGAGATATACTCACCAGCAGAATCAGCACGAAAAACACGGATGGAGGTAGAATACTGAGTACGGACCATGGCCGCAAAACACTGATATATGGAAAGCACTTCACTGCAAGAACGCATAAAATACAACCAAGTGTACCGAGAAAAATCATCGATGAATAAAATATAGTAGCGATGACCCCCTTTCGAAGCGAAAGGAGCCGGACCCCAAACATCGGAATGAACTAAATCAAAAGGTCCGAGATACGACGCTAGTAGGATAGGGAAGCTGAATCTGTTTACCCAACCTACAGCCCTGACAATGCAAAGACCCATCTCCTGAGACAGACCCCAGAAGACCACGATGAACTAATGACGACAGGCGAGAGTCACAGAGGTGACCAAGACGATGATGCCACTGCTGAAAGGAGCTGGTAATAGAGGCGACAACCGGAGAAGAACTGGCAGCGGAAGGAACACGAAGCCAGTCTAACTCCCAAAGTCCTGAAGAGTCACGACTGCGAGGGCCAGCTCCAACCAGGGCCTGGGTGCGACGGTCCTGGACAACATAAGAATCAGCATCAAGAATGACGCGACAACCAGAGTCAGTAAGCTGGCTAGCAGAGAACAGATTCATCTTAATAAGAGGGACATGAGAAATATCAGGAACAAAAAAGGAAGAAGTAGAAAGGGTGCCCCGACTAGAAACAGGAAGAGAGGTACCATAAGCCGTAAAAACACGGACAGGAGAAGGAAGAGAACGAAGAGCGGACAGAAAAGAAGACTCAGAGGTCATATGAAAGGAAGCTCCAGAATCTAGATACCACGGAGACGTACATGACTGTGTAGAAGGTGGTGGTCGCACAGTGCCTGAAGAGTCAGTCACAGAACCAGCAGTGCCCATCGAAGAAGAGCCTGTAGCAGCAAGCATACCGCGAAGACTCCTGATAATGCCCTGATCAGAGAGAGCAACTGCTGAAGACCCGGAAGGAGCCGACTGCCCACGAGCCTGGTGCTGCTGACGTAAACTGGGGTCCCGTGTATAACAGGTGGCCCAAGTGTGGCCATCCCTATTGCAGTAAGAAAGCGATGTGAAGAGAACCACGGCGACCACGACCACGAGCACCTTGTCTTGACTCGACCACGAGGCTGCTGGTGCTGAAGCTGACCCTGACCCTGACCTGGAGGAGTGGGTAGTATCGGCGGCGGCAGCACAGGGGACCGCGGCTGAGTCGAGGGAGCAGACGGCAAAGGAACACCACGAGTAGCAAGCACAAACGGAACCGCAAGAAGACCAGCACCACGGAGACAGGTCTCCTCAGCCCGAAGCTCAGACAACACCTCTGAGAGCGGAACACGACCACGAGCATTCAGCTGAGCACGCCGGGGCTCAAACTCCTGGCGAAGCCGAGACAGAAACTCATAGATGCGGTGAAACTCCAAATCCGAGCGCACAATCTGGCAGCACGAGCATGTGCCACAAACAGTAGTACGGAGAGAATCAAACTGACGCCAGATAGCAGCACTCTGAGTATATAACTCATCAATAGTGGAATCACCCTGCTGAAGAGCATGCTCCTGGCGAACCACAGACAGGTAAAGAGCATCCCCAGACGGCTGATAGCGCTGACGAAGATGTGCCCATTGAGCGGCAACAGTAGGGAGACTCATGAACTCAGCTGCATACTGGGGTAGAACACTGGAGGTGAGAACAGCAGCAGCACGAGCATCCTCATCGACCCACTGAGTGTAGGAAGTCAGAGCGTGGCGATAGGTCTCGAGATCAGCAGAGTATTGTTTGAACTTCAGGTCATAGGCAGCAACAACACTATCATCGGCACTATGAGCAGCATCCTTGGCCTCTTGAGAAACATCAGCACCAAGAACAATCGGCGTCGGTGGAAGAGGAGCCACATGAGCAGGGGGCACGGCGGACAGGAGACCTCGCCGGAGAGCACACCCCAAAGACGGAGACCGCGCATGTGAACGCGCATGAAGGCAGCGAAATCAGGATAATTCGCGCCATCGAAGATCACCGGGCAGCGATAAATCGCAACATAGCCTGATGCAGAAGACATCTTTCTCTCTTTTTTTTTGTTTTTTTAACTCTAAGATCCAATCTAGAACAGACGAAAACCAACTGTCAGATTCGACGAAAATCAACTGATAGATCCAATGAGCGAGCTGGAATTCGGCGCAGTCGTCAAGCAGGTCGCGCGACGACCCCCGCGTGGAGCAGTACTGCAGGGCGTGGAGTTCCGGGACGTGAGCAGTGCTGCAGGACGTTGGGCGGTGGTCCTGGGCGTTGAGTCTGCAGGACGTGAACACCTGCACGTGAACAGCACTTCCAGGACGTGGAGTCAGACACGCCCACGCCCGCACACGCGAGCCACGATCAGCAGGAGAACAGCACAGCACGCCCACGCGCGGGCGCCTCGATCCTGCCGCCCGCGAGAGCTGTACTGGCCCGAATCTAGGCAGAGGCGCTGGGGCGGTGTCTCCCTCGTGGCGTCGAGGCGGGTGCAGAAAGCAGTCGGGCCCGCGTGGCGTCAGGCAGGAGACGGGCGGGTTTCGCGAGTGTGGGTGCAGACCGACGGGGGGGAGTTCGCGATCCTCGGGAAGCCCGTCGGGTGAAGTAGGAAGGCGACGAGCGGTTGCAGCAAGATCGAACCGATCTTTGCAGATCCGATCTGGAGACGAAACGGGAGACGGCGGTGCAGACCGATCTGAAACGGGCAATGACGGCCGGGAACAAGGCGGCAACCGGCGGCGGCGATGGCGGCAAAACCGTCAGCGACAGGGATGGTGGCGACTACAGCGACGAAGTTGCAAGTAGGAGGAGGCTAACCTAGCTCTGATACCATGTCAGGAATATGCAACTTGTATTCCTCTAGGGGCCAGAGGCCACAATATATAGTACAGGTACAGGACAAATATGCAGGAAGCCCCCTAACATATGGGGAAAATACAATATACAGATATATACATCTAAGAGACACAAAGCCACGGAAAACAAAACTAAACAGGCGGCAGCTGGCCGATGCCCATGTTTGGATCGGTATCAGAGCGGCAGAGCGGGCATGTCGAGTGCGCGTCCAGCCAGGGGTCGATGCACTGGGCATGGTACAGGTGCAGGCACACCGGCAGCATTCGCAACGTCTCCCCGAGCTGGAACTCCCCGAGACACACGGAGCACGTGCTGCCTCCTCCCCTCCGGCGTCAGCCAAGTTGTGCTTCACGGACCGGCTGTACAAGAACGCTAGGAGATCGGCCGTCGAGGTGGCGGCACAGGCCTGGCGAAGCGGCCGCTCTTCGACACGCGCGATGCCATGTTCCGGTGAGGGCCGCCGCCGAGTGTCGACGGCTGCGGCGCGAGCGTGACGGTGGCGGTACTCCCTACAGATGGCCCACACGGCAATGAATACAACCAAGGACGTCGCGACGGTGAGGATGATGTTAATGGCGATCTTGCCTTGAGAAGTCGATGGCTTATTATTGGACAGTGGTGGTGGCGGCGGCCGCATGGGGCATAAAAGGAGGGAATACTAGGGCTGGACATAAAACTCGAAACTCAACGAGTTTAATAAGCACTCGTTTGCTCGGCTCGTCCGAAATCAACTCGTTTCCTTAACGATTCGAGCAGAGCAGCAATTTTTGCTCGATATCCTTAATGAGCTAAATGATTGAGTTAATGATGTTCGTGAGCTACTCGTTAAGCTCGGTAACAACCAAGGTATGACCCACTTATGTTGCTACATGTCTAATCTGGCAGCCCATCTAAGACAAATAACTGGCCCATTGAGGAATACCCTATCTCCATCTTCTCGATCTAGATCTCCTGACCGTGGCACCGACCGAGCCCTTCCGGCTGGAGTCCTTCTCGTCCGTTCCAGGCCTCCCTACTCACACCAATTCACGTGGATAAGCGGAAGATGCCGTCCAAGCACTGCTATTGATAATTATCTGTCGTATTTAATTATTGGTATATACGTGGTTGTAATTGTCGTTTTTAATTATCGGTATGCCTTTGTGTATGCATTTTCTTAACGAGCAGCTCGTGAGCACTCGATAACATCTAACGAACTGAGCCGAGCTTTACTTTTTGCTCGTTATTCTTAACGAGTTTAATGATCCGAGCCTTAACGAGCATAAGTCTTAACGAGCCGAGCCTTAACGAATCGAGCTGATCGATAGTCCAGCTCTAGGGAATACCCAGCTCGGTGGTGGTGGAGGAGGAGAAAGGCGAGGGAAGACCGAGGGGAATTGAGCCATCGGTCCGTCGTGTGCAACTGTAATCGGCTACTAAGACCCTGCTTGGTTCACTGTATTTTAGCCCAAACCAGCAATTTTAGTGGGATCTGGTTAAATTACGGCCCAACACCAATATTGGCATTTGGTCGACTGTTTTTTTATCCCCTCCGAATCATTTCCGGTCCGTTTACAGGCGAAAACTTCACAGACGTGCGGGGTGAGTTTCTTTTCCAACCGTATCCCCGTCGTGACGCATCCCAACCCTAGCGCGGCGGCGACCGGCGGGGCGGCCTGAGCTTGTCGAGTTGTTGGCGGTGGTGGCAGTGGCGAGCCAGGCGGGGAGGCGCACGATCTGTGACGAGCTGCGGCGGCAGTGACTCGTCTGGCGGCAGCAACTCGTCTGGCGACGCAAGGTCGGGCGGCAGTGACTCGTCCGGCCACGACTCAACCGGCAACAGCGACTCGACCGGGCAAGGTATTTCACCTACTCCTACTCGTCTTCCCCATCTTCACGAAGCTCATGTTCTTGGGATACGCAAGAACTGCTTGTACGCTGCCTCCTCTTCATGTTTCCCCTCTAAGGCTGCCTCCGTGTACGCTGTACCCTCTCTCCGTGACCTTCAGATCCTCCTCCAATTTCTTATACACCAGTAGCAAATATAGCCAATTGGTCTGTTTAGATTAAACTGCCCATCTAAACTACTGTTAGAGTGCTTGTCCTTGAGCTATTTATGGGATCTCATCTAGGCGATTTACTCTCATCCATCAACTTGTCAGCGGAGTACTTGTGTTGCGGACAGTGTTCAGTCTGTAGACATGATCTCTGTTCTTAACAAAGGGCATGAAGATTTGAACTAGAGCATTTTATTTACCTATGTAAGATGGCGCCTATGTCAGTTTTATTATCATCAGATGATATGAATATATAAAGAGCTAGGTACACTTGTGATATCTGCATTGCAGCTTCTATTTCTTAATATTTCAAAACAATTTAATTGGTACTTTCTAGCGTTTATAATAAATAACAGCGGTGTCAGCTCAAAGCAGAGTGAACCCGATTGTCAAAGTCGTTTTCACAGATACTTTGCTAAATGTAGCAGGTTAGGATACGATTCTTTTATATGGCTGCTAATAATCCTAGATTCTATAGCATCGGCATATAATTCAGTCAAGCTTGATTAAGTCTAGGATTCACATCATGTTTAACCACGGCATATCAATGCTTTTATATGGGCTAGGATTCTAGCGTATCATCATATCAGGTTGACGGCCATATTAATCGCAAGGATTCGCATGTGATAGTAGTTTCATCAAGGTTAGAAAGCTTGATTAAATCTAGGATTTTTTAGTAAATATACGATTCTTTTATATGGCTGCTAATAGTCTAGGATTCCAAATCCCTTCAAAAACAAACCGGAACCGGAAATGAAACATGCGTCCCAAACGTGGCCTAATGGTGTTTGTTGTACGTACAACAACTTGCAAGCCACATTGCGGTCAAAGGGGGTAATTGCCGTTTTATTGCCGAATGCGCGTCTGATGAAGGCGGCAATTGTACGCGACAGCAACTGGAAGCTGGTCGTACTCATAACGTGAGGTTGTCAAGGTCGTTCTTGTGGATGTGCTGCAGCTTATTGATAGTGGAACGAATGGTCAAAATTCAGTTGATTAATGCTGAACAAGAGTGTGTTTTCTTAAATAATGGCTACTTTGCTGAGAAAATTATCCAATTTTCTTAATGACACTAATCACTACAGAAAAGAACTAAGGCGCCGACGCCGGCCGGCTACGCCAACGGCCAAATGTCGGGGCCGTCGGCGTAGCTGTCTTTCCTAATGGACCAGCCCGATGGCTGTCGATGATGGCCTAAGGCCCAGACCGGGAGGGGGCCCAAAAAAAATTATGCACCGAGCGGTCCTAGACAAGTCACGAGCAGCAACCAGCAGTCCTGGGCTTGGTTCCTTGGTCGCGAGCGCGAGCCGTGAGGCCCCTGCCGAGGATATCAATTCCAATCGCCTATCGATCGATTTGATCATGAATTCCATACGTCGCATCTCTCGACGCTCGCCCTCGCCGAGTCGCCGTCTCGCCCCACTTGCGACGCTCGCTGAGTCGCCGTCTCAGCTGATCTCCAGCTCTGCTGTCAGCTGCTCTCAAGTCTCAATCTTGGACACGCACACGCAGACCCTGTGCACACGCCCTGTCCAGCTGCCCCTCTGTAAGTTTAAAATCCCTGAAGTTAATCTTGCCGGTCCGTCTCATATGCTTACGTCTTAATTTATCCTTAATACCTTCTTCCTTCCTCTAATTCTTATAATTAATTCCTTGATTAGGGTTATAATTTTTAAAATTATATTTGATATAAATTCTTTCACATTAATCTGTGATATAATCTGTGATAGGTGTTAATTGTAAAACAATTGTCGGGTGCTGCGAAAAAGAAGAAAAGAAAGAGAATCAACTTATTGATTCACATAGAAGTGCCTTAAATAAGTTTTTTCCAACAAAAAGTAGTGTTGATGTCAATAATAATAATCAAAGGCAAGAATCTGATCCCGAACCCAGAGAAGATGATGAGAATAATTCAAATGCAGATCTTGAGGCCAATGAAGCTTAATTGTCGATGAATTTATTGGAGGCTGGTTGTTTTTGAGGTATTCGCTGCGTGGAATATTTATTATATTTTCCTACCATTTTTATTTTTTCTATCTAAATATCACAATGCTTTAGTACTTGACAATTATTTATAGATATCTTAACTATGAATGTGTGGTTATATGCTTTTAAATATTTTATAAGTACAATTGACATATATATCGTCTATATACCTAGTTATACGTACGTAAATATATATTTTGTCATTAGAGAGGCCCTTTTACCAATTTCGTCCAAGGGCCCGAAAAATATAGAGCCGACCCTGGGTGTAGATGATGGTATCAAGGGTAGCCCTCGGCGTAGCGTGGCCGTCGGTGTAATAGTGAGGGTTGTGCCGACGGTGGCCCTCGGCGTAGGTACAGTCCTCGGCGTAGCCTCAGTTCAGACATGGCAACGAAAACGGCGTTAGACAGCTAGGCTATTTTGCAAATATTTGTTTGGTCTGTGCCGACGGCTAGGCCGTCGGCGTAGGCCTCCAGATTTTTTTCCTTTTATCTTATTATTTTTTGTAAAATCATAACTAAATCATTCTAATTTAGAAAAATACAAATATTATATCAAAATTTGCATAAAAATAAGATCTATCTATATACACTTAAATATTACACATTTATAAACAAAAATTAAGTGAAATATAAAAATTTATATATAGTTTAAAACAGGCATTATAAATTCAAAAACGATCCACGCAATGCGAAACCTTTGCGTGGTGTCATATTATGTGACATAGTTAGAAGGAAAAATATTAAACTTAGTATATTGATTATGTCTGTAAAAAACCTTCACAAAATGACCTATCTCGTTCGAGGTTTCTTAGCTTTCGGGTCAAATGACCAATGTTATGGCTAGAATAAAGGCATAGTTTGTGATAATGTGTCCATATTGTGCATAAGTGTTCATCATGGAATGGCGAACAATGTTTTAGAAGGAAGTTTTCCTTTTTGTCGCACCAAAAAGCCGTTTTTTATTTTCCGAGTACAAAAAATGGACGGTTTTATGAAGCAACCACCAAATGACTAATTCAAAATACTACCATCACATTTTTCAAAAATACTAGACCACCTTACATGGATAATGTCATAACAGGTGCATCTCAAACATTTCCATCTATCCCTGGTAAAAAAAACAAATTCCTTTCGAATCGACAGGAGTTGGGTCAGATATGAACTACAGGTACATGATCGGATGCTCATGATTTTTTTAAAATCATTTTTAGGTTCTAAATATGCTATTTCGTCAGAGATCCACTTCAAGTTTATCGAGTCTCAGCTCCGAGCTAAGAATCCTTATGCGTGCCTTTTAAACAGGAAAATAAAATTATGATAAGAATCACGACATAGAAGTTGATATTGATATCATATTTGGATTCCTCTCATTTTTCAATTAATTTAGACATATTATTTGCCGAATTCCGATTTATAGATTTAAAGATATTAATTATTCCATATTATATAAAAAATATAAATAAAATAAAATCATTATATTTTTTATTTGAATTCAATAATATTTTTACTTATTCATTGTTGTTTACTTAAATAATTGCTTGTAATTTTAAAAAATACAACCATGTGACATAATGATATAAGAGTTAATATGATTGATATCATAGTATTGACAACAATATGTAAATTGCTTTGCGGAAAGAGATTCTGAAGGAATGATGAAGTAAAGTGTGCTAGAGCTAGAGTAGTGCTAGGATGGGTGACCGACTGGAAAATTTGACTAAGACTGCAATTTAATCAATTAGTAACTATAAATAGTGATAAAAATGATCAAAACGGGAGATTAACAAGTCAAAAAATTCAAAGATTTTAAAAAAGAAATTTTTTAAAAATATTTTAGGCTATGTCGACGGCATGGCCGTCGGCCTAGCTCTATTCCTGTGCCGACGGTCTAGCCGTTGGTGTAGCCTGACGCTGGAAGACGCTATGCCGAAGGGGAGGGGCTGTGCCTACGGCCACGGAGCTGTGCCGATCAGGACGTACGCCGAGGGGGCTACGCCGATGGCCACCGTCGGCACAGCCTGTGCTGACGGCAATTTGACACTGTGCCAACGGGGCCGTCGGTGCATAAATCTTTTCTGTAGTGAATATCACATCTGATCGAAGAAACTAACACCTACAAAAAGACGTTTGATAATGTAAAATTTAAATCAAAGTTCTTCAAAGTCGTCTTCCCTTCACTAGTAGGAAAATCCTTATAATAGTCATTATGCTAGTGGAGTCCTAAACATAATGCACGCCAATGTTTGTATGCGAAATAGTAATGAAGTTGAAATAATTCGGAACGCTATCAGTAACGTAGTATAGGTGTCCAAAGATAAGTAAACGCCACAAAGAACGGGTACCCTTACACAGCCGGAACAAAGGTTATAGTGGCGTTTTTTAAAAAAAACGCCACTAATATGAATTCTAGTGGTGGCATTGGATTCAGGGCAACACCACGGTTTCCCACCACCCCGCATGTTGAAATTCTTAATTATCTATCTTCTCTCTTCTTCTTCTTCTCACAGTCCGCACGCATCAATCATTCACACACCTCCACCCTCTCTCCGCCGCCCCGCATCGGACGCCCAGATCTGCTCCCCGCACTTGCGACTGTGCCCGACCGCGCGCATCCGCCTCTCCGCATCGGACGCCGGATTCTCTCCCAACACCCGCGACCGCGCCCGACGGCGCGCGTTCTCCGCCACCCTGGCCGCATCCGACGACACCGCTCGATCTGCCCAGGCCGGTCGCCGCAACCTCCCCCTCCTCGAGCCGCTAGTAGTCGCAACCTTCTCGTCTGAGCCCTGTCCCTGACCTCGCGGTGAGCATTCGATGCGCCTCCCCTTTTTATAGCAATTCATAAATTATAGATGTATATATGGTAGATAATGATCTTAGAAATTCTAGATATAGCAATGTTAGATAGTGTTTTAGAGATAGTGTTTAGATACTAAATTTGGGCTCAAATTCTAGATATAGGAATGTTAGATAGTGCTTTAGAGATGTTAAATTTGGGCTCAATTTTTAGATATATAAATATTAGATAGTGATAGTAAAGGCCGACATTTATATCTACGTGATGTTTATTTTGGTTGTTTTTTCTTTCAATGGTCGATGATTACACTATGACACAATCTAATGAGAAAAGGTGCCCATAAGACCGTCGTATGTCCATGAATATATTGCACATTTGATTTTGTCTTATAAGCACCCTTTTTTCCTTGTGTGTCTTATATGCACTCTTTTTTCCTTGTGTCTTTATATGAGACCGTTTCTGTCACACCTTCAGTTCAGTTGTGACACTTGCATCTGTAAGATCATTTGCTTGTCTTTATGTTTGAGCTTCCTAAAAAATTACAACTTTGGATACTTGAACATAGTTAATATATTCGATGAATATGCAACAAATGCATCCAGTGGCCATGAAAGTTGTCAGGTTAAGAAGTTTATCATAGTGCTTTCCGAAGACTTTGAGACTATGGCGGTATGTTTAGCTTAATTATGATTTATAGCCTTGCATGCATTTTGATCAAAACTAATTAACTAGTGTTTGCATATAACTTTTTCTCAGACCATCTCTTGCCACGCAAGAAAGGAATTTATTGACCATGTGAATGGACGTGTCAATCATGAGGGACAATTTGAGGTCACCTTGGTGGAAGGGACAATACCTGACAAGAGCTACAAGATTTTAGTTATCAATGTGGCGAACCGAACTTACTTTACATGACCACTTTGGACAAAATTGGTAGAACAGTACGGGATGGATGCCGGTATGAGGTTGATCATCTATCTCGAAAAAACTTGTGAAGTCATCTTTTTCTCATACGAGATCCCTGACTCAGAGTCTTCTAACTTTGAAAATCATTCCCTTAGGTAGAACTAGCCTTCTAACTTTGATTACCATACTCTAGGTAGAACAAGCTAGATATTGTTCTAAGTTAGTTGTTGTATCATTGTATTCTGAATGTCATATAATATTAATTGTTGTATCATGTTGTTGTATTCTAAATGATGTTTAGTATTGTTGTATCCTATTATTTGATATTGCTGCTATAATCAAGATTTTCAGTATTTTTTAATTACTGAATTACAGTTAATGGTGTTCAGGAAGGCTCGAAAGCAACTGCAGGTTAACTTACTGGCGGCGTTCAACAAAACGCCAGTAATAACTAACTTAGAACTGGCGTTTGCAAAGAATGCCACCACTAGCTGCTACCAGTGGCGTTTAGTTAGTGGCGTGCGGGTTCAACATCATTAACCCTCTTTTCTGAACACCGTCACCAGGCATTTTCCTACTAGTTCTATCATCACCATCTTGACATTCGTAGGCACCTTAGGTGAAAAAACTGTAGAAGACCAGACCACATAAAATGGACTTTGGGGCAATGGAAGTATCGCCGACTTTACAATAGTATTTATAGTCGTGGAAGGCAATAGATATGAGGCTAGTATCTTGAACGGATCTCGTCGATGAATATAGGGATATGGTGGCTTACCGTGGTTTAGGCCCCTGAGTGATGGGGTTCGCATCAGAAAATCAAAAAATTCCATATATGAACACGATCACCAAGATCTATACTATGTAGACATAAGTAACGAAGATGAAGAACGGAGTTCATACCTTTGAAGACCGTGGCATGCCTTATGCAGGTAGGCGTATAGCGATGTAGACAGCACTGTTGGAGATATGCCCAAGAGGCAATAATAAAGAGGTTATTATCATATCTTCATGCTTATGATAAATGTTTACATACCATGCTATAATTGTATTAACCGGAAACATTAATACTTGTGTGATTTGTAAACATAAAAGAGTCCCTTGTAAAGCCTCTTGTTAAACTAGCTTGTTGGTTAATATATGATCATGGTTTCCTGATCATGAACATTGAGATGTTATTAACAACAAGATCATATCATTAGGAGAATGATGTGATGGACATACTCCTATAGTTAAGCATAGCATAAAGATCAAGTCATTTAATATAGTTTATTTGCTATAAGCTTTCTGATACATAGTAACCTAATTCCTTGGACCATGAGATCATGCTAATCACCATCACCGGAAGGATGCTTTGATGACATCAAACACCACACCGTAACTGGGTGGCTATAAAGATGGCATTGAGTGTTCGGGAAGTATGTGTTTAGGCACATGGATCAAGAGTGGGATTTGTCCATCCATATGACGGATAGATATACTCTGGGCCCTCTCGGTGGAATATCATCCAATTAGTTTGCAAGCATGTGACTGGCTCACAAGGAATCACATATCACTGGAACGAGAAAACAATACTTATCGGTAACGAGGTTGAATTAGGTATGCAGAGATACCGACGATCAAACCTTGGATAAGTAAACTATCGCGAGACAAAGAGAAATTGGTATCGTATGTAAGTGGTTTATTCGATTGCAAAGTAATTGTAGAAATATCACTACTAGGAAACTAGCTATAGATAGACAGACCTTCTGTAGCGCATGGTTCTGACCATGCGCCACAAAAGTTGTCCAGTGGCGCATTTCATCAAATGCACCAGAGAAGTCTTCCAACTTCTGTGGCGCATATAGGAAAAATGCGCCACAGAAGTTGGAACTTCTGTGGCGCATATGTCCACATGCGCCGCAGAAGTTCCAACTTTTGTGACGCATATGGACATATGCGCCACAGAAAGCTCGGGTGGATCCGACCATAAAATTCATTGACTGTACTCTGACCAACATTCTGTGGCACATATGACCATATGCGCCACATAAGTTTATCTTCTGTGGCGCATATAGAGGCATGCGCCACAGAAGTTTCTGTAGGAAAAACAGTGATAGGTACAACGGCGTAACTTTTCAAAAAATAAAATCCATTCACATAGTGATAGGTAATATGGTCTAGTTTGTAGGAAAATTAACAAACATGCATTTCGACTTTTTATATAAAAAAAGTTTATGCCACGGTAAAACGGCCGTAACTTTTGCATACGATGTCAAAAAATACGTATAATATACCAAAATGACGAGAACGAGATTTCGCATCCGCTCGCAAAGAGTAAAAAGTTATGGCCATAAGATCGTTTTTTCTGCAAAAAAATAAAAAAGGAGGACAAACTTCTGTGGCGCATTTCTTCCATATGCGCCACAGAAGTTTTGGGAGGGATTCGAATTTTGAATCCCTCCCCCCTTCTCCCTCTCTTATAATCTTCCACTCCTCCATCCTCCTTCTCCTCCACTTCTTCTCTCATTCTCCTCACCTTCTCCTCCTCCTCCTCCTCCTCCTTCTCCTCCTCCTCCTCCACCACCACCCCGGTGAGCTCCTCCCTCCTCCACACGGAGAGCTCCTCCTCCTCCTCCTCCCACCTCCCTCCTCCTTCACCCCAGCGAGCTCCTCCACCTCCCACCTCCCTCCTCCACCCCGGCGAGCTCCTCCTCCGGCAACCTTCTCCTCCTTCTCCTCCTCCGGCGGCCTCCTCCTCCTCCGGTGGCCTCCTCCTCTCCTCCACCGGCGACCTCCACCTCATCCACCAGCGACCTCCTTCTCTCCTCCATAGGCGACCCCCACCTCCGGCGAGCACCACCTCCGGTCAGATCTGGCCGGTGTTTTTTTTTGCAATTTGAAAAAAACTTCTGTGGCGCATATTCGCCAAATGCGCCACAGAAGTTTGAGATCTGGTTCGGGACTTCTGTGGCGCATTTTGGCCATATGCGCCATAGAAGTTTTTCAGACTTCTGTGGCGCATTTCAATATGCGCCACAGAACTGAACTTTAGTGGCGAGATAACAGTGGCGTATCCCATATGTGCCACAGAAGTCCCAAAATGGTGCGCCACTGATGGGCCTTTGCCTAGTAGTGTATGTGGGAGCCATATGAATTTCTAGATTCCTCTATTGGTTATTGATCGGAGAAATGTCTCGATCATGTCCGCATAATTCACGAACCGTAGGGAGACACACTTAAGGATTCGATGTTGTTTAGTAGATATGAAATGTAAGTAGGAAAACTGAATGTTGTTCGGAGTCTCGGATGGGATCCGGGATATCATGAGGAGATCCGAAATGGTCCAGAGAATAAGATTCATATAAGGAAAGTCCGATTCCGGAGTTCGGGAATGATTTCGATGCTTTCATCATAGAGGTTCTAGAAGGGTCTAGAAGGTTAACCTGACCAGAAGGGAAATGGTCCATGAATGTGTCATGGTTAAGTGGAATGATTGGATCATGTCCTAGGTCACTTTGGTTGGGCATTTGTGAGAGAGAAATAATGCTCTAAATTGAAAGTCAAAAGGGAGGTTTGAAAAGTCAAACTAGAACAATAGTTTCCTAGTGGAAGAAGGAAAGAGACCTTCCTTCTATCCAACTTGGGTTTGGGTATGGATTCACTGCCCTCTCCCAAGCTGCCCTCCCTCTCATAAATAGAGGGGGAGGGATGCCCCAAAGCACACAACACCAGCCCTCCCCACCCATGCGCCGCCGCTGCCAGCCGCCGCCGGCCCGTCGCCGTCGCCCTAGCCGCCGACACCTCCTCATCTCCGGCCTTCTAAACCTAGATCGCCCGAAACCTTAGATCCGCCATAACTTGCACCGGCTTAGGCGAAGCCCTATGGGATCTTCCCTCTACTTCCGACACCACGTCGTCGTGCTACCGAAATCGCCAGGGGGGAACTACAACCTCCGCTGCCTGCTGGAACAAGAGAGAGGAAGGTCTTCATTGAGTATCGAGCGCGTGACCGACTGCGGAAGCGCTGCCAAACTGCAGCGCTGGAAGGATTGTCTACACGATCTTGAGATCTGCAAGTGTACGACTACATCACCCACGAGAATCTTCTCTCGTTAACCGCTTTGGAATCTTCAAGGGTGAGTACTCTAATAGACTCGTTGTTTCAATCTAGTAGATAGATCTTGGCTTGTTTGTATGCATGTGGTAGAATTTTTTTGTTTTCCATGCTACGAACCCCTACAGTGGTATCAGAGCCGTGTCTATATGTAGATCTGTTGCACAAGTAGAACACAATGGTCATTGTGGGCGGTGGTGCTTTTTATTATCAATTTCTTTTTGTGTACTTTGCATCTTGCTATATGGTGGGATGAAGCGGCCTGGGCTAACCTTACATGACATCGTTCATGAGACTTGCTCCACGCTCGACATGCAACTTGTATTGCATAAGTGGCTTTGCGGATGTATGTCTCTCCCATCATAGTAAAGATTCAATTTACAATGGGAACTTGATAGTTGAAGCATCAACGTTGTGGTTCTTGTTCGTAAGTTAAAGCAACACTTATTGAAAGCCCCAAACCACGTAAAACATGCAAAGAAAATTAGAGGCGTCTAACTTTGTTTTGCAGGGGTGTGCAGTGATGTGATATAGCCATGATTGTGATTATATATGATGTATACAATGTTCCTTATTGTAAGTCGGCAACCGACAGGAGCCATATGGTTGTCTTTTAATTCCGTTAAGACCCGCATGTCTATTATTCAAAGTAGTTGTAATAGTTGATGCTAAGGTTTGATTTTGACGAGCCTAGCATGTACAGACATGGTCTCGGAACACGGAATACCGAAAGGTAAAGAATGAGTCATATAGATGATATGATGAACTTGATGATTGTTCGCCTTTGAAACTATATCATGTCACGTGATGATCGGACTTTGTGTAGTGAATTTGGTTCGTGTGATCACTAAAACAATGTGAGGGATATTGTTTTGAGTGGGAGTTCAGCAGCAATATGATTAAAAATTGAACACTATTTATCATAAATTAAATCAAAATGAATTTGCATAGTTGTTGTAGTCATTGGCATCCGTTTACCACCTTACGCTTAGTTATAATTGAGATAATAGAACTATAGAATTCTGGTTAGTTACTTTACGAACTGGTATCGTATTGTTTTGAAGTGTTAATCTAAAGTTTAAAAAGTCCTATTACAAACTTTCAGTAAGTTCCGGTTACTCCATGAAGTTTAATAGTTGGTATTAAATCAAGAGTAACAATTTCAGTATTAGTATATAAGTATCATGTTAGTCTCCATGATTCTTGATATTCAAAAGATTGATTTAATATCAAGGTTATCGGGGAGCTGAAAGAATTGTTTCAAAAACCATCATGTGTGAAAGATATTGTGAAATCTAAAACAAAGTTTTGGTTATAACATGATAGAGTATAATATGGCAAAAGTCATGTTCTCGTATTTGATGAGAATTTGCAAAAGGTTGGAGACGATGGTCGTCCTAATCCTCCAAAAGGTTTTGGAGAGCAACATTATACTCCTAATTCACCGTTATAAGCTAAAGTAGCTTGATCATGAATAGTTCCATGATAAGTATGAATATTTGATGTAGCTAAAATGTTTACTACACTAAAAGATTACTAAAGGATGGAATTTGAAAGAACACCAAACATTTGATGATGGTGATCTACTTCAAAGTGCAAGTCCAAAGACATTGGTATTTAACTATACATGTTTTCGACTATGTGCCATAAGTATGGCGCCACTTTTGATGTTGATAGATTCTTTTGAAAGGATAAAGAAATACTGAAAGAGAAATCCAAGAAATATTAGGCAGAAGAGAAAAGACTAGAATTGTGCAGCTTAGGTATATAGAGGATATACATGTTATGGATGTATTCTTTGCTTGTTAAACAATGTAGTTCTTGAGTATTGGATACTGAATTTGTTGGTGTGAATCGTCATACGAAACAACACAATTCATGAACTACAATGGCCTAAAGTAACTAGCAAAAGAATATGTGATGATGCACATCAAGAACAAATAAAGGGTTGTTGTGTTGCTCGTTGAAATCAAAACTTAACTTCAAGATTTGTTTTCAATAATTGTTATTTCGATCAGGTATTATGAGAACAAAAGGGTTGTTCAAATAATTGCCGTAATCCATAAAAGATGGATGATTTACAAATCTTGTTGGAGAAATCACATCCATAAAACTAGTGCTAAAAATGTCGAAAGACAAATTGATTGAAAGATCACTTAGGAAGTGAGATCACCGTTTAAATTATATTGGAAGGAAAGAATGAAGAAACTCCATGTGTTTGGAATTTTGGAGTATTTTGATTTTTGATCAAATGACGCTTGCGAAACTTTCCTAGAGATAATTAAAACTTTGTTCATAGGCCAAAAGTGAACGAATGACTAGCTTATTGGAACTTGTACATATAGATGTATAAAGCCCATTATGTGTAGTCAAGAGCGATGGATTTCAACTTCATATGCTTTCTCCGAAAATTTGAGTGAATATATGAATATTTACTTAATGAGGATGAAGTGTGAATCATTTGAAAAGTTCGAAGACTTTCAAGATGAAGTGAAAAATCAATGTAACAAGAAAATAAAGAATTTATGATAGGATCATAAAGGGAGATATTTGAGTTACAAGTTTAGCATAACACCTAAGATATGAGGAATCGTTCCATGGATTTGTGTTTCCCGAAACACCATATGAGTATGGAATAATCGAGATATGCAATGAAACCTTGTTTGACATGGTAAGATCAAAGGTGTAATTCATAAAACTGCCATTATATTTTAAAGATTAAAAGCTTTAGAGACTACCGCTTTTTCACTGAAAAGAGCTCCATCATGATCCGTTGAAATGACACCATATAAAGTTATGATTTGGGATGATACCCAAGTTGTCCTTTCTTAAACATTGGTATGCTATGCATAAAGAAGATGTTTACAACCAAAGTTGGATGAATATTTCTTTATATGTTATTTTGAATAGCCGTTAAGTAATCCTCCATAACACCAAAGACACAAGTATTTGTCGCTTAGAACGTCAAGTTTCTTTGAGAAGGAATTTTTCGTGAAAAGTTAAGTGGGAGGACAATAGAACTTTGATAAGGTTAAACGAACCTTAGCTATATGTGCAAAGTTGCGCAGCACCTAAAAGTGTTCCAGAGGCAACAACAACGCTCATGGCTCACGTGCCTCAAAGGTTGTGGACACGGAGATCTAAGTTCTTATTGAACAAAGTAGGTCGGATAAACAATCAAATACCAAGATTTGAGACTTGAATTATTATTTGATAGTAATGAACCGACTACATGCAAAGAAGCGATGATGGGCCCTGACTCCGTCAAATGGCTTGAAGCCATATAATCTGTGATAGTTCCATATACGAGAAATCAAGCTTTGAACTTGAAAGACCCTCTGGAAAGGTGTAAGACCTTACAGTCGTGTTTGGATCTATAAAGAAATAGACATGGACGTTTCACATCTATGAAATTGTCGACATGTCGGGAAAGAGTTCACGACAATGTTCAAAGAGTTTACTATGACAAGATCTGATCTTTCATTAAGCGATATTTAGTCTAGACGGATTAATGTAGCAACCACTACATATAATTTTTCTATGTGGTAGTTGAATAAACAAAACAAGTTCTTCTAATAGAATTGTTACCTAGGACGTGTGCATAACACGGTCCAAAGGGTTTTGTTAATTCAAAGGATGCTAAAAGCATATGCAAACTTCAATGGTTGAAGTAAGCATCGCGGAGTTGGAATCTTCACTATGATGAAACTGTTAAAAGAGTTTAATTTCATCGGAGACAATGAAGATGCTTGCATTTGTAAGAAATTAAGTGGGAGCGCTAAGACATGTTTCTAATACATTATTTGGAAGACATATTGTTGATTGGAAATGATGTATATTTTTGACACAGGTTAAGAATTTCATCTCGATGAAAGGCTTAGGCAGAACCCGAATATTTGGCATCAATGTCTATATGGATAAATTGAGACGCTAATATGGTTGTGACCGAAGTACATAGATGAGATATTGAATGAGTTCAATATAGAAACTACAAGAAAGTTTCTTGTTGCACAGGAACGATTGAATAAAGATTCAAGTATTTTTGATACTTGATAGATAAAATCACAAAGAGTATTTTATCAATCATGCTGTGATGTGTACAAATCCAGATATGTCCTATGCTCTAAATGTTATGAGCGTATACCAGAATGATTCATAAGATGATTATTGGACGATAGTAAAGATATTCTTATAATCTTTTAGAAGAACTAAGAATATATTATTTTGTAGAGGTAACAAATAGATGGTTAGATTATTGTAAAAGTATTACATTGATACTAGTTTTGTCACAAAGTACAAATTAAGTTTATCTCAATCTACACTAAGGGTGGCACAATATGATGGAAAGTAAGTTCCATAATGGATTTGGATGAGTTCCAAAATTAAGACATTGTGACAGATACTACAACAAAAGGCTAAGTATATGACTGCTATTATAGCAGCAAAAGAGGGCATTTGTGTCAAGTAGTTTGTTATCAAACTAGGTGTGGTTCACAGCAGGATAATACTATGAAGATACATTGAACAACAATATTATCAACATGTTTTAACCCCAAGGAATTAAAGGTCTCACCAAAGGACTAAATTTATACAAAGCCATCTCATTAGAGAATGAGTAATGCGTAGAGACGCAAAGACATGCAATTACACATGGACCTGAAAGTGTCGGATCCGGAGATCAGTTGACCACTAGCAATCATGTAAATACAACACCGGAAAGCCATAGGTGCTGAATGCACAAAGGTTTGAAACTAGATTATTAACTCTAGTGCAAGTGGGAGACTGTTGGAGATATGCCCAAGAGGCAATAATAAAGAGGTTATTATCGTATCTTCATGCTTATGATAAATGTTTACATACCATGCTATAATTGTATTAACCGGAAACATCAATACTTGTATGATTTGTAAACATAAAAGAGTCCCTAGTAAAGCCCCTTGTTAAACTAGCTTGTTGGTTAATATATGATCATGGTTTCCTGATCATGAACATTGAGATGTTATTAACAATAAGATTGTATCATTAGGAGAATGATGTGATGGACATACTCCTATAGTTAAGCATAGCATAAAGATCAAGTCATTTAATATAGTTCATTTTCTATAAGCTTTCTGATACATAGTAACCGAATTCCTTCGACCATGAGATCATGCTAATCACCATCACCAGAAGGATGCTTTGATGACATCAAACACCACACCATAACTGGGTGGCTATAAAGGTGGCATTGAGTGTTCGGGAAGTATGTGTTGAGGCACATGGATCAAGAGTTGGATTTCTCCATCCATATGACGGATAAATATACTCTAGGACCTCTCGGTGGAATTTCATCCAATTAGCTTGCAAGCATGTGACTGGCTCACAAGGGATCACATATCACGGGAACAAGAAAAGAGTACTTATCGGTAACGAGGTTGAACTAGGTATGTAGAGATACCGATGATCAAACCTCGGATAAGTAAACTATCGCGAGAAAAAGGGAAATTGGTATTGTGTGTAAGTGGTTCATTCGGTCGCAAAGTAATCATAGAAATATGTGGGAGCCATATGAATTTCCAGATTCCTCTATTAGTTATTGATCGGATAAGTGTCTCGATCATGTACGCATAATTCACGAACCGTAGGGAGACACACTTAAGGATTCAATGTTGTTTAATAGATATGGAATGTAAGTAGAGAAACCGAATGTTGTTCGGAGTCTCGTATGGGATCCGCGATATCACGAGGAGATCCGGAATGGTCTAGAGAATAAGATTCATATAAGGAAAGTCTGATTCTGGAGTTTAGGAATAATTTAGCTGTTCTCATCGGAGAGGTTCTAGAAGGGTCTAGAAGGTTCACCTGAACGGAAGGGGAATGGTCCATGAATGTGCCATGGTTAAGTGGAATGATTGGATCATGTCCTAGGTCACTTTGGTTGGGCATTTGCAAGAGAGAAATAAAGCTCTAAATTGAAAGTCAAAAGGGAGGTTTGAAAAGTCAAACTGGAACAATAGTTTCCTAGTGGAAGAAGGAAAGAGTCCTTCCTTCTATGCAACTTGGGTTTGGGTATGGATTTAAACTCCCCTCTCCCAAGCTGCCCTCCCTCTCATAAATAGAGAGGGCTGCCCAAAGAACACAACACCAGCCCTCCTTACTCATGCGCCGTCGGCCCGTCGCCCTAGCCGCCGCCGACACCTCCTCCTCCTCTCCGGCCTTCTAAACCTAGATCGCCGGAAACCCTAGATCCACCATAACTCGCACCGGCTTAGGCGAAGCCCTGCGGGATCTTCCCTCTACTTCCGACACCACGCCGTCGTGCTGTCGGAATCGCGAGGGTAGAACTACAACCTTTGCTGCCTGCTGTAACAGGGAGAGGAAGGTATTCATCGAAATTAGCGTGACTGACATTGGAAGCGCTGCTGAATACCTTGGTATTTGGAAGGATCGTCTACACGATCTTGATATCGGCAAGTGTACGACTACATCACCCACGAGAATCTACTCTCGTTAACCGCTTTGGAATCTTCAAGGGTGAGTACTCTAATCGACTCGTTGCTTCAATCTAGTAGATAGATCTTGGCTTGTTTGTATGCATGCGGTAGAATTTTTTTGTTTTCCATGCTACAAACCCCTACAAACACCCCAAGTGTTGCGCCTCGAAGCTCTACACATGTCTGGTGTAGGGACGTCTCCCGAGATTTGATCCAGCAGAGTAGCGGAAGAAGAAAGAAGCCAAACCGTCCTACGCACGACGATAGTGCGGATGTGGAGAACTAAACCAAGAGGCTAGATCCAATCTAATGGAGAGAGCTCTAGGGTTTAGGGGAGAGAGGAGAGAACTTGTTGTTTGGTGCAAATAGAGGGGAGGTGGCTCCTCTATTTATAGTAGGGAGGGGGTAGGGAAAACTCTTGGGCTTGGGTTGGGAATCCCCAAGCCGCCGGCAGGGGAGGCTGGCCACCACCGTCCCATGGGCCCCACCCCACAGGTGGGAACCCTAGGGTTTGGCTGGTGGCCCCTCACCCCTCTCTCCCTAGGCGCCTACCCTATTGGGCCCTTCTAGAAGTGGCCCAGTAGCAATAAGGCTGCCCATAAAATATAAAATAAAATATGATTTAATATTAATTCAACTAATTAATATAAAACACATATATTAATATATTCCATACACCGAAACTCCTTTTGGACCTCTTCTGATCAACATCGGATAATTCCCGGAACCTTTCTGGTTTCTCTCTCTCGTTTCTCCTTCGGTGTCGGTTCAATCCCAAAGCGTCCCCACCATTAAGTGTGCCACCCTTCGGCTCGGAGTTGCTATGGACATGACCAAGACTCTCTTGTATCAATGATCAACATCGGGACCTGGATGGCCATAATGATCCCCGTGTCCTCATGATTAATCTCATCGCTTGAACCTCGACTACATAGAGCTATTCCTTTTTCCATACGATACCTAGGTCATCCGAGATATAATCTCAAGCATCTCCATACCTGTGTTTGATATCGTTACCGACGAACTCGTTTACTCGTTCCCACGACGTTGCATTCCATGATCCAATCATACGCTTGCAAGCTTCGTTAATGCAACGTCACCAAGTTGGCCATGTGTATCTTTCCGTTTACTTCGATTGGCAAATCATGGTCTTGATAAAAAACTTATCAACCCATTTCTTCAGGAAACCCAATGATACCTTTATGATCACCCTTTCATAGCTTGATACTTGATATCATCAAAGTCTCCCTCCAGAACAGTGATTATGCATTATCTCATAGTCAAAGGATATAAGCCACGATGTCTTTATGTTATCATCAATGATGAATGTTTTAAGAAACTACATCTCATTATAATTAACTTTTAGGATGAATGTCTACCACATCATTCTCCAATGATGTAACCTCATTGTCAATTGGCACTATCACTATGATCTCAAAACCATAAGATCATCACTTGTCCAATGAGCTAGTTTCCTAGAGGTAACTAGAGACCTGGTTGTTTATATACCACACGTGTATTAACGTTTTGTATTAATACATTTATAGCACGGTAAGAAACGTATTATGAACAAGATATACATCAAATAAAAACTCTTTATTATTTGCCTCTAGGGCATATCTCCTTCACCGAGATAGTTCTTTTTTTAATTTGGAGAGAGAATATCCCTTGCCTTTACATTAATCGTTGCACATAACCTTGGCAATCAAGTACTTGAGGGTATGTTGATTTGGAATGGCTTCTAGGAAGGATTTAATCTTCAACATGGTCTTCAAGTCTTTATGTTGAGGAATCTATATGGCATGCTTGAAAAACTCTCTAGACCAGAGGCAAGTCATACTGTTGTACGAGCATGAGATCTAGCATAATTTGCTAAAAAGATGACTACTAGAGTTGTGAGATCTCTTTATATGAGTAATATAAGTGTCCATATAAGTAATATGAACCTTTAGCAAGGTTTTTATCTCCTATACTATAGAAGTATAAACGAACCGATCCACATCTTCATTGTTTAAGTCTTTTACTATCCAGTCCATCTCGATGATCAAATGCGAATTACACCAGTAAAGCAACAAAATAATTGCTGAGGAAATGATAATATAATCTCCCCCATGGTCATGGAGAATCATCCATTTACACGTGACATCAGCAAATACGAAAGAACCATCCATATAACACACCAGCCATCAGGGGAGCAGATCATCCAAGTCGCGATTCTAGTACTTGCTCTCCTGAACCATGAAATTTCATCTCTTTCACACCTAATAATATTTTCCTTTTGTGGGATCTGTCTGGATGATACTTGATATATAGAAGGTACTCCATATCGCTCAGTAGGACATGAGGAGTGGGCTTGTCATGTAGCACATGCCACATTCACTACAGGAAAATCGAATTTTTCCGTGCGTCGTGATTGTTCCGTACGCGGTCGCACGGTAAAATTTCTTTCTTGCGTGCGTCGACGCACGATAAAGAAAATGCACGGTAATAGGCGACTACGGTGCACGGAAAAGAGGCAACGCACGGTAAACGGTTCCCTTTACCGTGTGCCCCGATATCACGCATGGTAATACACTGGGGTCCACCTGGACCCACCGTGCAACGGTAATACAACAACGGCCGCGACGGCGCCTTAACGGAGAAGAAGGTTACCGTGCGCGGTGATCAACCCACACGGTAAAAGACAGACGTTTTACCGTGCGCTACGGCACAACGCACGGTAAAAGAGACTTCTACCGTGTGTATCCACACGGTAACTGTTTTTTTTGGTATTTTGTATTCAGTGTATATTAAGAAGTTGAAATCTGCATTTACACTTTGAATTGAACGGAAAAAAGCAGCAGCTAGAGTTTGCGTAACTCGACTTCGAAGAATCTGAACACTAAATTGTAGCGATGTTTGGCCGTTTGATAATAATGTTGCTAGATTTTTTTCATCAATAGTACTTTGTATTGTCATATTTTTCAGAATATATATAAATATGAAGGGAGTTCATGGTAAGAGCTAAGTTAGAGAGCCTGCCAAGGTCTAAAATGATGTTACTTAGTGAAAAATATTTCATATGTTATCTTAATTATTTCGTATTGTACAATTAATGTTTTATTACATAAATGTTGATAGTTAATTTGTGGAGTCCATTTATGTACCCCCTTCTGATGCCTGTTTAGGGGGGTAGACGCCGCCGGGGGGTTCGGGCTAAGATTTTTCCACCGAGAAGGCCTAAAACCTCCCGCTGCGGGTCTACCTAGTGAATCTTCATCAGTATTGGGTCCAACCTTGGTTTGGCATGTTGGTATGACATAAAAAAACACAAGTGCACATAAAGTTCCATTGAGCTACCCCCTTCTAGTGCCTTTTTAGGGGGTAGACGCCGCCGGGGGGTTTTGGCTAGGGTTTCGGCAGAACGGGTGCTTCGGTGGCCCGGGGTCCCTAGGGAACATACATGTGGACCTAACTTTTGTGTGTGTGTGTGGTGGGATCCTATTAGAGACAGTATCCACCTCCCTTGCATGCAGGTACCTCTCACGCATGCACGCTGTCACAGACTTAGCAGTTTTTCCAGTGGAAGCCACAAACCCCCGCGGGTCTACCGAGTGAATCTTCATCAGTATTGGGTCCAACCTTGGTTTGGCATGTTGGTATGACATAAACAAACACAAATGAACATAAAGTTCCATTGGGCTACCCCCTTTTGGTGCCTGTTTAGGGGGGTGGACGTCGTCGGGGGGTTCTGGCTAGGGTTTCGGCAGAACGGGTGCTTCGGTGGCCCGGGGTCCCTATGAAACATGCATGTGGACCTAACTTTTGTGTGTGTGTGTGTTGGGAGCCTAGTAGAGACAGTATCCACCTCCCTTGCATGCAGGTACCTCTCACGCGTGCACGTTGTCATAGACTTAGCAGTTTTTTCCACCGAGAAGCCCCGAAACCCCCCGCCGCGGGTCTACCGAGTGAATCTTCATCAGTATTGGGTCCAAACTTGGTTTGGCATGTTGTAATGACATAAACAAACACAAATGAACAAAAATTTCCATTGGGCTACCCCCTTCTGGTGCCTGTTTAGGGGGGTAGACGTCGCCGAGGGTTTTTGGCTAGGGTTTCGGCAGAACGAGTGCTTCGGTGGCCCGGGGTCCCTAGGAAACATGCATGTGGACCTAAATTTTGTGTGTGTGTGTGTGTGGTGGGAGCCTAGTATAGATAGTATCCACCTCCCTTGCATGCAGGTACCTCTCACGCGTGCACGCTGTCAGAGACTTAGCAGTTTTTTCCATCGAGAAGCCCCGAAACCCCCCGCCGTGGGTCCAAACTTGGTTTGGAATGTTGGTATGACATAAAAAAACACAAATGAACATAAATTTACATTGCGATACCCCCTTATGGTGGCTGTTTAGGGGGGTAGACGTCGCCGGGGGGTTCTGGCTAGGGTTTCGGCAGAACGGGTGCTTCGGTGGCCCGAGGTCCCAAGGAAACATGCATGTGGACCTAACTTTTGTGTGTGTGTGTGTGTGTGGTGGGAACCTAGTAGAGACACTATCCACCTCCCTTGCATTCAGGTACCTCTCACTCGTGCACGCTGTCACAGACTTAGCAGTTTTTTCCACCGAGAAGCCCCGAAACACTCCATGGTCTACTGAGGAATCTTCATCAGCATTGGGTCCAACCTTGGTTTGGCATGTTGTTATGAAATAAAAAAACACAAATGAACATAAAGTTCCATTGCGATACCCCCTTCCGGTGCCTGTTAGGGGGGTAGACATCGCCGGGGGGTTCTGGCTAGGGTTTTGGCGAGCAGGTGCTTGATGGCCAGGTCCCAAGGAAACATGCATGTGGACCTAAATTTTGTGTGTGTGTGGTGGGAGCCTAGTAGAGACACGATCCACCTCCCTTGCATGCAGGTACCTCTCACGTGTGCATGCTGTCACCGACTTAGCAGTTTTTTTCCACCGAGAAGCCCTGAAACCCTCCGCCACGGGTCTACCGAGGGAATCTTCATCAGCATTGGGTCAAACCTTGGTTTGGCATGTTGTTATGACATAAAAAAACACAAATGAACATAAAGTTCCATTGGGCTACCCCCTTCCGGTGCCTGTTTAGGGGGGTAGACGTCGCCGGGGGGTTCTGGCTAGGGTTTCGGCAGAACGGGTGCTTCGATGGCCCGGGGTCCCTAGAAAACATGCATGTGGACCTAAATTTTGTGTGTGTGTGGTGGGAGCCTAGTAGAGACATTATCCACCTCCCTTGCATGCAGGTACCTCTCACGCGTGCACGTTGTCACAGACTTAGTAGTTTTTCCACAGAAGCCCAAACCCCCCTTGCTGGTCTACCGAGTGAATCTTCATCAGTCTTGGGTCCAACCTTGGTTTGGAAGGTTGGTATGACATAAAAAACACAAATGAACATAAAGTTCCATTGGCTACCTCCTTCCGGTGCCTGTTTAGGGGGGTAGATGTCGCCGAGGGGTTCTGGCTAGGTTTTCGGCAGAACGGGTGCTTCGGTGGCCCGGGGTCCCTAGGAAACATGCATGTGGACTTAACTTTTGTGTGTGTGTGGTGGGAGCCTATTAGAGACAGTATGCACATCCCTTGCATGCAGGTACGTCTCACGCGTGCACGCTGTCACAGACTTAGCAGTTTTTTCCACCGAGAAGCCCCGAAACCCCCCGCCGCGGGTCTACCGAGTGAATCTTCATCAGTATTGGGTCCAACCTTGGTTTGGCATGTTGGTATGACATAAACAAACACAGATGAACATAAAGTTACATTGGGCTACCCCCTTCCGGTGCCTGTTAGGGGGGTAGACGTCGCCGAGGGGTACTGGCTAGGGTTTCGGCAGAACGGGTGCTTCGGTGGCCCGGGGTCCCTAGGAAACATGCATGTGGACCTAACTTGTGTGTGTGTGTGGTGGGATCCTAGTAGAGACACTATCCACCTCCCTTGCATGTAGGGACCTCTCACGCGTGCACGCTGTCACAGACTTAGCAGTTTTTTCCACCGAGAAGCCCCGAAACACTCCGCCGCGGGTCTACCGAGGGAATCTTCATCAGCATTGGGTCCAACCTTGGTTTGGCATGTTGTTATGACATAAACAAACACAAATGAACATAAATTTCCATTGGGATACCCTTAGTGCTGTTAGGGGTGAACATCAGGGGATTCTGGCTAGGGTTTTGGCAGAACGGGTGCTTCGGTGGCCCGGGGTCCCAAGGAAACATGAATGTGGACCTAACTTTTGTGTGTGTGTGGTGGGATCCTAGTAGAGACACGATCCACCTCCCTTGCATGCAGGTACCTCTCACGTGTGCATGCTGTCACCGACTTAGCAGTTTTTTTCCACCGAGAAGCCCTGAAACCCTCCGCCACGGGTCTACCAAGGGATTCTTCATCAGCATTGGGTCAAACCTTGGTTTGGCATGTTGTTATGACATAAACAAACACAAATGAACATAAAGTTCCATTGGGCTACCCCCTTCCGGTGCCTGTTTAGGGGCGTAGACGTCGCCGGGGGGTTCTGGCTAGGGTTTCGGCAGAATGGGTGCTTCGATGGCCCGGGGTCCCTAGAAAACATGCATGTGGATCTAAATTTTGTGTGTGTGGTGGGAGCCTAGTATAGACGTTATCCACCTCCCTTGCATGCAGGTACCTCTCACGCGTGCACGTTGTCACAGACTTAGTAGTTTTTTCCACCGAGAAGTCCCGAAACACCCCGCCGCGGGTCTACCGAGTGAATCTTCATCAGTCTTGGGTCCAACCTTGGTTTGTAAGGTTGGTATGACATAAAAAACACAAATGAACATAAAGTTCCATTGGCTACCCCCTTCCGGTGCCTGTTTAGGGGGGTAGATGTCGCCGAGGGGTACAGCTGGGTTTCGTGGCCCGGGGTCCCTAGGAAACATGCATGTGGACTTAACTTTTGTGTGTGTGTGGTGGGAGCCTATTAGAGACAGTATCCACATCCCTTGCATGCAGGTACGTCTCACGCGTGCACGCTGTCACAGACTTAGCAGTTTTTTCCACCGAGAAGCCCCGAAACCCCCGCCGCGGGTCTACCGAGTGAATCTTCATCAGTATTGGGTCCAACCTTGGTTTGGCATGTTGGTATGACATAAACAAACACATATGAACATAAAGTTACATTGGGATACCCTTTGATTGCCTGTTAGGGGGTGACGCGTCGAGGGTCTTGGCTAGGGTTTGGAGCAGGTGCCAGTGGCCGGGGTCCCTAGGAAACATGCATGTGGACCTAACTTGTGTGTGTGTGTGTGTGTGGTAGGAGCCTAGTAGAGACACTATCCACCTCCCTTGCATGTAGGGACCTCTCACGCGTGCACGCTGTCACAGACTTAGCCGTTTTTTCCACAGAGAAGCCCCGAAACCCTCCGCCGCGGGTCTACCGAGGGAATCTTCATCAGCATTGGGCCCAACCTTGGTTTGGCGTGTTGTTATGACATAAACAAACACAAATGAACATAAAGTTCCATTGGGCTACCCCCTTCCGGTGCCTATTTAGGGGGTAGACGTCGCCGGGGGGTTCTGGCTAGGGTTTCGGCAGAACGGGTGCTTCGGTGGCCCGGGGTCCCTAGGAAACATGCATGTGGACCTAACTTATGTGTGTGTGTGGTGGGATCCTATTAGAGACAGTATCCACCTCCCTTGCATGCAGGTACCTCTCACGCGTGCACGCTGTCATGGACTTAGCGGTTTTTTCCAGCGGGAAGCCCCGAAACCCCCCGTCGCGGGTCTACCAAGTGAATCTTCATCAGTATTGGGTCCAACCTTGGTTTGGCATGTTGGTATGACATAAAAAACACAAATGAACAAAAAATTCCATTGGGCTACCCCCTTCTGGTGCCTGTTTAGGGGGGTAGACGTCGCGGAGGGGTTTTGGCTAGGGTTTCGGCAGAACGAGTGCTTCGGTGGCCCGGGGTCCCTAGGAAACATGCATGTGGACCTAAATTTTGTGTGTGTGTGTGGTGGGAGCCTATTAGAGACAGTATCCACCTCCCTTGCATGCAGGTACCTCTCACGCGTGCACATCCGAGACTTAGCAGTTTTTTCCACCGAGAAGCCCCGAAACCCCCCGCCGTGGGTCTACCGAGTGAATCTTCATAAGTATTGGGTCCAAACTTGGTTTGGCATGTTGGTATGACATAAAAAAACACAAATGAACATAAATTTACATTGCGATACCCCCTTATGGTGCCTGTTTAGGGGGGTAGACGTCGCCGGGGGGTTCTGGCTAGGGTTTCGGCAGAACGGGTGCTTCGGTGGCCCGAGGTCCCTAGGAAACATGCATGTGGACCTAACTTTTGTGTGTGTGTGTGTTGTGGGAACCTAGTAGAGACACTATCCACCTCCCTTGCATTCAGGTACCTCTCACTCGTGCCATTGTCACGAGACTTAGCAGTTTTTTCCACCGAGAAGCCCCAAAACACTCCGCCGCGGGTCTACCGAGGGAATCTTCATCAGCATTGGGTCCAACCTTGGTTTGGCATGTTTTTATGACATAAACAAACACAAATGAACATAAAGTTCCATTGGGATACCCCCTTCCGGTGCCTGTTAGGGGGGTAGACATGTGGGATTACGGCTAGGGTTTTGGCGAGCAGGTGCTTGGTGGCCAGGTCCCAAGGAAACATGCATGTGGACCTAACTTTTGTGTGTGTGTGGTGGGAGCCTAGTATAGACACTATCCACCTCCCTTGCATCCAGGTACCTCTCACGTGTGCATGCTGTCACCGACTTAGCAGTTTTTTTCCACCGAGAAGCCCTGAAACCCTCCGCCACGGGTCTACCGAGGGAATCTTCATCAGCATTGGGTCAAACCTTGGTTTGGCATGTTGGTCTAACATAAACAAACACAAATGAACATAAAGTTCCAGTGGGCTACCCCCTTCCGGTGCCTGTTTAGGGGGGTAGACGTCTGGGGTTACAGCTAGGGTTTGAGCAGAAGCAGGTGCTTGATGGCCCGGGGTCCCTAGAAAACATGCATGTGGACTTAACTTTTGTGTGTGTGTGGTGGGAGCCTATTAGAGACAGTATCCACATCCCTTGCATGCAGGTACGTCTCACGGCGTGCTTATCCGCTGAGACTTAGCAGTTTTTTCCACCGAGAAGCCCCGAAACCCCCGCCGCGGGTCTACCGAGTGAATCTTCATCAGTATTGGGTCCAACCTTGGTTTGGCATGTTGGTATGACATAAACAAACACATATGAACATAAAGTTACATTGGGATACCCCCTTTCGGTGCCTGTTAGGGGGGTAGACGTCGCCGAGGGGTACTGGCTAGGGTTTCGGCAGAACGGGTGCTTCGGTGGCCCGGGGTCCCTAGGAAACATGCATGTGGACCTAACTTGTGTGTGTGTGTGTGTGTGGTAGGAGCCTAGTAGAGACACTATCCACCTCCCTTGCATGTAGGGACCTCTCACGCGTGCACGCTGTCACAGACTTAGCCGTTTTTTCCACAGAGAAGCCCCGAAACCCTCCGCCGCGGGTCTACCGAGGGAATCTTCATCAGCATTGGGCCCAACCTTGGTTTGGCGTGTTGTTATGACATAAACAAACACAAATGAACATAAAGTTCCATTGGGCTACCCCCTTCCGGTGCCTTTTTAGGGGGGTAGACGTCGTCGGGGGGTTCTGGCTAGGGTTTCGGCAGAAAGGGTGCTTCGGTGGCTCGGGGTCCCTAGAAAACATGCATGTGGATCTAACTTGTGTGTGTGTGTGGTGGGATCCAATTAGAGACAGTATCCACCTCCCTTGCATGTAGGTACCTCTCACGCGTGCACGCTGTCATGGACTTAGCGGTTTTTTCCAGCGGGAAGCCCCGAAACCCCCCGTCGCGGGTCTACCAAGTGAATCTTCATCAGTATTGGGTCCAACCTTGGTTTGGCATGTTGGTATGACATAAAAAACACAAATGAACAAAAAATTCCATTGGGCTACCCCCTTCTGGTGCCTGTTTAGGGGGGTAGACGTCGCGGAGGGGTTTTGGCTAGGGTTTCGGCAGAACGAGTGCTTCGGTGGCCCGGGGTCCCTAGGAAACATGCATGTGGACCTAAATTTTGTGTGTGTGTGTGGTGGGAGCCTAGTAGAGACAGTATCCACCTCCCTTGCATGCAGGTACCTCTCACGCGTGCACGCTGTCACAGACTTAGCAGTTTTTTCCACCGAGAAGCCCCGAAACCCCCCGCCGTGGGTCTACCGAGTGAATCTTCATAAGTATTGGGTCCAAACTTGGTTTGGCATGTTGGTATGACATAAAAAAACACAAATGAACATAAATTTACATTGCGATACCCCCTTATGGTGCCTGTTTAGGGGGGTAGACGTCTGGGGTTCTGCTAGGGTTTTGAGCAGGTGCTTCGGTGGCCCGAGGTCCCTAGGAAACATGCATGTGGACCTAACTTTTGTGTGTGTGTGTGTTGTGGGAACCTAGTAGAGACACTATCCACCTCCCTTGCATTCAGGTACCTCTCACTCGTGCACGCTGTCACAGACTTAGCAGTTTTTTCCACCGAGAAGCCCCGAAACACTCCGCCGCGGGTCTACCGAGGGAATCTTCATCAGCATTGGGTCCAACCTTGGTTTGGCATGTTTTTATGACATAAACAAACACAAATGAACATAAAGTTCCATTGGGATACCCCCTTCCGGTGCCTGTTAGGGGGGTAGACATCGCCGGGGATTCTGGCTAGGGTTTTGGCAGAACGGGTGCTTCGGTGGCCCGGGGTCCCAAGGAAACATGCATGTGGACCTAACTTTTGTGTGTGTGTGGTGGGAGCCTAGTATAGACACTATCCACCTCCCTTGCATCCAGGTACCTCTCACGTGTGCATGCTGTCACCGACTTAGCAGTTTTTTTCCACCGAGAAGCCCTGAAACCCTCCGCCACGGGTCTACCGAGGGAATCTTCATCAGCATTGGGTCAAACCTTGGTTTGGCATGTTGTTATAACATAAAAAAACACAAATGAACATAAAGTTCCATTGGGCTACCCCCTTCCGGTGCCTGTTTAGGGGGTGACGTCATGGGGGGTTACAGCTAGGGTTTCAGAGCAGGTGCTTGATGGCCGGGGTCCCTAGAAAACATGCATGTGGACCTAAATTTTGTGTGTGTGTGGTGGGAGCCTAGTAGAGACATTATCCACCTCCCTTGCATGCAGGTACCTCTCACGCGTGCACGTTGTCACAGACTTAGTAGTTTTTTCCACCGAGAAGCCCCGAAACCCCCCCCTTGGGTCTCGAAAGTGAATCTTCATCAGTCTTGGGTCCAACCTTGGTTTGGAAGGTTGGTATGACATAAAAACACAAATGAACATAAAGTTCCATTGGCTACCTCCTTAGGTGCTGTTTAGGGGGTAGATGTCGCGAGGGTTACAGCTAGGTTTTCGGAGCAGGTGCTTGATGGCCCGGGTCCCTAGTAAACATTCTTGTGGACTTAACTTTTGTGTGTGTGTGTGGTGGGAGCCTAGTAGAGACAGTATCGACATCCCTTGCATGCAGGTACGTCTCACGCGTGCACGCTGTCACAGACTTAGCAGTTTTTTCCACCGAGAAGCCCCGAAACCCCCCCGCCGCGGGTCTACCGAGTGAATCTTCATCAGTATTGGGTCCAACCTTGGTTTGGCATGTTGGTATGACATAAACAAACACAGATGAACATAAAGTTACATTGGGCTACCCCCTTAGAGTTACTGTTATGGGGGTAGACGCCGAGGGTCTTGGCTAGGGTTTTGTGAGCAGGTGCTTGGTGTCAGGGGTCCCTAGGAAACATGCATGTGGACCTAACTTGTGTGTGTGTGTGTGGTGGGAGCCTAGTAGAGACACTATCCACCTCCCTTGCATGTAGGGACCTCTCACGCGTGCACGCTGTCACAGACTTAGCAGTTTTTTCCACCGAGAAGCCCCGAAACACTCCGCCGCGGGTCTACCGAGGGAATCTTCATCAGAATGGGGTCCAACCTTGGTTTGGCATGTTGTTATGACATAAACAAACACAAATGAACATAAAGTTCCATTGGGATACCCCTTAGGTGCTGTTAGGGGGTAGACATGTGGGTGGTTCGCTAGGGTTTTGGCGAGCTTCGGTGGCCCGGGGTCCCAAGGAAACATGAATGTGGACCTAACTTTTGTGTGTGTGTGGTGGGATACTAGTAGAGACACGATCCACCTCCCTTGCATGCAGGTACCTCTCACGTGTGCATGTTGTCACCGACTTAGCAGTTTTTTTTCCACCGAGAAGCCCTGAAACCCTCCGCCACGGGTCTACCGAGGGAATCTTCATCAGCATTGGGTCAAACCTTGGTTTGGCATGTTGTTATGACATAAACAAACAAAAATGAACATAAAGTTCCATTGGGCTACCCCCTTCCGGTGCCTGTTTAGGGGCGTAGACGTCGCCGGGGGGTTCTGGCTAGGGTTTCGGCAGAACGGGTGCTTCGATGGCCCGGGGTCCCTAGAAAACATGCATGTGGATCTAAATTTTGTGTGTATGTGTGTGGTTAGAGCCTAGTAGAGACATTATCCACCTCCCTTGCATGCAGGTACCTCTCACGCGTGCACGCTGTGACAGACTTAGCAGTTTTTTCCACCGAGAAGCCCCGAAACCCCCCGCCGCGGGTCTACCGAGTGAATCTTCATCAGTATTGGGTCCAACCTTGGTTTGGCATGTTGGTATGACATAAAAAACACAAATGAACAAAAAATTCCATTGGGCTACCCCCTTCTGGTGCCTGTTTAGGGGGGTAGACGTCGCCGAGGGGTTTTGGCTAGGGTTTCGGCAGAACGAGTGCTTCGGTGGCCCGGGGTCCCTAGGAAACATGCATGTGGACCTAAATTTTGTGTGTGTGTGTGGTGGGAGCCTATTAGAGACAGTATCCACCTCCCTTGCATGCAGGTACCTCTCACGCGTGCACGCTGTCACAGACTTAGCAGTTTTTTCCACCGAGAAGCCCCGAAACCCCCCGCCGTGGGTCTACCGAGTGAATCTTCATAAGTATTGGGTCCAAACTTGGTTTGGCATGTTGGTATGACATAAAAAAACACAAATGAACATAAATTTACATTGCGATACCCCCTTATGGTGCCTGTTTAGGGGGTAGAGCGTCAGGGGGTTCAGCTGGGGTTTGGTGAGCAGGTGCTTGTGGCCCGAGGTCCCTAGGAAACATGCATGTGGACCTAACTTTTGTGTGTGTGTGTGTGGTGGGAACCTAGTAGAGACACTATCCACCTCCCTTGCATTCAAGTACCTCTCACTCGTGCACGCTGTCACAGACTTAGCAGTTTTTTCCACCGAGAAGCCCCAAAACACTCCGCCGCGGGTCTACCGAGGGAATCTTCATCAGCATTGGGTCCAAACTTGGTTTGGCATGTTGTTATGACATAAACAAACACAAATGAACATAAAGTTCCATTGCGATACCCCCTTCCGGTGCCTGTTAGGGGGGTAGACATCGCCGGGGGGTTCTGGCTAGGGTTTTGGCAGAACGGGTGCTTCGGTGGCCCGGGGTCCCAAGGAAACATCCATGTGGACCTAACTTTTGTGTGTGTGTGGTGGGAGCCTAGTATAGACACGATCCACCTCCCTTGCATGCAGGTACCTCTCACGTGTGCATGCTGTCACCGACTTAGCAGTTTTTTTCCACCGAGAAGCCCTGAAACCCTCCGCCACGGGTCTACCGAGGGAATCTTCATCAGCATTGGGTCAAACCTTGGTTTGGCATGTTGTTATGACATAAAAAAACACAAATGAACATAAAGTTCCATTGGGCTACCCCCTTCCGGTGCCTGTTTAGGGGGTAGGCGTCGTCGGGGGTTCAGCTAGGGTTTGGCAGAGCAGGTGCCTGATGGCCGGGGTCCCTAGAAAACATGCATGTGGACCTAAATTTTGTGTGTGTCTGGTGGGAGCCTAGTAGAGACATTATCCACCTCCCTTGCATGCAGGTACCTCTCACGCGTGCACGTTGTCACAGACTTAGTAGTTTTTTCCACCGAGAAGCCCCGAAACCCCCCGCCGCGGGTCTACCGAGTGAATCTTCATCAGTATTGGGTCCAACCTTGGTTTGGAAGGTTGGTATGACATAAAAAACACAAATGAACATAAAGTTCCATTGGTACCTCCTTCCGGTGCCTGTTTAGGGGGGTAGATGTCGCCGAGAGGTTCTGGCTAGGTTTTCGGCTGAACGGGTGCTTCGGTGGCCCGGGGTCCCTAGGAAACATGCATGTGGACTTAACTTTTGTGTGTGTGTGGTGGGATCCTACTAGAGACAGTATCCACATCCCTTGCATGCAGGTACGTCTCACGCGTGCACGCTGTCACAGACTTAGCAGTTTTTTCCACCGAGAAGCCCCGAAACCCCCCGCCGCGGGTCTACCGAGTGAATCTTCATCAGTATTGGGTCCAACCTTGGTTTGGCATGTTGGTATGACATAAACAAACACAGATGAACATAAAGTTACATTGGGCTACCCCCTTCCGGTGCCTGTTAGGGGGTGACGTCGAGTACTGGCAATGGTTTGTGAGCAGGGTGCTTCGGTGGCCCGGGGTCCCTAGGAAACATGCATGTGGACCTAACTTGTGTGTGTGTGGTGGGAGCCTAGTAGAGACACTATCCACCTCCCTTGCATGTAGGGACCTCTCACGCGTGCACGCTGTCACAGACTTAGCAGTTTTTTCCACCGAGAAGCCCCGAAACACTCCATGCTGGTCTACCGAGGGAATCTTCATCAGCATTGGGTCCAACCTTGGTTTGGCATGTTGTTATGACATAAACAAACACAAATGAACATAAAGTTCCATTGGGATACCCCCTTCCGGTGCCTGTTAGGGGGGTAGACATCGCCGGGGGGTTCTGGCTAGGGTTTTGGCAGAACGGGTGCTTCGGTGGCCCGGGGTCCCAAGGAAACATGAATGTGGACCTAACTTTTGTGTGTGTGTGGTGGGAGCCTAGTAGAGACACGATCCACCTCCCTTGCATGCAGGTACCTCTCACGTGTGCATGCTGTCACCGACTTAGCAGTTTTTTTCCACCGAGAAGCCCTGAAACCCTCCGCCACGGGTCTACCGAGGGAATCTTCATCAGCATTGGGTCAAACCTTGGTTTGGCATGTTGTTATGACATAAACAAACACAAATGAACATAAAGTTCCATTGGGCTACCCCCTTCTGGTGCCTGTTTAGGGGGGTAGACGTCGCCGGGGGGTTCTGGCTAGGGTTTCGGCAGAACGGGTGCTTCGATGGCCCGGGGTCCCTAGAAAACATGCATGTGGATCTAAATTTTGTGTGTGTGGTGGGAGCCTAGTAGAGACATTATCCACCTCCCTTGCATGCAGGTACCTCTCACGCGTGCACGTTGTCACAGACTTGGTAGTTTTTTCCACCGAGAAGCCCCGAAACCCCCCGCCGCGGGTCTACCGAGTGAGTCTTCATCAGTCTTGGGTCCAACCTTGGTTTGTAAGGTTGGTATGACATAAAAACACAAATGAACATAAAGTTCCATTGGCTACCCCCTTTCGGTGCCTGTTTAGGGGGGTAGATGTCGCGAGGGTTACAGCTAGGTTTTCGTGAGCAGGTGCTTTGGTGGCCCGGGGTCCCTAGGAAACATGCATGTGGACTTAAATTTTGTGTGTGTGTGTGGTGGGAGCCTATTAGAGACAGTATCCACATCCCTTGCATGCAGGTACGTCTCACGCGTGCACGCTGTCATAGACTTAGCAGTTTTTTCCACCGAGAAGCCCCGAAACCCCCGCCGCGGGTCTACCGAGTGAATCTTCATCAGTATTGGGTCCAACCTTGGTTTGGCATGTTGGTATGACATAAAAAACACAAATGAACAAAAAATTCCATTGGGCTACCCCGTTCTGGTGCCTGTTTAGGGGGGTAGACATCGCCGAGGGGTTTTGGCTAGGGTTTTGGCAGAACGAGTGCTTCCGTGGCCCGGGGTCCCTAGGAAACATGCATGTCGACCTAAATTTTGTGTGTGTGTGGTGGGAGCCTAGTAGAGACAGTATCCACCTCCCTTGCATGCAGGTACCTCTCACGCGTGCACGCTGTCACAGACTTAGCAGTTTTTTCCACCGAGAAGCCCCGAAACCCTCCGCCGTGGGTCTACCGAGTGAATCTTCATAAGTATTGGGTCCAAACTTGGTTTTGCATGTTGGTATGACATAAAAAAACACAAATCAACATAAATTTACATTGCGATACCCCCTTATGGTGCCTGTTTAGGGGGGTAGACGTCGCCGGGGGGTTCTGGCTAGGGTTTCGTGAGCAGGTGCTTGGTGGCCCGAGGTCCCTAGGAAACATGCATGTGGACCTAACTTTTGTGTGTGTGTGTGTTGTGGGAACCTAGTAGAGACACTATCCACCTCCCTTGCATTCAGGTACCTCTCACTCGTGCACGCTGTCAAAGACTTAGCAGTTTTTTCCACCCAGAAGCCCCGAAACACTCCGCCGCGGGTCTAACGAGGGAATCTTCATCAGCATTGGGTCCAAACTTGGTTTGGCATGTTGTTATGACATAAACAAACACAAATGAACATAAAGTTCCATTGGGATACCCCCTTCCGGTGCCTGTTAGGGGGGTAGACATCATGGGGGTTCAGCTAGGGTTTTGGCGAGCAGGTGCTTGTGGCCTGGGTCCCTAGGAAACATGCATGTGGACCTAACTTTTGTGTGTGTGTGGTGGGAGCCTAGTAGATACACGATCCACCTCCCTTGCATGCAGGTACCTCTCACGTGTGCATGCTGTCACCGACTTAGCAGTTTTTTTCCACCGAGAAGCCCTGAAACCCTCCGCCACGGGTCTACCGAGGGAATCTTCATCAGCATTGGGTCAAACCTTGGTTTGGCATGTTGTTATGACATAAAAAAACACAAATGAACATAAAGTTCCATTGGGCTACCCCCTTCCGGTGCCTGTTTAGGGGGGTAGACGTCGTCGGGGGGTTCTGGCTAGGGTTTCGGCAGAACGGGTGCTACGATGGCCCGGGGTCCCTAGAAAACATGCATGTGGACCTAAATTTTGTGTGTGTCTGGTGGGAGCCTAGTAGAGACATTATCCACCTCCCTTGCATGCAGGTACCTCTCACGCGTGCACGTTGTCACAGACTTAGTAGTTTTTTCCACCGAGAAGCCCCGAAACCCCCCGCCGCGGGTCTACCGAGTGAATCTTCATCAGTCTTGGGTCCAACCTTGGTTTGGAAGGTTGGTATGACATAAAAAACACAAATGAACATAAAGTTCCATTGGCTACCTCCTTCCGGTGCCTGTTTAGGGGGGTAGATGTCGCCGAGGGGTTCTGGCTAGGTTTTCGGCTGAACGGGTGCTTCGGTGGCCCGGGGTCCCTAGGAAACATGCATGTGGACTTAACTTTTGTGTGTGTGTGGTGGGAGCCTAGTAGAGACAGTATCCACATCCCTTGCATGCAGGTACGTCTCACGCGTGCACGCTGTCACAGACTTAGCAGTTTTTTCCACCGAGAAGCCCCGAAACCCCCCGCCGCGGGTCTACCGAGTGAATCTTCATCAGTATTGGGTCCAACCTTGGTTTGGCATGTTGGTATGACATAAACAAACACAGATGAACATAAAGTTACATTGGGCTACCCCTTAGGTGCTGTTAGGGGGTAGCGTCGTAGAGGGTCTTGGCTAGGGTTTTGAGCAGCAGGTGCTTGGCCCGGGGTCCCTAGGAAACATGCATGTGGACCTAACTTGTGTGTGTGTGTGGTGGGAGCCTAGTAGAGACACTATCCACCTCCCTTGCATGTAGGGACCTCTCACGCGTGCACGCTGTCACAGACTTAGCAGTTTTTTCCACCGAGAAGCCCCGAAACACTCCGCTGGTCTCTGGGGAATCTTCATCAACATTGGGTCCAACCTTGGTTTGGCATGTTTTTATGACATAAACAAACACAAATGAACATAAAGTTCCATTGGGATACCCCTTGGTGCATGTTAGGGGTAGACATCAGGGGGTTACAGCTAGGGTTTTGGCGAGCAGGTGCTTGGTGGCCCGGGGTCCCAAGGAAACATGAATGTGGACCTAACTTTTGTGTGTGTGTGGTGGGAGCCTAGTAGAGACACGATCCACCTCCCTTGCATGCAGGTACCTCTCACGTGTGCATGCTGTCACCGACTTAGCAGTTTTTTTCCACCGAGAAGCCCTGAAACCCTCCGCCACGGGTCTACCGAGGGAATCTTCATCAGCATTGGGTCAAACCTTGGTTTGGCATGTTGTTATGACATAAAAAAACACAAATGAACATAAAGTTCCATTGGGCTACCCCCTTCCGGTGCCTGTTTAGGGGGGTAGACGTCGTCGGGGGGTTCTGGCTAGGGTTTCGGCAGAACGGGTGCTACGAGGGCCCGGGGTCCCTAGAAAACATGCATGTGGACCTAAATTTTGTGTGTGTCTGGTGGGAGCCTAGTAGAGACATTATCCACCTCCCTTGCATGCAGGTACCTCTCACGCGTGCACGTTGTCACAGACTTAGTAGTTTTTTCCACCGAGAAGCCCCGAAACCCCCCGCCGCGGGTCTACCGAGTGAATCTTCATCAGTATTGGGTCCAACCTTGGTTTGGAAGGTTGGTATGACATAAAAAACACAAATGAACATAAAGTTCCATTGGCTACCTCCTTATGCTGTTTAGGGGGGTAGATGTCGCCGAGAGGTTCTGGCTAGGTTTTCGGCTGAACGGGTGCTTCGGTGGCCCGGGGTCCCTAGGAAACATGCATGTGGACTTAACTTTTGTGTGTGTGTGGTGGGAGACTAGTAGAGACAGTATCCACATCCCTTGCATGCAGGTACGTCTCACGCGTGCACGCTGTCACAGACTTAGCAGTTTTTTCCACCGAGAAGCCCCGAAACCCCCCGCCGCGGGTCTACCGAGTGAATCTTCATCAGTATTGGGTCCAACCTTGGTTTGGCATGTTGGTATGACATAAAAAACACAAATGAACATAAAGTTACATTGGGCTACCCCCTTCCGGTGCCTGTTAGGGGGGTAGACGTCGCCGAGGGGTACTGGCTAGGGTTTCGGCAGAACGGGTGCTTCGGTGGCCCGGGGTCCCTAGGAAACATGCATGTGGACCTAACTTGTGTGTGTGTGTGGTGGGAGCCTAGTAGAGACACTATCCACCTCCCTTGCATGTAGGGACCTCTCACGCGTGCACGCTGTCACAGACTTAGCAGTTTTTTCCACCGAGAAGCCCCGAAACACTCCGCCGCGGGTCTACCGAGGGAATCTTCATCAGCATTGGGTCCAACTTTGGTTTGGCATGTTGTTATGACATAAACAAACACAAATGAACATAAAGTTCCATTGGGATACCCCCTTCCGGTGCATGTTAGGGGGGTAGACATCATGGGGTTACGGCTAGGGTTTTGGCGAGCAGGTGCTTGGTGGCCAGGGTCCCTAGGAAACATGAATGTGGACCTAACTTGTGTGTGTGTGTGGTGGGAGCCTAGTATAGACACGATCCACCTCCCTTGCATGCAGGTACCTCTCACGTGTGCATGCTGTCACCGACTTAGCAGTTTTTTTCCACCGAGAAGCCCTGAAACCCTCCGCCACGGGTCTACCGAGGGAATCTTCATCAGCATTGGGTCAAACCTTGGTTTGGCATGTTGTTATGACATAAACAAACACAAATGAACATAAAGTTCCATTGGGCTACCCCTTGGTGCTGTTTAGGGGTGAGCGTCATGGGAGTTACAGCTAGGGTTTGTGAGCAGGTGCTTGATGGCCCGGGGTCCCTAGAAAACATGCATGTGGATCTAAATTTTGTGTGTGTGGTGGGAGCCTAGTAGATACATTATCCACCTCCCTTGCATGCAGGTACCTCTCACGCGTGCACGCTGTCACAGACTTGGAAGTTTTTTCCACCGAGAAGCCCCGAAACCCCCTTGGGGTCTACCGAGTGAGTCTTCATCAGTCTTGGGTCCAACCTTGGTTTGTAATGTTGGTATGACATAAAACACAAATGAACATAAAGTTCCATTGGCTACCCCCTTCGGTGCTGTTAGGGGGTAGATGTCGTAGGGTTACGGCTGGGTTTTCGGAGCAGGTGCTTTGGTGGC
This sequence comes from Avena insularis, assembly GCA_023614405.1. Lineage (NCBI taxonomy): Eukaryota > Viridiplantae > Streptophyta > Magnoliopsida > Poales > Poaceae > Avena > Avena insularis. The sequence continues at coordinate 407,256,656 of CM042697.1, forward strand.
CCGGGGTCCCTAGGAAACATGCATGTGGACTTAAATTTTGTGTGTGTGTGGTGGGAGCCTATTAGAGACAGTATCCACATCCCTTGCATGCAGGTACGTCTCACGCGTGCACGCTGTCATAGACTTAGCAGTTTTTTCCACCGAGAAGCCCCGAAACCCCCCGCCGCGGGTCTACCGAGTGAATCTTCATCAGTATTGGGTCCAACCTTGGTTTGGCATGTTGGTATGACATAAAAAACACAAATGAACAAAAAATACCATTGGGCTACCCCGTTCTGGTGCCTGTTTAGGGGGGTAGACATCGCCGAGGGGTTTTGGCTAGGGTTTCGGCAGAACGAGTGCTTCGGTGGCCCGGGGTCCCTAGGAAACATGCATGTCGACCTAAATTTTGTGTGTGTGTGTGTGGTGGGAGCCTAGTAGAGACAGTATCCACCTCCCTTGCATGCAGGTACCTCTCACGCGTGCACGCTGTCACAGACTTAGCAGTTTTTTCCACCGAGAAGCCCCGAAACCCTCCGCCGTGGGTCTACCGAGTGAATCTTCATAAGTATTGGGTCCAAACTTGGTTTGGCATGTTGGTATGACATAAAAAAACACAAATCAACATAAATTTACATTGCGATACCCCCTTATGGTGCTGTTAGGGGGTAGACGTCGCTGGGGGGTTTCAGCTAGGGGTTTGTGAGCAGGGTGCTGGTGGCCCGAGGTCCCTAGGAAACATGCATGTGGACCTAACTTTTGTGTGTGTGTGTGTTGTGGGAACCTAGTAGAGACACTATCCACCTCCCTTGCATTCAGGTACCTCTCACTCGTGCACGCTGTCACAGACTTAGCAGTTTTTTCCACCCAGAAGCCCCGAAACACTCCGCCGCGGGTCTAACGAGGGAATCTTCATCAGCATTGGGTCCAACCTTGGTTTGGCATGTTTTTATGACATAAACAAACACAAATGAACATAAAGTTCCATTGGGATACCCCTTAGGTGCCAGTTAGGGGGTAGACATCGGGGGATTACAGCTAGGGTTTTGTGAGCAGGTGCTTCGGTGGCCCAGGGTCCCAAGGAAACATGCATGTGGACCTAACTTTTGTGTGTGTGTGGTGGGAGCCTATTAGAGACACGATCCACCTCCCTTGCATGCAGGTACCTCTCACGTGTGCATGCTGTCACCGACTTAGCAGTTTTTTTCCACCGAGAAGCCCTGAAACCCTCCGCCACGGGTCTACCGAGGGAATCTTCATCAGCATTGGGTCAAACCTTGGTTTGTCATGTTGTTATGACATAAACAAACAAAAATGAACATAAAGTTCCATTGGGCTACCCCCTTCCGGTGCCTGTTTAGGGGGGTAGACGTCGCCGGGGGTTCTGGCTAGGGTTTCGGCAGAACGGGTGCTTCGATGGCCCGGGGTCCCTAGAAAACATGCATGTGGACCTAAATTTTGTGTGTGTGTGTGGTGGGAACCTAGTAGAGACATTATCCACCTCCCTTGCATGCAGGTAGCTCTCACGCGTGCACGTTGTCACAGACTTAGTAGTTTTTTCCACCGAGAAGCCCCGAAACCCCCCGCCGCGGGTCTACCGAGTGAATCTTCATCATTCTTGGGTCCAACCTTGGTTTGGAAGGTTGGTATGACATAAAAAACACAAATTAACATAAAGTTCCATTGGCTACCACCTTCCGGTGCCTGTTTAGGGGGTAGATGTCAGGGGGTTCTGCTGGGTTTTCTAGAGCGGTGCTTCGGTGGCCCGGGGTCCCTAGGAAACATGCATGTGGACTTAACTTTTGTGTGTGTGTGGTGGGAGCCTAGTAGAGACAGTATCCACATCCCTTGCATGCAGGTACGTCTCACGCGTGCACGCTGTCACAGACTTAGCAGTTTTTTCCACCGAGAAGCCCCGAAACCCCCCGCCGCGGGTCTACCGAGTGAATCTTCATCAGTATTGGGTCCAACCTTGGTTTGGCATGTTGGTATGACATAAACAAACACAGATGAACATAAAGTTACATTGGGCTACCCCCTTCCGGTGCCTGTTAGGGGGGTAGACGTCGCCGAGGGGTACTGGCTAGGGTTTGTGAGCAGGTGCGGTGGCCGGGGTCCCTAGGAAACATGCATGTGGACCTAACTTGTGTGTGTGTGTGGTGGGAGCCTAGTAGAGACACTATCCACCTCCCTTGCATGTAGGGACCTCTCACGCGTGCACGCTGTCACAGACTTAGCAGTTTTTTCCACCGAGAAGCCCCGAAACACTCCGCCGCGGGTCTACCGAGGGAATCTTCATCAGCATTGGGTCCAACCTTGGTTTGGCATGTTGTTATGACATAAACAAACACAAATGAACATAAAGTTCCATTGGGATACCCCCTTCCGGTGCCTGTTAGGGGGGTAGACATCGCCGGGGGGTTCTGGCTAGGGTTTTGGCAGAACGGGTGCTTCGGTGGCCCGGGGTCCCAAGGAAACATGAATGTGGACCTAACTTTTGTGTGTGTGTGGTGGGAGCCTAGTAGAGACACGATCCACCTCCTTTGCATGCAGGTACCTCTCACGTGTGCATGCTGTCACCGACTTAGCAGTTTTTTTCCACCGAGAAGCCCTGAAACCCTCCGCCACGGGTCTACCGAGGGAATCTTCATCAGCATTGGGTCAAACCTTGGTTTGGCATGTTGTTATGACATAAACAAACACAAATGAACATAAAGTTCCATTGGGCTACCCCCTTCCGGTGCCTTTTTAGGGGGGTGGACGTCGCTGGGGGGTTCTGGCTAGGGTTTCGGCAGAACGGGTGCTTCGGTGGCCTGGGGTCCCTATGAAACATGCATGTGGACCTAACTTTTGTGTGTGTGTGTGTGTGTGTGTGTGTGTGTGGTGAGAGCCTAGTAGAGACATTATCCACCTCCCTTGCATGCAGGTACCTCTCACGCGTGCACGCTGTGACAGACTTAGAAGTTTTTTCCACCGAGAAGCCCCAAAACCCCCCGCCGCGGGTCTACCGAGTGAATCTTCATCAGTATTGGGTCCAACCTTGGTTTGGCATGTTGGTATGACATAAACAAACACAAATGAACAAAAATTTCCATTGGGCTGCCCCCTTCTGGTGCCTGTTTAGGGGGGTAGACGTCGCCGAGGGGTTTTGGCTAGGGTTTCGGCAGAACGAGTGCTTCGGTGGCCCGGGGTCCCTACGAAACATGCATGTGGACCTAAATTTTGTGTGTGTGTGTGGTGGGAGCCTAGTAGAGACAGTATCCACCTCCCTTGCATGCAGGTACCTCTCACGCGTGCACGTTGTCACAGACTTAGCAGTTTTTTCCACCGAGAAGCCCCGAAACCCCCCGCCGTGGGTCTACCGAGTGAATCTTCATAAGTATTGGGTCCAACCTTGGTTTGGCATGTTGCTATGACATAAACAAACACAAATTCACATAAAGTTCCATTGGGCTACGCCCTTCCGGTGCCTGTTTAGGGGGGTAGACGTCCTTGGGGGGTTCTGGCTAGGGTTCCGGCACTTTCCTAAGGGGGTTCCCCCTTACTCGCACCAAAAATGCTATTATCAAATGAAAAAACATACTTAGCAAAGTAGTAAATATATAAAAATAGAACTGATACTTAGTAAATAAATAAACATATTTTGCAAAGTTGAAGGGGGGTTGACGTCGCGGGGGGTTCAGGCTAGGGTTTCCCCCTTACTCGAAAAAAATTCAAATATTAAAGAAATAAAAATACAAGTGATATATAGAATAAAGACACTCAACAAAGTATAATAATATAACAACGAGAAAATAGTAACAAATAAATAAAAAAATAAAGTAATGCCCATTTACCGTGTGTTCACGCACGGTAATGGTCACCTCTTCCGTGTGTTTGCTGAATGCGCATAGTAAATCTGCATTTTGCTTGTGTGTGCGCATGGTAAAGCTGCACTTTGCCGTGTGTTTTGGCCAGGCGCATGGTAGATCGAGCATTGCAAAAAAGGTGGGTTTTTGCCAAAGCTGGGACTCAAACCCGGGCCACACAGTACACAGGACAGGGAGCGGTACCAGCTGGGCTGGCGTTCAGTTTTGTCTAGTGAACAGACGCGGCCTAATTAAAGTATGGACCTTTTTCATGCGGAAACGCATGGTAAACAAAGCTATTTACCGTGTGTTTTTGCTTGTGGCGCACGGTAAACTGATGTCCGAACCTAATTATTGCATCTGGATCGAGACACACTCCACACTCCACATCGAGCTGAGCTCGAAGAAGAGCACACAAGCGCCGCCGCCGCCTCCCTGCTCGCCCTTGCCGCCAGCCGCCGCCAAGCCTCACCGCCGCCTCCCCCTCCACCCCTGCTTGCCTGCCACCTCGCCGCCGGCAGCCTTCCTCCTCCCCTGGCAACGCTCCCCTGGCCCTACTCCTGCCATAGCGACGACGCTATCGTGGACGTGAGTGCCCTCGCCGCCGGCCGCCTCTAGTCGTCGCCACCACCTCCCTGAAGGTCCGCGCTCCTCCAGCCCTCCGACGATGCCGGCAGGAGGCCGCCGCCTGCCATCGCCCCCGACGCCGGCAGGAGGTATATGTCTCTTTTTCTTTTACTTCTTCTTTTTTTCTTTATTAGTTGATAATTGTGCCATAGATGTTACCCTATATCTCATGATTAGGTAAAATGGAAGTTTGTTTAATTTTTTGTTTCATTTTTTGTTCTATTTTAGTTGTTAAATTTATTACATAGGCAAAACCGAAATAATTTGTAGAAGGATTTTAGTTGTTCCATTTTGTTTGTACATTGACATGTTTAATTTGTAGAAGGAATTTAGTTGTTATGTATATCAGAAACCAAAATAAGTAGCTTCATATAAACCATGGTGTCTAACTGAATATGCATATGGTACAGGGCTATGCGTCGAGTTTGAGATCAGCGGGGCCGTCGGGGGAGGGCGGTTCGCAGGAGCGTCGGTGATCGTCGCCGCCGTCCCGGTCACGTTTCGAGGGTGAGAAATTGTCCGCCCTTCGTTTAATGTACCTAGGTTTTATTTGAGTGTCTAGATCACTGAGTCTGTCGCGCCACCTAGGCGTCTCTTCCCGTCCGTAAGCATTACGCAAAAAAATATGCAAATAGTGTTAGAGTTGCATATTTTTAGCCGTAACGCTTACGGCATTTACGGGACAGTCCGCTGGTCCGTGGATTGGGTACGTTCTCCCAGCTCTACCTCGATCCGGGACAGAATTTCGTCAGCGCCTCCCCGTTGTTCTCCGGATGCACATTCTTTCGGCAAATTGCCGAGACGTGTATCGGGAGAGCAGCGGGGAGGTGCTGCTGAAATTCTGTCTCGGATCGGGGTAGGGCAGGGAGAACATACTCGATCTACGGACCGGTGGGCTGGTTATGTCCTTTACCTATTAGAGAGATAGGTGGGTGCAAAGCCGTAAAAAATGAATAGAAATAATACTGAGTGTATTCGATGACATGTTAAACTGAAAGCATTATTATTGTATATGTCTTTTTTGGGAACTGATTAGAGGATGGAGAACCGTGAGTGGATGTATGATGGCAGAATCAGTCAGTCGCAGATAACTGATGAATGGATGGAAAAGATCGAGCAGTTTGTGAATCAGGCGTTTGACCGTCCTAACAGACCAACAACAATTTTGTGCCCCTGTAAGAAGTGTGGAAACTGAAAACGGAAGTTGAAGGAAGATGTGAGTATGCACCTACTCAGGAATGGGTTCACACCGTTCTACCATAGATGGACCTTGCATGGTGAACATGGAGGAGCAAAGCGTTCTAGAACCAAGCCGCGTCAGAGCCAGCCAGCGGAAGAATTTGCGACTGGGTTTGCCAACTGCTTGGACGACTTTGTGAATGCCAATGCGCCCGAAAGCCCTCATGTAGAGGCGGAGACATCTCAGGTGGCAGGGACAAGTGAGGAACCAGAGGAAGACACGAAGAAGTTCTACAAGAATTTGTTTGCTACGTAGAAGCCCCTCCATGGACATACATATGTTACCCTTATAGATGCCATCGCCCGCATTATGGCCGTGAAATGCAAGTACCAGCTGCCCAGAGATTGGTACGATGAGCTCATGGTCGTCATTGCCAGCTTGTTGCCGATCCCGCACATCTTGGCGAGGAACTTCTACGAGTCGACTAAAATCCTCAATGACCTTAAGATGGATTACAAGAAGATAGACGCTTGTCCTAAGGGATGCATGCTATTCAGGAAAGAACATGTTGGAATAGAGTTTTTCATCCACTGCAAATCCTGTAGGTACTTCGAGGTCGACGAGGGTGGTTGTCAGAAGAGGCAGACCAAGATTCCCCAAAAGATCCTCCGGTATCTTCCATTCCTACCGAGGCTCCAACGGCTTTTCATGAACAAGGAATCTGCCCAGCAGATGCGATGGGCCGCATTAGGGAAGAGATACACCGACAAGATGGTACATCCGTCGGATAGTACCGCGTGGAAGAACTTTGTACTGAAGTATCCACGAAAAGCGGGCGACGCGAGGAGCATATCAATTGCGATATCGACAAATGGGTTCAATCCATATGGCATTTCGGCTGCTCAATACAGCTGTTGTCCCGTGTTTGTTATTGTCCTGAACCTCCCCCCGGCGAGTCCATGAGATCACATAACATGCTATTGTCAATGATAATCCCAGGGCCGAAATACCCGGGTAAGAACATGAACGTGTACCTGGAATGGCTGGTGGAAGACTTGGTTGTCGGCTGGAACGGTGTGCGAACATATGATGCCTCATCAAATGATCACTTCGATATGTACGTCCGGTACCACACGTCCCTGCATGACCTACCGGCACGTGCTTTGTTCTGCGGCTGGTGTACACATGGGAAGTGGCCTTTCCCAGAGTGCAGGCAACAAGTGACATTTTTCTGTCTTCCGAAGGGAGGCAAGTATTCCTGCTTAGATCAACATCGACAGTTCCTTGCCCTGGATCATGAATACAGGACTAACACAACGCGGTTCCTGAAAGGAGTTGTTGTTGATGCTCCAATACCACGTCTGAGGACCGGAGCGGAAATCAAGGCTGAGTTGGATGCTCTTGTGCCTAACCCTAATGGGAAGGGTTTCGTGGGATATGGGGAGACACACCAGTAAACTCACTATCCATGCTTCTAGAAGCTGCTCGATTACATGCCAGATGTCGAGCTTCCGCATAACATCGATGCAATGCACACCGAGAAGAATATCGCGGAGGCTCTTTGGAGCACCATCATGGAGACTGAGAAGACGAAGGATAACGTCAAGGCTCGAATCGACCAAGAATGATTTTGCGACAGGGTAGATCTTAAAATGCAGCCTCCTGGAGTCAACGACGCCAGGTGGACGAAGACGAAGGCTCCATCCTGCCCTACGCGGGCGGAAAGGAGGGAAATATTCCATTGGCTTGTGGACTGCCTGTTCTTCCCCAATGGGTACGCGGCTAACTGGATGAGGTGCGTGAACCTGGAGACTTGGCGAGTATGAAGGCTCAAGAGTCATGACTACCATGTGTGGCTTGAGCGGGTAATGTCGGTGATGATTCGAGGCTATGTCGACGAGGAGACATGGCGGATCCTGGCAGAGTTGAGCTTTTTCTTCCGCACCATCTGTGTAAGGGAGTTAGACCGTGAATTGATTCAGAAGCTGCATGACAAGGCGCCTGAGTTGCTTTGCAAGCTAGAGACGCTCCTTCCGCCAGGGTTCTTTAATCTGATGCAACATATGATCTTGCATCTCGCGGAGGAGTGTTTAAAAGGGGGCCTGTGCACGACCGTTGGCAGTATGAGGCCGAGAGAAAAATGAAGGGTCAACAGGGAAATTGCGGCAATAAGGCCAAGATCGAGGCATCCATGGTCGAGGCATGCCTTAACGAGGAGGTGGAAACCTTCAAGACAAGGTACTATGATGCCAACATTGCCACACAGCACAATCCGTACCTCCGTTACAATGCCGCCAACCCTGAAGATGTACCCAAGCTTAGCATCTTCATAGGGCTCGGCGGCAAATCAAGTGGCACGCAGAGGTTCCTCATGGGAAAACAAGAGCAGGATCTGATCCACTCGTATGTCCTAAAGAACATTGAGGAAGTCAAGCCATACATTAAGTAAGTCTTTCACCGTTTCGTTTTCCGCAAGCATTCACTCGTATGTTTGTGGCTAACTCCTCCCTCCTCTTTGGTCATTGGCGTAGACGATTCACTCGTGAAAACTGGAAGCACAGAAGGGATCCCACCCTGCAAGAAGAGGATGAGATCTTTGAGAAGGGTGGTAATCATGGTTTCAGGAGCTGGTTCGCGGAACAGGTAATGTTCCGTCTAACCTTTCTTGTACCCAGGATGTTCATCGATCATTTCGCGTTCTAAACTTCTCTTCCTTAATTTGTAGGCAAAAAAGGACCCAGAGATGAAAAAAGAGCTGAGAGCCATTACGCATGGCTTTCAGCGTCCGGTCAGCTCATTCAACGCTTATGACGTGAATGGTATCACTTTCACACACATAATTACACAACGGGCCGGGCCAACGTGAAGACCACAAATAGCGGGGTGTTATGTGAAGGCGAAGATAAACTCCATTACTATGGAAGATTCGAGGCTATATATGAGCTGGATTATGGTTTTGGCAAAGGGCTGAATCCCGTTGTATTCAAATGCCATTGGTTTGACCCACTTAGGGTGAGACGGGATCCTACAATTGGACTTGTCGAAGTTGAACGAAGCTCCGTCTACGCGGGAGAAGATGTCTACATTTTGGCTACCCAGGCCTTCCAAGTATTCTATCTCCCGTACGCGTGCAAAAATCCAAGAAAACGCTTGTTACCATGGGATTTTGTGATCACGTTACCGCCTCGGAATAGGCCGGCTTTGCCTAACAGTGATGATTACCACGTCCTAGCCCCCTCAAGGGACGACAATTAGTTTTATCAGGAAGGAGGGCTCCCAAGGAGATTCACTATCGACTTGCCGAGTGTTGTTGTTGACGACGACGAAGAAGACGGAGACGCGGACATGGAGGAAGCCCCCGCGGTTGGTGAAGTCGAGGAGGTTCTTAACCTAGACGACGTGACTTTGCTAGAGCGGTTCCGCGTAGGACTTGACACTGAGGTGCTAGAGGGACCACCTCCGGGTTCCGTGGAAGGTTGGTGGTGCGGCGAGGATGATAGTGTTGACGAAGACTATTGTCCAATAGTTAATTCCCATGGTGACGACACATGCTACTAAGGAGCCATGTAATAGTAATTGCCAGGCTAGCTTATTTGTAATAGCTCTATGTTATCACGTGTACTAGTGATCTTTGTAAGAGGGATTTTTGCGAGAACTCTATGTAATATTGTTGCACTCTAATTTTACTCATTGTTGCTACACTCATTGTTAATTTTAGTAGTATTCATCAATTTACATCATTTTGTTGATTTTAGTAATATTCATCCATTTACATAATTTTGTTGTATCATGTGTACTAATGAAACCCATTGTTTTGTCAATGCAGGAAACATGCCAGGAGGAGAGAAGAAGAAGGGCCTAGTGGGGGAAATTGCCAGCAGGGTGAAGGCCTTTGCCAGCGGAAAGAAGAAGAAGAGCATGAAGTCGCTCCTCGAGACATCGCGACAGGACCCCTCGCCTCCTCGAGAGACCAGCCCTCCCCCTCCTGTCCACGACAGGAGGAGGGTTAGGCGTACGGCGCGTGTACCTACTCCTCCTCCGGAGGAGGACGGCGAGGAGTACGTGGCTCCAGAGGAGTCTAAGGAGTATGAGGAGTCTGACTCCGACATGTCGGTGGTGCTGGATGCTGACTCTGAGGAGGAGGGGGGATGAGGAGTTTCTGGAGTTGCCACCCGAGGGAGGGATATGGAGGATTGACACGATGTTGGATTGGGAGAAGCTAGCGGTGGAGTACATTGAGACTGACCCGGTGATACTAGGGTGCCGGGCGGGCAGGTACAACCAGCGGGGGTCCTCGTCTCTCCCCTCCCTTCCTTACGCTCACGAGAGGTTCATTCTCGAGCCCAAGGGCCCGAGGTTCGCCATTGGCTTTGTGTTTTCAATTTCGGCATTTCACTTTGTTTTGACCCACTAACCATGCTGATTTTGGCATTTTTATTGTGCAGGGGCTTCACGTACAAGGAGAAGTTCAGGAAGCCCTTCCGTAAGTACCAGACCATCATGGGAGCTCTTATCAGGAACAATTATCCTGGGATTGTCGAGGTCGGGGATGGTCGCTTCGACGCAGCTTGGACTTTCAAGCACTACTCCAAGGCCAAGGATCCGAGAAGGGAGTACAGCGACATGGCGACCCGTGTGGTATCCCTTTTCTGGGTAAGTCATTTTTCCTTCTCATCATTTGGTAACTTTGAGCTTGCACTAATGGCTTTGACCTTTTACCTATGTGCATGATGCCTATAGCAATACTTCTCCTATGAGCCCCATATGGAGAGGAAATGCATAGCGCAGTCCTATGAGATGTGCAAGAAGCTAGTGCATGACATGCACTACGAGGCATGCATCACCTGCGTGCAGGCTTACTACAGCACGCTGAACATCAAGGTGCCGAAGAAGGTAGCACGGGACAAGGTCATGCAGCCATGGTAGTACCTGGAGGTAGCTTCATCTTCTATACCATCGATTTGTTGACCGCCATCTAGTATCATTAATATGTGTGTTTGATATGTAGGTTCCTCCTTCCTACATCGGCCAGAAAACCCCTGCCTTCATCCCGATGATAGCTTGGTGGACCAGCCCTGACTGGCTAGCGAAGCACAAGGAGGGCCAGCTAAAGCAGGCGAAGATGGGAGGTGCATCACACCGACAGGGTAGCCGCAACCTCGCCCTCTGCATCGAGCCAAGGTGAGCAAATGCATTCTGTATTCCTGCTTTTCATGTTACTTTTTACTCCACAAGATCGTCTCCTTTTCACCTAGATGTTCAACTTCTATTTTGCAGGAGGCGAAGATGGGCGCCCCCGTCGGCATTTTCCCGACATGGAAGCAGTTCCACACCATGGAGAAGGACGATCCTAAGAAGGGCTTGGTGGCTGGGCAGTGGCTCAACCCATGTTCGGGTGTAAAGGCCGACCGCTACACCAGCAAGCTCAAGGAGCTTGAAGGACTAGAGGCCGACCCTGATACTGCGGTGAGTTCTTCATGACATCGCCACTCTTCTTAGAACTTGTCAAAATCTAGATTCTTTGCCACATGCTCATGATTTCTTGTCCTTAAATGTTTGCCATCAGCCTTACAACGTCCAGGCCACGATGATGGCAGCGGGAGGCAAGTCGCATGGTCGCTTGCCTTGCGGTGACAGCGCCATCGACCCTGATTCCATCCCGACCCTGTGCCAGCTCCGCCATGGCTTGGGGCCTTCATATCCTACTGTGGAGTCGCGCCCACGGTTTCTAGACCTATCCCTCGAGGAGATTCGGGTATGTTCTTCACCCAATAAAATTTGCCATAATCGTTTGCATTGCAACATTCATGACATCGTGATGACACAATGTAGGCACAATTGGCAGAGTCGAACAGACTCCGAGAGGCGGCTGAGGAGCAGGCTCGCCAGACGCAGGAGCAGCTGAGGAAGGTGATGCAGAACCAGCAGGAGATGCAGCAAGCAATGGCGATGATAGCGAGGCAGTGCATGACGCAACAGACTTAGGGCGGGACCTTCCCGCCGTGGATGTCACAGCAGACTCCTACTCCCACTCCTCCTCCTTTCAACTACATGCAGCTGCCATGGGTAAGTTGTCAAGCTTGTGTCAATCTTTCCATATTTACTGTTATGTGATGTTCTTGTCTAATGCTCTCAATTTTGCATGTTGTAGATAAATCCGGGTGGCCTATCCTCCTACTCTGGCCCCGTACTCGATGTACCTGATATATTTCCAGAGCAGACTCGGCCTACTACAGACGGGGACCACACCGTCACCAACACTTCCATCATCCGGAGCAACTTGTTTCAGGTTAGTTCTTCACGACATCGCTACTCTTCTTACAACTTGTCAAAATTTACATTCTTGCCATGCCGATGACACTCTTACTAGAACTTGTCAAAATTTAGAATCTTGCCATGACATTGCCACTTGTAGTTGTACATGTCAAAAATTTAGTTCGTGCCATGAAAAATGCATGCTCATGTTAGTTTTCCATATTCTTGCCATTTTTCCATATTCTAGCCATTCTCACATGATTTAGCAAATGTTAGGTTTCTAGAGCCATTGCCATTGAACTTGTTAATTACCGGCCATTTTTTAACTTGTAGGATGAGCATGGCTCAAGTTGATATTTGGAGCTCGTGTTGATGATTATGAGCTTGTGTTGATGGACAACATTGTGCTTGTGCATGTATATGTTTGGATCTTGTGTTGATGGACAACATTGTGAATCTATGTGTTGAAGCTTATATGTGTATCATGTTTGTGTTGAAGTTTATATGCACGTGTATCATGTTTCTGTTAAATATCTGTGTATATCTGTGCGCTGTATCTACCGTGTGGAAACGCACGGTAAAGGCCTCCACGTGTCTGCCATCTGTGCTCCTGGCAACTTCGTTTTCGCAGATTTTTCTACCGCGGCAGAAAAGCGGCCCTTTTATCCGCCGCGGCAGAAAGGGTTCACCGTGTGTTTTGGTACGGCGCACGGTAAACGCAAAAAGGGCAGCGCACAGTAACGGTTCCGCGCACGGTGAAACTGCCAGGTGGGACCTAGACGACCCCGAACCTAATCTGCATTTACCGTGCGCTGACGCACGGTAAAATGTGGTAGACGTGGCGCACGGTACAATACGGCGCACGATACACGCTACGACCTTTACCATGCGTTTGTCGATGCCACACGGTAAAGGCTCAACTATAGGTCTTTCTCTGTTTTTCTCCGTTTCCGTCAGGTGGGTCCCACACGTGTAATGGACACCGTGTGTGGCGCACGGTAAATCTATTGCGAGCGGCAACACACGGTAAATTCTGTTCACCGGGCAGATATTTACCGGGCGCATTTTGCCGTGCGTTGGCGCACGGTAAACACTTTACCGTGTGTTCTAGGGTCTTTACCGTGTCGGTTCTGGGCATGGTAAAAGTTGAATTTGCTGTAGTGATCCATAGTGTCATGAGGGCCATTTTGTTCCTTCTAGGCAGATTATTGAAGAAATTAAGCAACCATTCTAACTCGTATGTTGTAGTTTTTTATAAGGTATATATATTAATATCGCGAAGATACCAATTACACCTAGGCTCTTCAACAAGGAAATGTTCTAAAGGCAATATGGATGCACATAGCCCTATTACAAAAAAAGAAGAAAAGAAAAACAAAAGATCTCGATACGGTGATCAAGACATTGTAGCTACAACACAAACCCTTGTATGTTGTATAGATTCTAGTTTCGTTAAGAGTGAATTCCACTTTTACCCTCTTTTGTGCATTTGAGATAATAATTGCCCCATTTAGTAGAAGTTGTACCCGAATGTCCTATTTATAAAAAGTTTAAGCATGATTTTGTCCCGTTTTAGCAGTCAACACGTGTTCTTGGATAAGACTGACATGTTAGAACGATGTGCCGCCAAAAAATATGTCAAGATCGGAGGACGTCGTCGTCGATCATATCTACCCTTCTCTGCACCAAATGTTTTTTAGGCGATACTAGCTTGTAGGAGACTGGTACGGTGATCCCAAGAATCCCACCATATTCTAATACTCTGTACATTCCCAACACTCCATATCAGCCCCCCTTTTGAGCAATTCCAAACCAACATTTTGAACTTCCATTGCAATCTGACCATTTCCTCGACCAGGTAGGTAAATCTCCTATTTACGATAGGATTGTAAATTAGCGTGACCATCCTTATCCCCTCTTAGTATATATCTTTGCCCAACTGCGTGCATGCTCTAGGCCATAGGAACTGTCATATTTTTACTATTTGTCCGTGCTCTCATGGTATATATGTATTCACGATAGTTTTCCTTTCCCAAACATGAGTAACCTCAAAAATTTAAGGAGCCACATGAGCCGCCTACCCCAACATGTGAGAATCTAGATCATCGGATGCACTTGTCCATGGACACACTTCTTACAATAGGTGTTGAGGTCTTTTATGACGGTAGATTCATGTTTGGAGGGGTAACGCTCGGGGATCGGGGTGGCACGGAGACATAGATTTATATAGGTTTGGGCCTCGAACATACAAATATCCGGTAAAAACTTTACTCTTGTTTGTGGGTGCTTGGGATTATTGTCGTATTCTCTGACGATCTCGAGGTAAATCTCGATCTCATCTATGGTGTGTGGAGGTAACGTGCGGGGGAGCACAATGGTTTTAGATCTATCCCATTTGATGTCCCTACCCCTTTATATAGAAGGTGGGTGCTAGGGTTACAAGGTTCCAAGATGGATTTAAATGTGGCGGCGCGTATGCTAAAACCCTAACAAAATGTCTAGATATGATCTTCACGGAATTACATGACATCTGAAAAATCAGCGATCGGCAGTCTGCGTTGGCTTGAGTGCCAATATGACGGCGTTTGGGGCTCCGCCTAGGGTCCAAAGCTCCATGGTGGGCCATATTTCGGTTGGCTAGGCCCACCCGGTACGTATGTGTAGGGCTTTGTAGCATAGAAAACAAATATTTTCTACCGCATGCACACAAACAAGACAAGATCTATCTACTAAATTGTAGCAACGAGTCGATTAGAGTACTTACCCAGAAGATTCCAAAGCGGTTAACGAGAGCAGATTCTCGTGGGTGATGTAGTCGTACACTTTCCGATCTCAAGATCTCGTAGACGATCCTTCCGGCGCTGCGTTCCGGCAGTGCTTCCACAGTCAGTCATACGTCCAGTACTCGATGAAGACCTTCCTCTCCCTTGTTCCAGCAGGCAGCGGAGGTTGTAGTTCTCCCCTCGCAATTCCTGCAGCACGACGGCGTGGTGTCAGAAGTAGAGGGAAAATCCTGTAGGGCTTCGCCTAAGCCGGAGCAGGCTATGGTGGATCTAGGGTTTCCAGTGATCTAGATTTAGAGGGCCGGAGAGGAGGAGGTGGAGTCGGCAGCGGCTAGGGCGACGGCGACGCGGTGGCGGCGTTGGCGGCGCGGGGGTGGGGGCACGGCTTGGTGGGGAGGGCTTGTTGTGATCTCTTGGGGCAGCCCCTCCCTTATATTTATGAGAGAGAGGCAACTTGGGAGGGGGAGTTTTAATCCTTCCCCAAATCCCTATCCAAGTTGGAGGGAAAGAAGGACTCTTTCCTTCTTCCACTAGGAAACCATTGTTCCAGTTTGAATTTTCAAGCCTGCCTTTTGACTTGCAATTTGGAGCTCAAATCCTCTCTTGCAAATGCCCAACCAAGTGACCTAGGACATGATCCAATCATTTCACTTAACCATGACACATTCATGAACCATTCCCCTTCTGGTCCGGTGAACTTTCTAGACCCTTCTAGAACCTCTCTGATGAAAACATCGAAATCATTCCCGAACTCGGGAATCGGACTTTCCTTATATGAATCGTATTTTCCGGACCATTCCGGATCACCTCGTGATATCCTATATCCCATCCGAGACTCCGAACAACATTCAGTCTCCCTACTTACGTTCCATATCTACTAAACAACATTGAATCCTTAAGTGTGTCTCCCTATGGTTCGTGAATTATGCGGACATGATCGAGACACTTGTCCAATCAATAACAAATAGAGGAATCTGGAAATTCATATGGCTCCCACATATTTCTACGATTACTTTGCGATCGAATGAACCACTAACATACGATACCAATTTCCCTTTGTCTCGCGATAGTTTACTTGTCCGAGGTTTGATCGTCGGTATCTCTGCATACCTAGTTCAAGCTCGTTACCGATAAGTACTCTTTTCTTGTTCCTGTGATATGTGATCCCTTGTGATCCAGTCACATGCTTGCAAGCTAATTGGATGACATTCCACCGAGAGGGCCCAGAGTATATCTATTCGTCATATGGATGGACAAATCCCACTCTTGATCCATGAGCCTCAACACATACTTTCCAAACACTCAATGCCATCTTTATAGCCACCCAGTTACGTTGTGGTGTTTGATGTCATCAAAGCATCCTTCTGGTGATGGTGATTAGCATGATCTCATGGTCGAAGAAATAGGTTACTATGTATCAGAAAGCTTATAGCGAATGAACTATTGAAATGACTTGATCTTTATGCTACGCTTATCTATAGGAGTATGTCCATCATACCATTCTCCTAATGATATGATCTTGTTGTTAATAACATCTCAATGTTCATGATCGAGAAACCACGATCATCTATTAACCAACAAGTTAGTATTATAAAGAGGCTTTACCAGGGACTCTAATTTAGTTTACAAATCACACAAGTATTAATGTTTCCGGTTAATACTATTATAGCATGAATGTAAACATTTATCATAAACATAAAGATATAATAATAACGACTTTCATTATTGCCTCTAGGGAATATCTCCAACAGTCTCCCACTTGCACTAGAGTCAAGTAATCTAGATTACATGGTAATATACCAAACACCCATGGCGGTTTGGTGCTGGTCATGTTTTGCCCTCGGGAGAGGTTTAGTCAACGGATCCGCCACATTCAGATCTGTGTGTACTTTGCAAATCTTTATGTCACCATCTTGGACATGCTCTCGAATAGCGTGAAAATGTAGCTTGATGTGCTTCATCTTCTTGTGTGACCTTGGTTATTGCGCATTGTCTATGGCGCCCATGTTATCATAGTAGATAGACATTCGGTCCAGTGCACTGGGAACCTCACCGAGCTCTGTAATGAACTCCTTCATCCATATTGCCTCTTGTTAAGCCTCCGAAGCAGCTATGTATTCCGATTCAGTTGAGGATCTCACCACAACGCTTTGCTTTGCACTCCTCCAGCTAACTGCTGCACCATTCAAAGTAAATTCGTATCCAGATTGAGATTTAGAATCATCCGGATCGGTGTTCCAACTAGCATCGGTGCAACCATTAACAACGAGTTGTTCATCACCTCCATAAGAAAGAACCATATCCTTAGTTCTTCTCAAGTACTCAAGGATGTTTTTGACCGCTGTCCAATGATCCACTCCTGGATCACTTTGATATCTGCTAGTCAAACTAACAGCATATGCAATGTCGGGTCTAGTACATAGCATGGCATACATGATAGATCCTATGGCCAAGGCATAGGGAGTCTTACTCATCCTTTCTCTATCTTCCGCCATAGCAGGACTTTGAGTTTTACTCAAGGTCGTATTGGGCAACATGGGAAAGAACCCTTTCTTGCTATCTTCTATTCCAAACCTCTTTAGAACTTTGTCCAAATATGTACTTTGTGACAATGATATTAGGCGTCTTGATCTATCTCTATAAATATTTATGCCTGATATGTAAACTGCTTCGCCAAGATCTTTCATTGAAAAACTACTATTTAAATATTGCTTGACACTATTAAGAAGGTTTACATCATTTCCAATCAACAATATGTCACACATATAGTACTAGGAATGCTACAGAGCTCCAACTCACTTTCTTGTAAATACAAGCTTCTCCATAAGTTTGTATAAACCAAAGATTTTGATCACCTTATCAAAATGTTGATTCCAACTTCGGGATGCTTGCTTCAATCCATAAATGGACTGTTAAAGTTTGCATACCTTGTTAGCATCTTTAGGATCGACAAAACCTTTGGGTTGTACCATATACAACTCTTCATCAATGTCTCCATTGAGGAATGCCGTTTTGACATCCATCTGCCATATCTCATAATCATAATATGCAGCGATTGCTAACAAAATTCTCACAGACTTAAGCTTTGCCACCGGTGATAAAGTATCATCATAGTCAACTCCTTGAATTTGTCGAAACCCTTTTGCGACAAGTCGAGATTTATAGACAGTAACATTACCATCAACATCTGTTTTCTTCTTGAAAATCCATTTGTTCTTGACATCCTTCTGGCCATCCGGTAAGTCCACCAAAGTCCATACTTGGTTTTCGTACATGGATCCAATCTTGGATTTCATGGCTTCTTGCCTTTTATTGGAATCTGGGATCATCATCGCTTCCTCATATGTCGCAGGGTCACCGGTGTTGTCCACCAACATGACACTCATAACAGGATCATATTAATCAGGAGTGGTACGAGTTCTTGTTGACTTGCGAGGTTCCATAGTAACTTCAACCAAAGTTTCATGATCAACATCATTAGCTTCCTCTCTTATTGGTGTAGGCGCCACAACAACTACTTACGGTGTTGCGCTACTCTCAAGTTCGAGAGAAGGTTCAACAACCTCGTCGAGTTCTACTTTCCTTCCAGTCACTTCTTTCGAGATAAACTCCTTCTCTAGAAAGGATCCATTCTTGGCAACGAAGATTTTGCCATCGGATCTATGATAGAAGGTATACCCAATAGTTTCCGTCGGGTATCCTATGAAGACGCATTTTTCCGCTTTGGGTTCAATCTTTTCAGGCTGTAACTTCTTTACATAAGCTTCGCAACCCCAAACTTTAAGGAACGACAATTTAGGTCTCTTCCCAAACCATAATTCATACGGTGTCGTTTCAATGGAATTAGATGGTGCCCTATTTAAAGTGAATGCGGATATTTCTAATGCATAACCTCAATACGATAGTGGTAAATCTGTAAGTGACATCATAGAGCGAACCATATCTAAGAGAGTTCGATTACGACGTTTGGACACACCATTACGTTGTGGTGTTCCCGGCGGTGTCAATTGTGAAAGTATTCCGCATTTCTTCAAATGCTCGTCAAACTCGTAACTTAGATACTCACCTCCATGATCAGATCGTAGAAATTTAATCTTCTTGTTACGTTGATTCTCTACTTCACTTTGAAATTCCTTAAACTTCTCGAAAGTTTCGGACTTATGTTTCATGAAATAGATATACCCATATCTACTCAAGTCATCCGTGAAAGTAAGAACATAACGATAACCACCACGCGATTCTACACTCATTGGGCCACACACATCGGTATGTATGATTCTAGTAAGTCCGTAGCTCGCTCCATCATACCAGAAAATGGAGTCTTAGTCATTTTTCCCATCAGACATGCTATGCATCTTTCAAGTGATTCAAAATCAAGTGATTCAAGAAGTCCATCGGAATGGAGTTTCTTCATACGCTTCACTCCAATGTGACCAAGAAGATAGTGCCACATATAGGTCGAGTTATCGCTCAATTTCAAACGCTTAGCTTTAATGTTATTAATATGTGTATTACTACAATCGAGATTCAACAAGAATAGACCATCTATTAAAGGTGCTTGTGCATAAAACATATTACTCATATAAATCGAACAACCATTATTCTCGGACTTAAACAAGTAACCGTCTCGCAATAAACATGATCCGGATATAATGTTCATGCTCAACGCAAGCACCAAATAACAATTATTTAAGTATAAAACTAATCCCAATGGTAGATGAAGAGGTAGCGTGACGACCGCGATCACATCAACCTTTGATCCATTTCCAACGCGCATCGTCACCTTGTTCTTCGCTAGTTTCCGTCTATTCTGCAGCACCTATTTCGAGTTACAAATATGACAAACTGAACCAGTATCAAATACCCAGGCAGTACCAAGACTACTAGTGAGATACACATTAATAACATGTATATCGGATATACCTTTCTTCTTGATGTTGCCGTTCTTCAAATCCGCCAAGTACTTAGGGCAATTCTGTAGGGGTTCGTAGCATGGAAAACAAAAAAATTCTACCGCATGCATACAAACAAGCCAAGATCTATCTACTAGATTGTAGCAACGAGTCGATTAGAGTACTCACCCTCGAAGATTCCAAAGCGGTTAACGAGAGCAGATTCTCGTGGGTGATGTAGTCGTACACTTGCCGATCTCAAGATCATGTAGATGATCCTTCCGACGCTGTGTTCTGGCAGCGCTTCCGCAGTCGGTCACACGTTCGGTACTCGATGAAGACCTTCCTCTCCCTTGTTCCAGCAGGCATCAGAGGTTCTAGTTCTCCCCTCGTGATTCCGGCAGCACGACGACATGGTGTCAGAAGTAGAGGGAAGATACCGCAGGGCTTCGCCTAAGCGGTGCGAGTTATGGTGGATCTAGGGTTTCCGGCGATCTAGGTTTAGAAGGCCGGAGAGGAGGAGGAGGTGTCGGCGGTGTGGCGGTGGCGTGGGCGGCGGCGCACGGGGTGGGGAGGGCTGGTGTTGTGTTCTTTGGGGTAGCCCTCCCCCTATATTTATGAGAAGGAAGGCAGCTTGGGAGAGGGGACTTTGAATCCATACCCAAACCCAAGTTGGATAGAAGGAAGGACTCTTTCCTTCTTCCACTAGGAAAGCATTGTTCCAGTTTGTCTTTTCAAACCTGCCTTTTGACTTGCAATTTGGAGCTCAATTCCTCTCTTGCAAATGCCCAACCAAAGTAACCTAGGACATGATCCAATCATTCCACTTAACCATGACACATTCATGAACCATTCCCCTTCTGGTCCGGTGAACCTTCTAGACCCTTCTAGAACCTCTCCGATGAAAACATCGGAATCATTCCCGAACTCCAGAATCGGACTTTCCTTATATGAATCTTATTCTCCGGACCATTCTGGATCTCCTCGTGATATCCCGGATCCCATCCGAGACTCCGAACAACATTCAGTTTCCCTACTTACATTCCATATCTACTAAACAACATCGAATCCTTAAGTGTGTCTCCCTACGGTTCGTGAATTATGCGGACATGACCGAGACACTTCTCCGATCAATAACCAATAGAGGAATCTGGAAATTCATATGGCTCCCACATATTTCTACGATTACTTTGCGATCGAATGAACCACTTACATACGATACTAATTTCCCTTTGTCTCGCGATAGTTTACTTACCCGAGGTTTGATTGTCGGTATCTCTGCATACCTAGTTAAACCTCGTTACCAATAGGTACTCTTTTCTCGTTCCCATGATATGTGATCCCTTGTGGGCCAGTCACATGCTTACAAGCTAATTGGATGACATTCCACCGAGAGGGTCCAAAGTATATCTATCTGTCATATGGATGGACAAATCCCACTCTTGATCCATGTGCCTCAACACATACTTTCCGAACACTCAATGTCACCTTTATAGCCACCCAGTTATGGTGTGGTGTTTGATGTCATCAAAGAATCCTTCCAGTAATGGTGATTAGCATGATCTCATGGTTGAAGGAATTAGGTTACTATGTATCAGAAAGCTTATAGCAAACGAACTATTGAAATGACTTGATCTTTATGCTACGCTTATCTATAGGAGTATGTCCATCATACCATTCTCCTAATGATATGATCTTGTTGTTAATAACATCTAAATGTTCATGATCGAGAAACCACGATCATCCATTAACCAACAAGCTAGTATTATAAAGAGCTTTACCAGAGACTCTAATTTAGGTTACAAATCATAGAAGTATTAATGTTTCCGGTAAATGCTACTCCCTCCGATCCTAAATAAGTGTCACAGTTTTGAACTAAGTCTAGTTCAAAATGGCGACACTTATTTAGGATCGGAGGTAGTATTATAGCATGAATGTAAATATTTATCATAATAACCACTTTTATTATTGCCTCTAGGGCATATCTCCAACACTATGACCTCGTCAATTTGGAACTGCCACTTCACCATCATACTACCATGGAAGAAGAGGGAGCATGACAAACATGCTGACACCATGACCCGGTGGTGTTTTGGTCAATCTGGCGCGTTGTATTTCAACACTTATGCTTGTCTTGCCATCTTGGTTCAATTTTATCTTGGTGTTCTCCAATTTTTTTGCCATGTTTTAGTCAAGTTTGAGCCATGTACAACATTATGGGCGCGGCTAGACAGCCTTCGGAGGCCGGTTAGTCTTACCGAGCCCTCGTCTAAAAATATAAAGACTAGCCAACCGATATTATGCATGCACATTAAATTTTGTGCGCGACAAAATTAAAAAGTCATAACTCATAAACCGTGCATCGAAATTGTGATCCGTTTTTACTGTTGGGTCTCTCTGATGAGATCTTTAAAACTACATCCCATTTGCATATATTTTAACCAACTTTTTTTTCAAAAAAAACTAACTGTTGTTTTAAAAATAACTTAGTATCATGGAGAAAGCAACTTCGTACAATAGTTGATTGCAGTATTTCGTAATTTGTAGCAACCTAATTTTTGAAATACTCACTTAGCAACAAATAACCATCAACTTCATAATCCCGATACCCGCAAGTTTACAGTAATAGTTACCTACCGGCTTTGTAATATCATTGCTAACTTGTTTTCTAAGGCAGATAACTTAGTAGAAAATAAAAATATAACTTCACACAAAACATTATTCAAACTTTGTAGCAGTGTTAGAAAACTTCACGACAAACAGTACATACAACTTCACAACAGTGATGCGAGACGACTTAGGACTACTGGTAGGCAACTTGTTTAGTATGTATACAACTTAGCATTGGTGTTTATACAACTTAGCATCAGTGACTTACAACGTGGACGTGGCTAGTGCCACGAGCATGACACAAGGTGTAATACGAGATGCAAGAAGCCGAAGAGGATGTCGCTTGGAGACGGGTGATGCCTAGATGGATGGGAAGCCAAACGAGCAATTACTTAACCCTAGTGGGTATGCAACTCTGTATGTTTGATATGCAACTATAATGGGAAATTGGTGCAACTTAACCCTAGTCCGCATATAACTTAGCAAAAAGTGGGTATGCAACTTAGCACAAGTCGAAAATACAACTTAGAACAAGTGGTTATGTAGCTTAGAACAAGTCAAAAATACAAGTTAGCACATGTGTAAAGAAACAACTTGTCTTCTTGGTAGTGGCCACCACGAGGTACAACTTCATCACAATCAACATGGATGTGGTCAGTGCCACAAGCACGACAAAAGGTGCAACACGAGATGCAAGAAGACAAAGAGGATGCTGCTTTGAAACATACCATGCCTAGACGAACGGGAAGCCGAAGCAACAATTTACTAAGTGGGTATATTGAACAATGAGTGCAACTTAACCCTACTTGGTATACAACTTAGCAAATAGTTGGTATACAACTTAGCACTAGTCGAAAAATATAAATTAGCGTTGCGTATACAACCTAATAACAGCGTTTATGCAACTTATCATTTGTAGGTATACAACTTAGCATCGATGGGCATACAACTTAGCACTGGTGGAACTTTCCACGTCGCCACCTGTTGTGGTAGCCTCTATCCTAACGTCGCTGATGTCATAGCTTGAATAGACGACCACTAGGCGAAGAACAAGGATAACAGAACAACGACCAACAACTTTATAATATAGTACCAAAACACACAACTTTACGCTATTAGTTGCATACCGTACTTACCAATATCGTTGGTAACTTGGTTATTGAGGCAGACAACTTAGTGGAAATAAAAATACAATTTCATAACAAACAGTGCACAACTTAGACACAGTGGATAGACTAAATGCATCCACATCATTAATATAGATCAGAGAAAGTACTCTCTCCGTCCCGGTTTAAAAGGCCTATGCGTATACCTAGATCGTTTATTTGATCAATAAAATGTAAATTATTTAACATAAGTGTTATACCATTAGAAAGTATAGTATCCAATTTTCTAATGATACAATTTTTATATTAAATAATTAATATTTTGTTTATTAAATTAACGACCTAGATATATGCATTGGCCCTTTAAACTGGGACAGAGAGAGTAGCTTATTTTTGCTAATTCATGCAAATGATAGGAACACAAAGAAAAATGCAAAGAGGATAAGTTGCAAAAGTACATGTACTTACGCGTGAATGCAAATATAGTTTGGGACTACACATAAAATAGCCAAAGCGATAAGGTTGTTGTCTTCTTTCTCCTGCCGAACAGTTTCAGTGCGCGTCGTGCGAGCACTGCCTCTGCCTTTGCCACAGGACGATTCCCCATGTTGGCCGGACCTCTAACGTCCTACGCTTCCATATCAGCGCCGCCGCCCTATCTTCAGCCCCATGGGGTGCCTTCGCGTGTGTTGGTCTGGGACGGCCCACACTGAAGATTGGGCAGCATGAGGCGCTCCAGCCAGGGTGAGAGGCGGCGGCTGGAGGTCGGTAGCATCACGCAGTCGCTGGAGATGATAGGGAAACAAGGCGAAGCCAAGAGCACAAAATCTATCACCATGGCCGGAAATGGCGGAGGTCCCACTTCGGCGGCGCGCAGGAGATGCAGGATGGCACCTCGCGGAGCCTTACGAGCTCCTCCTGCATGCCGAATGACTGGGATATTCTGTTGAAGTCCCTGTCGCAGTGGTCCAATCGGGTGAAGCTCCCGTGGACTGTGATGACGCCCCTGGGTCTTGGCATCTTGAGTAGTAGGTACGCATAGTGCGGTACCGCCAGGAATCGTGTGAATGCCATGCGCCCGAGGATGACATGGTATTGTGATGGTCAGTCCACCACTTTGAACTCGAGTCGCTCGCATCGGAAGTTATCCGGCTTGCCAAAGATGACGTCGAGCCATATCTTTCCTAGGGGGAATACACCATTCCCTAGGATGATGCCGTGGAACGTTGTATCAGATTATTCCAGGCTGCACAGCGGGATCCGCAATGCTGCCAAGGTGCTAGTAAAGATCAAATTGATGCCGCTCCCGCTGTCCATGAAGACGCGGCTCATGTCGAACCCGCCGATCTGCGCCTCGAGCACCAGGGCAGCATGACCTGGGCGAGGGACCTGGCAAGGGTGATCCGAACGGCTGAACATGATGCAGGACTCCGATCCGCTGAGGTACTCAGGGATGGCAGGCGGAGCGGTCACGGCCAGATTGATTTGGCGGGTGATTTTCTTCTACATCCTGTTTGTTGGGCGTCCTTTTTGGATCATCAGTGATCCTTTCGGCGCGGGGTACCAGTGCCCACTGTTATTCTGCGTGGGTGCGATTGGGTGGTTCGAAGGTCCCGCAGGTGGTGGTGGAGGAGCTCCATGTGCGATCTCACCTGGTGCGGGTGCATTCCCGTATCCAGGGTTCGAGGTTTGCTGCCTCATCTGGGCCATGCTCTCGCTGAGTTTCTGGAACTCGTGGCAGTCCTTGAGCATGTGGCTTGCCTTCTTCTTACCATCCTGATTGTCGATGTAGAAGTGGATGGTGTATGGAGCCGACAGTTTGTCATATGTTGAGGGTCCATCGTCACGGCCACGGCGTTGTCATGGCTGCGTTGGGCGTCCTCCGTCGCGGAAGTTGCTTCCACGGTATCCGCCATTGCTGCGGTTGCCGTTGCTGCGGTGGTCGGCGTAGCCAGCCGCGACCATGTTGGGTCCGTCGCGATCGTCGTAGACGCGCGATCTTCTCTTACTACGGTGCTCACGTCGCCGGCCGTAGTCGTCTTCCTCCTCCGAGTGCGCTCGGTGGACGGAGTCCTCGCCGTCAGCCCACCTGTTGGCGATGTCCATGAGGTGGTCGAGTGTCTTGGGCTTGACGCGCCCAAGCTCTTCTTTGAAGTCCTGGCGTTTGACACCATCCTTGAAGGCGTCGATAGCTCTCTCCTCAGAGATGTGTGCCGTGGAGTTCTTGGTGTTGGACCAGCGCAGTATGTACGAGCGAATGGATTCGCCCGTTTGTTCGATGCAGGCCCGTAGCTCCTCGATCGAGGCAGGCCTCTTGCTGGTGCCCTTGAAGTTTCGGACGAAACTGTATGCCAGCTCCTCCCAGCTTCAGATGGATCCCGAGGATAGGCTGCTGAGCCAGATCTGAGTTGCGCCTGTCAGCTGCAGCTGGAGGCATTGCATGACGGTTTCCTTGTTCCCGCCGTGTAGCTTGACGGACGACAAGTGGTCGCTGAGCCACGCCTTGGGGTCCTGTGTGCCGTCGAACTTCGGAGTGTCCGAAGAAAGCTTGAAGTTTCGCGGCATCCGTGTCCGCCGAACAGATCTGCTGAAGCATCGGGCTCCGCAGAGTTCTCCTTCATCATCATCCTCCTCGGATTCAGACGAGCATACACGCTTGGCGCGTGCCTTGTCGATATTGCGCTGGGTTAGCTCGCTTCGGGCGTCGTAATCACGGCTGTGACAGCACGAGCTCTTGTGCCTTCGAGGAAGGCCGTGCTCTTCATCTTCGGATGAGGGCATGGGGCTGCGGATGAACCTGACCGCAACCTTCTTCTTTGGCTCCGCAGGAGCTTCTCCGTGGAGCGCAGCTCCAATGAGTCCGAGGCCGGTAAGCGCGGACTTATGCATGGCCCTCTTCAGGTCCCCTTCTGGAGGTGGATGGGACGCGAGGTACGCGGTGGCCGCCATGATTGCGGCTTGCGGTGTCTTCGGGGTGACGTTGCCGTCGTCGTCCATCTCCATGAAGGACGCGTTGAGGGCCCGGGTCACCTCGCGACGCTCCTTGGGGTCCATGTTCTCCATCCGAGAACGGTGTTTGTTGCCATGGTTTCCATGCGAGCTGGAGACAATGCCCATGGCGGAGAGCGCACCTCGCCGCGCACTAGACTCCGAGGCTGCTTGCTTTTGTCAAGCACCTCCTGCATTTTCACCTGCTTCTTGTGCTCCTCGATTAGGAGCATGTGGTATGCCATCAGCAGGTCCCGTGAGGCACCCACGGGCAGGATCTTGTTGCCTGCTACGGCTTCGCGTGCTTGAGCCCATCCCTCCTTGTTAAGGTGGATGACCCGATCGGTGTCGTCCCCGTTGGGTGGTGGGGGGGGACTGGCTTCTTCTGTTCCCACCGTTTCTTCCCTATGGGTTAGGCGGCGGGCTGGGCGCGTGGTGTTCCGCGTCACTCTGGATGACTACGACGCATTGGTAGCACTCGTAGATTGGATTGCTACTGCCACAGCTTTCAGATCCGGAACCGTAGGTCCCTTTATCCGATGGTTGATCGCACAGATCTGAGTTGCAATTGCTGCTGTCATAGGACTCATCTGTCAATGGTGATGTGCGTAGCACAGGGTGTGGAGCCCACGAAGCAGGCCTGATCGATGGCAGGGGCACCCGCTCTGGGAAGCGGAGAGTGCCGGTCTGCCCTACCTGGAAGCAGAAGCTTTCAAACAGGATTTCGAGTCAGTCGCCAACGGGTTCGAAGTCTTTCATGGTGGCCGGTGAGTGGGCGGTGAAGTCGAAGGCGTCGAAGAGGAGGTGACTCTCCGTCGCCGCGAAGTTGTAGATCGCTTTGGTTGGGACCGTCACGATCGCACAATCAGCGCCCCCAGTTTCCACAGACGGCGCCAATTGACGAGGTTTAATCTCGTCAATGCCCATTGTTATGGACTTGGGTTTTGGAGAAGATGGGGATGCTGGAGATCGCGGAACGGTTAGCAAACAAGCAATACGGGGACACGAGGTTTACCCAGGTTCAGGCCCCTGGAGGGAAAACCCTACTCCTACTTGTCTGCTCTTGATTACGACGGAACCGAAAAGTATAGGTGTGCGCAGATGCAATCTGGTGTGGAGGTGTGTATGAGGTGGTGTGCGAGAGATTGTAAGAGAGCCTCTTCGTCATGCCCTCCTGGCCTTTATATAGAGATAGGCAGGTCTCAGGCACAGATCGAGTTGGTTACAGGTTTTAGGGTTTACCCCTTTAAATTTTTTATCTACTCTAGTCTTGCTCTCCAAGGATCCGAAGGCGTCATGGGCCCTGGGCATCCGAAAATCTTCATGGGCTGGCGCATGTTCTCATGGGCCTTCCTTGGGCTGGACTAGGTATGCTAAGGTCGTGTACCCGTAGGGTATAACCATGTCAAGCGCCGTCGCGCTCGTGGGTCACGTGAGGGCGTCACGATGGTCGGATGCCCCGTAAAATCCCGAGGTGGAGGCCACGGCGCGCCGCCGACGGGAGCAGGGCAGGGGCCGCAGTGGCGCGTTGGCGGTGGAAGCCGCGATGGAGTACTGGCCGTGGAGGTACGGTGTCGGGCCTATTAGCAGCAACCACGAGCCTTTTTTGTCGGGACATGGCGCGATGGACTTCTCCACTCGATCGAACGGACACCAGATGGAGGCTCTATGGAGCTAACAAGCCCCCGAGCATTACACCAGATGGAGGATGGAGCTAACAAGCCCCCGAGCATTTTTTAGCAATTGGGCAACATTATTATCTTCGTAAGTTGTGAGGGCTGTTATGTCGAATAAAGGGGGAAAGGTTATCATCTGTCTGTACATGAAATATTTATGATAATATTTTTTTTGCGGGGTTATGATAATATACATTAGTACGTATTAATCAGTGGCAACAGCAGCGGGTTGAAGATCAACTGAGATGTAAAAATGCATTATTTAGAAATATCAAGAAGAAGGCAAACACACGCACACGCACACACAATAGCGAAATGTAAGTAAGAAATCAATCCTCACGACGTCCACAAAGACAAACAAAACGAATGCATCAATTAGTGTATTGTGGCCGTCCACATCATCTTCAAATACACCGCAAGCAAAGAAAGTCCATAAAGAATCTACATTCGTCAATTTGTACAAGCTGTACAGTACAACTTTTTGCGATAATGATGATATGTACAACTATTCATACCAACACTAAATACAGTGCCTGCGAGAAAAACTAAATATCTAAAGCAGCACGTCTGTACACCTGGCCGCGCAAAAAACCTAGACGCCCACCGTCGGGTCGGTGTCGGAGCGGCAGATCGGGCACGTCGAGTGCGCGTCCAGCCACGGATCAATACACTCCGCGTGGTACAGGTGCAGGCACACCGGCAGCAACCGCACCGTCTCCCCGAGCTGCAACGCGCCGAGGCACACCGAGCAGGTCGCCGCCTCCTCCCCGGGCCCCGTCACGTTGTGCTTCAACGACAGGGTGTACGCGAACGCCGGGAGGCCGGCCATCGGGGCGGCGGCGAAGGCGTGGCGAAGCGGCCGCTCGTCCAGGCGCACGCTGCTGGTTTCCGTCACGGGCTGCAGCCCAGCGCCAGCGGCTGCCGCGGCCGCGGCGCGAGCGTGTCTGTCGCGGCGACCCCTGCAGAGGCTGCACACGATAATGTAGAGGAGCACGCAGGCCACGATGCCGATGAAGATGCCGGCGACGACTCTGCCCCGTGAGGAGTCGTTGGAGCGTGATGGCGGTGGTGGAGGCAGTGTCGGACGGAACGTGAACCACGGCGGAGGAGCAGCAGAGCGGGGGGAGGCCGGGGGGAGTTGAGCCATTGGGGGCGTGTGCAGACTAGCTGACCATGGCTGCTTGCGGCATGGTTCTTATAATCGTGCTACAAGTTTCTAGCGAATTACAGTACTATTATAAGCGGATACGCGCAAGCGCAAGTACATGGAATGGAAGCCAATGCGGTCCATGGTCAAAAGGGTTAATAAATTGGTTGCTGATTCATCGCGAAACGGAGGGGAAATCACGGGGCTTGGCCACGGTTTCTTCTTGGTTGTACGCGACAGCAACTGGGCGGTGGTGGCAGTGGCACGCTGACGTTGTCAAGGTTTTTCTTTCTGTGTTATACATTGCTAGCTCACTTTGGTTAGTGTTGAAGGAAGGACCGAAGTGGACGACTGGAAGTAAAACAATTGGCAGGTGGAAAAAAAAAGGAAGCACCTGTCTTTTTTGTCGAGATTTTACCAGCGGCAAGGACATCATCCGTGTCTTAGCTGGGCACCGTGTCTAGGTGATGTGAAAGCAAGCTGGCCGGACAAAACTGTTCGCGATACAAGACTACGGTGAATTGCGTTCATCGTTTATCTTTTTATAAAATATAAGCAATAATTTATATGATTTAATTTGAATAATAAACTGATAAAGCATGATTATACAAACAGTACTAAAACTAATCATATAAATTAATAAAGCAGCAGATTACATCTATACAAGATAAACCTAACACATCTACATCAAACACTAGAATTAGAAACTCTATCAAAATCTAAAAGAGAAAGATTGAGATCACATGCAGTACAGTGACAGTAGTAGCCGCAACGGTAGCAGCAGCAGAGGATGCAGCGACGGCAGTAGAGTTGTCGCCCATGTTGAGGTTGCCGAAAAGGTCGGAGACGTCCGAGAAGAAGTCGTTCAGAAACTTGTCGGCGGCCGATGTTGTGGTAGCCAATAATCGTGCTTGAGCGGTCCCTGAAAACCTGATCGTCCCTCACCCGTACAGGTTCACGAGAAGGCGGGGTTCCGGAGGCCTACTGTTCCGATCAGCGGTGCACGCCGCAAGCCGGCATGGGGAAGACGAAAGCGGCGGTGCAAGGTTCTGGAAGTAGGTGTGTGTTGATTACCGATTAGGTTTAGCGCAGACGCTTATATAGTGCAGGTTAGGGAGATCGTGGACGCGCGCGTGTCGTGACGAGGCGAGGCGGGCGGCGTCGGAGAAGGAGTGCGCGAGGGCTTCACTCCATCTCACACCTTAATGAGTGGTACAACACTTTATTATATAAGATGGTCCAACTCCCCCTTTCACTAGAATATGGGACTAAACTTTAGCACCGCTAGCACATTCATATGCTGTCATATAGAAGTGGACCAAAGAGAATTTCAAAATTTGTCTAAACGGCCAACATCCCAATACTCACCAAATTCCAACAATCCCCCCACAAAGTCTCATTAGCACATCACATCACTTTTGTTTTAGACCATTGTTTTATATACTGGTGTTTAGTGAAGACTGTTAAGTTGAACTTTCACTTTAAACTTCATGCTACACTAGCTTGCACTTGAATAGTGGACTATGACTTGAACTACAAGTTTTTCGCACACTAGTTTCACACGAATCCTAACCTGATACTGGGTTGTTGTTGGCTTGCCCACGGTTTGGAGCTTATGCGCCATACTTCAGGGCGTTTCATGAGTTTATTAGAGAGCACTCAACTCTCACGAAATGCGACGTTTGATAGTTTGACTCATATAGGAGTATTACTCAAGAGATGTTCTGTAGGACAACATCTCTCCTTATAAAAGCCACTTGGAACACATTAAGATAAATATCAACCTGCCATGCAGATTAATAGAGTATTGCATCCTTATAGAGATGTAAATATAATATGGGGATACTCTCCTCTCGGTTGACCAACTTGTCTTCTAACTCTAATTCACGGGATCTCCAATCACATAGAGCGGGTTACCACTACGATCAACTCATAGTGTGGGTATCAAACCCATCTCCCTCGATGCATTATCTATCACATTACGTGATAAACTCTTTGTGAAGGGATCTGTCATGTTCTTAGATGTTAGGATATAATCTAACACAATAACTCCAGAGTTTCTCAGTTTCCTGACAAATTTCAATCTCCTCTTCACATGCCTTGATAACTTTAAATTATCCTTAGAACTATCTACTGTGGCGATCACAGTTTGATTATCACAGTTCATCGGGATGGCGGGTATTGGTTTTTCAACCATAGGTAAGTTCATCAAGAGCTCACGAAGCCACTCTACTTCAACAGTGGCTGTGTCGAATGATGTGAGTTCTGCTTCCATTGTTGACCTCGTTAAGATGGTCTGCTTGCAAGACTTTCAGGAAACAGCGCCACCACCAAGTGTAAACAAATAACCACTCGTGGCCTTAATCTCATCGGCATCAGATATCCGTTTTGAATCACTATAACCCTAAAGTACTCATGGATATCTAGTATAGTGAATCCCATAGCTCGCAGTGCCTTTCAAATAGCGCAAAACTCTCTCAAGAGCATGCCAATGATCATCTCCAGGATTTGACACAAATCGACTTAGTTTGCTTACAACAAAGGAGATTTCAGGTCTAGTAGCGTTGGCTAAATACATGAGCGAGCCAATGATTTGAGAATATCACAATAGGTCTTTAGCAATCTTATTTCGAAGTAGCACACTCGGATCATAAGGCGTTGGAGAAGACTTGCAGTAGCTATACCCGAAGCGACTCAATATATTTTCCACATAGTGAGACTGAAGCAGTGTAATCCCACCATTGTCATCCTTTAGTAGCTTGATGTTTAAGATTACATCAGCCACTCCCCAGTCCTTCATCTCAAAGCAGCGAGATAGGAACTCTTTGACCTCCTCGATAACAGCAAGATTGGTCCCAAATATCAATATGTCATTGACATAGAGACACATAATAACTCCCTCGCCCCCACCATGGTGATAGTACACACATTTTTCAGCTTCGTTTACAACAAAGCCTTCAGCAATTAAAGTTCTTTCAAACTTCTCATGCCACTGCTTAGGATCTTGCTTAAGACCATACAGAGACTTCACTAACTTATAAAAATTTCCTTCTTGACCATCTACTACAAATCCGTCACGCCGCTCCATATAAATTGCCTCATCTTGCTCTCCATTTAGAAAAGATATCTTAGCGTTCATTTGATGAACGAGAAGACCGTGTGAGACAGCCAAGGATAGTAGTACTCGAATAGTGGTCAATCTGTCTACAAGTGAGTAGGTATCAAAGAAGTCTTCACCTTCTTTCTAGGTATAACCCTTGGACACAAGACGTGCCTTGTACTTCTTAATAGTACCATCAGGTCTAAGATTTTTCTTGAACACCCACTTACATCCTACAGGTTTGCACCCATAAGGACGACTAGTGACTTCCCAAGTACCATTAGCTAAGATGGAGTCCATATTGAGATGCATAGAAGTGGGAGTATCATCCACAAGGTACACAATGAAATCATCACCAAATGACTTTTTAGTCCTTTATCTCTTTCTCCTTTTGGGATCTTCATTGTCATCCTCCACATGATCACCATGGTGTTCTATCGGCATAGTGGGTTCAGGAATTATAAAAAATTCCTAACTAGATGAACTAGTCATCTCCTGATTTGATGAGATAGACATACCTTTCATAGGAAAGATGTCCTCAAAGAAAGTCGCATCATTCGACTTTATAATTGTACCAACATGCATGTCGGATACCTCAGATTTTACTATCAAAAATCTATAGCTAATGCTATGAAAATCATATCCCAGAAAAACACAATCTATGGTTTTCGGTCCAAGCTTTCGCTTCATGGGTATTGGAATATTGATTTTTGCCAAACAACCCCAAGTTCGTAAGTAAGAGAGTGTAAGCCTTTTCTTCTCCCATTCCTCAAATGGAGTCATGGTTTTATCCTTTACGGGAACATGGTTTAGGACATGGCACGCATTCATTAGTGCATCCCCCACCATTCCTTGGAAATACCCAATGTATCTAACCAAATTAGTTAGAGTGCGGTTCTTTCTTTTGGCCACCCCATTTGACTGATGTGACTAGGGAGGCATTCTCTCATGTATAATACCATATTCTATACATAATAAATCAAATTTGTTTGAAAAGTACTCTCCACAATGATCCGACCGTAGCCGCTTGATTTTAAGGTCAAGTTGGTTTTATGCTTCAGCTTTATAGATTTTGAAGTAGTTCAAAGCTTCATCTTTAGATTTTAGAAGATAAACATAGTGGTATCTAGTGGAGTCATCAACCAACGTCATAAAGAATCTTTTTCCATGTTTTGTCAACACACCATTCATCTCACAAATATTTGAATGTATAAGTTGTAGTGGTGCTAAGTTTCTCGGTTCCGCAGCTGTATGAGACTTGCGGGGTTGCTTTGCTTGCACACAAACTTGGCACTTAGAACCTTTGACATTGGTAAATTTCATAATTAAACTCATATTGGCTAGCCGCGTCATGCAACCAAAGTTAATATGACAGTCATGAATGTGAAACATTACTCATTATCATTGCAAACATGATTAATAACTTCAGTATATGAGTCTGACAAAGACAAGCGGAACATACCTCCACACTCATAACCCTTTCCAACAAATTGTACATACTTATAAATTACAACTTTATTGGACTCAAAAACCAACTTAAAACCATCTCGACATAAAAGCGATCCGCTGACATGATTCTTATTGATGGAGGGAATATTCTGCACATTCTTCAGCTGTACGGTCTTCCCTGAAGTAAACTTCAGATTTACTATACCAACACCATGAATAGAAGCACGTGAGCCGTTTCCCATTGGCATGAAAGAAGTCCTTGAGACCTGATAATAAGAAAATATGGAAATATCAAAACATACATGTGTATTAGCACCTATGTCTATCCACCATTAAGGAGAATGACATACTGAAAGGTGTTGGAGATATGCCCAAGAGGCAATAATAAAGTGGTTATTATCATATCTTCGTGCGTATGATAAATGTTTACATACCATGCCATAATTGTATTAACCGGAAACATTAATACTTGTGTGATTTGTAAACATGTAAGAGTCCCTAGTAAAGCCTCTTGTTGAACTAGCTTTTGGTTAATATATGATCTTGTTTTCCTGATCATGAATATTGAGATGTTATTAATAACAAGTTCATATCATTAGGACAATGATGCGATGGACATACTCCTATAGTTAAGCATAGCATAAGATCAAGTCATTTAAATAGTTCACTTGCTATAAGCTTTCAATACATAGTAACATGAATCATTCGACCATGAGATCATGCTAATCACCATCACCAAAAGGATTCTTTGATGACATCAAACACCGCTTCGTAACTAGGTGGTTATAAAGGTGGAATTGAGTGTTCGGAAAGTATGTGTTGAGGCACATGGATAAAGAGTGGGATTTGTCCATCCATATGATGGATAGATATAATTTGGGGCCTCTCGGTGGAATTTCATCCAATTGGCTTGCAAGCATGTGACTGGCTCACAAGGGATCACATATCATAGGAACAAGAAAAGAGTACTTGTCGGTAACGAGGTTGAACTAGGTATGCAGAGATACCGATGATCAGGCCTCGGATAAGTAAAGTATCGCGAGACAAAGGGAAATTGGTATCGTATGTAAATGGTTCATTCGATCAAGAAGTAATCGTAGAAATATGTGGGAGCCATATGAATTTCCAGACTCCTCTATTGGTTATTGATCAGAGAATAGTCTCGGTCATGTCTGCATAATTCACGAACCGTAGGGAGACACACTTAAGGCCCCGTTTGTTTAATCCAAAACTGGTATGGATTGGCTTGGATTGCGGCCCATCCCAGTAATCCAGCTCGGTCACACAATTTTTCCATCCCAAAAAATCAGATGTCTTCGTTTAATCCCAGGCTGGATCACAACCCATCCCATCCCGTCCAACTCCAGGCTATCGAGGTTGGAATTTTTCTCTTCCCGTGTGATGCGTGGAAAATTTTCCACGACGCAACACACAAGAATATTGAAGGGTGACGCATAAGTCTCAGTGTGGCCTAGGATTAACCAAACGGCCAGAAATGCATACAAGTATTATAGGAAGGGATTAGCAGGGTTTTTTGAGGTTTGGGTGAAGGCTTGGGATCAACCAAATCCCTCTCTGGATATGTTCCACATCTGGATCCATTCTAGTGAAAACGAACGAGGCCTAAGGATTCAATGTTGTTTAGTAGATATGGAAAGTGAGTAAAGAGATCGAATGTAGTTTGGAGTCTTGGATGGGATCCGGGATATTATGAGGAGATCTGGAATGGTCTGGAGAATAAGATTCATATAAGGAAAGTCCAATTTCGAAGTTCGGGAATGGTTTTGGTGTTTTCATCGGAATGTTCTAGAAGGGTCTAGAAGGTTCACCGATCCGGAAGGGGAAGGGTACATGGATGTTTCATGACAAATTGGAATGGTTTCATCATGTCCTACATCACTTGGCTGGACACTTGGAAGATAGAAATCAAAATCTAGTTTGAAAGTCAAAATAAGGCAGTTTGAAAAAGTCAAAGTGGGACTTTGGTTTCCAAGTGGAGGGAGGGAAGGAATCCTACCTAAGGGACGATTCCTCCCCCTCCCTTGCGACGGCCACATGAAGTGGAGTTGGGGGAGGACTCCCTCCCCCTTGCCACATCCCCACCTATAAAAGGAGGTGTAGGGCGCCCCCTACCCCTCACAACAAAACCCTAGCTTGGCCGCTGATACGTTGCAAACGTATCTATAATTTTTGATGCTCCATGCTTGCTTTGCACCATTTATATTATGTTTTGTCCACACTTTGTGGCATTTTATGGATTTTCTGGAACTAACCTATTAACAAGATGCCACAGTGTTAGTTCCTGTTTTCTGCTGTTTTTGGTTCCAGAAAAGCTAGTAAAGAAATATTCTTAGAATTGGACAAAACAAAAGCCAAGGTTCTTATTTTTTCTAACATGACACGAAGTTCGAAGGAGAGACAAAGAGTAGTTGTGAAGCAACCACACCAGGTGGCCACGTGGGCCCACTGGCCACGCCACCGTATGGTGTGGGCCCCTCGGGCGTCCATCGACCTTGACCCTTCGCCTATATATTCCCCCCGAGGCAAAAACCCTAAATACAAGATCAGAAATCCACGAAAAGTTCCGTAGTGCCGCCGCCACGAAAGACGAGATTCGGGGCACAGAAGTCTCTGTTCTGGCACCGTGCCAGGACAGAGAATTGCCCCCGGAGCCATTCCATCGACTCCACCACCATCTCCATCGCCGTTGCTGACTCCCATGATGAGGAGGGAGTAGTTCTCCCTTAAGGCTAAGGGCTCTACCGATAGCTATGTGTTCATATCTCTCTCTATGTGTGGTCTTATTGTGATCATGAGCTTTGTAATCTAGTTGAATAAGTAGATATATTATGCTACTCAAGTGCTTTTATTAATGTGATCTCTATAGACACCTTGTCCCACATTTGTGAAGGTGACAGTGTGCACACCGTGTGTGTCTCTTAGGCTAAAGATTACAGAAATATTTATCATGAGTTATAATTTGAGTTGGATGTCTCTATGAAATTGTGGTGTTTGTCTAGAACCATCTAGCGCTCAAGGTGACAGTGTGGGGTTACCTAGATGGGGAATGCGAACTTTGAGGAGTGCTTTTGTAGCCCTACACCAGGAATTAATGTCCATTATCCAACCAGAGAGTAGTTCTGGGTAGCATAGTGAAGAGAAGATACTATATGTTTATTGAGAGTGTCCACTAGTGAAAGTATGATCCCTAGGCCTCGTTTCTAAGCATTGAAACACCGTTTACAATCAGTCCTGCTATATGTTTGCTTGCTGCCATTTTTATTTCAGATTGCAATTACCACTTATAATCATCCATATTACTTGTATTTCAGTATCTCTTCGCCGAACTAGTGCACCTATACACCTGACAAGTGTATTGGGTGTGTTGGGGACACAAGAGACTTCTTGTATCTTGATTGCATGGTTGGTTGAGAGGGATACCTTTGACCTCTTCCTCCCTGAGTTCGATAAAACTTGGGTGATCCACTTAAGGGAAACTTGTTGTTCTATAAACCTCTGCAGTTGGAGGCCCAACACTGTCTACAAGAATAGAAGCATGCGTAGACATCAAGCTCTTTTCTGGCGCCGTTGCCGGGGAGGTAAGGTAATAGGTACTCACATCCTCTGGCTACTAAGCTATCATCTAGTACTGTTGCTAGTGTGTCAGTGCTCGAAGTTATTTCCTTTATATTCTGCAATTCTATCTTTTTGTTTCTTGTTTTTATTTTCACTAGTTAGGCTTAATGGCAAAACAACAAAAAATTTAGAGAGCTTTATAGTGTTTATCTTGAGTTAGAACATGAAGTGTTTGAAGAGAAAATTAAAAAAACCTATGGAACTTTATTTGCATGCTAATAGCAATGTTATTAGTATGAATTCTTTAAACACCATTATTGCTAATGCTATGGAAAATTCTAAGATTGGAGAATCTAGTTTTTTTGAAAATGATCTTTTTAGTTCCCCAACTTTAGAGGAGAAAATTTGTTATGTTGATACTATACCTCCAATATATGATGATTACAATGATGAATATGATATTTTTTGTCCACCTACTATTGAGGAGAAAATTAATTATGATTACAATATGCCTCCTATATTTGATGATTATGGTGATGAGAATAATAATGATAGCTACTATTTTGAATTTGGTCCCACTACAATTGATAAGAATGACTATGCTTATGTGGAGAGTAATAATTATTATATGCATGTGGCTCATGATAAGAATGTTTTATGTGATAGATATATTGTTAATTTTATTCAGGATGCTACTGAAAGTTATTATGAGAGAGGGAAACATGGTTTTATGTATCTCAACAATATTAAGTTTCCCCTCTTTATGTTGAAAATTTTGAAGTTGCACTTGTTTTGATTTCCTATGCTCGTTGTTTTGTGCTTTCATGACTTGTTTCTTTACAAGAATATTTTTATAGGAAATGGGTTAGACTTAAGTTTGTTTTATATTTGCTTCTTGATTCCCTCTTTTACTTAAAATTCATATTTCTTATGTGAGCATCATCGAAATTATCATGCATATCTTAATGGCAATAAAGAAAGAGCGTTTGGGAGATAATCCATTATATTTTTTCTTTCAGTTTATTTTTGTTTATTTGAGTCTTGGAAGTTATTGTATCTTTAATAACCCCTCCTTATCCTTTTTTTTGGTTTTTGTGCCAAGAATATCCTCTAATAAGAGGGAAGTAAGATTTTGGAAAGTTGCTTGTCACATCCCAAATTTTAGATTTGGTCTTGCATATCATTCATAGCATTGCATCATGTTCCATTCAAAACCGTCGAGTGAAAAGGATCGGCGAAACGCTATTTTTAAAACCTTATTCTATTTTGCTACGAGGCTCCTGCGGGAGGCTTTAGTAGGACCTGCGTTGTCCACCCTTGTAGCCTAGTGGTTTCGCTCGAACTTTGACCCTAGATTGTTCCCCTCGACTTTACGAAACGGTAGGAGCAAGAATCACTCGATTCGGAACTCGTACGGAGAAGTTGTCGCCGTTTTAGTGAATCGTCGGAAAACGGTCCGAATTTCCGGACCGATTTCCGAATCCGAAACCAACTCCGCGCTGAATCAGTTTAGATTTCCGCGTGGGGGCCCCACAAAAGGACCCCACCTGGCCGGCCGACCCCGCCCTGCCTCGTTTTCTGTGTCGCCCCGCCGCCTCGCCTCCTCGCTTCCCGAGGCCGCCGACCTCGCCGCCTTCGGCCTCGCGCCGCCGCCGCCAGGGCTCCGCCACCGCCGTCGCCCTTCCCCGCCCCGCCGCCGGCTCCGCCGATCCCCGCCGCCACCGCAGGTACGCCACCGCCAGCCCGCGACCCCGCCGCCTCGCAGATTGCGCCTGGCGCCGCCTCCTCCTTCCACCCACCTCGCCGCCGGCCCCACCTCCCGCCGCGCGCCGCTTGCGCCCCGCTGGCGCGCCAGCGCCACCGCACCCAGCGCGCGCGCGCTGCGGCTTCGCTGCCGCCCAGCGCATCGCAGCTGCTGCTCGCGCGCTGCCGCCACATGCTGCTGCAGGCCGAGCCGCCCGCGCGCGCTGCGCGCGCTGCTGCCGCTGCGTATTGCTGCGTGCCGCTGCGTGCGCTGCTGCGCTGCGCTACCGCCCGCTACACCGCTTCGTAGCGTCTTCGCGCTTGCACCTGCAGCAGCGCGTCTTGCAGCCTGCAGCCACCGTCAGATTTCAGATCAGCGGTTCAGATCGTTCGTTGACTGGTCAGACTCAGGCGTTGACTAGTCAGACGCCCAGTCAGCGCCCAGTCAGCAGACGCGTTGACCAGTCAACAGACACGGTTGACTGGTTAATTTCGTTAATCCTTTTAGTTGACAGATTTTGGTAGAAGCTTGTAAATTGCATAGAAATTAAACCGCTTGTCCAAAAATTGCAAATAAAATATGTGTAGATTCAGTGAGTCGTGTAGAATCTCGCTGTACCTTTGGTTCAGACTTTTGCAGCAAGGTTTAGTACAGTTTAATCAAACTAATTAGTGGCCTTTTCGGAGTAATAAATTTGTAGAAAAAGATCCGTAGCTCCAAAAATCGCGTATGATATGTCCCTGGATTCAGTGGAACGAGGTGAATCTCATCGTGAATTAATAAGATAGGCTTATAGTAAAAACTTCTGCAGAAACTGCCTAGTGGCTTTCTGCAGTGTTTTAATTACTCGGGGAGTTTTATAATTCCTTTTTGAGTAATTCCAGTTGGTACTGTTTCTAATCAGCGATGCCTATGCGGTAGATTTTTCCCAAGATTTTACAAACAATATACTACCGGTAGCGAATTAATTGAGTTCTAGCTCTAGTTTTGAACATTACTTTTGTCCATTAGTTTTCCTAGCGCTAAAACTATTTTCCATGCATGCAATCAGTAGTATTATTGAATAAGATTATATGGTGCAGCTGTAGCACCAATTCGCTTGCCTTGCATACCTTCATGCATCATATTTGTTGCATATGCTTGTGGATTGTTTGTTTATGAATGCAATTGTGTCGTGTAGATTGTGACGAGTGCAACGCTTGCTCGTGTGTGGATTGTTCTTCCGACCGCTACAACCAAGGCAAGTAGATGCTACTTTGTTCATGATATCGTCATACTATTTTCAATGCATTGTCGTATATTTTTGTAGTTGCATGTATAGGATGATACTATCGCTATGCTATGACCTATTATGTGGTAGGGCTTTCCTTGTAGATGAACCACCGTTGGTAGATGTGCTTAGCCATTCTATGTTGAACGAGGGCTGGGTTACATCATTGAGACTTGTTTCTAAAAGTATTGGTTTGTGAAAACTAAAACAACTTAATCAATGAATCTCCTGGGTGTGATGGTATTGATAATTTTTGGTGGTTTCATTGCGGAAAGGCACCCAGGTATCAAGAGAAATTGATTGGCTTCTTTATTGTGTAGCTTACGTGTACAACCATGTGCCAATAATGGAATGGGCGGTTGGTTGGACTTAGTAGGTTGTGGTGACTCGAACCCGCGTATCCAGAGATGTAGAATTTTGGTAGGTTGGACGGTCTTGGCGTCGGGATTGGGGAGCTACTTCCTAAGTCTCTTCTTGGACTTCTCCCTATCATCACCCAAAATGAGAGTGATGGTACGAGCTGGCCAAGTCACATGGGTAAAGTGTACTAACCTCTGCAGGGTGTATAATCTAATCGATTAGCCGTGTCCCCGGTTATGGACAACTGATTGGCTACTTTATTGTGTAGCTTACGTGTACAACCATGTGCCAATAATGGAATGGGCGGTTGGTTGGACTTAGTAGGTTGTGGTGACCCGAACCCGCGTATCCAGAGATGTAGAATTTTGGTAGGTTGGACCGGTGCGCGTCGGGATTGGGGAGCTACTTCCCGAACAGTCTCTTCTTGGACTTCTCCCTATCATCACCCAAAATGAGAGTGATGGTACGAGCTGGGCTGGCCAAGTCACATGGGTAAAGTGTACTAACCTCTGCAGGGTGTATAATCTAATCGATTAGCCGTGTCCCCGGTTATGGACAACTGAGTTGCTTGATATTGATTCCATGACATGTTTCTCGCTCATTCTAATTTCATAATTGTTTTAATATTGTTGGGTTAACTTAATTGGGATCTTTTTCAAAGAAAATCAAAAACTATTTATGAAACGTAATTGTAGATGTTAGTACTATTGTCTCCATTTACTAGCTCTACTTGCCATGCATTCCATGTATTGACCCTTCGGGGCTGCTACGTTTCATGTTGCAGGTTATTCCGATTCTGAGTAATCGATTTAGGCCACGGTACTCCACTCGGCACTTGTTCACTTGTGGGCAATTTGAAGAATGGAGGATTTACTTTATTTATGTTGCAACTGAATAATTTGAGCTAGCTTTGGGCTAAGCTTTCATTGTAATAATGGTACTCTGGATCTTCGTTATTCATGATACACGGGTATTTTGCTATGTTATTCATCTTACTCTATTATGGGCCAATGAACCGATCCAGGGATTGGCATGTCACATAGAGGCCACGGTCTTTTCAGAACCGGGGTGTTACATTGCTGTCCCGAAACAGATTTCTGTGTTTCGCTGTAAAAAATAGTGAAAAATCCCAGAACGTTGTATTAATCTGAAATGTTTTGTGATTATGCCCCAGGTTATTATATAACTTTCTTTAGTTTTTCACTTTTCGATTTGAGCAACACAAGATTTACAAAAAAAGTCGGTCTTTACCTACATGTCTGTTTTGACATATTTCTGTTATTATTTGCATTTGCCTCTTAAATCAATTTCTTTTGAGTTATTTGATCACTTGAGCTATTGAAAAGAGTTTCTACAGTAGCTTATGTTTTAATGTATGATTTACTTGAGTTGAAACTGAACCCAAAGGCTTATTATCTTGAATACACTAATGTTGCTAATGAAGATTGTGTGAAGTTTTGTATGAAGGAAATTTTCAAGTGTAGTGAGAGAATGATGTGATGCGATGAAGTATGGACAAAAGCTCAAGCTTGGGGATGCCACCCGTGTCACCCCAAAAAATACTCAAGAGGTACAAGCGTCAAATCTTGGGGATGCCCAAGGCATCCCCATCTTCATAAAAATAACTCAGGTATTCTTTCAAAACACTATGTTTTTTGCTTCATGCGCTATGTGTTGTTCTTGGAGTGTCTTTGTTTTTGTTTTTAGTTTTGTTTTGCTTTGTTTGATGCAATAAGTTGGTTGGACCCCAACACACCTATTTTGGAGAAGTCACACCTAGATCTTCATTGCCTAGAACACTCTAGTTTTCACTCTTATTATTTTGTGAGTGTTCTCTTTTGCTAGCACTGCGTTTAGCTTTAGTTTTCTTATTATTTTTGCTTAGAACTTTTTAGTTCTTCTTTGTAGTTCGATGAGACAATCTCTCTGATCTGTATTGATTATTATCTTTGCGAGTTGTTTCAAATAAGTCGATTGGTGTTGGAAAAGAGTAGAATGTTTCATGCTTATGGTGGTACAAAAGGTAGCTTGTTTTGACTACAGCTTAGACTTTATCATGTCATGTTAGATGTTGCTTTTACCATATGCTTAGTGATTATTGTTGTAGAATGACTTGTTTCAAACAATTGAGATTGCTTAATGTGCCATGAAAGAATCATGCGTTGTTTTAGCATACAAAAGCATAATATTGTGGTATTCTCCTTTGATGCTTTATTTGGGTTGACTTGGCACATGCTTACACCATGTTATTACTATGAACCAGTCACCTTAG
Organism: Avena insularis; assembly: GCA_023614405.1. Classification (NCBI taxonomy): domain Eukaryota; kingdom Viridiplantae; phylum Streptophyta; class Magnoliopsida; order Poales; family Poaceae; genus Avena; species Avena insularis. The sequence continues at coordinate 407,299,518 of CM042697.1, forward strand.
CCTCTATGTTCATTTAGTTTTTGACTTGTGATATCACTTTATGCTTTGATTAATAATGTTTTGTCGCTCTGCATGATTATGGCCATTATTTCTCTCTAAGTTGGTCGCTCCTAGTCTTTTGCTAGCCTCCACCTATACTGAGTATGAGCTCTACTCGTGCATCCAACTCCCAATAAACCAAGTTATTCCAAAGAGTCCATGTAAGATCCCTCCCTTTATAAAGGTAAGGATCCCTGTGATTGCAATGCTAGTCCCTGGATCAATGCTAACATCCACAGTTTAAGATGAAGTACACAGAAACAAAGGTCATTATTACCTATCATTCCAGAGACAAACATAGTCTTTTACAACTCCATGGCCACAGGCCTAATACAAGAGTTCATTATATAATAAGATAAATAAGCCTTCATCTTCATGTGCCACATGCAAGCATGTTGAGTGTAGACTCATAACCCCTAATCATCATCAGAATATCCTGCAACATCACAAGTTACAGCCACAATGGGTCAATACATTGGAATAGTATTGGCAAGTGATACCTTAGTAGAATATTAGTAGTCTAGATACTATGTGCATTTTGGCTAAGTGTAGCTTAGGCTTGCCTTACTCAAAATAGATTTTACCTATGAGTTGAAAACTCTAAGTTTTCTTCGACAAAACTTTTCCCCAAGGAAAGACAATAGAAATTGGTGTACCTTCACCCTTGTTCACCCACAAGTTTTAACTTAGAAATTGGTATGAGGAGATTCTTGATAGTTTCCATGTCTTGATTCCCAAGTTGTCCAATACCAGGGACACGACTAAGTACTTAGATTCGTCCATCTGTAGAGGTTGTGCACTTTCCCGCAAGACTTGATTTTCACCAAGACAGGACCTTTCAGAAGCCTTCCCTTAGACCAAATGGACGCGCTCCAACCTATCATCCCATTACCACCAACTGTCCAAATGGCTAAGTTATTGCAACCTATATGATCCAGGCAGAGCCCATAATGCCATGTGGCTGCACTAGAAGCTTCTTAACATTTGGCATCTCAAATCCCTTTGTTCCTGGGTGGCTTTCCACAAGTGAGATACACAAGTTAAACCATAGAAATGGGCCTTGTGTAACCACTCAATACAAACCATTCTTTCCATTCCACCCAGGTGATTCATTCACTTAGTTGTTTTGTTAAGCAAAAACACAAGTCCAAAGACTTAGAAATATTTTATCATAGCATGAATATTTAACCACCCTTGGTTGCTACTAGCTAGGCTAAGCATGGCATTGATAAGCATCTTAACTTAGAAATTTCTAGCAATTCTACAACTACTAGGATTTCCCAAGCATAGCATATAGATCAAAAATAATCATGCAAGTCTAGCAAAAATATTTCTAGTGCATAGTTGAAAAACATAGGAATAAAATCATGAAGCACCACTTGCCTTGGTAGTTTGGGGAGTAGCAACAATCCTCACAATCACAATCACTATTTGCACCAAAATCTACACATAAAATAATGGCACCAAATCACATACAATATATATACAAACAAAAATATATGAATGCATGCAAAATTCCATGTGATGATTTTCTACACCAAACAAGACAAATGCACAGTACTGAATCTTTAACAAGTTCAAAACTTGCCAATTAAACTTTATTTGAACAACTAAACATTTTTCAAATAATTACTATACACAAATTATGCCTACAAATGTTTCTGTAAAAACAATCATTTTAACAGAGGCAAAACATTAAACACATTGAATAAATGGAAAGGATTTTCTCTCCTGATTCCAATGATATAAAATTTGTCAAATTTGGACGTGGGAATCAAAAGTTATGAATTTTTCAAGTTTAAACATCTAATAGATCTAAATTCTGTTTTAAAAACGAAGAACTAGCCACGCGGCGCTCCCTGATTGGTTGATACCGATTCGCACCGGATCACTCTCACGGGCCGTTGGATTTAACTTCACATGCATGGCCTAGATCTGTTCGTACCGCTTCGCTACAGATCTAATCCTAATCGGTAGATCTAGATCCTACGGTCACGGATCAAAGGACCACAGACGGGCGGCGGTGGCGGCGGCGAGTGGCGGCGGCGGCTTTGTCAGAGACGGTGCCGATGATTTAGGTCGCGCGGGAGAGGGGGAAGTGGCTTACTGAGTCCGCCGTGTGCTGCTGATGCTCAAGGTAGGCTTCGTTGGCGAAGGGGCGCACCGTGGATGTCGCTGGAGCTCGTCGGAGTCGTGCACGGCGTCGGGTGTTTGCAGATGTCAATGTTGCTGAGGCTCTGCGTCGTCCTAGCACGAATAAAATGCATCAGGGGGTGCGCAAGGTCACAGTGAGCAAGATGGTTTCAAGGAGAAGGCAAGGGGCGCTCGATTCTTACCACTATTGCTCGTCGGAGTTGAGCGGCGGCTCTGGTGGTTGCGGCCGTGAACGAAGACGACGATCTGGGGCGATAAAGTGCAAACAGAGAGTGTGAGGAGATGTGCACGGGCAAGGCAGACAAGCTCGTATGAAAGAGAGGTGAAGGGGAGCACAGGGCTTACCGGAATAGGTCGCCGGGGTGCGTCGGTGCTGCGGGGTTCCGAGCTTGAATGCGCGCAACCTGGTGGCAGAAATAGTGCGCTGAGTGAGGGGAAATGAGCAGCGAGGGGAGGGGGTCTTATAGCCGGAGCAGGGGCGAGAATCTCGCGAGGAAACGCCGGCAATCAAGCCCGCATCAATCGCGGTAGTGATGAGGTAACGACTGCGTCGATGGGGTCGTGGGGGCGCGTGGCTGGGGACGATGCTCACGTGGCACTTGGGTCCACCAGTCAGCGAGCGTGGAGTAGCTCTGTCCCGCGTGAGAGAAAGAGGGGAAAACCCCGGGTGGGCTTAGTGGGCTAGGTCTGTTGCTGGGCTGAAAGTCTGGCACCGACCCAGATGGGTTTTCTATTCCTTTTTCTTTTTCTGATTTGATTTTCAGGAATCATTTTTAAGTAAATTCAAAAGAAATTGAATTCAAATCTTTTCTGATTTTTGTAGAGTGTAACCTTCATACTTTTGGGCATAAAACCATGTTGTCTCTCTGTACTTGCTTGGTCCCTTTGAATAATCAAATAAACAGTGCTTTAGTTCATGATTGGAATATGTTTTGAAAATGGTTTTAAATTCATATTTGTTTTGTAAATTTTTGTCCAAGCCTTGGCACACAACCAAACCAACTTAAGAGCAAACTAGTCTTGGTTTAAAATAGATATTCCCTCACTTGGCAGTGGCATTAGATCAATGCATGCTCACATAAAATAATAGCACTTAGTGCTTCTGATTTCAAGAAATGAGTTTGATTTTTAATTCCTAAATGATATGCATGCATGGATGATATGCAATCTTTGAAAACATGATTTTAGGGATGTTACAAATCTAACCCCCTTAAGGTGAATCTCGCCCTCGAGATTCGGGTTGGCTAGCAAATAGGTGAGGGTGGTCTTCAAGATCATCTTCTCTTTCCCATGTGGCTTCTTCTTCGGAATGATGGTTCCATTGAACTTTGCAGAATTTGATAGTCTTAGTCCAAGTAACTCTTTCTGCAGTCTCAAGAATCTTGATAGGTTTCTCTTCGTAAGTGAGATCACTTTCCAATTGAACATCCTCCAAAGGTATGGTATCCTTCAAAGAAGTCTCTTCCATCTCTGGATGGCATTTCTTAAGCTGACTTGCATGAAACACATTGTGAACGGCAGACAAAGATTCTAGCAGTTCAATCTCATAAGCTACCTCTCATTTACGACTCAGAATCTTGAATGGTCCAACATATCTTGGGGCCAATTTTCCTTTGACTCCAAATCTCTTCACTCCACGAAGTGGTGACACTCTAAGATAAGCTCTATCACCCACCTCATAGACGACTTCTCTACGCTTAGGATCTGCGTAGCTCTTTTGTCGGGACTGTGCTATCTTCAATCTGTCCTTAACTAGCTTGACTTTCTCTTCAGCCTCTTTGATTAGTTCTGGTACGAACAAACTTCTTTCTCCCACACCATTTCATAGCAATGGGGTGGTACACTTTCTCCCATAGAGAAACTCAAATGGTGCCATCTCAATACTGGCCTGATAGCTGTTATTGTAAGAGAATTCTGCGTAAGGCAGAATTTCATCCCAACTGGCTCCATAGTCTAGGGCACATGCCCTCAACATATCTTCAAGAATCTGGTTAGTCCTTTCTGTTTGTCTATCAGTCTGAGGATGAAAGGCAGTGCTAAATTCCAACCTTGTTCCCAATGACTCATGTAGTTGTCTCCAAAAATGGGAAGTGAATTGAGTTCCCCTATCAGACACAATACTCTTGGGTACTCCATGTAGACATACAATTCTACTCATATAGATCTTGGCTAACTTAGCACTTGTGTAGGTTGTCTTCACGGGTATAAAATGAGCCACTTTAGTCAAGCGATCCACTACTACCCAAATAGAATCATATCCTGACCTTGTCCTTGGCAATCCGGTGATGAAATCCATGCCAATCTTGTCCCACTTCCAATCAGGAATAGGTAGTGGTTGTAGCAATCCTGCTGGTTTCTGATGTTCCGCTTTCACTCTATTACATACATCACACAAAGCAATATGTTCGACGATGTCCTTCTTGAGATTACTCCACCAAAATCTTTATTTCATATCCATGTACATTTTGGTGTTACCCGGATGAATGGAATACGGTGAGTTGTGTGCTTCTTGTAAGATCAGTTTCCGAAGTTCCGGATCTTGTGGAACACATATACGTTTTCCATACCATAAAGTACCTTGTTCATCTTCATGGAATCCTTTGGCTTTTCCCTTGCCAATCTTTTCCTTAATCTCTTCAATTTCCTTATCTGTCCTTTGGGCTTCTTTGATTTTGTCCAACAAAGTGGGTTGAACATCCAACGACATGAGATGTCCTTCAGGTACAATATCCAATCTGAGATCTCTAAATTGGGCACACAGATCATCTGGCAATTGTGCCTTAGTAAGGCCATTCACAAAAACCTTACGGCTCAGAGCATCCGCTACAACATTTGCTTTACCGGGGTGGTATTGCAAACTCAAGTCATAGTCCTTGATGAGTTCTAGCCATCTTCTTTGTCTCATGTTAATTTCTTTCTGGGTGAAGATATACTTCAAACTTTTGTGATCTGTGAACACTTCACATGGATTTCCCAAAAAGGTAGTGTCTCCATGTTTTGAGTGCATGGACAACATAGGCTAACTCTAAATCATGAGTAGGGTAATTTACCTCATGAGTTTTGAGTTGTCTCGAGGCATAAGCCACAACTTTCCCTTCTTGCATAAGTACTGCACCTAATCCATGATGAGATGCATCACAATACACTTGGAAATCCTTCTCCAAATCTGGCAGACATAAGACTGGTGCTGTCACTAGTCTCTTCTTCAACTCTTGGAAACTGAGTTCACATCCTTCAGTCCAAGCAAATTTCTTATCTTTATTTAGCAATTCTGTCATTGGCTTGGCTATCTTGGAAAAATTCTCAATGAACCTTCTGTAGTATCCTGCCAAGCCAAGGAAACTACGAACCTATTTCACTGACTTAGGAGATTCCCATTCAGTTACAGCTAAAACTTTAGCAGGATCAACTGCTACACCATCTCCTGACACAACATGTCTAAGAAATCCAACTTCATTCAACCAAAACTCACACTTGCTGAACTTGGCATATAGCTTATGCTCTCTAAGCTTCTCAAGTATCAAACGCAAATGTCCTTCATGCTCTTCTTTGCTCTTGGAGTAGATTAAAATGTCATTGATGAATACGACAACAAACTTGTCAAGGAACTCCATGAACACCTTGTTCATCATATTCATAAAGTATGCTGGTGCATTGGTCAAACCAAAAGGCATCACGGTGTACTCATACAATCCATATCTGGTGGTGAAAGCTGTCTTAGGTATGTATTGTTCCCTTATTTTGAGTTGGAAATATCCTGATCGGAGATCAATCTTTGAGAACACACAGGCTCCTTCTAGCTGATCAAACAAGTCATTGATTCTAGGCAAAGGGTATTTGTTATTGATAGTCACCTCATTGAGTGAGCGGTAATCTATGCATAACCTTTGACTTCTATCTTTCTTTTCCACAAAAAAAACTGGTGCTCCCCAAGATGAAGAACTTGGTTGAATAAATCCTTTCTGCAACTGTTCTCCAAGTTGTTTCTTGAGTTCTTTCAACTCATCAACCGACATCTTGTACGATCTCTTTGCTATTGGTCCAGATCCTGGTAGCAAGTCAATAAGAAACTCTACATCTCTATCTGGTGGCATTCCGTCAATTCTTCCGGAAACACATCCGGATATTCACTCACAATAGGTACACTGTCTATGCTAACCCCCTTAAGAGAATTTAGCTTACTCCCTTTCGATTCAAAGTTAGACTTGAATCTTATCCGTTTCTTTTCCGGGGTTGTGAGTGCAACTGTGGGATTGGCACAATCTAGTACTCCTTCATACTTGTTCATCCAATCCATTCCCAAAATTACATCCAGTCCTTGGGAATCTAGGATTATCAGACTCACTGGAAACTTATGCTTTCCAAACTCTATTACTAGATCCCGACATCCAAGACTTACTATCATATCTCCACCTGGAGAACTTACTTTTATTGGACACCCAATGTTTTCCGTTGAAAAACCATTTCTATCAACAAATGCTTTTGATATGAATGAATGTGATGCACCAGTATCAAAAAGAACAAGTGCTGAAATAGAATTGAGTTTGAACTTACCAGCCACAACATCTGGCTCTTCATAGATTTCCTCCACATTGATGTGGTTCACTTGCCCCTTCTGGAAAGGGTTGGGCTTGTTGGGTCCTTCAATTTTCTTTTCTGGGCATTCATTTGCATAATGCCCCATCTTCTTGCACTTGAACCATTCAACCTGACTAAGATCCTTCTTGACAGGCTGGCTTCCACTACCACTTCCACTTCCATTGTGGTGGCTCTTATATCCACTATTGTGATTCTTGTACTTGTCATTGTCATGACTACGGTGGTGCTTGTTGTCATGATGACGGTTGTGGTTGTGGTGCTTGTTGTACTTACCATGCTTGTGGGATCCAGAATTCCCACTATCATCATAATGGGAACGCTTGTGAGACGATCCCGAGCTGTGCTTGTCAGAGTGCTTTCTCTTCCTGCTTTCAACTTGTTTCATCTTTCTCTCCAAGATGGCGGCCTTTTCACAAAGTGACTGATAAGTGGGGACATAGGCCATAGCTAATTGCAGGTTCAATTCATCATTCAATCCTTCGAGGAACTTTTGTTTCCTCTTAGCATCAGTGTCAACTTCATCCGGTGCATAACGCGCCAGATTGTTTAACTCCTCAATATATCCAGCCACGCTGCGGTGGCGTTGCTTCAAGTTATGAAATTCCCTCTTCTTCAAACTCATCACTCCGGATGAGATGTGAGCAGTACGGAAACCATTTTCAAAGATAGCCCATGTCACATACTCAATGGGAGTGGTGATCTGGAAGTTATCCCACCAAGTGGCTACTGGTCCTTCCAACAAATGTGCTGCAAATCTTACTTTCTCTTCATCAGTATAGCCAACAGTTACCAAGTCCTTTTTCACAGAGCGTAGCCAATCATTGGCCACCATAGGATCAGTAGTTCCTGAGAACTTTGCTGGCCTCAGCCTCAAGAATCTGGTAAGCATGTCAAAACCCGGTGGGTTGTTCTGATTATTGTTATTATTATTATTATTATTATTATTATTGTTGTTGTTGTTGTTGTTTTTGTTGTTGTTGTTGTTGTTGTTGTTGTTGTTCTTTATTCTTTGTTCTTTATTCTTTTTCATTCTTGCTATTGCTGTTGTTGTTGTTGTTGTTGTTGTTGTTGTTGTTGTTGTTGTTGTTGTTGTTGTTGTTGTTGTTGTTGTTCTGGTTCTGTATAAACGTGGTCATCATCTGCATCAGCTGCGTCTGAGCTGTCATCATCTGCTGCATCTCAGGGGTGATGTTGTTGTTGTTGTTGTTGTTGTTGTTAGGGTTGGGATTGGCACGTCGAGGAGGCATCTGTGGTTTTCAATAAGGATAAGAATGACATACCCATATATGATTAACATGCACAATACATCACTTAGACAATCACCAAGAATGCATCAAAATAACAAAAGTTCAACAACATAAACAACAAGTTTTGAAAGGTAAACACACCAATAGCAAGCCATCCACATGTTGGATGGTCATTGCGACTCAATAAACACAAGCATGGTAAATAAAGGTAAATGAGTAGTCATCACTACTCCTCTGCATCAACCTCCTCATCAACAAGTGTAAGACCTGCATTCTCCATAGCGGTCTTGTATTCCTCGACATTGGTGGTCAAGGCCTCTAATTTGGCTTTGAGAGCCCTCTTCTGTGCACGAAGCCTCTCAATCACACCTTGCTGATGCTCGAGCTCGAAGTCCTTGGCCTCTAGTTCTGCAGTCATGTCTCGAATCCTTTTGTTCCTATCTTGGACTCTATTCTCTTGACTCTTGAACTTTCTATCCTGACTCTCAAACTTGGCCTCCATTTCTTTGACTATCTCATCTTGCTCCACGAAGAGCTTGTCCTTCTCATGAAGCTGCACCTGGAGTTCGTCATTGCTGAGCATGACGTTGGTCCTATCCGTATCTAGGTTCCTAAGAAGAACCTCTAAGTCCTAGAGGTAAAGACGAATCGGCTCTACCGTCTCTCTAGCAGTATCCTCGAAGTCAATGGCCTCACCATCCTCATCACGTCTACCGAAGGCGTGGAAATGAGTACCTCTAATCTCCCGAGATTGTCTCCCTAACAAGCGTCCAAGCAAATCCTGCATGACTACCTCTAGGCCTCTCTCCTTGTCATCATGCATGAGCTTGAATGTGATGGCCTCCGTGGCTGGCTCAGTCTGGCGTCCTGGCTGAGTAACCCTGAATCCCCAAAGGTCCTTCCTCTCAAACTTGGTGAGGGGAAGCATCATGATGGTAGGAAGTGGGAGATTGAGCAAACTAGTGAGCTCAATAATACGAGTGCCAAAACGAGTTCCCTTGAACTCTTCAGCCATGCTGATAGTAACATTAGGCATCTATTTTATAAGATAGAAAAAGTTAGAATCAACATAATTTAAAGATAAATCACAAGAGAAGGCATCACATGCATATCTTGACAATCAAAACATTCAAGTCATGGCATACATAAAACCATTACAAACATCCAAGTTCAACTTATTTTAAACAAAATTTGGGAAATAAAATGATAAGTGTGGTGGTCCAACTTACGAAGTACGTTACAATCCCATCTCACTTGCCAAGTTGGCTAACAAGGCATCCCTAGAGGCAATCTATCGATCCTGATCACATGACTCAATGGCTAAGTCTATGATGTCCTCTCTTAAACGTTGGTTGGTAGCCTCTAACTCCTGGGTATGCTTCTTCTCTTCCCTAAGGTCATTCTGGGTGTTTAGCATTCTGCACTTGATTCTATCACCAAGCTCTTTGATGGCCTTCCAAGCTGCATCCCTTGTTGAATCAAAGAATGTGGTGTGCATCACTGAGTTGGTGACCATGCAGAATCCTGAGTCCTTGTGGTTGTCTTCTTTGTTTTTATACAAGTGAAGTTGCACCCACCAGTACTCAACTCCTTCATCCATCACAGGAAAACCTTTGTACACAGCTGCACCATGTATTCCCATGGCAACAATGAGGTCCTTGAGAGCCTTGGGGAATTCTGTCTCACATTCCAAAGTCATAGTCATGAGTGGTCCCTTCCTCACGGCTTCATTGATGGAGTTCATCTACAAATAGAGATGAGAAAGAAGATTAGAAGAGTTTACGAGAAGAAAAGACAAGTGAGGACGTTGTTGAAAATTTTCCTTAGTGGTTTCCAATCCTAGGGTCATAATCCTACAGGCAACAGAGTGCTCTGATACCATCTGTAAGATCCCTCCCTTTATAAAGGTAAGGATCCCTGTGATTGCAATGCTAGTCCCTGGATCAATCCTAGCATCCACAGTTTAAGATGAAGTACACAGAAACAAAGGTCATTATTACCTATCATTCCAGAGACAAACATAGTCTTTTACAACTCCATGGCCACAGGCCTAATACAAGAGTTCATTATATAATAAGATAAATAAGTCTTCATCTTCATGTGCCACATGCAAGCATGTTGAGTGTAGACTCATAACCCCTAATCATAATCAGAATATCCTGCAACATCACAAGTTACAGCTACAGTGGGTCAATACATTGGAATAGTATTGGCAAGTGATACCTTAGTAGAATATTAGTAGTCTAGATACTATATGCATTTTGGCTAAGTGTAGCTTAGGCTTGCCTTTCTCAAAATAGATTTTACCTATTAGTTGAAAACTCTAAGTTTTTTTGACAAAACTTTTCCCCAAGGAAACACCAATAGAAATTGGTGTACCTTCACCCTTGTTCACCCACAAGTTTTAACTTAGAAATTGGGATGAGGAGATTCTTGATAGCTTCCATGTCTTGATGCTCAAGTTGTCCAATACCAGGGACACGGCTAAGTACTTAGATTCGTCCATCTGCAGAGGTTGTGCACTTTCCCCACAAGACTTGATTTTCACCAAGACAGGACCTTTCAGAAGCCTTCCCTTAGACCAAATGGACGCGCTCCAACCTATCATCCCACTACCACCAACTGTCCAAATGGCTAAGTTATTGCAACCTATATGATCCAGGCAGAGCCCATAATGCCATGTGGCTACACTATAAGCTTCTTAACATTTGGCATCTCAAATCCCTTTGTTCCTGGGTGGCTTTCCACAAGTGAGATACACAAGGTAAACCATAGAAATGGGACTTGTGTAACCACTCAACACAAACCATTCTTTCCATTCCACCCAGGTGATTCATTCACTTAGTTGTTTTGTTAAGAAAAAACACAAGTCCAAAGACTTAGAAATATTTTATCATAGCATGAATATTTAACCACCCTTGGTTGCTACTAGCTAGGCTAAGCATGGCATTGATAAGCATCTTAACTTAGAAATTTCTAGAAATTCTACAACTACTAGGATTTCCCAAGCATAGCATATAGATCAAAAATAATCATGCAAGTCTAGCAAAAATATTTCTAGTGCATAGTTGAAAAACATAGGAATAAAATCATGAAGCACCACTTGCCTTGGTAGTTTGGGGAGTAGCAACAATCCTCATAATCACAATCACTATTTGCACCAAAATCTACACATAAAATAATGGCACCAAATCACATACAATACATATACAAACAAAAATATATGAATGCATGCAAAATTCCATGTGATGATTTTCTACACCAAACAAGACAAATGCACAGTACTGAATCTTTAACAATTTCAAAACTTGCCAATTAAACTTTATTTGAACAACTAAACATTTTTCAAATAATTACTATACACAAATTATGCCTACAAATGTTTCTGTAAAAACAATCATTTTAACAGAGGCAAAACATTAAACACATTGAGTAAATGGAAAGGATTTTCTCTCCTGATTCCAATGATATAAAATTTGTCAAATTTGGACGTGGGAATGAAAAGTTATGAATTTTTCAAGTTTAAACATCTAATAGATCTAAATTCTGTTTTAAAAACGAAGAACTGGCCACGCGGCGCTCCCTGATTGGTTGATACCGATTCGCACCGGATCACTCTCGCGGGCCGTTGGATTTAACTTAACATGCACGGCCCAGATCTATTCGTACCGCTTCGCTACAGATCTAATCCTAATCGCTAGATCTAGATCCTACGGTCACGGATCAAACGACCACAAACGGGCAGCGCTGGCGGCGGCGGCTTTGTCAGAGACGGTGCCGACGATTTAGGTCACGCGGGAGAGCGGGAAGTGGCTTACTGAGTCTGCCGTGTGCTGCTGATGCTCAAGGTAGGCTTCGTTGGCGAAGGGGCGCACCGTGGATGTTGCTGGAGCTCGTCGGAGTCGTGCGCTGCGTCGGGTGTTTGCAAATGTCAACGTTGCCGAGGCTCTGCGTCGTCCTAGCACGAATAAAATGCATCAGGGGGTGCACAAGGTCACAGTGAGCAAGATGGTTTCAAGGAGAAGGCAAGGGGCGCTCGATTCTTACCACTATTGCTCGTCGGAGTTGAGCGGCGGCTCTGGTGGTTGCGGCCGTGAACGAAGACGACGACCTGGGGCAATAAAGTGCAAACTGAGAGTGTGAGGAGATGCGCACGGGAAAGGCAGACAAGCTTGTATGAATGAGAGGTGAAGGGGAGCACGAGGCTCACCGGAATAGGTCGCCGGAGTGCGTCGGTGCTGCGGGGTTCCGAGCTCGAATGCGCGCAGCCTGGTGGCGGAAATGGTGCGCTGAGTGAGGGGAAATGAGCAGCGAGGGGAGGGGGTCTTATAGCCGGAGCAGGGGCGAGAATCTCGCGAGGAAACGCCGGCAATCAAGCCCGCTTCAATCACGGCAGTGATGAGGTAACGGCAAGGCCGACGGGTCGTGGGCGTGGCTGGGGACGATGCTCGCGTGGCACTTGGGTCCACTAGTCAGCGAGCGTGGAGTAGCTCTGTCCCGCGTGAGAGAAAGAGGGGAAAACCCCGGGTGGGCTTAGTGGGCTAGGTCTGTTGCTGGGCTAAAAGTCTGGCGCTGACCCAGTTGGGTTTTCTATTCCTTTTTCTTTTTCTGATTTGATTTTCAGGAATCATTTTTAAGTAAATTCAAAAGCAATTGAATTCAAATCTTTTCTAGATTTTTGTAGAGTGTAACCTTCATACTTTTGGGCATAAAACCATGTTGTCTCTCTGTACTTGCTTGGTCCCTTTGAATAATCAAATAAACAGTGCTTTAGTTCATGATTAGAATATGTTTTGAAAATGGTTTTAAATTCATATTTGTTTTGTAAATTTTTGTCCAAGCCTTGGCACACAACAAACCAATCGTAAGAGCCAACTAGTCTTGGTTTAAAACAGATATTCCCTCACTTGGGAGTGGCATTAGATCAATGCATGCTCACATAAAATAATAGCACTTAGTGCTTCTGATTTCATGAAATGAGTTTGATTTTTAATTCCTAAATGATATGCATGCATGGATGATATGAAATCTTTGAAAACTTGATTTTAGGGATGTTACAGTCCACTATAAACTCCTATGCATGGTGTGTTACACCATTCCAAGTATATTCATGTTTTTATCTATATTCCAAATTAAAATTTTGTTATGTGAAAATTGGTGATTAAATCTCTCACGAACTTGATGGCACACTTTATTTTCTTGCACTTAATAAACTTGAACCATTATGCCCATCTATGTTGCTTATATGCTTGCAAATTATAAGTTGGGAGTTAGCAGAACCATGTTGTCATGGGGAACGCTTTCAACACTGTACATATATATTCAGTTGATATCATGTTCTTTTGTTTATGGATGAAGGAGGTGTGAAATAAAAGGGGAGCTTGTAATTCCATGGAGTTTGTATATGTGTTAGAGAAACGCCTGGGCGGCTAGCCTAAGCCATGCCTAATCATGGTGGAAACTTGCAACATAACCATAATGAGCATTCTATGAATCATCTTTAGAAAAAAAATATAGAAAAAAGAGAAAAAACCATGCTCATGGTAAATAAAAAAAATTGCTGAGATGCTCATTGTCTGTTGCCTTGTCATTTTGATATGGGATAGCTCCTGTGTCATGGGGCAAGGGGTACCCCGTTGGCGGTTCTTTATGATACACATATACTTAGAATGACACGAACTTGCTTGTGACTAAACTTGAGTAGCATGAGGAGGGGTACTCGTACTCAAGGGGCATGAGATTTTCAATTTGTGATTTGTCAAGCATATAACTCATATTTATCTCACTTTAACCTTAATCACTTCAAGATGCTTATGATAAGGGCAATGAGAGCCACTACAAGAAATCTGATCACTAGTGACCTTTTTTTAACGACCATTGGTTTTTTGGTTATAGATCTATGACCATTCTGAACCAATTGGTCATCGGGAATTCAGGAGGGTCCAAACCTTGAAAAATAATGACCAATTTACTCAAGAAGGTCATGATATTCTAACACGAAAAGGTCATAGATAGATAGAACTGGTTTGGAGCCTTTTATTTGGTAGACTGTGACCAATTTAAATGGTCGTTATGGTTAAATTTTGAGGAAAAAAATATAGGATTGCCACCTCAGAAAAATCACCTTCATGTCATATCCATGTGTCATTTTGACTTATATATCATGTCTACGTGGCATCTCAAAGCACCACGCGAATATTTGGCAAAAAATAGCCTCAGGGAGGATCGAACTCAAGACCTAACAACCTCACCACGGGATAGTAACCACTAAGCCACTTAACTCGTTCGTGCAAGATTATGAGCTCCATCTTTTTTAACCATCACCGCTGTATATAAAGAAAATAATGGCAAAAAAGAGCGCAGGGAGCACTCAAACCCGCGACCTCACCAACCAACGTAGATCGGGTTTATAACCATCGCCCCACTCAGCTAATTATTGAAATATATGGAGCTCGAACTCATTTAACCACAACCGCGGTACATAAAGGCACAAATATATGGCAAAATAGAGAGGACCAGTGCTCGAACCCACGACCTCCTTCTCTAAGGAAACAACCTAGCCGCCACGCCACCATTTTCTTTGTGTCCAACAACCCCGAATGTTTTATTTAGGTAGAAAACAATCGGGTTGGGCCTGGGCAGGAGAAATCTAAAATCTTTTTTTCCTTGTGGTTTAATCCTGCGGCTAGGTGATGAGTGCAGCAGCACTTCGTTCGGAGACCCCAAGCGGAAGGAATGATGCAGTACATCAGGCAAGTTTCCCTCAATAAGAAACCGAGGTTATCGAACTAGTAGGAGGAAGGAAACACCCCAAAGGTGTTGCAAGCAACTTGGAAACCTGCAAAACACAAACTCAAGACTTTGTCCCAACTAATAGTGAGGTTGGCAATCTCACCGGTTGCTGTAACAAAGGATTATCTGTATGGTCTGGAAGGTGAAAGTGGTTTGCAGCAAGTAAACATTAACAGTGGAAGATGTATCAATGGTAAAGATTGTACCGGGGTCCATAGTTCACTAGAGGTGCTCTTCTTAGATAAACAACATGGCATGAAGGGTAAACAAATTATAGTAGGGCAATTGACAGGAACTAAGCAAGGCATAACAATGCAATACTAGACAAAAAGATCCTATGAGATTCGATTGGGCAATACAACAATATACATAGACCGCCATCCAACTGCATCTATGACTAGAAGTGCACCTTCAGGTTATCATCCGAACCCCCTCCAGTATTAAGTTGCAAGCAACAGATAACTGCTTTAAGCAAAGTGTGTAAGGTAAACAATCCACTTGTTCCATGAACAACAGACCGTTGTTTTCTCCCTAGTGGCAACAACACATCTACAACCAAAGAGATTTCTATCACTTCCCTTGAAAACTAGAGGCATGAACCCACTATCGAGCATAAATACCCCCTCTTGGAGTCACTAGCAACTACTCGGCCAATATAGCTACTAACAATGGAGAGCATGCAAGATCACGAACAACATAAACATGATAGGATCAATAAGACAAAACCATTAATCAATTTGACAATCTCAATATCCATCGGATTCCCGCAAACACAACATGCATGATTACAAATCGATTAGATCTTGATCATGAACGGAGCTCACAAGATCCATACATGAAAGCACAAGGAGGAGATACAACCATCTAGCTACTACGTGGACCCGTAGTCCAAGGTGGAACTACTCACGCTTCATACCGGAGGCTGGCATGATGAAGAAGAAGGCCTCCGTGATGATCTACCCTCCGGCAGGGTGCCGGGAAGAGCTTTAGATACCCCTAATCTAGGGACGATGGTGGCGGTGGCTATAGACGGTTTTGTGGAATTTTGATTGGGGTGCTTAGGGTTTTGGCATTGGGGGCTTCTTATAGGTGAAGAGGCGAGGCAGGGGGGCCACCAGGGCGGATGCACCCCCCAGCGCGCCTAGCCCTTGGCCGCGCCACCAGGGGTGTGGCCCCTAGTGAGTCTCCTCCGTATCGTACTCTGGCTTCTTGTTGCCCACGGTAAACTATTGACTTTGGCTTTTGTCCTGGACAATTCCGAGAGTATTGATTTTCT
Organism: Avena insularis; assembly: GCA_023614405.1. Classification (NCBI taxonomy): domain Eukaryota; kingdom Viridiplantae; phylum Streptophyta; class Magnoliopsida; order Poales; family Poaceae; genus Avena; species Avena insularis. The sequence goes on from CM042697.1 coordinate 407,315,625, forward strand.
GCCTTTCTGGAACCAAAAACAGAAGAAAACTAGCAACTTACACTGTGGCAACTTGTTAATAGGTTAGTACCAAAAAAATATAAAAATAGCTCAAAGTGTAGATAAAGCAAAGCAAAGTAGATAAACAAGCATGGAACATCAAAAATTATAGATACGTTTCCGACGTATCAAGCATCCCCAAGCTTAACTCCTGCTCGTCCTTGAGTAAGTAAGTGATAAAAGAATAATTTTTGAGGTGACATGCACCATCAAAACCAAGATCAACCATTTGCAAGCATTGAAAGCTGGGATCAAAGAACTCTAAACATGTGCATGAAATATGGAGTTCTAACAATAAGGCAAAGTAAGTATGCATGCAACATGAAAGGCTACAAACAAAGATCATGAATAACATGCATTGAAAAATGTTTGTTTGTTTGTTTGTTTCATATACAGAAAACATGGCATAGTGGCATTCATCTTGTCCCTCATAGAGTAGCAAATAGATGCAAAGGACACCTTCAAAGTTCATAAGAGTGACTAGATACAAATAGCACAAGAACAAGTAATATCAACAATATGCATCAATCAATAAGTTTTGGGACACTGCACATAGAACTAAGAATGGCAACTAAGCTCTCTTAATGGTGCCTAAAGGAAGAAGGTGGAGACTCAATATAATAGTGGAAGAAAGGCCCTTCATAAAGGGAAGCAGGGATTTCAAGTTTCAAAAAGAGCTTCCAAAAATTATGGTACTTGTTAGCTTTCAGCCCTCATTGCCCCTATCATAAGCATCTTGAAGTGATTAAGGTTAAAGTGAACAAACTATGGAGTATATGCTTGACAAAGTATAAGTTGGTAATCTCATGTCCCTTGAATACGAGGGCCACACCTCATGCTACTCAACTTTGGTCACCTGTAAGTTCTTGTCATAGTAAGTACATGTGTATCATAGAGAACCGCCAACGGGGTGCCCCTTGCACATGGTCCATGAGCTATCCCATAATCAAAATGAAAAGGCAAGTAGACAATGAGCATCTCAACGATCTTTTTATTTACTATTTGCATAGATTTTTATTGAGGATGCTTCACAGAATGCTCATTATGGTGATGCTGCAAGTTTCCACCATGATTAGGCATGGTTTAGGCTAGCGGCCTAGGCGTTTCTCTAACAAAAAATACATAAATCCATGAACTTACAAGTTCCCTCTTTATTTCAGACCGACGACATCCCATAGACAAAAGAGCATGATATCAACTGTGTACAAAGTACAAGTGTAGTGTTGAAAACGTTCCGCATGACAACATGGTTCTGCTAATTCCAATGTATAAGTGCAAGCATATACAACATAGATGACACAATGGTTCAAGTTTATTAGGGGCAAGTAATATAAAGTGTGCCATCAAGTTCGTGAGGGCTTTAATCACTAAGTTTTCACATAACAAAATACTTTTTAATTGGAAGATAGCCGAAAACAAGAATATACTTGGAATGGTATAACACACCATGCATAGGAATTTATAGTGGACACTTTGTAATAACTTGGTTTCTTGGGAGTTGGAAGCATGAGTAGAGCTTACTCATACAAGTGGAGGCTAGCAAAAGACTGGGAGCAACCAACTAAGAGAGCAATAATGGCCATAATCATGCAGAGCGACAAAACATTACTAATCAAGGCATAGAGTGGTACTACAAGTCAAGGAATAAATGATCATAGAGGGTAAGGTGACTTGTTCATAGTCATAACATGGTGTGAGCATGTGCCAAGACAACCCAAACAAAACATTAAAGGAGAATACCACAATACTACGCTTTTGCATGCTAAAACAACGCATAATTCTTTCAAGGCACACTAAGCAATCCCAATTGTTTGGAACAAGCCATGCTATAGCAATAATAACTAAGCATAAGGTCAAAACAACACCTAGCATGACATGTTAAAGTCTTAAGTCACAGTCAATGCAAGCTCCTCTTGCACTTTGAAGCAAGAACTTTCTACTCCTTTCCAACACCAATTGACTTATTTGAAACAATACAACGAGACAGGGTACAAACTACTTTATTCAAGCAAACTAAACAAACTAAGCAAAGAAAAATAAAACTAAGACGCTCCAAGAACAACACAATAGTGCATGAAACAATAAAAATGAAGTGTCTAGACAGACCTGAGCTTTTTATTGATGAAGAAGGGGATGCCTTAGGCATCCCCAAGCTTTGACGCTTGTACCTCTTGGATATTTATTGGGGTGACACCGGGGTGGCATCGCCAAGCTTGATCTTTTATCCATTCTTTATCTCATTACATCATTCTCTCTCTTCACCTGTAATTTTTCCTTCATACAAAACTTCATACAATCTTCATTAGCAACATTAGTGTATTCAAAATATAAAATACCCTTGGGTTTAGCTTTAGAACGGCAAAACTTTTCACTAAAAACACAAGATACTGTAGCAACTCCTTCAAAAAGCTCAATTTCCCAAAAAGAACCCAAAAAGGAATCAATAGGAAGCAAATGCAAATAATGGCAGAAATCTGTCAAAATAGACCAGCAGGTAGAAATTTGTCGAAGACCTTTTGTTGCTCAAATAAAAAAGTGTTGAACTAACGAAATTTATCTAACATACTAGGGGATTTATTCGTAAATTTTCAGCTTAATCCGACTTACAGAGACTCCTCCCGAATTTTTATAATGGAGCACAGAAATATGTTTCGGGATAGCAACTCCCCAAATCTTACTTCCCTCTCATTAGAGGTCATTCTTGGCACAAAAAGCAAACAAAATGGATAAGGAGAGTTCATTACTGAAGTAATAACTTCCAAGACTCAAGAAAACTCTTGGGTTATCTCCCAACAAGTACTTTTCTTTAACGCCTTTAAGTTATGCATGATAGTTTGAGAAGATGCTCACATAAGAAATATGAATCGAAGTAAAAGAGAGCATCAAGAAGAAAATTCAGAACACATTTAAGTCTAACCCACTTCCTATGCATAGTAATCTTGTAAGAAAATAAATCAAAGAAGCGGAATGCAACAAGCATAGGAAAGCAAAACAAGTGCAACTTCAAGATTTTCAACATAAAGAGGGGAAACTTAATATTGTTGAGATACATAATACCATGTTTCCCTCACTCATGATAACTTTCAGTAGCATCATGTATAAACTCAACAATATAACTATCACATAAAGCATGCTTTTCATGATCTACAAAGACATAATTTCTATCAAGCTCAAAAATAGTGGGATTAAAACCTTCAAACCCATTTTTAGCAATTTTATAATAAGGTAACTGATCATTCAACATAGGACCATCATCTAGAGCTTTATCATAAACATTTTATAATAAAAACTCCTTAGTACCATGCATTTAGAAGTTATGCACAAATATAGGATCATCATAGATAACAGGAGCATAACTATTATCACAAGTTTTACCCATAGCAGATATTTCAAAAGAATCCACAGGAACATAACATTCATCCTCCTTTGGTAAACATGGGGGACAATCAAATAATGTAAGAGGTAAAGAGTTACTCTCATTAGAAGGTAGACATGGGTAGATTCATTCTTCCTCCTCTTGACCATCACTCTCCTCCTCCTTTTCATCTAATGAGCTTTCAGTTTCAGCAATTTCTTCTTCCATAGGCTCCTGCAAGGCATTAGTCTCTTCCATCTGTGGAAAGCACCTATTAAAATATTCAAGAATATAGCCATTTTCTTCCTTGTAATTATCAAAGAAAAATTTAAGTATCTCATAAACCTCATATGCATAAGGTGCATCATCAGTATTTTCAAGCAAACTGGCAAGTTCAAATGCACCCTTGAAAGCAATAAATTCTTCAATTTGTTCCACATCATAAAATTCATAATTTCCTTTAACATAAGAAGATATGGTAACATTATCATTATACTCACATTGAAAAGGCAGGTGTTTATACCTCCTATAGCAACAAGATTTATCAAAGCAACAACTAAGTAGAGCACACCTCTCTAGCAATAGTATTCAATTTATCAATTTGTTCCCATAAGTGTTTCCCTTTTTGTGACAAACGGTGCTCCTTATAATAATACTTTTCTTCTTCTGTGAACCCACCTTGCCAATAAGAACTAGTTTCAAAGAAACCATCCATTGATAAAAAGTAAGGCAATAACAGACCAGGAACTAGAGTGGGAACTAATTTTTTGCGTTTTTATAAGAGAAAGCAAACCAAACTAAACTAATTTCTTGGAGTTTTTGATAAAAGAGGCAAACAAAACCAAACAAAAGAAACTAAGAAAAATAAAAACAAAGTAAAGAGAAAGGTTGAGGAGGACTCCCCTTGTGAAGACGTCCTTAGCCTCCCTGCAACGGTGCCAGAAAAAGCATTGATGAGTGTAGCAGCACTTCGTTGGGAGACCCCAAGTGGAAGATATGATGCCGTACAGCAGGCAAGTTTCCCTCAGTAAGAAACCGATGTTATCGAACTAGTAGGAGGAAGGAAACGTCCCAAAGGTTTTGCAAGCAACGTGGAAACCTGCACAACACAAACTCAAGACTTTTACCTTACTAATAGTGAGGTTGTCAATCTCACCGGTTGCTGTAACAAAGTATTAACTGTATGGTGTGGAAGGTGAAAGTGGTTTGAAGCAAGAAAACAGTAACAGTGGAAGATGTATCAATGGTAAAGATTGGACCAGGGTCCATAGTTCACTAGAGGTGCTCTTCTTAGATAAACAAACATGGCATGCTGGGTAAACAAATTACAGCAGGGCAATGGACAGGACTGAGCAAGGCATAACAATGCAATACTAGACATAAAGATCCTATGAGATTCGATTGGGCAATACAACAATATACATAGACCCCCATCCAACTGCATCTATGACTAGAAGTCCACCTTCAGGTTATCATCCAAACCCCCTCCAGTATTAAGTTGCAAGCAACAGGCAACTTCTTTAAGCAAAGTGTGTAAGGTAAACAATTCACTTGTTCCATGAACAAGAGACCGTTGTTTTCTCCCTAGTGGCAACAACACATCTACTATCGAAGAGATTTCTGTCACTTCCCTTGAAAACTAGAGGCATGAACCCACTATCAAGCATAAATACCCCCTCTTGGAGTCACTAGAAACTACTTGGCCAAGATAGCTACTAACAACGGAGAGCATGCAAGATCACAAACAACACAAACATGATAGAATCAATAAGACAAGTAGATTAGATCTTGATCATGAAAGGAGCTCACAAGATCTATACATGAAAGCACAAGGAGAAGATACAACCATCTAGCTACTATGTGGACCCGTAGTCCAAGGTGGAACTACTCACGCTTCATACCGGAGGCTGGCATGACTAAGAAGAAGGCCTATGATCTCCCCTCCGGTAGGGTGCCGGGAAGAGCTTCAGATCCTCCCGATCTAGGGACGATGGTGGCGGCGGCTACAGACGGTTTCGTGAAATTTTGATCGGAGTGCTTAGGGTTTTGGCATCGGGGGCTTCTTATAGGCAAAGAGGCGAGGCAGGGGGCCACCAGGGCGGCCGCATCCCCCAGGCGCGCCTAGCCCTAGTGTAGAGGGAGTGTCCCAACCTTTATTAACATAAGGTGGTGTCCCCTGTGTTTACAATGCTAGTCCCTGGATCAATAGCTAGCATCCACAGTTTTAGATGTAATATCAAGAAACAAAGGTCATAATATAACTTTATAACCAGGAATAACATAATTTTATTACATATTCACATAGCTCATTTAGCTATTACAATACATTGCAGCGGAATAACTATAAACATGGAGTCCTTCATCTTCAAAGTGCCACAGGCAGACATGTTGGTTGTAGACTTTGTAATCCTAATCAACACACTTCACTAAATCAATCAAACCTTCAACATAACAAGTTACAGCCACAAGGGTCAATACATTTGAATTGTATTGGCAAGTGATACTATGGTAGTATAGTGGAGTCTATTATCTATATGCTTTTGGTTAAGTAGAGTTGAGGCTTGCATTGCTCAAAATAGATTTTTCCTTAACATTTGAAAACACTAAGTTTTTGCTTGACAAAATAATTTTTCTCAAACGTAGATTGAAGAACCATCTAACCCTTGTTCAAACCACAAGTTTTTAACTTAGAAATTTGAATGATGAGATTCTTGATTGCTTCCATGTCTTGATGCTCAAATTGTCCTTTACGAGGGACATGGCTAAGTACTTAGATTTTACTATCTTCTGCAGAAGTGGTGCACTTTCCCCACAAGACTTGGTTTCCCAAGACAAGATCTTTCAGAAGCCTTCCCTTAGACCAAAATGGACGCGTTCCAACCTATCAAAAACTACCACCCACTGTCCATATGGCTAAGTTCTTGCAACCTATATGATCTAGGCAGAGCCCACAATGCCAAGTGGCTGCACTTGAAGCTTCTCAACATTTGACATCTCAAATCTCTTTGTTCCTGGGTGGCCATCCACAAGTGAGATACACAAGGTAAACCATAGACATGGGCCTTGTGAACCACTCAACCAAAATCCACCAAGCAATTACCATTCCACCCAGGTGATTCATTAACTTAGTTGTTTTATTAAACAAAACACAAGTCCTCAGACTTAGGAATTTTTCCATAGTATGAATATATAGTCCACCCATGTTTTCTATTAGCTAGGCTAAGCTTGATAGTAGTAGGAATCTTAACTTAGGAATTTTCTACTAAGGTTCCATCTACTAGGTTTTCCTATAGCAAGGTTTATACTTAGCAAAATAAAATCCATGCAAGTTTTACTTAGAGAAATCACTAATGCATAGTGAAAGTAATGGGACAAAAAGTATGAAGCATCACTTGCCTTTTTGGTAGAGTATAGGTTCACTCCTTGTCCTTGCAACAATCACACTCTTCAAGTCACTACAATTCAATCAAACAAGGCACAAACTCAATCTACCAATCAAGCAAAACATCACATAAAATAACAAAGTCAAGGTAATGCATGCAAACATGCCAAGCTTTGTTTTGTTTGAAAAAGTGGTTCCTAATGGGTCATAAACATTTGAAAACACCTAATGGTCATTTTGTAAAGTGGCAAAGTCATTTTCAAAAGGTTTTCATTTCCTAAACCATTTTCAAAACAAGTAACATTTTATGTGGTGTAGAAATATTTTTACTAAGGCATTAAATCTATAGGGTTCACCAAATATGTTTTCAAACCATAAAACTTGGTGTTTGGGGTTAGAGAGTTTAAAACAAAACATTTTCCAAAGGTTTTCCTCCAAACCATTTTTAATAAATGAACCACATTTCTATTTGACTAGAAATGGTTTTAAATCAAAGAATCATTATTTTGTTTCACCAAATTCATTTTTGAATCCACAAAGTGTTTCCTATGGTCAGTAGGTTCAAAACAATCCAATTGCAAAAGATTTTATCCCCAAATTCATTTTTAAACAATTTTTACATCCTTAACAAGCATACAAATGTTTCTGCAAAAACAACCATTTTCCAGAAGCTTTTTACTAAACAAAAGGCATGGTTGGCTAGGGCTTGTCTTGCTGATTCCATTGGTAGAAAATTTGTAATTTTTGGACGTGTGGATCAAAAGTTACAATGGTTTCAAAATGGCATTTAAATCTGATTTCAAAATCTGTTTTAAACAGAAACTGGCCACGCGTCGCGCCGTGATTGGTCGGTACCGCTTCGTGCGGATCGATCGCTGTGGAGCGTTAGATCAAAGTGGGATCGCACGGCACAGATCGCATACCCCTTCGGTTTTAAGTGGTCCTATCTAAGCCTCAGGATCAAGATCCAACGGTCCTAATCTAATGACCTAGAACGGGCGGCGCTGGACTCCAAGGCGCTGCTGGCGACAACGATGCCGCCATTGCAGAAGCGAGAAGGAGGGAGAGGGTGCTCACCTGGTTCGCTGAATGATGCTGATGCTCAACGTGCTCTCGGGGAAGTAGGGGGCGTACGAGGGAAGCGATAATTTCTCGCCGGAGTTCCTTCTGGTGACGGCGTGCTCTGGTGCTGTCGGAGATGATCCTACAAGGTGCGACAGGACGCGGAACAGGGGGCATTAGAAGTGCGAAGGAACGCAGGGTGTAGTGGTGTCCTCTAGAGAAAGGGGGAAGGACGGGGCTTACGGGGAGGGTCACCGGAGCTGATGTGGTTGGGCGGTGGCGCTCAGTCAAGGACGTTGCCGAGCTTACAGGACACTCGCGGCCGAGCTGAGGCCGCAGAGAGATGTGCCACGGTCTGGGGAGGTTGTGAGCTTGGTCGGTGAGGCAGGGGGCGATGCGGTGCTGCCGGAATTGGCCGAGAACCTCGTCGGAGATGGCGGCGGTGCAGAAGAAATTTGGAACAGCCTGGTGGCTCTCGAGGCGTGGTGTTTGGGGGGAATGGAAGAGGAGGAAGAGGGGATTTATCACGCGTGATCACTGCGAGTTTTAATCGCGGCATTAAGGCGAATTAAGCCTGAGGAATCAATGGCAGGAGCGGGGAAGAACGAGTCGCTGCGGGTGAGGACGATGAACAGTAGGGGTGGGTCCTGGCTGTCTGCGAGAGAGAGAGCGCGAGTGTGGGGTCCAGTCGTCAGCGACTTAGCGGTTAAGTTCCCGAGTGAGAAAAATAACGGTTCGCTGGGGGAGGGAGGTGGGCTGCTGGGCTGGGTCGTTTTGCTCTATTTTTTTTCTGTCTGAAACCTTTTTCTTTTTTCCAAATTAATTTCTGTTTTGAATTTCAATCAACTATTCAAACATTCAAACAATTCAAACAATCACCACACTTATAATGAGTTTTTGGTTCTGTTTATCAACATAAACCAAATCCCAAAATAAAATAATATTTTTATTCTTTTTAGGATCCATTCATTAATTAAATTAAATGGACCTTTAGTTATTTAATCAAATAGGGTTTTATTTATTTAATAAAATCTCCATTTGAAAACCAAATATTATCAAACCCAAATCAGTAGGTTTTATTTGAAAATAAAAGATACTTGGAAAACTTGTTTAAAACAAAATAACATTTTTATTTTAGGGTCCATTAATAATTAAATAAAAATGGGCCTTAGTTATTAAATCAAATGGGATTTGTTTTATTAAAAACTTTATTTTGAAATCCAAAATAAAACCAAAAACACTTCAGTAGGTTTTATTTAAGGAAATAAAATACTTAGAAAGCTTATTTAAAATAAATAAATAAGTTTTTGTGTTTATTTAAAATGGGAAAAGCCTTTACTTAAATAAAATTGGGTATTAAATCCTTATTATTTTATTTAAATAAACCTTTACTATTTTTATCAAAACAAAACATTTTATTTCAAAAACTTGGCCAAGGTTTAATTTGGCTCCATAAAATAATCTTTCTTTATAAATCCACCTTTTCTTTTGAAAACCAAATCCTTTTATTAAAAGATCCAAAATAGTAATTTTTAAATATTTTTAGCTTTATTGTTTATTAAACTTTTTAAATCCCTTTAGGATTTTATCTGATCCAAATTGGTTTGAAGGTTTCCAATTGGATTCAAAAAGTTTCTTCTGGCCCCGAAAATCAACAAAGTTTTATTTTATTCATTTATTTTTCACATTACAAGATTTGGAAAATCTTGGGATGTGACACCTAGGCTGCGCCACCACCCCCTGGCGAGTCTCCTTCATCTCGTACTCTAGCTTCTTGTTGCCCACGGTAAAATATTGACTTTGGATTTTGTCCCGTCCAATTCCGAGAATATGGATTTTCTGCCTTTCTAGAACCAAAAACAGAAGAAAACAGGCAACTGGCACTGTGGCAACTTGTTAATAGGTTAGTACCAGAAAACATATAAAAACACCTCAAAGTGTAGACAAAGCAAAGAAAAGTAGATACTAAACAAGCATGGAACATCAAAAATTGTAGATACGTTTCCGACGTATCACTGGGCCACCGGCCCATATACCATTAGAAGGTCAGTTTTGGGTGGAAATTGTGGGATTTTTATAAGTTTTGAGCCCACATAATTAGCGGGGCTTTAATTTTTTTAGAAACTCTATAAATATAAATTCAACTTTCATTTTGCATATGACCTCCGATTAAGATGATATAAATATCATTTTGGTTCATTTCAAAGATATGTATAACCGTCATGTTGACAAGTTTCTCATTTTATGTCATCCCGAGTGTATGGTCTATCTTTTTTGTTCTTGTGCTCTCAAAATGCAATCAAAATGGTGACATGAACGTTCTTCGTTAGGGGTTGAAACTTTTTAAACTTTCAGTAAATATATGATAAAACAGCATATTGTGAGTCTAAAAATGAGTTTTTCAAAAAATCACGAGCATTATATCATGTACCTGTAGTTAAAATCGGATCCACTTCCTACCGATTCGGCATATATTTGTATTTTTCACCGGGGGTGTACAGAAAGGTTTGAGATACCTCGGATCGGATATTTTCCAACTAAGGTGGTATAGTATTTTTTTTAAATATGGTGGTAGCATTTTGAATGAGCAGTTCAGTGGTTCCTTCACAAAACGCCCCGTTTTTTGGCATTCAAAAAATAGAAAATGCATTTTCTGTGTGACGAAAAGGAAAATTCTTCCTGAAACATTGTTCACCATCCCAAGATGCACATGCATGCATAATATGGACACATTATCACAAACTATGCCACGATTCTGGCGATAACATTGGTCATTTGGCCTGAAAGCCATGAAACCTCGAACATGATAGGTCATTTCTGTGAAGATTTTTTCAAGACACTTGCAATATACCAAGTTTAGTATTTTTCCTTGCAAATATGTTACATAATAAGACACCACACAAAGGATTTACTTTGTTTGGACCGTTTTTGAATTTCTTATGCCCATTTCAAAATATGGTCAAAACGACGAGCATGAAGGTTCTTAGCTAAGTGTTGAGCCTCACTAAACTTTCATTGGATCTCTAATAAAATAACATATTGTGAGTCTAAAAATGATTTTTTTAAAATCACGAGCGTTAGATCATGTAGCTGTACTTCAAGTCGGACCCGCTTCCTACCGATTCGGCAGACATTTGTCTTTTTCACGAGGGACAGACCGAAAGGATTGAGATACCCCGGTTCGGACATTGTCCATGTAAGGTGGTCTAATTGTTTTGAAAAATGTGGTGGAACCATTTTAAAACTCTCATTTGGTGGTTCCTTCACGAAACGCCGCGTTTTTCGGCATTCGGAAAATAGAAATTGCATTTTCTGTGCGACGAAAAGGAAAACTTCCTCCTGCAACATTGTTCGCCATCCCAAGATGTACATGCATGCACAATATGGACACATTATCACAAACTATATCGCGAATGTAACCATAACATTGGTTGTTTGGCCCGAAAGTCATGAAACCTCGAACATGATAGGTCATTTTTATGAAGGTTTTTACGAGACACTTGCAATATACCAAGTTTGGTATTTTTTATGCAAATATGTCACATAATAAGACACCACGCGAAGTATTTATGTCGTTTGGACCGTTTTTTAATTTCTTATGCCCGTTTCAAACTATGGTCAAAACGACGGTCATGAAGGTTCTTAGCTAGGTGTTCAGCCTCGCTAAAATTTTATCGGATCTCTAATAAAACAGCATATTGTGAGTCTAAAAATGATTTTTCAAAAAATCATGAGCATTAGATCATATAGCTATAGTTTAAATCGGACCCGCTTCCTCCCGAGTCGGCAGACATTTGTCTTTTTCACGAGGGGTAGACGGAAAGGTTTGAGGTACCCCGGTTGGGATATTGTTCATTTAAGGTGGTCTAGTATTTTCGGAAAATATGGTGGTAGCATTTTGAATGAGCACTTTGGTGGTACCTTCACAAAACGACCCATTTTCGTCATTCGTAAAATAGAAAATGCATTTTCTATGCGACGAAAAGGAAAACTTCCTCCTGCAACATTGTTCGTCATCCCAAGATGCACATTCATGCACAATATAGGCATATTATCACAAACTATGTCACGAATGTGGCCATAACATGGGTCGTTTGATCTAAACACTATAGAATAGAGCCAACCAATCAGAAAAGAGAACCAGGCTACCCATGGATCGGCCCACCAAAGCAAATCGCAACTGTTCAGATGGCTCTCATAGTGCGAGTTTCGCCCCGTCTACCCGCTCTTTAGACGTGAATTGACCAAAATGCCATACAGTTTCCGGTCTTGCAGCACAGAAATACAGAGGGGTAGTTTGGTGAAATCTCCACTCCATCATCCAGATCACGATCGCGATCGATCCAGCCCCCAAACCCTAATCCCCTCAATGCACGAGATCCTGTCCCCGCCGCCTCTCTCCAGATCCCTCGCTAACCTAGATCAGCACTAGAGACCAGACCCTCTTTCCCCTCACTAACCTAGATCAGCCACGACGCTGCTCCTCGACTACACCAGACACGCCGACGACACTGCTCCTCCACCACACCAGGCGCACTGACGACGCCACCAAGGAACCATGGCGATGCGGATGGTTTGCTCGCCGGAGCGCGCGTGCATTAGCGCCATGATACGCGGCGCTCCGTCGAGCACACTTGCCCGTGGAGTGGCAGATCGACACGTCCCCATCCTCCACCACACCCTCTCTCCTTCTGTCCCCCTATCGCTGCTACCCGCCACCGCCGCTGCCCAAACCCTCCTCTAAACCGCCACCGCCTAGCCTTGCCCTAGCCGCCCGACGATGATGGTCCCAACGGTGATTGAAGTAGTGGCGGCGTGGTCCCGACGGCGACGGAAGTCGATGCGTGTGAAGATCTGCTCGCCGTTGTTTGCTTGTCTCTGGTCTGTTCCGATCCGTGTGCATTTTAGGTTGCGAGATGAAGGCCAAGGACCCAACAAGTCCAAGCGCACCCCAAGCACCTTCTTCGTCTTTATGTAAGTCTCCACTCCCAAATCTGTCCCCCCTTGTTTCGTGGTTCTTTGTTGGTTTTTTCGTGTTCTATGTGCCTCACGCTACACCGCGCCACCCTCCTCCTCTATCAACCCCAACCCAAACTCGCGCTGGAACTGCTCCTCTCTAGAACCGTGACAACATTTTTATTTGTGTCAATACTCAGTAGCAATGCGTGTATTTGTGCTATATTGTATTTTGGTTGCAATCTAGTCAAAAATTTGGCATGCCCTAAGTTAACACCACCCTTGCTCGGTTTCTGGCTCTGCCACTGATTTGGTTGATCTATTATGGCAATTGGATATGATTTCTGAGCTGTTCTGCTTGCACAAATTCAGTACTCTAGACGAACAAAAAATGGGAGATAGATATTCATTGGTCATGAGTAGAGAGCTAGAGATTATACAGTAGATATTTATTTTGGTTGATCATTTTTTATAGAACTTCATTGTTACAGATATGCTCGTTTGTACAGATATGTTTCTCGTTTGTACATATTTATTGATCATTTTTTATAGAACTTCATTGGAACAGATTTGTTCCTCATTGTTACAGATATGATCATTTTCACTTCTGCTCATTTTCTCGCATGATTTCACTCACTAAAACTTGCAATCAAAATGCCCACAGTAGTACAAAGATGGAGTAGTACACACATGGAGTAGCACTCACATAATTTAGTCTGCATTACTAGAAATTTCAGTGAAGTTTACATTGCTAGAACCTTGGCTTATTACCCTGTATTGCAATTTGTAATCAAATTTCAGTGAAGTTTGCATTGCTAGAAAGTTTGCATTTTCTTGCATGATTTTAGTGATGTAATACACACATAATTTGTATTACAATTTTTTTATTGTGTAGATGGCTTTACCCTGTAGATCAAGTATGCAACTTCTCATGTGTGGTTTGGATTATTACTATAACATAAATATTATAGTAGTCTTTCTGGCAGAGTGCTTTTCTTGATGTCATCTCCTATTTTATTATAGTAGTATATCTTTGCTGTATGAATAATTGGATTGCTTCTTCTAGTCTTAAGATTCACACATATAATCTTCATGTTAGAGCGTATCAGATTCTGATATATCCATTGTATCTTCTTATTTAGTTGAGTGCCTAGATATGGTATATTATTAATGTAGCTTGAATATAGCTCTGCCAATTTTTATTTGTATATCTTTCTTTATTGAGCTGGGTGCTCTCTTATATGGTTGGTTCACTCGATGCATGTAGATTTTTAACTGTGATTTGATTTTTCTCTATTTTGCATCCCTGTCTGTGTTCTCTTATTTTTATGCATATCATTGTACACGAAGAATGCAACTATTATCTAAATCTGAAATTCTTTTGGCAGGCACCAATTGGAAGTGAGCGACAAAAAAGAAATGCAGCGACAACATTAAATGTTCCTTCAGATATGGAATTCATCAAGGTTTGATGATGAGATGGTAAGTTACACACTGTCATTGTATAATCAACACAAGTTCACCATTTAGTAATTGCATTGCCACTAGGAAATAACGATGAAAGACACAGATGTGAAACATTTGTGTTAGCACTACTTGCTGCTTATTGTACATCTAATATTACCTGACTCTGATTCTTCTACTTGTATAGTATTTCAGTAGATAATTTCTAGTTTATTTAGGAAGTATAGTAACTTGTAATATGTAAGATAAACCTGAGTGCTCTAACTTCTCCTTGAATAGAACTGTGCTAGAGTACTCATGTTGTTAGTGCACCATTGTTGCTGTATAATTTACTGTGGTGATTTTGGTTGAAGGAAGTGTCATATCTCTATCGAGCCCTTGTAGCATATATTGTTTAAGTTCAGCTGCTTTCTTTTCAGATGTGAGAGTAGACTGTAGCAGCAAACATTGACAGGTTGTCGTGGAGAGGATCCCCTCGAGGCGAATGGGACTGGAGGCCAGCGAGGCGCAGCGAATTGGTGCTTTGCTTGCTGTGTGTAATGCTTTTCGTATCTTGTGGTGCACTTACTGTGTGAAGCTCTGTTTGTGTGTAATCAAAACAGTGACTTGTTGTGTTTGTTGTAAACCCAGGTTCTTGGGTTTTGTAATCATAATACGTTTTCTTCTTTTGTAATTAGCTTATTACTGTTAGAAAAATCGGGCCTATGATTTTATTTTTCCCTTGCTTAAATGTGGTTTATTTATTCTAAATAGTGGAAATTGAAATGTGGCTAGCAATCGGGGCCTAGTACTGATTTGGTTCTATAAAGGCAATGGCCCAACTAATACTAACATTAGGTTGAAAATGGACTAGTCCAAGCCCAAATAAAGAATTGAACCACAAAAAGGCCTTTGCTGCCATGTAAAAAAAGCTACAGCCCAAACAAGAAATGAACCCTAAAAAGCCAAGGCCCAAACAGTAATGGACTAAAAATAGCCAAGCGGGCTATGTAAAAAGATCATAATTGTTGGGCTTGGCCCATATAAAACACCTAACTGGACCGGGCTAAATCTGAACGATGACCTTTCCAATTGGTCACAGATTTGGCACGTAGGATCGGCCACATAGGATCTGACGTGGATAGGGCAAACAGTCTGTGACCAATACAATTGGTCATAGAATCTGTGACCAACTGTATTGGTCATAGAATCTGTGACCAACTGTATTGGTCATAAACATCTATGACCAATTTAGAAAAAGGTCGTGGTGTTTAACTAGTGACGACCAGCTTTTGACCTTCTCTATTTGGTCACAAAAAGGTCACAAATTAAAAACTGTGACCTTCCAGTGACCAATATGGAGGGTCATGTATCAACAAATTTCTTGTAGTGAGCTCAAAGCTAGTAAGTACCATAATTTTTGAAAGCTCTTTATGAAACTTGAAATTCCTACTTCCCTCTACGAAGGGCCTTTCTTTTTACTTTTTGATTGAGTCTCCATCTTCTATGTTTATACACCAATTAAGAGAGCATAGTTGTCATTCTTAGTTCAATATGAATTATCCCAAAACTTATTGATTGATTCATAATTATGGTATTGCTTGTTCTTAAATTATCTGTATCTAGTCACCCTTATAAACTTTGAAGATGTCCTATGCATTTATGTTTTGTTATTCCATGAAGGACAAGTTGATTACCACTCTTGCTATGTTTTCTATATGTGAAACAAACAAATGTCTTTCAAATCATTATTCATGATCTTTTTTTGTGTTTCCTTTCATGTTGCAACATAGTTGCTTTGTCTTATTGTTAGAAATATATCTTTCATGCTTATGTTAGAGTACTTTGATCCCAGCTATCAATGCTTTACAATACCTTGATCAAGATTGTAATGGTGCATGTCACCTCAAAAATTATTCTTTTTATCACTTACCTACTCGAGGACGAGCAGGAGTTAAGCTTGGGGATGATGATATGTTGCAAGCGTATCTATAATTTTTGATGCTCCATGCTTGTTTTGCACCATTTATATTATGTTTTTTCCACACTTTGTGGAATTTTTATGCATTTTCTGGAACTAACCTATTAACAAGATGCCACAGTGTTAGTTCTTGTTTTTTGCTGTTTTTTGTTTTAGAAAAGCTATTAAAGAAATATTCTCGGAATTGGACGAGACAAAAGCCAAAGTTCCTATTTTTTCCGACACGACATGAAGTCCGACAGAGATACGAAGAGTAGATGCGAAGCAACCACACCAGGTGGCCGCGCGGCCCCCCTGTCCGCGCCACCGTATGGTGTGGGTCCCTCGGGTGTCCACCAACCTTGCCCCTTCGCCTATATATTCCCCCCGAGGCAAAAACCCTAAATACAAGATCTGAAATCCACGAAAAGTTCCACAGGGCCACCGCCACCAAAGACAGAAGTCTCTGTTCTCGCACCCTACCGGGAAGGGGAATTTCCCTCGGAGCCATCTCCATCGACTCCACGGCCATCTCCATCACCGTTGCTGACTCGCATAATGAGGAGGGATTAGTTCTCCCTCGAGGCTAAGGGCTCTGATGACCCACAAGTATAGGGGGTGTATCAGAGTACTTTCAATAAATAGGAGTGTCGATCCCAACGAGGAGCATAAGGTGGTGAATAGTGGTATGGAGCAGGAAATCTCTGTAAATACTTAGGAAACGGATTTTTAGGGGTTTTCTGATAAAACAAAGAAATAAAGTGCAAGTAATAAAGACAACGAACAATTGCAGCAAGTGTCCCAATCCTTTCTTAGCAAAGGACAAGCCGATGGAAATACTTATAAGGACCAAACGTTCTCGAGGACACATGGGAATTCTGTCAAGTGCTTTCGATTCATGTAGCTAAGTAGTCTTCTTTGGTTTTGTAAGTGTTGTGTGAGTGAACCTGTGCTAATGTACTGACCTTACTTGGACTAATACATAATTGTGATTAAACACCTTGCAAGCATCCGCAACTACAAGAAAGCAATTAAGGTATAAACCTAACCACAGCCTTAAACTCTAAGATCCTACACTCCCTTGTGCAATGGTGTCCTAACGTGGGTTCAGGTTTCTGTCACTCTGGCAACCCCACAATTAGTAGCCAAATACACAATGCATTCCCCTAGGCCCATAAATGGTGAAGTATCATGTAGTCAACGTTCACATGACACCACTAGAATAATAGCACCACAACTTAAATACTAAACCATTGAATAATATATCAACACAAATCCACTACTAACAACATGACTTCTCCCATGTCCTCAAGGACTAAACGAACTACTCACGAGACATCATATGGATCAAGATCAAAGATGATATGGTAATGGATAACAATCTGAACATAAACAATAATCCAATGGTTCCACTCACAAGCATCAACTACAATAGTAATCAACACCGAGAAAGTTTCCCCTAAGAACTATGCAAGTATTCAACACGATTGTTACAGCGGGATGGAGTGGTGATGATGGTGCTAGTGGAGATGATGGTGTGGATGATGATGATGATCCCGATGAAGTCTATCTTGATGATGGTGTTGATGGCAACGATCTCCCCTCTCCGAGAAGGAATTTCCCCGGCAGAAATCTGTCTGCCGGAGAGCTCTTTCTCTCTCAATGTTTTCCGCCCCAGAGAGGCGACGGAATCTTTCTGTGGTCGCTCCCCCGTGTATTAGGGTTTAGAAGATAAGATATAGGCGAGAGGGCGGAGCCAGAGGTGGGCCAGGTGGGCCACACCCCCTTTAGGCGTGGCCTAGGGGTGGCCCGCGCCTAGGATGGTGTGGGCCCCCTGTGGCCCAACTCCGCCTCCCCTTATGGCATTCTTCGTCTTCTGGGAAAATATGATTTTCCATAGTTTTTCTAGTATTTTTACGATCTTCATGAAATTACATCAAAACACCTCTTTTTTCCATCAGAATCCTGACTCCGGCAGTTCATCCTCCAAGAATCAACCCACATGCAAAAACAGATAAAAAGACATAAGTAACACCTCTGAATATGAAATATATCAATGAATAGAGGCAAATTATGATATAGAATGGTAATGCAATTGGCGTATCAGGCTCTACCGGTAGCTATGTGTTCATCTCTCTCTATGTGTGATCTTATTGTGATCATGAGCTTTGTAATCTAGTTAAATAATTAGATATATTATGCTACTCAAGTTCTTTTATTAATGTGATCTCCGGAGACACCTTGTCCCATTTGTGTGAAGGTGACAGTGTGCATACCGTGTGTGTCTCTTAGGCTAAATATTACAGAAATACTTATCATGAGTCATAATTTGAGTTGGAAGTCTCTATGAAATTGTGGTGTTTGTCTGGAACTATCTAGCGCTCAAGGTGACAGTGTGGGATTACCTAGATAGGGAATGTGAACTTTGAGGAGTGCTTTTGTAGCCCTACATCGGGAATTAATGTTTGTTATCCAACCGGAAAGTAGTTCAGGGTAGCATAGAGAAGAGAAGATATTATATGTTTATTGAGAGTGTCCACTAGTGAAAGTATGATCCCTAGGCCTTGTTTCTAAGCATTGCAACACCGTTTACAAACAGTCCTGCTACATGTTTGCTT
Source organism: Avena insularis (assembly GCA_023614405.1). Taxonomy (NCBI): domain Eukaryota; kingdom Viridiplantae; phylum Streptophyta; class Magnoliopsida; order Poales; family Poaceae; genus Avena; species Avena insularis. The sequence continues at coordinate 407,334,440 of CM042697.1, forward strand.
GCTGCCATTTTTATTTCAGATTGCAACAATTACCACTTATAATCATCCATATTACTTGTATTTCACTATCTCTCTGTCTAACTAGTGCACCTATATACCTGACAAGTGTATTGGGTGTGTTGGGGACACAAGAGACTTCTTGTATCCTGATTGAAGGGTTGCTTGAGAGGGATACCTTTGACCTCTTCCTCCCTGAGTTCGATAAACCTTGGGTGATCCACTTAACGAAAATTTGCTACTGTTCTACAAACCTCTACACTTGGAGGCCCAACACTGTCTACAAGAATAGAAGCGTGCGGAGACATTATTCGCCCCCTCTCTAAACCACCGCCACCTTGGGGATCTCCTCTAGTAGCCTACTTGGGGGCTAAACCCTAGCCCCTAGCCGCTGAACACACCCTCCCCTCGATGCCCTCTAAACCCTAGATCGTCGAGGCCCTCTTCTAATCCACCATACTCGCTCTGGCTTAGGCGAAGCCCTGTGGGATCTCCCCTCTAATTTCGACACCACGCCATCGTGCTTTTGGAATCACGAGGAGAGAACTACAACCTCCCATGTATGCTGGAACAAGGGAGAGGAAGGTCTTCATAGAGTACCGTATGTGTGACCGACTACGGAAGCGCTGATGGAACACGGCGCCGGAAGGATCTTACACGCGATCTTGAGATCGGCAAGTGAACGACTACATCACCGACGAGAATCCGATCTCATTAACCGCTTTGGATCTTCGAGGGTTAGTACTTGTAGAGGTCCCAACCTGATAAGGTAGAGATCCCTGTGTTTACAATGCTAGTACCTGGATCAATAGCTAGCATCCACAGTTTAAGATGTAATATCAAGAAACAAAGGTCATAATACAACTTTATAACCAGGAACAAAATAATTCATTACATCTTACATCGCTCATTTGGCTATCTCATTACAATTCAGCAGAAATAACTATATAGCATGGAGTCCTTCATCTTCAAAGTGCCACAGGCAATCATGTTGGTTGTAGACTTTAAATCCTAATCAACACACTTCACTAACATCAAACAAACCTGCAACATAATAAGTTACAGCCACAAGGGTCAATACAATTTGAATTGTATTGGCAAGTGATACTATAGTAGTATAGTGGAGTCTATCATCTATATGCATTTGGCTAAGTGGAGCTTAGGCTTGCTCTGCTCAGAATAGATTTTCCTTATAAGTTGAAAACATTAAGTTTTTGTTTGTCAAAATCACCCAAGGCATCTACCAATCAAAGATTGAAGATCCTTTAACCCTTGTTCAACCACAAGTTTTTAACTTAGAAATTGGGATGAGGAGATTCTTGATAGCTTCCATGTCTTGATGCTCAAATTTTCCATTGACGGGGACACGACTAAGTACTTAGATTTTACTCTCTCGAGAGGTGGTGCACTTTCCCCACAAGACTCGACATGCATCAAGACAAGATCTTTCAAAAGCCTTCCCTTAGACCAAAATGGACGCGTTCCCAAACCTATCACCCCCTACCACCAACTGTCCATCTGGCTAAGTTATTGCAACCTATATGATCCAGGCAGAGCCCATATTGCCATGTGGTTACACTTGAAGCTTCTCAACATTTGACATCGCAGATCTCTTTGTTCCTGGGTGGCTTTCCACAAGTGAGATACACTAGGGTAGGCCATAGATATGGGGCCCTGTGTAACCACTCAACACAAACCATTCTTTCCATTCCACCCAGGTGATTCATTCACATAGTTGTTTTATTAAACAAAACACAAGTCATAGACTTAGAAATATCACATAGCATGAATATAATCCACCCTTGTTTTCTACTAGCTAAGCTAGGCATGATAGTAGTAAGGATCATAACTTATGGAAAATTCTACTAAGACATCATCTACTAGGATTTCCCAAGGCATAGCATACTTAGTAAAATTTCCATGCAAGTCCTACTTTGAAATATCACTAATGCATAATGAAAATAATGGGACAAAAGTATGAAGCACCACTTTCCTTTTTGGTAGAGAATATAAGTTCACTCCTTGATCTTGCAATAGCCACACTCTTCAAATTTCACTACAATTCAATCAAGGCACAAATTCAATCTAGTATTCAAACAATTCACCACATAAAATAAATAAAACAAACAATGCATTCAAGCATGCAAAAGATTGTTTGATATTAAGTTAGTGAAAATGGCCACTTTAAATCATTTTTGTTTTCCTAGAAATGATTAAATCAATGAAATAATTTCCAGTGTTTGACAAATATATTTTTAAACACAAATGTTAGTGTTTTAAGGTCAAGTGTTTAATGTTAAACCATTTGCAAAAGGTTTCACCTAAAATCATTTTTAAAACAAAGCAATATTTTTATTTTGCTAGAAATGTCTTTAATCAAAGTAATAATTTTCTAGGGTTTAATAAAATACATTGTTAAATCCAAAACTTAGTGTTTAGGGTCAGAGAGTTTAAATCAAATCATTTTCCAAAGGTTTTACTCAAAAAGCATTTTTAAACCATAATCAACATTTTTATTTAACTAGAAATGCTTTTATTCAAAGATTTATTCCTTAGTGTCATAAAATTTACTTTTAAATCCAAATGTTGGTTTTATGGTCAGTAGGTTCAAAACAAACCACTTACAAAAGATTTTACCCTAAAATCGTTTTTAGAACAAAATTTATAACAAAAATAGGCCTACACATGTTTCTACAAAAACAACCAATTTTATAGAAGGAAATCACTAAATAAAGGGCATGGTTGCAAAGGTTTATTTTTTTTGATTCCAATGATATAAAGTTTGTAAATTTTCGACTTGTAGATTTAAAGTTATGAATGTTTCAAATTCAATCATCTAATAGAACAAATTTGGTTTTTAAAACAGAGTCTGGGCCACGTGGAGCAATCCTATTGGAGCATACCGCTTCACACAGATCGGTCAGTACATACCATTGGATTTAAGTGGGATCACATGGTTTATATCTAGCATACCGGTTCGTTTTAAGTGAATCTATCGCGGCTGTGGGATCAAGATCTAACGGGAAGCTTTGCCCTGACCAAAGTCTAGCGGCGCGTGGCGACAGCGAGCGGCGGCGCACTCTGTCTACGGTGCTGTCGTGGCTACAGGAAAAGAGGGAGGAAAATGTGTGGCTCACCAGGTTCGCCGTGTGTTGCTGATGCTCAACGTGCTCGTGGGGAGGCAGGGGCGCACGAGAGCGAAGGGGATTGCTCGCCGTAGTTGTCGTCGGCATCGGGTGTCTCTGTTCGTCGACGGGGGCGAGGCTACAGACCAGCAGAAGGAAAATGGAAGGAGGCGTTAGAAGCGCGGGGAAACAGAGATCATCTGAGCGTCATCACGAGAGAGGGGAGGTCATGGTTCACCTGGAATGCTCGTCGGAGTGGAGGCAGACGGCGGTGGCGTTCTGTCATCGAGGTTGCCGACGCTAGGGGGCACTCGCGGGTGAGAGCGAGGCACTAGAAGGTGCGCCTGGTGCTAGCGAGTACTCTCGTGGAAACTAGGGGAAGTTGGGAGGGTCGACGTCGCCGGAATCGGCCGATGAGTTTGTTGGAGCAGAGGGGGTTCGCAAGCGAAATTGCGGCAGCCTGGTGGCTCTCTGGCAACGGGGTGTGAGGGGAAGGGAGAGGGGGAGGAGGCGATTAAATGGGCGTGATCACAGTGAGTAATGGTCGTGGTGTTAAGGCGAATTAATCTGCGGAACCAAAGCCAGAAACGATGAGGTGAGGGGGAGGAACGAGTCGCGGGAGGAGGAAGACGATGACGCGGCAGTGGGGTCCATTGTCAGCGAGTGGGGAGGGGGTACGGTGGGGTCCGCTGGTTAGTGATGGCGCGGGTTGTTTCGCGTGTGATAAAAACGGTTCGGGAGGGGCAAGTGGGCTGTGTTTGTTGGGCCTGCGGCCTTGCTGGGCTGGGATAGTTTTCTTATTTTTTTCCTTCCTGATTCTTTTTCTTTTTCTGTTTCTTTTATTCTGTTTTGAATTTATTCAAATGTTTCAAGCACATATTTTATTTCAAAACTTTTCCAAACTTTCAGTAAGTTTTAATACTATTTATTAATATATTTTAAAGACCATTTTGGAATAATCCTTTTATTTATTTATAGTTTATTATTTATTTATAATAGGCACTTGTCTTTATTCAAATAAGATTTTAATTATATTTTTCAAACTATTATTTGAATTCTAATTTTCACCAAACCTTTTTCAGTAGGTTTTATTTATTCAATGGGGTGTTAAATAATTCACTTTGAATTATTTGAAATATTTTTAATATGATTTATTAATCATTTAAATTGGGCATTTGTCTTTATTCAAATAAAATCAAATATGGTTTTAATTCCATATAAATTTTATTCAAATGATTCTTTTATTCCATTGAAGTTAATTAAATAACTTTTATATCCACCTTGGGAAATTTCTATTTATTATTTTCTCATGATTTAATTATTCATTTACATTAGGGATTTTGTCTTCATTCAAATGGAATTGAACTTGGTTAATGCCGTATAATTTTATTTGAATATTCTTTATCCTTTTATTTCATTTGGATTTGGATTATCTTTGTTCAATTTGCTTATGGATTTAATTCAAGGTTTAAATTGCCTCCTAAATAATTTTATTAGGATTTATTATTTAGTTTAGGCATATTATCTTTATTTAAATAAAATTGGATATTGTTTAATCCTTGTGATTTTATTTAAATAATGTTTTTCTTTTTATTATTCAATAATATCTCATTTCATTTGTTTAAGGATTTTGCCAAGATTTAATTTGGCTTTTAATATTTCTTATTTATTTATTCCTTTCTTTATCTTATAAAATCCATATATTTTTATTTATAGATCCAAAATTGGTGATTCCAATTGGTAGAATTTTATTTAACATTTGTTTATATTTTTAAATCCTTTTAGGATTAATTTGCTCACAATTTGGTATGTATTTTAGATAGGAGCTTTGTTAGCTTTGAAATTTAATTTCTTTATCTTATTAAATTCATAAGATTTTATCCATGACTCCAAATTAAATGAAACCAATTTCTATGTTTTATAATATTTTTGTTTATCATTTTTTATTATTTTAAAATGATTGTTGCTCAATTTTTATATGGATCAAATCCATAGTCTTTGAGAGATCTCGGAAATGATTTCTTCCATTAGGGTTTTAGGGTTTTGGTTTAACTTTTCCAAGTGTTTAAATTTCAAGATACATTCATTGATGAATGCATTTCACTTAATTGAAATTTGTTGGATTCCATTTTATTCAAATTTGTTCAAGAAGGGTTTTTGATGTTTCCATTTTGAAACAAAAAGTTTCTTTTCACCCTAATTTTAACAACTATTTCTTTTGTTTATTTATTTTTCACATTTCAAAATTTGGAAAATTTTGGGATGTGACAGTACTCTATCGACTCGTTGCTACAATCTAGTAGATAGATCTTGGATTGTGTGTGTTCGTGCGATAGAATTTTTTGTTTTCCATGCTACGAACCCCTACAGTGGTATCAGAGTCGTGTCTATAAGTAGATCTATTGTACGAGTAGAACACAATGGTCATTATGGGCATTGATGCTTTTGTTGTCAATTACTTCTTATGTACTTTACATCTTGTGGGATGGTGGGATGAAGCGGCCCGGGTTAACCTTACATGACATTGTTCATGAGACTTGCTCCATGCTCAACATGCAACTTATATTGCATAAGTGGCTTTGCGGGTGTCTGTCTCTCCCACCATAGTCAAGATTCAATTTACAATGGGCGATTGACAATACTAGTATCAACATTGTGGTTCTTGTTTGTAAGTTAGAATGATTCTTATTAGAAAGACCCAAACCACGTAAAACATGCAAAGAAAATTAGAGGTATTAAATCAAGAGTAACAATCCTAGTGTTAGTATATAAGTATCATGTTTGTCTCCATGATTCTTGATATTTTAAAGATTGTTTTAATATCAAGGTTATCAGGGAGCTAAAAGAATTGTTTCAGATACCATCATGTGTGGAAGATATTGCGATATCTGAAATGATGTTTTGGTTGCAACATGATAGAGTTTAATTTATGTTCTCATGTTTGATGAGAATTTGCAAAAGGTTGGAGACGCTAGTCGTCCTAATCCTCCAAAAGGTTTTGGAGAGCAATATTATACTTGTGATTCACCGTTATAAGCTAAAGTAGCTTGATCGTGAATACTTCCATGATAAAGATGAATATTTGATGTAGGTAAAATGTTTACTACACTAAAAGATTACTAAATAATGGAATTTGAAAGAACACCAAACATTTGATGATGGTGATCTACTTCAAAGTGCAAGTCCAAAGATATTGGTATTTAACTATACACGCTTTGGACTATGTGTCATGTGTATGGCTCCACTATTGATGTTGATAGATTCTTTTAAAAGGAAAAGGAAATGCTGAAAGAGAAATCTAAGAAATATTTGGCAGAAAAGAAAAGACTAGAATTGTTCAACTTGGGTATGTAAATGATATACATGTTATGGCTATATTCTTTGCTTATTAAACAATGTGGTTCTTAAGTGTTGGATACTGAATTTGTTGGTGTGAATCGTCATACAAGACAACACAATTCATGAACTTCAATGGCCTAAGTAACTAGCAAGAGAATATGTGATGATGTTCATCAAAAACAAACAAAGTGTTGTGTTAATCGTTAACATCAATATTTGTTTCAATAATTGTTATTTCGATCAGGTATTATGAGAACAAAAAGGGTTATTCAAATAATTGCCGTAACCATAAAACATGGATGATTTACAAATCTCGATGGAGAAATCACATCCATAAAACTAGTGCTAAAATTCGAAAGACAATTGATTGAAAGATTACTTAGAAAGTGACATCACCGTTTAAATTATAATGGAAAGAAAACATGAAGAAACTCCATGTAGATGGAATTTTAGAGTCTTTTGATTTTTGATCAAATGACGCTTGTGAATCTTTCCTAGAGATAATTAAAACTCCATTTCATAGGCCAAAAGGGAATGAATGACTAGCTTATTGGAACTTGTACATATAGATGTATGAAGCCCATTATGTGTAGTCGAGAGCGATGGATTTTGACCTCATATGCTTTCTCCGAAAATTTGAGTGAATATATGAATATTTACTTAATAAGGATGAAGTGTGAAACATTTGGAAAAGTTCGAAGACTTTCAAGATGAAGTGCAAAATCAATGTAACAAGAAAATAAAGAATATATGATAGGATCATAAAGGAATATATTTGAGTTACAAGTTTAGCATAACATCGAAGATTTGAGGAATCGTTCCATGGATTGCATTTCCCAAAACACCATAGAGTATGGAGTGTTCGAGATATGTAATGAAACCTTGTTTAACATGGTAAGATCAGATGTGTAATTTATAAAACTGCCATTATATTTTAAAGATTAAAGCATTAGAGACTACCGCTTTTTCACTGAAAAGAGCTCCATCACGATCTGTTGAAATGACACCATATAAAGTTGTGGTTTGGGGTAAAACCCAAGTTGTCTTTCTTAAACATTGGTATGCTATGAATAAGTAATATGTTTGCAACCAAAGTCGGATAAACATGTCTTTGTATGTTATTTCGAATAATTGTTGAGTATTCCTCCATAACACCAAAGACAAAAGTGTTTATCACTTAGAACGTCGAGTTTCTTAAGAAGGAATTTTTCGTGAAAAGTTAAGTGGGAGGACAATAGAACTATGATAAGGTTAAAAGAACCTTAGATATAATGTGCTGAGTTGTGTAGAACCAAAAGCGCTCCGGAGGCAGCAACAATGCGCATGGCTCACGTGTCTCAAAGGTTGTGGTCACAGAGGTCTAAGTTCATATTGAATCAAGGAGGTCGGGTAAACAATCAAATACTAAGATTTGAGAGTAAATCATTGTTGTTTGACAATGATGAACCGACTATATGCAAATAAGCAACGATGGGCCTTGACTCCGTCAGATGGCTTGAAGCCATAGAATCCGTGATAGTTCCATACACGAGAAACCAAGCTTTGAACTTGGAAGAACCTCTGGAAGGTGTAAAACCTTACAGTCGTATTTCGATCTATAAAGAAATAGACATGGATGTTTCACATCTATGAAATAGTCGACATGTCGGGAAAGAGTTCACGACAATGTTCAAGTAGTTGACTATGACAAGGTTTGATCATTCATAGCGATATTTAGTCTAGATGGATTACTGTAGCAACCACTACATATATTGGCATATGATAGTTGAACAAACAAAACAAAGTTCTTCTAATAGAATTGTTACCTAGGACGTGTGCATAACACGATCCAAAGGGTTTTGTTAAATTCAAAGGATGCTAAAAGCATATGCAAACTTCAATGGTTGAAATAAGCATCGAGGATTTGAATAAGCATCGAGGAGTTTAATTTCATCAGAGATGATGAAGATACTTGCATTTGCAAGAAATTAAGTGGGAGCGCTAAGACATATTTCTAATTCATTATGTGGAAGACATATTGTTGATTGGAAATGATGTTTCTTTTATTGACACGTGTTAAGAATTTCATCTCGATGAAAGACTTAGGAAAAACCCAAATGTTTGGCATCAATATCTATATAGATTGAGACACTAATATGGTTGTGCCAAATGTACATAGATGAGATATTGAATGAGTTCAGTATGGAAATGACAAGAAAGGTTCATGTCACACAGAAAGGATTAAATCGAAATTCAAGTGTATCGACACTTGGTATAAGTGAAACAAAGATTCAAGTAGTTTTGATACTGGATGATTGAAATCACAAAGAGAGTTTATCAATCAAACTGTGATATGTACACATCCATATATGTCCTATACTCTAAATGTTATGAGCATATACCAAAATGATTCATAATATGATCATTGGAAGATAGTAAGGATATTCTTATGATCTTTTGGAAGAACTAAGAATATATTATTTTTGTAGAGGTGACAAATCGATGGTTAGTTCATTATAAAAGTACTGCATTGATACTAGTTTTTTCACAAAGTACAATCAAGTTTATATCAATCTAAACTAAGGGTGGCACAATATGATGGAAAGTAGGTTCCATAATGGATTTGGATGAGTTCCAAAGTTAATACATTGTGACAGATACTACAACAAAAGGCTAAGTATATGGCTGCTATTATAGTAGCAAAAGAGGGCATTTGTGTCAAGTAGTTTGTTATCAAACTAGGTGTGGTTCACAGCGGGATAGTACCATTAAGATATATTGTACGAAAATATTATCAACATGTTTTAACCCCAAGGAACTAAATACTCACCAAAGGACCAAATTTATACAAAGCCATCTCATTAGAGAATGAGTGATGCGTAGAGACGCAAAGACATGCAATTACACACGGACCTGAAAGAGTCGAATCCGAAGATCAGTTGATCACTAGCAATCATGTAAATACAACACCAGAAAGCCATAGGTGTGGAATACACAAAGATTTGACAGGATGACGTGGTAAGATCAGAGATGAAAGTTAAACATGCTAAGGCTTGTATGGGAGGCCATGGTGGGTTGTGGTTTTTGTAGTCCCATACTTGCCACTACTAGGACCCGAGTTCTTGCCTATGGTCCAAGACGAGCGTACAGCCACACGGGGGCCTGGAAACCCCCTTGACCAACTAACTTGCCTAGTAGATTCCATGAGTCACATAGTTTGGGCTTTCCATTTGACATACGCATCTTATCCGTAATCTCAAACCCTGTTCACATCATTAGGGACCGACTTCGGGACTCAACCCGTTACAGCGGCATGTCCCTAGTGCGTGACTCATGGTCTCGATGAAAGCAAGGTAAAGGTCGTGGTCAACCACTCTCTGCCGGCCTTCCAAGGAAGAGGGCTAATGATCTGGCATTAAGAATCGGTTGGTACGTGTGGGTAAAGTTGTACACCCCTGCAGGGTTAAATCTTTTCGAAAAGACGTGTCCACAGTTATGGACGAACTTGGAGACCAGATTCTAAGATCATAGAGAACTTTAACCTAATCGTAAAACTTGGCAAGTTGATCAACATGTGCTTAAGGATGCTTCCTCATGGGTACGAGGGGGTGATCCTAGATAGGTTCAGCTGATGATGATTTGGTGGATATCAAGAGATGATCAAAACTAGAGTTATCGCTCTCTTATCCCCTTTTAAAATATTCTGATTAGTCGAGATTCTTCTCCCTCTTTTTTTACAAACAAAGATGGCCTTGAGAGAAATGACTCCACCAGCCATAAGTCTTGCGGAGTACACCCTGTACTCACCCTTGCTTCGTTGATACTTTTGCAGCAGGGTAAGTGTTACCATAGAAGAAGAGTTCTTCACAGCATCAACATCGACGAGTAGTTTGGAGTTCCTAGTCGGCAGTCTGGATCTATGGATTGGACGTCATCGTTATGCTTTAGGCCTCTTAGGCCATTTGTTAAGTTTGCTATACTTAATAGAAAATTTTGCCTTCCGTTGTTTGATGTTTGTGGTCAGTGACCTCTACTTGTAATATTTTGGTTCTTCGCTCAGTTATGAGCTTGCTGTAATAATTCTTGTGTCGTAGGGTCACTACTGTGTTATCAATTCTCCCTCTATATGCTTTCGAGATTTAGGTTAGGCTTATATCAGACAGAGGTCTGGGATTTGTCTAACCCTAATCCCGGGGGTGTCACAATAACCGCTTTGGATCTTTGACGGTTAGTACTCTATCGACTCGTTGCTACAATCTAGTAGATAGATCTTGGCTTGTGTGTGCTCATGCGATAGAATTTTTTGTTTTCCATGCTACGAACCCATACAAAAGGATAGTAGGTAAAATACCGTACCTAGTATTCTTCATCTTAGTATCGCTAAGAACAACATTAGCGGTCTTGACGCTGTTCCCATGTTGATGCTTGTCAAAGCGATTAGGGCAGCTAGGAACCCAATGATCAGGATCGTTACAGACGTGGCAAGAGCCTTTCCTCTTATCATTTTTATTCTTAAATTTGGTTGAGTGTGTGGCCTTGTTCTTGCCATCAAACTTCCCTTTGCCTTCAGATTTGTTCTTATTCTTGAATTTGTGGGATTGGAAGTTTTTCCTCTGCACCAAATTGGCACTAGAACCTCCCTGAAATCCTCAAGAAATTTTTTCCTTTGCTCTCGTCTTCTCTTCCACATGAAGAGACCCATTGAGATCCATAACGGAAAACTCTTGTCTCTTTTGTTTCAGAGAAGTAGCAAAGTTCCTCTACAAGGAGGAAGCTTGGAAATAATGCCACCGACCACAAATTTGTCCGGTAGGGTACACTTGAACTATTCAAGTTCTCTGGCAAGTGATTGTATCTCATGATCTTGCTCAACGATAGAGCGCTCATCAACCATATTGTAGTCATAGAATTGCTCCTTGACATACAACTCAGTGCTAGCATCCGAGACCCCAAACTAGGCCTCAAGCGAATCCCATGTGTCCTTGCCATTATCAAATGTCATATACGGGTCAAAAATGTTGTCCCCAAAAACACTAAACGGAGTTGCCATAAAAATGGTATCGGCTTTCTTAAAGGACGTTTCCTGCTCAGCAGAAAGTTCTCCTTCAGACTTGCCAAGAGTGGCGCTATAGCAGTTTAGGTTTTCAAACCAAAGAACTGCTCTCGTATTCCATCTCTTATAGTACATGCCATCAAAAGGAGGCGGCCTAGTAGCCGCGGCTACACCAGTGGAATTCAGTTGTCTATCATCAGGTTTTTGGATTGTTAAAAATATAAGAAATAATCCATATGATTTAATCAGAATAATAAACCAATAAAGCATGATCATACAAACAGTACTAAAACCAATCATGCAGATCAACAAAGTAGATGAACAGATTACATATATACAAGATAAAGTTATCACATCTACACCAAATGCTAGAACTATAAACTCTACCATAATCTGAAATAGATAGATTGAGATCACATAGGGTGTAGTGATGGCAGTAGCCACAGCGGTAGCAGTAGCAAAGTTGTCACCCATGTTGAGGTTGCCGAAGAGGTCGGTGACATCCGGAAAGAAGTCGTCGTTAGGGAATGTCACATCCCAAGATTTTCCAAATCTTGTAATGTGAAAAATAAATGAATAAAATAAAACTTTGTTGATTTTCAGGGTGAGAAGAAACTTTTTGATTCCAATTGGAAACTTTCAAAACCTATTTGGATCAAATAAAATCCTAAAGGGATTTAAAAAGGTAAATAAACAATAAAGCCAAAAATATTTGGAATTACTATTTTGAATCTTTTAATAAAAAGATTTGGTTTTCAAATGAAAAGGTAGAAATATAAATAAAGATTATTTTATAGAGCCAAATTAAAACTTGGCCAAGCCTTTGAAATAAAATATTTCTATTTGATAAAAGTAGTAAAGGTTTATTTAAATAAAATAATAAGGATTTGATATCCAAAGTTTATTAAAAATAAAGGTTTTACTATTTTAATTAAACATCAAAACTTATTTATTTATTTTAAACAAATTTTCCAAGTATTCTTTATTTTTCAAATAAAACCTACTGATTTGGTTTTTAAAAATATTTAGATTTCAATGGAGATTTTAAATAAATTAAAACCCATTTGGTTTATTAACTAATGTCCATTTATTTAATTATAAATGGACCCTAAAATAAAATTATTATTTTATTTTATTTTGGACTTTGGTTTACGTTAAACAGAACCAAAACCCAATACAAGTGTGGTGAATGTTTGAATTGATTTGAATGCTTGATTGGTTGTTTGAATTTCAAAACAGAAAATAGAATTGGAAAAAGATAAAACATTTAGGAAGGAAAAAAATAGAAATGAACACAGCCCAGCCGGCCAGCCCAATAAGCCCAACAACCAGCCCACTCCCTCTCTCCCGAGGAAAACGATTCACACATGTTAACTGAACCACACAGACGCTGACACATGGACCCTCTTTCCCTCTCACTCCCCCGCTGACAGCAAGGTCCCACCTATCATGTTCATCGTCTTCAAGCCGCGTTGATTCCTCCTCGCCGTTTCCTGTCCTTTACTCCGGCGATCAATTCGCGTTGTTAACAGCCATTACTCCCCATGCGACCCCGCGGTATTAAACGCCTTCTCCTTCTCCTCCTTTCCCCTTAAACCCCGTTGCACGAGCGCCACCAGGCTGCCCTGAATCGAAGCAGCACCGCCGCTGCTCCGACGAGCATCTCCAGTAAATTCTGGCGAACCACTGCCACCCCTCACCTCCCCAAGCACACAGACACCATCCCCAGATCCTTGCGCACCTGCCCGTGCTTTCCATTCACCCGCGGGCGTCCCAGAGCGTCGACTTCGACAACTTCTAAGCGCCGCCGCGCCTGCTTCCCACTCCGGCGAACTCCACAGGTAAACTCCGTTCGCCCCAGCACTCCTCGATGATACTCCCACACTCTCCACACTCTCCTGCATCTGACCATGCTCTTGTCTTGCCTTAGGGCGATCTGCAACGTCGCCCCCGACAACGAACAAAACCAACTGACACCGACGACGTCTCCGGCGAGCGATTACTCCCGTCCCCGTGCGCCCCTTGCTTCCTCGAGAGCACCTTGAGCACCACCACAACCACGCGAACACGGTGAGACCTTCCTCTGCCTTCTTTGCTTCCTAGAACCGCCGCTAGCCCACCGTCTGAGCGTGCGCCGCCGCCAGCCGCCGCACAGTGCCGCCCGTTGTTGACCAAGCAGTAGCGTTCGTAGGATCTAGATCGGACGAACGCGATAGATCACTTAAACGCTGAAGGGGTGCGCAACCAGAGCCGTGCGATATGCTTAGATCCAACACACCAGAGAGGCTGATCTGCACGAAGCGGTACCGCCCAATAAGAACGCGACGCGTGGCCAGTCTTTGTTTAAAACAGAATTTGAAATCAGATTTAGATGCAAATCTGAAACCCTTTTAACTTTTGATCCACACGTCCAAAATTTGCAAACTTTATATCAATGGAATCAGTGGAACAAGCCCTAGCCAACCATGCAATTTCTTTAGTAAAAAGCCTCTGGTAAAATGTTTGTTTTTGCAGAAACATTTGTAAGCTTGTTTAGGTTATAAAAATTATTCCAAAATGTTTTTAAGGATGAAATCTTTGCAAATTGGTTTGTTGTGAACCTACTGACCCTAGGAACCAACCCATGGATTTAAAAATGATTTTGGTGAAATTTAGGATGGATTAATTGATTTAGCCCATTTCTAGCCAATTAAAAATATTGTTTTGTTATGAAAATGATTTTGGAGTAAAAACTTTGGGAAAATGATTTGGATCAAACCTAATGACCCTAAACACCAAGTTTTGTGAATTAACAACTTATTTGGTGAACATTATAAAATTGTTGCTTTGATAAAACATTTTCCACCACATAAAATAATGAATGGATTTAAAAATGGTTTATAGACAAAACCTTTTGCAAATGACTTTGCCACTTTGGAAAATGACCACTTTGAACCTTTCAAAGTTTAGAGCCTATTAGAAACCACCTTTTCAAATAAAACTACCTTTTGCATGCTTGCATGCATGACTTAGTTCCTACTATTTTATGTGTGTGTTTGATTGTTTGAATATTGGTTGGAATGCTAGTTGATATTGTGTTTGCTTGATTGATTTGTAGTGAAGTTAGAAAAGTGTGAAACTAGCAAGATCAAGAAGTGAACCAACTTTCCCTACCAAAAAGGCAAGTGACACTATCATCTAAAGTCCTACTATTTTCATTATACTTAGTGGATTTTGAAACATGCATGAAAAGAATTTCTATACTTATGCTATGCCAAATCCTAATAGGATGCCTTATATATTCCTTAGTGAAAACAATGTAGTTGTAAAATGCTTAGCCATGCTATATATTTTGAGAAGAGATACATGTTGAGATTTTATGAAGTTGAGAAAAGACTTATGTTTTATATAATAAAACAAGGACTCAATGAACCACCTAGGTGGACAAGGGTACTTTGAGTTTTGGATAAGGTGACAACAAAAGGAACCATGTCTATGGCAATCTCTTTGTGTTGTGCACCAAAATAAAACCACCTAGGAACTTAGAGATTGAACATGTTTCTCCAATTGTGGCTTTCGTGTACAGCCACATGCTATTATGGCTCTGGCTTAGTCAACTACATTGGTAAGACCCATGCATTATCTTCAGGTCACTGAAAATGAGGGAACTCGAAACCCTACATGGGTATCTGAAGACAAGCTAGCAATGGTGTATGGGAGGACCCTCTGGAAAGACTTCGTCACATTCTCAATCTGCCAGTACTCCATCTTGGTGAGTACTTATCCAGCGGCCACTGGTGGCAACAAGATGAGATTGTGTCATGTGGGTAAAGTGTACAACTTCTGCAGAAGATAATAAAATCTAAGTACTTAGCCGTGTCCCCGGTTATGGACAATACTGAGCAACTAAAGCTTGAAGCTATGGGAAATCTCGACATTCCAATTTCTAAAAGAAGACTTTAAAGTAACAACAAAAGACTTGAAGCACTTGGGGATTTGCCAAGGAGCTCAAGGGATTTTTGATAAAAACTTGAAGCACTTGGGGGTACCAAGGAGCTCAAGAGATTTTTGATAAAAACTTGAAGCACTTGGGGATTTACCAAGGAGCTCAAGGGATTTTGACAAAGACTTGAACACTTGGGGATTTACCAAGGAGTTTAGAAAGATTTGACAAAAGAACAAAATCATTTTGAAAAGATAGGATAAATTATTGCTTTCTGCAAATGAGCCTAAAACCCTACTTAGCCAAATATGCATGTAATGATAGGATCCACATGTATTCTACATAGTAGTGAAACTTGCCAATACAATTCAAATGTATTGACCCTTGTGGATGTAACTTGTAATGTTGCAGGTTTGATTGAAATTAGAGAAGTTGATTGATTAGGATTACAAAGTCTACAACCAACATGTTTGCCTGTGGCACTTTGAAGATGAAGGACCCCATGCTTAAAGATATTCTGCTGCAATGTAATGTATTAGCCAAATGAGCTATGTAAGATGTAATAAAATTATGTTATTCCTGGTTATAAAGTTATATTATGACCTTTGTTTCTTGATATTACATCTTAACTGTGGATGCTAGCTATTGATCCAGGGACTAGCATTGTAAACACAGGGATCTCTACCTTATCTAAGGTTGGGATCTCTTACAGATGGTATCAGAGCATTGTGTTGCCTGTAGGATTTGTAACCCTAGGATTGGACAAAACCCCTTAGAAAAAAGGAGTTGTATTTGATCCAAAACTTATTTACAAACAATCTTGTAAATTCTTTCCTCAACCATTTTGGTTTTGATTCTACATCTCCTCTATTTCAACTTGATGGTAAAGCCTACCCCATGACCAAAGACTTCACCATGTGCAAAGAACTTCTTCAACTCTAATGACTTCAACATCTTCAACTCTAATGACTTCAACATCTTCAGCATATTCACCAAGAACTTCGATCTTGAATGTCACTAAGGACAAGTGAGACAAGGAAATCTTGCTCAAGATTTGGAGACTAAGGAAACACAAATTAGAAGGAGCCCACATCATTTGAAGTTTTGTAACCAAGAGTTTTTCCCAAGGAAACCATGATCTCATGCAAAGAAGAATCAACCAAGAAGGATGGAAAGATCACAAGTGAACCATATAGATGGACTACCATATTTTAGTTAAGTCAAACCCACCAACTTATGTGGTGTAACAAAAATATTTTGTTGCCTAAGTATGTGCTTGAACTTTGTTGTTTGAGTGAAAAGTTGTTTGTGATTGATTGCACCTTGTTTGTGTGAATTGTGATGTGTGTGATTAGAATTATTTCCTTAGAAAATCTTTTGCCTATTCTAATCTCCATTCAACCCAAATAGATGACTACTCCAAGAAACTCCAAGGTTGATGACACCAACACCAACCAAGAGGACAACATGAGAGAACTCATATCAACCCAAAACCAGTTGAACCAAATGACAGCTCAGTTCATAGCCAACACCAGTGGGGAAGATCCAACCCTACAAGGATTTTTGGAAAACCAAGCTGAAATGTTGCATAAGGTGACAGACCAAATGCTCAACATGGAAAACAACTTTTCCAAAGGAGACAAGAATGTTATTCTAAAAGGAACCAAAGCTTGCAATATTTGTGGAGACAAGGATCACACTTCTAAGGAGCATGGAGATCAATGCCCCAACTGTGAAGAGAAACATCCTGTTGGCCAATGTCCCACCTCTCAAGCTACTTGCTACTTATGTGAAGGAAACAACCATGTCCCTATCCAATGCCCCATCTATTCCATTGTTGAACAAAGGAAACAAGGTGGAGTGCAACAAATGATTGCAAACTATCCAGAGGGATCTAAGTCTACCAAGAAGAATGAGGACAAAGGAAAAGCTCCACTTATACCTCCATGCAATACAACCCAATTCAAAGGACCAAAGAAGAGGCATGTGAATTTTCCAAAGAGCAATAGAAGGTCCAAGAAGCATGTAGACATTCCTACCTACCATATAACATATGAGCAACATGAACTAGATGCACTCCTAGCTTTGGAGAAGCCCAAAAAGAAAAAGAAGGACAAAAGCCATGTGCAATGTCATCATTGCAAAGAAATGGGACACTATTCCAGTGAATGTCCAGAGAAACAGAAGTATAAAGAGATTGGCCAAGTATGGTGCAACAACTGCAAAGGACTAGGCCATTATGCAGCAACTTGTCCACAAGAGACACGTGAAGAACTCAAAGCTATCATGTGTTTCAATTGCAAAAACCCAGGACATTATGCAAGCAATTGTCCAGAAAAGATGAAGAACAAGTTAAACAAGCCTATGAAGGATCTCAGCCTTGGCCCATGAGTCAAGTGTGGAAACAAAGGACACTATGCAGATGTTTGCCCAGAGAAGCTTTCCCCAAGATCCAAAGCAAACCAATATGTAATTTAGTTTGAAAATTTTTAAGGGTGGTAGTACCCTAGATGTTTTGAGCCTACTTGTAACCCTAGCCTTCCCAAATCTCGGGACGAGATTTATTTTAAGGGTGGTAGCCTGTCACATCCCAAGATTTTCCAAATCTTGTAATGTGAAAAATAAATGAATAAAATAAAACTTTGTTGATTTTCAGGGTGAGAAGAAACTTTTTGATTCTAATTGGAAACTTTCAAAACCTATTTGGATCAAATAAAATCCTAAAGGGATTTTAAAAGGTAAATAAACAATAAAGCCAAAAATATTTGGAATTACTATTTTGAATCTTTTAATAAAAATATTTGGTTTTCAAATGAAAAGGTAGAAATATAAATAAAGATTATTTTATAGAGCCAAATTAAAACTTGGCCAAGCCTTTGAAATAAAATATTTCTATTTGATAAAAATAGTAAAGGTTTATTTAAATAAAATAATAATCATTTGATATCCAAAGTTTATTAAAAATAAATGTTTTACTATTTTAATTAAACATCAAAACTTATTTATTTATTTTAAACAAATTTTCCAAGTATTCTTTATTTTTCAAATAAAACCTACTTATTTGGTTTTTAAAAATATTTAGATTTCAATGGAGATTTTAAATAAATTAAAACCCATTTGGTTTATTAACTAATGTCCATTTATTTAATTATAAATGGACCCTAAAATAAAATTATTATTTTATTTTATTTTGGACTTTGGTTTATGTTAAACAGAACCAAAGCCCAATACAAGTGTGGTGAATGTTTGAATTGATTTGAATGCTTGATTGCTTGTTTGAATTTCAAAACAGAAAATAGAATTGGAAAAAGATAAAACATTCAGGAAGGAAAAAAATAGAAATGAACACAGCCCAGCCGGCCAGCCCAATAAGCCCAACAACCAGCCCACTCCCTCTCTCCCGAGGAAAACGATTCACACATGTTAACTGACCCACACAGACACTGACAGATGGACCCTCTTTCCCTCTCACTCCCCCGCTGACAGCAAGGTCCCACCTCTCATGTTCATCGTCTTCAAGCCGCGTTGATTCCTCCTCGCCGTTTCTTGTCCTTTACTCCGGCGATCAATTCGCGCTGTTAACAGCCATTACTCCCCATGCGACCCCGCGGTATTAAACGCCTGCTCCTTCTCCTCCTTTCCCCTTAAACCCCGTTGCACGAGCGCCACCAGGCTGCCCTGAATCGAAGCAGCACCGCCGCTGCTCCGACGAGCATCTCCAGTAAATTCCGGCGAACCACTGCCGCCCCTCACCTCCCCAAGCACACAGGAACCATCCCCAGATCCTTGCGCACCTGCCCGTGCTTTCCATTCACCCGCGGGCGTCCCAGAGCGTCGACTTCGACAACTTCTGAGCGCCGTCGCGCCTGCTTCCCACTCCGGCGAACTCCACAGGTAAACTCCGTTCGCCCCAGCACTCCTCGATGATACTCCCACACTCGCCACACTCTCCTGCATCTGACCATGCTCTTGTCTTGCCTTATGGCGATCTGCAACGTCGCCCCCGACAACGAACAGAACCAACTGACGCCGACGACGTCTCCGTGACGATTACTCCGTCCCCGTGCGCCCCTTGCTTCCTCGAGAGCACCTTGAGCACCACCACGACCACGCGAACACGGTGAGACCTTCCTCTGCCTTCTTTGCTTCCTAGAACCGCCGCTAGCCCACCGTCTGAGCGTGCGCTGCCGCCAGCCGCCGCACAGCGCCGCCCGTTGCTGACCAAGCAGTAGCGTCCGTAGGATCTAGATCGGACGAACGCGATAGATCACTTAAACGCTGAAGGGGTACGCAACCAGAGCCATGCGATCTGCTTAGATCCAACGCACCAGAGAGGCTGATCCGCACGAAGCGGTACCGCCCAATAAGAACGCGACGCGTGGCCAGTCTTTGTTTAAAACAGAATTTGAAATCAGATTTAGATGCAAATCTGAAACCCTTGTAACTTTTGATCCACACGTCCAAAATTTGCAAACTTTATATCAATGGAATCAGTGGAACAAGCCCTAGCCAACAATGCAATTTGTTTAGTAAAAAGCCTCTGGTAAAATGTTTGTTTTTGCAGAAACATTTGTAAGCTTGTTTAGGTTATAAAAATTATTCCAAAATGTTTTTAAGGATGAAATCTTTGCAAATTGGTTTGTTGTGAACCTACTGACCCTAGGAACCAACCCATGGATTTAAAAATGATTTTGGTGAAATTTAGGATGGATTAATTGATTTAGCCCATTTCTAGCCAATTAAAAATATGGTTTTGTTATGAAAATGATTTTGGAGTAAAAACTTTGGGAAAATGATTTGGATCAAACCTAATGACCCTAAACACCAAGTTTTGTGAATTAACAACTTATTTTGTGAACATTATAAAATTGTTGCTTTGATAAAACATTTTCCACCACATAAAATAATGAATGGATTTAAAAATGGTTTATAGACAAAACCTTTTGCAAATGACTTTGCCACTTTGGAAAATGACCACTTTGAACCTTACAAAGTTTAGAGCCTAGTAGAAACCACCTTTGCAAATAAAACTACCTTTTGCATGCTTGCATGCATGACTTAGTTCCTACTATTTTATGTGTGTGTTTGATTGTTTGAATATTGGTTGGAATGCTAGTTGATATTGTGTTTGCTTGATTGATTTGTAGTGAAGTTAGAAAAGTGTGAAACTAGCAAGATCAAGAAGTGAACCAACTTTCCCTACCAAAAAGGCAAGTGACACTATCATCTAAAGTCCTACTATTTTCATTATACTTAGTGGATTTTGAAACATGCATGAAAAGAATTTCTATACTTATGCTATGCCAAATCCTAATAGGATGCCTTATATATTCCTTAGTGAAAACAATATAGTTGTAAAATGCTTAGCCATGCTAGATATTTTGAGAAGAGATACATGTTGAGATTTTATGAAGTTGAGAAAAGACTTATGTTTTATATAATAAAACAAGGACTCAATGAACCACCTGGGTGGACAAGGATACTTTGAGTTTTGGATAAGGTGACAACAAAAGGAACCATGTCTATGGCAATATCTTTGTGTTGTGCACCAAAAGAAAACCACCCAGGAACTTAGAGATTGAACATGTTTCTCCAATTGTGGCTTTCGTGTACAGCCACATGCTATTATGGCTCTGGCTTAGTCAACTACATTGGGAAGACCCATGCATTGTCTTTAGGTCACTGAAAATGAGGGAACTCGAAACCCTACATGGGTGTCTGAAGACAAGCTAGCAATGGTGTATGGGAGGACCCTCTGGAAAGACTTCGTCACATTCTCAATCTGCCAGTACTCCATCTTGGTGAGTACTTATCCAGCGGCCACTAGTGGCAACAAGATGAGATTGTGTCATGTGGGTAAAGTGTACAACTTCTGCAGAAGATAATAAAATCTAAGTACTTAGCCGTGTCCCCGGTTATGGACAATACTGAGCAACTAAAGCTTGAAGCTATGGGAAATCTCGACATTCCAATTTCTAAAAGAAGACTTTAAAGTAACAACAAAAGACTTGAAGCACTTGGGGATTTACCAAGGAGCTCAAGGGATTTTTGATAAAAACTTGAAGCACTTGGGGGTACCAAGGAGCTCAAGAGATTTTTGATAAAAACTTGAAGCACTTGGGGATTTACCAAGGAGCTCAAGGGATTTTGACAAAGACTTGAACACTTGGGGATTTACCAAGGAGTTCAAAAAGATTTGACAAAAGAACAAAATCATTTTGAAAAGATAGGATAAATTATTGCTTTCTGCAAATGAGCCTAAAACCCTACTTAGCCAAATATGCATGTAATGATAGGATCCACATATATTCTACATAGTAGTGAAACTTGCCAATACAATTCAAATGTATTGACCCTTGTGGCTGTAACTTGTAATGTTGCAGGTTTGATTGAAATTAGAGAAGTTGATTGATTAGGATTACAAAGTCTACAACCAACATGTTTGCCTATGGCACTTTGAAGATGAAGGACCCCATGCTTAAAGATATTTTGCTGCAATGTAATGTATTAGCCAAATGAGCTATGTAATATGTAATAAAATTATGTTATTCCTGGTTATAAAGTTATATTATGACCTTTGTTTCTTAATATTACATCTTAACTGTGGATGCTAGCTATTGATCCAGGGACTAGCATTGTAAACACAGGGATCTCTACCTTATCTAAGGTTGGGACCTCTTATAGGGAACTCATCGGCGACCGACGTCGTGGTAGCCAGTAGTCGCGCTCCACAAAAACCTGACCACCCCTCACCCGTATAGGTTCACGAGAAGGCGGGGTTCCGAAGGTCTATTGTCCCGATCTGTGGTGCACGCCGCAAGCGGGGATGGGAAAGACGAAGGCGGCGGCGCAAGGTTCTAGAAGTAGGTGCGTGTGTGGATTACCGATTAGGTTTAACGCAGATGCTTATATAGTGCTGGTCAGGGAGATCGTGCGGCACAACCCATGTCCGAGTCGATAACATCCCATGATCCATAAAATCTAGAAACGGCTAATTGATTAACGCGTCCGTTTATGACTCATAATTAATCCATGATTAATTTTCCTAAATAGTAAAATAAAGCTCGGCTTGGCGATATTCCTGTAACCCGCGACACGTGCGTGCATCATGACGAGGCGAGGTGGGCGGCGTTGGCGGAGTTCGCGAGGGCTTTCTCCTTCTCACACCTTAGTGAGTGGTGCAATGTTGGGAATATTCCCTAGAGGAAATCATGTATGATGATATTTCCCATTGTATTCATAAAGTTATTAAGTTGTCCTTGTATGAGCATCTGATGTATATCATTGAATATATGATTCGGTTGTGGATTTATACACTCATGTTGTTCATACTAAATATCCTTGGTCATTAAGGTTGTGTTGGACACACAACTTAGACCAATGTGAAAGTCGGCTAATGACTCGGTTCCACTTGTCATGGGCATGGTGATGCTATTCTGACTTACACAAATTCGGCTAAAGAGTTTAGCGAGTTGGATTGGCCCATATTGAGGTACAACGAACAAGTCATCATTTTTATATCTCAATCAATGTAATCCTTAGACCAAAGGTTGTTGCATAGTCTGAGTTGAGGATCACCGACTTAGGTTTTGTCAGACGTTGATTCCTAACTGGGTAGTTATAAAGGCAGAGTTCGGGTTGACTGAGAATCAAGATGCGTGATGTGGATAACCAAGTTGGGATTTTGCCCCTCTAGTTGGAGAGATATTCTATGGGCCCTCTCGGATGATATGATTCGTAAAGCATGGCCATGCATGACTCGGTTAAGTGTTAACCGAGGCGATCGACTAAGAGTTAGTCGGATGAATCACTTATCTTGGATCGAGAAGCGGGTCAGACTATTCAAGGGATAGTAATTATTCTCCTATAGTATGACAAGGTATATCATGAGGTAAAAGGGACTCAGACGCAAGTCGCACTGGAAAGGTGATACGTCCAATTTGCATCACCATTCTACATCATAATTTGCCTCAATTCATTGATATATGTCTTATTATGAGGTGTTACTTATGTCTTTCCCTCTGTTTTTGCATGTTGAATGATTCTTGGAGGATGAACTGCCGGAGTCAGGATTCTGATGGAAAAAAGAGGTGATTTGATGCAATTTCGCGAAGATCAGAAAAATACCAGAAAAATATTGGAAAATTATACTTTCCCAGAAGATGAAGGAAGCCAGAAGGGGAGGCGTAGCTGGGCCATAGGGGGCCCAAACCCCCCTAGGCGCGGGTCCCCCCTGGGCTACGCCTAGGGCAGGTGTGGCCCACCTGGCCGGCCTCTGACTCTTCCCTCTCGCCTATAACTTCCTCTCGGAACCCTAATACCAGGGGAGCGACCACATAAAGATTTCTGCCGCCTCTGCACAGCAGAAAACAGCGAGAGAGAAGAGCTCTCCGGTAGACAGATTTCTACCGGGGAAATTCCTTCCCGGAGAGGGGAGATCGTCGCCATCAACACCATCATCAAGCTAGGCTTCATCGGGATCATCATCATCATCCACACCATCATCTCCACCAGAACCATCATCACCATTCCATCCCGCTGTAACAATCGTGTTGAATACTTGCTTAGTTCTTAGGGGGAACTTTCCCGGTGTTGATTACTATTGTAGTTGATGCTTGTGAGTGGAACCATTGGATTATTGTTTATGTTCAGATTGTTATCTGTTACCATATCATCTTTGATCTTGATCCATATGATGTCTCGTGAGTAGTTCGTTTAGTTCTTGAGGACATGGGATAAGTCATGTTGCTAGTAGTGGATTTGTGTTGACTTATTATTCAATGGTTTAGTATTTAAGTTGTAGTGATATTCTTCTAGTGGTGTCATGTGAACGTCGACTACATGATACTTCACCATTTATGGGCCTAGGGGAATGCATTATGTATTTGGCTACTAATTGTGGGGTTGCCGGAGTGACAGAAACCTGAACCCCCGTTAGGACACCTTTGCACAAGGGAGTGTAGGATCTCAGAGTTTAAGGCTGTAGTTAGGTTTATATCTTAATTACTTTCTTGTAGTTGAGGATGCTTGCAGGGGGTTTAATCACAAGTATGTATTAGTCCAAGTAAGGTCGGTACATTAGCACAGGTTCACCCACACAACACTTACAATCACCAAAGAAGGGTACTCAGCTATTTGAAGCGAAAGCACTTGACAGAATTCCCATGTGTCCTCGAGAATGTTTGGTCCTTATAAGTATTTCCACCGGCTTGTCCTTTGCTAAGAAAGGATTGGGCCACTTGCTGCGTTTGTTCGTTGTCTTTATTACTTGCACTTTGTTTTATTGCTTTATCAAAAAACCCCTAAAAATTCGTTTGCTAAGTATTTACAGAGAGTTCCTTCTCCATACCACTAGTCAACACCTTCTGCTCCTCGTTGGGATCGACAGTCCTATTTGTCGAAAGTACTACAATGCAACACCTATACTTATGGGTCATCAAGACTATTTTCTGGCGCCGTTGCCAGGGAGTGAAGCGTTATTGATGAGTGGAACTGGTAAACAAAACTTCTACTGTGAGTATTGATTTTTGTTTCTGTTTGTTGCTTTGTTTCCAATATAGATAACCCACTTGGTTTTCTGTTTGGGAAAACTACTACCATTGTTAGGGTAGTAGATGAACCACCACCTATTGAGATAGATCCTTTTAAGATACCTGCAAGTATTTTTGATCGTGTGATGGATAATTATTATTTGGGGGATGGAACTGTCCATCCTGGTGATCATTTGCTTTTTATCCATGAATTATGCGGGTTGTTTAAGTGTGCAGGTATCACAACTAAACAGGTGAAGAAGAAGTTACTCTCTATATCCTTGCAAGGGAGAGCTGAAGAATGGTATAAGCTGCTGAAGAATGGACAGTCCATGGAATGGGAGGAAATAGCATCTCTCTTTTATTTTAAATTCTATCCTCCCAGTGAAATTCATAAGTATAGAAATCTGATATATAACTTTTGGCCTCTTGATGGAGAGAGTACAGCTCAAGCTTGGGGGATATTGAAGTTACTAATGCTTAAATGTATTATTCATGAACTGCCTAAAAATATTATTATCAATAAATTCTATGCTAGGCTTTATCTTCATGATAAAGATTTACTAGATGCTTCTTGTGCTGGATCATTCACACGTATGAAGGAATAAGCTAAATGGGATCTCCTAGGCCGTATTCAAGAGAACACTGAAGCTTGGGAGAATGACAAAGGAAGAAAGTCAGGTATAAACTATGATTATGAATGCATTAAATCTTTTATGGGAACTGATGACTTCCGTGATATTAGTAATGAGTTTGGTCTTGATTCCCAAAGTATTGCCAACTGTTTTAAGGCCTTTGCCTCTTACATAGAAATTCCCAAAAAGAAGTGGAATATGTACCATGCACCTTATAAAGATGTTGTTAGTCATGTTCCTGTTAGAAGTACTGAAGTTTGTACTACTAATCATATTGTGCCTGAATCTTATGTTGAGAAAGTTCATTTTCCAGCTAAGGTAAAGGAGTATTATATGATGATTAGTGCAAATAACAAAGGTACAATGAAAACTGTGGAACCTGATGAGCAAATGAATATTGAACATGTGGTAGCTATTGTGAAAGACCCTGTCACTGGAAAAATAGAGGATGAGCACATTGTCTTCTGTGAAGACGCTTCTAATATAATTTCTCATCCTAATAAAGATAGAGAAGCTACTGTGCAGAGGCACTCTATTAAAATTGGTGATCATTGCTACTATGGTTTATGTGACATTGGTGCTAGTTCTAGTGTTATTCCTTATGAGCTTTACAGGGAAATTATGCTTGAAATTGGTCATTGTGAGCTTGAGGACATTGATGTGGTTATTCACCTTGATAATAAGGAAACCATTTGCCCTATTGGTATTGTAAGAGATGTGGAGGTTCTCTGCAGTAATATTAAATATCTTGCTGATTTTCTAGTGCTTAATTCAGCAGCTAGCAAAACTTGTCCAATCATTTTTTGTAGACCTTTCTTGAACACTTGTGGAGCTATTATAGATTGTAAGAATGAGAAAGTTTTAACTAAGTTTGATGGAGATTCTTATGAGTTTAACTTTTCCAAATTTGCTAAAGTTCCTTGTGAAAATAGTTTGCCTAATAAAGATTTCAGGATGGAACAACTTGCTTCTATTGATCCAGTTTATGACCTTGGACCTCTTTTTGATGACTTTAAGTATGCTCATTCTAAGGATAATGTTGTTGCCAATGATAGTTATATTGTCAACTTTATTCAAAGTGCTACTAAAAGTTATTATGAGAGAGGGAAACATGGTTTTATGCACCTCAATAATATTAAGTTTCCCCGTTTTATGTTGAAAGCTTTGAAAATGCATTTGTTTTGTCTTCCTATGCTAGTTTATTTTTTTTAGCAATTCATTTTCTCATGATACCCCCATGCATAGGAAGTGGGTTAGACTCAAATGTGTTGGTTATTTGCTTCTTGATGCTCTCTTTCACTTCAAATATTTATCTCCTATGTGAGCATTTTTGAAATTTTCACGCCTAACTTAGAGGCATTAAAGAAAAGTACTTCTTGGGAGATAACCCAATAGTTTTGTCGAGTCTTGGAAGTTATTATCTCAGTAATAACCGCTCCTTATCCTTTTTGTTTTGGTTTTTTGTGTCAACTTCAACTACTTTTAAGAAGTAGAGGAGTTGTGAAAAGTGGCTATATTGGGACAGATTTTGTGCTGCATTGTAAAAATTCATAAGGGAACTCAGTATTTCGGATGGAGCTGTATTTTTTTGTGCTTGTTCTCCAAGTTGTTACCCAACTTTCATTAGTTTTGCACTTTTTTATTTGCGAAACATAAGGTTTTCTAAAAAATCAATCTTTACCTGCTAGTCTGCTTTGACAGATTTCTGCCATCCTTTGCATTTCCTTCGTATATTGATTCCCTTCCAGATTCTTTTGGGTTTTTGGAAAGGATTTGTTACAGTAGCTTTTGTTTTGTTGGATTTTAGTTGAAGTGTGTACCTAAAGGTTTATTGTTTTTTCTTACACTAATGTTGCCATTGAAGTTTGTGTATTGCCTAGTGAGGAAAAGGAATTTCCAGGAGAAGGAGAAAAGGAGTCTGCAGAGTTCATCTTTGAATAGGTGAAAGTGGTGAAAACAGAAGATTCGTGAAAGCCTAATATTTTTATATTTTTGATGTTTTTATTACATAAGGCGGGTTACGAAACGAAACAGAGGAGGAAACGGAGGCCGGGGTGGCCAAATCCACCCCTGGCGCGGGCCCCAGC
Organism: Avena insularis; assembly: GCA_023614405.1. Taxonomy (NCBI): domain Eukaryota; kingdom Viridiplantae; phylum Streptophyta; class Magnoliopsida; order Poales; family Poaceae; genus Avena; species Avena insularis. The sequence continues at coordinate 407,362,107 of CM042697.1, forward strand.
TGGCCGCGCCTGGAGGGGTGTGAGCCCCCCGAGCTCCGTCTCCGCCTCATTTTCATACCAGTACCTTCCTTATGCTTTGAAACTTTGTAATATATAACCCCCCTGGATCCCCTGAGGTTCGTGCATCGTGTTCTCGTCGTGTTTTTGTTTTGATCTATTTCTGTCAAGAAATCTTCTCAAGTTTAGAGCACCATGGTATCCGCCAACGACAAAGGTAAGAAGCTTGAAGAAGATGATCCTCAAAAACCCGAGAAGGAGGAGATTTTGGTTTGGGATGAAGAAGACATGAAGGAAGACGAGCATCCGGACACCCGCGCTACCGTCGCAATGTAGAGGGAGTGGTCCCAACCTTTATTAACATAAGGTGGTGTCCCCTGTGTTTACAATGCTAATCCCTGGATCAATAGCTAGCATCCACAGTTTAGATGTAATATCAAGAAACAAAGGTCATAATATAACTATATAACTAGGAATAACATAATTTTATTACATCTTTAGATAGCTCATTTGGCTATTACATTACATTGCAGCGGAATAAGTATAAGCATGGGGTCCTTCATCTTCAAAGTGCCACAGGCAGACATGTTGGTTGTAGACTTTGTAATCCTAATCAATCAATCTTCACTAAAATCAATCAAACCTGCAACATTACAAGTTACAGCCACAAGGGTCAATACTTTGGAATAGTATTGGCAAGTTTCACTTCTATGTTGAATGTAAGTGGATCCTATTATTACATGCATTTTTGGCTAAGTAGGGTTTAAGGCTCATTTGCATAAAGCAATAATTTATCCTATCTTTCAAAATGGTTTTTATCTTTGATCAAAACTTTGAAAATCCCTTGGCAAAGCCCAAGTGTTTTAAGTTGTTAACAAAATCTCCTTGCACACCTTGGTAACCCCAAGTGTATCAAGTTTTCAACAAAATCTCTTGAGCTCCTTGGTAACCCCAAGTGCATCAAGTTTTATCAAATCTCTTGAGCTCCTTGGTACCCCCAAGTGCATCAAGTTTTATCAAATCTCTTGAGCTCCTTGGTACCCCCAAGTGCATCAAGTTTTTGTTTTAGAAATTGGAATGTCGAGATTTCCCATAGCTTCAAACTTTAGTTGCTCAGTATTGTCCATAACCGGGGACACGGCTAAGTACTTAGATTTTATTATCTTCTGCAGAAGTTGCACACTTTACCCACATGTCACAATCCCATCTTGTTGCCACCAGTGGCCACTGGATTAGTGCTCACCAAGATGGAGTACTGGCAGATTGAGAATGTGACGAAGTCTTTCCAAAGGGTCCTCCCATACACCATTGCTAGCTTGTCTTCAGCACCCATGTAGGATTCCAGGTCCCCATGTCCAGTAAACTGAAGACAATGCATGGGTCTTCCCAATGTAGTTGACTAAGCCAGAGCCATAATAGCATGTGGTTGCACACGAAAGCCACAATTGGAGAAACATGTTCAATCTCTAAGTTTCCTGGGTGGTTTATTTTGGAGCACAACACAAAGAGATTGCCATAGACATGGTTCCTTTTGTTGCCACCTTCTCCAAAACTCAAAGTATCCTTGGCCACCCAGGTGGTTCATTGAGTCCTTGTTTTATTATATAAAAACACAAGTCTTTTTCTCAATTCCATAAAATCTCAACATGTATCTCTTTTCAAAATATAGCATGGCTAAGCATGTAACAACTACATTGTTTTCACTAAGGAATGTATAGGGTATCCTATTAGGATTTAACATAGCATAAGTATAAAGTTATTTTCATGCATGTATCAAAATCCACTAAGTATAATGAAAATAGTAGGACTTTAGATGATAGTGTCACTTGCCTTTTGGTAGGGAATGTTGGTTCACTCCTTGATCTTGCTAGTCTCACACTTCTCTACAATCAATCAAGCAAACACAAAATCAACTAGCATTCCCAACCAATAATCAATCAAACAATTTCACACATAAAAACAATGGGATCTAAGTCATGCATGTAAGCATGCAAAGGTTGGTTCTATTTGCAAAGATGGTCTCCACTAGGCTTCTAAACTTTGTAAGGTTCAAAATGGTCATTTTCCAAAGTGGCAAAGTCATTTGCAAAAGGGTTTTATCCATAAACCATTTTTAAATCCATTCATCATTTTATGTGGTGAAAAACATTTTTATCAAAGAAACAACTTTAAGTGGTTCACCAAATAAGTTGTTGTTTCCCAAAACATGGTGTTTATGGTCAGTAAGTTTGGTCCAAAACATTTTCCCCAAAGTTTTTACTCAAAAATCATTTTCATAACAAAACCATTATTTTTATTTGGTTAGAAATGGCTAAATCAAGTTTTCCATCCTAAACTTTCACCAAATTCATTTTAAAAACCATGGGTTGGTTCCTAGGGTCAGTAAGTTCACCACAAACTAATTTGCCAAGGTTTCAACCTCAAAATCATTTTTGAACAATTTTTCTAATCTAAACAAACATACAAATGTCTCTGCAAAAACAAACCGTCTAACAGATACTATTTACTAAACCAATGGCATGGTTGGCTAGGGCTTGTTCCACTGATTCCAATGATATAAAGTTGGCAATTTTTGGATGTGTGGATCAAAAGTTATAAGGGTTTCAAGTTTGCAACTAAATCTGATTCAAAATTTCTTTTAAACAGATCTAGTGCCACGCGGCAGGATTTCATTGGGCGGTACCGCTTCGCGCGGATCGCGCTCTATGGGGCGTTGGATCTAAATAGATCGCACGGTTCTAGAAGCATACCCCTTCGGCATTTAAGTGATCTATCTAGTTCGTTCGATCCAGATCCTACGGCTATTATCGCAGTGACCAAACTCTGGTGGCGCAGCGACGGTCGCTGGCGGCGGCGAGGTCAGATGGTGGCGGCGCTGGTGAAATAGGAAGCGAGGGAGGATGGGAAGGTGCTCACCGCGTTCTCAAAAGGCTGGGGAAGCTCGACGTGGTCTTCTTGGGTCAAGGGGCGCTCTGTCGTGGCGGTAATCGCTCGCCGGAGTTGCTCCTAGCGTCAGACGGCTCTGGTTGTGGTTGGAGACGGTGTGTGGTTCACCCCGAGACAGAATGAAGACGCGGTTAGTTGCCCCAGGATCAAGGCAAAGCTGTGTGCGTGAACGAGAGGTGAAGGGGCGGTCTGGACTTACCGGAGGAGCTCGACGGAGATGAGACAGATGGCGACGAGGTCAGAGCTTGTCGAAGGTGATGCTCTGGGGCGCCCGCAATTGAACGAGAGGCACGGACAAACGCGCCAGGAGGTGGGGAGTGTGGGTGCGTGGTCAATGAGACAAGGGGCGGCGCTGAGTCGCCGGAATTCGCACCGGAGCGTCGTTGGAATAGAGGGAGTGCCAAGCCAAATTGAGGCAGCCTCAGGGCAGAGAGAGAGGGGCGTGTGAGGGGAAAGGAGGAGGAGACGCAGGCGGTTAAATGGGCGAGGTCACGGCGAGTAACGGTCGCGGATTCAATGCGTATTCAACGTCGGCGTAATTTGCAGCAACGACAGGGCGTCGTCAGCGCGAGGAGGAAGAAGATGTGCTGGCTGCGTGGGTCCCTGCTGTCAGCGAGGAATGAGAGGGAGAAGAGGGCCACCGGTCAGCGTCTGTTCGGGTTAGAATCTGAGTGCGAATCGTTTTTTTCTTCGGGGAGGGGAGCTGGGCTGGTTCTGGGCCTTGTTGGGCTGCTGGGTTGGGTCGACCAGATCCCAATTTTTTTTCCTATCCTGAATGTTTTTCTTTTTCTGAATCTAAATTCTGTTTTGAATTTCAAACAAACAACCAACACTCAAATCAATTCAAACAATCAGCAAACTTTGTAACTTTGAATTTGGTTCTGTTCAGCAACATAATCCAAAATTCCAAAACTAAAATAATAATTTTATTTTAGGGTCCTTTATTAATTAAATAAATAGACCATTTTATTAAATCAAATAGGATTTGTTTTATTTAAATACTCCTTTTGAAATCTAATTATTTTCAAAACCAAATCAGTAGGTTTTGTTTGAGAATATAAAATACTTGGAAAACTTATTTTAAATAAATAAATAAGTTTTGATGGTTAATTAAAATAGTAAAAACCCTTATTTATAAAAACTTGGATATTAAATCCTTATTAATTTATTTTTAAATAAACCTTTACTAATTTTATCAAAACAAAGCATTTTATTTCATAAGCTTTGGCCAAGGTTTAATTTGTCTTTATAAAATAATTTTTATTAATAAAACTTCTATTTCATTTGGAAACCAAAACCTTTTATTTAAAAGATCCAAAATAGTAATTTTAAATATTTTTATTTTCCTTTAATAAATGTTTTATCTTTTTAAATCTTTTTAGGATCTTATTTGATCCAAATTGGTTTGAAGGTTTCCAATTGGATTCAAAAAGTTTCTTCTGGCCCTGAAAAATCAACAAAGTTTTATTTTATTCATTTATTTTTCACATTACAAGATTTACAACAGAAGATTTACAAAGTTATATATATATACTCTTGCATTATTGATTTACAACAGAAGAATAAATGTAAATTAACATGAAATAAATAAATAGAAAAGGTTAATGAAAAAAGGGGATTACATAAATGAAATAAATACAAGAATTCTTTATTATAAGAAGATATATATTACATTGTCTTTACAAAAGAATAACACTAATAAACAAAATCCTAAACTATATTATTACAATGTTCTGGGATTAATGAAGAAGTAAAGGAATACAAGAAATTACTAAATGGAAAACTACAATAAGGAAGTAGTCACTACACTAATCTTCAGGGAGATTTCTTCATCGTTCTGATCTTTTTTTTCTTTATTGGATCTCTGCAAATGGGACAAGCAAACAAGAAAATCTAGTAGAAAATAAAAGAACAAGGAAAGAATGTTGGGAAAATAAACTCTCGGGTTAGGCAGAGAAGTGCTACTACCAATATCATCATAGAGTGATTGAAAAGGGGCCAAATGGTAGAATCTGTTCTTATCACATTAATTGTGCCTCAGTCCTACATCATTGGCATAAACAGGGGCAAGTTTCACCAGAGTGGTAGAAGTTAAAAATGAGGAGTATCAAGATATTTGGTCTTGTACTCATCCAGAACAGTGCAAGCAGCACACACATACACATGCAAATTGGTGTGCTGTCAACACAGGAGGGCTGTGAGAGGGAGTATTAAACATAGCCATTGCAGCAAAGACCCTTTCTGCTACATAAAGACAGTACCACTTTGTCTTCATTCCCAATCTCATTCCACAGCTATATCTCTTCACCTCAAGAAACACACAATAAACAACACCATCACTTGTTAGAGTTCCAGCAGATCAAACCACAACTCACCAACACAATCCATCAAGAAACCAACCATCCAAGATGGTCACCTAATGGATGGGGTTGAATTGGTGGAAGGCAAGAGTAGTAGCACCAGGAGGTGCAGGCTAAGATCAACGGCAGCAGCAGCACCAGGAGGTGCAAGACAATATCAAAGTAGAAAAGATCAAGCATCCTGATATGAGTCTAGATGATCAAGAAGCAATAGTAATAAGCCAAGATCTCCAACAGGCCATAGATCATTTCCCAACAGAAGGTAAAAAGAAAAATCTTTAGATTTTCCCACTAGATCATACAACATCTGTTCTTATATCTTGCATACAAATCTAAGGATTCAAAGAAAATAATACACCTCAACCAATTCCATCTACCCTTCCACTAGATTTTTAACTAGGATGATTGGATGGAGAGATTCTCTTAGACTTGCATGGAAGTGCCATGCAAGGTTCATCATAGAGATTTAAAGCCAACAGGAATATTTGTCCTTATCCAAAATATGCCTCAGCCTGTGCATCATGGGCAGAGCCAAGAAATCAAGCACAAGATCATTATTGTTATTGTCCTGCAATACAGGAAGCACATACATAAGCTAACATGTGTTCACAGCCTCAATATTTACATCACTGGCCAGGGACAGAGCTAACCATCAATAACACCCATAGTAGAAGATTATGCAAGCAAGATCTATCATTGTGCATACTCCCAATGGAGGCACCACCATGGCAACCATCATAGAAACATCTCAGAGAATCAATATCATCATGTACTAAGTAAACTAAACCATTTTTCTAGGGTAAAACCACTAGAAGTTATTCCAAGTAAAGCCTACTGCCATATGGGCAGCACACATATATCAACCCATTTTACTAAGCATAACTGGTACATATCAACATGGATATGTCCTATAGATATTTATACACACACATAGTAATTACTCATATATCAAGTCAATTTAATTGATGAGTGTGTATCATCATTTGATCTTTAAAAGAATCATAGCAATTAATCTAGCTAGTCATCTGCAGCACATAAGCTAGCTAGACAAGATGGTATATGTGCATCTTCCATGGAAGTACCACATAGCTTGCCATAATATCTAGCTAGTGACACATGAGTTACTAAGCTAGACTTAATCAACCATGTTCTTCTTTTAAACCATCAGCACACAGTATAAAATTTATACCCTTAACTCACTTGTTCATTATATATGCACAAATAGGTAAAATTCCACAAGATTCTCATTGAACCAAAGGTTCAGATAAATCATTTGCATTCATAAATGTCATATGAATTCATTTGAATCCAAAACTTATTGTACTTCTTGCAACCCCTACTTATCTAAAAATCACTTCATCAAATCATTTTCCTAAGGAAAAGTACATAGGAATCATTTAGTAAGATTAATGAACTGTCTAATGGACAATATCATTTAGTGGCAACACCGTATCAAGATAACTTAAATCACTTTCACAATTAGCTTCAGTATAAAGAATCCTCTAGCAATCTTACATTGCTAGTACCACAGGAAGTCAATATCCAAAATTCAGAGAACTGAATTTGTATCAACATTACTTGCAGTATAAAAAACATCAAATAACAACACCATGGCTCAGAGCCATTAGCACTAAGGCTGGGCACATGAAATCAAAACTCATCGAGGGTGCCGAGCACCTGGAGCGTTGGCTTGGTGAAGACATGGAATAGGTCCTAATCAACACCACCATCGAATCAGAGGAAGCATCCGCTGCCTGGGTTGCGCTGACAGCGCCGTCCCACAGGCATTAGGAGAAGGAGACGCCGGGGTTGCGCCTGCGCACCTTTCCGCTGGCGTCGAGCTGAGTCCAGGCCGACGAAGAGCACCACAGGACCACCGGCACACGGCGACCCAAACACCGAACCCTAGCGCCAGGAGATGAGAGGGGGCGAACTCGGTAAGGCCTCAGGGCCAAATCGAATTGGAGGACCCGATTGGCCAGGCAGCGACAGAGCTTCAATGGCCGGCAGCGGCAGCCGAAATGGTCAGCGTTCGCTGGAATCGAGCCAGAGAGGGAAGGCAACATCTACATCGTCTGGGAGAGGACAAGCAACAAGGGAGAAGATAGGGTCGGGGTCAACCGACCCGAAGAACCATGCCAAGTGGTCTAGCCCAACCCAGTGGACTAGGCTACCTAATGGGCCCAGATTTCTGAAAAAAAACAGATCTTGCAAATAAATAATAAGAGGTAAAATAGATATTTACCAAAATATCATCTAAACCTATTGAGCTCTAGAAAATTATAAAAAATCCTAACAGTATATAAATAATATATTTAAATCATCATAAAAATAAGATCTACTTAATAAAAAATATAATTTTAATTATTCAAAATAAATATAAAGTAAATAATTATTAACACCATTAAATCCTAAATGAAAATTTATAAAATAAGAAAAACGCTTAAAAATAAATTAAAAATCATTTTTGTGTATTAAAATAACTCTACTATTTTATAAAAATACTAATTTAGAGTTTTACAAATAAAGTTAATACTTAAAAATAAATAAAAATATATTACACTAGAAAAATATCAAAATAACACTTAATTTTTTGATGAATTTTATAAAAATAAAGATAATACTTAAAAATAAATAAAATTCATTTTTAAGGTCTTGATGAAAATATATTACACTAGAAAAATATTATATATATTATTAGAAAAGCCTTTAATATTTTAAATAATAAATCCTTACCTAATACCTATTTTGTGAATTCTTTAAAAATAATTGTTAACAAAGCAATAATCACAATTCTTATAAAACCTTGAGCAATTATTATCTTTGTACCAAATTCCAAACCCATAACTTAAATTCATAATCAAATTTAAGTATAATTTTTAACTTTAAAATATTCTTTTAAAAATCTTATTAAGAATCCTTTTAAATAAACATTGGGTATCACCCATTTATATAATATGATGAATAATCATTATATCTTAACCACTATTAACATAACTTTAAATTCTAACAAATTACTAAGATCATCTAATTATGATTCCATTAAATAAATACATATTATTTTCTTAATAAGCAAAACAAATTTAATCTAAATCATTCACTTAAATATAAATCGAATAATTCCACACCTTAGTTATACCTATCATAAATCTAAAATTGGGAATAATTAAAATATATTACATCTTAAGTTTACTTAACCTTTTAAAGTTAACTTTAGTCTCAAAGCTTATAAACATCAGGTCTTATAAATCACTTATGTTTTTATAGTTAACTTTGGTCTATTTCAATTAAGACATAATGCATCTCAAGTCCAAACTAATCAATAAAATACCACAAGGCATTGATCACATTCTATTAACAATGAAGATTGCTTAAACTTTATAAAGGAAATCTTTTCTTCAAATGTTATTCTTTTTGACACTTCAAATAACAATCTTATAATAAGTTCTTCAACTCTTAACAACTCAATCCCAAGGACTTTTATCATAGACACCACATGATAATTAACCATAATCACATCATTTTATACTTTACTTACATATTTTGGATTGTTAACACTTAGGTTCTTATAAAGGCATGACTTATAAAGTAAAATTTGAAGATAAACCAACTCTTAAAAGAATCACTTGAATTCACTTCACTCAAAGTACTGGGGATTCAATTTGGGAGTTTTACAAAATGCATCGCATTACTTATGCATAACTGCATATTGCCTCTTTAAACATTAGTCCTTACCGGACCAATGATGCAGATTTCAGATATTGGATCTTATGTCGTCTCGAAGACCGTGAGTGCATAATCTTGCAATCACAAAAGGCAAGTTCACACTTGCTCATGTCCTTTGATTATTTTCTGTAAAGTATTTTACAAATCCAGTGTTGTCCTCACCTGCATTTGAAAAAGATCAGAAAACACTATTTTCATAATAATGTGATTATAGGTTATTTACCATGAGGTAATAACCTACTATAAGAGTTCCGGTGGTAAAGGAACATATTATCTAGGACTTAACAATCAATGTCGCCAGTGATTCTTGCATCGTATATTATGCGTTGACCATGAGATTTGGAATGGGATGGAGAAGTCAGCTGTATCTTTTCCCTCTTGCATGGAGCCGGATGTGCGGGTCATGGTTGTTATCACTCGTAGCGTGCATATTAATTGGTAATTCATAGAGGATATGCAGCATATGGGTGGGAGCCCTCAACGTCCCACGATAGTTCCGACATCTGAACGTTCTGTACAAACCATTGCCGTAATTTAATAGGTGGGCATGGTATACACCAAGGAGACATGCGGGGTCGCGGAGAAGGCAGTGATTGGCTTGGATCTTAGGTTGGGCCTCAAACCAAGGAAGTTTGAACGGGGACATACTCCCGGCCGTGCAATAAAACCTAAGGTCTCTCATGGGTAAAGTGATGCACCTCTGCAGAGTGTAAGAACTGTAACTTGTTACTCCCTGTTCCGGGAAGGAGCTGCAAACGCCGTGGGAAAGGAACTCCATGAAAGTTCTGGTAAACACGTGAAGGCTGACGGACATAGCTTTTTAGAATAAAAGCAACCTTTGAAGAAATGTTTACGAAAACTTGCATTGCCTACGACCTATGGTCTGTGGCTGTATATATAGTGCATCAAACACTCCTTTTCTAGTGAACTTGCTGAGTACGCTCGTACTCAAAGTATATTATTAACCCTTGCTAGGTTTTAAAGCCAGTACAGACGATGTCTACATCAAGTTATGCTCCAGGAATCATCACCAGAAGCTAAAGATTCTTCAATAAAGTCAAGAAAGTCAAGATATACATCAACTCAAGTGAAGACGAAGTTACTGATTAGATAAGAATATAATCTCCAGCCATAGAACCTATTTCTATAGAGTACTGCAATAGAAGCAATACAAGCCAAATAGTTAGATGCTAATTTTATTTACATAATAGTTATGAGTTGTTTATTTCTGATTCTTCTTTGTAAGAAGTTTCTTTCTCTCTCTTTAACCTAGAGTGTTCTCTGGATCTTGTGTAAAGAGTTGAGTTGTAACCTATAGTCATGTCTTGGACCTGCTGTGTTTCTGTTGTACTACTCTGAGGGATGTAATACTAGTGAACGGTGTTTCATTGGTGTTATGTCAACGACTATAGTGTACTACATCATGTAGTGGTATGCTGGGTCATCGCAGCTGGTATCAGAGCATATGCTTTGACCTTAGGATAAAAACCCTTTTATGAAGATCTGTAGGTTAGATAGTGACTATAGGAGCCATCTTATCTAAACCAAATATTCTTATCACTTGTGACGAGTATCCACTTGATGATAAACCTTGTCACACTTAAGCTGGATGCTTAAGTCATCTTTCTTAGGAGTAGTTATCTATTTTATCTTAGTAAAGTGCTCTTTAGTGTCTTCCGAGGGAGACATAAACCACCAAGATACTTTAGGAAAGCTAATTGGTCACAGTAGATCAGTATAAAGTGTAAGACATCGTAAGGAAGTAGTCTTAATGTTGATGTAATGAGTAGTAATCATGTGGGATTCACTTGAGAATTCTATGAGGTGAAGTGAAATCATGCTAATAATCAATGGTAGTACAATCAGAAACAAAGTCATCATGGTGAGATTAACTCCTAAATCATGATGTATAGGTAAAACATAACGAGATCATGGTGAGATTAGCTCCGAAACCATGATGAGAGTGTAAATATGACAAGAAATTAGTAAATTATCCTGAAGTATAAGTATGAAAATACCGAGCTATGATAGAAATCATAGGTGCTAAAAATTTCTAATAATCTTCGGTTTAAGTTAGCAAATGGAAATTTATTAGTCATTTGGAGTGATCATGTGAGGTTAGTTTACTAAATAATGATAGGTTTGTTATACTATCCATTCCAAAAGTGAGACTAAAGGTTAGACAAAACCAAATTGAGACCACTTTGTTTGAAATTACCCTATTGCAATTGAGCAATTTGGGTAAATGTCGAGACAAAGAATAGTTAAACCATTTAAGTGTTAAGTATCACGATGTAAACCTATATGAGGAGGTGTCATATACTACACAACTAATCCTGAATTTTAGAGATATTATACTCAATTACTATATTCTGGGCTTAGAATATTGTGTGTTATATGTACCATATTTGGATTTATTGGTTTTTCTTGGATCTTCTTGTTTGACTAGATCTGTACATGAAGTTTGACTTGATGTGCAAATGCATGTTGCAACATCCAGTTATTACTTGATGTTATAGACCTAGATAGGAATGGGAATTTGTGTAAGGGAGTGACGGTTTTCAAAGACCATGATGAAGACTTACATGAAGGATGAAGCAAAATATAAGAAGTATTAGCGCAGTTTGAAGGATGGATCAAGTTCAGATAATTACTAAACAGTTATAAGAAGAAAGTCTAGTGTAGAAAATACTTGGAGCAATAAGGAGTCATGAACTTAGAGTTCACCTAAAATAGGTATGTTGCTAAGAAGTTAATGGAGTAAGTGTACTAGTTCATGGTAGTATCATGAATAAGTACAAATAAGAAGCTTTGGAACAAAAATGGTACTCAAGCTCTGACAATTCAGAGAGAATGCCATAAGGATGTCGGAAACCGTAGGGTAATACCTATAACCTAGGATGATCCGCAGCTAGTATCTGATCCATAGTCGGTATTTGGATCCACAGTTGGTATCTTGTCCACAATCGGTGTTGGTTGACTTAGTTAACCAGATCATCTTAAAAGTTGCATAAAGAGCATAAAACTTGGCCTAAGCTAATTAAGACTTAAAGGAATATAAAATATTAAGCGACAGTTTTCTAAAACGCTTCGCAAAGTCAGACCTATCAAAGCAAAAATGTCCAAATAGTAAGTAAGACAAATAATGCTGAAAGATTCACTTCGGAGATCCACAATTGTGTGGATACACCGTACAATATTTCATAATACCTTAACGTGGTAGAGTATAAGATGGATAAAGGCCAATAATATAAATACTTAATAAGACAGTTTGAAGACCATTAGTAAACCCTTAGGGGGAGAGTAAACATTAGAAATGAAAATATCATTACCTGACTTTCCGAATCAAGGTTGGAGAAGAGGGACTAACCTACAACAATAGTAAGCCTTATTTCTATAAGATTAAAAGAAAATCATCAGAAAAGTACTCTCTGAAGTATGTCTGGATGAAAGATCGAAATTTATTTCAAGGTAGTAGTACTCAAATCTTAAGTTAATATTGGAAGTTAAAGAAGTACTTAAGGTAATAAGGAAAGATTATCTAAAGCCTGCCAAGGTAAAAGCTTGAAGTAATAAAATGGAATAGTCCTAACAGACTTATTCTAGAAGAAACAACTCTTAAGTGATCCTTAAGAGGAAATATAACACATCCAATTGGGTATGTGTAGAGAATAAGAAATTCCAATGGGTATGGACTAAATGTGTTCAAATCCAATCTTCGGAAGGACTACCAGTACAACTAATGCAACGATAGATCAAAGATTAGCCTTTTGGCTACCACTATTGACTAAATTAAAATTTTGATTTAGTGAGACTTCCTAGACCTTACACAATATAGTAAGAAAGTTTGATGATTAAATAAAAGGAGTTGGATTAGGATACATAATTAGGTTAAGGAACTAAAAGAAGAAAACTAGATTAAGGAGTTTGGAACTATCCTTAAAGGTGGTTAGGAAAAGGAACTTTGGAGTATTGTAGACAACAAGTTAAAGATTGTTGAGTATGACGAGAATTCAAGAAAAGGATCTGGATATGGAATACTACCATTACTTCCATTTGAGGTTACCATGAAGTGGAGAAATACAATACCCAATACAAGTCAATTCTTTACTCCAAAACGTGAGAGTTTACAAACTTCGAGGACAAAGTTTATTTTAAGGGGGAGAGTCTGTAACATCCTAGGATTAGCACCTAGAATTATAGAGGACGCAGGTGTGTGCATTGCATTCATGCATCAGAAAATCCGGAGAATTTTCGCGCAAAAAAAAAGAAGCTATAGAGGAATCGAGGTCTCTCTTGTTCTGATGGAAAGACCAGGACAGGTGCGATGGATTTCGACATGACCTCTACTATACTTTTGTGTTGGAGGGGAAGACAATTCAAAATTTGAAAATTTACTTTAAAAAATGAAAACAAAAAGGATTTGAAATAAAATAGTAAATGGAAATTGAATTGTATTAGGAAATAAGAGATGAACTCTTATTTATAAATAAGATACAATAGTTACTGATATCCAATTAGAAAAGATAATTGCAATTTAAATACAAAAGGAAAAAAGAATTACAACAATAATAAGAATGGAATTCAAAATTGATTATTCAATTGATAAAATTGAATCTAAAAAGAATTTGAAATGAAATGATTATAATAAAAGTATAAGGGATTCTTTATTAATACATATATACATACACTCTTACATTATTGATTTACAATAGAAGAATAAAATTAAATTAACATGAAATAAATAAATAGAAAAGGTTAATGAAAAAAGGGGATTACATAAATGAAATAAATACAAGAATTCTTTATTGTAAGAAGATATATATTACATTGTCTTTACAAAAGAATAACACTACAGAAACAAAATCCTAAACTATATTATTACAATGTTCTGGGATTAATCAAGAAGTAAAGGAATACAAGAAATTACTAAATGGAAAACTACAATAACGAAGTAGTCACTACACTAATCTTCAGGGAGATTTCTTCATCTTTCTGATCTTTTTTCTTTATTGGATCTCTGCAAATGGGACAAGCAAACAAGAAAATCTAGTAGAAAATAAAAGAACAAGGAAAGAATGTTGGGAAAATAAACTCTCGGGTTAGGCAGAGAAGTGCTACTGCTAATATCATCATAGAGTGATTAAAAAGGGGCCAAATGGTAGAATCTGTTCTTATCACATTAATTGTGCCTCAGTCCTACATCATTGGCATAAAGAGGGGCAAGTTTCACTAGAGTGATAGAAGTTAAAAAGGAGGAGTATCAAGATATTTGGTCTTGTACTCATCCAGAACAGTGCAAGCAGCACACACACATACACATGCAGATTGGTGTGCTGTCAACACATGAGGGCTGTGAGAGGGAGTATTAAACACAGCCGTTGCAACAAATACCCTTTCTGCTACACAAAGCCAGTACCACTTTGTCTTCATTCCTAATCTCAGTCCACAGCTATATCTCTTCACCTCAAGAAACACACAATAAACAACACCAGCACTTGTTAGGGTTCCAGCAGATCAAACCACAACTCACCAACACAATCCATCAAGAAACCATCTAATATGGTCACCTAATGGATGGGGTTGAATTTGTGGAAGGCAAGAGCAGCAGCACCAGGAGGTGCAGGCTAAGATCAAGGGCAGCAGCAGCACTAGGAGGTGCAGGACAGTACCAAAGTAGAAAAGATCAAGCATCCTGATATGAGTCTAGATGATCAAGAAGCAATAGTAATAAGCCAAGATCTCCAACAGGCCATATATCATTTCCCAACAGCAGGTAAAAAGAAAAATCATTAGATTTTCCCACTAGATTATACAGCATATGTTCTTATATCTTGCATACAGATCTAAGGATTCAAAGAAAATAATACACCTCAACCAATTCCATCTACCCTTCCACTAGATTTTTATCTAGGAGGATTGGATGGAGAGATTATCTCAGACTTGCATGGAAGTGCCATGCAAGGTTCATCATAGAGATTTAAAGCCAACAGGAATATCTGTCCTTATCCAAAATATGCCTCAGCCTATGCATCATGGGCAGAGCCAAGAAATCAAGAACAAGATCATTATTTTTATTGTCCTGCAATACAGGAAGCACATACATAAGCTAACATGTGTTCACATCCTAAATCTTTACATCACTGGCCAGGGACAGAGCTAACCATCAGTAACACCCATAGTAGCAGATTATGCAAGCAAGATATATCATTGTGCATACTCCCAATGGAGGCACCACCATGGCAACCATCATAGAAACAGCTCAGAGAATCAATCTCATCATGTACTAAGTTATTCCAAGTAAAGCCTACTGCGATATGGGCAGCACACACATGTCAACCCATTTTACTAAGCATAACTGGTCCATATCAACATGGATCTGTCCTATAGAATGACTCATATATCAAGTCAATTTAATTGGTGAGTGTGTATCATCATTTGATCTTTAGAAGAATCATAGAAATTAATCTAGCTAGTCATCTGCAGCACACAAGCTAGCTAGACAAGATGGTATATGTGCATCTTCCATGGAAGTACCACATAGCTTGCCATAATATCTAGCTAGTGACACATGAGTTACTAAGCTAGACTTAATAAACCATGTTCTTCTTTTAAACCATCAGCACATAGTATAAAATTTATACCCTTAACTCACTTGTTCATTATATATGCACAAATAGGTAAAATTCCACAAGATTTTCATTGAACCAAAGGTTCAGATAAATCATTTGCACTCATAAATGTCATATGAATTCATTTGAATCCAAAAGTTATTGTACTTCTTACAACCCCACTTATCTAAAAATCACTTCATCAAATCATTTTTCTAAGGAAAAGTACATAGGAATCATTTAGTAAGATTAATGAACTGCCCAATGGACAATATCATTTAGTGGCAACACTGTATCAAGATAACTTAAATCACTTTCACAATTAGCTTCAGGATAAAGAATCTTCTAGCAATCTTACATTGCTAGTACCACAGGAAGTCAATATCCAAAATTCAGAGAACTGAATTTGTATCCACATTACTTGCAGTATAAAAAAAATCAAATAATACCACCATGGCTTAGAGCCATCATCACTAAGGCCGTCCACATGGAATCAAAACTCACCGAGGGTGTCAAGCACCTGGAGCGTTGTCTTGATGAAGACATGGAATAGGTCCTAATCAACACCACCATCGAATCAGAGGAAGCACCCGCTGCCTGGGTTGCGCTGACAACGCCGTCCCGCAGGCATCAGGAGAAGGAGACGCCGGGTTATGCATGCGCACCTTTTCGATTGTGTCGAGCTGAGTCCAGGCTGACGAAGAGCACCACAGGACCACCGGCACACGGTGACCCAAACACCGAACCCTAACGCTAGGAGATGAGAGGGGGCGAGCTCAGTAAGGCCTCGGGGCCAAATCGAATCAGAGGACCTGATTGGCCAGGCAGCGATGGAGCTTCAATGGCCGGCAGCGGCAGCCGAAATGGCCGGCGTTCGCCGGAATCGAGCCAGAGAGGGAAGGCAACATCTACATCGCCTGGGAGAGGACGAGCAGCAAGGGAGAAGATAGGGTTGGGGTCGGGGTCAACCGACCCGAAGAACCATGCCAAGTGGTCTAGCCTAACCTAGTGGGCTGGGCTACCTAATGGGCCCAGATTTATGCAATAAAACAGATCTTGCAAATAAATAATAAGAGGTAAAATAGAAATTTACCAAAATATCATCTAAACCTTTTGAGCTCTAGAAAATTATAAAAAAAATCCTAACAGTATATAAATAATATATTTAAATCATCATAAAAATAAGATCTACTTAATAAAAAATATAATTTTAATTATTCAAAATAAATATAAAGTAAATAATTATTAACACCATTAAATCATAAACGAAATATTATAAAATAAGAAAAACCCCTAAAAATAAATTAAAAATCATTTTTGTGTATCAAAATAACTTTACTATTTCATAAAAATACTAACTTAGAGTTTTACAAACAAAAAATAAAGAAAATCTTTAAAGACACTTAATTCTTTGATGAATTTTATAAAAATAAAGGTAATACTTAAAAATAAATAAAAATAATTTTTAAGGTCTTGAAGAAAATATATTACACTAGAAATATATCAAATATATTACTAGAAAAGTCTTTAATATTTTAAATAATAAATCCTTACCTAATACCTATTTTGTGAATTCTTTAAAAATAATTGTTAAGTAAGAAATAATCACAATTCTTACAAAACCTTGAGCAATTAGTATCTTTGTACCAAATTCCAAACCCATAACTTAAATTCATAATCAAATTTAAGTATAATTTTTAACTTTAAAATATTCTTTTAAAAATCTTATTAAGAATCCTTTTAAATAAACATTGGGTATCACCCATTTATGTAATATGATGAATAATCATTATATCTTAACCACTATTAACATAACTTTAAATTCTAACAAATTACTAAGATCATCTAGTTATGATTCCATTAAATAAATACATATTATTTTCTTAATAAGCAAAACAAATTTAATCTAAATCATTCACTTAAATATAAATCGAATAATTCCACACCTTAGTTATACCTATCATAAATCTAAAATTGGGAATAATTAAAATATATTACATCTTAGGTTTACTTAACCTTTTGAAGTTAACTTTAGTCTCAAAGCTTATAAACATCAGGTCTTATAAATCACTTATGTTTTTATAGTTAACTTTGGTCTATTTCAATTAAGACATAATGCATCTCAAGTCCAAACTAATCAATCAAATACCAGAAGGCATTGATCACATTCTATTAACAATGAAGATTGCTTAAACTTTATAAAGGAAATCTTTTCTTCAAATGTTATTCTTTTTGCCACTTCAAATAACAATCTTCTAATAAGTTCTTCAACTCTTAACAACTCAATCCCAAGGACTTTTATCATAGACAACACATGACAATTAACCATAATCACATCATTTTATACTTTACTTACATATTTTGGATTGTTAACACTTAGGTTCTTATAAAGGCATGACTTATAAAGTAAAATTTGAAGATAAACCAACTCTTAAAAGAATCACTTGAATTCACTTCACTCAAAGTATTGGGGATTCAATTTGGGAGTTTTATGAAATGCATCGCATTACTTATGCATAACTACATATTGCCTCTGTAAACATTAGTTCTTACCGGACCAATGATGCAGATTTCAGATATTGGATCTTATGTCGTCTTGAAGACCGTGAGTGCATAATCTTGTAATCACAAAAGGCAAGTTCACACTTGCTCATGTCCTTTGATTATTTTCTGTAAAGTATTTTACAAATCCAGTGTTGTCATCACCTGCATTTGAAAAAGATCATAAAACACTATTTTCATAATATTGTGATTATAGGTTATTTACCATGAGGTAATAACCTACTATAAGAGTTCTGGTGGTAAAGGAACATATTATCTAGGACTTAACAACCAATGTCGCCAGTGATTCTTGTGCCGTATATTACGCGTTGACCATGAGATTTGGAATGGGACGGAGAAGTCATCTGTATCTTTTCCCTCTCGCATGGAGCCGGATGTGCGGGTCATGGCTGTTATCACTCGTAGCAAGCATATTAATTGGTAATTCATAGAGGATATGCAGCATATGGGTGGGATCCCTCAACGTCCCACGATAGTTTCGGCATCTGAACGGTTTATACAAACCATTGCCGTAATTCAATAGGTGGGCATGGTGTACACCAAGGAGACATGTGGGGTCGCGGAGAAGGCAGAGATTGGCTTGGATCTTAGGTTGGGCCTCAAACCAAGGAAGTTTGAATGGGTACATACTCCCGGCCGTGCAAAAAAACCTCAGGTCTCTCATGGGTAAAGTGACGCACCTCTACAGAGTGTAAGAACTAACTTGTTACTCCCTGTTCCGGGAAGGAGCTGCGAACGCGGCGGGAAAGGAACTCCATGAAAGTTCTGGTAAACCCGTGAAGGCTGACGGACATAGCTTTTTGAATAAAAGCAACCTTTGAAGAAATGTTTACGAAAACTTGCATTGCCTACGACCTATGGTCTGTGGCTGTATATATAGTGCATCAAACACTCCTTTTCTAGTGAACTTGCTGAGTATGCTCGTACTCAAAGTATCTTCTTAACCCTTACTAGGTTTTAAAGCCAGTACAGACGATGTATTCATCAAGTTATGCTCCAGGAATCATCACCAGAAGCTAAAGATTCTTCAATGAAGTCAAGAAAGTCAACATATACATCAACTCAAGTGAAGACGAAGTTACTGATTAGATAAGAATATAATATCCAGCCATAGAACCTATTTCTGTAGAGTACTGCAATAGCAGCAATACAAGCCAAATAGTTAGATGCTAATTTTATTATCATAATAGTTATGCGTTGTTTATTTCTGATTCTTCTTTGTAAGAAGTTTCTTTCTCTCTCTTTAACCTAGAGTGTTCTCTGGATCTTGTGTAAAGAGTTGAGTTGTAACCTATAGTCATGTCTTGGACCTGCTGTGTTTCTGTTGTACTACTCTGAGGGATGTAATACTATTGAACGGTGTTTCATTGGTGTTATGTCAACGACTATAGTGTACTACATCATGCAGTGGTATGCTGGGTCACCGCAAAACCCTACCAAGTTTAGGAGGACAGCGCAGATGTCTACAGGAGGGAAACCTCCACGTCTTATCTTCGTTCCATGGTCATCTCCTCCACAGAAGGAACACTCTAAGGAGGAATAGTGGGGAAAGAATAACAAGGACTGGGATTCTCGGTCCG
The DNA here is from genome assembly GCA_023614405.1 of Avena insularis. Taxonomy (NCBI): domain Eukaryota; kingdom Viridiplantae; phylum Streptophyta; class Magnoliopsida; order Poales; family Poaceae; genus Avena; species Avena insularis. The sequence continues at coordinate 407,381,889 of CM042697.1, forward strand.
ATATGATGATGAACCGCATTGAGAAAAATTCAGAGTTGATTCGTACTCTGACCTTTGAGATTGAGGATTTGAGGGAACTTATTGAAGAGCTTATCAAGAGAACACCACCACCACCGAAGGAGTAATTCGTCATCATGTTTGGCATCCCCTTGGCTTGTTCCAAGCTTGGGAGAGTGTCGCGGTATCTCACCATTATGTTTTATATTTGACCTTTTTAGTGGATTCATATCTTTGGTAGAGAGGTTATCTAATAGGTTGGTTTGCATGTGGAAGTATCTCTCCTTAAGTTGATTATCTATGTATCTGTAAGGTCCCTCCCTTTATATAAAGGTAAGGATCCCCGTGATTGCAATGCTAGTCCCTGGATCGATGCTAGCATCCACAGTTTAAGATGAAGTACACAGAAACAAAGGTCATTATTACATATCATTCCAGAGACAAACATAGTCTTTTACAAACTCCATGGCCACAGGCCTAATACAAGAGTTCAATATATAATAAGATAAATACGTCTTTATCTTCATGTGCCACAGGCAAGCATGTTGAGTGTAGACTCATAACCCCTAATCATCATCAGAGTATCCTGCAACATCACAAGTTACAACCAAAGTGGGTCAATACATTGGAATAGTATTGGCAAGTGATACCTTAGTAGAATATTAGTAGTCTAGATACTATATGCATTTTGGCTAAGTGTAGCTTAGGCTTGCTTTGCTCAAAATAGGTTTTACCTATCAGTTGAAAGCACTAAGTTTTTCTTTGACAACTTTCCCAAGGAATCACCAATAGAAATTGGTTAACCTTCACCCTTGTTCACCCACAAGTTTTTACTTAGAAATTGGGATGAGGAGATTCTTGATAGCTTCCATGTCTTGATGCTCAAGTTGTCCAATACCAGGGACATGGCTAAGTACTTAGATTCTTCCATCTGCAGAGGGTGTGCACTTTCCCCACAAGACTTGATTTTCACCAAGACAGGACCTTTCAGAAGCCTTCCCTTAGACCAAATGGACGCATTCCAACCTATCAACCCACTACCACCAACTGTCCAAATGGCTAAGTTATTGCAACCTATATGATCCAGGCAGAGCCCATATTGCCATGTGGCTGCACTAGAAGCTTCTTAACATTTGGCCTCTCAAATCCCTTTGTTCCTGGGTGGCTTTCCACAAGTGAGATACACAAGGTAAGCCATATAAATGGTCCTTGTGTAACCACTCAACATAAACCATTCTTTCCATTCCACCCAGGTGTTTCATTCACTTAGTTGTTTTATTAGGCAAAACATAAGTCCAAAGACTTAGAAATATTTTCTCATAGCATGAATACATAACCACCCATGGTTGCTACTAGCTAGGCTAAGCATGGCATTGATAAGCAACTTAACTTAGAAATTTCTAGCAATTCTACAACTACTAGGATTTCTGAAGCATGGCATATAGATCAAAAATATTCATGCAAGTCTAGCAAAATATTTCTAGTGCATAGTTGAAAAACATAGGAATATAATCATGAAGGACCACTTGCCTTGGTAGTTTGGGGAGTAGCAACAATCCTCACAATCACAATCAATATTTGCACCAAAATCTACACATAAAATAATGGCACAAAATCACATACACAATATATACAAGCAAAAATACATGAATGTATGCAAAATGCCATGTGATGATTCTCTACACCAAACAAGAAAAGTGCACAGTACTGAATCATAAACAAGTCCAAATAAGCCAAATAAACTTTATTTGAACAACAAAACATTTTTCATATAATTACTATACACATATTATGCCTACAAATGTTTCTGTAAAAACAATCATTTTAACAGAGGCAAAACATTAAACACATTGCATAGATGGAAAGGATTTTCTCTCCTGATTCCAATGATATAAAATTTGTCAAATTTGGACGTGGGAATCAAAAGTTATGAATTTTTCAAGTTTAAACATCTAATAGATCTAAATTCTGATTTTAAGTCAAACTTACAGACACGCGGCACATTCTGATTCATCGATACCGCTTCGTGTGGATCGATCAATGAGGGCCGTTAGATCTAAATTAAATCACACGGCCAGATCTGTTCCATACCCTTTCGTTAAGTGATATATCCTACACGTTGGATCCAGATCCAATGGTGGACGATCAAACGAACAAAGTATGGCGGCGCGCGGCGACGGTGAGCGGCGGCGCGCTCAGTATATGGCGTCGCGGTGTCTACAGAGGGGTCTGGGGTCATCGGAGTAGAGGCAGACGTCGGGTACGGCTGTTCGTTGTCGTGGCCAGAGTTGTAGACCATACCAGAGCGAAACAAACACTAGGTTAGGTGTGCACGAGTCTGGCGAAAACATGAGCATCAATAAGAGCGATGGGGGCGATCGGAATTTACCAAGAGGCATCGCCGGAGTTGAGACAGACGGCGGCGTTTACTTGTTGTTGAAGTTGCCGATGAATGGGGGCACGCGCGTACTAGTGGGTGATGCTGGCAGGTGCAGAGGGAGATGGGGAACTAGCTCATGGTGTCTGGGAGGCAAGGGGCGACGGTGGCTGGCCGGAATTCACCGCCGGAGTTCGACTGTGCAGCGGTGGAGTGAGAGCAAATACGGGCAGCCTGGTGGCGCTTCTGGCTAGCTCTGTTGGGGGAAATGGCCGCGAGGGGGAGGGGTTTAAGTAGCCGGAGCGGGGGCGAGAGTTACTCGACGAATCAACGGAATTAAACCGGCGAATTCATCGGCAGTGACTGGGGAGGAAACGGCCGGAGTTGATTGCGCAGGTGGAAGAGACGACTGACGAGTGGGGCGCGGTTGCCAGCGAGAGAGAGAGAGAGAGGGGGAGTGGGTCCAGGCAGTCAGCGACTGAGGGAGTGGGTTTCTGGGTGCGAAACGTTTTCCTCGCGGGAGTGGCTGCTAGGCTAAATGGACTAAGCGGCTGGGTTGGGCCAGATTGGCTGGTCTGTTTTATTTTTTTCTCCTTTATTCTTTTTCCTTTTTTCTGAATGGATTTCTGGTTTGAATTTGAAAGCTCAATTCAAATCTGTTTTAAATGAAACCTTCTCCAAAAAAGAGTTTGCTGATCCTTGTCTCCTAGGAGGTGTAACACAACTGTTCATACTTAAGGGAAAAACAAAAAGGGTTTGGAAAAGAATTTAAACAAGCTTTAGTTAAATATTTATAAGTAGTGATGAAATGGTTTTTAAATCATAATTTGTTTTTGAAACTTTGAAAAAACTTTAGAAGCATCACCCAAGCTCAAGCTCAACATTTTTGATCAAAATAGTATCTTTCTTATTAGAAGGTGGCAATAAACCATAGCTTGCTTTCATAAAATAATGAGCATCAGATGCTCCTGTTTTTGAAATGGTTTTGAAAAGGAACCCTAAATGATCATGGATGCATGGATGAAATGCAGAGTTTTTGAAACATGATTTTAGGGATGTTACAAATCTAACCACCTTAAGGTGAATCTCCCCCTCGAGATTCGGATTGGCTAGCAAATAGGTGAGGGTGGTCTTTCCGAAGATCATCTTCTCTTTCCCATGTTGCTTCTTCTTCGGAATGATGGTTCCATTGAACTTTGCAGAATTTGATAGTCTTAGTCCGAGTAAATCTTTCTGTAGTCTCAAGAATCTTGATAGGTTTTTCCTCATAAGTGAGATCACTTTCCAATTGGACTTCCTCCAATGGTATAGTATCTTTCAAAGAAGTCTCTTCCATTTCTGGATGGCATTTCTTAAGCTGACTCACATGAAACACATTGTGAATGGCAGACAATGATTCTGGAAAGTTAATCTCATAAGCTACTTCTCCTTTACGACTCAAAATCTTGAATGGTCCAACATATCTTGGGGCCAATTTTCCTTTGACACCAAATCTTCACTCCACGAAGTGGTGATACTCTAAGATAAGCTCTATCACCCACTTCATAGGTGACTTCTCTATGCTTAGGACCTGCGTAGCTCTTTTGTCTGGACTGTGCTATCTTCAATCTGACCTTAACTAGTTTGACTTTCTCTTCAGCCTCTTTTATTAGTTCTGGCTTGAACAAACTTCTTTCTCCCACACCATTCCATAGCAATGGGGTGGTACACTTTCTCCCATAGAGAAACTAAAATGGTGCCATCTCAATACTGGCTTGATAGCTGTTATTATAAGAGAATTCTGCATAAGGTAGACTTTCATCCCAACTGGCTCCATAGTCTAGGGCACATGCCCTCAACATATCTTCAAGAATCTGGTTGGTCCTTTCTGTTTGTCCATCAGTCTGAGGATGAAAAGCAGTGCTAAATTCCAACCTCGTTCCCAATGACTCATGTAGTTGTCTGCAAAAATGAGAAGTGAATTGAGTTCCCCTATCTGACACAATACGCTTGGGTACTCCATGCAGACATACAATCCTACTCATATAGATCTTGGCTAACTTAGCACTTGTATAGGTTGTCTTCACGGGTATAAAATGATCCACTTTAGTTAGGCGATCCACTACTACCCAAATAGAGTCATATCCTGACCTGGTCCTTGGCAATCCGGTGATGAAATCCATGCCAATCTTATCCCATTTCCAATCAGGAATAGGTAGTGGTTGTAACAATCCTGCTGGTTTTTGATGTTCCGCTTTCACTCTACTACATACATCACACAAAGCAATATGTTCGGCGATGTCCTTCTTGAGATTATTCCACCAAAATCTTTCCTTCATATCCATGTACATTTTGGTGTTACCCGGATGAATGGAATACGGTGAGTTGTGTTCTTCTTGTAAAATCAGTTTCCGAAGTTCCGGATCTTGTGGAACACAGATACGTTTTCCATGCCATAAAGTACCCTGTTCATCTTCATGGAATCCTCTGGCTTTTCCCTTGCCAATCTTTTCCTTAATCTCTTCAATTTCCTTATCTGTCTTTTGGGCTTGTTTGATTTTGTCCAACAAGGTGGGTTGAACATCCAATGACATGATGTAAGATCCCTCCTTTGTAAAGGAAAAGGATCCCTGTGATTGCAATGCTAGTCCCTGGATCATTTCTAGCATCCACAGTTTAAGATGAAGTACACAGATACAAAGGTCATTTATTACATCCATTCCAGAGATAAAACACGGTCTTTTACAACTCAAGGCCACAGGCCTAATACAAGAGTTTGGAATAAGTAAATAAACATAAGTCTTCATCTTCATGTGCCACAGGCAAACATGTTGAGTGTAGACTCATGACACCTAATCATCATCGGAGTAACCTGCAACATCACAAGTTACAGCCACAGTGGGTCAATACTTTGGAATAGTATTGGCAAGTGATACCTTAGTAAATTTTTAAGTGGACTATAATACTATATGCATTTTGGCTAAGTGTAGCTTGGCTTGCTTTGCTCAAAATAGGTTCTTCCTATTAGTTGAAATCACTAAGTTTTTCTTTGTCAAAACTTTTCCCAAGTAACCACCAATAGACATTGGGGTCCTTCACCCTTGTTCACCTACAAGTTTTTACTTAGAAGTTGGAGTGATGAGATTCTTGATAGCTTCCATGTCTTGATGCTCAAGTTGTCCATTGCCATGGACTTGGCTAAGTACTTAGATTTTCCATCTGCAGAGGTTATGCACTTTCCCCACCAGACTTGGTTTCCCAAGACAGGACCTTTCAGAAGCCTTCCCTTAGTCAAATGGACGCGTTCCAACCTATCATCCCACTACCACCAACTGTCCAAATGACTAAGTTCTAGCAACCTATGTGATCCAGGCAGAGCCCATATTGCCAAGTGGCTGCACTATAAGCTTCTGAACACTTGGCCTCTAAAATCCCTTTGTTCCTGGGTGGCATACCACAAGTGAGATACACAAGGTAAACCATGTCCATGGGCCTTGTGTAACCACTCAACCAAAGACCACCATTCAAGTCCCATTCCACCCAGGTGATTCATTGACTTAGTTGTTTTATTAAGAAAAACATAAGTCAAAAGACTTAGAAATAATTTTCATCATAGCATGTATATACTTTACCAACCCTTGTTTGCTACTAGCTAGGCTAAGCATGGCATAGTAACTTAAATTAAAAATTCTCTAGCAATTCTATATCTACTTAGGATTTCCCAACATGGCATTTGGCAAAAAGTAGTAACATGCAAGACTTAGCAAAAATTTCTAATGCTTGTATAAAATATAGGGATGGAAGTATTCATGAAGTACCACTTGCCTTGGTAGGTGGGAGAGTAGCACTCTTCACAATCACATTCACTAGCACCAAAGTCTACACAAAAAATGGTGGCACAAATTTACACACAATTCATATACAAACATAAATATATGCATGCATGCAAAATGCTAAGTGATGATTTTAAAACCCAACCAAGCAAGTGCTTGATACTGAAATCATAACCAAGTCAAAAACTTGCCAAACCAAACTTATTTAGCACTAAAACAAATTCCTAAACAAATCCTATACTCAAAATAGCCCTAAACAAGTTTCTGCAAATAAAGTCATTTTAATAGAAACTTTTCACTAAACACATTGCATAAACAGAGAGGGCTTGTCTCCCTGATTCCAACGGTATAAAATTTGCAAAAATCTAACGTGGGATTCAAAAGTTATAGCTATTTCAAAATTGGATCTAAATCTGATTCAAATTTGGTTTTTTAAACTCAAACCCTAGCCACGCGTCTGTTTCCTATTGGCCCGTACCGGTTCGAACGGATCGAGCTATGCGAGCCGTAGGATTTAAGTCAGATCTGGTGGCTCAGATGCGCGCATACCTCTTCGCTTAAGTTCTAATTTCAGCCGTAGGATCTACATCTAACGTCCCTGAATGCCTTGACCAAGGATGAGCGACGCTAGCGGCGGCGACTAGAGGCGGCACGTCTGTCAGCGGCGGAGCTGGCGTTCTAGGTCGCACGGGAGTGGGGGAAGAGGCTTACCAGAACCGCAGCGGTGTGCTGAAGCTCAAAGTGGTGATGGCTTGGGAAGGGGCGCACGAGGTCGTCGGAGATTCCTCGCCGGAGTTTGCAAACGCGTCGGGTGCGACTGTCGTCGACGTTGGCAAGGTTCTGCGTCACGCTAATTCAAAAGGAAGGCACTGTCAGATGCGCAATACGATGGGGATCCTAATCGTATCAGACAGAGGGCAAGGGGCGGCTGGTACTTACGGGGAGAGGTCACCGGAGTTCGTGCAGAGGGCGGCGGTGCTCGATCAAAGTCGCTGTCGAGGCTACAGATCATGCGAGAGCAAACAAGGCGTGTCAGTGGATGCGCAAGAAGTTGCTGAGCGTGATAGCATGAGTCAGGGGCAGAGGGGAACACGGAGCTCACCGGAATTCGTCGGCGCGGTCGTCAGAACAGCGGCGGCGTCGAGCGAGTTGTGGGCAGCCTGGTGGCGTGAAGGAGGAATTGGTTGAGGGGAAATGGTCGCGAGAGAGTGGGGATTATATAGCCAGAGGCTCGATAAGAAACGCCTAGGGAATCAATGCCATTTACCTCGCGGAATCAAGGCAGCAACGGGCAGCGACGGAGTTCGTGCGCGGGATTTGGGGAAGAAGATGACGTGGGACGTGGGCCCTGGCCACGTCAAACACGCAGAGAGAAAGTGGGTCTGGTGTCGCGATCACAGGGTGCGCTTTGCTGCATGCGAGAGAGAGAGGGAGGCTGGGTGGGCTAGCTGGGCCGGTTCTGCTGCTGGGCGAGAATAGGAGCGCCTGGCCCTTTTCCTTTCTTTATTCCTTTTCTTTTTCCAGGATGATTTTCAGGAATGGTTTTCAAATGAATTCAAACTCCATTCGAATTCAAATCTATTTGGGATTTTTGTAGTGTGCAACAGTCTCAATTCTAGGCATAAAACCATGTGGTCACTTTGAAAAGGCTTGGTCATTTTTGGGGAAATAAAATAACAGGGACTTTGCACTTTGATTTGCAAATGTTTGAAAAATGGTTTTTGAAACCATTTCCATTTTGTAAAATTTGTTCTAACTCCACACTCAAACCAATCAACAAGGGAGAGAAACAATCTAGGTTTAAAACATTCAAACTCTCAAATGGGGATGGCCTTTTGATTTAAGTTTTCTCACATAAAATGATAGCACTATGTGCTTCTGTTTTTATGAAATGAGTTTTGAAATTGATCTCAATTCTATATGCATGCATGAGTGATATGCAAACTTTGAAATCATGATTTTAGGGATGTTACAAATCTAACCCCCTTAAGGTGAATCTCGCCCTCGAGATTCGGATTGGCTAGCAAATAGGTGAGGGTGGTCTTTCCGAAGATCATCTTCTCTTTCCCATGTTGCTTCCTCTTCGGAATGATGATTCCACTGTACTTTGCAAAACTTGATAGTCTTTGTCCTTGTGACTCTTTCTGCAGTCTCAAGAATCTTGATAGGTTTCTCCTCATATGTGAGGTCACTTTCTAGTTGCACTTCCTCCAAAGGTATAGTATCCTTTAAAGAAGTTTCTTCCATTTCTGGGTGACATTTCTTAAGCTGACTCACATGAAACACATTATGGACAGCTGACAGAGATTCTGGTAATTCAATTTCATAGGCAACTTCTCCTTTGTGACTCAAAATCTTGAATGGCCCAACATATCTTGGTGCCAATTTTCCTTTGACCCCGAATCTTTTTACTCCACGAAGTGGTGATACTCTAAGATAGGCTCTATCACCAACTTCGTAGGTGACTTCTCTACGTTTAGGATCTGCGTAGCTTTTCTGTCGGGACTGTGCTATCTTTAACCTGTCCTTAACCAATTTGACCTTCTCTTCGGCTTCTTTGATAAGATCTGGCCCGAATAAACTTCTTTCTCCCACACCATTCCATAACAATGGGGTGGTACACTTTCTTCCGTAGAGAAACTCAAACGGTGCCATCTCAATGCTGGCTTGATAGCTGTTGTTATAAGAAAATTCTGCGTAAGGCAGACTTTCATCCCAACTAGCTCCATAGTCTAGGGAACATGCCCTCAACATGTCTTCTAGAATTTGATTAGTCCTTTCTGTTTGTCCATCGGTTTGAGGATGAAAAGCAGTACTGAATTCCAACCTCGTTCCCAATGACTCATGTAGCTGTCTCCAAAAATGGGAAGTGAATTGAGTTCCCCTATCAGACACAATACTCTTGGGCACTCCATGTATACATACAATTCTACTCATGTAGATTTTGGCTAACTTAGCACTTGTATAAGTTGTCTTCACGGGTATGAAATGAGCCACTTTAGTTAGGCGATCCACTACTACCCATATGGAATCATATCCTGATCTGGTCCTTGGTAATCCGGTAATGAAATCCATACCAATCTTGTCCCATTTCCAATCAGGAATAGGTAGTGGTTGAAGCAAACCTGCTGGTTTCTGATGCTCCGCTTTTACTCTGCTACACACATCACACAAAGCAATATGTTCGGCGATGTCCCTCTTGAGATTATTCCGCCAAAATCTTTCTTTCATGTCCATGTACATTTTGGTGTTACCCGGGTGGATAGAATACGAAGAGTTGTGTGCTTCCTGCAAAATCAGTTTCCGCAACTCTGTATCTTGTGGAACACAGATACGTTTCCCATGCCATAAAGTACCTTGTTCGTCTTCATGGAAATTTTTAGCTTTTCCTTGGCCAATCTTTTCCTTAATCTCTTCAATTTCCTTATCAGTCTTCTGAGCTTCTCGGATCTTGTCCAACAAAGTGGGTTGAACATTCAAAGACATGAGATGTCTTTCGGGCACAATCTCCAATCTGAGTTTTCTGAATTGGGTACACAAATCATCTGGCAATTCTCCTTTGGTAAGGCCATTCACAAATACCTTACGACTTAGAGCATCTGCTACAACATTTGCTTTACCGGGGTGGTATTGCAAACTTAAGTCATAGTCCTTGATAAGCTCTAACCATCTTCTTTGTCTCATATTGATTTCCTTTTGGGTGAAGATATACTTCAAACTTTTGTGATCCGTGAACACTTCACAACGCTTTCCCAAAAGGTAATGTCTCCATGTTTTGAGTGCATGGACGACAAAGGCTAACTCCAAATCATGAGTAAGGATAGTTTACTTCATGAGTTTTGAGTTGTCTCGAGGCATAAGCCACAACTTTACCGTCTTGCATAAGTACCGCACCCAAACCTTGATGAGCTGCATCACAATATACTTGGAAATCCTTTTCCAAGTCTGGCAGAGACAAAACTGGTGCTGTCACAAGTCTCTTCTTCAACTCCTGAAAGCTGACTTCACAACCTTCAGACCAAGCAAACTTCTTGTCTTTCTTTAACAATTCAGTCATTGGCTTAGCAACCTTTGAGAAATTTTCAATGAACCTTCTGTAATAACCTGCTAAGCCAAGGAAACTACAAACTTCTTTCACGGACTTGGGAGATTCCCATTCAGTCATAGCTGAAACCTTAGCAGGATCAACTGCTACACCATACTTTGTCATAACATGACCAAGGAAACCAACTTCCTCCAACCAGAACTCACACTTGCTGAATTTGGCATAAAGTTTATGCTCTCTCAACTTCTCAAGTATCAAACGCAAATGTCCTTCATGCTCTTCTTTGCTCTTGGAGTAGACTAAGATGTCATCGATGAAAACGACAACAAACTTGTCAAGGAATTCCATGAACACTTTGTTCATCATATTCATGAAGTATGTTGGAGCATTTGTCAAGCCGAAAGGCATTACGGTATACTCATATAATCCGTACCTTGTAGTGAATGTTGTTTTAGGTATGTCTTGTTCCCTTATCTTGAGTTGAAAATAACCTGACCTTAGATCAATCTTTGAGAACACACATGCTCCTTCAAGCTGATCAAACAAGTCATTGATTCTAGGCAAAGGATATTTGTTCTTGATAGTTACCTCGTTGAGTGAACGGTAATCTATGCATAGCCTTTGACTTCTATCTTTCTTCTCTACAAACAAGACTGGGCTCCCCAAGATGATGAACTTGGTTGAATAAATCCCTTCTGCAATTGTTCACCAAGTTGTTTCTTGAGTTCTTTCAGTTCATCAACTGACATTTTATATGGTCTCTTTGCTATTGGTCCAGACCCTGGTACCAAATCTATCAAAAATTCCACATCCCTATCTGGTGGCACTCCCGGTAATTCTTCCGGAAACACATCCGGATACTCTCTTACAATTGGCACACTGTCCATGCTAACCACCTTAAGAGAATTAAGCATACTCCTTTTTGCTTCAAAATTGGTCTTGAATCTGATCCTTTTATTTTCTGGAGTTGTGAGTGAGACAGTATGGTTGGCACAATCTATCACTCCTTTGTACTTAGTCATCCAGTCCATTCCCAGAATGACATCCAATCCTTGGGAGTTTAGAATTATCAAATTAACGGGAAACTTATACTTCCCAAATTCTATGACTAGATCATGACATCCCGAATTCACTATCATTTCTCCACCAGGAGAACTTACTTTTATAGGACACCCAATAGTTTCTACCGGCAGTTCATTTCTTTCAACAAATGCTCTTGATATGAATGAATGAGATGCACCAGTATCAAAGAGTACAAATGCTGGAATGGAATTGAGTCGAACTTACCAAAGAACAAGATCGTGCTCCTCATAGACCTCCTCCACATTGATGTGGTTCACCTGTCCTTTCTGGAAAGGATTGGGCTTGACAGGTCCTTCAACTTTCTTTTCGGGGCACTCATTTGCATAGTGTCCCATCTTCTTGCATTTGAAGCATTCAACCAGACTGATGTCTCTCTTAATAGGCTGACTTCCACTTCCACTACCATTACCACTGTGGTGGCTCTTATGTCCACTCTTGTGGTTCTTGTATTTGTCATTGTCATGACTGCGATGATGCTTGTTGTCATGACGGTTGTGGTTGTGGTGCTTGTTGACTTTCCCATGCTTGTGGGATCCTGAGCTTCCACTGTCATCATAGTAAGATCGTTTGTGAGATGATCCCGAGCTGTGTTTGTCGGAGTGCTTTCTCTTTCTACTCTCGACTTGCTTCATTTTGTTCTCCAATATAGCAGCCTTGTCACAGAGCGACTGATAAGTGGGAACATATGCCACATTGCAGATTCAGCTCATCATTCAAGCCTTCTAGAAATTTTCCTTTCTCTTGGCATCCGTGTCAACTTCATTTGGTGCATAACGCGCAGATTGTTGAACTCTTCAATGTATTCACCACGCGCGCTTGCCGATTGTGGAACTCTTTCTTTTTCAGGCTCATTATTCCTGATGAGATATGAGCAGTGAGAAAGCCATCCTCAAAGATAGCCCAAGTCACCTCATCTATAGGAGTGGTGATTTGGAAGTTGTCCCACCAAGTGGCGGCTGGCCCTTCCAGCAGATGTGCTGCAAATCTGACCTTTTCAGCGTCAATGCACCACGGTCACTAAGTCCTTGTTTACGTAACGTAGCCAATCGTTGGCCACCATGGGATCAGTCGTCCCTGAGAACTTAGCTGGCCTCAATCTCAGAAATCTGGTAAGCATATCAAAGCCCGGAGGGTTGTTGTTGTTGTTATTGGGGTTGTTGTTGTTGTTATTATTCTGGTTCTGGATGAATGTTGTCATCATCTGCATTAGCTGTGTTTGAGCAGTCATCATTTGCTGCATTTCTGGAGTGATGTTGTTGTTGTTGGGGTTGGGGTTTGCGCGACGGGGAGGCATCTGTGGTTTGTTCAAATAGAGATAAGAATGAGATACCCATAGATGCTTTCATGCACATTACATCACATAAGCAAACACAAGCATGCAACAGAAGATAAAAGTTCAACAACAAGATAACAAGTTCATAAAGTAAAACACACAAGTGGCAAGCCATCCACATGTCGGATGGTCCAATAACAAGTTCTCAAATAACAAGTACGATAATAAAAGATAAACGAGTAGTCAAGTCTACTCATCAGCATCAATCTCCTCCTCGACAAAGGTAAGACCTGCGTTCTCCATCGCGGTCTTGTTCTCCTCAATGGTAGTGGTCAAGGACTCTATCTTGGCCTTGAGAGCCCTCTTCTGGGAACGAAGCCTCTCTATCACCGTCTGCTGCTGCTCTAGCTCGAAGTCCTTGGACTGCAGTTCTTCAGTCATATCCCGGATCTTCTTGTTCCTATCCTGGACATGCTTCTCCTGACTTTTGAACTTCCTGTCCTGGGTCTCGAACTTCGCCTCCATTTCCTTGACTATCTCGTCCTGCTGCGCGAAGAGCTTGTCCTTCTCGCGAAGATGCACCTGGAGCTCGTCATTACTGAGCATGACATTGGTCCTGTCCGTGTCCACGTGCCTAATGAGAGACTCTAAGTCCTGGAGGTACAGACGTATCGGCTCTGCTGCGTCCCTCGAGTCGTCCTCGAAGTCGATGGACTCTCCATCCTCATCACGTCTTCCGAAGACGTGGAAGTGGGTGCCTCTAACCTGTCGGGAGTGTCGACCTAGCAGACGTCCTATCAGGTCCTGCATAACTACCTCCATGCCTCTCTCCCTATCATCGTGCATAAGCTTGAAGACGATGGCCTCCATAGTAGGATCTGTCTGGCGTCGTCCGGGCTGGTTCACCTTGAAGCCCCAAAGGTCCTTCCTCTCGAACTTGGTGAGTGGATGCACCATGATGGTGGGAAGAGGGAGATTGAGCAAAGTGGTAAGCTCAACGATACGAGGACCAAAACGGGTAACCTGGAACTCCTCAACAGTGCTGATGGTAATAGGCATCTATTTATAAGATAGAAAAGTTAGAACAACACAATTCTAGATAAAACAAAAGACAAAACACACATACATATCCTTGGAAAGAAAAACACACAAGTCATGCATACATGAAACCATTACATCAACCAAGGTCCAATATTATTTTAAGGCAACATTTTGGAAAATAAGGTGATAGGTGGTGGTCCAACTAACGAAGTACGTTTACAATCCTATCTCACTGGATCTGTTGGCTAACACAATGTTCCTAGAAGCAATCAGCCTATCTTGTTCACATGATTCCATCACTAAGTCTATATTGTCTCCTCTTAGGGTTTGGTTGGTAGCTTCCAACTCTTGGTTATGTTCCTTCTCTTTTATCAAGTCTTTTTCGAGGTTGAGCATTCTGCACTTGACTCTAGCACTAAGTTCTTTGATAGTCCTCCAAGCTGCTTCTCTTGCTGACTCAAAGAATGTGGTGTGCACCATAGTGTTGGTGTACATGCAGAATCCTTTTTCTTTGTGGTTGTCTTCCTTGTTTTTGTACAAGTGAAGTTGCACCCACCAGTACTCAACTCCTTCATCCATCACTGGAAAGCCTTTGTACACAGTTGCACCATGTATTTCCATTGCCACCATGAGGTCCTTGAGGATTTTGGGAAACTCCGTCTCACACTCCAAGGTCATGGTCATGAGTGGTCCTTTCTTTACGGCTTCGTTGATGAAGTTCATCTACAATTAGATATGAGAAAGAGAAGATAAGAAAAGTTTACGAGAAGAATAGACAAGTGTAGAAGTAGTTGAAAAAATTTCCTTAGTGGTTTCCAATCCTAGGGTCATAATCCTACAGGCAACACAGTGCTCTGATACCATCTGTAAGATCCCTCCTTTGTAAAGGAAAAGGATCCCTATGATTGCAATGCTAGTCCCTGGATCATTGCTAGCATCCACAGTTTAAGATGAAGTACACAGATACAAAGGTCATTTATTACATCCATTCCAGAGATAAAACATAGTCTTTTACAACTCAAGGCCACAGGCCTAATACAAGAGTTTGGAATAAGTAAATAAACATAAGTATTCATCTTCATGTGCCACAGGAAAACATGTTGAGTGTAGACTCATGACACCTAATCATCATCGGAGTAACCTGCAACATCACAAGTTACAGCCACAGTGAGTCAATACTTTGGAATAATATTGTCGAGTTATACCTTAGTAAATTTTTAAGTGGACTATAATACTATATGCATTTTGGCTAAGTGTAGCTTGGCTTGCTTTGCTCAAAATAGGTTTTTCCTATTAGTTGAAATCACTAAGTTTTTCTTTGTCAAAACTTTTCCCAAGTAACCACCAATAGACATTGGGGTCCTTCACCCTTGTTCACCCACAAGTTTTTACTTAGAACATGGAGTGATGAGATTCTTGATAGCTTCCATGTCTTGATGCTCAAGTTGTCCATTGCCATGGACTTGGCTAAGTACTTAGATTTTCCATCTGCAGAGGTTGTGCACTTTCCCCACCAGACTTGGTTTCCCAAGACAGGACCTTTCAGAAGCCTTCCCTTAGTCAAATGGACGCGTTCCAACCTATCATCCCACTACCACCAACTGTCCAAATGACTAAGTTCTAGCAACCTATGTGATCCAGGCAGAGCCCATATTGCCAAGTGGCTGCACTATAATCTTCTCAACACTTGGCCTCTAAAATCCCTTTGTTCCTGGGTGGCATACCACAAGTGAGATACACAAGGTAAACCATGTCCATGGGCCTTGTGTAACCACTCAACCAAAAACCACCATTCAAGTCCCATTCCACCCAGGTGATTTATTGACTTAGTTGTTTTATTAAGAAAAACATAAGTCAAAAGACTTAGAAATAATTTTCATCATAGCATGTATATACTTTACCAACCCTTGTTTGCTACTAGCTAGGCTAAGCATGGCATAGTAACTTAACTTAGGAATTCCCTAGCAATTCTATATCTACTTAGGATTTCCCAACATGGAATTTGGGAAAAAGTAGTAACATGCAAGACTTAGCAAAAATTTCTAATGCTTGTACAAAATCTAGGGATGGAAGTATTCATGAAGTACCACTTGCCTTGGTAGTGGGGAGAGTAGCACTCTTCACAATCACAGTCACTAGCACCAAAGTCTACACAAAAAATGGTGGCACAAATTTACACACAATTCATATACAAACATAAATATATGCATGCATGCAAAATGCTAAGTGATGATTTTAAAACCCAACCAAGCAAGTGCTTGATACTGAATCATAACCAAGTCAAAAACTTGCCAAACCAAACTTATTTAGCACTAAAACAAATTCCTAAACAAATCCTATACTCAAAATAGCCCTAAACAAGTTTCTGCAAATAAAGTCATTTTAACAGAAACTTTACACTAAACACATTGCATAAACAGAGAGGGCTTGTCTCCCTGATTCCAACGGTATAAAATTTGCAAAAATCTAACGTGGGATTCAAAAGTTATAGCTATTTCAAAATTGGATCTAAATCTGATTCAAATTTGGTTTTTTAAACTCAAACCCTAGCCACGCGTCTGTTTCCTATTGGCCTGTACCGGTTTGGACGGATCGAGCTATGCGAGCCGTAGGATTTAAGTCAGATCTGGTGGCTCAGATGCGCGCATACCTCTTCGCTTAAGTTCTAATTTCAGCCGTAGGATCTACATCTAACGTCCCTGAATGCCTTGACCAAGGATGAGCGGTGCTAGCGGCGGCGACTGGCAGCGGCGCGTCTGTCAGCGGCGGCGCTGGCGTTCTAGGTCGTGCGGGAGTGGGGGAAGAGGCTTACCAGAACCGCAGAGGTGTGCTGAAGCTCAAGGTGGTGATGGCTTGGGAAGGGGCGCACGAGGTCGTCGGAGATTCCTCGCCGGAGTTTGCAAACGCGTCGGGTGCGACTGTCGTCGACGTTGGTGAGGTTCTACGTCGCGCTAAGTCAAAAGGAAGGCACTGTCAGATGTGCAAGACGATGGGAATCCTAATCGTATCTGACAGAGGGCAAGGGGCGGCTGGTACTTACGGGGAGAGGTCACCGGAGTTCGTGCAGAGGGCGGCGGCGCTCGGTCGAAGTCGCTGTCGAGGCTACAGATCATGCGAGAGCAAACAAGGCGTGTCAGTGGATGCGCAAGAAGTTGCTGAGCGTGATAGCATGAGCCAGGGGTAGAGGGGAACACAGAGCTCACCAGAATTCGTCGGCGCGGTCGTCGGAACAGCGGCGTGAAGGAGGAATTGGTTGAGGGGAAATGGTCACGAGAGAGTGGGGATTATATAGGCAGAGGCTCGACAAGAAACGCCCAGGGAATCAATGCCATTTACCTCACGGAATCAAGGCAGCAACGGGCAGCGGCGGAGTTCGTGCGCGGGATTTGGGGAAGAAGATGATGACGTGGACGGGGCCCGCTCGTCAGCGAAACACGCAGAGAGAAAGTGGGGTCTGGGTGTCAGGCGACAGTGCGTGCGTTGGCGTCGAGAGAGAGAGAGGGAGGCCGGGTGGGCTAGCTGGGCCGGTTCTGCTGCTGGGTTAGAATAGGAGCGCCAGGCCCTTTTCCTTTCTTTGTTCCTTTTCTTTTTCCAGGATGATTTTCAGGAATGGTTTTCAAATGAATTCAAACTCCATTTGAATTCAAATCTATTTGGGATTTTTGCAGTGTGCAATAGTCTCAATGTAGAGGTCCCAATCTTTAATAAGATAGAGCCCCTTGTGTTTATAGTGCTAGTCCCTGGATCAATAGCTAGCATTCACAGTTTAGATGTAATATCAAGAAACAAAGGTCATAATATAACTTTATAACCAGGAATAACATAATTTTATTACATCATACATAGCTCATTTGGCTATTACATTACATTGCAGCGGAATAACTATAGTCATGGGGTCCTTCATCTTCAAAGTGCCACAGGCAGATGTTGGTTGTAGACTTTGTAATCCTAATCAATCAATCTTCACTAAAAACAATCAAACCTGCAACATTACAAGTTACAGCCACAAGGGTCAATACATTTGAATTGTATTGGCAAGTTTCACTAATAAGTATAATATAAGTGGATCCTATCATTACATGCAAGTTTGGCTAAGTAGAGTTTTAGGCTCATTTGCATAAAGCAATATTTTATCCTAACTTTTCAAAATGGTTTTGGTCCTTTGTCAAATCTTTTTTTTCCAAGTTCCTTAAACTCCTTGGTAGAAACTCAAGTGTTCAAGTCCTTGTCAAAATCCTTGTGCTCCTTGGTAACCCAAGTGCATCCAGTTTTATCTCTTGAGTTCCTTGGTAGCCCCAAGTACATCAAGCTTTAAGCAAAATCTCTTTGAATTCCTTGGTACCCCCAAGTGCATCAAGTTTTTATATTAGAAGTTGGAATGTCGAGATCTCCCATAGTTCAAACTTTAGTTGCTCAGTATTGTCCATAACCGGGGACACGGCTAAGTACTTAGATTTTATTATCTTCTGCAGAAGTTGTACACTTTACCCACATATCACACTCTCATCTTGTTGCCACCAGTGGCCGCTGGATTAGTACTCACCAAGATGGAATACTGGCAGATTGAGAATGTGACGAAGTCTTTCCAAAGGGTCCTCCCATACATCATTGCTAGCTTGTCATCAGTAACAATGTAGGATTCCAGGTCCCCATTTTTCTGTAGCCTGAAGACAATGCATGGGTCTTCCCAATGTAGTTGACTAAGCCAGAGCCATAATAGCATGTGGTTGCACACGAAAGCCACAATTGGAGAAACATGTTCAATCTCTAAGTTTCCTGAGTGGTTTTCTTTTGGAGCACAACACAAAGAGATTGCCATAGAATGGTTCCTTTTGTTGCCACCTTCTCCAAAACTCAAAGTCCTTGTCCACCCAGGTGGTTCATTGAGTCCTTGTTTTATTATATAAAATCACAAGTCCTTTTCTCAACTTCATAAAATCTCAACATGTATCTCTTTTCAAAATATAGCATGGCTAAGCATGTAACAACTACATTGTTTTCACTAAGGTATATATAGGGAATCCTATTAGGATTAGCATAGCATAAGTATAGAAATTATTTTCATGCATGTTTTCAAAATCCACTAAGTATAATGAAAATAGTAGGACTTTGGATGATAGTGTAACTTGCCTTTTTGGTAGGGAATGATGGTTCACTCCTTGATCTTGCTAGTCTCACACTTCTCTAACTTCACTACAATCAATCAAGCAAACACAATATCAACAAGCATTCCAAACCAATAATCAATCAACAATTCACACACATAAAACAATGGAATCTAAGTCATGCATGTAAGCATGCAAGGGATGGTTCTATTGTAAGGATGCTCTCCACTAGGCTTCTAAACTTTGTAAGTTCCAAATTGGTCATTTACCAAAATGGCAAAGTCATTTGCAAAAGGGTTTTGTCCCAAAACCATTTTAAAATCCATTCGTCATTTTATGTGGTGGAAAATATTTTTATCAAAGCAAAACTTTTAAGTTTTTCACCAAATGAGTTGCTAATTTGCAAAACTTGGTGTTTTGGGTCAGTAGGTTTGGTCCAAAACATTTTTCCTCCAAAGTTTTCTATTCAAAACCATTTTCATAAACAAATCAATAGTTTTATTTAGCTAGAAATGAACTAAACCAATTAATCCATTCTAAACTTTTCCAAATTCATTTTCCAAATCATGGGTTGGTTCCTAGGGTCAGTAAGGTCACATCAATCCATTTTGCATAGGTTTTAACCCTAAAATCATTTTTAAATAATTTTTATACTCTAAACAAGCTCACAAAAGAATCTGCAAAAACAAGCAAACTAACAGATACTATTTGCTAAACTAAGGGCATGGTTGGTTAGGTCTTGCTCTCCTGAATCCAACGACATAAAATTTGTAATTTTTGGACGTGTGGATCCAAAGTTACAAGGGTTTGAAATTCACAAACAATTCTGTTTTCAAATCTGTTTTTAAACAGAATAGGTGACACGTGGCATGCTTTCATTGGACGGTACCGCTTCGCGCGGATCGCGCTCTATAGGCCGTAGGATCTCATTTAGATCGAGCGGCACAGGGACATTCGATACCTCTTCATTTATGTTCTATTACAGCCTTACGATCTAGATCTAACGGATGCAATCAATCAGACCACTAACTGGCGGCGCTGTGCGGCGGTGGACGGCGGCGACGGCTATACGAGGTGCTCGCGGTGGTTCTAGGAAGCAAGGAAGACGAAGGGGGTGCTCACCGTGTTCGCGAGGTCAAGGTGGTGCTCAAGGTACTCTCGAGGAAGCAAGGGGCGCACGGAGACGGAGGTAATCGCTCGCCGGAGTCGTCGTCGGCGTCGGTTGGTCCTGCTCGCGGTTGGAGTCGACGCTACAGATCAAGAGAAGGTAGACCGAGGGCATGGTTAGACGCAGGAGATCATGGCGGAGCTGTGTGCGTGAACGAGAAGAAGAGGGGCGGCCTGGTTTACCTGGAAGACGTCGTCGGAGAAGAGACAGACGGCGGCGCTGTCAGAGCTTGTCAAAGCCGACGCTCTGGGGCGCCCGCGGTTGAGTGGAGGGTGCTGGGAGATGCGTCTAGGAGAGGGGAAGCTGCCAGCGTGCTCAGGGAGGCTCGGGGCGGTGTCGAGTCGCCGGAATCGGCACCGGACTTCGTCGGAACAGAGGGTGCTCGGGGAGGAAATTGGGGAGGTCTAAGGCGTGCCAGCGCGGGGTGTCAGAGGGGAAATATAGGGGAGACATGGGCGTTTCAACCTGCGTGATCAAAGCTGGTAACGGTGGTCGAGTTAAAGCGAATTAAGGCCACGAATTCATCGGCAGGAACAGCGACGAGGGGGAAGAAGGGGTCGCGCGGGTGTGGACGATGAGCAGTAGAGGTGGGGTCCACCGGTCAGTGGGAAAAGAAATGTGAGTGAGGTCCACTGGCCAGTCTCTGTGTGGTTAAGTTCCTGAGTGAGGAAAAACGATTCGGGGCGTGGGAACAGGTGGGCTAGGTGGGCTGCTGTTGGGCTGTTGGGCCATTTTGTTGGGCTGGGTCTCTTTTCATATTTTTTTTCTTCCTGTTGGCTTTTTCTTTTTCCAAATCCAATTCTGTTTTGAAAATCAACTCACAAATCAAACCACAAAACAAACATTCAAACACTTCCAAACTTGTAATGAGTTTTTGGTTCTGTTTATCAACATAAACCAATTTCCAAAATAAAATAATATTTTTATTCATTTTAGGATCTATTTAATATTTAAATAAAATAGCCCTTTAGTTATTTAATCAAATAGGGTTTGATTTATTTAATAAAAATTTCCATTTGAATTCCAAATATTTTCAAAACCAAATCAGTAGGTTTTATTTGGAAATAAGGAATACTTGGAAACTTGTTTAAAACAAAATAACCTTTTATTTTAGGTTCCATTAATAATTAAATAGAATGGACCTTAGTTAATAAATCAAGTAGGGTTTGTTTTATTTAAAATCTTTATTTGAAATATAAATAAAACCAAAACACTTTAGTAAGTTTTATTTGAGAATATAAAATATTTGGAAAACTTATTTAAAATAAATAAATAAGTTTTAGTGTTTTATTTAAAATGGGAAAAGCCTTTACTTTAATAAAATTGGATATTAAATCCTTATTATTTTATTTAAATAAACCTTTACTCATTTTATCAAAACAAAACCTTTTGTTTCAAAAAATTGGCCAAGGTTTAATTTGGCTTTATAAAATAATCTTTATTTATAAATTCTACTTTGCTTTTGAAAACCAAATCTTTTTATTTTAAAGATCCAAAATAGTATTTCCAAAACATTTTATTTGCCTTTATTAAATGTTTATCTTTATAAATCCCTTTAGGATTTAATTGTTCAAAATAGGTTTGAAGATTCCCAATTGGATTCAAAAAGTTTCTTCTGGCCCTGAAAATCAAACAGAGTTTTATTTTATTCATTTATTTTCACATTACAAGATTTGGAAAATCTTGGGATGTGACACTCAATTCTAGGCATAAAACCATGTGGTCACTTTGAAAAGGCTTGGTCATTTTTGGGGAAATAAAATAATAGGGACTTTGCACTTTGATTTGCAAATGTTTGAAAAATGGTTTTTGAAACCATTTCCATTTTGTAAAATTTGTTCTAACTCCACACTCAAACCAATCAACAAGGGAGACAAACAATCTAGGTTTAAAACATTCAAACTCTCAAATGGGGATGGCCTTTTGATTTAAGTTTGCTCACATAAAATGATAGCACTATGTGCTTCTGTTTTTCTAAAATGAGTTTTGAAATTGATCTCAGTTCTATATGCATGCATGAGTGATATGCAAACTTTGAAATCATGATTTTAGGGATGTTACACATGAGATGTCCTTCAGGCACAATCTCCAATCTGAGATCTCTAAATTGGGCACACAGATCATCTGGCAATTCTCCCTTAGTAAGGCCATTCACAAAAACCTTACGGCTTAGAGCATTCGCTACAACATTTGCTTTACCGGGGTGGTATTGCAAACTTAAGTCATAGTCCTTGATAAGTTCTAGCCATCTTCTTTGTCTCATGTCAATTTCTTTCTGGGTGAAGATATACTTCAAACTTTTGTGATCTGTGAACACTTCACATCGCTTTCCCAAAAGATAGTGTCTCCATGTTTTGAGTGCATGGACAACAGAGGCTAACTCTAAATCATGAGTAGGGTAATTTACCTCATGAGTTTTGAGTTGTCTCGAGGCATAAGCCACAACTTTCCATCTTGCATAAGTACTGCACCTAATCCATGATGAGATGCATCACAATACACTTGGAAATCCTTCTCCAAATCTGGCAGACATAAGACTGGTGCTGTCACTAGTCTCTTCTTCAATTCTTGGAAACTGAGTTCACATCCCTCAGACCAAGCAAATTTCTTGTCTTTCTTTAGTAACTCTGCCATTGGCTTAGCTATCTTGGAGAAATTCTCAATGAACCTTCTGTAGTATCCGGCCAAGCCAAGGAAACTACATACCTCTTTTACTGACTTAGGAGATTCCCATTCAGTTATAGCTGAAACCTTAGCAGGATCAACTGCTACACCATCTCCTGACACAACGTGTCCAAGAAATCCAACTTCATTCAACCAAAACTCACACTTGCTGAATTTGGCATACAACTTATGCTCTCTAAGCTTCTCAAGTATCAAACGCAAATGTCCTTCATGCTCTTCCTTGTTCTTGGAGTAGATCAAAATGTCATCGATGAAAACGACAACAAACTTATCAAGGAACTCCATGAACACCTTGTTCATCATATTCATGAAATAAGCTGGTGCATTGGTTAAACCAAATGGCATCACGGTGTACTCATACAATCCATACCTAGTGGTGAAAGCTGTCTTAGGTATGTCTTGTTCCCTTATTTTGAGCTGGAAATAACCTGATCGAAGATCAATCTTTGAGAATACACATGCTCCTTCTAGCTGATCAAACAAGTCATTGATTCTAGGCAAAGGGTATTTGTTCTTGATAGTCACCTCATTGAGTGAACGGTAATATATGCATAACCTTTGACTTCTATCCTTATTTTCCACAAACAAGACTGTTGCTCCCCTAGATGAAGAACTTGGTTTAATAAATCCTTTCTGCAACTGTTCTCCAAGTTGTTTCTTGAGTTCTTTCAACTCATCAACTGACATCTTGTATGGTCTCTTTGCTATTGGTCCTGATCCTGGTAGCAAATAAATAAGAAACTCCACATCTCTATCCGGTGGCATTCCCGGCAATTCTTCCGGAATCACATCCGGATATTCACTCACAATTGGCACACTGTCTATGCTAACCCCCTTAAGAGAATTTAGCTTACTTCCTTTTGATTCAAAGTTAGTCTTGAATCTAATCCTTTTGTTTTCTAGAGTTGTGAGTGTGACAGTATGGTTGGCACAATCTAGCACTCCCTTGTGCTTAGTCATCCAGTCCATTCCCAAAATGACATCCAATCCTTGGGAGTTTAGGATTATCAGATTAACGGGAAACTTATACTTCCCAAACTCTATGACTAGATCATGACATCCTGAATTCACTATCATTTCTCTGCCAGGAGAACTTACTTTTATAGGACACCCAATAGTTTCTACCGGTAGTTCATTTCTTTCAACAAATGCTCTTGATATGAATGAATGAGATGCACCAGTATCAAAGAGAACAAATCTTTGGAGCAATTGAGTTTGAACTTACCAGCAACAGCATCAGGTTCCTCATAGATTTCTTCCACATTGATGTGGTTTACTTGCCCCTTCTGGAAAGGGTTGGGCTTGTTGGGTCCTTCAACTTTCTTTTCTGGGCACTCATTTGCATAATGCCCCATCTTCTTGCACTTAAAACATTCAACCTGACTAAGATCCTTCTTGACAGGTTGGCTTCCACTACCACTTCCACTTCCATTGTGGTGGCTCTTATATCCACTCTTGTGATTCTTGTACTTGTCATTGTCATGACTACGGTGGTGCTTGTTGTCATGATGACGGTTGTGGTTGTGGTGTTTGTTGTACTTTCCATGCTTGTGGGATCCAGAATTCCCACTATCATCATAATGGGAACGCTTGTGAGACGATCCCGAGCTGTGCTTGTCAGAGTGCTTCCTGTTCCTGCTTTCAACTTGTTTCATCTTGCTCTCCAAGATGGCAGCCTTGTCACATAAAGATTGATATGTGGGGACATAGGCCACAGCTAACTGCAGGTTCAATTCATCGTTCAATCCTTCAAGGAACTTCTCTTTCCTCTTAGCATCAGTGTCAACTTCATCCGGTGCATAACACGCCAGATTGTTGAACTCCTCAATATATTCAGCCACGCTGCGGTGGTGCTGCTTCAAGTTATGAAATTCCTTCTTATTCAAACTCATCACTCCGGATGAGATGTGAGCAGTACGGAAACCATCTTCAAAGATAGCCCATGTCACATCCTCAATGGGAGTGGTGATCTGGAAGTTATCCCACCAAGTAGCTGCTGGTCCTTCCAACAAGTGTGTTGCAAACCTGACTTTCTCCTCATCAGTACAGCCAATAGTGTCACATCCCAAAATTTTCCAAATTTTGCAATGTGAAAAATAAATAAACAAAATAAAATTTTGTTGAAATTTAGGGTGAGAAGAAACTTTTTGATTCCTATTGGAAATATCCAAACTTATTTTGATCAAATAAAATCCTAAAAGGATTTTAAAAAAAGATAAACAATTAATAAATAAAATTATGATAGTTGGAATTACTATTTTTGGATCTTTTAATAAAAAGATTTGATTTTCAAAAGCAAAGGTAGAATTATAAATAAGGATTATTTTATAGAGCCAAATTAAATCTTGGCCAAGCTTTTGAAATAAAATATTTCTATTTGATAAAAAGAGTAAAGGTTTATTTAAATAAAATAATGAGGATTTATTAAATCCAATTTTATTAAAGTAAAGGCTTTTCCATTTTAAATAAACATTAAAACTTGTTATTTTATTTTAAATAAGTTTTCCAAGTGTTTTATATTTTCAAATAAAACCTACTGAAATGGTTTTGATATTATTTAGATTTCAAATAGAGTTTTTAAATAAATTAAATCCTATTTGAGTTAATGACTAAGGTCTATTTTATTTAATTATTAAATAGATCCTAAATGAATAAAAAATATTTTGTTTTGGACTTTGATTTGTGTTGTTAAACAGAATTAAAATAGATACAAAGTTTGGCAAAGGTTTGAATTCATTTGGGTGTTTGAATTGTTTGAATAAAATCAAAACAGAAATTCCAAATGGAAAAAGGAAAAAGCTTCAGTATAAAAAAAAGAAACAAACTGACCCAACCCAATAGGCCCAGCAGCGCAGCCCACTCCTTCTCTTCCGCGAAAAACGCTTCGCACCAGAATCCTTACCTGCATAGTGACAGACAGGCAGGCCCCATCTCCCTCTCTCTCTCCCTCACTGCCAGCACGGCCCCATGCCAGCACGTCATCGTCTCCCTCGCGACCGTTCTTCCCCTGCCGTTGCTGCCGATTGAATGCGGCGATCAATTCGCGTTAATGGCGGGCTTAATTCCTCTAGCGACCATGCTCTCTTAAGCACCTCTCCCTCCTTGC
The DNA here is from genome assembly GCA_023614405.1 of Avena insularis. Classification (NCBI taxonomy): domain Eukaryota; kingdom Viridiplantae; phylum Streptophyta; class Magnoliopsida; order Poales; family Poaceae; genus Avena; species Avena insularis. The sequence goes on from CM042697.1 coordinate 407,407,581, forward strand.
CATTTCCCCTCAGAAACCACTGCACGGGAGCCACCAGGCTGCCTCGAATCGGCTTTGCACCGCGGCTGCTCCGGCGAGCTTCTCCAGTGAATTCCGGCGAACCGCAGCCGCGCATCTCCTCCCTCTGCATGCGAGCTTGCTCCCCACCTCCTGGCGCATCTGCCCGTGTGCTCCATTCACTCGCGCGCGCTCCAAAACTTTGGCTTCGTCATCACCTGAGCACCGCCGCGTCTGTCCCTTCTCCGGCGACCTCCCCCTGGTAAGCTCAGACCTCCCCAACACCTCTCAGTGATGCTCCCTTACTCGCGACCCTCGTGCGCACCTAACCGTGCCTCTACTTTGTCTTAGCGTGGAACTAAACGACGCCAGCGACGACAACACGAGAGCACCGCTGCCCGCAGCAACTCCGACAAGCGATTACTCCCGTCCCTGTGCGCCCCTTGCCTCCTCGCGACCACGTTGAGCATCGCCACGATCCCCTGAGCACGGTGAGCTGTTTCCCTCCTTACTTTGCTTCCTGTATCGCCGGAACCGCCGTTAGCCGAGCGTCGCCGCCATTGCCGGCAGCCGCCCAACCATGGTCAGAGACACCATGTCCGTTAGATCAGGATCCGTTGGCTGAGATTAGAACTAGACGAAGGGGCACGAGTTGATCAGTGTCTTTCGTTTTAAGTTAAATCCTGCGGTCAGAACAGCTCGATCCGCACGAAGCGGTATCGACCAATAGAATTACGCCAGGTGGACAAGGTTTTGTTTAAAAACAGAATTAGAATCTGATTGATATGCAAACTTGTAAAATTCATAACTTTAGTTCTACACGTCCAAATTTTGCAAATTTTACATCAATGGAATCAGTAGAACAAGTACTTTGCAACCATGCATTTTGTTTAATGTTTTGCTTCTGGTAAATTGGTTGAATTTTCAGAAACTTGTGTAGGCTTATTTTGAATATAAAAATTGTTTTAGATATAATTTTAATGTGAAATCTTTGCAAAATGGTTTGCTTTGAACCTACTGACCATAGGAATCAACTTATGGATTTAAAAATGTATTTTGTGAGGTTAAAGAGTAAATATATGAATTAACACATTTCTAGTCAAATAAAAATATTGATTATGATTTAGAAATGATTTTTGAGTGAAACCTTTGGGAAATTATTTGATTCAAACCTTCTGACCCTAAACACCAAGTTTTGAGAATTAAAATGTATTTGTTGAACTCTTAAAAGAATATTGCTTTGATAAAAGCATTTTCCATCACATAAAATATTGATTTGATTTAAGAAATAGTTTATAGATAAAACCTTTTGCAAATGGTTTTACCACTTTAGCAAATGACCACTTTTGAACCTTACAATGTTTAAAGCCTAGTGGAAACCACTTTTGCAAATAAAACTATCTTTTGCATGCTTGCATGTATGACTCTGTTTTTGTTATTTTATGTGTGAGAAATGGTTGGAATGCTAGTTGAATTTGTGTTTGCTTGATTGAATTGTAGTGGAATTAGAAGAGTGTGATATTTGCAAGATCAAGAAGTGAACCAACATTCTCTACTAAAAAGGCAAGTGACACTATCATCCAAGTCCTACTATTTTCATTACACTTAGTGGATTTTTGAAACATGCATTATAAAGACTACTATATTTTATGCTATGCTAAATCCTAATAGGATACCCTTATATATTCCTTAGTGGAAACATTGTAGTTGTAGTATGCTTAGCCCTGCTATAAATTTGGGATGGGATACATGATATGACTATATGAAGTATTGAAAAGATATATGTTTTATATAATAAAACAAGTATTCAATGAACCACCTGGGTGGACAAGGATACTCAAGCTTTGGACAAGGTGGCAACAAACGGAACCATGTTTATATGGCCATCTCTTTTTGTTGTGCACTAGAAGAAAACCACCTAGGGACTTAGAGATTGAACATGTTTCTCGTACAGTGGCTTCCGTGTACAGCCACATGCTAAATGGGCTCTGGCTTAGTCAACTACACAGTGGAAGACCCATGCATTGGCATCTTCAGGTTAACTAGAATTGTGTAAGGGAACTTGAAACCCTACATTGGTGCCTGGATGACAAGCTAGCATTGTGTATTGGGAGGACTTCTATGGAAAGACTTTGTCACATTCTTAATCTGCCAGTACTCCATCTTGGTGAGTACTTATCCAGCGGCCACTGGTGGTATCAAGATGAGATTGTTTCAAGTGGGTAAAGTGTACAACTTCTGCAGAAGATCAAAAATTCTAAGTACTTAGCCGTGTCCCCGGTTACGGACAACTCTGAGCAACTAAGGCCTGAAGCTATGGAAGATCTCGACAGTCCAATTTCTCAAAGTAAAACTTGATGGTGACAACAAGGGATTTTGAAGCACTTGGAGTTTTTCAAGAAGTTCAGAAAGATTTTGAGAAAAGATCAAAACTATTTTGAAAAGATAGGACAAAACTATATTGCTTTCTGCAAATGAGCCTAAACCCTACTTAGCCAAATATGCATGTAATGATAGGATCCACTTATTTCTACATAGTAGTGAAACTTGCCAATACAATTCAAATGTATTGACCCTTGTGGCTGCAACTTATTATGTTACAGGTTTGTTTGATGTTAGTGAAGTGTGTTGATTAGGATTACAAGTCTACAACCAACATGATTGCCTGTGGCACTTTGAAGATGAAGGACCCCATGCTTTATAGATATTCTGCTGCAATGTAATGTGATAGCCAAATGAGCTATGTAAGATGTAATGAATTATTTTATTCCTGGTTATAAAGTTGTATTATGACCTTTGTTTCTTGATATTACATCTTAACTGTGGATGCTAGCTATTGATCTAGGGACTAGCATTGTAAACACAGGGATCTCTACCTTATTAAAGGTTGGGACCTTTGAGATGGTATCGAAAGCTTGTGTTGCCTATAGGATTGTAACCCTAGGATTGGACAAAACCCCTTAGAAAAATAGGAGTTGTATTTGTTCCAAAACTTATTTACAAACAATCTTGTAAACTCTTTCCTCAACCATTTTGGTTTTGATTCTACATCTCTTCCTTTTCAACTTGATGGACAAAGCCTTCACCATGACCAATGACTTCAACTTTAGTTTCACCAAGGACTTCATCAACTCTAATGACTTCAACATCTTCAGGTGATTTCAACCTTATTCTCAACAAGGATTTCAACCTTGGATATCACTAAGGACTACAAGTGAGAACCAAGAAACACTAGATTGCCTACCATAAACATTGATATCAAGTTAGAGTATGGATCATATTGACCTATGAGGTATGACTATACTAAGTTGTTATTTCAAGAAAACTTATTGTTCCTTCAACTCATGAGTTAAACACATAAGTTGATGAGTAAATAGTTGCTTGTTGCTTGATTGATTGTTTGATTGAACTTGGATGTTTTGAGTTGTGTGTTAGAACTTCTTAAAACCTATCCATCATTACTTATCCCTATCAAACCAACAGATGCCTCCCCGACGTGCCAACCCCAACCAAAACAATAACATCACTCCTGAGATGCAGCAGTTGATGACAGGCCAAACTCAACTGATGTAGATGATGGCCACACTCATACAGAATCAGAACAATAACAACAACAACAACAACAATCAGAATAATCCTCCAGCACTTGACATGCTCACCAAGTTTCTAAAACTTAGGCCTGCAAGGTTCTCTGGAACAACTGATCCAATGGAAGCTGATGATTGGTTACGTTCAGTGAACAAAGACTTAGTGACTGTTGGCTGCACCGATGAAGAAAAAGTTAGGTTTGCAGCATTTCTTCTTGAAGGACCAGCAGCAACATGGTGGGACAACTTTCAGATCACCACTCCCCTTGAAGATGTGACTTGGGCTATTTTTGAGGATGGATTCAGAACAACTCACATCTCACCTGGAGTGATGTACTTGAAGAAAAAGGAGTTTCACAATCTGAAACAGCATCACCTCAGTGTGGCTGAGTATATTGAGGAATTCAACAATCTGGCACGATATGCACCGGATGAAGTTGATACAGATGCTAAGAGAAAGGAGAAATTTCTTGAAGGACTTAATGATGAGTTGAACCTGCAGCTAGCTGTTGCCTATATCCCAACTTATCAATCACTCTGTGACAAAGCCACCATTTTGGAAAACAAGATGAATCAAGTTGAGAATAGAAACAGGAAGCATAAACTCAAGAATCACTCAGGATCATCAAAAAAGAAGCATTCATTCAAAAAGAGCAATGAAGATTCTGAACCACATCAGTATCACCACAACAACAATGGAAGTGATAATAATGGAAATGATACTGACAATGGAGATGACCTTGGTCAGAACCAACATGGCAACTCCAGGAAGAAAGACATTAGCCAGTTGCAGTGCTATAATTGTAAGGAGCTTGGACACTATGCATCAGATTGTCCTGAGAAGAAAAAGAAAAAGTATGCTAAAAGAGCCAATGGAAATGACTCCAATGTGACCCAGAAAGGACATGTGGACCACATTGACATAGATGGAAACTTTAAAGAGATAGAAGAAGTGGATGTCAGAAATTAGTAAACTCAGAAGAGTCAAATAAGGATTCCTTGTCTAGATATCAAGTGTTGAACCCATAGTCAAGTGAACCATCAATGTAATCCTATGAGACTTTATTTTTAAGGGTGGTAGTACCCTGGTTGCCTTGAAGCCAACTTGTAACCCTAGCCTTCCCAAATCTCGGGACGAGATTTATTTTAAGGGTGGTAGCCTTGTCACATCCCAAAATTTTCCAAAATTTTAAATGTGAAAAATAAATAAACAAAATAAAATTTTGTTGAAATTTAGGGTGAGAAGAAACTTTTTGATTCCTATTGGAAATATCCAAACTTATTTTGATCAAATAAAATCCTAAAAGGATTTAAAAAAAGATAAACAATTAATAAATAAAATTATGATAGTTGGAATTACTGTTTTTGGATCTTTTAATAAAAAGATTTGATTTTCAAAAGCAAAGGTAGAATTATAAATAAGGATTATTTTATAGAGCCAAATTAAATCTTGTCCAAGCTTTTGAAATAAAATATTTCTATTTGATAAAAAGAGTAAAGGTTTATTTAAATAAAATAATGAGGATTTATTAATATCCAATTTTATTAAAGTAAAGGCTTTTCCATTTTAAATAAACATTAAAACTTGTTATTTTATTTTAAATAATTTTTCCAAGTGTTTTATATTTTCAAATAAAACCTACTGAAATGGTTTTGATATTATCTAGATTTCAAATAGAGTTTTTAAATAAATTAAATCCTATTTGAGTTAATGACTAAGGTCTATTTTATTTAATTATTAAATAGATCATAAATGAATAAAAATTATTTTGTTTTGGACTTTGATTTGTGTTGTTAAACAGAAATAAAATAGATACAAAGTTTGGCAAAGGTTTGAATTCATTTGGATGTTTGAATTGTTTGAATAAAATCAAAACAGAAATTCCAAATGGAAAAAGGAAAAAGCTTCAGTATAAAAAAAGAAACAAGCTGACCCAACCCAATAGGCCCAGCAAAGAAGCAGCCCTCCTTCTCTTCCGCAAAACGCCGCACTGAATCCTTACGCATAGTGACGATGTGCAGTGCCCCATCTCCCTCTCTCTCTCCCTCACTGCCAAGGCATTACGCCAAAGACGTCATCGTCTCCCTCGCGACCATTCTTCCCCTGCCGTTGCTATCGATTGAATGCGGCGATCAATTCGCGTTAATGGCGGGCTTAATTCCTCTAGCGACCAAGCTCTCTTAAGCACCTCTCCCTCCTCGCCATTTCCCCTCAGAAACCACTGCACGGGAGCCACCAGGCTGCCTCGAATCGGCTTTGCACCGCGGCTGCTCCGGCGAGCTTCTCCAGTGAATTCCGGCGAACTGCAGCCGTGCCTCTCCTCCCTCTGCATGCGAGCTTGCTCCCCACCTCCTGGCGCATCTTCCCGTGTGCTCCATTCACTCGCACGCGCTCCAAAACTTCAGCTTCGTCATCACCTGAGCACCGCCGCGTCTGTCCCTTCTCCGGCGACCTCCCCCTGGTAAGCTCAGACCGCCCCAGCACCTCTCAGTGATGCTCCCTTACTCGCGACCCTCGTGCGCACCTAACTGTGCCTCTACTTTGTCTTAGCGCGGACCTAAACGACGCCAGCGACGACAACACGAGAGCACCGCCACCAGACAACTCCGACGGCGATTACTCCGTCCTGTCGCCTTTGCCTCCTCGCGACCACGTTGAGCATCACCACGATCCCCTGAGCACGGTGAGCTGTTTCCCTCCTTACTTTGCTTCCTGTATCGCCGGAACCGCCGTTAGCCGAAAGTCGCCGCCGCGCGCTGCCGTCGAGCGCCGCCCAACCATGGTCAGAGACACCGTGTCCGTTAGATCCGGATCCGTTGGCTGAGATTAGAACTAGACGAAGGGGCACGAGTTGATCAGTGTCATTCGTTTTAAGTTAAATCCTGCGGTCAGAACAGCTCGATCCGCACGAAGAGGTATCGACCAATAGAATTACGCCAGGTGGACAAGGTTTTGTTTAAAAACAGAATTAGAATCTGATTGATATGCAAACTTGTAAAATTCATAACTTTAGTTCTACACGTCCAAATTTTGCAAATTTTACATCAATAGAATCAGTAGAACAAGTACTTTGCAACCATGCATTTTGTTTAATGTTTTGCTTCTTGTAAATTGGTTGAATTTTCAGAAACTTGTGTAGGCTTATTTTGAATATAAAAATTGTTTTAGATATAATTTTAATGTGAAATCTTTGCAAAATGGTTTGTTTTGAACCTACTGACCATAGGAATCAACTTATGGATTTAAAAATGTATTTTGTGAGGTTAAAGAGTAAATATATGAATTAACACATTTCTAGTCAAATAAAAATATTGATTATGATTTAGAAATGATTTTTGAGTGAAACCTTTGGCAAATCATTTGATTCAAATCTTCTGACCCTAAACACCAAGTTTTGAGAATTAAAATGTATTTGGTGAACTCTTCAAAGAATATTGCTTTGATAAAAGCATTTTCCACCACATAAAATATTGATTTGATTTAAGAAATAGTTTATAGATAAAACCTTTTGCAAATGGTTTTACCACTTTAGCAAATGACCACTTTTGAACCTTACAATGTTTAAAGCCTAGTGGAAACCACTGTTGCAAATAAAACTATCTTTTGCATGCTTGCATGTATGACTCTATTTTTGTTATTTTATGTGTGAGAAATGGTTGGAATGCTAGTTGAATTTGTGTTTGCTTGATTGAATTGTAGTGGAATTAGAAGAGTGTGATATTTGCAAGATCAAGAAGTGAACCAACATTCTCTACTAAAAAGTCAAGTGACACTATCATCCAAGTCCTACTATTTTCATTACACTTAGTGGATTTTTGAAACATGCATTATAAGGACTACTATATTTTATGCTATGCTAAATCCTAATAGGATACCCTTATATATTCCTTAGTGGAAACATTGTAGTTGTAGTATGCTTAGCCCTGCTATATATTTGGGATGGGATACATGATATGACTATATGAAGTATTGAAAAGATATATGTTTTATATAATAAAACAAGTATTCAATGAACCACCTGGGTGGACAAGGATACTCAAGCTTTGGACAAGGTGGCAACACAAGGAACCATGTTTATATGGTCGTCTCTTTTTGTTGTGCACTAGAAGAAAACCACCCAGGGACTTAGAGATTGAACATGTTTCTCGTACAGTGGCTTCCGTGTACAGCCACATGCTAAATGGGCTCTGGCTTAGTCAACTACATAGTGGAAGACCCATGCATTGGCATCTTCAGGTTAACTAGAATTGTGTAAGGGAACTTGAAACCCTACATTGGTGCCTGGATGACAAGCTAGCATTGTGTATTGGGAGGACTTATATGGAAAGACTTTGTCACATTCTCAATCTGCCAGTACTCCATCTTGGTGAGTACTTATCCAGCGGCCACTGGTGGCATCAAGATGAGATTGTGTCATGTGGGTAAAGTGTACAACTTCTGCAGAAGATCAAAAATTCAAATTACTTAGCCGTGTCCCCGGTTACGGACAACTCTGAGCAACTAAGGCCTGAAGCTATGGAAGATCTCGACATTCCAATTTCTCAAAGTAAAACTTGATGGTGACAACAAGGGATTTTGAAGCACTTGGAGTTTTCCAAGAAGTTCAGAAAGATTTTGACAAAAGATCAAAACTATTTTGAAAAGATAGGACAAAACTATATTGCTTTCTACAAATGAGCCTAAACCCTACTTAGCCAAATATGCATGTAATGATAGGATCCACTTATTTCTACATAGTAGTGAAACTTGCCAATACAATTCAAATGTATTGACCCTTGTGGCTGCAACTTATTATGTTGCAGGTTTGTTTGATGTTAGTGAAGTGTGTTGATTAGGATTACAAGTCTACAACCAACATGATTGCCTGTGGCACTTTGAAGATGAAGGACCCCATGCTTTATAGATATTCTGCTGCAATGTAATGTGATAGCCAAATGAGCTATGTAATGAATTATTTTATTCCTGGTTATAAAGTTGTATTATGACCTTTGTTTCTTGATATTATATCTTAACTGTGGATGCTAGCTATTAATCCAGGGACTAGCATTGTAAACACAGGGATCTCTACCTTATTAAAGGTTGGGACCTTTACAAATAGTTACCAAGTCCTTGTTCACAGAGTGTAGCCAATCATTGGCCACCTGTAGAGGGAGTGTCTCAACCTTTAAATAATAAAGGTGGAGTCCCCTGTGTTTACAATGCTAGTCCCTGGATCAATAGCTAGCATCCATAGTTAAGATGTAATATCAAGAAACAAAGGTCATAATATAACTATATAACCAGGAATAACATAATTTTATTACATCTTACATAGCTCATTTGGCTATTACATTACATTGCAGCGGAATAACTATAAGCATGGTGTGCTTCATCTTCAAGGTGCCATAGGCAGACATGTTGGTTGTAGACTTTGTAATCCTAATCATTCAATCAATCTTTTCTAAAACAATCAAACCTGCAACATTACAAGTTACAGCCACAAGGGTCAATACATCTGAATTGTATTGGCAAGTTTCACTACTATGTATAATTTAAGTGGATCCTATCCTTACATGCATATTTGGCTAAGTAGGGTTTTAGGCTCATTTGCAGAAAGCAATAATTTATCCTATCTTTTCAAAAGGGGTTTTGATCTTTTGTCACCTCCTTGGAATCCACCAAGTGTCTTTGTCAAAATCTCTTGATCTCCTTGGTAACCCCAAGTGTTCAAGTTTTTCATCAAAAATCTCTTGAGCTCCTTGGTAACCCCAAGTGTTCAAGTCTTTTGTTGATTACTTAAAAGTTTTGTTTTAGAAGTTGGAGTGTCGAGATTTCCCATAGCTTCAAACTTTAGTTGCTCAGTATTGTCCATAACCGGGGACACGGCTAAGTACTTAGATTTTATTATCTTCTGCAGAAGTAGTACACTTTACCCACATGTCACAATCTCATCTTGTTGCCACCAGTGGCCACTGGATTAGTGCTCACCAAGATGGAGTACTGGCAGATTGAGAAGGTGACGAAGTCTTTCCAGAGGGTCCTCCCATACACCATTGCTAGCTTGTCTTCAGTACCCATGTAGGATTCCAGGTCCTCATTTTCAGTAACCTAAAGTCAATGTATGGGTCTTCCCAATGTAGTTGACCAAGCCAGAGCCATAAATAGCATGTGGTTGTACACGAAAGCCACAATTGGAGAAACCTGTTCAATCTCTAAGTTTCCTGGGTGGTTTTCCTTTGGAGCACAACACAAAGTGATTGCCGTAGACATGGTTCCTTTTGTTGCCACCTTCTCCAAAACTCAAAGTATCCTTGTCCACCCAGGTGGTTCATTGAGTCCTTGTTTTATTATATAAAACACAAGTCCTTTTCTCAACCTCATAAAATCTCAACATGTATTTCTTTCAAAATATGGCATAGCTAAGCATGTAACAACTACATTGTTTTCACTAAGGAAAGTATAGGGTATCCTATTAGGATTTAGCATAGCATAAGTAAAGAAATTCTTTTCATGCATGTTTTCAAAATCCACTAAGTATAATGAAAATAGTAGGACTTTAGATGATAGTGTCACTTGCCTTTCTTTTGGTAGGGAATGTTGGTTCACTCCTTGATCTTGCTAGTCTCACACTTTTCTAATTTCACTACAATCAATCAAGCAAACACAATATCAACTAGCATTCCAAACCAATAATCAATCAACAATTTCACACACATAAAACAATGGGATCTAAGTCATGCATGTAAGCATGCAAGAGATAGTTTTATTTGCAAAGATAGTCTCCACTAGGCTTCTAAACTTTGTAAGGTTCAAGGTGGTCATTTTCCAAAGTGGCAAGGTCATTTGCAAAGGGTTTTGTCCATAAACCATTTTTACATCCAATCATTATTTTATGTGGTGGAAAATATTTTTATCAAAGCAACAACTTTTATGTTGTTCACCAAATAGGTTGTTGTTTCTCAAAACTTGGTGTTTAGGGTCAGTAGGTTTGGTTCAAATTATTTTCCCAAAGTTTTTACTCCAAAATCATTTTCATAACAAAACCATTATTTCTATTGGCTAGAAATGGGCTAAATTAATTAATCCATTCTAAACTTTACCAAAATCATTTTTAAAACCATGGGTTGGTTCCTAGGGTCAGTAAGTTCATCACAAACTAATTTGCCAAGGTTTCAACCTCAAAAACATTTTTGAATCATTTTTCTAATCTAAACAAGCATACAAATGTTTCTGCAAAAACATCCATTTTTCCAGAAGCTTTTTACTAAACGAAAGGCATGGGTGGCTAGGGCTTGTTCCACTGATTCCAACGATATAAAGTTTGTAATTTTTGGACGTGTGGATCAAAAGTTACAAGGGTTTAAATTTGCAAATCAAATCTGTTTTCAAATTTTGTTTTAAACAGAAACTGTCCACGCGTCGCGTTTTGGTTGGGCGATACCGGTTCGCACGGATCGACTGAGGCAGACCGTAGGATCTAACTTAGATCGAGCAGCGCAGGCTCACTCGTACCCCTTCGACTTGATTCTAATCTTATGCGTCCGATTCAGATCTAACGGCTCCTACGCATTTGACCAAAACGCAGCGGCGCTGGCGGTGGCTAGCGGCGGTGATGGTCAGATGGTGGCGTTGCCGGCGATACAGGAAGGAATAGAAGGTGGGGAGATGCTTACAATGATCGCAGGGCGACGCCGAAGCTCAACTCGGAGTCGTCTTGGCAAGGGGCGTACGGGAACAGGAGGAATCGCTCACCGGAGTTGGGTCTGGCGACGGTTGCACGTGGTCGTGGTCGAGGATGGTGCTATGGTTCACGAGAGGGCAAACAAGAAGCATGGTTAGACGCGTAAGATCAAGGAGATGACGCGTGCGTGAACGAGAAGGCGCGGGGTGGTCTGGACTTACCGGGAGACGTCGCCGGAGAGAGTAGCAGACACGGCGGCGCGGTCAGTGGTCGTCGAAGTCGACGCTCAGGGGCGCCCGCGGTTGAATAGGAGGTACATGGAGAAGCGTCTGGGAGTGGGGAGTGTGCTCGTGTGCTCGGGGAGGCAAGGGGTGGCGAGGTTGGGCCGGAATCGACTAGGGACGGTGGTCGGAGCAGTGGTGTTGCGAGCTTGATTCAGGGAAGCCTGGGGGCAGAGAGAGGGAGGCGCGTGAGGGAAAATGGAGAGAAAACGCAGGCGGTTAAATGGGCATGGTCGCGGGGTGGATTAATGCGGCCATTTACACGAATTGATCGCCGGCGTTACCTGCTGCAACGGCCGGGCGTCGTCTGCGCGAGGAAGAAGATGAGATGGAGAGGTGGGGCATGCCTGTCAGTGAGAAAGAGAGACAGGGGGAAGGGCCACCAGTCAGTCACTCTGCGGGTGTGTGTTTAGGTAGAAAACGCTTCGCGCGTGGGGGAGAGAAGTTGGGCTAGCTGGGCTCTTTGGGCTTGGCCAGTTGGGCTGAGTCCAGATTCTATTTTTTCTTTCCTGATTGTTTTTCCTTTTTCTGATTCTATTTTCTATTTTGAATTTCTAAACAACAATTCAAGCATTCAAATCAATTCAAACCTTCACCAAACATCACAATTGAATCTGGTTCAGTTTAACAACATAAACCAATTCCCAAAATAAGATAATATTTTTATTTTAGAGTCCATTTATAATCAAATAAAATGGACATTAGTTAATAAATCAAGTGGGTTTTATTTTAAATAAAAGCTCCATTTGAGATCTATATATTTTCAAAACCAAATCAGTAGGTTTTTATTTGAGAATATAGAATACTTGGAAAACTTGTTTAAAATAAACAAATAGGTTTGATGTTTTAATTAAAACAGTGAAACATTTATTTTTAATAAACTTGGATATTAAATCCTTATTACTTTATTTAAATAAATCTTTACTATTTTTCTCAAATAGAAATATTTTGTTTCAAAGGCTTGGCCAAGTTTTAATTTGGCTTATAAAACAACTCCTCATTTAATTTCTTCCTTCTCATTTTAAAATCAAATCTTTTATTAAAAGATTTCCAAAATAGTAATTCCAAATATTTTATTTTTCCTTTATTAAATGTTTATCTTTTAAAATCCCTTTAGGATTTTATTTGATCCAAATTGGTTTGAAGATTTCCTAATTGGATTCCAAAAAGTTTCTTCTTACCTTGAAAATCAACAAAGTTTTATTTTATTCATTTATTTTTCACATTACAAGATTTAGAAAATCTTGGGATGTGACACCACCATAGGATCAGTAGTTCCTGAGAACTTTGCTGGCCTCAGCCTTAAGAATCTGGTAAGCATGTCAAAACCCGATGGGTTGTTCTGATTGTTGTTGTTGTTATTATTATTGTTGTTGTTGTTGTTGTTCTGATTCTGTATGAACGTGGTCATCATTTGCATCACCGTGTCTCAAGTCACAAGATCTGTGGGTGATATTGATATTGTTGTTGTTCGGGTTGGGATTGGCACGTCGAGGAGGCATTTGTGGTTTTCATAAGGATAAGAATGAGATACCCATATATGCTTACATGCACAATACATCACATAAACAATCACCAAGCAAGCATCAAAATATCAATAATTCAACAACAAAGACAACAAGTTTTTGAAAAGTAAACACACCAATAGCAAGTCATACACATGTTGGATGGTCATTGCGACTCAATAATCAAAAGTATGGTAAATATAAGATAAATGAGTAGTCATCACTACTCCTCTGCATCAACCTCCTCATCAACAAGTGTAAGACCTGCATTCTCCATAGCGGTCTTGTATTCCTCGACATTGGTAGGCAAGGCCTCTACTTTGGCTTTAAGAGCCCTCTTCTATGAACGAAGTCTCTCAATCACCACCTGCTGATGCTCGAGCTCAAAGTCCTCGGCTTCTAATTCTGTATTCATGTCTCGAATCCTCTTGTTCCTATCTTGGACTCTCTTCTCTTGACTCTTGAACTTTCTATCCTGACTCTCAAACTTGGCCTCCATTTCCTTGACTATCTCATCTTGTCCTTCTCACGAAGCTGCACCTGGAGTTCGTCATTGCTAAGCATGACGTTGGTCCTATCGGTATCTAGGTGCCTAAGAAGAACCTCTAAGTCTGGAGGTATAGACGAATCGGCTCTGCTGTCTCTCTAGCAGTATCCTCGAAGTCAATGGCCTCACCATCCTCGTCACGTCTATCGAAGGCGTGGAAGTGAGTACCTATAATCTCCCGAGAGTGTCTCCCTAACAAGCGTCCAAGCAAATCCTGCATGACTACCTCTAGGCCTATCTCCTTGTCATCATGCATGAGCTTGAAGGTGATGGCCTCCGTGGCTGGCTCAGTCTGGCGTCCTGGCTGAGTAACCTTGAAGCCCCAAAGGTCCTTCCTCTCAAACTTGGTGAGGGGAAGCATCATGATGGTAGGAAGTGGGAGATTGAGCACACTAGTGAGCTCAATGAGACGAGTGCCAAAACGAGTTCCCTTGAACTCTTCAGCCGTGCTGATAGTAACATTAGGCATCTATTTTATAAGATAGAAAAGTTAGAATCAACATACATAGAGATGAATCTCAAAAAAAGGCATCACATGCATATCTTTGACAATCAAAACACACAAGTCATGGCCTACATAAATCCCATACAACATCCAAGGTTCAACTTATTTTAAACAACATTTTTGGAAAAAAACAAAAAGATAAGTGTGGTGGTCCAATTAACAAGGCACATTACATCTTTCACTCTCTAGTCTAAAGGCTATCAAAGTATCCTTCTATCAATAGAGATGAGAAAGAAGATTAGAAAAGTTTACGAGAAGAATAAGACAAGTGTGGAAGTTGTTGAAAATTTTCCTTAGTGGTTTCCAATCCTAGGGTCATAATCCTACAGGCAACACAGTGCTCTGATACCATCTGTAAGGTCCCTCCCTATATATAAAGGTAAAGATCCCCGTGATTGCAATGCTAGTCCCTGGATCAATGCTAGCATCCACAGTTTAAGATGAAGTACACAGAAACAAAGGTCATTATTACATATCATTCTAGAGACAAACATAGTCTTTTACAAACTCCATGGCCACGGGCCTAATACAAGAGTTCAATATATAATAAGATAAATAAGTCTTCATCTTCATGTGCCACAGGCAAGCATGTTGAGTGTAGACTCATAACCCCTAATCATCATCAAAGTATCCTACAACATCACAAGTTACAGCCACAGTGGGTCAATACATTGGAATAGTATTGGAAAGTGATACCTTAGTAGAATATTAGTAGTCTAGATACTATATGCATTTTGGCTAAGTGTAGCTTAGGCTTGCTTTGCTCAAAATAGGTTTGACCTATCAGTTGAAAACACTAAGTTTTTCTTTGACAAAACTTTCCCAAGGAATCACCAATAGAAATTAGTGAACCTTCACCCTTGTTCACCCACAAGTTTTTACTTAGAAATTGGGATGAGGAGATTCTTGATAGCTTCCATGTCTTTATGCTCAAGTTGTCCAATACCAGGGACATGGCTAAGTACTTAGATTCTTCCATTTGCAGAGGGTGTGCACTTTCCCCACAAGACTTGATTTTCACCAAGACAGGACCTTTCAGAAGCCTTCCCTTAGACCAAATGGACACGTTCCAACCTATCAACCCACTACCACCAACTGTCCAAATGGCTAAGTTATTGCAACCTATATGATCCAGGCAGAGCCCATATTGCCATGTGGCTGCACTAGAAGCTTCTTAACATTTGGCCTCTCAAATCCCTTTGTTCCTGGGTGTCTCTCCACAAGTGAGATACACAAGGTAAGCCATACAAATGGGCCTTGTGTAACCACTCAACATAAACCATTCTTTCCATTCCACCCAGGTGTTTCATTCACTTAGTTGTTTTATTAGGCAAAACATAAGTCCAAAGACTTAGAAATATTTTCTCATAGCATGAATACATAACCACCCATGGTTGCTACTAGCTAGGCTAAGCATAGAATTGATAAGCAACTTAACTTAGAAATTTCTAGCAATTCTACAACTACTAGGATTTCCCAAGCATGGCATATAGATCAAAAATATTCATGCAAGTCTAGCAAAATATTTCCAGTGCATAGTTGAAAAACATAGGAATATAATCATGAAGCACCACTTGCCTTGGTAGTTTGGGGAGTAGCAACAATTCTCACAATCACAATCACTATTTGCACCAAAATCTACACATAAAATAATGGCACATAATCACATACACAATATATACAAGCAAAAATACATGAATGTATGCAAAATGCCATGTGATGATTTTCTACACCAAACAAGACAATTGCACAGTACTGAATCATAAACAAGTCCAAAATAATCCAAATAAACTTTATTTGAACAACAATTTTTTTTTCATATAATTACTATACACATATTATGCCTACAAATGTTTCTGTAAAAAAATCATTTTAATAGAGGCAAAACATTAAACACATTGCATAGATGGAAAGGATTTTCTCTCCTGATTCCAATGATATAAAATTTGTCAAATTTGGACGTGGGAATCAAAAGTTATGAATTTTTCAAGTTTAAACATCTAATAGATCTAAATTCTGATTTTAAATCAAACTTACAGACACGCGACACGTTCTGATTCGTCGATACCACTTCGTGTGGATCGATCAATGAGGGCCGTTAGATCTAACTTAAATCACACGGCCAGATCTGTTCCATACCCTTTCGTTAAGTGATCTATCCTACACGTTGGATCTAGATCCAACGGTGGCCGATCAAACGACCAAAGTCTGGCGCTGTGGCAGCGGCCATGGGTGGCGGCGTGAGTGGCCGCTCGATCTGATGTCGCGGTGGCTACAGAGGGGGATGGGGTCGTCGGAGAGGCTTACCAGACTCGCAGAGGTGTGCTGGAGCTCAACGCGGCAGTGGCTTGTCAAGGGGCGCACGGACACGGTGGGGATTTCTCGTCGGAGTAGAGGCAGACGTCGGGTACGACTGTTCGTTATCGTGGCCAGAGTTATAGACCATGCCAGAGCGAAACAAACACTGTGTTAGGTGCGCACGATTCTAGCAAAAACTTGAGCATCAATAAGAGGGACGGGGGAGATCGGAATTTACCAGGAGGCGTCGCCAGAGTTAAGACAGACGGCGGCGTTTACTTGTTGTTGAAGTTGCCGACGAATGGGGGCACGCGCGGACTAGTGGGTGATGCTGGCAGGTGCAGAGGGAGATGGGGAACTGGCTCGTGGTGTCTGGGAGGCAAGGGGCGACGGTGGCTGGCCGGAATTCACCGCCGGAGTTCGACTGTGCAGCGGTGGAGTGCGAGCAAATACGGGCAGCCTGGTGGCGCTTCTGGCTAGCTCTGTTGGGGGAAATGGCCGCGAGGGGGAGGGGTTTAAGTAGCCGGAGCGGGGGTGAGAGTTACTCGATGAATCAACAGAATTAAACCGGCGAATTCATCGGCAGTGTCTGGGGAGGAAACGGCCGGAGTTGATTGCGCGGGTGGAAGAGACGACTGACGTGTGGGGCGCGGTTGCCAGCGAAAGAGAGAGGGGGAGTGGGTCCAGGCAGTCAGCGACTAAGGGTGTGGGTTTCTGGGTGCGAAACGTTTTCCTCGCGGGAGTGGCTACTGGGCTAAATGGGCTAAGCGGCTGGGTTGGGCCAGATTGGCTGGTCTGTTTTATTTTTTTCTCCTTTATTCTTTTTCCTTTTTCTGAATGGATTTCTGGTTTGAATCTGAAAGCTCAATTCAAATCTGTTTTAAATGAAACCTTCTCCAAACAAGAGTTTGCTGATCCTTGTCTCCTAGGAGGTGTAACACAACTGTTCATACTTAAGGGAAAAACAAAAAGGGTTTGGAAAAGAATTTAAACAAGCTTTAGTTAAATATTTATAAGTAGTGATGAAATGGTTTTTAAATCATAGTTTGTTTTTGAAACTTTGACCAAACTTTAGAAGCATCACCCAAGCTCAAGCTCAACATTTTTGATCAAAATAGTATCTTTCTTATTAGAAGGTGGCAATAAACCATAGCTTGCTTTCATAAAATAACGAGCATCAGATGCTCCTGTTTTTGAAATGGTTTTGAAAAGGAACCCTAAATGATCATGGATGCATGGATGATATGCAGAGTTTTTGAAACATGATTTTAGGGATGTTACAGTATCCCTTGGTGTGAGTGCCTTTATAGAATATTAATGAGAAGTTTCATATTTTACGTTTTGCACTTCTTATTTTAGTTTGCAATCTATGTTATTGTAAGAGGTCCCAACCTTAGATAAGGTAGAGATCCCTGTGTTTACAATGCTAGTCCATGGATCAATAGCTAGCATCCACAGTTAAGATGTAATATCAAGAAACAAAGGTCATAATATAACTTTATAACCAGGAATAACATAATTTTATTACATCTTACATAGCTCATTTGGCTAATACATTACATTGCAGTAGAATATCTTTAAGCATGGGGTCCTTCATCTTCAAAGTGCCACAGGCAAACATGTTGGTTGTAGACTTTGTAATCCTAATCAATCAACTTCTCTAATTTCAATCAAACCTGCAACATTACAAGTTACAGCCACAAGGGTCAATACATTTGAATTGTATTGGCAAGTTTCACTACTATGTAGAATATATGTGGATCCTATCATTACATGCATATTTGGCTAAGTAGGGTTTTAGGCTCATTTGCAGAAAGCAATAATTTATCCTATCTTTTCAAAATGATTTTGTTCTTTTGTGAAATCTTTCTGAACTCCTTGGTAAATCCCCAAGTGTTCAAGTCTTTGTCAAAATCCCTTGAGCTCCTTGGTAAATCCCCAAGTGCTTCAAGTTTTTATCAAAAATCTCTTGAGCTCCTTGGTACCCCCAAGTGCTTCAAGTTTTTATCAAAAATCCCTTGAGCTCCTTGGTAAATCCCCAAGTGCTTCAAGTCTTTTGTTGTTACTTTAAAGTCTTCTTTTAGAAATTGTAATGTCGAGATTTCCCATAGCTTCAAGCTTTAGTTGCTCAATATTGTCCATAACCGGGGACACGGCTAAGTACTTAGATTTTATTATCTTCTGCAGAAGTTGTACACTTTACCCACATGACACAATCTCATCTTGTTGCCACCAGTGGCTGCTGGATAAGTACTCACCAAGATGGAGTACTGGCAGATTGAGAATGTGACGAAGTCTTTCCAGAGGGTCCTCCCATACACCATTGCTAGCTTGTCTTCAAACACCCATGTAGGGTTTCGAGTTCCCTCATTTTCAGTGACCTGAAGACAATGCATGGGTCTTCCCAATGTAGTTGACTAAGCCAGAGCCATAATAGCATGTGGCTGTACACGAAAGCCACAATTGGAGAAACATGTTCAATCTCTAAGTTCCTGGGTGGTTTTCTTTTGGTGCACAACACAAAGAGATTGCCATAGACATGGTTCCTTTTGTTGTCACCTTATCCAAAACTCAAAGTATCCTTGTCCACCCAGGTGGTTCATTGAGTCCTTGTTTTATTATATAAAACATAAGTCTTTTCTCAACTTCATAAAATCTCAACATGTATCTCTTCTCAAAATATATAGCATGGCTAAGCATTTTACAACTACATTGTTTTCACTAAGGAATATATAAGGCATCCTATTAGGATTTGTCATAGCATAAGTATAGAAATTCTTTTCATGCATGTTTCAAAATCCACTAAGTATAATGAAAATAGTAGGACTTTAGATGATAGTGTCACTTGCCTTTTTGGTAGGGAAAGTTGGTTCACTTCTTGATCTTGCTAGTTTCACACTTTTCTAACTTCACTACAAATCAATCAAGCAAACACAATATCAACTAGCATTCCAACCAATATTCAAACAATCAAACACACACATAAAATAGTAGGAACTAAGTCATGCATGCAAGCATGCAAAAGGTAGTTTTATTTGCAAAGGTGGTTTCTACTAGGCTCTAAACTTTGTAAGGTTCAAAGTGGTCATTTTCCAAAGTGGCAAAGTCATTTGCAAAAGGTTTTGTCTATAAACCATTTTTAAATCCATTCATTATTTTATGTGGTGGAAAATGTTTTATCAAAGCAACAATTTTATAATGTTCACCAAATAAGTTGTTAATTCACAAAACTTGGTGTTTAGGGTCAGTAGGTTTGATCCAAATCATTTTCCCAAAGTTTTTACTCCAAAATCATTTTCATAACAAAACAATATTTTTAATTGGCTAGAAATGGGCTAAATCAATTAATCCATCCTAAATTTCACCAAAATCATTTTTAAATCCATGGGTTGGTTCCTAGGGTCAGTAGGTTCACAACAAACCAATTTTCAAAGATTTCATCCTTAAAAACATTTTGGAATAATTTTTATAACCTAAACAAGCTTACAAATGTTTCTGCAAAAACAAACATTTTACCAGAGGCTTTTTACTAAACAAATTGCATGGTTGGGTAGGGCTTGTTCCACTGATTCCGTTGATATAAAGTTTGCAAATTTTGGACGTGTGGATCAAAAGTTACAAGGGTTTCAGATTTGCATCTAAATCTGATTTCAAATTCTGTTTTAAACAAAGACTGGCCACGCGTCGCGTTCTTATTGGGTACCGTCATGCGGATCAGCCTCTCCGGTGTTGGATCTAAGCAGATCGCACGGCTCGGTGCGTACCCTTCAGCGTTTAAGTGATCTATCGCTCGTCTCGATCTAGATCCTACGGACGCCATCGCTTCATCAACAACGGGCGGCCAGGCGGCGGTCGCGCCTTTCGAGACGATGGGCTAGCGGCGGTTCTAGGAAGCAAAGAAGGCAGAGGAAGGCCTCACCATGTTCGCGTGGTCGTGGTGGTGCTCAAGGTTCTCTCGAGGAAGCAAGGGGCGCACGGGGACGGGAGTAATCGCTCGCCGGAGACGTCGTCGGCGTCAGTTGGTTATGTTCGTTGTCGGGGGCGACGTTGCAGATCGCCCTAAGGCAAGACAAGAGCATGGTCAGATGCAGGAGAGTGTGGCGAGTGTGGGAGTATCATCGAGGAGTGCTGGGGCGAACGGAGTTTACCTGTGGAGTTCTGTAAGATCCCTCCTTTGTAAAGGAAAAGATCCCTGTGTTTACAATGCTAGTCCCTGGATCAATAGCTAGCATCCACGGTTCAGATGTAATATCAAGAAACAAAGGTCATAATTCAACTTTATAACCAGGAAAAAAACATAATTTTTATTACATCAAACATAGCTCATTGGCTATTTACATTACATTGCAGCGGAATAACTATAGTCATGGGTCCTTCATCTTCAAAGTGCCACAGGCAGATGTTGGTTGTAGACTTTGTAATCCTAATCAATCAATCTTCACTAAATCAATCAAACCTGCAACATCATAAGTTACAGCCACAAGGGTCAATACTTTGGAATAGTATTGGCAAGTGATACCTTAGTATATTTTAAGTGGACTATAATACTATATGCATTTGGCTGGTGGAGCTTAGGCTTGCATTGCTCAAAATAGATTTTTCCTTAACTTTTGAAAACACTAAGTTTTTGCTTGGCACAAAACACCCAAGGCATCTATCAATCAAAGACTCCAGATCCACTCAGGGCATCTACCAATCAATGACTGAAGATCCTTTTAACCCTTGTTGACCCACAAGTTTTATTTAGAAATTGGAGTGATGAGATTCTTGAAGTTTCCATGTCTTGATGCTCAAATTGTCCTTTACCAGGGACATGGCTAAGTACTTAGGTTTTACACTCTGCAGAGGTGGTGCACTTTCCCCACAAGCCTTGGTTTCCCAAGACATGATCCTTCAGTAGCCTTTCCTTAGTCAAATGGACGCGTTCCAACCTATCATCCCATCTACCACCCACTGTCCAAAAGACTAAGTTCCAGCATCCTAAGATCATGGCAGAGCCCATAATGCCAAGTGGTTGCACTTGAAGCTTCTCAACATTTGACATCTCAAATCTCTTTGTTTCCTGGGTGGCCATCCACAAGTGAGATACACAAGGTTCACCAGTACCCCTGGCCTTGTGTAACCACTCAACATAACCATTCCATCCATTCCACCTAGGTGATTCATTAACTTAGTTGTTTTGTTAAATAAAACACAAGTCCTCAGACTTAGAATATTTTTCCATAGTGAATATATAAACCACCCTTGTTTTCTAGTAGCTAGGCTAAGCATGATAGTAATAGGAATCTTGACTTAGGTAATTTTCACTAAGGCTTCACATAATAGGTTTTCCCATAGCATAGTTTATACTTAGCAAAAAAAACATGCAAGTCCTATACTTGGAAAAATAATACTAATGCATATATTAAATATAGGAATGGAATATTCATGATGATATCACTTGCCTTTTTGGTAGAGGGTATAGGTTCACTCCTTGATCTTGCTAGTCTCACACTTCACTACAAGTCAATCAAGCAAACACAATTCAATTCACATTCCAAACCAAAGTCAAACAAACAATTTCTCACACACAAAGTAATGGGATCTAAGTCATGCATAAGTATGCAAAGGTTGGTTCTATTGTAAGGATGGTCTTCACTAGGCTTCTAACTTTGTAAGTTCCAATTTGGTCATTTACCAAAATGGCAAAGTCATTTGCAAAGAGGGTCTTTATTAGATTCCTAAACTTTGTAAGATCCAAATTGGTCATTTACCAAAGTGGCAAAGTTGTTAGCAAAAGGCTTTACTATAAAACCATTTTCCAAAACAAAGTGTCATTCTATGTGGTGTAGAAATATTATTACCAAGGCACTAACCTATAGGGTTCACCAAATGAGTTGCTATTGCAAAACTTGGTGTTTGGGTCAGTAGGTTTGGTCCAAAACATTTTCTCAAAGTTTTCTTTATGAAAGCATTTTCATAAACAAAACAATGGTTTTTAATTAGCTAGAAATGGACTAAACCAATTAATCCATTCTAAACTTTTCAAAAATCATTTTCCAAACTATGGGTTGGTTCCTAGGGTCAGTAAGGTCACAACAAACTAATTTGCAAAGGTTTTAACCCTAAAATCATTTTTAAATGATTTTTCTAATGTTAGCAAGCACACAAAAGAATCTGCAAAATCAAACAAGCTAACAGATACTATTTGCTAAACTAAGGGTAGGGTTGGTTAGAGCTTGTCTTGCTGATTCCAACGACATCAAATTTGTAAAATTTGGACGTGTGGATTCAAAGATACAAGGGTTTGAAAATGGCAAAAGTTTCTGTTTTCAAATCTCTTTTAAACAGATGTAGTGCCACGCGTTGCGCTGTGATTGGCCGGTACCGGTTCGGCCGGATCGTGGCTGTGGAGCGTTGGATCTAATCTAATCATGCGGTCCAGAGGACATACCTCTTCGCGACTAAGTGAACTAATCTTGATCGCTAGATATAGATCGAACGGCTGCTAACAATCAGACCATCAACTGGCGGTGCTGCGGTGGCTAACGGCGGCGGAGCGGTCGGTCAGTGGCGGCGCTGGCGAAGCAGGATGCAAGAGGAGTAGGGAGTAGGCTCACCGGGCTCAGGGGGTCACGACGAAGCTCAGGGTACTACTGGCTTGACAAGGGGCGCTCAGGGGCAGTCGCAATTCCTCGTCGGAGTTGGGAACGGCGGCGGTTGGCTCTGTCCGTAGTCGAAGACGTTGCTGTGGTCCACGAGAAGGCAAACGAAAAGCACTGTAAGACGCGCAAAGTTACAGCGGTGATGCGAGCGTGAAGAAGGAGGAGAGGGGCGGTCTGGTTTTACCGGTGGGGCTCGTCGGAGAGGAAGCAGACGGCGGTGCTCATTGTCGACGACGGAGGCGAGGATAGGGGCGCCCTAGGTCAAACGGAAGGCGTCGTTAGGTTCGTATGAGCTTGCAGATCATCATCGGGTCAACGAGGATGAGAGGGGAGGTCAGGTTTACCGGGGAGATGTCGCCGCAGTTGGAGCAGACGGCGGCGCTGGCTCGGGGCTTGTTGGAGTCGGGGTTCTGGTGCTCCCGCGGGCGAACTAGGAGTACTAGGAGATGCGTGAGGTCGAGAGGAGTCCACTCGCGTGAAGTAGAGGCAGAGGGGTGGTCGGAGTTGGCCGGAATTGCTGCGACAGCTCGTCGGAGCAGAGGGTGCTCGGGGAGGAATTGAGGCGGCCTGGGGGCAAGCTTGGGGAAGGGGTATGAGGGAAAACGGAGGAGAGAGCGAGGCGATTAAAAGGGCGAGGTCACGGCGAGGAATTAACGTGGCGTTAAGGCGAATTTAATCGGCGGATTCAAGGCAGAAAACGGCCGGCGAGAGGAGGAAGAACTGGTCACGGGGTGGGGAAGGAGAAAATTGGTAAGGGGGTCCAGCGGTCAGTGGGAAATGGTGAGGGAACGGGGTCCACTTGTCATCGGCTGCGTGGGTTCAGTCCGCGGTAAGAAAACGGTTCGGGATGTGGGAGAGAGAGGTGGGGTCTTCTCGTCAGCGAGTGAGGAGAGGGGGGAGTGGGTCCACGCTGTCATTGACTCAGCGGGTCTGTTTCTGGGTGTAAAATGTTTTCCTTCGAGGAGAATCTGGCTGGACTCTTGGGGCCAAAGCTGGGCTGGTTCTGTTTTCTTATTTTTTCTGTCTAACTCTTTTTCTTTTTCTAATTCTTTTCTGTTTTAATTTTCAAACAAATATTCAAGCAATTCAATCAAGGTTCAAACATTCAAACCAGCACTCAACTTCACTTTGAATTTGGTTCTGTTTAGAAACATAATCCAAATCTCAAAATGAAATATTATTTTTATTTATTTTAGGATCCAATTAATAAAAATGGATCTTTAGTTTATTACAATAGGTTTTTGATTTATTTAATAAAATTTCCATTTGAAATCCAATTATTTCCAAAACCAAACCAGAAGGTTTTATTTGAAAAATAAGAGAATACTTGGAAACTTATTTAAATAAATAAGTTTTGGTGTTTTAATTAAAATGGGAAAGCCTTTACTTAAATAAAATTGGATAATTAAATCCTTATTATTTTATTTAAATAATCCTTTATTCATTTTAATCAAAGCAAAACCTTTTAATAAAAGATTTCAAAGTAGTAATAAAATACTTGGTGTTCATTTAAAATGGGAAAAGCTTTTACTTAAATAAAATTGGATATTTAAATCCTTTATTTTATTTAAATAAACCTTTACTCATTTTATCAAAACAAAATATTTTATTTCAGAAGTTTGGCCAAAATTAATTTGGCTTATCTTTTCATTTGAAACCAAAGTCTTTTATTAAAAGATCTAAAACAGTGTTTCCAAAACAATTTATTTTCCTTTGGTAAATGTTTTATCTTTATAAATCCCTTTAGGATTATTTGTTCACCAAAGGGTATGGGCTTTTGGTAAGGGCTTTAAAGGCTTTGGAAATTCAATTTCCTTATCTTATTATTTTCATAAGATTTTATCTATGGTTCCAAACTAAGTGAAACCAACTTCTAAGGTTTTTCTTGATCCTTTGAGAAAGTTTGTTGATCAATTTTTGGTATGGATCAAATCCATAGATTTGGAGATACTTTGGAAATTGATTTCCTTCCATCAGGGCTTAGGGATTTGGATTTATTTTCCAAGTGTTCAAATTTCCAGATACATTCATTGAGGAATGCATTTCCCTTGATTTGGATTTTGTTGAATTCAAACTTTAGAATCCCATCTTTAACAAACTTTGGCTAAAGTTTTCCTTTTAGAAACAAAAGTTTCTTTTCACCCTGATTTTCAACAAAAATTTATTTTGTTCATTTATTTTTCACATTACAAGATTTGGAAAATCTTGGGATGTGACAGGCTACCACCCTTAAAATAAATCTCGTCCCGAGATTTGGGGAGGCTAGGGTTACAAGCAGGTTCAAACAACTAGGGTACTACCACCCTTAAAAAAATTTCCAACTAAACTAGATGTTGGCCTTCTTGGGATCCTGGGGAAACTTCTCTAAGCAAACTTTTGCATTGTGTCCTTGGTTTCCATTCTTGACTCATGGGCCAAGGTTGAGTTTCTCCATAGACTTGTTCAACTTGTTCTTCATCTTTTCTGGACAGTTGCTTGCATAGTGTCCTGGGTTCTTGCAATTGTAACATATCAGTTGGCTGATATCTTTCTTTTCCTTTAGTATCATTGCCTCTTATTTATTTCCTTGGTTCTTCTTTTCTGGGCATTCATTGTAATAGTGTCCCATCTCTTTGCAAGTGTAACATTGCTCTTGAGTAATATCCTTCTTGTTTGGGTTGGGGCATTTCTTCTTCTTCTTGGGTTTCTCTAAAGCTAGGAGTGCTTCTAGTTCATGTTCTTCATATGTTATCTCAAAGGTAGGAATGTCTACTGGTTTCTTTGACCTTCTATTTCTCCTTGGATAATTCATATGTCGCTTCTTTGGTCCTGCAAATTGGGTTGTATTGCATGGAGGTACAAGTGGAGATTTTCCTTTGTCTTCATCTTTCTTGGTAGAAATTGTTCCCTTATGGAGGTTTCCAAACATTTGATGTATTCTATCTTGCTTCATTTGTTGAACTATAGGATAGATGGGGCATTGAATAGGGACATGATTATTTCCTTCACATAGGAAGCAAGTAACTTGAGATGTGGGGCATTGGCCAACTGGATGTTCCTCTTCACAATTGGGGCATTGGTCTCCATGCTCCTTGGAAGTGTGGTCCTTGTCTCCACAAATATTGCAAGCTTGAGTTCCTTCTAAAATAACATCTTGGTCATCCTTGTTGTCATAAACTCCTTTGGAAGAGTTGTCTCCAATGTTGATCATTTGAGTAGCCATCCTTTGCAACAATTGGGATTGAGTTTCTAAAAACTTTTGCATGGTTGGGTCTAATCCATTGTTGTTGGCTAAAAGATGAGTTGTTACTTGGCTCAACTGGGTTTGGTTTGCTAGTAGTTGTTCTCTCATGTTGACCTCTTGATTGTTGTTGTTGGTGTCATCAACCTTGATGTTGGAGTCTCTTGGAGAAGTCATCTGTTTGGGTTGGATAGGGATTAGAATAGGCAAAAGGTTTTTCTAAGGAATCAATTCTAATCACACATCACAATTCACACAAGCAATGTGCAAGCAATCACAAACAAACATTCCACTCAAACAACAAGTTTCAAGCACATACTTAGGCAAGAAAATAATTTTTGTTACACCACATAGGTTGGTGGGTTTGACTTAACTAAAATATGATGGTCCATCTATATGGTTCACTTGAAATCTTTCCATCCTTCTTGGTTGATTCTTCTTGAATGAGATCATGGTTCCCTTGGGAAAATTTCTTGTGTCTTTGTCACAAATACTTCAAAAGTGTTCATGGTTTCTTCTAAGTTGTGTTTCCTTAGTCTTCAAGTGAAATGTTACTCAAGACTTGTAGTCTCTAGTGATATCCAAGTTGAAGTCCTTGGTGTACATGTTGAAGATGTTGAAGAAGTTGAAGTCATTAGAGTTGATGAAGTTGAAGAAGTCCTTTGCACATGGTGTAGTCTTTGGTCATGGGGTAGGCTTTTCCATCAAGTTTTGAAGTAGAAGAGAAGTAGAGTTGAAATCAAAATGGTTGAGGAAAGAGTTTACAAGATTGTTTTGTAAATAAGTTTTGGAACAAAACAATTCCTATTTTTCTAAGGGTTTTTGTCCAATCCTAGGGTTACAAATCCTACAGGCAACACAATGCTCTGATACCATTCTGTAAGATCCCTCCTTTGTAAAGGAAAAGATCCCTGTGTTTACAATGCTAGTCCCAGGATCAATAGCTAGCATCCACAGTTCAGATGTAATATCAAGAAACAAAGGTCATAATTCAACTTTATAACCAGGAAAAAAACATAATTTTTATTACATCAAACATAGCTCATTGGCTATTTACATTACATTGCAGCGGAATAACTATAGTCATGGGTCCTTCATCTTCAAAGTGCCACAGGCAGATGTTGGTTGTAGACTTTGTAATCCTAATCAATCAATCTTCACTAAATCAATCAAACCTGCAACATCATAAGTTACAGCCACAAGGGTCAATACTTTGGAATAGTATTGGCAAGTGATACCTTAGTATATTTTAAGTGGACTATAATACTATATGCATTTGGCTGGTGGAGCTTAGGCTTGCATTGCTCAAAATAGATTTTTCCTTAACTTTTGAAAACACTAAGTTTTTGCTTGGCACAAAACACCCAAGGCATCTATCAATCAAAGACTCCAGATCCACTCAGGGCATCTACCAATCAATGACTGAAGATCCTTTTAACCCTTGTTGACCCACAAGTTTTATTTAGAAATTGGAGTGATGAGATTCTTGAAGTTTCCATGTCTTGATGCTCAAATTGTCCTTTACTGGGACATGGCTAAGTACTTAGGTTTTACACTGCAGAGGTGGTGCACTTTCCCCACAAGCCTTGGTTTCCCAAGACATGATCCTTCAGTAGCCTTTCCTTAGTCAAATGGACGCGTTCCAACCTATCATCCCATCTACCACCCACTGTCCAAAAGACTAAGTTCCAGCATCCTAAGATCATGGCAGAGCCCATAATGCCAAGTGGTTGCACTTGAAGCTTCTCAACATTTGACATCTCAAATCTCTTTGTTTCCTGGGTGGCCATCCACAAGTGAGATACACAAGGTTCACCAGTATCCCTGGCCTTGTGTAACCACTCAACATAACCATTCCATCCATTCCACCTAGGTGATTCATTAACTTAGTTGTTTTGTTAAATAAAACACAAGTCCTCAGACTTAGAATATTTTTCCATAGTGAATATATAAACCACCCTTGTTTTCTAGTAGCTAGGCTAAGCATGATAGTAATAGGAATCTTGACTTAGGTAATTTTCACTAAGGCTTCACATAATAGGTTTTCCCATAGCATAGTTTATACTTAGCAAAAAAAACATGCAAGTCCTATACTTGGAAAAATAATACTAATGCATATATTAAATATAGGAATGGAATATTCATGATGATATCACTTGCCTTTTTGGTAGAGGGTATAGGTTCACTCCTTGATCTTGCTAGTCTCACACTTCACTACAAGTCAATCAAGCAAACACAATTCAATTCACATTCCAAACCAAAGTCAAACAAACAATTTCTCACACACAAAGTAATGGGATCTAAGTCATGCATAAGTATGCAAAGGTTGGTTCTATTGTAAGGATGGTCTTCACTAGGCTTCTAACTTTGTAAGTTCCAATTTGGTCATTTACCAAAATGGCAAAGTCATTTGCAAAGAGGGTCTTTATTAGATTCCTAAACTTTGTAAGATCCAAATTGGTCATTTACCAAAGTGGCAAAGTTGTTAGCAAAAGGCTTTACTATAAAACCATTTTCCAAAACAAAGTGTCATTCTATGTGGTGTAGAAATATTATTACCAAGGCACTAACCTATAGGGTTCACCAAATGAGTTGCTATTGCAAAACTTGGTGTTTGGGTTAGTAGGTTTGGTCCAAAACATTTTCTCAAAGTTTTCTTTATGAAAGCATTTTCATAAACAAAACAATGGTTTTTAATTAGCTAGAAATGGACTAAACCAATTAATCCATTCTAAACTTTTCAAAAATCATTTTCCAAACTATGGGTTGGTTCCTAGGGTCAGTAAGGTCACAACAAACTAATTTGCAAAGGTTTTAACCTTAAAATCATTTTTAAATGATTTTTCTAATGTTAGCAAGCACACAAAAGAATCTGCAAAATCAAACAAGCTAACAGATACTATTTGCTAAACTGAGGGTAGGGTTGGTTAGAGCTTGTCTTGCTGATTCCAACGACATCAAATTTGTAAAATTTGGACGTGTGGATTCAAAGATACAAGGGTTTGAAAATGGCAAAAGTTTCTGTTTTCAAATCTCTTTTAAACAGATCTAGTGCCACGCGTTGCGCTGTGATTGGCCGGTACCGGTTCGGCCGGATCGTGGCTGTGGAGCATTGGATCTAATCTAATCGTGCGGTCCAGAGGACATACCTCTTCGCGACTAAGTGAACTAATCTTGATCGCTAGATATAGATCGAACGGCTGCTAACAATCAGACCATCAACTGGCGGTGCTGCGGTGGCTAACGGCGTGAATGGTCGGTGATCGATGGCGGCAGCAGGATGCAAGAGGAGTAGGGAGTAGGCTCACCGGGCTCAGGGGGTCACGGCGAAGCTGAGGGTACTGCTGGCTTGACAAGGGGCGCTCAGGGGCAGTCGCAATTCCTCGTCGGAGTTGGGAACGGCGGCGGTTGGCTCTGTCCGTAGTCGAAGACGTTGCTGTGGTCCACGAGAAGGCAAACGAAAAGCACTGTAAGACGCGCAAAGGTACAACGGTGATGCGAGCGTGAAGAAGGAGGAGAGGGGCGGTCTGGTTTTACCGGTGGGGCTCGTCGGAGAGGAAGCAGACGGCGGTGCTCACTGTCGACGACGGAGGCGAGGATAGGGGGCGCCCTAGGTCAAACGGAAGGTGTCGTTAGGTTCGTATGAGCTTGCAGATCATCATCGGGTCAACGAGGATGAGAGGGGAGGTCAGGTTTACCGGGGAGATGTCGCCGCAGTTGGAGCAGACGGCGGCGCTGGCTCGGGGCTTGTTGGAGTCGGGGTTCTGGTGCTCCCGCGGGCGAACTAGGAGTACTAGGAGATGCGTGAGGTCGAGAGGAGTCCACTCGCGTGAAGTAGAGGCAGAGGGGTGGTCGGAGTTGGCCGGAATTGCTGCGACAGCTCGTCGGAGCAGAGGGTGCTCGGGGAGGAATTGAGGCGGCCTGGAGGCAAGCTTGGGGAAGGGGTCTGAGGGAAAACGGAGGAGAGAGCGAGGCGATTAAAAGGGAGAGGTCACGGCGAGGAATTAACGCGGCGTTAAGGCGAATTTAATCGGCGGATTCAAGGCAGAAAACGGCCGGCGAGAGGAGGAAGAACTGGTCACGGGGTGGGGAAGGAGAAAATTGGTAAGGGGGTCCAGCGGTCAGTGGGAAATGGTGAGGGAACGGGGTCCACTTGTCATCGGCTGCGTGGGTTCAGTCCGCGGTAAGAAAACGGTTCGGGATGTGGGAGAGAGAGGTGGGGTCTTCTCGTCAGCGAGTGAGGAGAGGGGGGAGTGGGTCCACGCTGTCATTGACTCAGCGGGTCTGTTTCTGGGTGTAAAATGTTTTCCTTCGGGGAGGGAGTACTGGGCTGGACTACTGTTGGGCCAAAGCTGGGCTGGTTCTGTTTTCTTATTTTTTCTGTCTAACTCTTTTTCTTTTTCTAATTCTTTTCTGTTTTAATTTTCAAACAAATATTCAAGCAATTCAATCAAGGTTCAAACATTCAAACCAGCACTCAACTTCACTTTGAATTTGGTTCTGTTTAGAAACATAATCCAAATCTCAAAATGAAATATTATTTTTATTTATTTTAGGATCCAATTAATAAAAATGGATCTTTAGTTTATTACAATAGGTTTTTGATTTATTTAATAAAATTTCCATTTGAAATCCAATTATTTCCAAAACCAAACCAGAAGGTTTTATTTGAAAAATAAGAGAATACTTGGAAACTTATTTAAATAAATAAGTTTTGGTGTTTTAATTAAAATGGGAAAGCCTTTACTTAAATAAAATTGGATAATTAAATCCTTATTATTTTATTTAAATAATCCTTTATTCATTTTAATCAAAGCAAAACCTTTTAATAAAAGATTTCAAAGTAGTAATAAAATACTTGGTGTTCATTTAAAATGGGAAAAGCTTTTACTTAAATAAAATTGGATATTTAAATCCTTTATTTTATTTAAATAAACCTTTACTCATTTTATCAAAACAAAATATTTTATTTCAGAAGTTTGGCCAAAATTAATTTGGCTTATCTTTTCATTTGAAACCAAAGTCTTTTATTAAAAGATCTAAAACAGTGTTTCCAAAACAATTTATTTTCCTTTGGTAAATGTTTTATCTTTATAAATCCCTTTAGGATTATTTGTTCACCAAAGGGTATGGGCTTTTGGTAAGGGCTTTAAAGGCTTTGGAAATTCAATTTCCTTATCTTATTATTTTCATAAGATTTTATCTATGGTTCCAAACTAAGTGAAACCAACTTCTAAGGTTTTTCTTGATCCTTTGAGAAAGTTTGTTGATCAATTTTTGGTATGGATCAAATCCATAGATTTGGAGATACTTTGGAAATTGATTTCCTTCCATCAGGGCTTAGGGATTTGGATTTATTTTCCAAGTGTTCAAATTTCCAGATACATTCATTGAGGAATGCATTTCCCTTGATTTGGATTTTGTTGAATTCAAACTTTAGAATCCCATCTTTAACAAACTTTGGCTAAAGTTTTCCTTTTAGAAACAAAAGTTTCTTTTCACCCTGATTTTCAACAAAAATTTATTTTGTTCATTTATTTTTCACATTACAAGATTTGGAAAATCTTGGGATGCGACAAGTTCGCCGGAGTGGGAAGCAGGCGCGGCGGCGCTCAGAAGTTGTCGAAGTCGACGCTCTGGGGCGCCCGCGGGTGAATGGAAAGCACGGGCAGGTGCGCAAGGATCTGGGGATGGTGTCTGTGTGCTTGGGGAGGTGAGGGGCGGCAGTGGTTCGCCAGAATTTACTGGAGATGCTCGTCGGAGCAGTGGCGGTGCTGCTTCGATTCAGGGCAGCCTGGTGGCGCTCGTGCAACGGGGTTTGAGGGAAAGGAGGAGAAGGCGGAGGCGTTTAATACCGCGGGGTCGCAGGGGGAGTAATGGCCGTTAACAGCGCGAATTGATCGCCGGAGTAAAGGACAGGAAACAGCGAGGAGGAATCAGCGCGGCTTGAAGACGATGAACAGGAGAGGTGGGACCTTGCTGTCAGCGGGGGAGTGAGAGGGAAAGAGGGTCCATCTGTCAGCGTCTGTTAGGGTCAGTTAACAGGTGTGAATCGTTTTCCTCGGGAGAGAGGGAGTGGGCTGGTTGTTGGGCTTATTGGGCTGGCCGGCTGGGCTGTGTTCATTTCTATTTTTTTTCCTTCCTGAATGTTTTATATTTTTCCAATTCTATTTTCTGTTTTGAAATTCAAACAACCAATCAAGCATTCAAATCAATTCAAACATTCACCACACTTGTATTGGGTTTTGGTTCTGTTTAACATAAACCAAAGTCCAAAATAAAATAAAATAATAATTTTATTTTAGGGTCCATTTATAATTAAATAAATGGACATTAGTTAATAAACCAAATGGGTTTTAATTTATTTAAAATCTCCATTGAAACCTAAATATTTTTAAAAACCAAATCAGTAGGTTTTATTTTAAAAATAAAGAATACTTGGAAAATTTGTTTAAAATAAATAAATAAGTTTTGATGTTTAATTAAAATAGTAAAACCTTTATTTTTAATAAACTTTGGATATCAAATCCTTATTATTTTATTTAAATAAACCTTTACTATTTTTATCAAATAGAAATATTTTATTTCAAAGGCTTGGCCAAGTTTTAATTTGGCTCTATAAAATAATCTCTATTTATATTTCTACCTTTTCATTTGAAAACCAAATCTTTTTATTAAAAGTTTCAAAATAGTAATTCCAAATATTTTTGGCTTTATTGTTTATTTACCTTTTTAAATCCCTTTAGGATTTTATTTGATCCAAATAGGTTTTGAAAGTTTCCAATTGGAATCAAAAAGTTTCTTCTCACCCTGAAAATCAACAAAGTTTTATTTTATTCATTTATTTTTCACATTACAAGATTTGGAAAATCTTGGATGTGACAGGCTACCACCCTTAAAATAAATCTCGTCCCGAGATTTGGGAAGGCTAGGGTTACAAGTAGGCTCAAAACATCTAGGGTACTACCACCCTTAAAAATTTTCAAACTAAATTACATATTGGTTTGCTTTGGATCTTGGGGAAAGCTTCTCTGGGCAAACATCTGCATAGTGTCCTTTGTTTTCACACTTGACTCATGGGCCAAGGCTGAGATCCTTCATAGGTTTGTTTAACTTGTTCTTCATCTTTTCTGGACAATTGCTTGCATAATGTCCTGGGTTTTTGCAATTGAAACACATGATAGCTTTGAGTTCTTCACGTGTCTCTTGTGGACAAGTTGCTGCATAATGGCCTAGTCCTTTGCAGTTGTTGCACCATACTTGGCCAATCTCTTTATACTTCTGTTTCTCTGGACATTCACTGGAATAGTGTCCCATTTCTTTGCAATGATGACATTGCACATGGCTTTTGTCCTTCTTTTTCTTTTTGGGCTTCTCCAAAGCTAGGAGTGCATCTAGTTCATGTTGCTCATATGTTATATGGTAGGTAGGAATGTCTACATGCTTCTTGGACCTTCTATTGCTCTTTGGAAAATTCACATGCCTCTTCTTTGGTCCTTTGAATTGGGTTGTATTGCATGGAGGTATAAGTGGATCTTTTCCTTTGTCCTCATTCTTCTTGGTAGACTTAGATCCCTCTGGATAGTTTGCAATCATTTGTTGCACTCCACCTTGTTTACTTTGTTCAACAATGGAATAGATGGGGCATTGGATAGGGACATGGTTGTTTCCTTCACATAAGTAGCAAGTAGCTTGAGAGGTGGGACATTGGCCAACAAGATGTTTCTCTTCACAGTTGGGGCATTGATCTCCATGCTCCTTAGAAGTGTGATCCTTGTCTCCACAAATATTGCAAGCTTTGGTTCCTTTTAGAATAACATTCTTGTCTCCTTTGGAAAAGTTGCTTTCCATGTTGAGCATTTGGTCTGTCACCTTATGCAACATTTCAGCTTGGTTTTCCAAAAATCCTTGTAGGGTTGGATCTTCCCCACTGGTGTTGGCTATGAACTAAGCTGTCATTTGGTTCAACTGGTTTTGGGTTGATATGAGTTCTCTCATGTTGTCCTCTTGGTTGGTGTTGGTGTCATCAACCTTGGAGTTTCTTGGAGTAGTCATCTATTTGGGTTGAATGGAGATTAGAATAGGCAAAAGATTTTCTAAGGAAATAATTCTAATCACACACATCACAATTCACACAAACAAGGTGCAATCAATCACAAACAACTTTTCACTCAAACAACAAAGTTCAAGCACATACTTAGGCAACAAAATATTTTTGTTACACCACATAAGTTGGTGGGTTTGACTTAACTAAAATATGGTAGTCCATCTATATGGTTCACTTGTGATCTTTCCATCCTTCTTGGTTGATTCTTCTTTGCATGAGATCATGGTTTCCTTGGGAAAAACTCTTGGTTACAAAACTTCAAATGATGTGGGCTCCTTCTAATTTGTGTTTCCTTAGTCTCCAAATCTTGAGCAAGATTTCCTTGTCTCACTTGTCCTTAGTGACATTCAAGATCGAAGTTCTTGGTGAATATGCTGAAGATGTTGAAGTCATTAGAGTTGAAGATGTTGAAGTCATTAGAGTTGAAGAAGTTCTTTGCACATGGTGAAGTATTTGGTCATGGGGTAGGCTTTACCATCAAGTTGAAATAGAGGAGATGTAGAATCAAAACCAAAATGGTTGAGGAAAGAATTTACAAGATTGTTTGTAAATAAGTTTTGGATCAAATACAACTCCTATTTTTCTAAGGGGTTTTGTCTAATCCTAGGGTTACAAATCCTACAGGCAACACAATGCTCTGATACCATCTGTAAGAGGTCCCAACCTTAGATAAGGTAGAGATCCCTGTGTTTACAATGCTAGTCCCTGGATCAATAGCTAGCATCCACAGTTAAGATGTAATATCAAGAAACAAAGGTCATAATATAACTTTATAACCAGGAATAACATAATTTTATTACATCTTACATAGCTCATTTGGCTAATACATTACATTGCAGCAGAATATCTTTAAGCATGGGGTCCTTCATCTTCAAAGTGCCACAGGCAAACATGTTGGTTGTAGACTTTATAATCCTAATCAATCAACTTCTCTAATTTCAATCAAACCTGCAACATTACAAGTTACAGCCACAAGGGTTAATACATTTGAATTGTATTGGCAAGTTTCACTACTATGTAGAATATATGTGGATCCTATCATTACATGCATATTTGGCTAAGTAGGGTTTTAGGCTCATTTGCAGAAAGCAATAATTTATCCTATCTTTTCAAAATGATTTTGTTCTTTTGTGAAATCTTTCTGAACTCCTTGGTAAATCCCCAAGTGTTCAAGTCTTTGTCAAAATCCCTTGAGCTCCTTGGTAAATCCCCAAGTGCTTCAAGTTTTTATCAAAAATCTCTTGAGCTCCTTGGTACCCCCAAGTGCTTCAAGTTTTATCAAAATCCTTGAGCTCCTTGGTAAATCCCCAAGTGCTTCAAGTCTTTTGTTGTTACTTTAAAGTCTTCTTTTAGAAATTGTAATGTCGAGATTTCCCATAGCTTCAAGCTTTAGTTGCTCAGTATTGTCCATAACCGGGGACACGGCTAAGTACTTAGATTTTATTATCTTCTGCAGAAGTTGTACACTTTACCCACATGACACAATCTCATCTTGTTGCCACCAGTGGCCGCTGGATAAGTACTCACCAAGATGGAGTCGGCAGATTGAGAATGTGACGAAGTCTTTCCAGAGGGTCCTCCCATACACCATTGCTAGCTGGTCTTCAAACACCCCTGTAGGGTTTCGAGTTCCCTCATTTTCAGTGACCTGAAGACAATGCATGGGTCTTCCCAATGTAGTTGACTAAGCGAGCCATAATAGCATGTGGCTGCACACGAAAAGCCACAATTGGAGAAACATGTTCAATCTCTAAGTTCCTGGGTGGTTTTCTTTTGGTGCACAACACAAAGAGATTGCCATAGACATGGTTCCTTTTGTTGTCACCTTATCCAAAACTCAAAGTATCCTTGTCCACCCAGGTGGTTCATTGAGTCCTTGTTTTATTATATAAAACATAAGTCTTTTCTCAACTTCATAAAATCTCAACATGTATCTCTTCTCAAAATATATAGCATGGCTAAGCATTTTACAACTACATTGTTTTCACTAAGGAATATATAAGGCATCCTATTAGGATTTGTCATAGCATAAGTATAGAAATTCTTTTCATGCATGTTTCAAAATCCACTAAGTATAATGAAAATAGTAGGACTTTAGATGATAGTGTCACTTGCCTTTTGGTAGGAAAGTTGGTTCACTTCTTGATCTTGCTAGTTTCACACTTTTCTAACTTCACTACAAATCAATCAAGCAAACACAATATCAACTAGCATTCCAACCAATATTCAAACAATCAAACACACATAAAATAGTAGGAACTAAGTCATGCATGCAAGCATGCAAAAGGTAGTTTTATTTGCAAAGGTGGTTTCTACTAGGCTCTAAACTTTGTAAGGTTCAAAGTGGTCATTTTCCAAAGTGGCAAAGTCATTTGCAAAAGGTTTTGTCTATAAACCATTTTTAAATCCATTCATTATTTTATGTGGTGGAAAATGTTTTATCAAAGCAACAATTTTATAATGTTCACCAAATAAGTTGTTAATTCACAAAACTTGGTGTTTAGGGTCAGTAGGTTTGATCCAAATCATTTTCCCAAAGTTTTTACTCCAAAATCATTTTCATAACAAAACAATATTTTTAATTGGCTAGAAATGGGCTAAATCAATTAATCCATCCTAAATTTCACCAAAATCATTTTTAAATCCATGGGTTGGTTCCTAGGGTCAGTAGGTTCACAAAAAACCAATTTTCAAAGATTTCATCCTTAAAAACATTTTGGAATAATTTTTATAACCTAAACAAGCTTACAAATGTTTCTGCAAAAACAAACATTTTACCAGAGGCTTTTTACTAAACAAATTGCATGGTTGGGTAGGGCTTGTTCCACTGATTCCATTGATATAAAGTTTGCAAATTTTGGACGTGTGGATCAAAAGTTACAAGGGTTTCAGATTTGCATCTAAATCTGATTTCAAATTCTATTTTAAACAAAGACTGGCGACGCGTCGCGTTCTTATTGGGCGGTTCCGCTTCGTGCGGATCAGCCTCTCTGGTGCGTTGGATCTAAGCAGATCGCACGGCTCTGGTTGCGTACCCCTTCAGCGTTTAAGTGATCTATCGCGTTCGTCCGATCTAGATCCTACGGACGCTACTGCTTGGTCAACAACGGGCGACGCTGTGCGGCGGCTGGCGGCGGCGCACGCTCAGACAGTGGGCTAGCGGCGGTTCTAGGAAGCAAAGAAGGCAGAGGAAGGCCTCACCATGTTCGCGTGGTCGTGGTGGTGCTCAAGGTTCTCTCGAGGAAGCAAGGGGCGCACGGGGACGGGAGTAATCGCTTGCCGGAGACGTCGTCGGCGTCAGTTGGTTATGTTCGTTGTCGGGGGCGACGTTGCAGATCGCCCTAAGGCAAGACAAGAGCATGGTCAGATGCAGGAGAGTGTGGCGAGTGTGGGAGTATCATCGAGGAGTGCTGGGGTGAACGGAGTTTACCTGTGGAGTTCGCCGGAGTGGGAAGCAGGCGCGGCGGCGCTCAGAAGTTGTCGAAGTCGACGCTCTGGGGCGCCCGCGGGTGAATGGAAAGCACGGGCAGGTGCGCAAGGATCTGGGGATGGTGTCTGTGTGCTTGGGGAGGTGAGGGGCGGCAGTGGTTCGCCGGAATTTACTGGAGATGCTCGTCGGAGCAGTGGCGGTGCTGCTTCGATTCAGGGCAGCCTGGTGGCGCTCGTGCAACGGGGTTTGAGGGAAAGGAGGAGAAGGCGCAGGCGTTTAATACCGCGGGGTCGCAGGGGGAGTAATGGCCGTTAACAGCGCGAATTGATCACCGGAGTAAAGGACAGGAAACAGCGAGGAGGAATCAGCGCGGCTTGAAGACGATGAACAGGAGAGGTGGGACCTTGCTGTCAGCGGGGGAGTGAGAGGGAAAGAGGGTCCATCTGTCAGCGTCTGTTAGGTGGCTTTAAATGTGTGAATCGTTTTCCTCGGGAGAGAGGGAGTGGGCTGGTTGTTGGGCTTATTGGGCTGGCCAGCTGGGCTGTGTTCATTTCTATTTTTTTTCCTTCCTGAATGTTTTATATTTTTCCTATTCTATTTTCTGTTTTAAAATTCAAACAACCAATCAAGCATTCAAATCAATTCAAACATTCACCACACTTGTATTGGGTTTTGGTTCTGTTTAACATAAACCAAAGTCCAAAATAAAATAAAATAATAATTTTATTTTAAGGTCCATTTATAATTAAATAAATGGACATTAGTTAATAAACCAAATGGGTTTTAATTTATTTAAAATCTCCATTGAAATCTAAATATTTTTAAAAACCAAATCAGTAGGTTTTATTTGAAAAATAAAGAATACTTGGAAAATTTGTTTAAAATAAATAAATAAGTTTTGATGTTTAATTAAAATAGTAAAACCTTTATTTTAATAAACTTTGGATATCAAATCCTTATTATTTTATTTAAATAAACCTTTACTATTTTTATCAAATAGAAATATTTTATTTCAAAGGCTTGGCAAAGTTTTAATTTGGCTCTATAAAATAATCTCTATTTATATTTCTACCTTTTCATTTGAAAACCAAATCTTTTTATTAAAAGATTCAAAATAGTAATTCCAAATATTTTTGGCTTTATTGTTTATTTACCTTTTTAAATCCCTTTAGGATTTTATTTGATCCAAATAGGTTTTGAAAGTTTCCAATTGGAATCAAAAAGTTTCTTCTCACCCTGAAAATCAACAAAGTTTTATTTTATTCATTTATTTTTCACATTGCAAGATTTGGAAAATCTTGGGATGTGACAGTTATATGATTGATCTTGCTTATCAGTATTGGCATCACTTTGGGAGCATCAAGTAAATATAAATTTGTTTTAGCAAACCAAGCTCTGGTCAGTAGCAACACTTTTTGAGGTTTGAAAGGAAAAGCGAAAAGCTTACAGGTATTTTGTATCATTTATTTTCTTTCTTGATTTCTCATAAGCTTAGTCATCTTTATTTAAGATCTTTTGTGCCTTCAAGGAAGATTGCATGTTTGGCTTTATCACTTGTATGTTTGCTTGTTTCTTTCAACTCTTTTGCTTGCTACCCAGCCTTGCTAGCCAAAAACCTGTTTTGATAAGGCATACTTCTCATGCATCCAATCCCTTTGAACCAAAACCTGTGCCATTTGTGTCCACCATATCTACCTATTAGCATTATTGCTATTCCAAGCAAATTCTCAAGCTTCATCTATCTTTCGAATTAAAAAGTATTTTGTTATGTGAAAACTAGTTAGTAAAGCTCTCACGAACTTGATGGCACACCTTATTTTCTTGCCCCTAATAGACTTGAACCATTGTGTCATCGAAGTTGTATATGCTTGCATCTATACGTTGGGATTAGCAGAACCATGTTGTCACGGGAAACACTTTCAACACTTATGGATACTTATCTAGTTGATATCATGTTCTTTTGTTTGCAGATGTCGACGGTGTGAAATAAAAGGGGAGATTGTAAGTCCATGGAGTGATGTATGTGTGTTAGAGAAACGCCTGGGCCGCTAGCCTAAGTCATGCCTAATCATGGTGGAAACTTGCAGCATCACCATAGTGAAAAATCTGTGAAGCATCCTCAATAAAAATCTATGCAAATAGTAAATAAAAAGATCGCTGAGATGCTCACTGTCTGCTTGCCTTGTCATTTTGATTATGGGATAGCTCCTGTATCATGTGCAAGGGGCACCTCATTGTCGGTTCTTTATGATACACATGTACTTACAATGACAAGAACTTACCGGTGACTAAAGTTGAGTAGCATGAGGAGCGGCCCTCATACTCAAGGGACATGAGATTGCCAACTTATATTTTGTCAAGAATATACTCCATCCTTGTTCACTTTAACCTTAATCATCTCAAGATTCCTATGATAGGGGCAATGAGGGCTCAAAACTAGTAAGTACCATAATCTTTTGGAAGCTCTTTATGACTTGAAATCCCTGCTTCCCTCTATGAAGGGACCTTTCTCCTATTTTCTGAGTTGAGTCAGTAAACCTACTTCCTCTCTATCTCCAGCAAGCATTTGAGTTGTTATGTTGCAAGCGTTTATATGGTGATTTATTCAATCATGTTCTTTATCTTCCTTGTTTGCACAAGACTCTTATCTATTGAGTATTACTTTGAAAGCCTTCATTGTGAAAAACCTTTTTGAGCAAAGAGTGCTCCTATTTTGAAAAGTTCTACAAAAAAGCTTTTTGAGAAACTGTTTGCCAGGTGTTCTCTGACAAAGAACAAAGTTTGCCAATTCCAATTATGATTTATCTTTATGCATCTCTATTGTGACTCATGTACTTGTTGCAAGCTAAGTTATATAATGGTGAGTTGCCTTATTCTATGAGTTGTGTAATGGTAAGTGTGATGCTTCTTGTCTGTATTCTTTTATCGACACTTCACTCCATAAACCTATGGACATGTTTACTGAGCTCAGTTTTCGCTTGGGGACAAGCGAAGGTCTAAGCTTGGGGGAGTTGATACGTCCAATTTGCATCACCATTCTACATCATAATTTTCCTCTATTCATTGATATATAGCTTATTATGAGGTGTTACTTATGTATTTTCCTCTATTTTTGCATGTTGGATGATTCTTGGAGGATGAACTGCCTGAGTCAGGATTCTGATGGAAAAAGAGGTGTTTTGATGCAATTTCGTGAAGATCAGAAAAATATCAGAAAAATATTGGAAAATTAGATTTTCCCAGAAGACAAAGGAAGCCAGAAGGGGAGGCGTAGCTGGGCCACAGGGGGGCCACACCCCCCTAGGCGCGGGTCTTCCTGGGTCGCGCCTAGGGCAGGTGTGGCCCACCTGGCTGGCCTCCGACTCCGCCCTCTTGCCTATAATTTCCTCTCGGAACCCTAATACCAGGGGAGTGACCATAGAAAGATTTCCGCTGCCTCTGCGGGGCGGACCGAGAGAGAAAGAGCTCTCCGGCAGACAGATTTCTGTCGGGGAAATTCCTTCCGGGATAGAGGAGATCGTCGCCATCAACACCATCATCAAGCTAGGCTTCATCGGGATCATCATCATCCACACCATCATCTCCACCAGCACCATCATCACCACTCCATCTCGCTGTAACAATCGTGTTGAATACTTTCTTAGTTATTAGGGGAAACTTTCCCGGTGTTGATTACTATTATAGTTGATGCTTGTGAGTGGAACCATTGGATTATTGTTTATGTTCAGATTGTTATTCATTACCATATCGTATTTGATCTTGATCCATATGATGTCTCGTGAGTTGTTCGTTTAGTTCTTGAGGACATGGGAGAAGTCATGTTGCTAGTAGTGGATTTGTGTTGAGTTATTATTCAATGGTTTAGTATTTAAGTTGTGGTGCTATTCTTCTAGTGGTGTCATGTGAACGTCGACTACATGATACTTCACCATTTATGGGCCTAGGGGAATGCATTGTGTATTTGGCTACTAATTGTGGGGTTGCCGGAGTGATAGCAACCTGAACCCCCGTTAGGACACCTTTGCACAAGGGAATGTAGGATCTCAGAGTTTAAGGTTGTGGTTAGGTTTATATCTTAATTAGTTTCCTGTAGTTGCGGATGCTTGTAGGGGGTTTAATCACAAGTATGTATTAGTCCAAGTAAGGCCGGTACATTAGCACAGGTTCACCCACACAACAATTACAAACACCAAATAAGGGTACTCAACTATTTGAAGCAAAAGCACTTGACAGAATTCCTATGTGTCCTCGATAACGTTTGGTCCTTATAAGTATTTCCACCGGTTTGTCCTTTGCTAAGAAAGGATTGGGCCACTTGCTGAATTTGTTTGTTGTCTTTATTACTTGCAATTTGTTTTGTTGCTTTATCAAAAAATCCCTAAAAATCCGTTTGCTAAGTATTTACAGAGATTTCCTGCTCCATACCACTAGTCAACACCTTCTGCTCCTTGTTGGGATCGACACTCCTATTTATCGAAAGTACTACGATACACCCTCTATACTTGTGGGTAATCAAATGGCATGTCGTCATGACCCTTTGGTACTTGGGAGTTGGAACGTTCTGCTAGGATCCACTACCAATTGATCGATTGAGAGTCGGACTCCAATCGTGTCCAAGTAGCCATGAGTCTGCGGGGTCACACACTTAAGCACAGGAGCAAGTTCAGATTGGATCTGAACCGGAAATTTGGTTGGGTTAGACCTGAGCCATATTTGGACTAACTCAGCGAGTCGGACTCACAGTGACAAATATGGGCTTTGGTGAATGGGCCACAAGTGAGTGGATCCCACTTTCACTCGCTATATATAGTGTGGCATAGAAACCCATGTGGGTTAACGGTTAGGTCATTCCATGAGTTGGAAACCCTAGCTACACAGCAGTCCTGCCTCCGTACTGGACCTAGCAGTCCACCGTCGGTGCTCCTCCTCGTATGTGTGGACACCAGCAGAGGCACTACACGATTAGCGCTTGGACGATCGTCTATTGGATCGAGATCATGAGGTCTTCACTGCATCAACAGACATGCTACATCAGTAATCCGCAACTGCGCATCTAGTGGTAATCCTCGTGGCCTTCTACCTCAGCTAGATCTTGGAATCACCGCATAGGGCAATTTTTTGTTTTTCTTCTCACAGCTCAACATGCAACCCTGTACTATATAAGGTGGTCCAACTCCCTTTCACTAGCAATATGGGACTAAACTTTAGCACCACTAGTATAACTATATACTGCCATGCACAAGTGGGCCAAAGAGTATTTCAGAATTTATCTAACGGGCCAATAGCCTTATACTCACCAAATTCCAACATTATCAATGATAGGTATGGAAAATCTTGAAGGCATGTTATTAAATGTGGTTTGACCTCAGTATCTTTCAACATGGTGATGGTTATTGCTCCAATATGTTGGTCTTTTTAGCTCTTAGCACAACTTCTTATTTATTTACTACAACAAGTTTTTCTAGGACAAAAATTTCTCGGCTCTGCTGATGGAGTGGCAAGGATGGCGACGCGTCTTCGACTCACGCCAGTGTCTATAGTCATCGCTCTATGATTTTCAAGCACATAACTATAATTTGTTACTTTTAAACTCTTTATATTGTTGTTGATGATTTTGAAAAATGGGTGTTCAAGTTGTTCCTATAATATAAAGGCGTAGCCATGACTCGTAAGCCGTGGTGCTTGGTCAGCTTAAACATGGTATATGTTTTTCTTTGAGAAATTAAACGTTATACATGTAGCCATAATTTATTGTAAAATATTACTCCCTTAGATTCATAATAAGTGTTTC
The DNA here is from genome assembly GCA_023614405.1 of Avena insularis. Classification (NCBI taxonomy): domain Eukaryota; kingdom Viridiplantae; phylum Streptophyta; class Magnoliopsida; order Poales; family Poaceae; genus Avena; species Avena insularis. The sequence goes on from CM042697.1 coordinate 407,451,154, forward strand.
TGATTTAGTATAAAATTGAAATAGCGATAGTATATAAGATATTAGGTGGGTGGGCTCAATCCTAAGATTGGCCCAGCCCATGTATCATATATATAGAAATATTAGAAAAAGCCTAGTTTAACTCGAGACTAACCAATTTATAAAATGGGCTAGTCCATCATTGAGACCGAGGCATGAGGATTTTTTTTACAAGAGAATATATTAATATCGCGAAGATACCAATTACACCTAGCCATTGACGTTCAAATACATCAGGGATGTGCACATCAGAGAACAAAATAAACAAGAGAGAAAAAAAAACAAAGACCCCGTCACTGTGTACAACCAATCGCAATAGAAGCACTCTAACCACCACCGAGTACAACACCCGCACTACAAACTATCCTCTCCAAAAGCAATACCTTCAAGAAGGGAAGAATGCACAAGAGTTGTTGTCGCCCAATCGAAGATCTTGGGATTTTATCTTGGAAAAAGACCGAGTTTCTAAAACAATGCCTTCAGTAAGACCATTTATAGGTACAACCAATGAAGTCCAGACCTTGGTTTTTCACCTTGAAAATCATGGCTTGGTACCCATGAGCACCACCAAATATGCAGTCCACCGATCTTGCCACCCCCGCTTGAAAAGGCTGATGCTGCAACTCGCCGAACACCCGAAACACAGGAAGAACCTGTTCCACATTATCTTCACCACAACCAATGTTGGAGATATGCCCAATAGGCAATAATAAAAGTAGTTATTATTATATCTTTGTGTTTATGATAAATTTTTACATTCATGCTATAATTATATTAACCGGAAACATTAATACTTGTATGATTTGTAAACTTGTTAGCGTCCCTAGTAAAGCATCTTTGTAATACTAGCTTGTTGGTTAATAGATGATCATGGTTTCCTGATCATGAACATTGAGATGTTATTAACAACAAGATCATATCATTAGGAGAATGGTGTGATGGATATACTCCTGCAGATAAGCGTAGCATAAAGATCAAGTCATTTCAATAGTTCGTTTTCTATAAGCTTTCAAATACATAGTAACCTAAATCCTTCGACCATGAGATCATGCTAATCACCATCACCGGATGGATGCTTTGATGACATCAAACACCACTTCGTAACTGGGTAGTTATAAAGGTGGCATTGAGTGTTCGGAAAGTATGTGTTGAGGCACATGGATCAAGAGTGGGATTTGTCCATCCATATGACGGATAGATATACTCTGGGCCCTATCTATGGAATTTCATCCAATTAGTTTGCAAGCATGTGACTGGATCACAAGGGATCACATATCACAGGAACGAGTAAAGAGTACTTATCGGTAACGAGGTTGAACTAGGTATGCAGAGATACCGACGATCAAACCTCAGATAAGTAAAGTATCACGAGACAAAGGGAAATTGGTATCGTATGTAAATGGTTCATTCGATCATGCAGTAATCGTAGAAATATGTGGGAGCCATATGAATTTCCAGATTCCTATATTGGTTATTGATCGGAGAAGAGTCTCGGTCATGTCTGCATAATTCACGAACCGTAGGGAGACACACTTAAGGATTCAATGTTGTTCAGTAAATATCGAAAGTAAGTAAAGAGACTTAATGTTGTTAGAAGTCTCGGATGGGGTCCGGGATATGACGAGGAGATCCAGAATGGTCTGGAGAATAATATTCATATAAGGAAAGTCCAATTCCGGAGTTCGGGAATGGTTTCGGTGTTTTCATCGGAGTGTTCTAGAAGGGTCTAGAAGGTTCACCGATCCGGAGGGGGAAGGGTACATGGATGTGTCATGACAAAGTGGAATGATTTCACCATGTCCTAGGTCACTTGGCTGGACACTTGGAAGAGAGAAATCAAACTCTAGTTTGAAAGTCAAAATAAGGCAGTTTGAAAAAGTCAAAGTGGGACTTTGATTACCAAGTGGAGGGAGCGAAGGAATCCTACCTAAGGGAGGATTCCACCCTCCCCTTGTCGCCGGCCACATGAAGTGGTGTTGGGGGAGGATTCCCTCCCCCTTGGCGCCTCCACCTATATAAGGAGGGGTAGGGAACCCCCTACCCCTCACAACAAACCCTAGCTGGCCGCCACCCCCTCTCTAGCCGCCGCCTCCTAGGGAGATCATCCCAAGTCGCCGACTAGGGCAAGACCCTTTCCCTAGACGCCGGCCACACCACCTCCTCGGCGCCCTCTAAACCCTAGATCACCGAGGCCCTCTTCTACTCCACCATACTCGCTCGGGCTTAGGTGAAGCCTTACGGGATCTTCCCTCTAAACTCCGACACCACACCGCCGTGCTGCCGGAATCGCGAGGAGAGAGCTACAACCTTCGCTGCCAGCTAGAACAAGGGAGAGGAAGGTCTTCATCGAAAATTTAACGATGTGATCGATCATGGGACCGCTGCCAAACGCTGCTACCGAAGGATCGTCTACGCGATCTTGAGATCGGCAAGTGAACGACTACATCACCCACGAGAATCCACTCTCGTTAACCGCTTTGTAATCTTCGAGGGTGAGTACTCTATCGATTCGTTGCTCCAATCTAGTAGGTAGATCTTGGCTTGTGTGTGTTCATGCGATAGAATTTTTTTGTTTTCCATGCTACGAACCCCTATAGTGGTATCAGAGCCGTGTCTATATGTAGATCCGTTGCACGAGTAGAACACAATGGTCATTGTGGGCGATGGTGCTTTTATTATCAATTGCTTCTTGTGTACTTTGCATCTTGCGGGATGGTGGGATGAAGTGGCTCGGGATAACCTTACATGACATCGTTCATGAGACTTGCTCCATGCTCGACATGCAAATTGTATTGCATAAGTGGATTTGCGGGTGTCTGTCTCTCCCATCATAATGAAGATTCAATTTACAACGGGCACTTGATAGTTCATGCATCAATGTTGTCGTTCTTCTTCGTAAGTTAGAACGGTACTTATTGAAAGCCCCAAACCACGTAAAATATGCAAAGAAAATTAGAGGCGTCTAAGTTTGTTTTGCAGGGGTGTGCTGTGATGTGATATGACCATGATTGTGATTATATATGATGTATTTAATGATCCTTACTATAAGTCGGCAACCGGCAGGAGCCTTATGGTTGTCTTTTAATTTCGTTAAGACCTGTGTGTCTATTATACAAAATAGTTGTAATAGTTGATGCCGGTGGACGACAACCATGGAGCGGTGCCATTGACCTTAACACCATGCCGGTGATGATGGAGATCATGTTCGTGCTTGAAGATGGAGATCAGAAGCACAAGAAGAAAGTCCATATCATATTATTATGAATTACATGTGATGTTATATAATATCCCTCCTTTGTAAAGGAAAGGATCCCTGTGATTGCAATGCTAGTCCCTGATTCAATGCTAGCATCCACAGTTTAAGATGAAGTACACAGAAACAAAGGTCATTATTACAAGTCATTCCAGAGACAACATAGTCTTTTACAACTCCATGGCCACATGCCTAATACAAGAGTTTAGATATGTAATAAGATAAATAAGTCTTCATCTTCATGTGCCACAGGCAAGCATGTTGAGTGTAGACTCATGACCCCTAATCATCATCAGAATATCCTGCAACATCACAAGTTACAGCCACAGTGCGTCAATACATTGTAATAGTATTGGCAAGTGATACCTTAGTATAATATTGGTGGACTAAATACTATATGCATTTTGGCTAATTGTAGCTTAGGCTTGCTTCGCTCAAAATAGGTTTTACCTATCAGTTGAAGATACTAAGTTTTTCTTTGTCAAAATCTTTCCCAAGGAACCTCCAATAGACATTGGGGTCCTTCACCCTTGTTCAACCACAAGTTTTACTTAGAAATTGGGATGAGGAGATTCTTGATAGCTTCCATGTCTTGATGCTCAAGTTGTCCATTACCATGGACATGGCTAAGTACTTAGATTCTTCCATCTGTAGAGGTTGTGCACTTTCCCCACAAGACTTGATTTTCACCAAGACAGGACCTTTCAGAAGCCTTCCCTTAGACCAAATGGACGCGCTCCAACCTATCATCCCACTACCACCAACTGTCCAAATGGCTAAGTTATTGCAACCTATATGATCCAGGCAGAGCCCATATTGCCAAGTGGCTGCACTAGAAGCTTCTTAACATTTGGCCTCTCAAATCCCTTTGTTCCTGGGTGTCTTTCCACATGTGAGATACACAAGGTAAACCATAGAAATGGGTCTTGTGTAACCACTCAACATAAACCATTCCTTCCATTCCACCCAGGTGTTTCATTCACTTACTTGTTTTTATTAAGCAAAAACATAGTCCAAAGACTTAGAAATATTTATTCATAGCATGAATATAACCACCCTTGGTTGCTACTAGCTAGGCTCAGCATAGCATTGATAAGACTTAGAAATATTTCTAGCAATTCTACAACTACTAGGATTTCCCAAGCATAGCATATAGATCCAAAATATCCATGCAAGACTAGCAAAATATTTATAATGCATATTTAAAATCATAGGAATAAAATCATGAAGCACCACTTGCCTTGGTAGTTTGGAGAGTAGCTACAATCCTCACAATCATAATCACTATTTGCACCAAAATCTACACATAAAATGATAGCACCAAATCACATACAAAATAAATACAAGCAAAATATATGGATGCATGCAATATGATATGTGATGATTTTTCTATACTCAACAAGACAAGTGCACAGTACTGATTCATAAATAAGCTCAAAACTTGCCAAAAAACTTTTATTTGAACATTAAAACATTTCCCAAATTTTTGTTATACACAAAATAGGCCTACACATGTTTCTGTAAAAATAACCATTTTAACAGAAACAAAACATTAAACACATTGCATATGTGGAAAGGGCTTTCTCTCCTGATTCCATTGATATAAAATTTGTCAAATTTGGACGTGGGAATCAAAAGTTATGAATTAAACAAGTTTAAACATCTAATAGATCTAAATTCAGATTTTAAATCAAAATAACAGACACGCGGCGTGTTCCTATTGGTTGGTACTGGTTCGGGCGGATCACGCTTGCGAGCCGCAAGATCTAAGTGAAGATGCACGGCTCAGATTAAAACATACCGCTTTGCCCTCTAATCTAATCCTGACCTCTAGATCTGGATCCAACGATTCCTGATGCTTTGACCACAGATGGGCGGCGCAATGGCTGCTGGCGGCGGCGACGGTTCTGCCAGCGATGGATTGGCGATTCTAGCGAGGGATGGGGATAGTGGGGTTGCTTACGGGCGTCACAAAGTTGCGAGGAAGCTCGAGGTGCTGCTGGCGTGGACAGGGGCGTGTTGATGTGGCCGTAGGAGCTCGTCGGAGTTGAGCGTAGCGTCGGGTGCTCGGTGACGAAGACGTTGGCGACGCTCTGGATCACCCTTGCATGAACCAGTGGTATCAGGAGGTGCGCAAGACTACGGCGAATACTACTGGATCAAGGAGAAGTCGAGGGGCGGTCGGAGCTTACCTCAATCGCTCGTCGGAGATTGTCGGTGCTGCGGCGGTGTGGGCAAGACTACGGGCAGCCTAGTGGCGTGAAGAGGAAATTGAGTGAGGGGAAATGAGCAGAGAGGAGAGGGGGTCTTATAGCTGGAGCGGGGGCGAGAATCTCGCGAGGAAACGCCGGCAATCAAGCCCGCATCAATCACGGCAGTGATGAGGTAACGACGGCGTCGACAGGGGTCGGGGGGTCGAGATGCTTGTGTGGCGCTGGGTCCACTCGATGGAGCGCGGGGTCAAGTGGTTGCGCGTGAGAGAGAGAGAGAGGGGAAACCCCGGGTGGGCTTAGTGGGTTGGTTTCACTGTTGGGCTAGATTAGCAGCGCCGGCCTTTTCTTATTTCTTTACTCCTTTTCTTTTTCTATTTGAATTTCCAGGAAACATTTTCATATGATTTCAAAAGCCATTTGAATTCAAACCTTTTCAGAATTTTGTAGAGTGTAACACTCATATTTCTGGGTATAAAAGCATGTGGTCTCACTGTATTTAGCCTGGTCCTTTTGTTCAAACAAAATAAGCAGTGATATAGCACTTGATTTCATCAAGTTTTGAAATTGGTTTTAAATCCATATTTATTTTGTAAATTTTGGTTTAAGCACTAGCAATCAAGCAAAACAATCTGGGAGCAACAAGGTTTGGTTTTTGAACAAATAACCCCTCCTTGGAAAGTAGCATTTGATTTAATGTTGATCACATAAAATCATAGCTTCAAATTCTGTTTTCTTTCAAAAGAGTTTGAGTTTTGATCCCTAAATGATATGCATGCATGCATGATATGAAATCTTTGAAAACATGATTTTAGGGATGTTACAAATCTAACCCCCTTAAGGTGAATCTCGCCCTCGAGATTCGGGTTGGCTAGCAAATAGGTGAGAGTGGTCTTTCCGGAGATCATCTTCTCTTTCCCAAGTTGCTTCTTCTTCGGAATGATGGTTCCATTGAACCTTGCAGAATTTGATAGTCTTAGTCCGTGTAACTCTTTCTGCAGTCTCAAGAATCTTAATAGGTTTCTCTTCATAGGTGAGATCACTTTCCAATTGGACCTCTTCCAAAGGTATATTATCCTTCAAAGAAGTCTCTTCCATTTCTGGATGGCATTTCGTAAGCTGACTCACATGAAACACATTATGAACAGCTGACAAAGACTCTGGCAATTCAATCTCATAAGCTACTTCTCCTTTACGACTCAGAATCTTGAATGGTCCAACATATCTTGGGGCCAACTTTCTTTGACTCCAAACCTTTTCACTCCACGAAGTGGTGACACTCTAAGATAAGCTCTATCACCCACTTCATAGATGACTTCTCTATGCTTAGGATCTGCGTAGCTCTTTTGTCAGGACTGTGCTATCTTCAACCTGTCCTTGACCAGCTGGACTTTCTCTTCAGCTTCTTTGATTAGTTCTGGTCCAAACAAGCTTCTTTCTCCCACACCATTCCATAGCAATGGGGTGGTACACTTTCTCCCATAGAGAAACTCAAATGGTGCCATCTCAATACTGGCTTGATAGCTGTTATTGTAAGAAAATTCTGCGTAAGGTAGACTTTCATCCCAACTGGCTCCATAGTCTAGAGCACATGCTCTCAACATATCTTCAAGAATCTGATTAGTCCTTTCTGTCTGTCAATTGAGGATGAAATGCAGTGCTGAATTCCAACCTCGTTCCCAATGACTCATGTAGCTGCCTCCAAAAATGAGAAGTGAATTGGGTTCCCCTATCAGACACAATACTCTTGGGTACTCCATGTAGACATACTATTCTGCTCATATAGATCTTGGCTAACTTAGCACTTGTGTAAGTTGTCTTCACGGGTATAAAATGAGCCACTTTAGTTAGGCGATCCACCACTACCCAAATAGAATCATATCCTGACCGGGTCCTTGGCAATCCGGTGATGAAGTCCATACCAATCTTGTCCCACTTCCAATCAGGAATAGGTAGTGGTTGTAATAATCCTGCTGGTTTCTGATGTTCCGCTTTCACTCTACTAGATACATCACACAAAGCAATATGTTCGGCGATGTCTTTCTTGAGATTATTCCACCAAAATATTTCCTTCATATCCATGTACATTTTGGTGTTACCTGGATGAATGGAGTACAGTGAGTTGTGTGCTTCTTGTAAAATCAGTTTCCGAAGCTACGGATCTTGTGGAACACAGATACGTTTTCCATGCCATAAAGTACCCTGTTCGTCTTCATGGAATCCTTTGGCTTTTCCCTTGCCAATCTTTTCCTTAATCTCTTCAATCTCCTTATCTGTCTTTTGGGCTTCTTTGATCTTGTCCAACAAAGTAGGTTGAACATCCAAAGACATGAGATGTCCTTCAGGCACAATCTCCAATCTGAGATCTCTAAATTGGGTACACATATCATCTGGCAATTCTCCCTTAGTAAGGCCATTCACAAAAACCTTACAGCTTAGAGCATCCGCTACAACATTTTCTTTACCGGGGTGGTATTGCAAACTCAAGTCATAGTCCTTGATGAGTTCTAGCCATCTTATTTGTCTCATGTTAATTTCCTTCTGGGTGAAGATATACTTCAAAATTTTGTGATCTGTGAACACTTCACATCGCTTTCCCAAAAGATAATGTCTCCATGTTTTGAGTGCATGGACAACAGAGGCTAACTCTAAATCATGAGTAGGGTAGTTTACTTCATGAGTTTTGAGTTGTCTCGAGGCATAAGCCACAACTTTCCCTTCTTGCATAAGTACTGCACCTAACCCATGATGAGATGCATCACAATATACTTGGAAATCTTTCTCCAAATCTGGCAAACATAATACTGGTGCTGTCACTAGTCTCTTCTTCAATCCTTGAAAGCTGAGTTCACAACCTTCAGACCAAGCAAACTTCTTGTCTTTCTTTAGCAATTATGTCATAGGTTTAGCTACCTTGGAGGAATTCTCAATGAACCTTCTGTAGTAACCTGCTAAGCCAAGGAAACTACGAACCTCTTTCACTGACTTGGGAGATTACCATTCAGTTACAGCTGAAACTTTAGCAGGATCAACTGCTACACCATCTCCTGACTCAACGTGTCCAAGAAATCCAACTTCATTTAACCAAAATTCACACTTGCTGAATTTGGCATATAACTTATGCTCTCTAAGTTTTTCAAGTATCAATCGTAGATGTCCTTCATGCTCTTCTTTGCTCTTGGAGTAGATTAGAATGTCATCGATGAATACGACAACAAACTTGTCAAGGAACTCCATGAACATTTTGTTCATCATATTCATGAAGTATGCTGGTGCATTGGTCAAACCAAATGGCATCACGGTATACTCATACAATCCATACGTTGTGGTGAAAGCTGTCTTAGGTATGTCTTGTTCTCTTATCTTGAGCTGGAAATAACCTGACCGGAGATCAATCTTTGAGAACACACAAGCTCCTTCTAGCTGATCAAACAAGTCATTGATTCTAGGCAAAGGGTATTTGTTCTTGATAGTCACCTCATTGAGTGAATGGTAATCTATGCATAACCTTTGACTTCTATCTTTCTTTTCCACAAACAAAACTGGTGCTCCCCAAGATGAAGAACTTGGTTGGATAAATCCTTTTTGCAACTGTTCTCCAAGTTGCTTCTTGAGTTCTTTCAACTCATCAACTGACATCTTGTACGGTCTCTTTGCTATTGGTCCAGATCCTGGTAGCAAGTCAATAAGAAATTCCACATCTCTATCTAGTGGCATTCCCGGCAATTCATCCGGAAACACAACCGGATATTCACTCACAATAGGAAGACTGTCTATGCTAACCCCCTTAAGAGAATTTAGCTTACTCCCTTTTGATTCAAAGTTAGACTTGAATCTAATCCGCTTCTTTTCCGGGGTTGTGAGTGCAACAGTACGATTGGCACAATCTAGTACTCCTTCATACATAGTCATCCAATTCATTCCCAAAATTACATCCAGTCCTTGGGAATCTAGGATTATTAGACTCACTGGAAACTTATGCTTTCCAAATTCTATCACTAGATCCCGGCATCCAAGACTTACTATCATGTCTCCCCCTAGAGAACTTACTTTTATTGGACACCCAATGTTTTCAGTTGGAAACCCATTTATATCAACAAATGCTTTTGATATGAATGAATGCGATGCTCCAGTATCAAAAAGAACAAGTGCTGGAATAGAATTGAGTTTGAACTTACCAGCAACAGCATCTGGCTCTTCATAGATTTCCTCCACATTGATGTGGTTCACTTGCCCTTTCTAGAAAGGGTTGGGCTTGTTGGGTCCTTCAACTTTATTTTCTAGGCATTCATTTGCATAATGCCCCATCTTATTGCACTTGAAACACTCAACCTGACTAAGATCCTTCTTGACAGGCTGGCTTCCACTGCCACTACCATTTCCACTGTGGTGGCTCTTATATCCACTCTTGTGGTTCTTGTACTTATCATTGTCATGACTGCGATTATGCTTGTTGTCATGATAACGGTTGTGGTTGTGGTGCTTGTTGAACTTCCCATGCTTGTGGGATCTAGAACTTCCACTGTCATCATAATGGGAACGCTTGTGAGACGATCCCGAGCTGTGCTTGTCAGAGTGCTTTCTCTTCCTGCTTTCCACTTGTTTCATTTTGCTCTCCAAAATAGCAGCCTTGTCACAAAGAGACTGGTATGTGGGAACATAGGACACAGCTAACTGCAAGTTCAGTTCATCATTCAACCCTTCAAGGAACTTGTCCTTCCTCTTAGCATCAGTGTCAACTTCATCCGGTGCATAACGCGCCAGATTGTTTAACTCTTCAATATATTCAGCCACGCTGCGGTGGTGCTGCTTCAGGTTATGGAACTCTTTCTTCTTCAAAGTCATCACTCCGGATGATATGTGAGCAGTACGGAAACCATCTTCAAAGATAGCCCATGTCACATCTGCAATGGGAGTGGTGATCTGGAAGTTATCCCACCAAGTGGTTGCTGGTCCTTCCAACAAATGTGCTGCAAATCTGACTTTCTCTTCATCAGTACAGCCAACTGTTACCAAGTCCTTGTTCATAGAGCGTAGCCAATCATTGGCCACCGTAGGATCAGTAGTTCCTGAGAACTTTGCTGGCCTCAGTCTCAAGAACCTGGTAATCATGTCAAAACCCGGTGGGTTGTTCTGATTGTTGTTGTTGTTGTTATTATTGTTATTATTGTTATTATTGTTGTTCTGATTCTGGATGAACGTAGTCATCATTTGCATCAGCTGAGTCTGAGATGTCATCATTTGCTGCATCTCAGGGGTGATGTTGTTGTTATTGGGGTTGGGATTGCACGTCGGGGAGGCATCTGTAGTTTGTTCAATAGAGATAAGAATGAGATACCCATAGATGCTAACATGCACAATACATCACATAAACAATCACCAACATGCATCACAATAATAGAAGTTCAACAACATAGATAACAAGTTTGCAAAGTAAACACACCAATAGCAAGCCATCCACATGTTGGATGGTCATTGCGACTCAATAATCAAAGACATGATAAATAAAGGTAAATGAGCAGTCATCACTACTCCTCGGCATCAACCTCCTCCTCAACAAATGTAAGACCTGCATTCTCCATAGCGGTCTTGTATTCCTCGACATTGGTGGTCAAGGTCTCTACTTTGTCTTTGAGAGCCCTCTTCTGTGAACGAAGCCTCTCAATCACGATCTAGCGATGCTCGAGCTCGAAGTCCTTGGCCTCCAGTTCTGCAGTCATGTCTCGAATCCTCTTGTTCCTATCTTGGACTCGCTTCTCTTGACTCTTGAACTTTCTGTCCTGACTCTAAAACTTGTCCTCCATCTCCTTGACTATCTCATCTTGCTCCGCGAAGAGCTTGTCCTTCTCACGAAGCTGCACCTGGAGTTCGTCATTGCTGAGCATGATGTTGGTCCTATCAGTGTCTATGTGCCTAAGAAGAACCTCTAAGTCCTAGAGGTATAGACGAATCGGCTCTACTGTCTCCCTCGAAGTATCCTCGAAGTCAATGGCCTCACCATCCTCATCACGTCTACCGAAGGTGTGGAAGTGAGTACCTCTAACCTGTCGAGAGTGTCTCCCTAACAGACGGCCAATCAAGTCATGCATGACTACCTCTAGGCCTCTCTCCTTGTCATCGTGCATGAGCTTGAAGATGATTGCCTCTGCGGTAGGCTCAGTCTGCCGTCCGGGTTGATTAACCTTGAAGCCCCAAAGGTATTTCCTCTCAAACTTGGTGAGGGGAAGCACCATGATGGTAGGAAGAGGGAGATTGAGCAAACTAGTGAGCTCAATAATACGAGAGCCAAAACGAGTTCCCTTGAACTCTTCAACCGTGTTGATAGTAACATTAGGCATCTATTTAATAAGATAGAAAAAGTTAGAATCGACACAATTCAAGACAAATCACAAGATAAGGCATCACATGCATAACTTTGGAAATCAAAACACACAAGTCATGGCATACATGGATCCATTACAAACAACCAAGGTTCAACTTATTTTAAACAGCATTTGGAAAATAAAATGATAAGTGTGGTGGTCCAACTAATGTGGTACATTACAATCCCATCTCACTTACCAAGTTGGCTAACAGGGCATCCCTAGAGGCAATCTATTTATCTAGATCACAATACTCCATTGTTAAGTCTATGATGTCCTTCCTTAGGCTTTGGTTGGTAGCCTCTAACTCTTGGGTATGCTTCTTTTCTTCCCTAAGGTCATTCTGGGTGTTAAGCATTTTGCACTTGATTCTATCACCAAGTTCTTTGATAGCCCTCCAAGCTGCATCCCTTGCTGAATCAAAGAATGTAGTGTGCATCATTGTGTTGGTGACCATGCAGAATCCTGAGTCCTTGTGGTTGTGTTCCTTGTTTTTATACAAGTGAAGTTGCACCCACCAGTACTCAACTCCTTCATCCATCACAGGAAAACCTTTGTACACAGCTGCTCCATGTATTCCCATGGCAACCATGAGGTCCTTGAGAGCCTTGGGGAATTCTGTCTCACACTCCAAAGTCATGGTCATGAGTGGTCCCTTCCTCATGGCTTCGTTGATGGAGTTCATCTACAAATAGATGAGAAAGAAGATTAGAAAAGTTTACGAGAAGAAAAGACAAGTGTGGAAGTTGTTGAAAAAATTTCCTTAGTGGTTTCCAATCCTAGGGTCATACTCCTACAGGCAACACAGTGCTCTAATACCATCTATAAGATCCCTCCTTTGTAAAGGAAAGGATCCCTGTGATTGCAATGCTAGTCCATGGATCAATGCTAGCATCCACAGTTTAAGATGAAGTACACAGAAACAAAGGTCATTATTACAAGTCATTCCAGAGACAACATAGTATTTTACAACTCCATGGCCACAGGCCTAATACAAGAGTTTAGATATGTAATAAGATAAATAAGTCTTCATCTTCATATGCCACAGGCAAGCATGTTGAGTGTAGACTCATGACTCCTAATCATCATCAGAATATCCTGCAACATCACAAGTTACAGCCACAGTGGGTCAATACATTGTAATAGTATTGGCAAGTGATACCTTAGTATAATATTGGTGGATTAAATACTATATGCATTTTGGCTAAGTATAGCTTAGGCTTGCTTTGCTCAAAATAGGTTTTACCTATCAGTTGAAGATACTAAGTTTTTCCTTTGTCAAAATCTTTCCCAAGGAACCTCCAATAGACATTGGGGTCCTTCACCCTTGTTCAACCACAAGTTTTACTTAGAAATTGGGATGAGGAGATTCTTGATAGCTTCCATGTCTTGATGCTCAAGTTGTCCATTACCATGGACATGGCTAAGTACTTAGATTCTTCCATCTGCAGAGGTTGTGCACTTTCCCCACAAGACTTGATTTTCACCAAGACAGGACCTTTCAGAAGCCTTCCCTTAGACCAAATGGACGCTCTCCAACCTATCATCCCACTACCACCAACTGTCCAAATGGCTAAGTTATTGCAACCTATATGATCCAGGCAGAGCCCATATTGCCAAGTGGCTGCACTAGAAGCTTCTTAACATTTGGCCTCTCAAATCCCTTTGTTCCTGGGTGGCTTTCCACATGTGAGATACACAAGGTAAACCATAGAAATGGGCCTTGTGTAACCACTCAACATAAACCATTCCTTCCATTCCACCCAGGTGTTTCATTCACTTAGTTGTTTTTATTAAGTAAAAACATAGTCCAAAGACTTAGAAATATTTATTCATAGCATGAATATAACCACCCTTGGTTGCTACTAACTAGGCTAAGCATAGCATTGATAAGACTTAGAAATATTTCTAGCAATTCTACAACTACTAGGATTTCCCAAGCATAGCATATAGATCCAAAATATCCATGCAAGACTAGCAAAATATTTTTAATGCATATTTAAAATCATAGGAATAAAATCATGAAGCACCACTTTCCTTGGTAGTTTGGAGAGTAGCTACAATCCTCACAATCACAATCACTATTTGCACCAAAATCTACACATAAAATGATAGCACCAAATCACATACAAGCAAAATATATGGATGCATGCAATATGATATGTGATGATTTTTCTATACTCAATAATACAAGTGCACAGTACTGATTCATAAACAAGCTCAAAACTTGCCAAACAACTTTTATTTGAACATTAAAACATTTCCCAAATTTTTGTTATACACAAAATAGGACTACACATGTTTCTATAAAAATAACCATTTTAACAGAAACAAAAAATTAAACACATTGCATATATGGAAAGGGCTTTCTCTCCTGATTCCATTGATATAAAATTTGTCAAATTTGGACGTGGAATTCAAAAGTTATGAATTAAACAAGTTTAAACATCTAATAGATCTAAATTCAGATTTTAAATCAAATTAACAGACACGCGGCGTGTTCCTATTGGTTGGTACTGGTTCGGGTGGATCATGATTGCGAGCCGCAAGATCTAAGTGACGATGCACGGCTCAGATTAAAACATACCGCTTCGCCCTCTAATATAATCCTGACCTCTAGATCTGGATCCAACGATCCCTGATGCTTTGACCACAGATGGGCGGCGCAATGGCTGCTGGTGGCGGCGACGGTTCTGACGGTGATGGATTGGCGATTCTAGCGAGGGCTAGGGACAGTGGGGTTGCTTACCGGCGTCGCAAAGTTGCAAGGAAGCTCGAGTTGCTGTTGGCGTGGACAGGGGCATGTTGATGTGGCTGTAGGAGCTCGTCGGAGTTGAGCGTAGCGTCGGGTGCTCGGTGACGAAGACGTTGGCAACGCTCTGGATCACCCTTGCATGAACCAGTGGTATCAGGAGGTGCGCAAGACTACAGTGAATACTACTGGATCAAGGAGAAGTCGAGGGGCGGTCGGAGATCACCTCAATCGCTCGTCGGAGATCGTCGGTGCTGCGGCGGTGTGGGCAAGACTACGGGCAGCCTGGTGGCGTGAAGAGGAAATTGAGTGAGGGGAAATGAGCAGAGAGAAGAGGGGGTCTTATAGCTGGAGCGGGGGCGAGAATCTCGCGAGGAAATGCCGGCAATCAAGCCCGCATCAATTGCGGCAGTGATGAGGTAACGGCGGCGTCGACGGGGTCGTGGGGGGTGCGTGGCTGGAGACGATGCTTACGTGGCGCTTGGGTCCACCAGTCAGCGAGCGCGGGTTCGAGTGGTTGTGCGTGAGAGAGAGAGGGGAAAACCCTGGGTGGTCTTAGTGGGCTGGTTTCACTGTCGGGCTAGATTAGCAGCGCCGGCCTTTTCTTATTTCTTTACTCCTTTTCTTTTTCTATTTGAATTTCCAGGAAACATTTTCATATGATTTCAAAAGCCATTTGAATTCAAACCTTTTCAGAATTTTGTATAGTTTAACACTCATATTTCTAGGTATAAAAACATGTGTTCTCACTGTATTTAGCCTGGTCCTTTTGTTCAAACAAAATAAGCAGTGATATATCACTTGATTTGATCAAGTTTTGAAATTGGTTTTAAATCCATATTTATTTTGTAAATTTTGGTTTAAGCACTAGCAATCAAGCAAAACAATCTGGGAGCAACAAGGTTTGGTTTTTGTACAAATAACCCCTCCTTGGAAAGTAGCATTTGATTTAATGTTGATCACATAAAATCATAGCTTCAAATTCTGTTTTCTTTCAAAAGAGTTTGAGTTTTGATCCCTCAATGATATGCATGCATGATATGAAATCTTTGAAAACATGATTTTAGGGATGTTACATGTTAATCCTTTTATGCATCTTGTATTGCTTAGATCACGACGGTAGCATTATAAGATGATCCCTCTCACAAAATAACAAGTAACAAAGTGTTCGTCCTTAGTTAGCACCGTTGCTGAATGTCAACACCCGGATTTTTAATCCCAGATGCCTGTTATGCCATACATCGCAATCCCAGGATTACCATTTTTGCGAGACATAACAGAATTGGATACCATAGTATATCATCCATTACAAATCGTACATAAGTTCTTACACAAATAGGGATCTCATGATCCAGTTCTTAATACAACTTCAAGCAGCGGAATACGTAATAATAACGGTGGTGTAGGCAAAGCTCCATCTTTGGGGTCACAGGCAATGCTGACGATGGGAGATGATCCTAGTTGTCGTAACCTTCCTGGGGTCCATCCTCCAGGTACTCCTCTTCATAGTATGGCCACGGGAATAGCCAGGGACAAAGCCATGAGTACTCTTTAAGTACTCGCAAACTAATACTAACAAGTGAAAGGGTTTTTTGGTAATAGGACACTAGGCTCTAGGGTTATTTTGCAAAATCCAGATTTATCTCTACTAAGTTTAGAAGCAACGAATGCTAGTTGAAATTTTATAACACCTAAGTGGGAACTTGTATCTCATATCACAACCCTGTTGTGGTCAAGTCAAAGTCTCAATTCATTTCACACGTTCTTTTAAAACATCTGACGGGGGAACAGTATGGCCACTCCAATTATCCATAACCGCGGACGCGGCTATTCGAATAGTTTGACACTCTGCAGAGATTGTACACTTTCACCACAACATTCGATACATCCGTCGGGAACAAATCCTGAATTCACCATACTCAGTATGCAGATAATCAATCCTAACCTTTCAATTACACGCCCTAGTATAAGCACCTCTCCTGTGAGTTTGGCCTCCCAACCATGACCAACTGTCATCTTGGGTACTACACAGGTGGACAATCTTCATAAGGTAGCCTCAGCTCAGACCTTGGCCGTGAGGGAACTAATACTAAGGTATATAAGTTTCTAGTCAAGCCCTACCCAATCTTCGGGTATTGTGGTTGTACGATAAAATTGGAATGGTATCGCATCTAGACAACCATCAGTTTTAAAAAGGGCTAAGGCTCATGCCTCATCATTTTCATCACCAAAATCATCAAGTGTTTGGAAACACATGTCCAAAACATTTCAATAGAATGATCCATCATTCCAAGGTTTTCATAACCATTTTTCCACCAAGTATTCCCATCTAAAGTTGATCAAGTTTTATGCATAGCACTAGCATCTACAAGTGGAGGTAAGCACTAATGAGGGGTGGTAAGCTAGTGGAGTTTAACTAAGTTTAATCTTATGCCTTAGGATGACATCAATATTATCTAGCTTAGGCCAAATTTTATGCTCTTTATGCAACCTTCAATTATCTTTCTAATATCTACAATTTACTTAAGTAAGCTCTAAGTACTAGCTTTGATAAAGAAATAAAGCTTATAAATAAAACTAGGATTGGTTTATCAAGTGTATATGATCACATATGCTTAAGGCATATAGTGGTCATGGTAACAAGCAAGTATTAGCTTGCATAAGTATCAATATAAGCTTGCATTAGTAGGGTATCTTGCAAGTGTTAGCTTGCATTGGCCAACTTGATTAGTAAAGCTTGCATTAGTAGGGTATCTTGCAAGTGTTAGCTTGCATTGGTCAACTTGATTAGTAAAGCTTGCTAAGTTAATAGCTTGCAAGTATTGGCTTGCCTTGTGCAAAGCAGTGGTTGAAGTTCTCGTCGGCTTCTTATTCGTAGAATCCTCCTTCCTCCTCGTATCCTTGGTCGGTACTAGCGTCTATGAATAAATACGAGGTACACAACCACCAAACAATACTTAACTACTTGCAATCATCACACAAAAAGTGTCCTATAGATGATCTAACATCATCTCTAACATTACAAGATTAAGGCTTGGTTTAATTCCTTTTATTTTTAGAAAAGTAATTTCTACTCATTGAAAAACTACTTAAGATTTAATATTCTCCAAACCAAACATGGGATCATGTTGACACATGTCATCACCACATATTTTAGTCTATGGGAATGTGATTTAAAGTGGTGTCACAATTTAATAAGGTTTTACCCTTTTATTTTAATTAAATAAAGTGACTAGAAATGCCTATGGGGCATTCTTTTATTACTTGAACATTATTTATGTAAGTAATCCTATATATTTTTATATATTATGAAAGGTATGGTTAAATGTGATTTTTGAGAGTTGGAATCAACTCAAAAGCTATTATGGTTTAAATTTGAAAAATGTTTGAATGCAGAAAACCTTATGCCTTGTTATTTTTACCATGGATGATCTATAGATCCAAATGACTTGAATCCAACGGGCTTGGATTCAGCACTTCCAGACCTATCAAACTAAATTAGTTTCATTCGATTTGGTGCACTGAATCGACCTGGGTTGATTTTTGAAACTAGGTACAGAAGTGTGTTTGAAATAAAATGGAAAAGGTTAAATTCAAATAGCTGGGCTGCGCGGGAAGCAATACTGGGCCGGCCTGCTAAGCACAGCGCTTACGCGGGCTGGTTAAGTGGTTGTCCCCATGCGTCAGTGAGACGAGGGATGCGAAGCGGTATGGGGCGATGTGGTGCGTTCGATCTGGTTCTAATCCAACGGCTAAGAGTCATCGTCTACGTTGGGCAACGCCGGCGAGACAGAAACCTAGCGCGGCTAGTGAGGGTCATTGGGGGCTCACCGGGGTTCAGGCGAGGGTCGGCGATGCGGGCGAACGACGAAGTCGACAACGGCGAACCTCCTGGTACCGGCAGCTTCTCCTGGGGCGGCTCCAATCGCTGTCTCCCTTCTTCTCCAGTAGCGGCGGGCTCCGGTGAAATTCCGGCGAAGTGCTGCTCGCCTTGCTCCAGGAACGGGGTGGCACGATCATTGAGGAGAGGGGAGTGAGATGGTGTGCTCAATTCGGCTGGGGGTGGTCTCTATTTATAGTCGAGCGAGGGGACCGACGGGGCGCAAGGTGAGCTCGTCGTGGTCGACGGAACAGAGGGCTATCGGCGTGGGCGACGGTAGGGGCGATGCGGTGCTCCCTGGCGATGCTCAACGACACGGTGGCGAGACGTGGGGAGGTGTGGTTTGGTCGGAACGCGACGGCGCTCTGCGCGTGCCCGACGGAAGATTTAATGGCGCACAACGTGCGTGGTCCGCGCGGCAGTGACCGAGCGTGTCTGCGGGGTTGCTGGGACGGTGGTGATCACGTATGCACGCGGCGAGGGTGACGCGCGGTCTGTGGGCGTCGGTCGAGCATGGCGCACGGGGCGCGCTCTCGGCATGGTTGCTGGCGAGCTTGGCATGGTCCGTGCGTGTGGTCCAGGGGCTGGCAGGGTTCGAGCGGTGGACAGGAGTGGCGGTGGACGGTGGGCTGTCTCCCAGACATGTTGGCTAGGCTTGGTTCTTCTCCTAGCTTGCTGTCGACATGGGGGTGACAAGTGTGCACTCGGCATGCTCACCATTGATGGCATTGGCAAACTTACAGTGATGCTAGAGGTTTGCACTTGAGCTAGATGATCTACTAAAGCCTAGTTGCAACCAGAGAGGGAACAAGTTAGGCTTCAATCACTGCTCACAATAGTGTTTGGATTTTGTTTGATTTGTATCTGCAAGGTGTTTGATGAAATGGCCGCAAGAATTCAAGTTTTGAATTTTGAAAGGATTTTTGGTGGGTGTGCTAGGTTGGTGCTGGTGAGTCTGCAGATGCTTTGGTTTTGAAAGTTGAGCTTGTTTGAGTGGTTTTTGAAAAAATGGGATCTTCCCATATGATAAAGATTCAATTTTGAACTATCATTTAAACTAGGCATTTAAATGTTTTTGGATGATCACAAAGTGGGCCTTGATACTTTTTTATGAGTACAATCAAGGGGTGCAAAGATCCAGAAAAGTTTCTGTTAGGTTCTGAAAGTTTGAGACAGCCAAAGTAGGCATGGGAGTTAAATTGGTCAAAATGACCATTCACTCATTTAGCTTTGTTTTGATTTATTTGTCTTTGAGAAAAGTTTGGGAATTGTTTAGATGATGTTTATTTCACCTAAGCATCCATTTACAAGCAAAGGAACACACAAACAAGGTGGTTCAAAAGAATTCCAAATGAAATGCATACACCATGCATGCTTTCATATTTTTATTTAGAAAAGTTTTTGTTAACCCTAATTTTGATGATTAGAGTTTGATGATCCAAGTTTAGTATTTTTGGGATGTTACACTAAAACTCGTTGTTTAGAAGCACCACGTGATGATCGGGTATGATAGATTCTACGTGTGCATACAACAGGAGCAAGCCAGATTTGCTCATGCAGAAACTAAGGTTAATCTTGACGAGCCTAGCATGTACAAACATGGTCTCGAAACACGGATCATCGAAAGGTAAAGCATGCGTCATATAGTAGATATGATGAACATGTTGATTGTTCTCCTTTGAAACTACATCATCTCTCGTGATGATCGGACTTAATGTAGTGGATTTGGTTCATGTGATCACTAAAACAATGTGAGGGATATTGTTTTGAGTGGGAGTTCACCTAGATTAATTTGACTATTAATTAGAACTCAATTTGTCATAAACTTAGTCTAAACTATTGCAAATATGTTGTAGATCATGGCAGACCCTACCATCAATTTTAATGCGTTCCTAGAGAAAGAAAAGTTGAAAAACAATGGAAGAAACTTTGCGGATTGGTTCCGCAATTTGAGGATTTTCCTCAATGCTGGTCAGTTGACCTATATGATGGATGCACCGATGGGTGACCCACCTGCAGGTGATGCTACCGATGAGGTGAAAAATGTTTACCGTACTCGGAAGAATCAGTACTCCACAGTTCAGTGTGCTATCTTGTATGGTTTGGAATGGGAGGTTCAAAAGAGGTTTGAGAACTTTGACCCACATGATATTGTCCGTGAACTCAAAATGATATTTGACGCTCACGCGGCAGTTGAGAGTTATGAAGCTTCTAAAAAGTTCTTTAACTGAAAGATGGAAGATGCAGCTCCGTTAGTGAGCATGTGCTTAAGATGTCTGGGCACGCCAATAATCTCCAGAGCTTGGGCATAATAATCCCTAATTCTTTGGGGATTCACCGTGTCCTCCAATCACTACCACCAAGTTACAAGAACTTTGTGATGAACTACAACATGCAGCGCATGGATAAGACATTGCCAGAACTCTTCTCTATGTTGAAGTTTGCAGAAGTGGATATCAAGAAAGATCACCAAGTATTGATGGTTAATAAGACCACCAATTTCAAGAAGCAAGGCAAGCCTACAAAAAAAGGGAAACTTCAAGAAGGGCGGTAAGAAAGCTACTATGCTGGCGAAGAAGACCAAGGCTAGGCCTAAGCCCGATACTGAGTGCTTTTACTGCAAGGGAGAAGGTCACTGAAAGCAGAATTTCCCCAAGTACTTGGCGGATCTGAAGAACGGCAACATCAAGAAGAAAGGTATATCCGATATACATTTTATTGATGTGTATCTTACTAGTAATCATAGTAGTGCCTGGGTATTTGATAATGGTTCGGTTGCTCATATTTGTAACTCAAAACATGTGCTATAGAATAAATGGAGACTAGCAAAGAACAACATGACGATGCGCGTTGGAACTGGATCAAAGGTTGATGTGATCGCGGTCGGCACGCTACCTCTTCATCTACCATCGGGATTAGTTTTATACTTAACTAATTGTTATTTGGTGCCTGCGTTGAGCATGAACATTATATCCGGATCATGTTTATTGCGACACGGTTACTTGTTTAAGTCTAAGAATAATGGTTGTTCGATTTTATATGATTAATATCTTTTATGGTCATGCATCGTTGATAGATGGTCTATTCTTATTGAATCTCGATAGTAGTGATACACATGTTCATAATATAGATGCTAAATGTTTGAAGTTGGATGATAATTCTACATACATGTGGCACTATCGTCTTGGTCACATTGGAGTGAAACGTATGAAGAAACTCCATTTCGATGGACTTCTTGAATCACTTGATTTCGATCAATTGAAAGATGCAAAGCATGTCTGATGGAAAAAATGACTAAGACTCCATTTTCTGGTATGATGGAGCGAGCTACGGACTTATTGGAAATCATACATACCGATGTGTGTGGACCGATGAGTGTAGCATCGTGCGGTGGTTATTGTTACGTTCTTACTTCCACAGATGACTTGAGTAGATATGGGTATATCTATTTCATGAAACATAAGTCCAAAACTTTCGAGAAGTTTAATGAATTTCAAAGTGAAGTAGAGAATCAACGTAACAAGAAGATTAAATTTCTACGATCTGATCGTGGAGGTAAATATCTAAGTTACGAGTTCAGTGAGCATTTGAAGAAATGTGGAATACTTTCACAATTGACACCTCCGGGAACACCACAACATAATGGTGTGTCCGAACGTTGTAATCAAACTCTCTTAGATATGGTTTGTTCTATGATGTCACTTGCAGATTTACCATTATCATTTTGGGGTTATGCATTAGAAATAGCCGCATTCACTTTAAATAGGGCACCATCTAAATCTGTTGAAATGACACCATATGAATTATGGTTTGGAAAGAAACCTAAATTGTCGTTCCTTAAAGTTTGGGGTTGCGAAGCTTATGTAAAGAAGTTACAGCCCGACAAGCTTGAACCTAAAGCAGAAAAATGCGTCTTCATATGATACCCAAAGGAAACTATTGGGTATACCTTCTATCATAGATCCGAAGGCAAAATCTTCGTTGCCAAGAATGGATCCTTTCTAGAGAAGGAGTTTATGTCAAAAGAAGTGACAGGAAGGAAAGTAGAACTCGACGAGGCTGTCGAACCTTCTCTCGGATTTGAAAGTAGCGCAGCACTGGAAGTAGTTCTTGTGGCGCCTACATCAATAGGAGAGGAAGCTAATGATGGTTATCACAAGACTTTGGTCGAAGTTACTATGGAACCTCACAGGTCGACGAGGACTCATACCACTCCCGATTGGTATAATCCCGTTATGAGTGTCATGTTGGTGGACAACACCGATGACCCTGCGACATATGAGGAAGCAATGATGAGCCCAGATTCCAATAAATGGCAAGAAGCCATGAAATCCGAGATTGGAAACATGTATGAAAACCAAGTATGGACTTTGGTGGATTTACCGGATGGTCGGAAGGCTGTCGAGAACTAATGTATTTTCAAGAAGAAACTAGATGCTGATGATAATATAACTGTCTATAAAGATCGACTTGTCGCAAAAGGGTTTCGAAAAATTCAAGGAGTTGACTATGATGAGACTTTCTCACCGCTAGCGAAGCTAAAGTCTGTGAAGATTTTGTTAGCACTCGCTGCATATTATGATTATGACATATGGCAGATGGATGTCAAAACGATGTTCCTCAATGGATACATTGATGAAGAGTTGTATATGTGTCACATCCCAAAATTTTCCAAATTTTGAAATGTGAAAAATAAATAAACAAAATAAATAATTGTTAAAATTTAGGGTGAAAAGAAACTTTTTGATTTCAAGTGGAAACATCAAAACCCATCTTGAACAAACTTTGAATTAAATTTGAATCCAACTAAATTCAAATCAAGTGAAATGCATTCTTCATAAATGCATCTTGAAATTTAAACACTTGGAAAATAAACCAAATCCCTAAAACCCTAATGGAAGAAAAATATTTCCAAGATATCTCAAATACTAAGGATTTGATCCACATAAATATTTATCAACAAACATTTATAAATGATCAAGATTGATAAATAAAAGTATCATGAAACCATATGAATTTATTCTATTCAATTTGGAACCATAGATAAAAACGTATAAATTTAATAAGTTAAAAAGGATTAATTTTCAAAGCTAATAAAGCTCTTATCTGAAATCCATACCAAATTATGATCAAATTAATCCTAAAGATATATAAAAGGATAAACAAATATTAAATAAGATTTTTCAAATTGGAATCACCAAGTTTGGATCTTTAAATAAAAAAATATGGATTTTATAAGATAATGAAAGAAATAAATAAATAAGGAATATTTAAAAGCCAAATTAAATCTTGGCCAAGTCCATAATAAAATGGAATAAATAGAATTCAAATACAAATAAAATAAATGGTTAAAGAGTATTCAAATAAAATTATATGGCATTAACCAAATTCTATTTGAATAAAGACAAAATCCCTAATAAGAATGATTAATTAAATCATGGGAAAATAATAATTGGAATTTACCCAAGTGGAATAAAAGTTATTTGATTAACTTAACTGGAATCAAAGAAATCATCTAAATAAAATTTATGGAACTAAAACCATATATGATTTCATTGGAATAAAGACATGTACCCAAATTAAATGATTAATAATCATATTAAAATACTTTAAATTTAGTACCCTATTAAATAAATAAACTTACTGAAAAGGTTTTGTGAAAAATTGGAATTCAAATAAGGGTTTGAAAATCTAATGAAACCTTATTGAATAAAGGCAAGGTGCTTATTTTAATAAGGAATAAAACCATAAAAGAATAAAGAAATTATTCAAAAATGGTATTTAAATAAATGTTTAAAACCTATTAAAATTTACTGAAAAGTTTGGAAGGTTTTAAATTCAAATGGTTTTTGAAATCATTTGAAAGAAATCAAAACAAAATAAAAGAAACAGAAAAAGAAAAATGAAATAGAACCAAAAAAATGGAAAGGAAGCCAACTAGCCCATCTGGCCGAGTCCATCCCAACACGGAGCCCATCTTATTTTTCTTCCTCGAAACGTTTTCTACCCAGACACACACCCGCACCGTCCCTGACGTGTGGACCCCACCTTCCCCCTCTCTCTCACCGACGAAGCGACCCCACCTCCCAGTCATCTTCTTCCTCACGCGCTGACCTCGCCCCTCTCCCTGGTCGTTTCTGTCGTTGATGAATCCAATTAAATTCCTTTGAATGCATAAGTAAATCCCGTCCACGACCACACCCTCTTAATCGCCACTCTCTTCCCCCTCTTTCCCCCCAGACTCCACGCCATCGGAGCCCCTAGGCTGCGAGAAATTCTACCTACACCGTCACTGCCTCCGACGAGCTCACCGATAAATTCCAGCGATCCCAGACCGTGACTTGCCCCCTCGACCACGCGAGCACATTCCCCATCGCCCCCTGAACCTCCCAGTATCCTTGGCTTGCCCGCGCTTGACCCACAACGTCGGCAACGACCAAGACACGACGTCGCCGTCCACTGCCTCAACTCCGGCGAGTTCCCCCGATGAGTACTGACCGCCCCTCTCCTCCTCTTCCACACACGCATACTCTGCAAAACTTTACGCATCTAACTGTACCCTCCTTTCTCTCTGGAGTGCACCGTAGCCTCGCCACCGTCCCCAACAGAGAGCACCCGATGCCGACAGCAACTCCGGCGAGCGATTGAAGCCAGCATCGAGTGCCCCTTCGCCAACCGAACACGCGTTGAGTATCAGCAAGCTTCTGTGGTTCTGGTAAACTTTTTCCCTCCTACTCTCGCTTCCTGTTCTCGTTGTTACGCTGTAGCCCCAGCGCGCCGCCACTCGCCGTCATGCCAGCGCTGCTAGTTATTGGTCGATGCACTAAGGACCGTCGGATCGATATCATAAGGATGCAATAGAATGACTTAACCGAACGGGTACAAACTCATCTGTGCCGCACGATATGCTTTTAATCCAACGCACCACAGCAGCCGATCCGCGTGAACCGTTTTCGGCCAATAGGAACAAGACGCGTGGCCCTGTCTATTGTTTTAAAAACAGAATTGATCTATTAGATGTTAGATTTTGTAAATTGCATAACTTTTGATCCACGCGTCCAAATTTTTCAAATTTTATATCAATGGAATCAGAAAAAAAATTACTTTCCAACTATGCACTTTGTTTAGTAAATTGTTTCTGTTAAATTGGTTGTTTTTACCGAAACTTGTGTAGGCATAAATTGAATATAAAAAATTGTTCTAGAAATATATTTAAGGTAAAATCTTTGGTAAATGACTTTTTTCGAACCTACTGACCATAGAAACCAACTTA
Source organism: Avena insularis (assembly GCA_023614405.1). Lineage (NCBI taxonomy): Eukaryota > Viridiplantae > Streptophyta > Magnoliopsida > Poales > Poaceae > Avena > Avena insularis. The sequence goes on from CM042697.1 coordinate 407,476,902, forward strand.
TGGATGTAAAAATGTATTTTGTGAAGTTAAAGAATGAATCTTTGAATTAAAGCATTTCTAGTTAAATAAAAATAATTTTTATGTTTTAAAAATGCTTTTTGAGTAAAACCTTTGGAAAATGATTTGATTTAAACTCTCTGACCCTAAAAACCAAGTTTTAAGATTTAAAAATATATTTGATGAACCCTATAAATTATTACTTTGCTAAAAAGCATTTTCAACAACATAAAATATTACTTTGGTATAAAAATGGTTTATAGGTAAAACCTTTTGCAAATGGTTTTTAATATTAAACACTTGAACTTAAAACACTAACATTTGTGTTTAAAAATATATTTGTCAAACACTAGAAAATGTTACTTTGATTTGAATCATCTCTAGCAAAACATAAATGACTTACAATGGCCTTTTTCACTAACTTGTTATAAAATGGTTTTTCCACATATATAAATGACCAATAGGTATTTTAAAATGTTTATAGCCTATTAGAAATAACTTTTCCAAATAAAACAATCTTTGGCATGCTTGCATGCATTGCTTTGTTTTTATTATTGCCTGTGATGATTGCTTGAATGGTAGATTGAATATTTGCTTGCTTGATTGAATTGTAGTGAATTTTGAAGAGTGTGACTATTGCAAGATAAAGGAGTGAACTTATATTCTCTACCAAAAAGGCAAGTGGTGCTTCATACTTATGTCCCATTATTTTCACTATGCATTTGTGATATTTCTAAGTAGGACTTGCATGGAATTTTCTAAGTATATGCTATGCCATGGGAAATCCTAGTAGATGATGCCCTAGTATAATTTTCCTAAGATAAGATCCCTACAACTATCATGATTAGCTTAGCTAGTAGAAAACAAGGGTGGATTATATTCATGCTATGAAATATTTCGAATTCAAGGACTTGTGTTTTGTTTAATAAAACAACTAAGTGAATGAAACACCTGGGTGGATTGGTAATTGCTTGGTGGTTTTTGGTTGAGTGGTCACACAAGGCCCATTTCTATGGTTTACCTTGTGTATCTCACTTGTGGATTGCCACCCAGGAACAAAGCGATTTGAGATGTCAAATGTTGAGAAGCTTCAAGTGCAACCACTTGGCATTATGGGCTCTGCCTGGATCATATAGGTTGCAATAACTTAGCCAAATGGATAGTTGGTGGTAGGGGATGATAGGTTTGGAGCGCGTCCATTCTGGTCTAAGGGAAGGCTTCTGAAAAATCTTGTCTCGATGCATGTCGAGTCTTCTGGGGAAAGTGCACCACCTCTCCAGAGTGAAAAATCTAAGTACTTAGCCGTGTCCCCGGTAATGGACAATTTGAGCATCAAGACATGGAAGCTATCAAGAATCTCCTCATCCAAATTTTCTAAGTTAAAAATTTGTGGTTGAACAAGGATTTAAGGATCACCAATTTCTATTGGGAGATGCCTTGGGTGTTTTTGACAAAGAAAAACTTAGTGTTTTCAAAATGATAAGGAAAATCTATTTTGAGCAAAGCAAGCCTAAGATCCACTTATCTAAATGCATATAGATGATAGACTCCACTATACTACCATAGTATCACTTGCCAAAACAATTCAAATGTATTGACCCTTGTGGCTGTAACTTACTATGTTGCAGGTTTGTTTGATGTTAGTGAAGTGTGTTAATTACGATTACAAGTCTATAACCAACATGATTGCCTGTGGCACTTTGAAGATGAAGGACTCCATGCTATAGTTATTTCTGCTACATTTTAATGAGATAGCCAAATGAGCTATGTAAGATGTAATGAATTATTTTATTCCTGGTTGTAAAGTTGTATTATGACCTTTGTTTCTTGATATTATATCTTAACTATGGATGCTAGCTATTGATCCAGGGACTAGGATTGTAAACACAGGGATCTCTACCTTATTAAAGGTTGGGACCTCTACAGATGGTATCAGAGCATTGTGTTTCCTATAGGATTTGTAACCCTAGGATTGGACAGAACCCCTTAGCAAATAGGAGTTGTATTTGTTCCAAAACATATTTACAAACAATCTTGTAAACTCTTTCCCCAACCTTTTTGGTTTTGATTCTACATCTCTTCTATTTCAACTTGATGGACAAGGACCTCAACCATGATCACAGGACTTCACCAACTCAAATGACTTCAATTTCAACATCATCCAAGACTTCAACTTTATTTTCACCAAGGACTTCAACTTGGACATCACTAAGGACTACAAGTGAGACAAGAAAGAAATATTACTCAAGACTTGAAGACTAAGTAAACACAACTTAGAAGGAACCATCATCACCTTTGAAGTTTTGTGACCAAGATACAGGAATTTCTCCAAGAATACAATGATCTTGTTCATGAAGAATCAACTAAGAAGGATGGAATGACCTCAAGTGAACCATATAGTTGGACCACCATATTTAGTTTAAATCAAACCCACCAACTTATGTGGTGTAACAAAAATATTTTGTTGCCTAAAAATGTGCTTGAAACTTGTTGTTTGAGTGGAATGTTTGTTTGTGATTGCTTGCACATTGCTTGTGTGAATTGTTGTGTGTGATTAGAATGTTTCCTATAGAAATCTTTTGCCTATTCTAATCCCAACCCAACCCAAACAAATGACTACTCCAAGAAACTCCAACAACAAGAATGGTGACAATAACAACCAAGAGCTACACATGAGAGAACAATTACTAGTAACCAAACCCATTTGAATCAGATGACAACTCAGTTTTAGCCAACAACAATGAGTTAGACCCAACCTTGCAAAAGTTTTTGGAAAATCAATCTCAATTATTGCAAGGGATGACCACTCACATGATCAACATGGGAGACAACCTTTCCCAAGGAGTTTGTGAGAAAAATGAAGTCAAGGATGATATTATAGAAGGAACTCAAGCTTGCAATATTTGTGGAGACATGGATCACACTTCCAAAGAGCATGAAGTTCAATGCCCTAATTGTGAAGAGAAACATCCAACTAATCAATGCCCCACTTCTCAAGTGACTTGTTTCCTATGTGAAGGAAATAATCATGTCCCTATCCAATGCCTCATCTATTCTATAGTTCAACGGAGGAAACAAGGTGGAGTGCATCAAAATTTTGGAATCCCCCATGAGGAAACAACTTCTACCAAGAAGGATGAAGACAAAGGAAAATCTCAGCTTGCACCTCCATGCACTATGACTCACCTTGATGGACAGAAGAAGAAACATATGTATTATCTAAGCAAACGATTAAGCAAACAAGGAGACTTTCCCACCTTTGAGGTGATATATGAAGAGCATGAACTAGAAGAACTCCTAGCTTTGGAGAAACCCAAGAAGAAGAAGAACCAAGGAAATAAACAAGAGACAATGATACCAAAGAAGAAGTATAAGGAAATTAGCCAAGTGTGGTGCAACAACTGCAAAGAGCTAGGCCATTATATATCAACTTGTCCACAAAAGATACGTGAAGAACTCAACCTTGTCACATGTTACAATTGTGGTGACCAAGGACATTGTGCAAGCAATTGACCAGAAAAGATGAAGTACAAGACAAGCAAGCCTATGAAGGATCTCAGCCTTGTCACATGTTTCAAGTGTGGAAACAAAGGACACTATGCAGATGTCTGTCCAGAAAAGTTCCAACAAGATCCCAAGCAATCCAAGATGTAATCTAGTTGGAAATTTTTAAGGGTGGTAGTACCCTAGTTGTTTTGAAGCCAACTTGTAAAATCTAGCTTTCCCAAATCTCGGGACGAGATTTCTTTTAAGGGTGGTAGCCTGTCACATCCCAAAATTTTCCAAATTTTGAAATGTGAAAAATAAATAAACAAAATAAATAATTGTTGAAATTTAGGGTGAAAAGAAACTTTTTGATTTCAAGTGGAAACATCAAAACCCATCTTGAACAAACTTTGAATTAAATTTGAATCCAACTAAATTCAAAACAAGTGAAATGCATTCTTCATAAATGCATCTTGAAATTTAAACACTTGGAAAATAAACCAAATCCCTAAAACCCTAATGGAAGAAAAACATTTCCAAGATATCTCAAAGACTAAGGATTTGATCCATATAAATATTATCAACATACATTTATAAATGATCAATATTGATAAATAAAAGTATCATGAAACCATAGGAATTTATTCTATTCAATTTGGAACCATAGATAAAAACTTATAAATTTAATAAGTTAAAAAGGATTAATTTTCAAAGCTAATAAAGCTCCTATCTGAAATCCATACCAAATTATGATCAAATTAATCCTAAAGAGATATAAAAGGATAAACAAATATTAAATAAGATTTTTCAAATTGGAATCACCAAGTTTGGATCTTTAAATAAAAAAATATGGATTTTATAAGATAATGAAAGAAATACATATATAAGCAATATTTAAAAGCCAAATTAAATCTTGGCCAAGTCCATAAGAAAATGGAATAAATAGAATCCAAATCCAAATAAAATAAATGGATAAAGAGTATTCAAATAAAATTATATGGCATTAACCAAATTCTATTTGAATAAAGACAAAATCCCTAATAAGAATGATTAATTAAATCATCGGAAAATAATAATTGGAATTTACCCAAGTGGAATAAAAGTTATTTGATTAACTTAAATGGAATCAAAGAAATCATCTAAATAAAATTTATGGAACTAAAACCATATATGATTTCATTGGAATAAAGACATGTACCCAAATTAAATGATTAACAATAATATTAAAATACTTTAAATAATTCAAGTGAATTATTTAACACCCTATTAAATAAATAAACCTACTGAAAAGGTTTTGTGAAAAATTGGAATTCAAATAAGGGTTTGAAAATCTAATGAAACCTTATTGAATAAAGTCAAGGTGCTTATTTTAATAAGGAATAAAACCATAAAAGAATAAAGAAATAATTCAAAATTGGTATTTAAATACATGTTTAAAACATATTATAAATTTACTGAAAAGTTTGGAAGGTTTTAAATTCAAATGGTGTTTTAAATCATTTGAAAGAAATCAAAACAAAATAAAAGAAATAGAAAAAGAAAAATGAAACAAAACCAAAAAAATGGAAAGGAAGCCAACTAGCCCATCTGGCCCAGTCCAGCCCAACACGGAGCCTATCTTATTTTTATTCCTCGAAACATTTTCTACCCAGACACACACACCCGCACTGTCCCTGACGTCTGGACCCCACCTTCCCCCTCTCTCTCTCGCTAACGAAGCGACCCCACCTCCCAGTCATCTTCTTCCTCGCGCGCTGACCTCGCGCCTCTCCCTGGCCGTTTCTGCCGTTGATGAATCCGATTAAATTTCTTTGAATGCATGAGTAAATCCCGTCCATGACCACACCCTCTTAATCTCCCCTCTCTTCCCCCTCTTTCCCCCCAGACGCCACGCCATTGGAGCCCCTAGGCTACGAGAAATTCTACCCGCATCGTCACTGCCTCCGACGAGCTCACCGACGAATTCCAGCGAGCCCAGACCGCGCCTTGCCCCCTCGACCATGCGAGCGCGTTCCCCATCGCCCCCTGAACCTCCCAGTATCCTTGGCTTGCCCGCGCTTGACCCACAACGTCGGCAACGACCAAGACACGATGTCGTCGTCCACTTCCTCGACTCCGGCGAGTTCCCCCGGTGAATACTGACCACCCCTCTCCTCCTCTTTCACACACACGCACACTCGCCACGACTTTACGCATCTAACCATACCCTCCTTTCTCTCTGGAGTGCACCGTAGCCTCGCCATCGTCCCCAACAGAGAGCACCCGACGCTGACACCAACTCCGGCGAGGGATTGAAACCAACATCGAGTGCCCCTTCACCAACCGAGCACGCGTTGAGTATCAGCAAGCTTCTGCGGTTCTGGTAAACTTCTTCCCTCCTACTCTCGCTTCATGTTCTCGTCGTTACGCCGTAGCCCGAGCGCGTCGCCGCTCACCGTCACGCCAGCGCCGCTAGTTATTGGTCGATGCACTGAGGACCGTCGGATCGAGATCGTAAGGATGCAATAGAATGACTTAAGCGAAAGGGTACGAACTCATCTGTGCCACACGGTCTGCTTTTCATCCAACGCACCATAGCAGCCGATCTGCACGAACCGTTTTCGGCCAATAAGAACAAGACGCGTGGCCCTGTCTATTGTTTTAAAAACAGAATTGATCTATTAGATGTTAGATTTTGTAAATTGCATAAATTTTGATCCACACGCCCAAATTTTGCAAATTTTATATCAATGGAATCAGCAAAACAATTACTTTCCAACTATGCACTTTGTTTCGTAAATTGTTTCTGTTAAATTGGTTGTTTTTACGGAAACTTGTGTAGGCATAAATTGAATATAAAAATTGTTCTAGAAATATATTTAAGGTAAAATCTTTGGTAAATGATTTTTTAACCTAATGACAATAGAAACCAACTTATGGATTTAAAAATGTATTTTGTGAAGTTAAAGAGTGAATCTTTGAATTAAAGCATTTCTAGTTAAATAAAAATAATGTTTATGTTTTAAAAATGCTTTTTGAGTAAAACCTTTGGAAAATGATTTGATTTAAACTCTCTGACCCTAAACACCAAGTTTTAAGATTTAAAAAAATATTTGATGAACCCTATAAATTATTACTTTGCTAAAAAGCATTTTCAATAACATAAAATATTACTTTGGTATAAAAATGGTTTATAGGTAAAACCTTTTGCAAATGGTTTTTAATATTAAACACTTGACCTTAAAACACTAACATTTATGTTTAAAAATATATTTGTCAAACACTAGAAAATGTTACTTTGATTTGAATCATCTCTAGCAAAACATAAATGACTTACAATGGCCTTTTTCACTAACTTGTTATCAAATGGTTTTGCCACATATATAAATGACCAATAGGTGTTTTAAAATGTTTATAACCTATTAGAAATCACTTTTCCAAATAAAACAATCTTTGGCATGCTTGCATGCATTGCTTTGTTTTTATTATTCCCTATGATGATTGCTTGAATGGTAGATTGAATATTTGCTTGCTTGATTGAATTGTAGTGAATTTTGAAGAGTGTGACTATTGCAAGATCAAGGAGTGAACTTATATTCTCTACCAAAAAGGCAAGTGGTGTTTCATACTTATGTCCCATTATTTTCACTGTGCATTAGTGATATTTCTAAGTAGGACTTGCATGGAATTTTCTAAGTATATGCTATGCCATGGGAAATCCTAGTAGATGATTCCCTAGTATAATTTTCCTAAGATAACATCCCTACTACTATCATGCTTATCTTAGCTAGTAGAAAACAAGGGTGGATTATATTCATGCTATGAAATATTTCTAAGTCAAGGACTTGTGTTTTGTTTAATAAAACAACTAAGTGAATGAAACACCTGGGTGGATTGGTAATTGCTTGGTGGTTTTTGGTTGAGTGGTTACACAAGGCCCATTTCTATGGTTTACCTTGTGTATCTCATTTGTGGATTGCCACCCAGGAACAAAGAGATTTGAGATGTCAAATGTTGAGAAGCTTCAAGTGCAACCACTTGGCATTATGGGCTCTGCCTGGATCATATAGGTTGCAATAACTTAGCCAAATGGATAGTTGGTGGTAGGGGATGATAGGTTTGGAGTGCGTCCATTCTGGTCGAAGGGAAGGCTTCTGAAAAATCTTGTCTCGATGCATGTCGAGTCTTGTGGGGAAAGTGCACCACCTCTGCAGAGTGAAAAATCTAAGTACTTAGCCGTGTCCCCGGTAATGGACAATTTGAGCATCAAGACATGGAATCTATCAAGAATCTCCTCATCCAAATTTTCTAAGTTAAAAATTTGTGGTTGAACAAGTATTTAAGGATCACCAATTTATACTGGGAGATGCCTTGGGTGTTTTTGACAAAGAAAAACTTAGTGTTTTCAAAATGATAAGGAAAATCTATTTTGAGCAAAGCAAGCCTAAGCTCCACTTAGCCAAATGCATATAGATGATAGACTCCACTATACTACCATAGTATCACTTGCCAAAACAATTCAAATGTATTGACCCTTGTGGCTGTAGCTTATTATGTTGCAGGTTTGTTTGATGTTAGTGAAGTGTGTTAATTAAGATTACAAGTCTACAACCAACATGATTGCTTGTGGCACTTTGAAGATGAAGGACTCCATGCTATAGTTATTTCTGCTGCATTTTAATGAGATAGCCAAATGAGCTATGTAAGATGTAATGAATTATTTTATTCCTGGTTGTAAAGTTGTATTATGACCTTTGTTTCTTGATATTACATCTTAACTGTGGATGCTAGCTATTGATCCAGGGACTAGCATTGTAAACACAGGGATCTCTACGTTATTAAAGGTTGAGACCTCTACAATATGGTACAACCCAAAGGTTTTGTCGATCCTAACGATGCTAACAAGGTATGCAAACTTCAAGGATCCATTTATGGGTTGAAGCAAGCATCCCGAAGTTGGAATCAACGTTTTCATAAGGTGATCAAAAGTTTTGGTTTTATACAAACTTATGGAGAAGCTTGTATTTACAAGAAAATGAGTGGGAGATTTGTAGCATTCCTAGTACTATATGTGGACGACATATTGTTTATTGGGAATGATGTAAACCTTCTTAAAAGTGTCAAAGATTATTTGAATAATAGTTTTTCAATGAAGTAGCTTGGCGAAGCTGCTTACGTATTAGGCATAAAGATTTATAAAGATAGATCGAGATGCCTAATATCGCTTTCACAGAGTACATATTTGGACAAAGTTCTAAAGAAGTTTGGAATGGAAGACAGCAAGAAATGGGTTCTTGCCCATGTTGCCCAATACGACCTTGAGTAAAACTCAAAGTCCCGCTACGGCAGAAGATAGAGAGAGGATGAATAATAATCCCTATGCATCATCCATAGGGTCTATCATGTATGCCATGCTATGTACTAGACCTGACATTGCATATGCTGTTAGTTTGACTAGCAGATATCAAAGTGATCCAGGGGAGGATCATTAAACAGCAGTCAAGAATATCCTAAAGTACTTGATAAGAACTAAGGATATGATTTGTTTCTTATGGAGGTGATGAACAACTCATTGTTAATGGTTACACCGATGCTAGTTGGAACACCGATCTGAATGATACTAAATCTCAATATGGATACATATTTACATTGTGGAGGAGTGCAAAGCAAAGCGTTGTGGCGAGATCTTCAACTTAATCTGAATACATAGTTGCTTCGGAGGCTTCACAAGAGGCGATATGGATGAAGGAGTTCATTATAGAGCTTGGTGTGGTTCCTAGTGCGCTGGACCCAATGTCTATCTACTGTGATAACATGGGTGCCATAGCCAATGTGCAGGATCCAAGGTCACACAAGAAGCTGAAGCATATCAAGCTGCGTTTTTGCACTATTCGAGAGCATGTCCAATATGGTGACATAAAGATTTGCAAAGTACACACAAATCTGAATGTGGAGAATCTGTTGACTAAACCTCTCCTGAGGGCAAAACATGACCATCACCAAACCGCCATGGGTGTTCGGTATATTATCATGTAATCTAGATTATTGACTCTAGTACAAGTGGGAGACTGTTGGAGATATGCCCAAGAGGCAATAATAAAAGTAGTTATTATTATATCTTTGTGTTTATGATAAATGTTTACATTCATGCTATAATTGTATTAAACAGAAACATTAATACTTGTGTGATTTGTAAACTTGTTAGAGTCCCTAGTAAAGCATATTTGTAATACTAGCTTGTTGGTTAATAGATGATCATGGTTTCCTGATCATGAACATTGAGATGTTATTAACAACAAGATCATATCATTAGGAGAATGGTGTGATGGACATACTCCTATAGATAAGCATAGCATAAGGATCAAGTCATTCCAATAGTCCGTTTGCTATAAGCTTTTAGATACATAGTAACCTAAATCCTTCAACCATGAGATCATGCTAATCACCATCACTAGATGGATGCTTTGATGACATCAAACACCACTTTGTAACTTGGTGGTTATAAAGGTGGCATTGAGTGTTCGAAAAGTATGTGTTGAGGCACATGGATCAAGAGTGGGATTTGTCCATCCATATGACAGATAGATATACTCTAGGCCCTGTCGGTGGAATGTCATCCAATTAGCTTGCAAGCATGTGACTGGCTCACAAGGGATCACATATCACAGGAACGAGTAAAGAGTACTTATAGGTAACGAGGTTGAACTAGGTATGCAGAGATACCGACGATCAAACCTCGGATAAGTAACGTATCGCGAGACAAAGGGAAATTGGTATCGTATGTAAATGGTTCATTCGATCACAAAGTAATCGTATAAATATGTGGGAGTCATATGAATTCCTAGATTCCTCTATTGTTTATTGATCGGAGAAGAGTCTCGGTCATGTCTGCATAATTCATGAACCGTAGGGAGACACACTTAAGGATTCAATGTTGTTTAGTAGATATGGAAAGTGAATAAAGAGACTGAATGTTGTTCAGAGTATCGAATGGGATCCGGGATATCACGAGGAGATCCAAAATGGTCTGGAGAATAAGATTCATATAAGGAAAGTCTAATTCCGGAGTTCAGGAATTCATAGAAGGGTCTAGAAGGTTCATCGATCTGGAGGGGGAAGGGTACATGGATGTGTCATGACAAAGTGTAATGGTTGCATCATGTCCTAGGTCACTTGGCTGGACACTTGGAAGAGAGAAATCAAACTCTAGTTTGAAAGTCAAAATAAGGCAGTTTGAAAAAGTCAAAGTGGGACTTTGATTTCCAAGTGGAGGGAGGGAAGGAATCCTACCTAAGGGAGGATTCCACCCTCCCCTTGCTTCCGTCCACATGAAGTGGTGTTGGGGGAGGATTCCCTCCCCCTTGGTGCCTCGCCACCTATATAAGGAGGGGTAGGGCGCCCCTACCCCTCACAACAAACCCTAACTGGCCGCCACCCCCTCTCTAGTTGCCGCCACCTAGGGAGCTCCTCCCAGTCGCCAACTAGGGCAAGACCCTTGCCCTAGCCGCCGGCCACACCACCTCCTCGGCGCCCTCTAAACCCTAGATTGCTGAGGATCTCTTCTACTCCACCATACTCGCTTCGGATTAGGCGAAGCCCTTCGGGATCTCCCCTCTAAACTCCGACACCACACCGTCGTGCTGTCGGAATCACGAGGAGAGAGCTACAACCTCTATTGCCTGATGGAACAAGGAAGAGGAAGGTCTTCATCAAGTACCGAACGTGTGACTGACTGCGGGAGCGCTGTCGGAACACGGTGCCGGAAGGATTGTCTACGCGATCTTGAGATCGGCAAGTGAACGACTACATCACCCACGAGAATCTGCTCTCGTTAACCGCTTTGGAATCTTCGAGGGTGAGTACTCTATCGACTCATTGCTACAATCTAGTAGATAGATCTTGGCTTGTGTGTGTTCATGCGATAGAATTTTTTTGTTTTCCATGCTACGAACCCCTACAACAAAAAACTTTTCTGCCAAAACAATCTTTTGATTTTTCCACCATAACTTTTTCAATCTCTGTCAGATCCATGGAAATCTATATGAAGACATGTCCCATGGTACCGAACAGTAGACGAACCTTCACCCCACACCCCAAAAGGGTGTGCACGACCATATCGATTCCGCTCTAGATCTCCAGTAGAATCATGTGCTAGACTACAAAAATCTTTGAGAGGAAGACCGAAACTCGATTGCGGACCAATTGCGGAGGAGGAGTTGAAGCAGATCGATGACTTGGCGCTCAAAGAATAGTAGGGCCAAACTACCCTTATTTGGTCGGGTCAGCAGGCCTCACACCGCCAGCCGGATTCCGACTATCAGATCGAGCTAATTGGGATCACATGACAACGACAAGAGGATGGCTGAAACGCAACCTAGGCATGCACAAGAGCGCCACCACCATAAGTTCCGTGCCGCATCCTACAACCATCACCACCGCATGACCTCTCCTCTGCCCCATCCACGCCTCCGTACAGCATGCTGATAGACATCGTGCATGGGAGAGCGCCCCGCTCCGCTGCCATACCTCCACCTACGCCACCATGGAGCCATACCCGTGCCCGAAGGCAGTCTGACATGCATGAGGTTATTGCAGCCACATACATGTCGTCCTCCCAAAGGAATGGATCAGGACCGTGTTCTGGGGCTCACTCTTCCAACTGCTTAATGCTGACCCGCATGCTTTTCCACTCTAATGTTGTGTCTTGTAGAGTTCTTCTTCCAGTAAGACATCATGACTTGATCTATTCGTCTTTAAACCTGATTGAAGTTGTTTTCCATTGACTCACAACTTAGGTGTAAGAACAGGGTTCCACGTGATGGCTTTCGTAGCGACGATAACGATGTTGAGTAATGGTTTGGTCATGGCAATGACTTTGGTAGTTGGTTGTTGTTCCGGAATGTCCAACTGATCCCTGTGTTGGTGTTCCCTTGTTGTGAAGTCGGCATTGCGGTGGAGAGGTCCTACGGTAACGATCACTAGCGTGGGGTGGTACGGTCTTGTGAATTTTCATCGGCGTGAGTCTTGCATATCTCCTCTTCGCAGCTCACCATTAGAATTAAAGCTACCAACCTTCCTACACAAAGAGCCAACTGTTTGGCATGGGCCGACATGGGCTTTACGAGGCCGGCGGCGAGATCTTCCTATGTTGTTATTCATCGATGAAATCGTCGTCGCTCGCTCTGGGAGGAGTCATGACAACTACATCGTTGATAGTATCAATGAGACGCTCTCTTGTGGCAGTGTGTGTGTGTGTGCGTGTGCACGTGTGCATGTGCGTGTGCGTGTGTGTGCAGTTTTGGTTGGTAGTCAGGTTGACTGTGTGTGCCCTCGAGGTGGTCGTGTTTCATAACGGTTGGTGAGGGTGTATATATCGGTTTTAGGCGGGTTTCCCGCTAATTAACCGGCCAATTATCTTCTGCCTTTTCAATTAAAGTCAACACTTGCATGTTTTGTTCAATTAGTACAAAATAATATAACACATATATGTGCTATAGATCACGAGATTTTCACTGGATGCGCAAACCTATTGAGGAAATAGTCTTTGTGTCACATCGGTTTTGATGTATTACCCTGTAACATCCCAGCATTTAGGAACCAACGAAGGGTAGATTTAAGAATCTGTGCAATTGCATGCATTCATTTGTAAAGAAATGTGGGTAAATTTTTCGCCAAATAAAAACTTAAAGTGATCAAAGTTTCTTTCACTCTTTAAGTTTAGGAATAGCCTTGGAGAATGATCGTTATAAACTTTGATATGATCTTTATGGATTAGAGTGTTTTGGCGAAAGGAATTTGAATTCAAACTTGAGATTTGGATTTATATTTTTAAAAGATTAAGACTATGTTTGAGTAAATATTATTTAATCAAGAAATCATGTTTAGTAACTCAAACTTTAAATAACATAACACAATTAAGTAAATGAATATTTATTCCCTATATTTACTAAATGAATAAGTTACAAAATGTAACTTATGAAGATGATAAAGAAACAATACATAGTAACCAGAAACTCTATGCAAGATTGAAAATTAAATAAATGAATATTTAATTCATATAATCATTTCATCAATAAGTTACAAGATGTAACTTACAAAAATTAATAAAGAATCTTTACAAGATTGGAATTACAAAAAGAGGAAATTACATTAGTATTTAACTAATACATCTTTCTTACAAAAGAATAAAATAAAGACTACAAGGGAACTATTCTATAAAAAAAAAACCAATTCTAATCTTGAATCTTCAAGTCTTGTACCTGCAAAACAAATAACAAACAAAAAGAAAGAAAATAAAGGTTAAGATATTCTTACTCTCAGTAGTGATAGTGAGATGCAATGTTCCACTTTACATCATTGAGTAAATCCTTAGGGGCAAGTTTCACCAATATGAAAGAATTAAACCTTTCATAATTAATAAGCCATAAGTCAAATGATTTCAATCAGTGAGAGGGGAAAGTTTCACCAGGCAGATAAGTGGTAAACAGATAAAAAGGTAAATTCCTTCCCCGAGCATATCCACAAGGGTACAACAGACATACAAGCAGCTCACACACCTAAATGCATGGTGTGTGCTGTCAACACAGCTACAGCAACCCACACAAGCAAAACATCTCAACACAGCCGTGGGTAAGCACCACAGTACCATTTCCTTGCTCATACACACCAAGCACCAGCAGTCTAGTCATAGCCAAACCAAACCAGACCAAACCAACCACACACTTGATCATCCCAGTACTCACCAAGATGGTGACATAAGGAGGGGGTGGATCAGGTGGATAGCAAGGACAAGGCCAAGCTAACAGGAACCAGAAGGTGATTAGCAAGGACAAGTTCCAGGAGCTGGAAGTAGCAGGAGCAGCATCAGGATAAGAACCATATCAGGACAGGAACACAACCAGCAAGATCAAGCCACAAGATCAACAAGTTACAACCCCAAAAATTCCACTATTGTGGTGAGTAGTATAAAACCATCACATGATTTATCTATCTAAGTTAGATAAGAACTCATGTGTTGTCTTATATTCGACCTCTCAGAAAAAACCAAGTGAGGTGAATCCATCATAGAAGATTTTAAACACAAAAAGCCATAAGTAAACCATACAGACTCAACCAAGATCTCAGAACAAGCTCATTGATCCTGGCTATAAAGCCATATCTTAAATTCCAAGAATAAATATAGCCAAGATTTGGAATTCTAGGCACATCTTTTAAAAGGGAGTAGCACCTTATAATTTCTAGATCTTATGGATACATATAACTTAAAAAGTATAGCAATCATTTTCCCCAACTTTGACTCAGGAATTAGTAGCTAGTATCACTACCAAAACAGATCCATGGGGAACAGCAAGATAGGAACCTAGTCCCTAAGCCTTAGACCAACATCATAGGCATTGGTGTTTAAAGAAAGAAGTTCCAACTTATCTTTGGCCTTAATCCAATCTTAAACATTTACAGAATCAAGCCAAGTAGTAGAACCTAGACCTGTGTGCCATTTCAAGATGGTGTCACAAGAGTAGATTCTAAACCAAGAAGATTAAGTATCTAGCTTTCATAGATAAACTAACAAACAACTAATCATCATTTTCCTGGTATTAGTCACCAGGAATCATTTCCAAGTTTATATGTATATATACAGAACATCACCAGAATAAAATGATTAATCTCAATCTGGATATAACCATACAAGCCACAATTTTTGATGCAGTGAACAATCACTGACAGAACTACTATCAGTATCAATATTTTGACAGTAGCAAGATCCCAAATCAACAGGATCCACAAGTAATAGTCTCACAGTAACAGTATCCACTAAACCATCTCCAATTATCAATTGGAATCAGACCAATAAAGCCTCTAGCACCATTAAAATTAACTATGGACAGTGATCAACATAATCACCATGTTCAAGGATCATCACTACTAGATCCAATTCATCATATATAATATCAATAGAGGGATGAACCCTAATCAGGACATGAACCCTAAATCAAGATATTAAACCTAATCAGGGGTAGCCACTAGAAACACACAAGACCGTGTGGCATAGTACAGAGAGCATGAGAGGTAGGGAAGAACAACTTACTGGAGGTTGTAGCTGTGGTCGAGAAGAGGAAGCAGAAGGATTCGATGAGCACGGCGGCACGGGGAGCACCCCAAGGGGCACTGCAACCCGCACCGAACCGAGGCGGCGACCATAGCAACGCCGAGGCGCAAGACCACCACAAGACCACAGCACGGTGGCGACACCAAAGACCACCCCAAACCCTAGGCTTGACGGCTTCTGCCCGGTGCAGTGAGAGCCCCAAATCCAAATCGAGATGGACTAGAGGAAGGAGCAGGGTCAGCAACCACGCCATGCACCATGGCGGTGGCCAGAGAGGGCCACGACAGCGTGAATCGCCCGGCGGCGGTATCGGCGACCACAGGGTCGAAGAAGAAAGAGAGAGGGGAATGAGAGAGAAACAGGGAGAGTGGGCTGAGAAGGCCAACCCTTCGGGGAGCCTTTTTGGTTCTGGCCACTTGGGCCAAAACGGCCCAATAAGCCCAACAAGGCTAGCCCAACAACCTAGAGAAAGTTTTAATCATTAAGAAAAGACCAAAATACCCCTGAACTTAAATAAACTCTAGAAAATAAACTAAAAATCTAAAAATTATAAATAAAATATTTTTGGATTCACAATAATCCAATCTATCTAAATAAATTAAGAAATAAATTTGTATGCATATAATTTTTATCAAGAACTTTATAATATATATATTCCTTATGGAATTTTATAAAATTAAAGAAAGACGATAAAAATAATTAAAAATCACTTTTATTATATATTAATATTGAAGTATTTTAGAAAAATAATAAATTAATATTTAATATCATTCTTGTATTTAAATGATAATTCTTAAAGGAATTATTAAATAAATAAAATTCAAATAAAATGAAATAAAATAAAAGAATACTATATTCAATAAATATTAATAATTAATATTTATAAATTCTTTATTATTAAAAAGAATTTTTTTGTAATTTAAATAAGGGGAAGAACACACAAAAACAAATAATGCATTACATTACTTTGCATAATCATTTTGCTTCTTTAAATATTGTCCTTACCGGGCAATAATGATGTTTTGTAGACATAGAAGCTCAAGGTCCAGTGCAAGCATCCGACTTCACTACCTTGCAATCACAAGGCAAGTTCATCACTTGCTCATGTCCTTTGAAGAGTCTTTATCAAAGTATTTGCAAGTTGTGTTTTATCATCTATACTCCAAAGAAAGAAAATATTATTTTTCTCAAATAAATAAAATCTTAGGTATCATCCTAAGTGATGATATAATGGAGCAATAGAACTTAGGTTTCTATTTGCAACAATGATGATCAATTAGGGACTTAATAACCCATGACATCAGTGACTCTAGCATCGTATATCACACGTTAACCATGAGATTTGGAATGGGACAAAGAAGTCAGATGTATCTACTTCCTCTCGCATGTAGCCAGCTGTGCAAGTCGTGGCTGTTATCACTCGTAGCGTGCATATTAATTGTTAATTCATAGAGGATATGCAGCATATGGGTGGGAACCCTCAACGTCCCATGATAGTTTTGGCATCTAACGGTCTGTACAAACCATTGTCGTAATTTAATGTGTGGGCATGGTGTACACCAAGGAGGCATGCGAGGTCGCGAAGGGGGCAGTGATTGGCTTGGATAACCTACTAGGCGCAATATCATGGAATTGTGGACGGGAAAGTACGCCCGGTTGTGCAACAAGGAGTTGATCTCTCATGGGCAAAGTGACGCACCTCTGCAGAGTGTAAGAACTGTAACTTGTTACTCCCTGTTCCGGGAAGGAGCTACGAACGCGGCAGGAAAGGAACTCCATGAATGTTCTGGTCAACCTGTGAAGGCTGATGGTCATAGATTTTCATAATAAAATCAATCTTTAAAGAAAGATTTACAAAACCTGCATAGTGCTAAGGACTTATAGTCCGAGGTGGTAGATAGAGCATCAAACTTCCCACCTTGCATATAATGAACTTGCTGGGTAACGCTGTTACTCACCCTTGACTTTGATCCCTTGCTTAGACTCTAAAGATCCCGAAGAGATACCTATGTATTCAGCCGAACGCCAAGAAGATGTGTTCTACAAGGAGCCTGACCTGTCCGGAGGTGTTGAAGGAGTGGATTACGAAATCCGCTATGGAGTAGATGGCAACGAATCAAACTAGTGCTCTAGTTAGTAGTAACCGACGGAGCCGAGCAGCATGAACCCTATAGAATAAGCTGTTGAGCTCAACTCTTAGATGGAGTTGTTACTTTTAAATTCCGCTGAAACACTTTATATTTTGGTTTGTAAGTTGAATCTTTTCGAAGTCTTGAACTTCTGGTATTGTAATAATAATAATGTGTGTATGTTTGTAATATGGACCCGCAATGTTTCTGTTGTACCACTCTGAGGGATGTGATATTTACGGAACAGTGTTCTGTGAATGTCATGTCAATGACTATAGTGTACTACAAATGTAGTGGTATGATGGGTCACCGCAATTGGTATCAAAGCAAATTTCTTTGACCTTAGGTTGGAAACCTAGTAAAGGGTATTGCCTGTAGGAGTGTTTAGCAACGATAAAGAATTCTCTAAAAAAATATAATGGGTATTCGAATGAGAATATTTCGTTATATGTTTTAGTGCGATAATTCTTTGTTATGATGCAATATATCATTGGTTATTAATAAAAATATTTTTCTTATATACAGAGCTATGGAACCAAAGTTTCCAAAACAGACTTTGGTAAGGAAAGAGGAGACTCTTGATGATTACCAAGGATCATTCACGGACCAACTTCGTCAACTCTTAAAGATTTTTAGTTGTCCAACAAGAATTCCAGTGAACACCATAACCTATTATGATGGTCGTATGTTATCCAAGTATCGTGTGAGTATCCAACTCCCAGAGGAGCTTGGATTATATCACGATCTACCTATAGGTGAAGGTAGGAGTCACTTAGCAGCATATCATGTTGCTGTTGTGGAGGCGATAGCTAATATTCGGGCGCATAAAGCCAATGAGTTAGAAGGTAGCACATTTTCTGTGATTCCTCATGATTCTATAGACTCGGAGCCTGTACCGGATCATCTTACTTTGGTTAAGAAGCAACCTAAGCTAGATTCCAAGTTTATGGATAGATATCGAACACTTGTTGCGTCTTTTATAAGACACATCAGGTTATTGTCGAAGATAAAAACAACATGTTAGAGGATCTAACGGATCCTGAAAGAAGGAAGCAGTTAGCATTCCAGTTGGAGAAGGAAGCAAGTAGTAGTACAAAACCCAACTTTAAGGATATACCTATAGATCCTGAATCTTTTATACCATATCCTTATTCACCAAGGACTGAACCTATATATGATCCTACTTTAGATATGAGGTATGCAGTACCACAGGGTTCAGAGGACGGTTCTGATTCAGAACTTCCTATTGAGAATTATGATGGCTGGAGAATGGGACCATTCGAAGGATCCCATGAACACCAGATGTCCATAGATAATTCTGACAGAAATGTTGGACAATCTAGCTGGATGGGTGCAAGAATTAACCCAAGTATCAGTAGTAGAAATACCGTATTCATAGATAATCAAGATGAAGAAGAAGATCCTGAGGAGAGAGTGTTTGAATCATCAACACCTTCTCAAAACCCAGGGAATATACATTATCCAGTGTTTAACTATCTTGCCCAATAGAGAACCTGGGGAGCAGCAGGATCTGTATATTCTATTGACGACTCAAGGAATGAAGATCAGGAGATGCAAGTGGGTGATAATGTTGAATATGTTTCTGAAGACTTTTCAGCTGAGCTAGAGGGAGTCAATGCGCTCATGTTGAGTAATGACTCAAGTCCTGACACTTCAGATACTGAGTATGTTCCTTCTGGAAGGCCATGTGTTCCACAAACTGTGCGATGAACGTCACGTCATCACGGTTGGACATCAGGCATGTATGATGAGCATAGTAGTTACTAGAAGCAGGCAGCTATTTAGAAAGTACCGGGTACTGTGTATTGTAATGCGAGAAAATAAGGTAGTTAGATAAATAAGGTAGTGTTGTGATTATACCTATATGGTATATGTTGTAATGACTTTGTATTATTAAGATGTTGTAATGTATAATATATGAAATACATATTTGGATTTTCATTGTGTGACTAGTTCTATGCATAAATTCGAGCTCAGAACACATGTGCATGATGTAATTATGAGTATTTGCTTTATGTTGCAGGACTAGGGGGTCATGGATATGGGTGTAGAGACCGAATTTGAACAGCAGCGAATGGAATGTGAGGCCAAAGAGAAGGACGATGCAGATGCAGGAAATCAGGGAACATTACCACCACCACCAATGAGGCCGTTAATGGAGTAGAACTTTATGCAGTGTATGCAAATGATGCAAGAAAACCAAAACAAGTTCATGAAAGAGCTACTGGGACGAGCTGGGAATCAGAGAGCACCTGAAGGTGGGGGAGTGAGTCTTTCTGACTTCCAGAATGCAAGGTCGTTACCTTTTGCATCAGCTCCTAAACTAATGGATGCAGAAGATTGGCTAGCAGATACTGAAAGAAAATTGAAGACTGTAGGTTGTAATGATGAGGAGAAACTGAGGTATGCAACTCATCTCCTGGCCGGACCTGCAGCGTCATGGTGGGAAAATCAGTTAGCCATGCAACATCCAGGAATGGAGTACACTTGGGAAGAGTTCAAATAGAGGTTTCGTGAATATCATGTTCCGGAGAGTGTTATGGAGTTGAAGCGAAGAGAATTTGAGGAGCTTCAGCAGGGATATACTAGTGTCATGAAGTATATCCGGGAGTTTAGTCAACTGTCTCGTTATGCTGAGGAAGATGTTAGCACAGAAGAGAAGAGGAAGAAGCATTTCCTGCTAGGGTTAAATCCATTTGTGAGAATGCAGTTAAGGTTGGCTAATAAGCAAACTTATCAGCAGTTGCTGGATGCAGCTATCACTTTCGAAGATGACTACAAGAATGTCCAAGAGGATAGGAGTAAGAGAGCCAAGAAGGAAACCAAGAGGATTCAGGCAAGTAAACCTAAACCCAATTTGGAGTTCAAACCTCGGAACAAGGCCTATAGCAACAATAACAATAACAAGGGCAGTGGTGGAAATCAGTCCAATCCTAGGAGGAATGTTATCTGTAACAATTGTGGAATTCCAGGGCATTTCCAGAGAGAATGCAAAAAAGGTAGTAGTTATCTGTTATGGTTGTGGCCGGAAGGGTCATATCAAGCCCGACTGTCCGAGCAAACCACCAGGTGGTTGGCCTACCAAGGGTGGAGGACAAGCCAGTGGAGGAAATGGACCACCCAATCGAGGAGGAAATAATGTCAAGAACAACAATAGCAAGAGGAACAGACCTACTGGGAAGCTGAATTGCGCAACCCTAGAGGAGGTGGATAACTCAGAGCATGCAGTTATAGGTACGCTCCATATCCTTACCAATCCCGGCAAAGTTCTATTTGATACTGGTGCAACTACTTCATTCATTTCTGAAGAATTCTGTGATAAATTCGGGATTAGAAGGGCAACGTTAGAAAACCCTATGACCGTAGTTACGGCTGGGGGAAATGTGACTGTACGCCACATTAAACAAGATCAGGTTATTTCGATCTGTGGTTGTACATACTTTGCGGACCTTTATGTGATTCCTTTGAACGGAATTGCAGTAGTGCTGGGGATGGACCGGATGACTAAACATGGGGCTCAGATAAATTGTGAGGAGAAAACTGTCTCAATCAAAACTCCAAGTGGAGCAAGAATAGTTTATCAAGAAGATATGCACAGTCATATCATGGTGGATCTTCAGTTGAACTCAATGAAGGAGGTCAACTTGGAAGATATTCCTGTAGTAAATGAGTTTCAAGATGTTTTTCCAGTAGAATTACCTGGAATGCCACCAGATCGGGAAATAGAGTTCACTATTGATCTAATTCCAGGTACAGCACCAATAGCTCAAGCACCCTACAAGATGGGTACAAAAGAGTTAAAAGAACTCAAAGAGCAAATTGATGAGTTAGCCAGAAAAGGATTTATTCAAGAAAGTGTATCCCCATGGGGAACACCAGTGATCTTTGTGGATAAAAAGGTATGGTGGTAGAAGAATGTGTGGGGATTATAGAAATTTGAACAATGTTACCATAAATAATAAGTATCCTTTACCAAGAATTCAAGATCTTTTTGATCAAGTGAAAGGAGCTAGAGTATTTTCTAAGATTGATCTAAGATCTGGATATCATCAGATAAAAATCAAACCAGAGGATGTTCCAAAAACAACATTTGTTTCAAGGTATGGACACCATGAGTATCTTGTAGTACCATTTGGTTTGACCAATGCACCAACAATATTCATGAACCTGATGAACAAAATCTTCATGCCATATTTGGATAAGTTCGTCATAGTCTTCATTGATGATATTCTGATTTATTCCAAGAATAAAGAAGAGCATGCAGATCATTTAAGAATAGCATTGCAGACCCTAAGGGAACATAAACTTTATGCTAAGTTCAGTAAGTGTGAATTCTGGTTAGATGAGGTAGAATTCCTCGGTCATGTGATCAGTAAAGATGGAATTGCTGTGAATCCATCCAAACTTCAATCAGTACTAGAATGGACTGCGCCAACTAATGTGAAACAAATTCGAGGTTTCTTGGGGATGGCTGGGTATTATCGGAAGTTTGTTGAAGGTTTCTCCAAAATAGCTAGACCAATGACCAAATTGTTAATAAAGAATGCACCATTCAATTGGAATGAGAAGTGTAAAGCAAGTTTTCAGGAGTTAAAGACCAGGTTAACTACCGCTCCAATTTTAGCAGTTCCAGAAACAGGGAAAGACTTTATAGTATACTGTGATGCATCTAAAGAAGGGTTAAGTTGTGTGTTCATGCAAGATCGTAAAGTGATTGCTTATGGTTCAAGACAACTGAAACCACATGAAGTCAACTATCCAACTCATGATTTAGAGTTAGCAGCAGTAGTCTTTGCGCTGAAAGGATGGAGGCATTTTCTTTATGGAGCCAGATGTGAGTTATACACTGATCATAAAAGTCTCAAATATTTCTTCACCCAAAAGGAATTTAATATGAGATAGAAGCGTTGGTTGGAACTAATCAAATATTATGATTTAACAATCAACTATACTCCAGGAAAAGCAAATGTTGTAGCAGATGCTTTAAGTCGTAAAAGTGCAGATATTCAGCCTAGCAATCGGGAGCTACCAAAAGAGTTACAGATGGATTTGGAAAGATTAGAACTTCAATTTGTTAGAACAAAGACTCTTGGAGGATTAGCTACTATGCAGGTAGTTGCAGAGCAGGATAGTGATCTTAAGCACGAAATTTTTAGACATCAAGCAGAAGATCCTTTCATTGCTGAAGAAATTCGGAGGATATCTCAAGGGCAAACATCAGTTTTTCGCCTAGGAGATTATGAATCTTTATGGTTCCAATATCGTCTTTGTGTTCTAGATGTGACTGAGATTCGTGAAGTCATACTTCAAGAAGCACATGAAACACCATATTCTATACATCCAGGAAGTACTAAGATGTACATGGATCTGAAAGAACTATTCTGGTGGAATAACATGAAAAGAGACATTGCTAAGTATGTATCAGAATGCCATACTTGCCAAAGGGTGAAGGCTGAACATCAAAGTCCAGTCGGACCATTGCAACCTTTGGAAATTCCCGAATGGAAATGGGAGGAAATTGGTATGGACTTCATCACAGGATTTCCCATGACCTCTAAACGAAAGGATATGATATGGGTAATTATTGATAGACTCACTAAAAGTGCACATTTTATTCTGGTAAATCAGAAGGATAATGCTGAGAAGTTAGTGGAAGTTTACATCAAAGAGATAGTAAGTAACCACGGAGTACCCAGGAAGATCGTAACGGATAGGGGATCAGTGTTTACTTCGGCATTTTGGAAGCAACTACATGAAGTACTTGGTTCAAAATTGGATTTTAGCACAGCTTATCATCCAGAGACAGGGGGTCAAACGGAAAGAACCAATAAAATATTGGAATACATGTTAAGGGCTTGTGCATTAGATTTTGGAGGTTCGTGGGAAGATCATCTACCATTGGCAGAATTTTCCTACAATAACAGTTATCAGAGTAGTCTGAAGGTAGCTCCATATCATGTTTTGTATGGAAGGAAATGTAGATCACCAATATGTTGGTATGAGCCTGGAAGTAGCAAAGAATTTGCACCAGACTATATCAAGGAAAAGCAAGATATCATTGATAAAATCAAGGATAGATTGAAAATAGCTCAGAGTAGGCAGAAAAATTATGCTGATCAAAGTCGAAGATCATGGCATCCTGAAGTAGGAGACATGGTATATCTAAAAGTAAGTCAAGTGAAAGGAGTTAAAAGGTT
Organism: Avena insularis; assembly: GCA_023614405.1. Classification (NCBI taxonomy): domain Eukaryota; kingdom Viridiplantae; phylum Streptophyta; class Magnoliopsida; order Poales; family Poaceae; genus Avena; species Avena insularis. The sequence continues at coordinate 407,500,817 of CM042697.1, forward strand.
CGGAGTTAAAGGAAAATTGAGTCCAATATATATTGGGCCATTCAAAATACTGAGTCAGAACAGGACTATAGCTTATGCTTTAGAGTTACCTGCAAGATTGGCTCAAGTTCATAATGTTTTCCATGTGTCACAACTTCGAAAATGTCTTAAAGTTCCTGATGATGCAATTACACATCAAGAGATAGAATTACAAGCAGACTTGACCTATGTTGAAAAACCCTGTAAAATTTTAGAAAACTGGAAATGGTTGAGGAACAGAGCAATCAAGTACTGCAAAGTATAGTGGGAACATCATCCCGAAAGAGAAGCCACTTGGGAGAAAGAAGATGATTTACAAGAAGCCTATCCATAACTGTTCAGGTACACTTTAACAAACTTCGGGACGAAGTTTAATTTAAGGGGGGAAGTCTGTAACATCCCAGAATTTAGGAACCAACGAAGGGTAGATTTAAGAATCTGTGCAATTGCATGCATTCATTTGTAAAGAAATGTGGGTAAATTTTTCGCCAAATAAAAACTTAAAGTGATCAAAGTTTCTTTCACTCTTTAAGTTTAGGAATAGCCTTGGAGAATGATCGTTATAAACTTTGATATGATCTTTCTGGATTAGAGTGTTTTGGGGAAAGGAAATTGAATTCAAACTTGAGATTTGGATTTATATTTTTAAAAGATTAAGACTATGTTTGAGTAAATATTATTTAATCAAGAAATCATGTTTAGTAACTCAAACTTTAAATAACATAACACAATTAAGTAAATGAATATTTATTCCCTATATTTACTAAATGAATAAGTTACAAAATGTAACTTATGAAGATGATAAAGAAACAATACATAGTAACCAGAAACTCTATGTAAGATTGACAATTAAATAAATGAATATTTAATTCATATAATCATTTCATCAATAAGTTACAAGATGTAACTTACAAAAATTAATAAAGAATCTTTACAAGATTGGAATTACAAAAAGAGGAAATTACATTAGTATTTAACTAATACATCTTTCTTACAAAAGAATAAAATAAAGACTACAAGGGAACTATTCTATAAAGAAAAATAAAACCTATTCTAATCTTGAATCTTCAAGTCTTGTACCTACAAAACAAATAACAAACAAAAAGAAAGAAAATAAAGGTTAAGATATTCTTACTCTCAGTAGTGACAGTGAGATGCTGTGTTCCACTTTACATCATTGAGTAAATCCTTAGGGGCAAGTTTCACCAATATGAAAGAATTAAACCTTTCATAATTAATAAGCCATAAGTCAAATGCTTTCAATCAGTGAGAGGGGCAAGTTTCACCAGGCAGATAAGTGGTAAACAGATAAAAAGGTAAATTCCTTCCCAGAGCATATCCACAAGGGTACAACAGACGTACAAGCAGCTCACACACCTAAATGCATGGTGTGTGCTGTCAACACAGCTACAGCAGCCCACACAAGCAAAACATCTCAACACAGCCGTGGGCATGCACCACAGTACCATTTCCTTGCTCATACACACCAAGCACCAGCAGTCTAGCCACAACAAACCAAACCAGACCAAACCAACTATACACTTGATCATCCCAGTACTCACCAAGATGGTGACATAAGGAGGGGGTGGATCAGGTGGATAGCAAGGACAAGGCCAAGCTAACAGGAACCAGAAGGTGATTAGCAAGGAAAAGTTCCAGGAGCTGGAAGTAGCAGGAGCAGCATCAGGATAAGAACCATATCAGGACAGGAACACAACCAGCAAGATCAAGCCACAAGATCAACAAGTTACAACCCCAAAAATTCCACTATTGTGGTGAGTAGTATAAAACCATCACATGATTTATCTATCTAAGTTAGATAAGAATTCATGTGTTGTCTTATATTCGACCTCTCAGAAAAAACCAAGTGAGGTGAATCCATCATAGAAGATTTTAAACACAAAAAGCCATAAGTAAACCATACAGACTCAACCAAGATCTCAGAACAAGCTCATTGATCCTGGCTATAAAGCCATATCTTAAATTCCAAGAATAAATATAGCCAAGATTTGGAATTCTAGGCACATCTTTTAAAAGGGAGTAGCACCTTATAATTTCTAGATCTTATGGATCCATATAACTTAAAAAGGATACCAATCATTTTCCCCAACTTTGACTCAAGAATTAGTAGCTACTATCACTACCAGAACAGATCCATAGGGAACAGCAAGATAGGAACCTAGTCCCTAAGCCTCAGACCAACATCATAGGCATTGGTGTTTAAAGAAATAAGTTCCAACTTATCTTTGGCCTTAATCCAATCTTAAACATTTACAGAATCAAGCCAAGTAGTAGAACCTAGACCTGTGTGCCATTTCAAGATGGTGTCACAAGAGTAGATTCTAAACCAAGAAGATTAAGTATCTAGCTTTCATAGATAAACTAACAAACAACTAATCATCATTTTCCTGGTATTAGTCAATAGGAATCATTTCCAAGTTTATATGTATATATACAGAACATCACCAGAATAAAATGATTAATCTCAATCTGGATATAACCATACAATCCACAATTATTGATGTAGTGAACAATCACTGACAGAACTACTGTTAGTATCAATATTTTGACAGTAGCAAGACCCCAAATCAACAGGATCCACAAGTAATAGTCTCACAGTAACAGTATCCACTAAACCATCTCCAATTATCAATTGGAATCAGACCAATAAATCCACTAGCACCATTAAAATTAACTATGGACAGTGATCAACATAATCACCATGTTCAAGGATCATCACTACTAGATCCAATTCATCAGATATAATATCAACAGAGGGATGAACCCTAATCAGGACATGAACCCTAAATCAAGATATGGAACCTAATCAGGGGTAGCCACTAGAAGCACACAAGACCGTGTGGCATAGTAAAGAGAGCACGAGAGGTAGGGAAGAACAACTTACTGGAGGTTGTAGCTGTGGTCAAGAAGAGGAAGCAGAAGGAGTCGATGAGCACGGTGGCATGGGGAGCGCCCCAAGGGGCGCTGCAACCTGCACCGAGCCGAGGCGTTAACCACAGCAACGCTCGAGGGCGAGCAGCACCACCACAGCACCACGGGCACGACGGCGGTGGAAGCACCAGCACCACCCCAAACCCTAGGGTTCGGGACGAAGCCGGTCTAGCCACAGGAGAGCCCCAAATCCAAATCGAGATGGACTAGAAGAAGGAGCGGGGTCAGCAACCATGCCATGCACCACGGCGGCGGCCGAAGAGGACCATGCCGGCGTGAATTTCCTGGCGGCGGTATCGGCGACCACGGGGTCGAAGAAGAAAGAGAGAGGGGAACGAGAGAGAAGACAGGAAGAGTGGGCTGAGAAGGCCAACCCTTCGGGGAGCCTTTTTGGTTCTGACCACGTCGGCCAAAAGGGCCCAATAAGCCCAACAAGGCCAGCCGAACAACCTAAAGAAAGTTTTAATCATTAAGAAAGACCAAAATACCCCTAAATTTAAATAAACTTTAGAAAATAAACTAAAAATCTAAAAATTATAAATAAAATATTTTTGGATTCACAATAATCCAATCTATCTAAATAAATGAAGAAATAAATATTTATGCATATAATTTTTATCAAGAATTTTATAATATATATATATTCCTTATGGAATTTTATAAAATTAAAGAAAGATGATAAAAATAATTAAAAATCACTTTTATTATATATTAATATTGAAGTATTTTGGAAAAATACTAAATGAATATTTAATATCATTCTTGTATTTAAATGATAATTCTTAAAGGAATTATTAAATAAATAAAATTCAAATAAAATAAAAGAATACTATATTCAATAAATATTAATAATTAATATTTATAAATTCTTTATTACTAAAAATAATTTTATGTAATTTAAATAAGGGGGAAGAATAGACAAAAATAAATAATGCATTACATTACTTTGCATAATCATTTTGCTTCTTTAAATATTGTCCTTACTGGGCAATAATGATGTTTTGTAGACATAGAAGCTCAAGGTCGAGTGCAAGCATCCGACTTCACTACCTTGCAATCACAAGGCAAGTTCATCACTTGCTCATGTCCTTTGAAGAGTCTTTATCAAAGTATTTGCAAGTTGTGTGTTATCATCTATACTCCAAAGAAAGAAAATATTATTTTCTCAAATAAATAAAATCTTAGGTATCATCCTAAGTGATGATATAATGGAGCAATAGAACTTAGGTTTCTATTTGCAACAGTGATGATCAATTAGGGACTTAATAACCCATGACATTAGTGATTCTAGCGCCGTATATCACGCGTTAACCATGAGATTTGGAATGGGACAAAGTAGTCAGTTGTATCTTCTTCCTATCGCATGTAGCCGGATGTGCAGGTCGTGGTTGTTATCACTCGTAGCGTGCATATTAATTGGTAATTCGTAGAGGATATGCAGCATATGGGTGGGAACCCTCAACGTCCCATGATAGTTCTGGCATCTAACGGTCTGTACAAACCATTGACATAATTCAATGTGTGGGCATGGTGTACACCAAGGAGGCATGCAAGGTCGCGAAGGGGGCAGTGATTGGCTTGGATCACCTACTGGGCCCCACATCATGGAATTGTGGACGGGAAAGTACGCCCGGTTGTGCAACAAGGAGTTGATCTCTCATGGGCAAAGTGACGCACCTCTGCAAAGTGTAAGAACTATAACTTGTTACTCCCTGTTCCGGGAAGGAGCTACGAACGCGGCAGGAAAGGAACTCCATGAAAGTTCTGGTCAACCTGTGAAGGCTGATGGTCATAGATTTTCATAATAAAATAAATCTTTAAAGAAAGATTTACAAAAACTGCATAGTGCCAAGGACTTATAGTCCGAGGTGGTAGATAGAGCATCAAACTTCCCACCTTGCATATAATGAACTTGCTGGGTAACGCTGTTACTCACCCTTTCCTTTGATCCCTTGCTTAGACTCTGAAGATCCCGAAGACATACCTATGTATGCAGCCGAATGCCAAGAAGATGTGTTCTATGAGGAGCCTGACATGTCCGAAGGTGTTGAAGGAGTGGATTACGAAATCCGCTATGGAGTAGATGGCAACGAATCAAACTAGTTCTCTAGTTAGTAGTAACCGACGGAGCCAAGCAGCATGAACCCTATAGAATAAGTTGTTGAGCTCAACTCCTAGATGGAGTTATTACTTTTAAATTCCGCTGAAACACTTTATATTTTGGTTTGTAAGTTGAATCTTTTCGAAGTCTTAAACTTCTGGTATTGTAATAATAATAATGTGTGTATGTTTATAATATGGACCCGCACTGTTTCTGTTGTACCACTCTGAGGGATGTGATATTTATGGAACAGTGTTCTGTGAATGTCATGTCAATGACTATAGTGTACTACACATGCAGTAGTATGCTGGGTCACCGCACTCCCCACGGTTCTCTCAAATGGTTCATTAAAAATGTCACACTAGGATGTTGCTCTAGGATTTGCTAGATTCGAATGGACGACTTTGGGCACAAGGTGAGTGATGGTTGTGTTAATTCTACCATGCTTGGGAGCTACCAAGAGGTAAGGTTACCTCCCAACCAGAAGGTAGTACCCAATTATTTTGTTCACGAAAACGCAAAAGCTTTGCGTTTCGATTCATTGATAGAAAAGAGAGTTAAAACAACTGTACATGCTCAAAAGAGAACCACACCTAGGGTACAACTCAACCCACTAAACCTAAGCTACAACAGGGATCAAGGTCTTAAGGCCAATCGCACCGGCGAGAGCCCAAGATCTAGCTTCGAATTGAATCATGGTGAGGAGACTAGCATGGTTGGGGCTCGCGTTGCGGTGCTTCCATATCCACTAGGTCGTCAGCATCACAAGCCATGAAGTCCCCTTGCGCATCGCGTGCGCGGGGGGGGGGGGGGTGGTAGATAAAAGCGCCAACTTCCACCAATCGATGAAGTCACCATCCTCAACTGGGGGGGTGATGTGGATCGTATCCACGACAACACCTCGTGCCAGATCATCCGAGAAACGGGCACACTGTGAGTAAGTGCCGCATGGTCTCTTCCGATTGGTCACACAGGGGGCAGCGCTGTGGGTGTTGAAGCCCACTCCTCGCTAGCCTCTCCCCTGTCCAGCACTGGTCTTAGCAGGCCAACCAGACAAAGAACTTCACCCTAGTAGGGGCCCAAGTGTGCCAGTTAATCTTCCACGAGCTCGATACCAAGGACACCAAGAAAAGGAACTCGTTGCAAGACTTGGAGGAGTACTGCGCATCTGCGGTCCACTTCCAAATGAAGGTGTCAGGCTCAGTGGAGAGTTGGAATTCCCGCACCTCAATCCACAGTTGCACGATATTGCCAAAGGGCAAGCAAACTCAGCGCGCCCTGAATATCAGTAATCCAACAACGCTCGACCAGGGCTTCTCTCATCGTGTGCTGCTTTCGAGCGCGTCGCGGGATCAAAGCGAAAAGGTCAGGAGATGCCTCTCCAATGGTCCGTCCATCGAGCCATCTATCTATCCAGAAGAGATCCGTGTTGCCGTCCCCAACACTCATCTTAGTGGAGGCGTCGAACACCTGGAGCTCTATTCTCGAGAAGTGCATATCTATACCACGCTAGGGACGTAGTGGGTCAGTACGCATCCTCTAAAGACATCTTGTCCGAAGACTCGTAGCAAGCCGGGCGAGGGCTGGGATCCCCAGTCCTCCGTATCTCAGAGGACGACACACCTTGTCCCAGTTAACGTGGCAACTACCACCATTCACATCGCGCCAGCCAGCCCATGGGAACCCCCTCACGATCTTCTCTACCTGCTTGAGGACCTTCTTGTTGAGTCTAATCACGATAAGCTGATGTAAGGGAATGGCCATGAGCACCGCCTTGGCAAGCGTGAGGCGACCAGCCTTAGTCATCATGGATGCTTTCCACGTCGGCAGGCGGTCCACGATGCTGTCCACCAGGAGTTGGAGCGCCGATGCTGGAAGCCGTCCAGTCGTGAGAGGGATCCCCAGGTATTTGACGGGGAAGGGTTCCATATGGCACTCCATCATTGTCGCCGCCTGTAGGGCCTCAACCTCTGTACATGCGATTGGAGACACAGAGCATTTGGCAAAGTTGGTGTGGAGTCCAGATGCTTCCCCAAAGATCCCAAGGATAGCGCGCACCGCGCGCAGCTCCGTCTCATCTGGGTGGAAAAATATGATCACATCACCAACGTATAGCTAAACGGACGTACCCAACCCCTTGGGTGCGATAGGCCTCAGCACCCCCACCTCCTTGGCCTTAGCCAACAACTTGTTGAGCGTGTTGATAAACAACACGGACAACATAGGCGACAAGGGATCTCCCTGTCCCAGACCCCGTCGATGCCAAATTGGGGGGCCTCACTCGCCATTGAGCAACACCCGCGTGCAAGCCGTGGATAGCAGGATGGCCACAAGTTCCCTAAACCTGGGTCCAAGCTCCACCTTCTGGAGCAACTCGAAGAGAAGGGGCCCGGAAACAGAGTCAAATGCTTTTGCGATGTCCAGCTTAAGCATGACTCGTGGCTCTCTCAGCCGGTGCAACATCCAAACAGTCTGCTGAACCATTATAAAATTGTCATGAATGCAGCACTTCTGAATGAAGGCACACTGGTTCGGATCAACCAAGGCCTTCATCCTAGGGGCCAGCCTCGTAGCCCTAATCTTAGCCATCAGCTTGGCGAAGATATGTACCCAATTAAGATTCACCATTGATTCAAAAAGTGTTAAATTCGGCCAGAGAGGTCTAGACATGATCGCTCCTTGATTAATACCGAAGCTAGTTATCTTTAGACTTAAGCGTGGTGACATACATGAGCTCTGAGGTCGTCTGCCAGTGACCCTACCCCCTGCTTGTGGTCCCAAGACCATGAGCCTCCGAGGGCAACTGCCAATTTTCTGAGTATTATCTTTAGACTTAAGCCTGGTGACATACATGAGCTCTGAGGTCGTCTGCCAGTGACCCTACCCCCTGCTTGTGGTTCCATGATCGTGAGCCTTTGAGGGCAACTGCCGATTTTCCAAGTATGACATCTGGGCCTTTGCAAAAAGTAAAAATATCAAAGCCCCAAACTCGATTTTATCTCCTCTCTCCCGAGCTCCCTGCGTTCCATTAAAAAAACCTCCCTGTGTTCCCAGGAGGTAGGGTTTCTGGCCGGCGGCCGCCACCAAGAACCGCCCGCGTCGCTGCTCCATCGCCTTCTAACTCTCCCCTGCCCGGTCTCTTCTTCTTCCGTGGTGCTCACTCTGGGAACCAGCTCTCTAGGTGGACTCGCCTCACTCTTGTCGCCTACGAAGGGGAGGTGGGTGATGGACTTTTCCATGTCGAGCAAGGCGACGACGATGTGGACGTGAGAGCATCTCCACTCAGCTACCAAGGACGCCGATCCGGACGCCGATCAGGACGCCGAATTTAGGTCCAGACACCGAAAATCGGCGCAGTCGTGTACCAAGGAACCTGTTTTCGTCCGGATTTGGGCCAACTTTGGTCCGGACTACCCAGACCGTTCCCAGGATCCCGGGTACGCCCTGGAAACGCTGGACGTTGCAAACTCGGTGAAAAAAAACGAAGCGGCGCGTGGACCCGCTAAGTCCGCGATGGAAGCCGAGTCGTCGTCATCCTCGGAACCACGCGGCGACCGACGGACAATAACTTCTCGTCGCTTCGACCACGCGTCGCCGAATTGCGGCGCCATCGCCACCGTCTCATCTCCCGCGAAGGACCGGCGGGCACTAACTTCCCGCCGTTTCCTCTTTTCCCGCCCTCGCCGCTACATTCCTCCCGCCCTCGCCGCCCATCTCGGTCTATAAAAGCCGTACCCCTCACCGGAGTTCCTCGCACTCTCTCACATCTCCCAAGCCCACCAGCCTAAAACTCCAGCGAACACACAACTCTCCTCCCTAGCCATGGCCGAGCACTTTCCCGGCGACGGTGCAGCGGCGAACGGCTTCGGCCGGCGTATGCTCCAGGCTTGGGAGGCGCGCATGCTCTACGAAGCCGGCTACATGGCGCCGCCGGACACGCGGAGTCCACCGGGGTGGAAGCTTAGCGTCGGCGGCATCCCTATCCCGCCGACGCCGACGCCAGACGAACTGCCCTACGAGATCCAGGCCTTCATCGTGGCCATGGATGATCCCTCCGACGCTGAGAGCCCCGGCAACCTCCTCTAATGGGAGATGTTCTTCGCCGACCGCCGTGCCTAGGAGCTCGCCCGCCACGAGGGGCCGCCAAACGATGCGTCGAAGCGCAACAAAACGGCCGGTCGCCGGCGTTTTTGGAGCGCGCCAGCCCGGACGCTCACGTCGGTGCTGGAGCACATCAACGCCGGGAACACGCCGACGGCCAGGTCGGGGCAGCGTCTGCCGGCGAACTGGATGCCGAGGAGGATGGCCAGCCTGAGCTCCTCCTCCTCCGCCTCGGCCTCCCACTCATCGGGCTCCACGCCCCTCCGTACGCTGACGGGTCCTTCGTCGGCGATGCGTCTAGTCAAGAGAGAGGCGGTCTCGCCTGCGCGCTCGCCGCCGCGGACACGCTCGCGCGACATCGTCATCGGCGAGCCACGCTTGCCGGCGTTGTCGGCTCCAACTGGCCGCCTTCACCTTCTTCGGCCGAAGCTTGAGCCTGCTGACGGATCGACGCCGCCCGAGGATAGCGCCTTAAGGATGGCATTGGAGCAGTCGCTCCGCGACTCGGCGTCGTAGCCGCCGCTGGTGGAGCCGTCCTCGCCGGATATTCTGGAATGGTCGGGACGGATCGAGGAGAGCGGAGCGGCGGCAAGCGTCCGCCGCTTCGGCGGCCGAAAGCCGAGGAAGCGTGTGGTCGGCGCCTACCTGCTTTCGTCGTCCTCGACGACGACGAGGAGGATGACCCTTCTTACCAGCCCTGGAGGTGCGGCGACGCCGGTCAGGGGATCTCCCGGCCACCACAGTCGCCGAGCGACGACGACGACGATGGTGGCGGCCAGGACAACGGCAGGGCCGATCCCGGCTACACGTCCTTCTATAGCAACTTCGGCATGTAGATGCGGCGATGGCGTCGGCGGCCTTTTTAAATGTTTTAGTTTATTATCTAATTTAAATTCGATGCAATCCGTCTATATTCGCCCATCTTAATAAAATCCGCCTAAATTTGCCAAACTCGTCTAAATTTTAGCCGAACGCGGGAACTCGGTCCAAGAACACGAGTGGAAACTCAGTGTTTCTAGATCGAAATCAAGTTTTGTCCGGCTAAAATTTAATCGGAATTTTGGCCCAACTAGTGGAGATGATCTGAAGCTGAGTGAGGAACTCCTCCGGGCACCGTATTTGGAGGTACATAACGTCCCCTATCTCTCCTTCGCATCCCCTCTGCATGTCCGCCCCGTCATGGTCGCCCTACTCGGTGGACAAATTTTCCTGGCCTGCAGTTTAGTCAGGTATATAGGCAATCCCTCTCCTTTGGTTGGAGCGCGAGGCCGCTCCCCTCCACACGGCGGTGCAGCGGCCGAGCGCGACCCCAAATCCAACACCCTCTCCTCCTCCTCTTTTGTCCGTGGAGGTGGGACACCCGGTGGATGGTGGATGGTATGGCGGAGAAGGAGAGGTGATCAATTGAGGCGCTCTGAAGTCGCGTGGCGAGACCGGGAGCAAGTTGCGCCAGCGATTCTCTCAGCTACGTGTAAAAAGACGTCGCCCATCACCTGTTCGCTGGAATGTCTCAGCGGTTTTGGCCTCTTCCGGCCGCCACGGTTTGTGTCCATGGATATTCACCTTGATTTTGCTGCACTTTGACAGGTATGTATCACCAGTTTTGGCCTCTTTCCGTAACCACGGTTCGCGGTTTACTTTGATTTTACTTGCACTTTGGCAGGTATGTGTCAGATTAGTTTTCTTCTCTCGGCATGTTGGCAGCTTGACTCTACCAAAGACCTGCTCGGCAGAGGAGAACTTTCTTGCTCTTTCCACAACATCCAGCAGGTGAACACATTTGCAACCTTTCATGTAGCCCTGGCAAGTTTTGGCAGCCATCAAGCTGGCCGCCCTACCGGTCCGGAGGGTCTGAATTAAAGCCTAAATTATTGCATGTTCATGTGTGGACTTGATGCTTAGTTCAGAAAAGTAATGGTAGATTGAGAAAACAGGGGAGTTTCAGTTCAAGTTATCTCTCTTGGGTTTCAATGAACTTTTGTTCCTTTTCTTCTCGGCTTTTTGTACGGGGTATGTAAACATACATACACAAATACATACTCCCTCCATTCAGAAATAACTGGCTTGAGTTTGTCTAGATACGAATGCACCTATACACTAAAACGTGTCTAAACATTCGAATATAGACAAACCTAAGTCGGTTATTTCTGGATGGAGGGAGTATTTCATATTTTAGTGTAAGTGGAAATGGCGTTTAAATCATTAAGTATTTTTCAAATTTTAGAAACAGAGAGAAGTTTAGAAAAAAGTTTCAGGTTGGAAATATACAGCAAGGGAGCCTTTGTTTTGCAGTTTGGTAATCTGATAAGAGTAGAGGTTCTTTTAGCTTTCTGCAGTTAACCAGTACAAGTGTGTTATGCTGAGGATATCATACACATGCACACAAGAATACTAGAAAACTACTTTTTCATCTAAGACAATAACCTGTACTTTATGTGCATGTGATCCGCTAACTAAATAGATGCAAGCGTACCTCTGACCGAGACTACGCTAAAGCCAAATCAAAGTGGTGGTATGTTTCTTCACCTATTTCCTGGTTGCTGATAAATATTCCTTAATGGACCATATGAAAATTATCTTTAGACTTAAGCGTGGAGACATGCAAGGGCGCTGAGGTCATCTATCGCACACGCAGAGACCGTCTGCCGCTGGTTGTGGGCCCATGGCCCTCGGTCTCGCTGCTCATGGGCCAGGGAGGCCGGGTTTTGCGCCTCCTCTACACCTCGTGCGGTCTGGCAGGCGGTGCGGGAAGCCTTAGACATTGTCCCTCCGCCCCATCGACGACCACACCGCTCGCGGCGCGACGAAAGAGGACCGACCGGAGAGCTCGGCACCTCCCCTTATGGATCTGGCTGGGAGGGTTCCTAGATCGTGTGGTGCCCTCCCATGTCAGGTCGCGGCTCATGGGTAGGGCCGCGGGAAGGATGGACACAACGCCCCAAGGTGGGAGTGAAGCTCGGAGGCGGCGGCCCTGGAGTGGAGTGGGCATCGTCGGAGTGGACCGCTGTGGCTTGGCCGAGTGGATCCGCGGTGGAGTCGCCAATCTTGACGGCACTTAGAGGAGGCACCGACCTGGGTCTGAAGGCCGTGGTCTACCTCCACTGCTTTCCTCTCCATCGGCACACACATTCAGTTTCCTTTCTTCTCTGCTTCTTTGCGCTCCTAATGGCATGTGCTCCTTCAGAGATAAATGTGCATGCTTGACTTAAAATTTCAAGCCATATTATGAGCATAAATCTGCACAACACCGTTGAGCTATCTACATCACGAAATAAATAGCTGCACCTTTAAAGTACAAAGTTCATTTGATAGAAGAAAGCGGGATCTAATGAAAGGATTGAGCACTTTATTTATTTATTTATTTATTTATTGTTTTGTTAGTATTTAATTGACCTTAAAAATGCTTTATGGTCTATATTGTTCACTATCTACTTTAAATTTTCTTTGGATATGGTATTCTGCAATTAATAAATTAATCTGAATGCTTATGCAATGGGCAAGATTGCATCAACATATTTTACCTTAACCGAGGTCGCTTTATTGTTTTTTCTGCATTTCTGATCTGTATATAGCTATAAATTACATCTTGCCATGTGCTTAGGAAACTCTTTTATTTGTATCTTGATTGTTTTTTCTGTAAGGAGTACATCTTGCTCAAGTATGTCAAGATCCTTATAGCTCGCTCATGATTATAGGAACGATCCACCAATTGCTTTATGGGCTGTTTTTGCATCCTTTGGCATTTGCGGCATTGTTTTTCTTCCCTCTGCAGATGACCAGGTGATTTCACTTCCTTGGTCGATTGGTGGGGTATTTAGATTTTCCTGGTTGCTGTGTGGCTGATGTGATTTGCCTTTCTTGCTGGGTGTGATGGGCGACTTTGCTGTGGTCGTTTTCTGATGCTAGAATCAGTTATAATGTTCTCATATCTTTGCAAAGGATATCAGAGGACGTTGTTTTCCTAAGCAGTATTGTTCAAGAGGTTAGTAGTAGCTCCGTGTAACAATTTCGGGGCAATTGCCATTATAGACTTCTATATTCAAATGCCATTTTATCAGTAGAATGTTGGAAAAACTTCAAGTTACATAATTGTAAATCCAGTTGAATAATTATTCATTAGTTCGATTCATGATGTTGAACCTGTAAAAAATGTAGCCTGCTGATACAGATAAAGTTAGAGCTGGCATCCTTTAGTTTGTCATTGCTCCAAATATCATGCCATAATACTATACTTGATTCTTTCTCAAGATGGTCTATTGGTTAAGAGGGAACATCTCAGAAGGAAGAACAATGAAGGAGCAATATAGTCAACAGAGAATGTTGAAGATGAGATGAGCTGAGGCAACGGTGACTGATTGGATATGCCACATGTTTTAAAGCAGAATTGAGGTATGTGTGGTTTGATCTGTACCTTTCTCATTGCCATTCTCATTACACTTTCCTATGGCTTTTTTGCATCCTCATGTTTCATCCTTTTGTTTTAGTGTTTGAACGGCTTCAGTACTAAGTTCACTTATCATAGAACAGGCTTCTGTGGAAGCATTAGAATAATCTTAACTTATATGGCAAGCGTTCTCTTTTATGCTCACAATCTGATTTCTTATGAGTTGTATGTGTATTACCTATTGTTTCTAGCTATAAAATTGTCTTCTAAATTGTCACTGGAGGCTGCATCTGAATTCAATGTCATATCAAATGGTTAAAACAACTAAACAATCTTTCTTTCAACTTTCCACAAGTTCCAATACCTTATCTTTATCAGTTCCAGTCTGCAATGGCCATTGAGTTATGCTACTATGACTATTGAATCCCATCTTCTATCATGAGAGCTAGCTCTTATTTTCTCAGGTAATTCTTGATTGGAAGATGTCCTACGTAGTGTACTGTATCTTGTGAAGAGTCTTAAATTTATTGAATCAGTTCGTAGCAAAAAACTCCTAGATCCTAAAAATCATGAATTGTCATTTGACGAGTGTTGTTTATGAAAATTTACCATGATACTGGTCTTTTTGTGTAGGCTTTCAATTACGTATATGCCCAGCAAGGAGAATTACAATGTAATATTTGAATTCCTCTCATATAAACCTGCGTAGACTGGTTGGTGGTTGCCAGAAATCTAGGCATGTGTCGGTAGAGAACATATTTCAGGGGCCTTGGATTTTAAAACATGAAGGCACATTTTTGGGGGCCTTAGATTTTAAAACATGTATCCTAGACCCAGAGCTATTTATTTATTCTTCCTTTTCTATTTTGCTAGACAAAAGACTGTTTACCTAGCGAAGCATTTAGGTACAGATTTGAAGTTTTCTTACATTGTTATTTCTCATGGGTTATTGGGAGACAAATTGGTTGCGTTTTCTACTTTATATTGTTCCTAATATTCTATATTTTTTTCTTATTTTTAGATTAGGTTGCATCATAAAATAACAAGAATGGAGATATTTTATAGCTTCCTTATCAAATAGCATGTAAACCATCATATCTGAACTAAAACGGGAAAGAATTGGTCGAAAACATAGGGAGAACTGTTGGAATTGAAGCAAGGTTAGGGTTAACTCCAGAAAGCAGAAAGTCTCTTTTAACTCCACAAGAAAAGACATGCATTATCATGTTTTTCGAGTCGCTATGTAGTTGTCGTTTAGTGGCCGAGTCATTTTCTCAAAATCAGGGTGACTCGCGACTAAACAACGACTTTCATTACTCGGCCACTCAAAAACCTTGGGCATTATATATCAACTCTTTAAGGGGAAAGGCATACAACTGCAATGGTAATTATACATATTTTTTCTGTGTTATAGACGGTACATTCAATTTATCTCCTCTATGAGCTTTCAAAACTCCTTTCTGTGAAATTGTTGTGTTCCACTGCTTTTAAAATCAAAATATGTAAATGTCATGCATTTGTTACTAAAAATCTTTCTAGATTAATTATTTGGAGATAATACGACGTAAATACTAATTTGGTAGTTAACAAGATTGTATTATATTACTGTAATAACAGGTTCATGATTAGATAAATGATGCATCATGCCATCATCTTTGGTAGCTGCTGATGTTGGAATAGCTCTGTATACCCACTCAAAAAAGGATGCTCCCGCTGATGTTGCATCAGTTTATCTATTACGGAATAGGCATTATCAGGTTTAGCTTAATTTGATTATTTATCAGGGTAATGGTAACACCTCTTGACTTATGATAACACCTCTTGCACATGTTGTAGAATGCGTTATCCCTGTGTAAAGCAAGTGTCGCAAAAGTTCACCAAAATTCGCCCTGGCGATGACATATAACATAGTACTACTAGGAGTTAACTATGAGTGTTCACCTTGCAAAAAATCAAGTGCGAGTTTTTAGAGCTTTCATCTGCAATATAGTTACTGGGATATATCTGATGTTTCGAGATTAGCTTGATTGTGGTTCTGTTTAAGATTAGTCGAGTTCACTCATGCATAAGTTTAGAAGTTTCATGTGAATTTGTGCCAGGATTTAATTTAAATTCTTTGAACAAGGCTGTCCGAGTAGTAATTGCAGCCTGCAGATGCGGAGTCTAGCTAAAATATGGTGTGCGTGCACGTGCGTCTGTGTGGGTGCGGGTGGGTGCGTGTGTGCATGTGCGTGCACGTGCGTCTGTGTGGGTGGGTGGGTGTGTGTGTGTGTGCGTGCGCGCGCGCGTGTGCGTGTGTGTGTGTGTGTTGTGTGCTGCACAAATAATCTAGCTCAAATACAATGGTAGGACTGTCATTGCAACTTCAATTATTTATGTCATCCTAATCAATGATGCATGCAGAGGAAGAACTGGAATGATGTAGAGCGGTGTGTCTCTTTTTCAGAAAATTTTGTTGCACAAATGTTCTGAACTGGTGCTCTTTTTCCATCGAAGATTCGATCATTGGATTACTTTGGTAGAGTGGTGGATCAGAAAATCTAGGCCCGTAGTCAGCAACATAATTTGCGACAACTTTGTATTCCGGAAGTTGTGGAAGCGCTTGAGTCAGAAGGTGTCCTCGGCATGAGCTGTGCTTTGTCGTTTTCATCTGGAAGGGAATGCTTGGTTCAAGGTAGGATTCTTCATAGTGATCGGGATGTCTTCCTTTTGTTATGTGTGGATATTATGTGAGTACTTTCTTTGTTGTGAGTGGACTATTGAGCATGTTTGGAACATGTCCATGCTTCTGTCTGTTCTCGAATATTTTTCATGACGTTCATGGTTAATGAGTTCTGTATTTGTTTTTACATATGTGATTAATACATTCACCGGGTGTAAAGGTATTTTAATGATGTATTTTAATGATTCTATATAGTGCCACTTTGATCGTAAACAATTGTTTTTTCCTGATAAATTCGCTTGCAAGTTCTAATGAGAGGTGGCACCCACAATCGTTTTAGACATATTTTTGGCATTAATCGAAAACGTGTGAAACCTAAATGTGTTGCACACGAGAAGCGACATAGATAAAAACAAATGCATATGTCTACCACGTTGATCAAGTTGAGCCAGGACACAAGGTAGGTTTAGTTCAAATCTAGACACTAAAAATCGTCTAGATATACATTCATTTTATGAAGTTAAAACGTCTTATATTTTAGAAGGGGGGAGAGTAATGTTTATGGAGGGAGCCTAGTGGTGGTCGTTGCATGCCGGGGAGCAGCGTGGAACGCACACAATTTCTTGCCGGTGGAGGCGGCAACCTTACGTAGATCGGTTGTACTAAGATACAGTAGAAGGAAGGATCTAGCTAGCTAATTGGCCTCGTCAACATTGCGGCTATGTGTACGTGGACCATGTCAACAAATTCATCACTGTCCTTCCATCCATCAGTCAGTCACATCCTTTTCGATCGGTTGGGCGTATTACCCACCGCCGGTGAGCTGTCCTCCATGTTGCTATCTTACACGCCTGATCCCGATCCCGATCCATCCAGTCTGCTCTCCATGGAAAAAAGATCAACTAAATTCCTCCTCATGAAGTTAGCCACCTCACGGAGTCACTCAATCCTGCGTGAAGCGCCGCACACCGGAACCAGATGCAACCAAAAGCTACCTGAAATGTTCCTCTTGGGTGGTTGTACGTACAAGTCAGCCATGGCTAGCTGAAGAGGTGTTGCAGTCAACGATAGCTGCCTAGCTAGCTTCATTCCATGTCTCCATCTCTCTCTCTCTGGAAATGCCCTCTCGTGTGTCTTGCCTTTCTCTTTCAGAAACAATCTCTATATATACTACGCTCCATCTGCACAATCCTTCACCCAGAACAAGCAAACCGATAAGACCGAGCTAGTAGAAAGAAACCAATGCATCCAACAATGACGCTCGCACGACGGAGGCCTGCCTGCCTCCTAGCCCTCATATCCGTCATGGCAGCTTCATTCCTTGCGGTGCCAGCAGCAGCAGCAGCGGCTGGCAACACGACCGGACAGGTAACGGTGTTCTGGGGCCGGAACAAGGCCGAGGGGTCCCTGCGCGAGGCCTGCGACTCCGGCAGGTACACCATGGTCACCATGTCCTTCCTCGACGTCTTCGGACACGGAAACAACTACCACCTCGACCTATCCGGCCACGACCTCTCCGCCATCGGCGCCGACGTCAAGCACTGCCAGTTCATCGGCGTGCCGGTCTCCCTCTCCATCGGCGGCTACGGCACCGGCTACTCCCTCCCATCCAACCGTTCCGCGCTCGACCTCTTCGACCACCTCTGGAACTCCTACTTCGGTGGCTCCAAGCCCGGCGTCCGCCGCCCCTTCGGTGACGCGTGGCTCGACGGCATAGACCTGTTCCTCGATCACGGCACGCCGGCGGACCGGTACGACGTGCTGGCGCTGGAGCTGGCCAAGCACAACAACCGCGGCGAGCCGGGAAAGCCGCTGCACCTGACGGCCACGGTCCGGTGCGCGTACCCGCCGGCGGCGCACGTGGGGCGGGCGCTGGCGACCGGGATCTTCGAGCGCGTCCACGTCAGGATCTACGAGGACGACGACAAGGCGTGCAACGTGTACGGGGCGTGGGAGGACGCGTGGGACAAGTGGACGGCGGCGTACCCGGCCACCAAGTTCTACATTGGCCTCACGGCGGACCAGAAGTCGTACCAGTGGATACACCCCAAGGACGTCTACTATGGCATCACGCCGGTGGTCCAGAAGAAGGACAACTACGGCGGGGTCATGATCTGGGACAGGTACTTCGACAAAAACAGCGACTACTACGGCAGCTTGATCAAGAACTAGGCTTGAGCTAGATCTCAGCCCTGCATCATGCATGTGCTGCGTGATTATCTATCTTAATTAAAGTAACCACCTAGCGGTTCCCTAGCTTGTGGAGTAACACCAATAAATAAAGTGACACCTGAAAATACCCTTCCGTTTGAAGGCAGTCCTGTAACTAGTCCCGGTTTGTTACGAATCGGGACTAGTGCTAGCGCTAGTTCTGGACCATAACGTCTTTAATGGCTAGTAATCGAGATAGACTCTAGTCTCGGGCTGGACTGTACCTCTAGTCCCGGTCCGTAATACGGCCCGGGGCTAGAAACTTAGAGCGGGTCAGCTGCTCTTTTTGGGGACTATTAGTCTCGGGTCATATCACGACCAGGGACTAATTGTTCCTCCATATAAATACAGCTTCGTGTCCACACAGCCGGAGCCATGGTGACCATTTTACTCAAAAAAGTAAGCCAAGTTCATGCCATTTTTTCTCAAGATTTGTAAAGATTTAGTTTGCAACCCCTAAATCCAAAGTTTTAAAAGGTTAGAAGTTTATCCTTTCATCTCTTATTGCTACTTTAGCTCAATGCTCTAGAAGTAGAGATATGGATTTGCATGCATGCTCTAGAAGTAGAGGATTTTGAAATGTGTATCAAATTTTGATTAGGCACATAGTTACTGGAAATTAAAATGTGTAATTTTAGAGTTCCAGAGCTTAGAATGGAATGCGGTTTTCACTGATAAACAATAATCAAAAACTCCACATTTATTATGTTAATTGTTTTCTTCAATTCACAAATTGTGGCATGTAATTTTTTCAAAATTAATGCTCTAGAAGCTCTCATTATAACTTGTATTAAATTGGTCACTGATATCTATTTCTGATGCTGTGTAATGGTTTTTGATACTTTTACTATAATGCAGATGGTCCGGGAATGGATGTACAATACTGACCGACGCTCTGGCGAGTTCATTAATGGTGTGCATGAATTTATCCGTATTGCTGATGCAAACAAGTGGAATGGTTTTGTATTCTGTTCATGTAGTGGATGTATGAATCAGAAAGATTACTCTGACTCAAAAACCCTTCACAGCCACCAGTTGAAGTCCGGCTTCATGCCCATTTATAATTGTTGGACCAAGCACGGAGAGAGCGGGGTTATAATGGAAGACAATGAAGAAGAGGAGGATGATAATTAATATCATGGTTTCCCTATGTACGGGCATACTTCCATGGGGGAAGCTGAAGGAGAGGCTAAAGAAGAGACACGTGATGAGTCTGCTGATGATCTTGGTCGGACCATTGCCGATGCACGAAGAGACTATGAAAATAAAAAGGAGAGGGAGAAGTTTAATCACATGTTAGAGGATCACAAAATGTTGTTGTACCCAAATTGCGAAAATGGTCTAAAAAAGCTGGACATCACACTGGAATTGCTGCGATGAAATGCAGAGTGTGCTATACCTGACTCCTCATTTGAAAAATTGCTGAAAATAATAAAGAATATGCTTCTAAAAGATAACGTATTGCCCGCCAGTACGTACGAAGCAAAGAAGGTTGTCTGCCCTCTAGGTTTAGAGGTTCAGAAGATACATGCATGCCCTAATGACCGCATCCTCTACCGCGGTGAGGAGTACGAGAATTTGGATGCATGCCCGGTATGCACTGCATTTCGGTATAAGATCAGACGAGATGACCCTGGTGACGTTAAGGGCGAGCCCCCCGGAAGAGGGTTTCTGCCAAGGTGATGTGGTATGGTCCTATAATACCACGGTTGAAACGTTTATTCAGAAACAAAGAGCACGCCAAGTTGTTGCGATGGCATAAATAGGAACGTAAGTCAGACGGGATGTTGAGACACCTCGCAGATGGGTCGCAATGGATAAAAATCGATAGAAAGTACCCGGAGTTTGCAGATGACGCAAGGAGTTTAAGGTTTGGTCTAAGTATAAATGACATGAATCCTTTTGGGGAGCAGAGATCCAGTCACAGCACCTGGCACGTGACTCTATGCATCTATAACCTTTCTCCTTGGTTATGCATGAAGCGGAAGTTCACTATGATGCCAGTGTTGATCCAAGGTCTAAAGCAATCCGACAATGACATTGATGTGTACTTAAGGCCATTAGTTGAAGAACTTTTACAGTTGTGGCACGAACCTGGCATACGCGTGTGGGATGAGCACAAGCAGGAAGAATTTGACCTCCGAGCATTGCTTTTCGTAACAATCAATGATTGGCCTGCTCTTAGTAACCTTTCAGGACAATTAAACAAGGGATACAATGCATGCACACACTGTTTAGATGAGACTGAAAGTATATATTTGGAACATTGTAAGAAGAATGTGTACAATGTGTATCGTTGATTTCTTTTGGCCAAGCATCCCTTAAGAAAGAAAGGCAAACATTTCAATGGTCAGGCATGTCACCAGACGAAGCCTAAGGAATGTACTGGTGCTGATATATTTGATATGGTCAAAGATCTGGATCAAATAGTAACCTTTTGAAAGGGTCCTCGCAGAAAATCTGTTCCGAAGGACGCCGACGGACACGCACCCATGTGGAAGAAGAAATCTATATTTTGGGAGCTACCATACTGGAAATTCTTAGAGGTCCGCTCTGCAATCAATGTGATGCATGTGACGAAGAATCTTTGAGTGAACCTGCTAGGCTTGTTGGCGTGTATGGGAAGACAAAAGATACACCGGAAGCACGGAAGGACCATCAACACGTATGAAATACCCAGATGGCTTGCATACAAAATGGTTTCAAGGTCATGCCAGCTATGCTCTTACCAACAAGAGAAGGAAATATTTTTTGAATGCATGAGCAGTATTAAGGTCCCGCCTGGCTTCTCGTCGAATATAAAGGGAATAATAAATATGGCAGAAAAAAGTTCCAAAACCTAAAGTCTCATGACTGCCATGTGATTATGATGCAAATGCTTCCGATTGCATTGAGGGGGCTTCTACCGGATAATGTTCGAGTACCCATTGTGAAGATATGTGCATTTCTCAATACAATCTCTCAGAAGATAATCAATCCTAAAGATCTACCACGGTTACAGAATGATGTGGTCCAATGTCTTGTCAGTTTTGATTTGGTGTTCCCACCATCCCTCTTCAATATTATGACGCACCTACTGGTTCACCTAGTCGAAGAGATTTCCATTCTCGGTCCTGTATTTCTACACAATATGTTTCCCTTTGAGAGGTTCATGAGAATCTTAAACAAATATGTTCATAGCCATGCTAGGCCAGAAGGAAGCATCTCCAAGGTCTATGGAACAAAGGGGGTCATTGAGTTTTGTGTTGACTTTGTTCCTGACCTTAGACCAATTGGTCTTCCTCAATCGTGGCATGAGGGGATACTAAGTGGAAAGGGTACTCTAGGAAGGAAATTATTAATATGTAGGGACGGACATTCTTACACTGAAGCACATTACACAGTTCTACATAATTCCATCTTGGCAGCCCCGTATATGGAAGAACACAAGAAAATTTTACGCTCCAACAACCCTGGAAAGCATGACTCTTGGATTAAAGATGAACACATGAAGAGTTTTGGCGGTTGGTTGCAACATATAATCAAAAACAACACTCTTGGAGATCAGCTATACTTGTTGTCCAGGTCACCATCTTCGACTATATCGACTTTCCAAGGGTACGAGATAAATGGGTATACATTTTACACGATCGCCCAAAATAAAAAGAGAACCAACCAAAACAGTGGTATCCGCTTTGATGCAACAAACAACAATGGGTCAAAGACCACATATTATGGTTACATAGAGGAGATATGAGAACTTGACTATGGACCTACTTTTAAGGTCCCCTTGTTTCGGTGCAAATGGGTCAAGCTGACAGGAGGAGGGGTTGAGGTAGATAAGAAGTATGGAATGACATCAGTGTATCTCAACAATCTTGGGTACTTAGACGAACCATTCGTCTTAGCCAATGATGTGGCTCAGGTTTTCTATGTGAAGGACATGTCTACCAAACCTAGAAAAAGAAAAAATAAGCAAAAGAATACATCAGACGATGAGCCAAAGTGCCACATAGTTTTTTCAGGGAAAAGAAACATCGTGGGAGTGGAGGACAAGACAGACATGTCAGAAGATGGTGATAAGTTTCATGAAATTCCGCATTTCATAGTGAAGGATGACCCATGCATCATGTTAATGAATGAAGATGCTCCATGGTTATGGCGCAATCAGAAAGGGACACATGCAAAGAAATGAATTTTTTCAAAAAATCACAAACATTAGATCATGTACCTGTAGTTCAAACCGGACCCACTTCCTACCGATTCGGCAGACATTTGTCTTTTTCACCCCGGAAGGACAGAAAGGTTTGAGATCTCCCGGTTGGGAGATCGTTCATGTAAGGTGGTCTAGTATTTTAGAAAAATGGGATGGTAGCATTTTGTAATTGCATTTTGGTGGATGCTTCACAAACAACCCGTTTTTTACGCTCGGAAAATGGAAAATGGATTTTCCGTGCGACAAAAAGGAAAACTTTCTCCTGCAACATTGTGCGCCATCCCAAGATCCACATGCATGCACAATATGGGCACAATATGACAAACTATGCCGCGATTCTGCACATAACATCGGTCACTTGGACCGAAAGCCAAGAAAACTAATACATCTTGCCCAATCAAACTGGACGATGACTCCCGGTGCCCGAGCCGCGGGAGGTGAAAACCCAAAGAGATGGAACCATCACACGAGCATAGATCTGGTGAGACCCCTGAAGAATCTGCCAGGTATCATCGACCCTGGTGTCCAACACAACCATATAGCGACGGACGTGCTCATCCTCCTCCCTGACACGACGTCGTACCACCTTCTTGGTGGCCGGCTCCCTATGCACCCTTCCTGGACCAGGCGACCTCCACCAAAGAAGCTCCGGGTCGACAATGATACCCGGATTCCTCACCAAGCTACGCGTCCCGGAAGGTAGCATCATCCAGTGCTAGCCCAGCGGAGCCTAGTCTCGGACATGCCCGGCGGAGCCCAATACTCCATCGTTGTCGCCGAGTCGACTACGAGGATGCGGGATGGGCATCCTAAAGTAGGCGGCGAGGAATGTGTGTATGTGTGGGTGGCCATGATGGTCGGCCTATAAATAGAGGGAAAGGACGGGTAGGCAGGGGCAGGCATCCTATAAATAGAGGTAAATGCCTATAAATAGAGGGAAAGGGTTCATCTTTAGTCCCGGTTGGAGAAACCGGTCCGCGACTGAAGGGATTGCGGTAAGCTGGGCCAGGTAGTACTAATTATAGGGGTGAGTGTCGACATTATGTCGTGTGGCTTGTACCTTGTCCCGGATGGTGTCGCCAACCAGGACTAAAGATGAACCTTTAGTCCCGGTTAGAGACACCAACCGGGACAAAACATGGTCAGCACTAATGATAGGGGTGAGTGTCGACATTATGTCATGAGTATCGACACTATGTCGTGCTTCTTGTACTATAAATAGGCAACCTTGTGAGTCCTTAGGCATCTCCAAGATGGTTTGCGAGAGCAGGGACACCACTATGGCCAGACTGAGGGAGATGCCGCCGGAGCCCAGTCCTCCGGCATCTCCAACAAGATGGCCATAGATGCACTCCCTAATATGTGAAATTAGTTAGCTCCCAAGCGTATTGATCTAGTTAGAGAAGTTACAAGCTGCAAGATGGTGTGCGAGAGCAGGGACACCACTACGGCCAGTTTAGGAGAGCCTGGAGCCCAAGATCTCGGCATCTCACTGCTATTCATAGAGGCACTTCCTAATATGTGACCACACGCGTTTGGAGATCAGATCTTAATGGTAAGTACAAATTGGGACAACATCTTCATAATTCGGGAAAGTCGTTCTACGAAACGGGACTAAAGGACCCCCTTTAGTACCGGTCCAACCACAAAACGAGACTAACACTCAAGACAGTTATTAATATTAAAAAACTGAAACTACGAAATTGGGACTAAAGTCTCCTTTTAGTCCCAGTCCAGCCACAAACTGAGACAAACAGTCAATACATTTATTAATATTAAAATACCGAGACTACGGAATCAGGAATAAAGGCCCCCCTTTAGTCATGCTCATATCTAGCCCTATAGTACACAACTTCAGGGTCGTATTCGTCTTCGTCATCGTCGTCGTTGCTAGGTGCACACGGCTGGATCCTCATCCTAGCCATGGCATATTGTGGGGGAAATTGCCACTCCGGCCTCGGATTCACGATGCGTGGGGGAGGGGGCTCCCGGATGACGACGCCACTACACCCGCGGACTTCACCACTGCCACCTTTCTTATGGCTCTGTGGCGGCTTCGGGTACTGCAGGCGAGGATGGTCTCCCCCGGTGATGTAGCACATCATGCTGATGATAGTCCGGTTCGCCCATCACAGGCAGCGACCGGCTTTGTTGTGGTTCACCGGGGGAGGTCTGTCACCCTCGTACCTAGCGAGCTTCCTTTTCCGCCGGTTAGCAAATAAGGCATTCCAGGTGTCATATTTGTCGGGATCCCACTAGGGATCCATCCGCTGCTCCGGTGTGAGCTCGTCGTAGAAGTGGTTCGTGATGGACGCCTGGCATGCGGAACCTTGAGGGACAGGAGGGACATGAACCCCTCCAGCACTGAGCATCCAGTCGGCAGGCTACCGGTAACCCGACGGGCAAGGTTAGCTAGAGGCGCACAGCGCCTCGGTCTCCTCGAGGGTCAGAATGGCCCAGTAGGCATTGTCCATTATTGTGAGAGAGGAAGATGTGGATAGCCATGGTGTGGTCGGCCTAGATATAGAGGGAAAGGGCAGGAAAACTTGGCGAGAAGCAGTGGGAAATGACGAGAAATATCTTTAGTCCCGGTTAGTGACTACAACCGTGACTAAAATCTCTGGTCAGAGGGAAAGGGCGGGAAATCTTGGCGGGAAGCTGTGGGAAATGGGGGGAAATATCTTTAGTCCCGGTTAGTGACTACAACCGGGACTAAAAGCTCTAGTCAGAGGGAAAGAGCGGGAAAACTTGGCGGAAAGCGGTGGGAGATATAATAATAGACATATTATTTGTATTATTTTGATTTTTATAATAGGAGATATGATTTTTCAAAGTTTTATATTTGATTTGAATAAAAAAATGAAAATTTGCAAATGACACAATTTATACACGATGCAAACATATGTATGGATATTATATTAAGATTCTTTATATTTTTCTGATAATAATAGACATATTATTTGCTTTATTTTGATTTTTACAATAGGATATATGATTTTCCAAAGTTTTATATTTGATTTGAATAAAAAAATGAAAATTTACAAATGACACAATTTATAAATGATGCAAATAGATGTATGAATATTATATTAAGATTCTTTATATTTTTCTGATAATAATAGACATATTATTTGTTTTTTTTGGATTTTTACAATAGGAGATATGATTTTCCAAAGTTTTATATTTGATTTGAATTAAAAAATGAAAATTTGCAAATGATACAATTTATAAATGATGCAAACATATGTATGGATATTATATTAAGATTCTTTATACTTTTCTGATAATAATATACATATTATTTGTTCCATTTGGATTTTTACAATAGGAGATATGATTTTCCAAAGTTTTATATTTGATTTGAATTAAAAAGAAAATTTATAAAAAAGACACAAGTACCGGGTGGTGGATGGACCCGGGACTAGAGGGTGCTTGTACGCGCAAAAACGAAGCGGCCGAAGAAACCCTCTAGTACCGGGTCGTGGCTTAACCCGCGACTAGAGGGTGGGTCTTTAGTCGTGGGTTAAGCCACGGCCGGGGACTAGAGACCCTCTTGTCCCGGGCCGTGGCTTAACCCAGGACTAAAGGGGGGATATAAATACGCCGCACCCACCCCTGGCCACGCCCACCTAGCACTTGGCGAATAAACGACAAAGACGAATAGACGACGACGCATGGGAGGTGCTGCCTGATTCTCGTCGCCTGTCTTTGTCTCCCATTGTACACACACATGGCTGCATCATTCAAGTGCTTCCGCCGCCACACCGAGCTTTGCCGTCTCCCCACCCCCGGAGGTGGTTTAATTTATTAATTAGTAGTAATTTTTTCTAGCTATATATATAGTTATGTTTTTCATTATTAATATTTATTATTTGTTTATATTTCTTAGTATTAATATTTGTATCTAGTAATTTAGTTATGTTTTTGTTTATATTTGTTAGTATTAATAATGTATATTTTTTAATATTTGTTAGTTTTTAATATTTATTATTATTATTAGTAATATTTAGGGTTTTGTATAAATGCTATTATTAGTATTTATATTATTAGTATATTATTAGGAAATGTTAGTAGTATATTATTAATATTACTAGTATATATTATTTTTATATTATCAGGAAATATTATTTTGTGGTAATATTATATTATTAGGGTTTTGTATAAATGCTATTATTTTTTAGTATATTATTAGGAAATGTTAGTAGTATATTATTAATATTGTTAG
Source organism: Avena insularis (assembly GCA_023614405.1). Classification (NCBI taxonomy): domain Eukaryota; kingdom Viridiplantae; phylum Streptophyta; class Magnoliopsida; order Poales; family Poaceae; genus Avena; species Avena insularis. Next base: position 407,527,666 of record CM042697.1, read on the forward strand.
TATATATTATTATAATTATTATATTATTAGGAAATATTAATTTGTGGTAATATTATATTATTAGGGTTTTGTATAAATGGTATTATTATTTAGTATATTCTTAGTATATTATTAGGAAATGTTAGTACTATATTATTAATATTATTAGTATATATTATTATAATTATTAGGAAATTTTTATATAATATATTTTTTCTAACCTGTTTAACTCTCTTTCTATTATAGTTAAGTCATGGATCATAATCGCAGTGGTGAAGATCTTCTTCAGGGCATGATAAGAGGTTAAATTCCTCTTATTACTACCGGTGAAGATATCGAGCTTGAGGAAGAGATTTCCTCATATCTGAATCCATCCGGTGATGAACTAGAGGAAGACATGATGTACGAAGGGCAAGACCGGACGGACGGAGGGAAAATAAATAACAACAAGGTTGGCCCCTCGACAGGATCCGACGAGGTATATATATATATATTAAGCCTCGTGTTACCTCTATGCATTAATTGATCTGGATATATCTATATATATATATTAATCACTCTCTCCTTTTAGCCCACCGGATCGAAGCAATCCATAGCTCGAATGAAACGAGGGCCGAACAGAAAGTTGGATGGTGATCAGAGGTTCACCATCGAAGAAATAGATGATAATGGACAACATATTGCTCCAGATAAGCACCGGAGGATGTTTACAAATCAATGTGGGGTGATTTTGAGGGACAACCTGCCGATCACCATTCAAGAATGGAATAAGTCAAAGAAACTAGGTGAAGAATCCAACAGTTATGTCACCGATGATGCCAAAGATGACCTTTGGCAGAAGCTCATAGCGCATTTTGATACGTCCAAAACGTATCTACTTTTCCGAACACTTTTGCTATTGTTTCTCCTCTAAACTTGTATGATTTGGATACAACTAACACGGACTAATGCTGTTTTCAGCACAGTTACCTTGGTGTCTTGTGCAGAAAATCAACTATCAGGAAAAATTCCGGAAAATATGCCAAAAATCCTATTTCACGAGAAGACTCACGGAGCCAGAATACGATATGGATTGGGGCCCTAGGGGGCCCACACCCCCAGCCACGCGGGCTAGGCCTAGCCGCGCCTGGAGGGGGTGTGGCCGCCCCAGGCACCCCCTCGGCCTTCCTCTTCGCCTATAAGATGCCTTCTGACCTAAAAACTCGAGGGGGTTCGAAGTTTTTCCAGAAAGAGTTCCGCTGCACCGCCACCACCATAAACCGCGGTTCGGAAACAGAAACTCCGTTCTGGCACCCTGCCGGGACTGGGAATTTGGAGAGGATCATCGCCATCATCATCACCAACGCCTCTCCATCAACCATCCATGTTTCCCTCATCCATGAGCGAGTAATCCCCCTTTGTAGGCTATGGGGATGGTAGGGATTGGATGAGTTCTATCATGTAATCGAATAAGATTGTTAGGGCATGGTGCCTAGTATCTCTATTAGTGCTATTTGACTTTGTTGCAACTTTTTGTGCTTAGTGCTTGTCACTAGGGCCCGAGTGCCATGATCTCAGATCTGAACTTATTATTGGTTCATGATGATAGTATTCTTTGTGATCTTATCTGCAAGTTGTGTACACATATCATTGTCCGGATCCAAAGGCCCCGAAGTGACAGAAATTGGTACAACTTGAGGGGATGGATGTTATGTGAGGATCACATGTGTTCACGGAGTGTTAATGCTTTGCTTGGGTGCTCTATTAAAAGGAGCATCTTAATTGCCAGTAGTTCCCTTGAGGCCACGCTACAATGGGCTGGCAGGACAAAAGATGTTGTGCAAGTTCTCATTGCGAGCACACATGACTATATATGGAGCACATGCCTATGATTGTTTAGTACTTGGATGCTTTATCTTATTTATCTGCAATTTCCCTAGATCTTGAATTTACATGTTTAGACTTGTCCATGCAACGCCCGTCCATCCATCCCTATGCCTACCGCACTCATATGCTACTATTTTCTACTACTATTACTATTGCTCTTGTTCTACTACTGCTGTTGCTTTGCTTTTGCTACTACAAACTGTTGCTACTGATAAACTTCTGTGAGCAAGAACTATATCCAGGTGCAGCTGAATTGACAACTCAGTTGTTAAGGCTTGCAAGTATTCTTTGGCTCCCCTTGTGTCGAATCAATAAATTGGGTAATACTACCCTCGAAGACTGTTGCGATCCCCGATACTTGTGGGTCATCACATTTCATACTACCTCCAGAGTATAAATAATTTGAGGCAGATGGTATTACCCCAAGGCCGGGTGGGCTTGAAAGAAGAGCGAAAGTCAAGGAGTGGGCTGTAATGAAGATGGCCGAACTGTACCGGAACCACAAGAAAAGTTTATACGCGAAGTATGTCACGAAAAAGAAAACTCCAGACTTCTTAGGAGCAAACGAGAAGTTGAGAGAACAGTGGCCGATTTTGTAACGTACAAGCAATCTGCTGTAGCAAAGGCAAAGTCGGCAAAGAATGTGTTAAATGGTGCCAAAAAGAAATACCATCATAAAATGGGGACATTTTTCTACAAGAGTGTCGTCCCTAAGTAGGAAACTATGGAGCGGGGACATGAGGGCTACATGAATCACTCCTGGTACAGATGGATGACCCGAGAGGTCAAAGGACTAGTGGTACGGGAACGGGGGATCGTTGGACCCAGAAATAGGGAAGGCATTATTTCATGAAAAAATTCTAGAAACCTCTAAAGAACTTGTTAAAGCATTAAACGAAGCTCAATTGGGATTGTTCCGGCCCGAGAGAGAGAACAACGAGCTGATACGCGCCCTCGTGAATCCGGAAAAGGGTGGACAAACAAGAGGCAAAGGCACCAGTGTTACGTGGAAGAAAGGGTTTCCCCAGTACGATGACAGTACAGAAGCCGTTAGAGAAAGAAGGACCAGGAGGCAGACCAGATCTTGAAGGTAGAACATGACCTAGCTGAGATGAAGAATCTCATGCAAGAAATTAGCTAAAGGTCGTCAACTCAGTCGCACGCTGATGACCCCGCATTGGATCTTAGCTAGCGGAGAAGCAGCATGGCTTCCACGGAGGTCCAGGCTGATGATGAAGCACTACTGGATGATGCACCGGCTCCTCCCTACCCCGTGGATGATGTGAGAGAGATGGCACAATGTGAGCTACATCAGCCAATGAACAACATGTCCTTCAAGGTGGCGATCAACACTACTTTACCTTGTCTACCTGGAGCACTCCACCATTCACTTCCAATTCCACCTGGCTATGCTCGTGTCACGGTGGATTATATAGTGGAGGATTTTGCGGACCTAGAGATTGACATCGCTACGCCTGAAGGCCTTACGAAACTAGGAGATGTCAAGCGCAACATCATTCTATGGAAGAAGAAGTACATCAAGTTTCTAGGCTCCGCGCCAAGGCCACCGAATCCGAGGAATCCAAGTCCACCCCGCCCCGATAATCGTCAACCTCTAAGTCCACCCCGCCCCGATTATCGTCAACCTGCAAGTCCACCCCGCCCTGATTATCATCAACCTCCAAGTCCACCCCACCCCAATGTCGATCACCGCAGCAGGAGTACATCAACTAGATCTCCGCCTCCACACAATACTCGATCTCCGCCTCCACCTCCGTGCCATACTACCTCGTGGAAGAAACGGAAGGTCGCCGCTCCCCCACGCCCCACATCAAAGAAAGGTAAAACGGCGAAGATAGTCGACATCCCGCCGGCTTTTCCAAAAAGACCTTATGACAAGACCGATGAGGAAAATGCCGTGGATGTGGATGCCCAAGTTAAGGCGCATTTTGCACCCAAAAAGCCTGAGACAAAGCCGGTATTTGATGAAAAAACAAAAAAGTGGGCTAGGTCCTTTCTTGAGCAACCATCCTAGATATCGATGAATCTGGAATCAGACTATGACCAGAAAATTATTAAGCAAGCAAAGCAGAAAAAAGCACAAGTGCAAAAAGCAGTAAGAAAGTTGCCCAGCTCGGACAACAACATAAAGAATCACCCCAAGGATGTGGAGGAAGACATGTGCATGTTCTTAACCGAGAATAATTTTGTTAAGGAAATAATATTTTCTTACAACTTCAAGTGAGTGTTTCTATCTTGTACATATTTTATTTTTGCTTACTCGATGTTAAGTGTAATTGATGAGCTATGCATGTATGCTCATGTAAACATCTGCAGATTCTGCTGGATCTTGCTAAACATTCAAGTTGAAAAGTCCCTAGTTGAAGTCCACGGCTCATTAAGTTGGGACCAAGAGCAGTGGAGCGACATGAAAGCAATGCTCCATAAGTAATTTCAATCATTATCGCCTCTTTCGTTCATTTCCTGATATCAAGTAACTAATAACTCCTTTATTCATTTTCTTTGCTGAGCAGGTGTTGGACACGGTTCAGACAGAAAATATCAGGTCCATTCAAAGAGGAACTAACTTATAAAATGGTGAAAAGTTTACAACAGCCACCGGGAACTCATTTATGTGGATACTTCATCTGCGAGTACATTCGCGAGTTGACCAGTGAGCGGAAAGTTAATTCACATTATATTTATGGTTTGCGGGAAAATCTAGAGCCAGAACAGCGCGTACGAGCAACTCAAAAGGAGTTGGCGGGATTCCTGATGAAGGAGGTCCTTGATGTACATGGAAAACATTATGTGGATGACGCGGAACTCTATATGCCTTAGTGATCTCCATGTAGTTGATATGATATATCATCCATGACCATATAATTTCAAAATATTTCTTCCTTTTGATATGATTGAATATATGTATGCTCGCAAGGGATCGAATATTAATTATATAGATGCATTAACGTGTACTGTGTATGTAGTAGCATAGAAAAAGAAACGGAATGGCAAAAAAGAAGAACCAAATGGCGAAAAAAAAGGAAACACACAATCTCTGTCGCGGCAGAGAAACGCACAAATTTTCTGTCATGGTAGGAACCCTTATAGTTCCGGGTGGTGTTACGACTCGGGACTAGAGGGGTTCCGCCCCCCGCCTCGCAGAAACTGCCACGTGGTCGTCTCTAATCCCAGGCCGTAGCGAGCCGGGACTAGAGAGGGGGCTCTAGTTTCGATTTGGCAGTCACGGGTCCAAAACCGAAACTAAAGCCCATTACAACCCAGGACTGCAAGCCCTTTTTCACCTGTGTGTATTACAGATTATGGTTTAATAGTCCCATCCGTTGTTTGTGTGTATCGTCTCAAGGTGCACTTGGATGCTTGTGAACTGTTGTTCCTTCGTTAGTTCAAGTCTTGGCGTGAAATTTTTTCAAACCGAACTGTCAAAACATCTTATATTTAGTAACCTACAGCTGTCCACAACCATCAATGTATTAAGTCACTACCGAAGTGTTCATTTTTGGTGATCGCCGAGTGCAGATTTTGTACACAGTATAAATTTTGAAATATTTACCATGTGTTTGAAAATACACACGGTAAATGAGCTATCCACATGCCGTTTCCGTTAGGCTGGCCCGGAGTTGTTAACATAAAACCACCACATTACGATTCAAATATCAATTTACTACCACTTTGCGTTCTGATAGAAAAAACCTACCGCATTTTGTCTGGCAGATCAAACAAAACACTAAACTCGAATTGAACCCGAATTGGTACTATTTCTGATAGGAGATGGAATGAGTCCTACTTGTCAGCCCAATTAAGAAAAAATAGTTATTTTAAATTGATTAAAAAACCCAAACGCTAAAAAGTGCACGTGGCCAGTTTGTCGTCTCGAGCCATCGATCCCTAGCAGTCTGATCATCTCCGACCGAGTCAAACACGCGCGACTTGTGCCCCTTCGTCCCGACACGTTTCACCTAAGGGACCCACCAGACACACACTCATCTCTCTCTCTCTCTCTCTCTCTCTCTCTCTCTCTCTCTCTCTCTATTTCCCGTTCCTCATTTCGTCGGCATGGGTCTAGGGTTTCCAAGCCGATTTGGTGACGATTTCCACGGCGGATAAAGCAAGGCACCGAGCTCGCCGGTGGAAAGCGAAATCGGCGACGGCGCGCTCGCCACACGTAGGGGCATGAGATCATAGGCGAAGGCGGGGGCGCGCAAGAGTACGATTGGCGACAGATATCGTTCCACGAAGAGTGGGGAGCTCGGGAACGAGGAGCTCATGAGGATGTCGAGGTTGTGGACGGAGAGCTAAGGGGCTAGGGAGCTCGGAAACGAGACATGAAAACGGTGGCTGCCAAATCGTGGTTCCTGAAGGTATGCCCATGTTCCCAATTCCCCCAGATACGATGTTGTGAGTCCATACCATAGGAAATTCCCGGCCCTATTTTTCATCCGATTGTTGGTGTGCGGTTATAGTCAGATTGTATGCTTCTCATGTGTGGAGATTAACATGACCACAGTGAAATCAGATGGGATGTCGAGCTTGGAAATCTTATATGCTTGTAGATCCCCTTAAGTACTTACGGTACTGTTCATACCACTACGATTTAAGAAATTAAAGTTAGTGAGGTGAAGGTGCATGAAATGATTGATGGTAGATAATATCTTCTCACGTGATTCTTTGATTCTAGTTTAATTTACTAGTTGTCCTTGTTGCTTACTTGCTTTGGTAACTCCATGGTTCCGCTCACGATTGCTTGGCCGTACACCATCCATTTTTAAGCTGTTTGATGCATCCACAATGGACGGTTGGGGCAGTATAGGATAGACCCTTGTGTTTCGTGTAACTAAAGCTCCCCCATTCCTATTTATGTTGTCATAGAACAAGTATAATAATGGACTATAAGTCTGCTGACATGGCATTTTGGTTTATGTGGAGAAGAGATAAGAAAAAAAGGAGAAGTGACTCACATGCAAGAGTCAGGTCTATATGTGCTCCTAAGTAGAAACATTAAATAAGATGGAAGAGAAAGAGAAAAAAATGAAAAATAGTACTAATCTAGACAACCTTGAAGTCAACACTATTATACAAAGCTAACTTTTGGTGACATGTTAACTTCTTATAGCCAGTTGGTGGCTATACTATTGTTCTTGCTCTAATAAGTTTCTATATTACAAGCTTTCTACTAGGACTTCGTATTTAGTTTAATTTCGACCTAATCTAAAGTAGGCCAGACTTAACCATCGAAACCTATATAGATTGACACCAATGAAAAGTAGCGCTATGTTTCAAAATATTATTTTGAAAATAATACAAGATATAGCCTAAAAATAAAACATTTTAGCAGGAATAAAAAATATATTCCAAAAAATGATAGAATAATACTTATGTAACCACGTACAAAATATTTTTTCAATCTTATACAGCCCTAACATCAACATCCCACGAGGTAACAACATAGCATTGATGTCTAGAAGCATAACCTTAACATTTTAATATGCTAGAAAAACTAGCGTGCTATTTTTTTTGTAACACTGACATTTTAGCGCGATATAGCATGTTATATTGCAAATAGCGTTATAGGAAGCAAAATTGCTAAAATTTAACATGACCTCTTCAGATATGCTATAGCGCGCTATTTTTTTCCATGGTTGACACACGTTTACACATGAACCAAGAAAGTCCATTCGGTCTATAGTTGGCGGAGGTGGCTCCTACCATGACATTCAAACTCCCAAACAAGCACAAGTATATCAAACAAAAACCTACTTAGTGGTACATGTATGCAACTCCGATCCTTTTGCTCCACCATATTGTCAAGCTCATGGCGAGATAGTCATCCTTGTTTCCAGCTCAAGCTCTTCCAAGCGAGGAAATTTAGACGAAAATAACCTAAAAAATAACAAATTCATGAAATAAACTCCGGCCAAAAGAAATTTACTCCACTAACCCTTTTTGCAACTCCGTAGACGGTGGAGCCGCACTCTGAAGAGCAGCGCCATGAGGCGTGGCGCCGCGCACCTGCCAGCATGGCTCGCCCATGACCTCGTGGGCCCCGGTCCCGCTAGTGCGGCGCCATGCCGTGTGGCGTCGCACTGTGTAGTGCAGCGCCAACGTGCGTGACGCCGCACATTAGGTCTTGTACCAGCGCGGCGCCAACCCTCCCTAACCCAGCCTCATTCTTTCTCACCCACAGGAAGCTGCGGCGGCGGCGGATCTACTCCCCCCTCCACCTCCTCCCTCCTAGTGCCCAAATCGGAAGCTTCTCTCCATGGAGTTCGATCCTCCCAAGTTCCTTGAGGTATTCTTCCCCTTCTTCTTTGATTTCACCAATTAATTTCTTGTTTTGGTCCATATCTTGCAAACCCTAGGTTGTTTTGTAAGATGCATGGTAGAATGTTGTTGCATTGGCATAGGGGTTAGGTATTGTGTTAATGTTAGCATGGGTATCTATTGAGTATGTTGACCATGGTATTGTTATTGTGATTATCTTAGGCATGGCAAGAATTGTTCATGTTCACCATGTAGACAAGGATGCTTTTTTGAGAGGTAACATAAAACCGGACTCGGACGAGCTCGATTTGGTGTTTGAGCGTACTCCAACCTATGCCGAGGTCTTGGAGAAATTGAGGATTGAATTGAAATGGATGGACCCAAATGATGTTGTTGAGTTAGAGGGAAGACATAATGTTGGCTTGGGAATGCATGTCCGTTAGAAGACCATGCGTATCTTCTCCGAGGCCCGTTGGCTTGCATACAAGGAGGTGGTGGCCGAATCACTAGACAAGGCTCTTGAGCTATTTGGCACTAAGAAAGTTGATAGTTCATTTTCTTTGGACTTGAACCGTATGGCATCCCCATTGCGTACTATGAGTCCTCCACCCGTAGACCAAGAGGTAAGGCGTGAACCTCCCTTGACCCAAACATTGAGCCCGATTTCAAGACACCAAGACGAAGTGTTGGAAGAGGACAATGATGATTGTGGGGGTGAAGATGATGATGTTGAACTCCACGACAACAATGTTGGAGATTTGGACAAATATATCACGCAAGATGACATGGACCGTGACCTCCCATATTCTCGAGTCTATGCATCGGACTCGGATGATGATGGTCCCGAAGAAGAAGTTAACGAGGAGGGGTTCACGGCTAGAGAGGCCGAAATCCATGATACCGTATTGGGCCAGGACCATCGGGTGCCTTTGTTTCGTGATCTTAGTCTCGCAGATGAAGCCACGGTTGATGGTGGCGAGGGCATAGTGCTTGGACCAAGGACAAGTTCTTACCGGGATGGCAATGAAGTGAATAGTGGCTTTTGCAAATGATCAAGGTTCAAGACCTTGTTGGAATTTAAGCAATGGATAAAGGACTTCTCGGTGAAGCATCATCATCCTTACACGGTCGTGCACTCGGACATCAAGAAGCGTTACACGGTGAAGTGCGAGGAGGAAGGATGTCCTTGGATTGTGCCTGCAAGACCATTCAAGAGAGGTCCCGATTGGCACATATCTAGTTGCGTATCAACTCACATGTGCCAAGGCCCTGTGGTGGATGGCAAGGATGCAAAGCACGAGCACTGGAAACTCACCTCCGAGTTCCTCGCTTATAGGATATCCAATAATGAGCATCAAGATGGTCATGGAGCTTGTGAAAGCCCTTTTTCACTACGAGGTGAAGTACGGGAAGGCATGGAAGGCTAAGCAAGCCGCATTCAAGATGTTGTACGGTGATTGGGAGGAATCTTATAACCGAATGCCAAGGTTGTTGGGAGCAATGGACAATGCTAACCCGGGCATGGTTCATGTGGTTGAACCTTATGCTAACAAGACAAGGATTGTAAATGGAAAAACTGTGCGAGTTTTTGGCCGTGCATTTTGGGGTTTCAAGAAATGTGTCCGGACTTTTGAACATTGTAGGACGGTCATCTCCGTTAATGGCACCTTTATGACTAGACAATTCAAAGGCACTATCTTGATTGCAATAGCCAATGATGCCAACAACCAGTTGATTCCTTTGGCGTTTGCTTGGTGGAGGCGGAAAGCAATGATAATTGGGAGTGGTTCTTCTATCTTTTGAGAACCAAGATATTAACCCCTCAAAGGGAAATATGTGTCATCTCTGACCGTCATCAAGGAATTCTCAATGTGGTGATGATTGATATTCCCAGCCATGCTCCATTGCACAATTGTTGGTGCATGAGACACTTTTGTGCAAACTTCTATAGGGCATGCAAGAGCAAGGATTTGTCCGATGATCTACAAGATTGTTGCCTCGCTTTCATGGAATGTCGTTTCTCTAACTTGTACAACAAACTGCTATTCAACAAAGAACTCAATGCGTGTGGTCGCGAGTTTCTCAATAGGAACATTGAACATATGAGAAAGTGGGCACGAGCTTTTGATGACGGTGGCCGGAGGTACGCCCAAATGACAAGAAACATGGCAGAGGCATTTAACAAGTTGCTCAAAGGTGTCCGTGCATTGCCCATCACGGCAATAGTCTGATATACATTCGACACTATGAATGAGTATTTTCTGAAATACTCACATGAAACGGATCGTCATATTGCGGGGGACAACAAGAACAACTACAAATACAAGTACCCACCTAAGGTGGAAGAGTGGATGCAATTTCAGTCAAGGAAAGTGGATTCCCAAGTTGTCACGGAATATGACAATGACGAGCTAATTTACCAAGTTATGGAGCCTGGAGGTACAATGGTTGATGGTGTCCAACACGGAGGCCAAGCTTTCAAGGTATCGCTCAAGACCTATGAGTGCACATGCGGAAGGCCATCATTGCTTCATCTTGTGTGCTTGCACTTGCTCGTGGCGTCTCGCAGACGACATTTGAATTACAATAATCCGCTCACGGTGAGAGAGCCCGAGTTCTCTATTGAGACTACTAAGAACACATGGGCTCCTAGATTTCATCCATACTTGGACCAATCACAATGGCCGGAGTACCATGGAATTCAACTATGGCCCGATCCAAAATGGAAGGTTTTTAGACGTGGAAGACGCAAGACAAAGAGCTTTAGGAGCGACATGGACGGATGGGGACGTGGTGGTGGTCGGGAAACGGGCAACGGCCAATTCCAAGAGCCTCGTGAGAGATCCCGGCGTGGAACGTGCAATGGTGAAGGGCACAATGCAAGAAAGTGTTCTCAAAGGAAAAGAGCAAAAGGAAATCATGAAAGTAGTGGAGAAGAGGAAGGAAGATGAGGAAGAGAGGAAGAGGAAGGAAGCTGACGAAAAAAAGAAGAGGAAGGCATTCGAAGAGGTAGTTCAACTGGCTCGATACTTGGCAAAAAAGAAGGACGAAGAGGACAAGGTGAAGAATAAAAAGGAAGAGGAAGAGAGTAAGAGGAAAAAGGAGAAGGAAGAGGAAGATAGGAAGAGGCAAAAGGAGAAGGAAAAAGGAAGAGAAGAAGAGGAGGGCCAATGCTAGGCCACCTTGCGCCGACCAAGAGGAAAGGCCACTAAAGGCGTTTCGTACTTCTAAGGCCCATGGGAAGGAGGTTCCTATTTGTTGGTGTGGAACCGATTGCATTGTTAAGGAGTCCCAAGACTACCATTCCGATAGTTGGGGAAAGAAGTTCTTCATGTGTGCCAACTACAATCGCTCTCCCGAGCGTAGCCGCAACCCATACGACACTCCACTGGTATGCACAAAGCTTTTTAGTTCTTCATGTGTCCCAACTATTCCATATCATAGCCTCTAACATACACTTGGATAGATCTCGAGCAACCTCAATCCAACAAGACTATCCAAGAGATTGATATGGCCATAAAAAGAAGGCGCTACTACGAAGGGCTGCGTGACGAGGAGATGGCGAAGAAGCGTAATCAACGTGATGACGAGCTCCGCAAGAAAGAGGAGGAACGGAAGCGCCTAACTAAGGAGGCTCGTGATGCGGAGAGGGAAAGGCTGCGTCGAACGACGTGGAATTCCATGGAGGAAGAGGAAGAGAAGAAGAAGAAGAAGAAGAAGGGCAAAGGGCCTCTGTTCTAAACTTTGAGTATGTAACCGGGAGTCATGGACTTGTATGTGTCAAGATTTGCACGTGAACCTCGTGTTATTTTGTGAACCCCTTAAGGGCAAAACATGTCCCATGTATTAGGTGCTTGCGTTCGAAACATGGCTCAAGACATGTATGTGTCAAGATTTTCTCAAGACTTGTATGTGTAAAGATTTGGTCAAGAAACATTTCCCCCCACCCCCCGAAAGATTTTGTATGTGTGCTGATTTTCCCTCGAAACTGCCCCTTAAAGCTGTCTGTAGCAGCATCTTGACAGTGCGGCGCCAGGAGTTGTGGCGTTGCATGGTGCGGCGCCGTCCAGCTTGGCGCCGCACATGGGATCCAACGCATACAGAAGGTTCTGTCAACTGTGGAGCCCTGATGCAGCGCTGAGTTGATGTAGGAGCGCTTCGTTGGGAACCCCAAGAGCAAGGTGTGAAGCAGCACAGCAACAAGTTTTCCCTTAGTACAAACTAAGGTTATCGAACCAGTAGGAGTAAGGAAACGTCACACAGGTGTTGCAAGCAACGCGGAGACCTGCACAACACAAACTCAAGACTTTGCCCCAACGTATCAGTGAGGTTGTCAAGCTCACCGGTTTGCTATAACATAGGATTAAACGTATGGTGTGGAAGGTAATGGTGGTTTGTAGCAAGTAAACAAGTAACAGTGGAAGATGTATCAATGGTAAAGATTGGACCGGGGTCCATAGTTCACTAGAGGTGCTCTCCTTAGATAAAAAACATGGCATGAAGGGTAAACAAATTACAGCAGGGCAATTGACAGCAACTGAGCAAGGCATAACAATGCAATTACTAGTCAGAAAGATCCTATGAGATTCGATTGGGCAATACAACAAGATACATAGACCGCCATCCAACTGCATCTATGACTAGAAGTCTAGCTTCAGGTTATCATCCGAACCCCCTCCAGTATTAAGTTGCAAGCAACAAACACTACTTTAAGCAAAGTGTGTAAGGTAAACAGTCCACATGTTCCATGAACAAGAGACCGTTGTTTTCTCCGCAGTGGCAACATCATATCTACAACCGAAGAGATTTTTGTCACTTCCCTTGGAAACTAGATGCATGAACCCACTATCGAGCATAAATACCCCCTCTTGGAGTCATTAGCAACTACTTGGCCAAGATAGCTACTAACAACAGAGAGCATGCAAGATCACAAACAACATAGACATGATAGAATCATAAATACAAAACCATTAATCAAACCAACATAATAATCTCAATATCCATCGGATCCCCGCAAACACAACATGCATGATTACAAATAGATTAGATCTTGATCATGAACAGAGCTCAGAAGATCTATACATGAAAGCACAAAGGAGGAGATATAACCATCTAGCTACTACATGGACCCATAGTCCAAGGTGGAACTACTCACGCATCATACCGGAGAGAAGGCCTCCAGGATAACCTCCCCTCCGACAGGGTGCCGGGAAGAACTTCAGATCCCCCCGAGCTAGGGATGATGGTGGCGGCGGCTACAGACGGTTTCATGGAGATTTGACCGGGTCCTTAGGGTTTCTGCATCGGGGGCTTCTTATAGGCGAAGGGGGAGGTTGAGGCGGTGGCCAGGGTGGTAATGTTGGAGATATGCCCTAGAGGTAATAATAAATGTAGTTATTATTATATATCTTTGTGTTTATGATAAATGTTTACATTCATGCTATAATAGTATTAACAAGGAAACCATTAATACTTGTGTGATTTGTAAACTTAATTTGAAGTCCCTAGTATGGCCTCTATACTTCACTAGCTTGTTGGTTGATTGATGATGTGGTTTCTTTATCATGAACATTGAGATGTTATCAACAACAAGATCATATCGTTAGGAGAATGATATGGTGGACATACTCCTATAGACAAGCGTAGCATAAAGATCAAGTCATTTCAATAGTTCAATTGCTATATGCTTTCTGATACATAGTAACCTAATTCCTTCGACCATGAGATCATGCATATTGCCTTTACTGGATGGATGCTTTGATGTCATCAAACACCACACCGTAACAGGGTGGCTATAAAAGTGGCATTGGGTGTTCGGAAAGTATTGGTTGAAACACATGGATCAAGAGTGGGATTTGTCCATCCACATGACGGATAGATATTCTCTGGGCCCTCTCGGTGAAATGTCATCCAATTAGCTTGCAAGCATGTGACTTGGTCACAAGGGATCACATATCACGGGAACGAGAAAAGAGTACTTATCAGTAACGAGGTTGAACTAGGTATGCAGAGATACCGACGATCATAACCTCGGATAAGTAACATATCGTGAGACAAAGGGAAATTGGTATCGTATGTAAGTGGTTCATTCGATCGCAAAGTAATCGTAGAAATATGTGGGAGCCATATGAATTTCCAGATTCCTCTATTGGTTATTGTTCGGAGAAGTGTCTCGATCATGTCCGCATAATTCACGAACCGTAGGGAGACACACTTAAGGATTCGACGTTGTTTGAGTAGTTATGGTATTATGAGAAAGAGACCGAATGTTGTTCGGAGTCTCGGATGGGATCCGGGATATCACGAGGTGATCCGGAATGGTCCGGAGAATAAGATTCATATAAGGAAAGTCCCATTTCGGAGTTGGGGAATGGTTCCGGTGTTTTCATCGGGAACATTCTAGAAGGTCCCGGAATGTCCGGCACTCCGGGGGGGAAGGGGTACATGAATGTGTCATTACAAGATGGAATGATTGCATCATGTACTAAGTGTTCTCGCTGTCCAAAATAAAGGGTTTATTTAATTCCTAAATTGGAAAAGTCAAACTGCCAGTTTTCGGTCAAACTGCCAGTTTTCGGAAAGAGGAGAAGTTGGAATCGACTTGGGGAGGAGTCCTCCCCAAGCCGGGCGGCCAGCCTTAGGCGAGTTGGGAGGGACTCCTCCCTCCCCGGCGCCAGCCCTCCCACCTATAAAGGGAGGCAGGGCCTCCCTCTAGAGACACACAAGTTCCTATCCTCTAAACTAGAAACTAGACCTAGACCCCGGTTTAGAGCTGTTTCGGTTTAGAGCCTTCTAATTGGTTTAGAGCCCTCTAATTGGTGTGTCTAATTACTAGACCACTAATAGCCTCTCTCATAAGCTCCACCATACTGCACCGGCTTAAGGCGAAGCCTGGGATCTCCCTCTACCTCCTGACCACGCCACAGTTGCCGGAATCGCGAGGAGAGTGCTACAACCTCCGCTGCCTTTGGAACAAGGGAGAGGAAGGTCTTCGTCGAAAACGCAGTGACCGATCAGGAGCGCTGGGAACGCGGCGCGAAGGATCGTCACGCGATCTTGAGATCGGAAAGAGTACGACTACATCACCCACGAGAATCTGCTCTCGTTAAACACTTTGGAATCTTCGAGGGTGAGTTATTCCATCGACTCGTTGCTACAATCTAGTAGATAGATCTTGGCTTGTTTGTTTGTATGCGATAGAAAATTTTTGTTTTCCATGCTACATAACCCAACAGTGGTATCAGAGCCGTGTCTATATGTAGATCTGTTGCACGAGTAGAACACAATGGTCATTGTGGGCGTTGATGCTTTTATTGTAGATTGCTTTTTGTGTACTTTGCATCTTGCGGTATGTTGGGATGAAGCGGCCCGGGCTAACCTTACATGACATCGTTCATGAGACTTGCTCCACGCTTAACATGCAACTTGTATTGCATAAGTGGCTTTATGGTGCCTGTTTCTCCTAGCATAGTTAAGATCCAATTTACAACGGGTAATCAACAATGCTAGTATCAATGTTGTGGTTCTTGTTCGTAAGTTAGAACGACACTTATGGAAAGCCCCAAACCACGTAAAATATGCAAAGAAAGTAGAAGCGTCTAACTTTGTTTTGCAGGGGTGTGAAGTGATGTGATATGGCCATGATTGTGATTATATTTGATGTATGCAATGTTCCTTATTGTAAGTTGGCAACGGTGAGCCATATGGTTGTCTTTAATTTCTTAAGACCTGCGTGTCTATTCAAAATAGTTGTAATAGTTGAAGCTGGTGGACGACAACCATGAAGAAGCGTCATTGACCTTGATGCTATGCCGGAGATGATGGAGATCATGTTCGTGCTTGAAGATGGAGATCGGAAGCACAAAGAAGAAAGGCCATATCATATCACATATTATGAATTGCATGTGATGTTAATCCTTTATGCATCTTGTATTGCTTAGTAGACGACGGTAGCATTATAAGATGATCCCTCATGCACATAAATTTCAAGTTCTAAAGTGTTCACCCTTAGTATGCACTGCTGCAAAGCTTGCTGCTCAAGCACCACGTGATGATCGGGTGTCTTTGATTCCTGGTGACTACAACGTAAGCAAGCCAGATTTGCTTATGCGGAAGCTAAGGTTTGTCTTGACGAGCCTAGCATGTACAGACATGGCCTCATGAACACGGATCGCCGAAAGGCAAAGCATGAATCATATAGTAGATATGATGAACATGATGATTGTTCGCCATTGAAACTATATCAACTCTCGTGATGATCGGTGTTGATGTAGTGGATTTGGTTCGTGTGATCACTAAAACAATGTGAGGGATGTTGTTTTGAGGAGTTCACCTAGTTTAATTTCATTAATTAATTTGAACTCAATTTGTCATAAACTTAGTCTAAACTATTGCAAATATGTTGTAGATCAATGGCAGCCCTACCATCAATTTTAATGCGTTCCTAGAGAAAGAAAAGTTGAAAAACAATGGAAGCAACTCATGGATTGGTTCCGCAATTTGAGGATTGTCCTCACACCGGTAATTTGACCTATGTGCTGGATGCACCGCTAGGTGACCCACCTGCAGTGATGCTACCGATGAAGTAAAGAATGTTTACCTCGCTCGGAAGAATCAGTACTCCATAGTTCAGTGTGCTATCTTGTATGGTTTAGAATCGGAGCTTGAAAAGGTTTGAAGAGTCGACCCATATGATATTGTCGAGGATCTCAAATTAATCTTTGAGACTCATGCGGCAATTGAAAGTTATGAAGCTTCAAAAGTTCTTTAACTGCAAGATGGAAGAGGGTAGCTCCGTCGGAGCATGTGCTTAAGATGTCCAGGCACGCAAATAAACTTCAAAGTTTGGGTATAGTGATTCCTAATACTTTGGGGTTTACCGATCCTCCAATCACTACCACCAAGTTACAAGAACTTTGTGATGAACTACAACATGCAGAACATGAACAAAGAGTTGCGTAACTATTTGCTATGTTAAAATCTGCGAAGTGGAGATCAAGAAAGAGCACCAAGTGTTGATGGTCAATAAGACCACCAAATTCAAGAAAGGCAAGTCTAAGGAAGGGACACTTCAAGAAGGGTGGTAAGAAAGTTACCATACCGACGAAGAGGACCAAGGCTGACCCAAGCCTGAAACCGAGTGCTTTTACCGCAAGGGAGAAGGTCCTCGAAGCGGAATTGCCCAAAGTACTTGGCAGATTTGAAGAACGGCAACATCAAGAAGAAAGGTATATCTGATATACATGTTATTGATGTGTATCTCACTAGTATTCGTAGTAGTGCCCGGGTATTTGATCTGGTTCGGTTGCTCATATTTGTAACTCAAACAGAGCTCTGAATAAACGGAAGCTAGTGAAGAACGAGGTGACGATGCGTGGGAAACGGATCAAAGGTTGATGTGATCGCGTCGGCACACTACCTCTTCATCTACCATCGGGATTAGTTTTATACTTAAATAATTGTTATTTGGTGCTGCGTTGAGCATGAACATTATATCGGGATCTTGTTTATTGTAGACGGTTACTTGTTTAAATCTGAGAATAATGGTTGTTCGATTTATACGAGTAATATGTTTTATGCACATGCACCTTTGATAGATGGTCTATTCATATTGAATCTCGATAGTGGATATACACATATTAATAACATTGAGGCTAAACGTTTGAAATCAGCGATAATTTGACCTATATGTGGCAATCGCTGCCTTGGTCACATTGGAGTGAAGCGTATGAAGAAACTCCATTCGATGGACTTCTTGAATCACTTGATTTTGAATCACTTGAAAGATGCGAAGCATGTCGATGGGTAAAATGACTAAGACTCCATTTTACGGCATGATGGAGCGAGCTATGACTTATTGGAAATCATACATACCGATGTGTGTGGTCCAATGAGTGTAGCATCGCGATGGTTATCGTTATGTTCTTACCTTCACGGATGACTTGAGTAGATATGGGTATATCTATTTCATGAAACATAAGTCCGAAACTTTCGAGAAGTTTAAGGAGTTTCAAAGTGAGGTAGAGAATCAACGTAACAAGAAGATTAAATTTCTACGCTCGATCGTGGAGGTGAATATCTGTTACGAGTTTGGCGAGCATTTGAAGAAATGTGGAATACTTTCAGCTTGACACCGGGAACACCACAGCGTAATGGTGTGTCCGAACGTCGAATCGAACTCTCTTAGATATGGTTCGTTCTATGATGTCACTTACAGATTTGCCACTATCATTTTGGGGTTATGCATTAGAAACCGCATTCACTTTAAATAGGGCACCGTCTAAATCCGCTGAAACGACACCGTATGAATTATGGTTTGGGAAGAAACCTAAATTGTCGTTCCTTAAAGTTTGGGGATCTGAAGCCTATGTAAAGAAGTTACAGGACAAGCTTGAACCCAAAGCGGAAAAATGCGTCTTCATAGGATACGAAGGAAACTATTGGGTATACCTTCTATCATAGATCCGAAGGCAAAATCTTTGTTGCCAAGAATGGATCCTTTCTAGAGAAGGAATTTCTCTCGAAAGAAGTATTTGGAAGGAAAGTAGAACTTCGGAGGTTGTTGAACCTTCTCTCGAAATTGCGAGTAGCGCAGCACGGAAGAAGTTCTGTGGTGCTGCACCAATAAGAGAGGAAGCTAGTGATGGTGATCATGAAACTTGGTTGAAGTTGCTCTGAGCCTCGGAGGTCAACGAGTACCACTCCAGTTGGTATGATTCCGTTATGAATGTCATGTTGGTGGACAACACCGATGACCCGAGACATATGAGGAAGCAATGATGAGCCCAGATTCCAATAAATGGCAAGAAGCCATGAAATCCGAGATTGGATCCATGTACGAAAACCAAGTATGGACTTTGGTGGACTTACGGATGGTAGGAAGGCTGTCGAGAACAAATGGATTTTCAAGAAGAAAACAGATCTTGATGGTAATGTTCTTGTCTATAAAGCTCGACTTGTCGCAAAAGGGTTTCGACAAATTCAAGGAGTTGACTACGATGAGACTTTCTCACCGGTAGCGAAGCTAAAGTCTGTGAGGATTATGTTAGCAATCGCTGCATATTATGATTATGAGATATGGCAGATGGATGTCAAAACAGCATTCCTCAATGGAGACATTGATGAAGAGTTGTATATGATGCAACCCAAAGGTTTTGTCGATCCTAAAGATGCTAACAAGGTATGCAAACTTCAACGGTCCATCTATGGATTGAAGCAAGAATCCGAAGTTGGAATCAACGTTTTGAAAAGGTAAAAAAAAGTTTTTGTATTATACAAACATATTGAGAACCATTTATTTAAAAGAAAGAGAGTGTGAGCTATGTAGCAATATTAATACACTAAGTGGATGACATAATGTGGATTGGGAATGTTGTAGACCTTCTTAATAGTGTCAAAGAGTATTTGAATAATAGTTTTTCAATGAAGGATATTGGCGAAGCAGCTTACATATTTGGCATAAAGATTTATAGAGATAGATCGAAACGCCAAATATCATTTTCACAAAGTACATATTTGGACAAAGTTCTAAAGAGGTTTGGAATGGAAGATAGCAAGAAAGGGTTCTTGCCCATGTTGCCCAATATGACCTTGAGTAAAACTCAAAGTCCGACATCGGCAGAAGATAGAGAAAAGATGAGTAAGACTCCCTATGCCTCAGCCATAGGATCTCTAATGTATGCCATGCTATGTACTAGACCCGACATCGCATATCCGTTAGTCTAACTAGCAGATATCAAAGTGATCCAGAGTGGATCATTGGACATGATCAAAAACATCCTTAAGTACTTGAGAAGAACTAAGGATATGGTTCTTTCTTATGGAGGTGATGAACATTTCGTTAATGGTTACACCGATGCTAGTTGGAACACCGATCCGGATGATTCTAAATCACAATCTGGATACGTATTTATTTTGAATGGTGCAGCGATTAGCTGGAGTGCAAAGCAAAGCGTTGTGGCGAGATCTTCAACTGAATCGGAATACATGGCTGCCGGAGGCTTCACAGAAGCGATATGGATGAAAGAGTTCATTACAGAGCTGGGTGTGGTTCCTAGTGCGCTGGACCCAATGTCTATCTACTGTGATAACATGGGCGCCATAGCCAATGCGCAAGAACCAAGGTCACACAAGAAGCTGAAGCATATCAAGCTGCGTTTTCACGCTATTCGAGAACATATCCAGGATGGGGATATAAAGATTTGCAAAGTACACACAGATCTGAATGTGGCGGATCCATTGACTAAACCTCTCCCAAGGGCAAAACATGACCAACACCAAACTGCCATGGGTGTTCGGTATATTACCATGTAATCTAGATTAAATGACTCTAGTGCAAGTGGGAGACTGTTGGAGATATGCCCTAGAGGTAATAATAAATGTAGTTATTATTATATATCTTTGTGTTTATGATAAATGTTTACATTCATGCTATAATAGTATTAACAAGGAAACCATTAATACTTGTGTGATTTGTAAACTTAATTTGAAGTCCCTAGTATGGCCTCTATACTTCACTAGCTTGTTGGTTGATTGATGATGTGGTTTCTTTATCATGAACATTGAGATGTTATCAACAACAAGATCATATCGTTAGGAGAATGATATGGTGGACATACTCCTATAGACAAGCGTAGCATAAAGATCAAGTCATTTCAATAGTTCAATTGCTATATGCTTTCTGATACATAGTAACCTAATTCCTTCGACCATGAGATCATGCATATTGCCTTTCTTTGGATGGATGCTTTGATGTCATCAAACACCACACCGTAACAGGGTGGCTATAAAAGTGGCATTGGGTGTTCGGAAAGTATTGGTTGAAACACATGGATCAAGAGTGGGATTTGTCCATCCACATGACGGATAGATATTCTCTGGGCCCTCTCGGTGAAATGTCATCCAATTAGCTTGCAAGCATGTGACTTGGTCACAAGGGATCACATATCACGAACGAGAAAAGAGTACTTATCGATGTGAGGTTGAACTAGGTATGCGAGATACCGACGATCATGACCTCGGATAAGTAACATATCGTGAGACAAAGGGAAATTGGTATCGTATGTAAGTGGTTCATTCGATCAAAGTAATCGTAGAAATATGTAGCCATATGAATTTCCAGATTCCTCTATTGGTTA
Organism: Avena insularis; assembly: GCA_023614405.1. NCBI lineage: Eukaryota > Viridiplantae > Streptophyta > Magnoliopsida > Poales > Poaceae > Avena > Avena insularis. Next base: position 407,548,929 of record CM042697.1, read on the forward strand.
TTGTTGGAGAAGTGTCTCGATCATGTCGCATAATTCACGAACCGTGGAGACACACTTAAGGATTGACGTTGTTTGAGTAGTTATGGTATTATGAGAAAGAGACCGAATGTTGTTGAGTCGCGGCTGGGATCCGGGATATCACGAGGTGATCCGGAATGGTCCGGAGAATAAGATTCATATAAGGAAAGTCCCGTTTCGGAGTTGGGGAATGGTTCCGGTGTTTTCATCGGGAACATTCTAGAAGGTCCCGGAATGTCCGGCACTCCGGGGGGGAAGGGTACATGAATGTGTCATTACAAGATGGAATGATTGAATCATGTACAAAGTGTTCTCGCTGTCCAAAATAAAGGGTTTATTTAATTCCTAAATTGGAAAAAGTCAAGCTGCCAGTTTTGTCAAACCGCCAGTTTGGAAAGAGGAGAAGTTGGAAACCGACTTGGGGAGTCCTCCTCCCAAGCCGGCCAGCCCTAGGCGAGTTGGGGAGGACTCCTCCCTCCCCTGGCCAGCCCTCCCACCTATAAAGGGAGGCAGGGCCTCCCCTCTAGAGACACACAAGTTCCTATCCTCTAAACTAGAAACTAGACCTAGACCCCGGTTTAGAGCTGTTTCGGTTTAGAGCCTTCTAATTGGTTTAGAGCCCTCTAATTGTTGTGTCTAATTACTAGACCACTAATAGCCTCTCTCATAAGCTCCACCATACTACCGGCTTAAGGCGAAGCCTGCGGGATCTCCCTCTACCTCCGGTACCACGCCAGTTGTCAGCCGGAATCGCGAGAGTGCTACAACCTCCGCTGCTTTGGAACAAGGAGAGGAAGGTCTTCGTCGAGTACCGGCGTGTGACCGACTGCGGGCGCTGAGAGGAGCTTGGAAGAAGGATCGTCTACGCGATCTTGAGATCGGAAAGAGTACGACTACATCACCCACGAGAATCTGCTCTCGTTAAACACTTTGGAATCTTCGAGGGTGAGTTATTCCATCGACTCGTTGCTACAATCTAGTAGATAGATCTTGGCTTGTTTGTTTGTATGCGATAGAAAATTTTTGTTTTCCATGCTACATAACCCAACAGGTAAAACCCTAGCCATGCGCGGGGCAGGGCCCACCCGTGCCTGGGGTGGGTCTGGCCCCCTGGGTGGCCCCTCCGGCTCTCCTCTGGACTTCTTGTTCTCCACGGAAAGTAATTGACTTTGACGTGTGTCCCGTCCAATTCCGAGAATATTTCTTTACTAACTTTTCTGAAACCAAAAACAGCAGAAAACAGGCATCTGTCACTGTTGCAACTTGTTAGTAGGTTATTACTAGAAAACATGTAAAAAGCACCTCAAAGTGTAGACAAGTAAAGAAAAGTAGACACAATACAATCATGGAGCATCAAAAATTATAGATACGTTTCCAACGTATCAGCATCCCCAAGCTTAACTCCTGCTCGTCCTCGAGTAGGTAAGTGATATAAAAATAATTTTTGAGGTGACATGCACCCTCACAATAAATATCCAACCATTTGCAAGCATTGAAAGCTGGGATCAAAGAAGTCTAAAAATGTGCATGAAAGATGGAGTTCTAACAATAGGACATAGTAACTATGCATGCAACATGACAAGCTACAAACAAAGATCATGAATAACATGCATTGAAAAACGTTTGTTTGCTTCACATACAGAAAACATAGCATAGTGGCAATCAGTTTGTCTCTCATAGAGTAGCAAATAGATGCATAGGACACCTTCAAAGTTCACAAGGGTGACTAGAAACAAGTAGCACAAGAACAAGTAATAACACAATATGCATCAATTAATAAGCTTTGGAACACTGCACCCAGAATGACAACTATGCTCTCTTAATGGTGCCTAAAGGTAGAAGGTGGAGACTCAAATAATAGTGGAAGAAAGGCCTTTTTGTAAAGGAAGCAGGTATTACAAGTTTCAAAAAGAGCTTCCAAAAATTATGGTACTAGTTAGCTTTCAGCCCTCATTGCCCGTATCATAAGCATCTTGAAGTGGTTAAGGTTAAAGTGGGAAAGCTGGAGTATATGCTTGACTAAGTATAACTTGGCAATCTCAAGTCCCTTGAATACGAGTGCCACACCTCATGCATACTCAACTTTGGGTCCAGGTAAGTTCTTGTCATTGTAAGTATTTGCATATCATTGATAACCGCCAACGGGGTACCCCTTGCACATGGTACATGAGCTTTCCCATAACCAAAATGACAAGGCAAGCAAACAATGAGCATCTCAACAATCTTTTTATTTACCATATGCATAGCTTTTTATTGAGGATGCTTCATAGATATCTCACTATGGTGATGCTTCAAGTTTCCACCATGATTAGGCATGGCTTAGGCTAGCGGCCCAGGCGTTTCTCTAACACAGGATACAAACTCCATGGACTTACAAGTTCCCTATTTATTTCACACCGGTGACATCCATAGACAAAAGAACATGATATCAACTGAGTACAAAGTACAAGTGCAATGTTGAAAACTTTCCCCGTGTCAACAAGGTTCTGCTAATTCCAACTTATAATTGCAAGCATATACAACAAAGTTGTCACAATGGTTCAAGTTTATTAGGGGCAAAGAATAAAGTGTGCCATAAAGTTTGTGAGGGATTTAATCACTAAGTTTTCACATAACAAAATAGTTTTTAATTGGAAGATAGTTGAAAAACAAGAATATACTTGGAATGGTGTAACACACCATGCATAGGAGTTTATAGTGGAAACTTTGGAATAACTTGGTTTATTGGGAGTTGGAAGCATTAGTAGAGTTTACTCATACAAGTGGAGGCTAGCAAAAGACTGGGAGCAACCAACTAAGAGAGCAATAATGGCCATAATCATGCAGTGCAACAAAGCATACTAATCAAAGCAAAGAGTGGTACTACAAGTCAAGGACTAAATGATCATAAAGGATAATGGTGACTTGTGAGATTCATAACATGGTGTGAGCATGTGCCAAGTCCACCCAAGCAAAGCATCAAAGGAGAATACCACAATACTATGCTTTTGCATGCTAAAACAACGCATAATTTATTCAAGGCCCATTAAGCAATCCCAATTGTTTGGAACAAGACATGCTACAGCAATAATCACTAAGCATAATGCTAAAGAAACACCTAACATGTCATGCTAAAGTCTAAGTCACAGTCAATGCAAGCTCCGCTTGCACTTACACGCAAGAACTTACTACTCCTTTCCAACACCAAGCAACTTATTTGCAATACAACACAGCGAGAATGGGGGTCCAAACTACTTTATTAAAGCAAACTAAACAACCTAAGAAAAGAAAACGAAAACTAAGACGCTCCAAGAACAACACAACTGTGCATGAAACAATAAAAACGAAGTGTCTAGACAAACCTGAGCTTTTTGTTGATGAAGAAGGGGATGCCTTGGGCATCCCCAAGCTTTGACGCTTGTACCTCTTGGATATTTCTTGGGGTGACACCATGGTGGCATCACCAAGCTTTATCTTTTGTCCATTCTTTATCTCATTGCATCATTCTCTCTTTACACCTGAAATTTTTTCCTTCATACAAAACTTCACACAATCTTCATTAGCAACATTAGTGTATTCAAAAGATATTAGACCTCTGGCAAAGCTTTGAAACAACAAGGCTTTTCACTAAAAACACAAGCTACTGTAGTAACTCCTTAAAAAATCTAAATTCACCTAAAGAGAACTCAAAAAGGAATCAATAAGAAGAAAATGCAAATAATGGCAGAAATCTTTCAAAACAGACCAGCGGGTAGAAACCGATTTTTTCGAACATATTCTGTTGCTCAAATCAAAAAGTGTTGAACTAGAGAAAGTCAGATAACATACTGGGGGATTTAATCGTAAATTTTGAGCTCAATCCGAGTTAGAGAGCCTCCTCACGAATTTTGTTTGTGGAGGACATAAATCTGTTTTAGGACAACAACTCCCCAAATCTTACTTCCCTCTCATTAGAGGTCATTCTTGGCACAAAAAGCAAGCAAAAATGATAAGGAGAGGTCATTACTGAAGTAATAACTTCAAGACTCAAGGAAACTCTTGGGTTATTGTCACATCCCAAAATTTTCCAAATTTTGAAATGTGAAAAATAAATAAACAAAATAAATAATTGTTGAAATTTAGCGTGAAAAGAAACTTTTTGCTTCTAAATGGAAACATCAAAACCCTTCTTGAAAAAAATTGAATGAAAAGAGAATCTAACAAAATTTCAATCAAGTGAAATGCTGTAACATCCCAGCATTAGAGCTAAGAAATAAGCTGAAACAGATGTGTGCATTGCATTCATGCATAGAATATCTGAATAATTTTCGCGCTTTTGAACAAAACTTGTCAAAGTGATTGAAGCTTATATCAACTTGATGGAATTGAAGTAGATCATCAAGTTTACTGCGATAAGTTTCAATATGACCTTTGCTAAAACATTTTTTTAGGTAAGGGAGATTTGATCTAAGGGTAGATCAAATGTAATTAAGGTTAAACCCTAATACATTATTTAATAGTTAATATTTGATCCTTAAGTAATCATATACTAGTGTTCATTACACACTCATGAATACCAAGTTATAAACATAACTTAAGTAATAGGAATGGAACAACTAAATCTTGATCTATCTTAATCTCATCTACTTATACCATGAGTATCATGGTAATACCTAACCTTAACTCTTTAGTGAGATTGAGTAGGAAAGAAACCAAGTCAAGATCATTCACCATATATCTTTCTTTCCATATCATCTCTATGGAATCCTCTCCTTATATTTGTTGTTCATCAATGTTAAGTAATCAACTATTGATTCACCAATTCTTAACCGATCAATTCTTGACCTATCAACTCTTGTCCTTATCATAGCATTCACTTAAGTCCTTAAGAGAAAGAAGTAAGAAGAGGTAAGTGGTAATGCTAGTTTTAGATATCATCTATAGGATGGGAGTGTTGGAAGAGGATAAGATCATTGTGATACTTGATGGAGTTAACTCACTCCTGAATAGATAGAAGAGATATGTAGAAGATATAATTATATGTTAACAAATAGGATTATAAGTATGAACATTGAAGACAGTTACCAATGAGTAATCCTATTGGATTAAGTACGCATAGCAAATGAATAACATCTCTTAATCCAATAGAGATACTAAGAAGATAATTCAATACAACTATAATGTTGTATTGATGAAAGCTTTAATTTGCCAACTAGAAACCTAAGCCATAAATGATTAAAGGATTATAATGATCATGCATTACTCACCAAGATTGAATGCTTATATCATGTATAAGTGACATTGGTGGATAAAATATGATTGAAACCTAGTATAGATATGTTATCCTAGGTTAGCCATCACATGTCACATTAATATAATGTGAGGTTGGAATGTTAGCTACTGGAGTTAAGTAGAGACAAGATAGTATGATTAAGATGATGTTAGAGAAACATTGGATTATAGAAGTAGTAGTTTCCTCTTGGGAAATATTAACACTTGAGGTGAAGTAGTTTGATGTATACATCTATTGGAGTAATGTTAAGGTGGATGATTAAGGAAAAGTATGAATGGAGTTAGAAGTAACTGTTTGTTGGAGTGGAGCTTATCAGCAGTAGGGTAGTTGATATAACCAAGTATGGATATGAGAAGATTATGAAAATTTTAGTGTCAAGCTTATTGGATTTATAAATGGATTTAGAAGAATAAATGGTGGATAAGAATATTCTTGTGAAGTAAAGCTCATCATGTTAACACATGATGATGGATATGAAGAAATAGTATATCTAGGAAAGGAATTCCTTAATTAGAAGTCTAGAATTATTGATGTATGGAAGATAGGAATTCTGGATAAAACACTAAACCCTAAATCTTGAACCAAACATAAAACTCATTTCACCTGATTGGTCTATCATCTTGTTTCCACAATGGTTTATAGGAATATTTTCCTATAGCAAATCACTTAAGCACATCTTTGTCATTTTCAACTATCATGATCACATGTGCTTAGGAACTATCTTAATTAATTCTTCCTTATAATTCATTCTGGAAAATAACCTCATTATCTTAAAAAGGTGATATCCATAATGACCACAAAAATAAAGACAATATGTTTAGCCATTCATCTTTATTCACATCAACAAAAGAATATAAGTAAATTAATCAATCCCTAAAACCCTAACTCCTATATTGGGTATAAAAAATATATACCTTGGAATTTTCTAGATTTAAGGGAATAATATTAGCCACATTAATTCCTTAGAATATCATGAATCAAGTAATGATATAGGATTATTATATTAAATTCTATCCAAACTACAAGCTAATTAAAAATTAAGTTTTATAAACAAATAAGAAAATATCCTAAAATAAATCCATGGCTTATTATGGAAAGAAAATTAATAACAAAGACTCTTACACCGTATTAAAAGGATTTTATAAAGAAAATAAAGAAACATAACAATATATGATAAAGGTTCACAAAATGATCATAAATACATTTCAATATTGCTACAATTATTTAGCAGATAAAATTCTATGGGAAATATATCCAAACAAATGAAAAATACAAATTTGAAAACAAAACAGAAAAGGAAAAAGGAATAAAGAAGAGAAAAAAATAACAGAGCAAACTTCCTGGCCGCATCCCACTTACTCATTTGTTAAATGTCGCTCACGAGCTACCACAGCTGCGCTTCGCTCACTTAGCAACAGCCCAATAACATCCCAGTTCAGGATACCCCTTTGTTCTCTCGCTGACAAGCAGGACCCACGCCAACAGAGGACCATCGTCTTCATCTTCCTCTGCCTGGTCGACACACCGCCAGCGAGACACGTAGCCACCGTCATTGTGGACCGCTTTGGACGCGAAGACCGACCCTTAATGTCTCCCTACTCGCCTAGAGTCCGTATCAGAAGGGTTTCGCAGCATAGTAAATCAAAAAAATTATACGGATGCGAACGGGAAAGCCAAGATCTAATCTAGGAGATGCAAACAACGAGAGAGATTAGATGAGATCTTCATACCCTTGAAGATTCGCACAGCAGAACGTTCGTCAGAACGTGGGTGATGTAGTCGTACTCGCTTCTCCTCCTCGCGATCCGCTTCGATCTAACACCGCAAGTGGCGATGCCTCCGAGAGATGCACACATGCGGCACCTCGACGTCTCCTCCTTCCTCGGTCCAGCAAGTATGGTGGAGAGACGGATTGGATCTACAACGCGACGGCGCGGTGCAAGTGGTGGAGAGTTTCTGCAGCAGGGCTTCGCCTACACGCAGCCGGAGGGAGAGAGAGAGGAGGGCAGCAGGGCGGCTAGGCTTGAGGGGAAGGTGTAGGGGGTGGTGCACCCCCAGCCCTCTTTATATAGAGGGGTGGGCGCCAACCCTAGCCCCTCCCTCAAGCCTAGGCCGGCGGCCAAGGAGGGAAGAGTGGGGGGCAAGTTTCCCCCCTCCTTCTAGAAGCTCCAATTAGGGTTTCCCCTTGATTGGCCGGCTGGGCCCTATGGGGCCTTGTGCCCCTGGACCAATGCGGCCAGGTCACTCCCTCATAGGCCCATGCCCCCTCCCAGCAGGTGGGGCCACGTTGGTCCCCTCCGGAAGGTTCTAGAAGCTTCCGGTACAATACCGATTAACCCGAAACAATTCCGAACTCCAAAAACTGCATTGCCTTATATGAATCTTATTCTCCGGACCATTCCGGAACCTCTCGTGATGTCCCGGATCACATCCGAGACTCCGAACAAAAACTCATAAACCAATTATCCAATCTATCCTAGCGTCGATACACGTTAAGTGTGTGACCCTTTGGGTTCGAGAACATGCAGACATGATCTTCTATCAATAATCAATAGCGGGGTCTGGAAACCCATATTGACTCCCACACATTCATCGATGATCATATCGGATGAACCAAGATGCCAGGATTCAATCAATCCCATATATATATTCCCTTCGTCTCGCGATATTTTACTTGCCCGAGATTTGATCGTCGGTACCGTCATACCTAGTTCAATCTCGTTCACAGCAAGTACTTTACTCGTTCCGTAATCCGATATCACTTTGTGATTAACTCCTTAACCACATGCTTGCAAGCGGTGTTGATATCGATTACCGAGTGGGCCCGAAGTATATCTCTCCGACTTGGGAGGGACAAATCCCATCTCGATACATACAACCCAACAGGTACTTTACGATCACCTGAGAGACACCTTTATGATCACCCTCTCATAGGATGACGTTTGATGACCTCAAAGCTTTCTTCTGATACCAGGGAGTTGTATTATCTCATGGTCTAAGGAATACAATATTTGACATAAGAAAAGCTTCGCAAAGATGAACATGATGACACGATCTAATTGCTCCACTTAGTTTGGTTCTGTCCACCATATCATTCTCCCAATGATATGATCTCATTATTAATCGACAACTCATGTCTATGGTTAGGAAAACTTAACCATCATTAATCAATGAGCTAGTCCATAGAGGCATACTAGGGACACGGTGTTGTTCATAAACCACACAAGTATTAAAGTTTCCGCTTAATACAATTCTAGCATAGAATATAAACATTATCATGAACAAGAATTATAATAATAACATCTTTATTATTGCCTCTAGGGAATAATTCCAACAGTATCCACCTGTCCCATCAAGATTCGTGCTCGAATAGAGCACAAAACCACCGCCAGGTCTCGACCATCGTCGTCGTCACCGTGCCGCTGTGTCCAACCTCGATTCACTGTATAAAAGGCAGGATAAGGATCGCCCAAGCCTCAGCTTTATGCCTCTCTCCTCAACTTCCCCTCAAATGGTTTCTATTTCCCCTCACCATCGAAGCTCCGCCGTCGGAAGTTTCTGACTAGCCGTCGATGGAGAGCATTTTGGGGTCTGTGAAGTATGTTGGGAGAAGGACCGCACCTCTATGATCACACGGGTACAAGCAGGCCCCAAGGGGAGGCTCTATCTAGGAGAATTTTGCAAGTTTAGTCCGATGGAGTTCGCCGGAATCCATGATTTTGCGCCCATCCCCGGTCGCCATCCTCGACATGGATCACCCAGCTACACTCAGGGTACGCCTACGCATCTCTGGTCCTAATATCGCTTCCTAGTTTCACCTCTAGCCCGAGTTCGTCGTGAGGCTGACGGGCACCGCCGCAGTTTAGCTCGCCAGAGCTATTTCCAGTGATCCTTCGCTCGTGCAAATACTCAATTTGACTCGGCAACGTGAGTAGTGTTGAACGCAAGCGTTCATATGCCACGGGAGGCCACAAATTGGCGACGCCGCCGTGTGCCGTCATGCTGACCTCATCAATCCGGCGACCGACGTCATCCTTGACTAGGTCATCGGGATTGACTTGGTCAGCTGCCCCGTTGGCGGGTGACGTGGCCGGTGTCCCACCAGTCAGCGACTGGGACTAGCCTAGTCTTAGTAGAAAACAATTCGAAAACTGTGCTGACGTCACAGTGACATCATGCTAACATCATAATACTTTTTATTAGTTTGTTTTATTGTTTCTAGAAATGACATGGCACAGGCCCCACTAGTCAGTGACCTAGCTTAGGTCCAGGTTCGGTGTAAAAAGTTAATGTCTATTTAATATATAGATAAAAATTATAAGATCAAATATAAATATTTTCTAAAATAATAAAATGATTCAATCTTGTTTCATTAATAACTTTTGTTTTGTAATTCAGAAAAATGTGTATAATATTTGAAAATTTGTAGAAAAATAAAATCTATAACTTAAAACTATTATCAAACATTATTATGTTAACAATTTAAATAATTATTATTTAATAAAGATTTTATAAGTAATAAAATTTTGATAATTCATATTTTAATATTGGTAAATGTTAAAAATATAAATAAAATACCTAAAATCCTAGAAAAATAAGAATTATAACTTAAAACTATAATCATGTATTATTATTTCACTTAATTAAATATTTGTTATTTATTAAGTATTTATAAAGTAGTAGATCTTATAAAAATCATATCTTATTATTTAAAAATCATAAAAATACATATAATATACCAAAATGATCGCAAAAATAATAGCTACATGTTAAAAATATAATATTTCACTTTTTAAATAAGTAAAAAAGTTTAAACACTTTAATAACTTGAATTTAAACCTATTTTCCTAGTAAATAATCCATAAAAGGGCAAATAAAATTTGCTAACATTTTTTAAAATTAGCTAATTAAATATAATAATAGTATTAATCTTAAATGTCAATAATATGAAGTTAAAATAGTTCAACACATTTTAAATACAATTTTATTGAATTATCATTCAACCATAAGTATAGATTATTTTATAAAAGGATCCCTTATCCAATATGAAATCTTCAAGAATAATTTGTGACTAAATAAAATCTTTTCCATTAATTACCTCACAAGATTATAATCATACTAAAACACTATAGTGACTTCACAAGTAGTCACTAACATGGGTTACTTTTTCACAAACCATAACCACATCTTTATGAAGAGATAAATGATTCCACTCCAGTATAATGATAAGAAACCACTACTCAAATAAAAGTATAACCATTCTTAAGTAACTTTAAGGAAACATTATAAAGTACACACAGTACAAATAACATAAGCAATATAACTTACGTCCATCTATGTCTTTAAAGTTAACTTTAGTCTACAAGCTTTAAATATAAGACTAAAGACTTTGTTATATGTTTTATAGTTAACTTTGGTTTGTTATAGTTAAGTCATAAAGCATCTCAAGTCCAAACTATTCAAGAAAGAACAAACAACCTTGACCACAATTGATTAACCACAAGGATTGTCTAAACCTTAATAAAGAAATCTTTTCTTCAAAAGTTATTCGTTTTGCCACTTAAGTCAACAGATGACAATTAATCATAATTACATTACTTTATACTTTACTTGTATACTTAGGATTGATGACGCTTAAGTTCTTTATAAGTGACATTACTTGTAAAGTAAAATTTGAAGATAAACAATTATAGTGTAAGAAATCTTGAGTAGCATTCCATATGTGTGTATCTTATTGTTGTATGATATTCTAAATACGTGTTGATCACACACACTCACAAGCCTTAACAAGAAGCACAAGTATGAAACTTAACTTAAAATACAACACATTCCAAGGAAACGCTTTCCAGTATCCAAACCCTAGAACAACGTTATCCCCGGGATTTGCGTTTATCAAGTGCATCACATTACTTAGGCATAAGAGCATATTGCTTCTTTCAACATTAGTCCTTACCGGACCAATGATGCTGATTTCAGATATTGGATCTTATATTGTCTCGAAGATCGTGAGTGCATAATCTTGCAATCACAAAAGGCAAGTTCACACTTGCTCATGTCCTTTGATTATTTTTTGTAAAGTATTTTGCAAATCCAGTGTTGTCATCACCTGCATTTGAAAAGGGTCAGAAAACACTATTTTCATAATAATGTGATTATAAGTTATTTACCATGAGGTAATAACCTACTCTGAAAGTTCCGGTGGTAAAGGAACATATTATCTAGGACTTAACAACCAATATCGCCAGTGATTCTCGCGCCGTATATTACGCGTTGACCATGAGATTTGTAATGGGACGGAGAAGTCAGCTATATATTTTCCCTCTCGCATGGAGCCAGATGTGCGGGTCGTGGTTGTTATCACTCGTAGCATGCATATTAAATGGTAATTCATAGAGGATATGCAGCATATGGGTGGGAGCCCTCAACGTCCCACGATAGTTTCGGCATCTGAACGGTCTGCACTGCTAATTGCCGTAATGCAATAGGTGGGCAGGCGTACACCAAGGAGACATGCGGGATCGTGGAGAAGGCAGTGATTGGCTTGGATCTTAGGTTGGGGCTCAAACCAAGGAAGTTTGAACAGGGACATACTCCCGGTCGTGCAACAAAACCTAAGGTCTCTCATGGGTAAAGTGACGCACCTCTACAGAGTTTAAGAACTATAACTTGTTACTCCCTGTTCCGGGAAGGAGCTGCGAACGCGGCGGGAAAGGAACTCCATGAAAGTTCTGGTAAAACCGTGAAGGCTGACGGACATAGTTTTTCAGAATAAAAGCAACCTTTGAAGAAATGTTTACCAAAACCTGCATTTCCTACGACCTATAGTCTGTGGCTGTAGATATAGTGCATCAAACACTCCTTTTCTAGTGAACTTGCTGAGTACGCTCATACTCAAAGTATCTTCTTAACCGTTGCTAGGTTCTAAACCAAGTACAGACGACGTCTACATCAAGTTATGCTCCAGGAATCATCACCAGAAGCTAAAGTTCTTCAATAAAGTCAAGAAATTCAACATATACATCAACTCAAATGAAGACGAAGTTACTGATTAGATAGGAATATAATCTCTAGCAATAGAACCTATTTCTGTAGCGTATTGCAATAGCAGCAATGCCAGACCATTAGTCAAAATATTAGTCTTATTAATATGATAGTTTTTGAGTTGTTTATTTCTGATTCTTCTTTGTAAAAAGTTTCTTTCTCTCTCTTTAACCTAGAGTATTCTCTAGATCTTGTGTAAAGAGTTGAGTTGTAACCTATAGTCATGTCTTGGACCTGCTGTGTTTCTGTTGTACCACTCTGAGGGATGTAATACTAGTGAATGGTGTTTCATTGGTATTATGTCAATGACTATAGTATACTACGTCATGCAGTGGTATGCTGGGTCACTGCAAATGCATTCATCAATGAATGTATCTTGAAATTTAAACATTGGAAAAGTCAAACCAGAACCCCAAATCTTAATGAAAGAAATTATTTCCAAGATCTCTCCAAGACTATGGATTTGTTCCATATAAAAATTTGGCAACACACATTTATAAATGATTATAAATGATAAAAAAAATACTATAAAACCATGGAAATTGGTTTCATTAAATTTGGAGCCATGGATAAAAACTTATGAATTTAACAAGATAAAAGGAATTAACTTCCAAGGATAATAAAGCCCCTAGCTAAAATCAATACCAAATCTTGAGCAAAAGTAATCCTAAAAGGAATTAAAAAGATAAACAAATATTAAATAAAATCATACAAATTGGAATCACCAATTTTGGATCTATAAATAAAAAGATATGGATTTTATAAGACAAAGAAAGAAAGAAATAAGGAATACTTAAAAGCCAAATTAAATCTTGGCCAAATCCATAAACAAATGAAAGTTATTAAATAATAAAAAGGAGAAAAAGATTATTTAAATAAAATCATAAGGACTAAACAATATCCAATTTTATTTAAATAAAGATAAATTGCCTAACCTAAATAATAAATTCCAAGAAAATTATCTAGAAGAGAATTTAAAACTTGAATTAAATCCATAAGCAAATGGAATAAAGATAGTACAAATTAAATAAAGGAATAAAGATTAGTTGAATAAAATTAATATGGACTTGAACCATATTTGATTTAAATAAAGACAAAATCCCTAATGGTAAATGATTAATTAAATCATGGGAAAAATAATTGAATATAGCCAAAGTGGATTGAAGTTATCCAATTAACCTAAAAAGAATAAAGGATTAATTAAATAAAACAATATTTATTGGAACCATATTTAAATAAAGACAAGTGTCTAATTTAAATAAATAATAAACCATAAAGGAATAAAAGAAATTATCCAAAAATGGAATTTAAAATACATTATTAAACAGTATGAAAACATACTGAAAGTTTGGAAAAGGTTTGAAAAATAAATCTGAATTCAAATGAGTGTTTGAATTTGAAAACAGAAAAACAAAAAAGAAAAAGGAAAAGATTCACAAAGAAAAAAAATAAGAAAAGAAACAGCCCAACTAAACCTACCCCCAAAGCCAGCAAGGCCACGGCCTCTCTCTTCCCCCTTGAATCGTTTCTCACCCGTAAATGAACCCAATCACCCGCTGACCAAACGACCCCACGCGTACCCCTCTCACTCACTGATTTGGCGACCCCACTGCCAGCTCATCTCGTCTTCAACCCCGCGACCAGTTCTTTCCCTCCCTCGTCGTCGTTTCTGCTATTGATAGCGCTCATGAATTCGCAGTAACACCGTGATTAATCAGCCCCGTGACCTCGCCCTTTTAAGCGTCTGCCTTTCCTCCTTTTTCCCCTCGCTCGCCCGCACCTCTCTGCCCCCAGGCTGCCCCTAATTTCACTTGCTCCACCACTGCCTCCGACGAGCTCCTCCGCCGATTCCAGCTAGCCCTCACCACCCCATTGCCCCAAACTCCCACGAGCGTGCTCTCCAGCGTCTCCCGCATCTGCCAGTATCTCCCGCTTGCACGCGTTGTGCCCCAGATACTCTTCTTCGTCTTCGACAGAGCGTCACCGCCTACTGCTCCAACTCCGGCGACTCCTCATGATGAGACCTGACCGCCCCCTCCTCCCTGGTTGCTACCCCTACAACCTCCTCTCGCTTGCGCGTCTAATGCCGCCTTTATTTGGTCTTCCCGTGGCTTTTAGCTTTTACTCTGACAAGAACCGTGCGTGCCGATGCTGTTGTGAACTCCGACGAGGAATCGCCACTGACTCAGTGTGCCCCTTTGTCGACGGCGACCACCTCGAATTTCCCCATGTCACGGCGAATATGGTAATGCCCTCCGTTCTCTCTCTCGTTTCCTATTTCGCCGGCAACGCCAACGCCAGAGCGCCGCCACCACGCGTCAGACGCCAGCGCCACAAGTTCCCGGTCGATGTGCTGATAGCCGTTAGATGCAGATCGTAGAGCCACGATAAAATCATTAAACAAAACGGTATGATTGCATCTGTGCCATGCGTGGTTATATAGATCTGATGGCCCACGATGATCTATCCGTGCGAACCGGTACTTGTCAATAGAAACACTCCACGTAGCCTGTCTTTTGTTTTAAAAATAGAAACATTTCTATTAGATGTTAGATTTTGTATAATTCATAACTTTTGATCCACACGTCCAAATTTTGCAAATTTTATACCAATGGATTCACAAAATGTGAAATATGCAACCATGCCCTTAGTTTAGTATTTTGCTTCTGGAAAATTAGTTGTTTTTGAAGAAACATGTTTAGGCCTATTTTGGTTATAAAAATTATTCTAAAAATGATTTTTGGGTAAAATTTTTTGCAAATGAATTGTTTTGAACCTAATGACCATAAAAACCAACGTGTGGATTTAAAAGTATATTTTGTGACACTAAGGAATTATTCCTTGAATAAAATCATTTCTAGTAAAACAAAAATTGTTGATTATGTTTTAAAAATAATTTTTGAGTAAAAACTTTTGCAAATGGTTTGATTTAAACTCTCTGACCCTAAACACTATGTTTTGGATTTAAAAATGTATTTGATTAACCCTAGAAAATTATTACTTGGATTAAAGGCATTCTAGTAAAACAAAATGTTGCTATTATTTAAAAATGATTTTTGGGTGAAACCTTTGGTGAATGGATTTGTACTAAACACTAACATTGTGTTTAAAAACATATTTGGCTAACTCTACAAAATATTACTTTGATTTAAAATAATTTCTAGCAAAACCAAAAAATGATTTAAAAGGCCATTTTCACTAACTTGATTTTAAATGTTTTTGCCACTTTTATAAATAACCAAGAGGTGTTTTAATATGTTTATAGCCTATTAGAAACCACTTTTCCAATAAAACAATCTTTTGCATGCTTGCATGCATTGCTTTGTTTTTATTATTTTATGTGGTGAATTGTTTGAATGCTAGTTTGAATATATGCTTGCTTGATTGAATTGTAGTGAACTTTGAAGAGTGTGACCATTTCAAGATCAAGGAGTGAATCTATATTATCTACTAAAAAGGCAAGTGGTGCTTCATACATTTTGTCCTATTATTTTCACTATGCATTAGTGATATTTTGAGTAGGACTTGCATGGAAATTTTCTAAGTATAAGCTATGCCATGGGAAATCCTATATGATGTCTTAGTAGAATTATCCTAAGTTAGGAAACTTGCCATGTTATCGTGCTTAGATTAGCTAATAGAAAACAAGGGTGGATTATATTCATGCTATGAAATATTTCTAAGTCTATGACTTGTGTTTTGTTTAATAAAACAACTATGTGAATGAATCACCTGGGTGGAATGGTGTGAATGGGTTATGTTGAGTGGTTACACAGGGCCCCATATTTATGGCCTACCCTAGTGTATCTCACTTGTGGAAAGCCACGCAAGAACAAAGAGATTTGAGATGTCAAATGTTGAGAAGCTTCAAGTGCACACACATGGCATTATGGGATCTGCCTAGATCATACAGGTTGCAATAACTTAGCCAGATGGACAGAAGGTGGTAGGGCGTGATAGGTTTGGACCACGTCCATTTGTTCTAAGGGAAGGCTTCTGAAAGATCTTGTCTCGATGCACGTCGAGTCTTGTGGGGAAAGTGCACCACCTCTCGAGAGAGTAAAATCTAAGTACTTAGCCATGTCCTCGGCAATGGACAATTTGAGCATCAAGACATGGAAGCTATCAAGGATCTCCTCATCCCAATTTCTAAGTTAAAAACTTATGGTTGAACAAGGGTTAAAGGATCACCAATTTCTATTGGTAGATGCCTTGGGTGATCTTGACAAATAAAAACTTAGTGTTTTCAAATGATAAGGAAAATCTATTTTGAGCAAAGCAAGCCTAATCTCCACTTAGCCAAATGCATATAGAAGATAGATACCACTATTCTACCATAGTATCACTTGCCAATACAATTAAAATGTATTGACCCTTGTGGCTGTAACTTATTATGTTGCAGGTTTGTTTGATGTTAGTGAAGTGTGTTGAATAGGATACAAGTCTACAACCAACATGATTGCCTATGGCACTTTGAAGATGAAGGACTCCATGCTATATAGTTATTTCTGCTGCATTGTAATGAGATAGCCCAATGGGCTATGTAAGATGTAATGAATTATTTTATTCCTGGTTATAAAGTTGTATTATGACCTTATTTCTTGATATTACATCTTAAACTGTGGATGCTAGCTATTGATCCAAAGACTAGCATTGTAAACACAGTGATCTCTACCTTATCAGGTTGGGACCTCTATAGTTATCTCCCAACAAGTACTTTTCTTTAACGCCTTTAAGTTAGGCACAAGAAGCAAGAAGAATCAAGTATTTTCAAATGAGGAAGCATTAACATCAAACCTTGCTTTCAAAGGAGGAGCAAAAAGCATCTTCTCTCTTCTCATTGGGAAGTGTTCAATACCTTTCTTGAATGGAAAATGATATTTGATGGTGCCTTCTTTCATATCAATGATGGCACCAACTGTTCTAAGAAAAGGTCTTCCCAAAGTAATAGGACAAGAAGCATTGTATTCAACATCCAAAACATAGAAATCCACAGGGACATAAGAATTATTAACCATGATGAGATAATCATTAATACTCCCCATGAGTTTCTTCTTAGCATTATCATTGAGTGGGACATCCAAATAACAATCTTCCAAAGGTGGCAAATCAAGCATTTCATAAATCGTCCTAGGCATAATAGAGACACTAGAACCAAGATCACATGAAGCTTTGAGGTCAAAGTCATTCACTTGCATATTAATAATGGGTTCCCAACTATCTTCTACTTTCCTAGGAATAGAAGCTCTGTGTTTTAGCTTCTCTTCCTTAATCTTAACAAGAGCATCTGTAATGTGTTTGGTAAAGGAAACATGCATATCACTAGCATCAGGACTTCTAGCAAGCTTTTGCAAGAACATAATCACTTCAGAAATATTGCAACCATCAATATCAAAGTCAAACTTAGCATCACTACTAGTAGGCTCAATAGGCTTAGGCATAGTAGGAGTAGGAATAGGGACTACTTGTGGTTTAGTGGTGCTAGTGCACACACTATTGTTTCTATCAATTTCAGCTTCCCTTTCCCACTTAGCATGAAGTTGAGCTAACAACCTAACATTTTCATCAATAGTAACTTGTATGGCATGAGCAGTAGCAAAGGTATTTTCCATGGCTTGAGGTTTAGCAGCCATTTTATTAATCAAGGAGGACTGAGCTTCAGACAAAGAGGATATATTTTTCTCAACAGTTAAAAGCTTTTCCTCTATAGTCTTATTGAAAGTGGTTTGTTTACTAATAAAGTCTTTGAGCATGACTTCAAGTTCAGAGGGGGCACTTCTAGCATTATTGTAAGAGTTTCCATAGAAATTGCCATTATTAGGAGGATAAGGCCTATAATTGTTGTTGCTACCAAAATTGTTCCTATAGGCATTGTTGTTGAAATTGTTGTTTCTAATGAAGTTCATATTAACTTTCTCTTCTTGAGCAACCAAAGAGGCTAAAGGAACACTATTAGGATCTAAAGGAGCTTTCCCATTAATAAGCATAGCCGTAATAACATCAATCTTTTCACTCAAAGAGGAAGTTTCCTCAACAGAATTTACCTTTTTACCATGTGGAGCTCTCTCAACATGCCATTCAAAGTAGTTAACCATCATATTATGAAGGAGCCTTGTTGCAGCACCTAAAGTGAGGCCCATAAAGGTACCTCCAGCAGCTAAATCCAACAGATTTCTTGAGGAGAAGTTCAAACCTGCATAAAAAGTCTAGATAATCATCCAAGAAGTGAGTCCATGAGTGGGGCAATTCTTAACCAAAGACTTCATTCTTTCCCAAGATGGAGCAACATGTTCACTATCAAGTTGTTTAAATTTCATAATATCACTTCTCATAGATATAATCTTAGCAGGAGGATAGTACTTTCCAATAAAAGCATCTTTGCACTTAGTCCAAGAATCAATACTATTTTTAGGCAAAGAAAGCAACCATTCTTTAGCTTTTCCCCTCAAGGAGAAAGGAAAAATCTTGAGCTTAATAATATCTCCATCTACATCCTTATACTTTTGCATCTCACAAAGTTCAACAAAGCTATTAACATGGGCAGCAGGATCATTAGAACCAGCACCAGAAAATTGCTCTCTCATCTCAAGATTCAACAAATTAGGCATAATTTCATAAAAGGTAGCATCAGGAGCAGGTGGACCAATAGGTGTGCTAAGGAAACCATTGTTGTTGGTGCTAGTGAAGTCACACAACTTGGTGTTCTCAGAAGAGTTCATTTTGGCAAAGGTGGGCAAGCCAAAAACAGCAGCAACATCTAGAGTAGGAACTATTTTTTTGTGTTTTTGAAAGAGGCAAGCAAACCAAACTAGACTAATTTTTTGGGTTTTTTAGAAAGAGGCAAAAAAACCAAACAAAAGAAAAAAAAGCAAACTAAAAATAGAGTAAAGAGAATGGAAGTGAAGGACTCCCCTTGTGAAGACGTCCTTAGCCTCCCCGGCAACGGCGCCAGAAAAGCTTGATGCAGCGCTAAGTTAATGTAGGAGCGCTTCGTTGGGAACCCCAAGAGCAAGGTGTGAAGCAGCACAACAGCAAGTTTTCCCTCAGTAGAAACCAAGGTTATCGAACCAGTAGGAGGAAGGAAATGTCACACAGGTGTTGCAAGCAACGCGGAGACCTGCACAACACAAACTCAAGATTTTGCCCCAACGAATCAGTGAGGTTATCAAGCTCACCGGTTTGCTATAACATAGGATTAAATGTATGGTGTGGAAGGTAATGGTGGTTTGCAGCAAGTAAACAAGTAACAGTGGAAGATGTATCAATGGTAAAGATTGGACTGAGGTCCATAGTTCACTAGAGGTGCTCTCCTTAGATAAACAACATGGCATGAAGGGTAAACAAATTACAGCAGGGCAATTGACAGGAACTGAGCAAGGCATAACAATACAATTACTAGTTAGAAAGATCCTATGAGATTCGATTGGGCAATACAACAAGATACATAGACCGCCATGCAACTGCATCTATGACTAGAAGTCCATCTTTAGGTTATCATCCGAACCCCCTCCAGTATTAAGTTGCAATCAACAGACAACTGCTTTAAGCAAAGTGTGTAAGGTAGACAGTCCACATGTTCCATGAAGAAGAGACCGTTGTTTTCTCCCTAGTGGCAACAGCACATCTACAACCGAAGAGATTTCTGACACTTCCCTTGAAAACTAGAGGCATGAACCCACTATCGAGCATAAATACCCCCTCTTGGAGTCACTAGCAACTACTTGGCCAAGATAGCTACTAATAACGGAGAGCATGCAAGATCACAAACAACACAGACATGATAGAATCATAAAGACAAAACCATTAATAAAACCAACATAATAATCTCAATATCCATCGGATCCCCGCAAACACAACATGCATGATTACAAATAGATTAGATCTTGATCATGAACGGAGCTCACAAGATCTATACATGAAAGCACAAAGGAGGAGATACAACCATCTAGCTACTACATGGACCCATAGTCCAAGGTGGACCAACTCAGGCATCATACCGGAGAAAAGGCCTCCGGGATGATCTCCCCTCCGGCAGGGTGCCGGGAAGAACTTCAGATCCCCCCGATCTAGGGACAATGGTGGTGGTGGCTACAGACGGTTTCGTGGAGATTTGATCGGGTCCTTAGGATTTCTGCATCAGGGGGCTTCTTATAGGCGAAGGGGGAGATCGAGGCGGCCGCCAGGGTGGTCAAACCCTAGCCAGGCGCGGGGCAGGGCCCACCCGCACCTGGGGTGGGTCTGGCCTCCCTGGCTGACCCCTCCGGCTCCCCCGTGGACTTCTTGTTCCCCACCGAAAGTAATTGACTTTGACGTTTGTCCCGTCCAATTTTGAGAATATTTCTTTACTAACTTTTCTGTAACCAAAAACAGCAGAAAACATGCATCTGGCACTGTTGAAACTTGTTAGTAGGTTAGTACCAGAAAACATGTAAAAAACACCTCAAAGTGTAGACATGTAAAGCAAAGTAGATACTAAACAAGCATGGAGCATCAAAAATTATAGATACGTTTCCAACGTATCAAGCCCATGTGCGGCGCCAGGATGCATGGCGCCGCACGATGTGGCGCCACCAAGCCGTACGTTGCACAGTGTGATGCCATGCAGCCTAGCGCCGCACGTGGGCTCGAAAATAGACCTAACCTTCTGTCTATTTTCGAGCCCATGTGTGGCGCCAGGCAACACGGTGCCGCACAGTGCAACGCATGACAGAAGGTTCTGTCTATTTTGGAGCCCATGTGCGGCGCCAGGCCGCACAGCGCCGCACAGTGCGGCACCACACGACCATGCGTTGCACGTGAGGCGCCTTCCCTTGTGGCGCAGCACATTGACTCCGCCCTTTCCTGGGCCTCTTTGCCCAGCACAAAGCTCATGTGCGGCGCCGTGCCCTGTGGCGCCGCACTTTCCTGGCTTTACTTTCTGCTTTTCTTTGTCTGTCTGTTTGTTTGATGGCACGAAAACTGCATGTGTTTGTTTCTTTGAGGGCACGACAACTACATGGTTCGACAACTACATCACAACATGGTTCAAACGACACAAATTCATGACATGGTTCGACAAATTCACAACATGCTTCGACAAATTCATGACACCATTACAACTACCAATTTCAAACAACACCAAAGTACCAAGTTCAAACAACACCAAAGTTCACGACATGGTTCGACACCAAACTAGCAAGTGCAACATCTACTCTACTTCCCACGGGTTGTCTTCGCTCCTCGGCCCCTTCTCACGGGCATCTTCCTCCTCCTCCTCGGTTCCTCTTCATCCTCCACCTCTAAACGATATGGATGCTTGGGCTTCTTTGTCTTGGCCATGGAAGGGTCAGGTGTGTAAGGCTTCTTGGGTTGCCTTGTCTTGAACATGTAGTCGAACCGCTCATGGACCTTGTGGCGAGTGTAGTTTCCCAATATCATCTCATCGGAGATTCTTTACTCATCTTGGGGTTGTCAACAAAAGAAGATTGGTAAGGACAAATTCAGGAGAAATGCAAGGGAGGGCGGGGGATGCAATGGTTGTACTACCTCGGGTGTGTTCAACTCGTCCTCGGATGTGGAGTGATGATCGCTAGAATTGTCATCTTGGGGCGTGTTGGAACATGATGCGGACGGTGTTGCCACATCGGGGTCACGACAACCTAGCAAGTTTGACAGCTACCTTAACCGTTGGCCCTGCTTCTTAACGAACTCACAAAATAGACCCTCTCCCTTCTCTTCGCTAGGGTATGTGTCCAAAGTGTCCTCGCATGCATCGGCGGACTTTCTTACCTTCGCCCACTGTCATAGACAAGAAACTAGTAAGTTATCCATGCAAGGTGTGAGAGCTCCAAGACGGAAAAAAATATTCGGCACACTTTACCACAAAGTTGACCAAGGGAGAAAACTTGTCTTGTCGCCCTTCTCTGACCATGATGTTGTATTGTTCAGTTGAAAGCTCATCGAACACCAATGGCTCCTCCAAGTTCGAATCCCGAAATGCCCGTAGGTATATCTCCACCCGCGCGTTGTCAATGAACCATGTGATGTAGTTGTTGAAAGCATCCCAACTGAAGGGCCTATCTTGTGTTCCTTTTGCTTTCTTAGCCTCGATCACACACCTCCTGAATTTCTCAAGGTGCTTCCTATGAATCTTGGGCCAATCCATCTCCTTCCTCTGCTTCTTCCTGTCCAAGCAGCACACAACAACAAGTCCTAGAGCATTATTTGGTGAATGATAAGTACATCACATGGTAAGGCAGTTAATAGCTTACCTATGGAGCCCTAAGTCTGTGTCCTTCCACTTAGGTGGGACAATCTGAAATAATCCAAACTGGGTCATGACATGCTGTGGCTGGTGATACTCAACAGCCCACATGCACACCATGGGGCAATGCATTAGACATAGACGAGATTCTCTGAAGAAAATAGGGTTAAGGCGATAGTCCTCTGGAACACCAAAGCGGTACCCTCGACCGTATGGCTCCGACGTCACGTGCAGCATACCACACTCATGTCAAGTTCAAAGATTACAAGTTCAAGACATATAATTTACCTCACCCGAGGAAATTACCTGATCCATGGTGATCGTGTCAAACTCGTTGGTGTACCTCTTGTATGCCTCCACTAGGTCCGTTGGCGGTTCGGAAACCACATCCCACTTGTAAGCCCACATGGGGAGAAGGTCATCGTTGCCGTTATCAATATAAGGAATGAATGTCAACAATTTCGGCCGTCCAATGGGGAAGCGTTCCCAGCTCCACACCGAAAGAAGGAGCAAACAACCACCAATCCCTGAATTGGTGGCTCTCATAAGACAAGCATTATCCAGATACATATGAAGTGAACAACCATTTCGTAAGAACAATTTTTTTGAGGTAATGCACAAATATACAACAACATTTGTAAAGATCTGATTACCTGACGGTACAACCAGGCCAATGCCGCAGAACCCCAACCGAGGGTAGAGTCAAAAGTAAGGAGCAACTTGAGCCAATGCCACTGAGCATGATCCCCACTTTTGTTAGGAAAGAGAGTCCTCGTGATGATGTACCACACATACACATGAGTGTATGTCTTGATCGTCTCCTCATCAGCATCCTCGGGGCAAATCTTGAAATTCTGGATGATCCAACTAAAAGTAGCCCTAGCAGCGACCCTCAGTCTTTCCCCCTTCGAATTTATATCCGTGGGTGGATCCTTCCCTATAAGGTCAACCATCTGCTCACGCCACCCGTTTGAATCTGAGCTTATGCACACAGGGTTTCCCTCGATTGGGAGTGCCAGGATCATGCTCATGTCCTGCAAAGTGACCGTAGTCTCACCGGTCCTAAGGTGAAAGGTGAGCGTCTTTGGCCTCCACCGGTCCACAAGCGCGGTGATCGCAGTAGGGTTGAAGGTCGGTGTGGACCAAGTGACCATGTGGATAAAGGGGAGCATTCCTAGCTATTGGATGTACGGAGTGTACCGCTCATCATAAGGCATCTTGTCGGACGAGACCTCGTGGTACCTAAGTCGAAGGGGATGAAGCTCCTGCAAACATACAATGGCAAATATTAGATTTCCATCTAAACAAACATGGCATCTTGTTCGACTTGCATGGAAGTATTTAGTACCTGTCTCTTCTCCGACATCTTGTATGCACGGTGTTGAACATCATAGTGAGCATTGTTTAGAAGGGGGCTTAGAGACATCCTACATATTGAAAACAATAGAGAGAATAAGAACAATTATAAACTGTCCATCTTATAGTTCTAGCATATAGTTCTAGCATCTAGAATTGCAAGCTAAATCAACCATCTTATAGTTCTAGCATATAGTTCTAACTTTTGTCCATCTTATAGAGACATCCTACATATTCATCCTACTCTACCTATAGTTCTAGCATCTAGAATTGCAAGCTAAATCAACCAATTAGAGTTCTACCATATAATTGTAAGATAAATCAAAACACCAACTAGAGTTCTACCATATCTCCATCTTACTCTAGCCATATGGAATTGCAAATATGAAAAAGCACCTAACATATACTTCAAAGATAAATCAACCAACTAGACTTCTACCAAAGAGTACTATGCCATATCTAAACCTAAATATCAAATAAGCATTGCAATGATTCATCTCAATCTCTAAATATAATTGAACCTAGGGTTTCATCGAAATTTGAAGAAAAGGGGAAATTAGCAAGAATTGTTTGGACAAATAGCAAGGGATTTGAGAGGAAATACCTGGGGGAGGGATTGGGAGCAAGATCCTTGGACAAATCTAGCAAATCTTGAGGTTTTAGAGAGGGGAATCACCGGGGCCAACAAACCCTAGCCGCCATTCGCTCATGTGTGGGTGAGAAGAATGAGATGGGTCTAGGGAGGGCTGGCGCCGCGCTGGTACAAGACCTAATGTGCGGCACCACGCACGCTGGCGTTGCACTACACAGTGCAGCGCCACATGGCATGGCGCCGTACTAGCGGGACCGGGGCCCACGAGGCCACGGGTGAGCCACGCTGGCAGGTGCGTGGCCCCATGCCTCATGGCGCTGCTCTTCAGAGTGCGGCACCACCGTCTACAGCGTTGCAAAAAGGGTTAGTGGAGTAAATTTCTTTTGGCCAGAGTTCATTACATGAATTTGTTATTTTTATAGGTTATTTTCGTCCAAATTGCCTCCAAGTGAAGCAGCAGGCTCAACCCACTTGACCGGTCTAGAGATATTGCGCTTTCATTACAAAGAGGAGCGAATCCATCTTGATTGGCCATGTCTTTATGCATGAACATGAATAATAAGAATGGAAAATGTTCCCACTCCTCTAGGGGATACCAAGATCGCATCCCCCGAGTCATTCCTGCGACACGCGTGTGACCCAGCAGGCCCCAACATGATTCAGTTTCTTTTCTCTTCCCTACCCATGCACTATCTCGAGGATAGATCTCACTGCCGCCCGAGCTGGTGTCTGTTGCCACCACGAGTCACCGCCACATCCCACCGGCAAGGTCCTCTGTGTTCCTTCAAGATCTCCACCTCTTCCTACTCCCTCGCACCTCGCTGGCCTCCCATCTCCAAACCACGACATGGGCCATCCCCGCTTGCTACCTCCATGGGAGCGCCCCATCGCTAGACCTCCATGAGAGAACCCCGTCGCCGACCGCCGCCTCAATGAGAGGGCCTGTTCCACCCTACATTGGTCCTCCCCCTCGCCTCCCACCTCATGAGCTCGCCTCGTCGCTAGCGACACCTCCTGTGTGCACGCGCGCACCTCCACGAGCTCGCCCGCTGTTGGACGCCAACACACCTGCCATCTGTAGTGGTGCTTCCATGGGTGGCGACGGTGTGAGGTGGTGCTGCTGCCATGGACCATCGATGGGACGTGTTTATAGCAGCACAAATTTATTGCCATGGGCCATGTGGGTGGGTCCCACCTGGCCACCTCCCTCCCTATGGCACACCTTCTCCCTCCTCCCTCTCCTTTAGTCCCACCCCGGGACTTGAGGAGATGGGGTCTCCCATTTTCCCCTATATAAGGAGGGTACTATAGGTGGAAAATACACAACAATTAATATATTTTCTAAGGCAGTTTCCTTAGAGAATCTATATCTCTCTTTCTCCCATTGATTTTTGCGATGGCTCGGTTCCTAGAAGAACTGTACAACAAGAGACGATGCAACTGTAGCACACCGTTGTGCTTCAGGAATTCCATCCAGAAGATCTACTTTTGCACTCTCGGTAGGTATCAGAGAACTGGAGGTTGTCATCGTGCACCTGATATATATGCGAAACCGTGGAGGTGCTACCACTTGTGGCACCTAGGTTTGTCGTGCAAGGACCATGGTGGCTTGCGAGAGCTTAGAGACCTTGAGGTCAGTTACGAGTATGACCACATCATCCACGTTCCCCGTGGAACGTTAAACGCTTTCGGTCTATGATGGTGGCTTAGTTCAATGTAGAGCTTCATTGGGATACCCCAAGAGGAACGTATGATGAGCACAGCAGCAAATTTTCCCTCAGAAAGAAACCAAGGTTATCGAACCAGTAGGAAGAAGGAAACGACTCAAATGTGTTGCTAGAAACTTTGAAACCTACACAACACGAAAGAAGTCTATATAACCCCCATAAGTATCCGAGTTTGGACAGAACACCCCCTCAAGTTTAAACTAGAACATCTAACCCCCACAACTATCGAAAACCATGTAAATGACCCCCTAACTCGTTCTAAGATATTTTGCTTACATGGACCTGGTTTTGCATCAACGGGACAACTAATCATTGACTTCTGCAACATGTTTCCTGAGTTTTTTATTTCTTTGTGTTCTTTGGTCCTCCCATGCGGCGTGAAATACAAAAAGTACCAGAGGCTAAGTTCTGAACGCGGTTGATCTTCGTGTACTGCATGCCCACGCGAATTTTTAGCAGTAGCTCCATCTTTCCTGCCTCGCCCTAACAATGGCTTCGATTGCACGAGGGTGCCGAGCCACTTGACGTTGGAGTTCACATACAACTTAGCTCCAGACAACGCTATTCTGAATGCTGATCTCAAGCGTCACTTGGTTGTCGGGAACACTGTGGAGATACACACACCTAAAAACATCATAGAGTTTGAAAACCAGGAAACCGAACCTGACACCCCTGTGTCGCCCTCCTCTGGCGAGACGGGGGGAATCATGGCTTCTGCCGCCTCTTGAGGCCACCTCTCGCCCTCCCACGCTTCGCTGCCGCTGGAGGGGGTGCCGGCGAAGCTGCACATGCCCCGGGGAAGGTGGAGGCGGGGCATCCCTTCTCCTCCCGTGGAGTTTTTCTAGCGGTGTGTGGCGACGACGGGGCGGTGGGCGTGCGCGGTGGCACGGAGGGCCCTATGGCTAGCGGCGGCGGGCGGGCGTGGCAACACATCGCTGGTTGGGGGCGCGGGGCGGTGTGGGTGCGGGCGTGCCGGATCTGGGGCTGCGCGGGCTGGTCTCGAGCTTGATGGTGGGGTCCTGGTGCTTCGGGCGGACATGCGACGGCTCTATCGGTGTCGTGCTGCTGCGGATCGGCATCGGGTGGCTGTGACGGTGGCGCTGGTGATGGCCGGCGGTGAGGGGCTGTCGGTGCCTGGTCGGTGCCTTGTTTTGGGCTGAGCGGGTTGTGGCCCCTATGGGCGCTTTGCGGCCTCCTATGTCTTGGCGCTGGGGCTGCGCGGCGCGACACTGCATGAGGGCCACGATGGTGGCGTGGTAGCTGCGGGATGTTTCGCAGCGAGTCTGCTTGGTGTTGTTGATGTGGTTCATGGTTGTTGGCGCGAGGCGAGGCTCTCGACGGGCGGCGCATGGTCGGAGGGCTCGTCGTGGTTGCGTGGGCTCGTCCGAGGCTTATCCTGGACGACGGGGAGCCTAGGCGTGGCGGCGGAAAGATTACTTGATGATCGTCGAGAGCTTGGAGGAGGAGGGGAGGTGTGGTGGTTGTGTCGGTCCTTGTTTGGGCGGGCGTGGGGGTTGGAGACTCTTCGCTGGGCGAAATACTTGTCCTAGCGACTTGCCGGGACCGACGACGGTGACGCCCGTGGGCACCGCATCCTTCTTGAAGTCGTCATCGAAAGCGGGTGTTTCTTGCTCCTTCGCCCGGGTTCTCCGATGAAACCCTAGATCCCTCGCGAGATCGGGCGTGGGCGGCACTCTTGTGTTGTTTTGCCTCTTAGGGTATCGCTTCGGACGTCCGCCGAACTGAGGGACCTGTGGAGTGTTCTAGTGGTTTGGTGAAGACGGGTTCGTCTTCGGCCAGGCGGGGCGTGTCCCTGGGGCCGGCTTGGTAGTTGGAGCGGCGGATCCGGTCTTTCTCCTCCGCTTTCGCGTTGAGGTGTGGTGTCGACGTGGCTTGGTCGTCGACCTGTGTGGAGCGCAGTCTCAGGACTAGCGTGTGATGTTGTGTTGTACGGTTTTTCGCCCAATTTTCCTGATAAACAGGCCAGCTCTTTTCTACTATATCAATGAAAGGCAAAGCTTTTGGCTCGTTTTTAAAAAAATACACATACCTAACACTGGTGGAAAAAGGGCCTCCAGTCCCGGGCCGCAACTGGCTCTAGTCCCGGTTTTGGGCCCGGGTCTGCAAAAACGGGACTAGAGGCCCCCCTCTAGTACCGGCTCGCTACAGCCCGCGACTGATAACAACCACGTGGCTGTTTCAGCGCCGCGGGGGGCGGAAACCCTCTAGTCCCGGGCCGTAACACCACCCGGGACTAGAAGGTTTCCTACCACAGCAGAGAATTGTGTGTTTCTCTGCCGCGACAGAGATTGTGTATTTTTTTTTTTGCCATTTCGTTCCTTTTTCGTTTTCTGTTTCACTATAATTCAAACATGTATTTCAGTATAAATATTATACGCTACTACATACACACTACACGTCGATGCATTTATATAATTAATCGATCCCTTGCAAGCATACATATAATCAATCATATCAAAAGGAAGAAATGTTTTGAAATTACATGGTCATTGATGAATATATATATATCATATGAGCTACATGGAGATGACTAAGGCAAATCGAGTTCCACGTCATCTGCTCTCCATGTACATCAAGGACTTCTTTCATCATAAATCCCACCAGCTCCTCTTGAATTGCTCTTATGCGCTGGTCTGGCTCTAGTTTCTCCCGCAAATCATAAATATAATGTGAGTCAACTTTCCGCTCACTGGTCAACTCGCAGATGTACTCGCAGACGTAGTATCCGCATAAATAAGTTCCCGGTGGCTACTGTAAACTCTTCCCCATTTTATAAGTTAGCTCCTCTTTGAATGGACCTGGTATTTTCTGTATGAACCGTGTCCAACACCTGCTCGGCAAAGAAAATGAACAAAGGAGTTATTAGTTACTTGATATCAGGAAATGAATGAAAGACGACGATATAATGCGATAATGATTGAAATTACTTATGGAGCATTGTTTTCATGTCTCTCCACTTCTCTTGGTCCCAACTTAATGAGTCGTGGACTTCAACTAGGGAGTTGTCAACTTGAATGTTTAGCAAGATCCAGTGGAATCTGCGGACGTTTACATCAGCATACATGCATAGCTCATCGAGTAAGCAAAAATAAAATATGTACAAGATATAAACACTCACTTGAAGTTGTAAGGAAATAGTATTTCCTTAACAAAATTATTCTCGGTTAAGAACCTGCACAGGTCTTCCTCCACGTCCTTAGGGTGATTCTTTAACGTATATTCATTAATGATATATGGGTCAATGAACCCAACGTCGTATCTTCTAGCTCTTTTGCATTCAAGCATATTCATTCTGCAGAATATAATATCATCATACAAAAGAATATATAGTTAGGATAATATATTAAATGCAATGAACGAGCTAAAGCTACAAACTTAATTATAGAAATAAATAACTTACAGACAGTAGCAACCAATGATAGATTTGTTGAGGGCGCGCTGGTTGTATAACTGAAACAGTTCGGTCATTTGAACCTGTATCGAGTATGGTTTGAAGTGATGCTCCATTCTAACATCCAC
Organism: Avena insularis; assembly: GCA_023614405.1. NCBI lineage: Eukaryota > Viridiplantae > Streptophyta > Magnoliopsida > Poales > Poaceae > Avena > Avena insularis. The sequence goes on from CM042697.1 coordinate 407,578,697, forward strand.
TAGAAACCAATCTTTCTGATGCTTTTTTGTGCTTGCGACATGTACCATTCGTGTAGATTTCGCATATGTGTGGATAGACGCGTGAGCTCCTCATTACTGACTAGAGGCTCCCCTTGGACATACCGCAAGATTATCGACCCCATCGGCGTATCTTCATAGCCTAAATATTGACCAAGAGACATATTTGCTTCGTTAGCAAGTGCTTTGGCCTGCGATACAGTGATTCCCATAAGTGCAACATTAATACGGGCTCTAGGGTCCATTATTTGCATGTCTATATCCATTTCAGCTCTGAAGGCCTTGTCGAGGTCTGAAATGACTTTGAGCGGGGCGACCGATTGATTCTTCTGTGCTCCGAGCTGGGCAACTTGCTTCCCGCTTTTTGCACTTGTGATTTTTTCTTACGTTGCTTAATAATCTCCCAGTCATAGTCTGATTCCAGATTCATCGATATCTGGGATGGTTGCTCAAGAAAGGACTTAGCCCACTTTTTGGTTTTTTGTTATATACCGGCTTTGGCTCAGGCTTTTTGGGTGAAAAATGCGCCTTAACTTAGGCAGCCACATCCGCGTTAGTTTCCTCATCGGTCTTGTCATAAGGTCTCTTTGGAAGAGCCGGCGGGATATCGACTATCTTCGGTGTTTGACCTTTCTTTGATGTGGGGCGCGGGGGACCGTCAAACTTCCGTTTCTTCGACGAGGTAGTAGTATTGAACGGAGGCGGAGCCGGAGATCGAGTTGATGTACTCCTGCTGCAGCGATCGTCAGCGGGGCGGGGTGGACTTGGAGGTTGGCGATAATCGGGTTGGGGTGGACTTGGAGGTTGGCGATAATCGGGTTGGGGTGGAGTTGGAGGTTAACGATATTCGATGCGGGGTGGATTTGGATTCCTTGGAGTCGGTGGCCTTGGCGCCGAGCCTGGAAACTTGATGTACTTCTTATTCCATAGAATGATGTTGCGCTTGACATCTCCTTGTTTCGTAAGGCCTTCAGGCGTAGCGATTTCAATCTCTAGGTCCGCAAAATCCTCCACTATGTATCCACCGTGACACGAGCATAGCCTGGTGGGATCGGAAGTGAATGGTGGAGTTCTCCAGGTAGACAAGGTAAAGCAGTGCCGATCGCCACCTTGAAGGACAGGTTGTTCATTGGCTGATGTAGCTCACATTGTGCCATCTCTCTGACATCATCAACGGGGTAGTGAGGAGCCGGTGCATCATCTAGCAGTGCTTGATCATCAGCACGGACCTCCGTGGAAGCCACGCTGCTTCTCCGTTGGCTAAGATCCAATGCAGGATCATCGGATCATGGGTGAGTGAGTTGACGACGATGGCCTTTGGCTAATTTCATGCATGAGGTTCTTCAGATCATCTAGGTCCTGCTCTACCCTGGAGATCCGGTCTGCCTCCCGGTCCTTCTTTCTTTGACGGCTTCAGAATCGGCATTGTCGAGAAACCCTTTCTTCCATGAGACACCGGGCCTTTGCCTCGTGTTCGCCCTCCCTTTTAGGATTCCATAGGGCGGTGTCACTGTCGTTTCTCTCTCTCGGGACGGAACAATCCCAATTGAGCATCGTTCATTGCTTTAATAAGGTCTTCGGAGGGTTTTAGAATTTTCTCATGAAATAATGTCTTCCCTATTTCTGGGTCCAAGGATCCCCGTGTCTGCATTACCAAAGTGCTTTGACCTCTCGGGCCATACATCTGTACCAGGAGTGACGCCTCTAGCCCTCATTTCCTTCTCCATAGTTTCCCACTTAGGGACGGCACTCTTGTAGCCACCTGCCCCCATTTTATGATGGTATTTCTTGTTGGCAGCATTTAACGCGTTCTTTGCCGACTTTGCCTTTGCTTTATCAGATTGCTTGTACTTTACAAAATCGGGCCACTGTTCTCTCAACTTCTCGTTTACTCCTTTGAAGTCTAGAGTTTTCTTTTTCGCGACATACTTCGCGTATAAACTTTTCTTGTGGTTCCGGTACAGTTCAGCCATCTTGCTCGGTGCCCACTCCTTGACTTTCGCTCTATTTTCAAGCCCACCCGGCCTTAGGGTAATACAATATACCTCAAATTCCTCATACTCTGGAGGTAGTATGAAATGTCCTATGAGCTTCTGCCAAAGGTCATCTTTGGCATCATCGGTGACATAGCTATTGGATTCTTCACCGGGTTTCTTTGACTTATTCCATTCTTGGATGGTGATCGGCAGGTTGTCCCTAACAAGCACCCCGCATTGATTTATAAACATCCTCCGGTGCTTCTCTGGAGCAATCGGTTCACCATCATCATCTATTTCTTCGATGGTGAACCTCTGATTACCATCCAACTTTTTGTTCGGCCCTCGTTTCGTTCGAGCTGTCGATTGCTTCGATCCGGTGGGCTAAAATAAGAAGAGAGAGTGATTAATATATATCTAGATCAGTTAATGAATAGAGGTAACACGAGACTTTATATATATATATATGTACCTCGCTGGATCCTGTCGAGGGGCCATCATTATTGTTGTTATTTGTTTGCCCTTCGTCCATCTGGTCTTCCGCTTGGTACATTAGGTTTTCCTCTAGTCCATCACCGGATGGATTCAGATACGAGGATATCTCTTCCTCGAGCAAAATATCTTCGGTGCCGGTAGTAATATTAAGAGGAATTTCACCTCTTATCATGCCCTGAAGAAAACCTTCACCGATGCGACCAGGATCTTCGGATGGATCCATGACTTAATTATCTATAACAAAAAGAGAGTTAAACAGGTTAGAAAAAACAATAATCCTAATAACTAAAACAATATAATCCTAATTATAATAATCCTAATATTATTTGTGCTAAAACAATAATCATAATAACTAAAACAAAAAATAACCCTAATAAAACAATAATCCTAATATTATTTGTGGTAAAACAAAAAAATAACTAAAAAAATATAATCTTAATAAATAAAACAAAAAATAACTAGAACAATAATCCTAATCCTAATTCTAATATTTTAATTAAAACAATAATCCTAATACTAATCCTAATAACTAAAAAAATATAATCCTAATTATATTAATCCTAATATTATTTGTGCTAAAACAATAATTATAATAACTAAAACAAAAAAATAACCCTAATAAAACAATAATCCTAATATTATTTGTGGTAAAACAAAAAATTAACTAAAACAATATAATCCTAATAAATAAAACAAAAAAATAACTAAAACAATAATCCTAATTCTAATATTTTAATTAAAACAATAATCCTAATACTAATCCTAATAACTAAAAAAATAATTCTAATCCTAATAACTACTAAAACAATATAATCCTAATACTAATCCTAATAACTAAAACAATAATTATAATCCTAATAATTATCCTAATACTAATCCTAATAATTAACTAAAACAATAATAATCCTAATCCCTAACTAAAATAAAAAACCACCCCGGCCTCGATCGCTCGTCGATCACCGACGCTCATGCAACCGGCCTTGACGCGGCGAAGGCAAAGACGACGGCGTGAAACAGCAATGGGCGTGGAGCGCGGCCTGCAGACGGAGCGGAGCGGAAGGCAGCCTGGCACAGGCCAGCAACCTGGCGTGTGAGTGGGCGGCGGACGGCACCTCTCTTCTTCGCTCTGCGTTAAATTCTGTGCTTCGTCTTTGGCGAGAAATGCAAGTGTTGGGCACAGGGGCGGTGGCGCGCGGAATATAAAGGGCCACCTCTTTAGTCCCGGGCTAAGCCACCGCTCGCGACTAAAGGGTCTTTAGTCGTCAGGCTTAACTCCGACTAAAGACCCCCTTTAGTCGCGGGTTAAGCCACGGCCAGTGACTAGTGTGTATTTTTCGGCCGCTTTGTTTTCGCGGGCGTAGGCAACCTTTAGTCCCGGGTCCAGCCACGACCCGCGACTAATTGTTTTTTTGTAAATTTTCTTTTTTTTAATTCAAAACTAATATAAAAACTTTGGAAAATCATATCATTTATTGTAATAATCCAAATAAAACAAATAATATGTCTATTATTATCAGAAAAATATAGAGAATCTTAATATAATTTCCATTTATCTGTTTGCATCATTTATAAATTATTTCATTTGTAAATTTTCTTTTTTTAATTCAAATCAAATATAAAAACTTTGGAAAATCATATCTTTTATTGTAATAATCCAAATATAACAAATAATATGTCTATTATTATTATCATAAAAATATAAAGAATCTTAATATAATATCCATTTAGTCCCGATTGTAGTCACAAACCGGGACTAAAGATATTTCCCACCGCTTCCCGCCAAGTTTTCCCGCCCTTTCCTTTCTACGAGAGCTTTTAGTCCCGGATGTAGTCACTAACCGGGACTAAAGATATTTCCCGCCATTTCCCAAAGCTTCACGCCAAGTTTTCCCGCCCTTTCCCTCTATATTTAGGGCAATCGCGCCATGGCTATCCACACATCCACACCTTCCTCTCTTAGAACAATAGACAACGCCTACTGAGCCATTCTAACCCTCGAGGAGACCAAGGCGCTGTCCGCCTCCAACTACCCTTGTCCGCCGGGCTACCGTCACCGGCCGGATGTCGAAGGCCGGAGGGGTTCTGTCCTCCTGTCCCTCAAGGTTCCACACGCCAGGCGGCCATCACAAACCACTTCTACCACGAGCTCACGCCGGAGCAGCGGATGGATCCCCAGTGGTATCCCGACAACTACAACACCTGGAATGCCTTCTTCGCTAATAGGCGGGAAAGGGAGCTCGCCAGGTACGAGGGTGATGGCCCGCCCCCGATGAACCACAACGAAGCGGGTCGTCGTCTGTGGTGGGCGAACCGTACTATCATCGGAGTGATGAGCTACATCGCCGGGGGAGACCATCCTCGCCAGCGGTGCCCACGAGTCCACCCGCCACAGAGCCACAAAAAGGCCCCACACCGACCCGACGGTAGCGGCATTGTCTTCCAAGAGACCCCTCCCCCGCCCGCCGTGAATCCGAGGCTGGAATGGCCCCTGGTATATGCCATTGATGGGCTGAGGATCCCCGGAGTGGCAAGTGACGATGACGATGATGATGACGAAGAAGAAGACCCTGAAGTTGCGTACTATAGGACTAGCCATGATTATGACTAAAGGGGGCGGCTTTAGTCCTGAGTGTTAGCTAGTCCCGGTTTGTCCCGGTTTTTAATATTAATAAATGTCTTGAGTGTTACCTAATAAAGAGAGGGTTCATCTTTAGTCCCGGTTGGAGAAACCAATCGCGACTGAAGGGATTGCGGCAGACTGTGCCAGGCAACACTAATAATAGGGGTGAGTGTCGATATTATGTCGTGCGGCTTATACCTTGTCCCGGATGATGTCACCAACCGGGACTAAAGATGAACCTTTAGTCCCGGTTGGAGACACCAACCGGGACTAAACATGAGTCAGCACTAATAATAGGGGTCAGTGTCGACATTATGTCGTGAGTGTCGACATTATGTCGAGCTGCTTGTACTATAAATAGGCATCCTTGTGAGTCCAGTCCTCCAGCCAGTTTGAGGCATCTCCAAGATGGTTTTCGAGAGCAGGGACACCCCTACGGCCAGTTCGGGAGATGCGACGGAGCCCCTCCTCCGCATCTCCGAGAAACTGGTCATAGAGGCACTCCATAATATGTGAAATTAGTTAGCTCCAGCGTATTGATCTAGTTAGAGAAGTTACAAGCTGCAAGATGGTTTTCGAGAGCAGGACACCACTACGGCCAGTTTGGGAGATGCCGACGGAGCCTCCTCGGCATCTCCGAGAAACTGGTCATAGAGGCACTCCCTAATATGTGACATCACGCGTTTGGAGATCAGATCTTAATGGTAAGTATGAATCGGGACTAAAGGCCCTCCTTTAGTCCCGGTCCAGCCACAAAACGGGACTAACACACTCAAGATTGTTTGCAGACAACACTATAAAAATGGACACATGCATGGAGCATCTTCACTCATAAAATGTTACAATTATGACATATCATTTCTTTGCGTGTGTTCCTTTCTGATCCCGTCGTATCCATGGAGCATCTTCATTCATCAACATGATGCTTGGGTCATCCTTCACCGCGAAGGGCAGAATTTCATGAAACTTATCACAATCTTCTGACATGTCTGTCTTGTCCTCCACTCCCACGATGTTTCTTTTTCCTGAAAGAACTATGTGACGCTTTGGCTCATCGTCTGATGTATTCTTTTTCTTATTTTTTTTCTAGGTTTGGTAGACATGTCCTTCACATAGAAAACCTGAGCCACATCATTGGCTAGGACGAATGGTTCGTCTAAGTACCCAAGATTGTTGAGATCCAATGATGTCATTCTGTATTTCTTGTCTACCTCAACCCCTCCTCCTGTCAGCTTGACCCATTTGCACCGAAACAAGGGGACCTTAAAAGTAGGTCCATAGTCAAGTTACCATATCTCTTCTATGTAACCATAATATGTGGTCTTTGACCCATTGTTGTCAGTTGCATCAAAGCGGACACCACTGTTTTGGTTGGTGCTCTTTTTATCTTGGGATATCGTGTAAAATGTATACCCATTTATCTCGTACCCTTGGAAAGTCGATATAGTCGAAGATGGTGACCTAGACAACAAGTATAGCTGATCTCCAAGAGTGTTGTTTTTGATGAGATGTTGCAACCAACCAATAAACTCTTCATGTGTTCATCTCTAATCCAAGAGTCATGCTTTCCAGGGTTGTTGGAGCATAAGATTTTCTTGTGTTCCTCGATATATGGGGCTGCCAAGATATAATTCTGTAGAACGGTGTAATGTGCTTCGGTGTAAGAATGTCCGTCCCTACATATTATTGATTTCCTTCCTAGAGTACCCTTTCCACTTAGTCTCCCCTCATACAGCGATTGAGGAAGACCAATCGGCTTAAGGTCAGGAACAAAGTCAACACAAAATTAAATGAACTCCTCTGTTCCATAGCCCTTGGAGATGCTTCCTTCTGGCCTAGCACGGTTACGAACATATTTTTTTAAGATTCCCATGAACCTCTCAAAGGGAAACATATTGTGTAGAAATACAGGACCGAGAATGGAAATCTCTTCGAATAGGTGAACCAGCAGGTGCGTCATAATATTGAAGAAGGATGGTGGGAACACCAACTCAAAACTGACAAGACATTCGACCACATCATTCTATAACTGTGGTAGATCTTTAGGATTGATTATCTTCTGAGAGATTGCATTGAGAAATGCACATAGCTTCACAATGGGTACTCGAACATTATCTGGTAGAAGCCCCCTCAATGCAATCGGAAGCATTTGCGTCATAATCACGTGGATCTATGAGACTTTAGGTTTTGGAACTTTTTCGCCATATTTATTATTCCCTTTATATTCGACGAAGCCAAAGCGGGACCTTAATACTGCTTAGGCATTCAAAAATATTTCCTTCTCTTGTTTGGTAAGAGCGAATCGGCATGACCTTGAAACCATTCGGATGCAGCCATCCGGTCTTTCATACGTTGATGGTCCTTTCGTGCTTCCGATGTATCTTTTGTCTTCCCATACACGCCCAAGAAGCCTAGCAGGTTCACGCAAAGATTCTTCGTCACATGCATCACATCGATTGTAGAGTGGACCTCTAAGAATTTCCAATATGGTAGCTCCCAAAATATAGATTTCTTCTTCCACATGGGTGCGTGTCCTTCAGCGTCTTTTGGAACAGATTTTCCTCCAGGACCCTTTCCAAAGGTTACCAGTTGATCCAAATCTTTGACCATATCAAATATATCAGCACCAAGACGCTCCTTAGGCTTCACGGTGACATGCCGCATCGCTGAAATGCTTGCCTTTCTTTCTTAAGGTATGCTTGGCCAAAAGAAATTGATGATGCTCATTGTATACATTCTTCTTACAATGTTCTAAATATATACTTTCAGTCTCATCTAAACAGTGTGTGCATGCATTGTATCTCTTATTTGACTGTCCTGAAAGGTTACTAAGAGTAGGCCAATCATTGATTGTTACGAAAAGCAATGCTCGGAGGTTAAATTCTTCCTACTTGTGCTCATCCCACACGCGTATCCCGGGTTCGTGCCACAACTGCAAAAGTTCTTCCACTAATGGTCTTAGGTACACATCAATGTCGTTGCCGGGTTGCTTCGGACCTTGGATCAACACTGGCATCATAATAAACTTCCGCTTCATGCACAACCAAGGAGGAAGGTTATAGATGCATAGAGTCACGGGTCGTGTGGATCGAGCTCTGCTTCCCCAAAGGGATTCATGCCATCTGTACTTAGACCAAACCTTAAACTCCTTGGTCATCCGCAAAGTCCGGTACTTTCTATCGATTTTTCTCCATTGCGACCCATCAGCGGGGTGTCTCAACATCCCGTCTGACTTACGTTCCTCTTTATGCCATCGCAACAACTTGGCGTGCTCTTTGTTTCTGAATAAGCATTTCAACCATGGTATTATAGGAGCATACCACATCACCCTTACAGGAACCCTCTTCCGGGGGGGCTCGCCCTCAACGTCACCCGGGTCATCTCGTCTAATCTTATACCGAAGTGAAGTGCATACCGGGCATGCATCCAAATTCTCATACTCCTCACCGCGGTAGAGGATGCAGTCATTAGGGCATGCATGTAACTTCTGAACCTCTAAACCTAGAGGGCAGACAACCTTCTTTGCTTCGTACATACTGGCGGGCAATACGTTATCTTTTGGAAGCATATTCTTTATTATTTTCAGCAACTTTTCAAATGATGAGTCAGGTATAGCACACTCAGCCTTCCATCGCAGCAATTCCAGTGTGCTGCCCAGCTTTTTCAGACCATTTTTGCAATTTGGGTACAACAACTTTTTGTGATCCTCTAGCATGTGATTGAACTTCTCCCTATCCTTTTCAGTTTCACAATCTATTCGTGCATCGGCAATGGTCCGACCAAGATCATCAGCGGGTTCATCATGTGTCTCTTCTTCATCCTCCCCTTCAGCATCACCCATGGAAGTATCTCCGTACTCAGGGAAACCATGATAGTTGTCATCCTCCTCCTCTTCTTCATTGTATTCTATTATAACCCCTCCCTCTCCGTGCTTGGTCCAACAATTATTACTGGGCATGAAGCCAGACTTCAACAGGTGGTTGTGAAGGGTTTTTGAGTCAGAGTAATCCTTATGATTCCTACATCCATTACATGGACAGAATACAAAACCATTGCGCTTGTTTGCATCAGCAACACGGATGAATTCATGCACGCCATTAATGAACTCGCCAGAGCGTTGGTCAGTACCGTACATCCATTCCTGGACCATCTGCATTATAGTAAAAGTATATCAAAAACCATTACACAACATGATAAAATTATTACAAGTTATATTGAGAGCTTCTAGAGCATTAATTTTGAATTTTGAAAAATTTACATGCACCAATTTGTGAATTGGAGAAAACAATCAACATGATAAATGCGGAGTTTTTTATTATTGTTCTATCAGTGAAAACCTCATTCCATTCTAAGCTCTGAAACTCTAAAATTACACATTTCAATTTTTAGTAACTATGTGCCTAATCAAAATTTGTTACACATATATATCAAAATCCTTCTAGCTACTTCTAGAGCATGCATGCATTTGATCCATATCTCTATACTTCTAGAGCATTATAGAGCTAAAGTAGCAATAAGAGATGAAAGAATGAAGTTCTAACCTTTTAAAGCTTTGGATTTAGGTGTTGCAAACTAAATCTTGACAAATCTTGAGAAAAAAATGGCATGAACTCTCTTGCTTATTTGAGAAAAATGGCCACCATATGCTTTAGGACAGGTGGATAGGAAGCTGTATATATACTGATGGACAACTAGTCCCCGAAAAGAGCAGCTGGCCTGCTCCAGGTTATTAGTCCCGGGCCGTATTCTGGACCGAGACTAATGACCTGGTCCGGCCCGGGACTAGTCACTACGGCCGTTTCTAGCCGTTAGAGGCATCACGGCCCGGGACTAGTGCTTCCACTAGTCGCGGGCTGTGACAGGCCAGGACTGCTGGGATTGTTCTGATCGAACCGAAGATGGTTTTTCCAGTAGTGTAACATGTTCGATACAATGCAATAAGAACAAATGCATGACGGTTCTTCCACGCAGCAAATGCTTGGATCAACGCGTCACTTCATAAGATACTCGATCAACGTGGACATGTCCCTGACAGTGGCAAGCATCAAGAGCGAGTCCTGTAGTCAACGGGTGTGGCGAGATTGCCACCGCGATGGACGGTTTCAGAAGCGCGCGTAGGGCATCGTACTACACTAGCTCGGTGGCCGCAGCCTCGAACGCACGCACAATAAAAGGGGCGCTCCGGATATGCCGATGATGGGCTTGTTTGTTGAGCGCTTGTCCCTTGATCTGAGGCCATGCGTTTGGCGTGATGTCTGGAGCTGCTTGAGGTGTGAACCTTCCTAGTCCTAGTATTCACCTGGAGTGAGCACGAACAAGCATCGACGATAACCTAGTTTTTGCAGACCGTCGGTGTGATCTAGCGTACAGCAGTGTGCGGACCGTCGGCAGTTGCGTACGCATCATATCTGAGATGAGATGATGTGTGCATGCTATTGGGGCTGATGCATGCATGCTAGATGGAAGTGAGGCATGCATGCTAGTAGATAATGGTGAATTCAAGCAGCAGGGCTGCTAGCGCAACTAGCTTGGGTGGTATCTAACCGAAAATTGCCCCGCTTGAACAAAACAAGGCCAAGTCACCAAAACAGGCTTGCAAAACAGCTTAGACTGGGTTTAGGGGGTTATTTGCATGGTTTTAAATAGTTGTGGGGGTAAAGTGTGCTAGTTTGGACTTAAGGGGGTGTTGTGTCCAAACTCTGATACTTGTGGGGGTTATATAGACTTCTTTCTGCACAACACAAACTCAATACTTTGCCCCAACGAATAGTGAGGTTGTCAATCTCACTGGTTTGCTAAAAACAAAGGATTAACTGTATGGTGTGGAAGGTAATAGTGGTTTGCAGAAAGGAAACAGTAAAAGTGGAAGATGTATCAATAGTAAATATTAGACCGGGGTCCATAGTTCACTAGAGGTGTTCTCCTTAATATAAACAAACATGACATGCTGGGTAAACAAATTACAGCAGGGCAATTGACAGGACTGAGCAAGGCATAACAATGCAATACTAGACATTCATGATCCTATAAGATTTGATTGGGCAATACAATAAGATACATAGACCTCCATCCAACTGCATCTATGACTAGTAATCCACCTTCAGGTTATCTTTCGAACCCCCTCTAGTATTAAGTTGCAAGCAACGGATAACTTCTTTAAGCAAAGTGTGTAAGGTAAACAATCCACTTGTTCGATGAACAAGAGACCGTTATTTTCTCCCTAGTAGCAACAACACATCTACAACCTTAGAGATTTCTGTCACTTCCCCAGATTAAATAGAAGCATGAACCCACCGTCGAGCATAAATACTCCTTCTTGGAGTCACTAGCATCTACTTGGCCAAGATAGCTACTAGAAACAGAGAGCATGCAAGATCACAAACAACACATACATGATAGAATCAATAAGACAAAACCATTAATCAATCTGACATAGTAATCTCAATATCCATCGGATCCCCGAAACACAACATGCATGATTAAAAATAGATGATCTTGATCATAAATGGAGCACACAAGATCTAAACATGGTAGCACAAAGGAGGAGAAACAACCATCTATCTACTACATGGACCCGTAGTCCAAGGTGGAGCTACTCACGCTTCATACCGAAGGCTGGCATGATGATGAAGAAGGCCTTCGGGATGATCTCCCCTCCGGCAGGGTGCCAGGAAGAGCTTCAGATCCCCCCGATCTAGGGACGATGGTAGCGACGGCTACAGACTGTTTCGTGGAAGATTGATCGGATACTTAGGGTTTTGGTATCGGGGGCTTCTTATAGGCGAGGCAGGGGGCACCCAGGGTGGCCGCACCCTCCCAGGTGCGGGCCAGGCCTGGCCGCGCGGCCAGGGGTTGTGGCCCTCTGGTGGCTCTCCTCCGTCTCATATTTTGGCTCCGTGTTCCCTACGGTAAAATATTGACTTTGGCTTTTGTCCCGTCCAATTCCGAGAATATTGATTTTCTGCCTTTTCTGGAACCAAAAACAGAAGAAAAAAGGCAACTGGCACTATGGCATCTTGTTAATAGGTTAGTCCCAGAAAACATATAAAAATACCTCAAAGTGTAGACAGAGCAAAGCAAAGCAGATACTAAACAAGCATAGAACATCAAAAATTATAGATACGTTTACGACGTATCAATCTACAAGGGTATGTTATCGAAACTTATCTGTTACAACATTACTCCTAGATAGATATTGGTATTTTGGTGTTACCCTAGTTAGGATTTTTTTGTGTTTTCTGCTTCGAACCCCTTCAAATGTATTCGGCGAGTTCTCTCAGGCGATTTCCGGCTTGTTTCAGTTTTTTTTCTACAACAATTTTGTGGTTTTTCTACAATAGCGCAAAGTTTTTGCTACGAGGTCTCCACTACGAGAAAGTCTACGGTGATGTCTTCGACAAAATAAGATTTGCTATATTAGTAAATATTTTTTGCTATAATGTCTCCGACGAGGTCTCCATCAATGGTAGTTTTTTTTTATATTTTTGGGAAGAACCATTTTTTGCTAGCAAAAGCAGAACAAATATAGCAAAAGAGGGATGAAAGACGGGACGTGAAGATCTGACCGTTGATCCGTCGTGATCTGACGGTTGGGGGCCCAGGGGATGGAAAGACTGGGGATGCCTAGCACTAGTCTTAGAAGAGCTCCAAACTCCCTGGTTTTAAAGGCTTGTGGGTGCTTCCGGTTTGAATTTCGCTAATAAGTTCACGTGTTGCCACGAAGGGGCTACGTGTCGAGCTAACTCTAATTTTAATTTTCAGAGTCGGTTCCTTTGGGCTTTTGGGGTTAACGAGTAGGGTCATCTATAACATACCACCTTTTGTGTAATATTAATAAAGACATGTTTGAGTATTGCATGCATGCATTACACTTGCACCTTGCTTTAATCAAAATATACACAAACAAAACCGTAAATTTCTCCCTCTCAAAACCATTCAAATGGTTTTCGTATTTTGAAAACTACCCAAATGAGTGGAGCCTAAATTAAATAAAAGGATCCCACAATATCTTTATAGTTTTATAAAAGTCCCTGGTAATTTTGAAAATATTCAAAACAGAAAATAAATTGAAAATACAAAGAGGAAAACACAGAACAAAAAAAAGAAAAGGTTTTTGGAAATAAAAATCTAACCCTAATCCTATTGGTCCGCAGCCCATCTCTCTTCTCTTCTTCCTGTCGCTCACTTCTTCCTGTCGCTCACGCGCGCGCCGTAGCCAGCCCAGGAGCAGCCAATCTGGCCCATACAATTTCATCGTGTCTATCACCGTCGTCCACCTTGCGCCACAACCGCAGCAGTTGCGTGGCGCCCGCACCGCCACTCGCCGGCTCCAAGATGGCCTCTGCCGCCCCCCGAACACCTACAAGACCCCCTGGCCGCCGCGGATGAACCCTAGGTGTGCCCCACTTCTCTTCTTCATCTCCCTCTCTCGTTTCGGCGCCATGGCCGACGAACCCTAGCTTGCAGTCTCTGCCGTTCTCGCCATCTCCGGCCACCCCAGCTCAAGCCGACGCCACCACTGGAACCGTCGTTCTTGAATCTCTATCCCTAGCCCCTTCTCTCTCGCGTGTGTGACCCTAATCGCCAGAATCGAGACCTCCTTCCACCGTCGATCCTCGTCGTCCAGGAACTCGCCTCGTCGTCAAGCTCGTCGCGCTTAGGGTGAGCTTCCCATTCGCGTGGTGCTCTCCATTCTCTCTCTCTCTCTCTCTCTCTCTCTCTCGCCCTCTCACATGAGCCCGCTGCCGCTTGATGGAGCTCGGAGACGACGCCCAATGACTATTAGGGGAGCGGCGCCGCACTCAGCGTGCTCACAGGCAAGCCCGTCGAACGCCCCCGCCTCCTGCAGCCCCGTAGCGCCAGCCTCACTCTCGATCTGAGAGCTCTGCCATTGCTGTCATCATGCTAGCGTAAGCATGATGCATTAATACCCTTTTTCTTTATTTAAATTGTTTTTAGTAATTGTTTCTGAAAATTAATAAATCCTTGTGGGCCCTACCTGTCAGAATTTTAATAATTTCCAATAATGTTTTCTGAAATGAATAAACTTATGACATATGGGCCCAAGTTGGAAAATAATTTAAATATTCCAAAAATGAATTATAAATGGAGAAATTCACAACTAATTCATTTTAAATTAGAAAAATACAAATGATATATCAAAATGTTCAGAAAAATGGGATCTATCATTTAAAAATGTAAGCATCCATATTTATACAACTTTGAACCCTAACTTGTTTAGAGGAACACATACACCCCCTAAGTACCCTTGGTTCGATGGTCTGCCTACTTAGGGATTTTCGGAATCTATTTAAACCGATGATGCATCTAGGGCTATTATATTACATGTAGTAACTTATATCCTCCATATTGTATGAGCATTTCACATGCCATGTGTTGAATGTTGCTTTTCATTTTTTGGTGATTGGTTCTTCGCGAATAGGAACCGAACCCGAGGCTGAAGTCAACGCCACCGAAGAGCAGTACTAGTCCAACAACGGACAAGGCAAGCGAAGCCCCACTCATACATATGAATCCTATGTTTACAAAGTATTTCATTCTCGCCATATGCATGCGATTCCACAGTCTTTTATCAGTAGATAGAGTACTCCTATCTGATGCATGTTTCCCTTTGTGAACTATAATACCTAATCCACTACTCTTAGCATAACTAGGGTTTGGCTTACGAGCATCGCTAGTGCCACAATTCAGTCGAGCTTATCCATGCTTAATGGTCCAGTACCGATCATTCAGATGATGTGCTGGAGGTGCGAATGGACCTAGTTTGGTAGGATGTTGTGATATGATCAGAGGTGAATAATAAACATGCTAAGGCAGGTATGGGAGGCCACGTTGGGTGTGGTTTTTGTAGTTCCATGCTAGCCATCCTTAGGAACTAAGTTCTCTCCTCTTGAACCAAGACGAGCGTACAACCACAGGGGGGCCTAGAAACTCCCTCGACTCACTAACTTGCCTAGTTGATTCCATGAGTCACATAGTTCGGGCTTTCCATTCGACATACGCATATTGGCTGTTCTTGAATGGAGCTGAAGGAGGTGCATTCATAACAGGTAGGTAAGCATGGCAGGGAATGGGAGAGGCCCGGCCTCCATAATCTCAAACCCTGTTCACATCTCTGGGGACCGGCTTCGGGACTTGACCTGTTATGGTGACATCTCCTTAGTGTGTGACTCATGGTCTCGGTGAAAGCAAGGTAAAGTTCGTGGTTAACCACTCTATGCCGGCCTTCCAAGAAATATGGCTAATAATTTGGCATTAAGAATCGGTTGGTATGTGTGGGTAAAGTTGTGTAACCCTAAAGGGTTATAATCTTTTCGAAAAGCCATGTCAGCGGTTATGGACGACATGGGAATGTATTCTGTGATCATATAAAACTATAACCGAATGATAAAACTTGGCCAACTAATGTGAGATCTGGCATACTTCCTTAGGGTTGTTTGAGGGGGTAGTCCGGAAGAGAGGTTCAGTTGATGATGGTACTTGGTGGATTCGAGGATGATTCCGAGAGCTAGAGTTGTAGTCTTCTTATCCCCTTTGAAAATGATCTGATTAGACGAGCTTCTTCTCCTTCTTGTTTTGAAAACGAAAGATGGCTTTATGCAAAACAACTCCACTAGTCATTAGTCTTGCGGAGTACACCCTGTACCCAGCCTTGCCTTGTTGATGTTTTTCTACAGATGAAGATGTGCCAACTGAAGGTGGTTTCTACATCGATGTCGAAGAGTATTCGGGGACCCCGGGCAGCATGCCTAGGATCTATGGAAGGTTCGTTACTTCTGTTTAAGGCCTCTTAGGCCCTTTGCTCAGTTTGGTTGTTTAGAACAACTTGTTTGCTTCTGTTTTTTTGTTATAATGTTGGGTCTCTGACCCTGGCTTGTATGACTGGTTTGTAACTCTCTTAAGAGTTTACCTTATTAATGTATGGTTTATATGTTCTGTAATGTTACTGATCATTCCCTGCGTGCTTCGGAACTAAGGTTAGGCTTATGTTAGATGAAGATCTGGTATTTGTCTATCCCTGATCACGGGTCATGATATCATACAAAAAAAGGCAAAATGTGTGGGGATACTGAGACCATCACCCGACCTATCCCTCTCCCTCTCTTCAGGTTCTCGCGTGGGAAGTGACGATCGGCGCCTGCCTGGTGCGCTCCATCTCCTCCAGACCAGGCCCATTCAGCGCGCAAGGTGGCAGATCAAGATCGATGCCTCCGTCTTGTGCGCCGCCGCCACCGTTAGGTCGCCATCGATGGCATCAAGGAGGTGCACATGGGAAGGGGCACAACGTTGCACGGCTTCGTGGGGATGCCGGATCCGGTGTTCAAAATCGCAGCTGGCATCGTCCATTCTCCTTTACGTGAGGTTAACTCCATCATTGTCCCTTCCCTGTCCCTTTTTGTCTCATCAATGACCATTGTTCCCTTTGTAAAAATTGATTTATTTCTTTTTTATCCGATTTGTGGTAGTCGTTCATTCACCAAGCCGAGAGACGAGAAGCGATAGTTCTTCATTTTGGCTATGGACGATTTGAGGTACAGCATGGTGAGCCTTCCTAACTAATTGGCCTTTTTTGTCTTTCATTGTTTGATTTATACTGTTGCTTCCTAAAAAAAGGTTATGGGGGATTGGGGCGTTCAAAATTTTACTGAAGAAAAAAGAAAGAGGTGGTACCTCAGAATCAGGTGCCACAGCAAAAACATTGTTAGCCATCCTTTTTTATTAGATTACAGAGACGTGCTTACTTTTTATTGCGGCGTCAGTTTCGTTTGTAGCTATATAGCACCATACGGTACTTATATTCATGAAAAGGATTTATATATAGCATGTCCATAGTATATATTTGCTTCATTATATTTTCCTTTGAAAAGAACTGATTCAGACTATTGCTCCTTTGTTTTTCAAGTCCTTACAATGCCAATCCTTCCAAGTATAGTTGCTTAGCTGATACAATACCGACCATAAGTCATAACTGGAATGCAACAACCAACAATGGTATCTGCTTAACAAAACTTAGTGATTCATGGCAACAGATCTACATTCATGATTATTGGCATCCTGTATCGTAGCTTCTTCTTTACAGAATTGCTAGACAAGTATTTTCCATCTCAGCTCCATGCGATCTCTCGATAGCAGACAATATTTAGCGGCATGACAAAAGGAAAACTAGAAGTATCTTGCCAACTTCCAGCAGAGAGGATACCTAGATTCCAACTTCTTCTCAAGAATATCTGTACACAAAAGGCTCACATTGTGAACATAAGCGGTCTCTCTGATTTTGAGACATGTTCATTCGCGTGTCCTCTGCATACCTATGCATCCAGCTAGACCTAAAGAATGAACTTTTGTTACGGAAACGGCAGGCGTTCTACCTATTTTCATTAAGAGGGAAAACCCCACACATATACATGGTTTCATGGCCAGGCCATTATGAAAGAATAAACATTTTGTGGTAAGCAAAAAATGGGATATTTTTTTATCCAACTTCACTAGCTGGTGTATTGATCATTCTTTTTCTTTTTTCTACCTGCAACATGAAGTAATTTATGGACTATAGGATGATATGAAGATGTGCATGCATGACCTCAGCGATGAACAATCAAAATTTGGCAGACTGGTAAGAAACTTCTTGTTTTATAGGACATGGGTTCTCCTTCTGTCTATAGGTCAGGGATAAGCCATTGGTCATAGCAGGAAGTTCCAAGGAACATATGTGCTCATCCTTTTGGTGGATGTTTGTATCTCAATCAGAACCAAATCTATTTATATAAATGGATGCAATTGCTTCCCAATTATTATTAGTTGATCTCTACCTTCATGAGATAAGCCTGTTGTTCTTTCTTAAAAGGCATGCATTTGGGTACGGTGAGATATTTGCTTGAGATATGGGCTCAATGTCACCATTGGCCTCAAGATTTTGCTAAAATCTATAATTTCAGTTTCGTAGGCAATAACCACATCTGCTTGACTATGAACATTGTTTATTGTGTATAGAATTTACTCTTGGCTTCCTTACTAATTGAATCATGCAGCTAGCTTAATTAGCCATTGCATCCATATTATATGTGAGTTAGAGGATAGATGAGACAGTCACAGGCACGTAGGTTAGATGGATTCTTACATGATACATGTTAATTTGATGTTCCTGTTTACTATGGATATCAAGGATGAATTACTGTTGAGTGGTGGTGTTGTGTACTTGCTGTGGAAAGGGAATAAAATTGAGCTGCTTGATATTTTGGCTTTTTTAGTTACATATTTTAGTTTCCAGAATGCTAATTAGTTGTATGCAATTGCAGTATCTCTTCCCTTCATCTAACAGGCTGATAAGAAAACAAAGCATTGGTATTCCATGCAATCCAGCAATAATGGGACTCTTTGGTGCATCCATGAGCAGCATCAAACATTATACATGGAGGTCAGCTACTTGAACACCACATTTTTGCAATCAAGCATGACCACAATGACTAGAAGTTCTGCGTTTTTGCCTAGTCATGCTGCCGCCTTGATGATATCATCTAAAGATGTGATCCCCGGTCCTTGTGCATTGTTTCCTATATTTTTAGTGCATTCTAGAAATAAATTGTTCATGCTTATACCTTCTTTTCTAAATTAATGGTTTAATTAGACAAAATGTCCCTTGAAAGTACCTTACATAGAAGTGGATTTGTTTCAGAGCTTCAATTCAGTTATAGCTTCAATTATGTCTCTACTTTCGAGAATACATGTTCCTTTCTTCCCTCATGGGACCAAAATAAGTAAAGCATGTTAGATATTAACTGAAAGAGAAATTCGTGATTACAAAACAGTTTATGGTGTTAGCGATCGATATATTTAGAAAAATACTTTACTAGACTAAAACCGTTGTAGGAGAAACTGATGAATTGTAGTGACGGAAGGCTGTAATACTTGCATCATCGAGGTACTTTATCAGCTTACTAACAGATTGTTCTCCCCTCAAGTGTTTTCTTGGTTCATGACCAAGTAAACCTGAAAAGTTTCAACGGTTGTTCTTCTGTGTTGTAGCTAAGACCAGAGCCTGAGCTTAATCCTTGAATCCTTATGTTATCGGAGTACACATAGTTTCAGTTGCACTTTAATATCTTATTAAAACAAAAAACAATGTATATTCACCTGCAGTCATCTTGTGTGAGAGCCTTAATTTTTGTGCAAAATTTACTATAAGTATTTGTAACCGATGCTTTATGAATCATACCGTGTATTCACCTTTTTATGACTAGAGGATCCATCTTTTAGAAAGTTAGTGGCGATACCTAGGTAAGTAGTTTATTTGACAATTAATTTGGTGAATGGTACACTAATTTTTTTTGTTGTTAAAGAAATTCAAGGGCTTTGTATTCACTATTATCATGGGAGCCTTCACAAGCTAGCTTAATTCAAAAAGGGGAGTATCTCTTCCACTCGACTGGGTGGCTGTGGTATTTATTTTTTCAACAACCCTAGGGAAAAATGGATTTTATTCTAGAAGAATGGGGAGGGAAATTTACCTGGTTGTCAACATCATCATAAGTAGCTTATGTAGGGTTCGCAGCATAGAAAACAAAAAATTTCCTACGATGTGAACTATGTACCAAGATCTATCTATTAGATACAAACAACGGGCGGATATATATCCGTAGAGAACATACGCTTGAAGACCGACAAAGCTTAACGAGTTCAACTCGTGGTTGATGTAGACGATCTCTTGCCGATCTCAAGATCGAGAGGAAGTCCTAGCGCCGCAAATCAGCAGCGCATTCGTGCTCGCACACACGTTCGAGGCACCGAGCAACCTCCGCTTCCTCGCTCCAGCGATGCAGCGGAAGCACAACTCTTTCTTGCCGAATAGCCACCGGAAACATGTATCTCGCTAGTCCGAGACCATGGGGGATAAATTCTAGAGGGGGAGAGAGATCCTTCACGAGGAGGTGTGAGTGAGAGAGAGAGGGAGGGGGGCTCCTTTTATAGGGAGAGGGGGGCACCCAAGGGGCCATGCGCCCAGCCATGGGGCTGCCCCACCTCTTCCACATTCATGTGGGTGGACACTCCACTCACTCAAATGCCTTTCAATTCCCTCCACTCAAAAACCCACTCAAATTCCCATTAAATTTCCACCAAATTTAATGAAAACTCTTATTAAATAAAACTCCTTTTATTTATTCAGAATTTTGTCAATTACTTTAATGACAAACATTCACATATAACCCCTTGCTAGTATTTCATTTCACATGCAGAAACACTTTCTGCAATTTCACCCAAAAACCCATTTCGGTATCTAGTGAAATAAATTCCTGCGCTTGTTATTCTTTCGGCATGAAACTTTTGCTCCAATTGGATGTCGGTGTCTCTTAAGTGTGTCACCCTACGGTTCGTGAATAATGCGGACATGATCGAGACCCCTCTCGGATCAATAATCAGAAGCGGGATCTGGAGACTCATACTGACTCCCACACATTCAACGATGACTTTCTTGTGATCATCAGAACCTTTTACGCTAGTATCTTAATCCCTTTGTTTCACGATATATTACATGTCCGAGATTCGATCATCAGTATCTCCATACCTAGTTTGATCTCGTTACTGACATGCACTCTTTTCTCGTTCCCATGATATAACATTCTAGTGATCAAATCACTTGCTTGCAAGCTAATCAATGTGATATCACCGAGAGGGCACAGAGTATATCTATCCGTCATCGGAATGAAAAAATTCCACTCTCGATCCATGAGCCTCAACATAACACTTTATTAGTTCTGAATCCATATTTATAATCACCCTGTTACGGTGTGACGTTTGATGTTATCAAAAAACTCTTCCGGTGTTAGTGATTGACATGATCTCATGGTCTAAGGATTAGGATCACTTTGTAAGTTGTTATAGCAATATAAACTCAATGACTTTGATCGTAATGCTATACTTTGGATGAATGTTCATCACACCATTACACTAATGTTGTGATCCCGTTATTAACAACATCCAATGTCCATGATCAGGAAACCTTGATCATCTTGTTAATCAACGAGCTAGTTTATGAGAGAAGCATAACTAGGAACTTTCTGTTTGTTTATTAAACACACATGTATTAATGTTTCCGTATTAATACAATTATAGCATGTAAAATAAACATTTATCATAAATAAGGAATACGATAATAACCACTTTATTATTGCCTCTCGGGCATATTCCCTTCAGTCTCCCACTTGCACTAGAGACAATAATCTAGTTTGAAAACTTTGCGTATTGAACACTTATGGCTTTCTGGTGTTCCATATACGCAATTGCAAGTGGTTAACAAAATCTACGGATCTGACGCTTCAGGTCCGTGTGTATTTGCATGTCTTTGCGTCTCCACGCATCACTCATTCTCCAATGAGATGGCATGTATAAATTTGGTCTTTTGGTGAGACCTTTAGTTCCTTGGGGTTAAATCACGTCGATACTATTGTCATACAATATATCTTTTAGTGTTAGCCCGTTGCGAACCACACCTTAGTTTGATAACAAACTACTTGACACAAATTCCCTCCTTTGCTGCTACTATAGCAGTCATATACATAGCCTTTTGTTGTAGTATCCGTCACAATGTCTTAACTTTGGAATTTATCCAAATCCATCATGGAAACTTTCTTTCCATTTCATTGTGCCACTCATAGTTTAAATTGAGATAAACTTAATTTGTATCTTGTGATAAAACTAGTATCAATGTAACGCTTTACAATGAACTATTTGTAATTGTTTGTCACCTCTACACAAATATATTCTTAGTTCTTCCAAAAGATCATAAGAATATCCTCACTATCGTCCAATGATCATTTTATGATTCATTCTGGTATATGCTCATAACACTTAGAGCATAGGACATATCTGAATGTGTACATATCATGGTATGATTGATCAAATCATTCTTGTGATTTTACTCATCAAGTGTCAAAGCACTTGAATCTTGTTTCACTTATCAAGTGTCGATACACTTGAATCTTGATTCAATTCCTTTCCATGCGACAAGAACCGTTTCTTATCGTTTCTATATTGAACTCCTTCAATATCTCATATATGTATGTTTGGCACAACCATATTAGCGTCATAGTCTATCCACTATAGACATTCATGCTAAATATTCGGGTTTTGCCTAAGTTTTTCATCGAAATGAAATTCTTAACCTTTGTCAATAAAAGATACATCATTTCTAATCAACAAGATGTCCTCCACATAATGTATTAGAAATATGTCTTAGTGCTCCCACTTAATTTCTTGCAAATGCAAGCATCTTCATCGTCTCCTGATGAAAAACTCCTTTTTCATCATGGTGAAGATTCCAACTCCGCGATGCTTACTTCAACCATTGAAGTTTGCATGCCCCTTTTAGCATCCTTTGAATTAACAAAACCCTTTGGATCGTGTCATGTACACGTCCTAGGTAACCATTCTATTAAAAGAACTTTGTTTTGTTTATTCATCTACCATATACCAAATTATATGTAGTGGTTGCTACTTTAATCTGTCCAGACTAAATATCGCTATGAAAGATCAAATCTTGTCATAGTCAACTCCTTGAACATTGTCGTAAAATACTTTACGACATGTCGACTATTTCATAGATGTGAAACATCCATGTCTGTTTCTTTATAGATCCAAATACGACCGATAGGTTTTTACACCTTTCCGGAGGGTCTTCCAAGTTCAAAACTTGATTTCTCGTGTATGGAACTTCACGGATTTTATGGCTTGAAGCCATTTGACGGAGTCAGAGCCCATCATCGCTTGTTTGCATGTAGTCGGTTCATCATTGTCAAACAATAATGATTTACTCTCAAATCTTAGCATTTGATTGTTTATCCGACTGACTTGGTTCAATAAGAACTTAGATCTCCATGACCACAACCTTTGAGGCACATAAGCTATGAGCATTATGCCAGCCTCCGGAACAATTTCCGGCGCTGCGCAACTCAGCACATATAGCTAAGGTTCGTTAACCTTATTAAAGTTCTATTGTCCTCCCACTTAACTTTTATGAAAAATCCCTTCTTCAAGAAACTTCACGTTTCAAGCGACAAACCCTTTTGTCCTTGGTGTTATGGAGGAATAACCAATTGTTATTCGAAATAACCTACAAATACATGCTCATCCGACTTTGGTTGTAAACATCTTACTTATGTTTAGCATACCAAAATTCAAGAAATGACAATTTGGGTTTTACCCCAAACCATAACTTCCATGATGTCATTTCAATGGATCTAGATGGATAAAAGCGGTAGTCTCTAAAGCTTTTAATCTTTTTAAAACATATTGGCAGTTTTATAAATAACACCTTTGATCCAACCATGTCACACAAGGTTTCATTACAAATCTCAAACACTCCATACTCCTATGGTGTTTCGGGAGATGTAAATCTAGGTGTTTTGCTAAACTTGTAACTCAAATAAATCCCTTTATGATAAATCATAATTAATTTATTTTTCTTGTTACACTTGTAACTCAAATAAATCCCTTATGATAAAATCATAAACCATTTATTTTGTTCTCACAATGATTTTCACTTCATCTTGAAAGTCTTTGAAACATTTTCAAATATTTCATACTTCTTTCTCATTAAGTGAATATTCACTCAAATTTCCGGAGAAAGCATATGAAGTTGAAACCCATCGCTTACGACTACACATAATGGACTACATACATCGATATGTATAAATTCCAATAATTTAGTCGTTCGTTCTTATTTGGCCTTTGAACGAAGTTTTAATTATCATGTGGAAAGTCTCATAAGCGTCACTTGATCAAATCAAAGACTCCAAAAATCCATGAATATGGAGACTCTTCATGTTTTCTTTCCGATATAATTTAAACGGCTATGTCACTTCGTAAGTGATCTTTCAATCATTTGTCTTGCGACATTTTAGCATTAGGTTTTATGGATGTGATTTCTACAACCAGATTTGTAAATCATCCATCTTATATGGAATATGGTAATTATTTGAACAACCTTTGTTCTCATAATACCCGATTTAAATAACAATTATTAAAACAAATCTTGAAGTCAAGCTTTGATGTCAACAAGAAATACAAACAACGGTTTGTTTGTTTTTTATGAACATCATCACATATTCTCTTGCTAGTTACTTAGGCCATTGTAGTTCATGAATTGCGTCGTTCTTTATGACATTTTATACCAACCAATTAGGTATCCAATACCCAAGAACCACATTGTTTAACAAGCAAAGAATACAACCATAACATGTATATCATCTATATACCTAAATTGGATATTTCCAATCTTTTCTTTTCTGCCAAATATATTTTATAGATTCTCTTTCAGCATTTTCTTTTATTTTTAAAAGAATCTATCAACATCAAAAGTGGCGCCATATACATGACACATAGTCCAAAGCGTGTATATTCAAATAATAATACCTTTGGACCTGCACTTTGAAGTAGATCACCATCATCAAAATGATCGGTATTCTTTCAAAATCCATTCTTTAGTAATCTTTTAGTGTAGTAAACACTTTACATACATCTTCTATTCATCCTTATCATGACGACTTTCATGATCAAGCTACTGTAGCTTATAAAGGTGAATCGTGAGTATAACATTACTTTTCAAAACCCTTTTGGATGATTAGGATGTCTAGCATCTCCATCCTTCGTAAATTCTCATCCAATATGAGAACATATATTATACTCTATCATATTGCAACCAAAACATTGTTTCAGATATTGTTATATCTGCCACACATGATGGTTTCTGAAACAATTCTTTCAGCTCCTAGATAATCTCGATATTTAAATCAAGAATCATGGAGGCAAACATGATACTTAAGATACTAACACTGGAATTATTACTCTCGATTTAATACCAACTATTAAATTTCACGGAGTAAATAGAGTTTGCTGAAAGTTTGCAATATGACTTTAAACTTTGATTGACACTCAACACAATACGATACCAGTTCGTAAAGTAAATATCCAGAATTCTATAGTTCTATTATCTCAATTACAATAATGCATAAGGTGGTGAACGAATACCAATAACTACAACAAATTATGCAAATTCACTTTGATTTAATTTATGATAAATTGAGTTCTACTAATCCAAATTAGAAATGAACTCCCACTCAAAAACGACATCCCTCGTGTCTTTTTGGTGATTACATGAACCAAATCCACTACACCAAGTCCGATCATCACGTGAGTCGGTGTAGCTTCAAAGGCGAGCATCCATATGGTCGTCATATCAAAACATATGACTCATGTTTAACCTTTCTGTCCGTGTTCCGAGGTCATGTCTGTACATGCTAGGCTCGCCAAGTAAGAACCTTAGTATTCGCGTGTGTAACTGTCTTACACCCGAGATATGCTCGTGGATTCAAGTACACCCGATCATCACGTGATGTCTTGAAGCGACGAAACATTGTCGGTGCATACTTAAGGAAGAACACATTCTTATCTTGATATCTAAATGAGGGATCATCTTATTATGCTAATAAAACGCCAAACAAGCAATATAAGATGCAATCAAAACATCACATGTTTATAAGTGAAATGATATGGTTCCCGCATATAATCTCCATCATATGCACCGTGGTATGATCTCTATCATACCTCTATGTGTAAGTCCAAGGTCTATGGAACTTACACACTATGTGTGTTGTAAGAGTATCATCTCATACTTCTACTTACAACATCACCATATCATAACACTAGCCCAGCAACAATCTAAACTAGACGCCTCTAATTTATCTATTGCAAGTTTTACGTGGCTTAGGGCTTTCGAAGATAGAACCATTCTTACCTACGAACATGAACCACAACGAGGATAACCAAATTATTGACAACTCGTTGCAAATTATATATTGACTATAGTAGGAGAGACAGACACCCGCTAGCCACTTATGCAAAACTAGTTGCATGTCAAGCGTGGAACAGGTCTCATGTGCGAGGACATGTAAAGTTTGTCCGGACCGCTTCATACCACTATGCCACCAATATCCAAAGTATAACTAAGAAGCAATAAAATGATCATCATCGCCCACATACTCATATGTGTGTACCCGTGCAAAGTATCTACGCATAAATCCGGCTCTGATACTACTATAGGGTTCACAGCAGAGAAAACAAAAAATTTCCTACGATGTGAACTATGTACCAAGATCTATCTATTAGATACAAACAACGGGCGGATGTATATTCGTAGAGAACATACCCTTGAAGACCGACAAAGCTTAACGAGTTCAACTCGTGGTTGATGTAGACGATCTCTTGCCGATCTCAAGATCGAGAGGAAGTCCTAGCGCCGCAAATCAGCAGCGCATCTCGTTTCGACAGACGCTCGAGGCACCGAGCAACCTCCGCCTCCTCGCTCCAGCGATGCAGAAGAAGCACAACTCTTTCTTGCCGAATAGCCACCGGGAACATGTATCTCGCTAGTCCGAGACCATGGGGGATAAATTCTAGAGGGGGAGAGAGATCCTTCACGAGGAGGTGTGAGTGAGAGAGAGGGAGGGGGCTCCTTTTATAGGGAGAGGGGGCACCCAAGGGGCCATGCGCCCAGCCATGGGGCTGCCCCCAACTCTTCCACATTCATGTGGGTGGACACTCCACTCACTCAAATGCCTTTCAATTCCCTCCACTCAAAAACCCACTCAAATTCCCATTAAATTTCCACCAAATTTAATGCAAACTCTCATTAAATAAAACATCTTTTATTTATTCAGAATTTTTTCAATTACTTTAATGAAAAACATTCACATATAACCCCTTGCTAGTATTTCATTTCACATGCATAAACACTTTCTGCAATTTCACCCGAAAACTCGTTTCGGTATCTAGTGAAATAAATTCCTGCGCTTGTTATTCTTTCGGCATGAAACTTTTGCTCCAATTAGATGTCGGTGTCTCTTAAGTGTGTCACCCTACGGTTCGTGAATAATGCGGACATGATCGAGACCCCTCTTGGATCAATAATCAGAAGCGGGATCTGGAGACCCATACTGACTCCCACACATTCAACGATGACCTTCTTGTGATCGTCGGAACCTTTTACGCTAGTATCTTAATTCCTTTGTTTCACGATATATTACATGTCCGAGATTCGATCATCGGTATCTCCATACCTAGTTTGATCTCGTTACTGACATGCACTCTTTTCTCGTTCCCATGATATAACATTCTAGTGATCAAATCACTTGCTTGCAAGCTAATCAATGTGATATCACCGAGAGGGCCCAGAGTATATCTATCCGTCATCGGGATGAACAAATTCCACTCTCGATCCATGAGCCTCAACATAACACTTTATTAGTTCTGAATCCATCTTTATAATCACCATGTTACGGTGTGACGTTTGATGTTATCAAGAAACTCTTCCGGTGTTAGTGATTGACATGATCTCATGGTCTAAGGATTAGGATCACTTTGTAAGTTGTTATAGCAATATAAACTCAATGACTTTGATCGTAATGCTATACTTCGGATGAATTTTCATCACACCATTACACTAATGTTGTGATCTCGTTATTAACAACATCCAATGTCCATGATCAGGAAACCTTGATCATCTTGTTAATCAACGAGCTAGTTTATGAGAGAGGCATAACTAGGAACTTTCTGTTTGTTTATTAAACACACATGTATTAATGTTTCCGTATTAATACAATTATAGCATATAAAATAAACATTTATCATAAATAAGGAATACGATAATAACCACTTTATTATTGCCTCTCGGGCATATTCCCTTCAGCTTATAACTTATATATGTAGGTTCATGTAAGCCCATTTCTCTTTGGACCATTGACACCGTCTAAATATCTATATACTTGAAAAGTAAAGGGAGGCTGAATGCATTAGGACAAGGGAAGCTGAATAGTAAATGCCTTGAAACAATGGTGCTTTGTACGTGCCTTCTGTATAGAAACATAAGAATCAACAAAAAGAAAATAATGGTGCTTCATTGGTGTCTTCCGTTCAGAAACATAAGAAGTGATAAGAAGGTATTAAATCTTATGTCCTCTATGTTTTAGTTACGTAATTTCCTGATCAGAAAAAGGTGTGTTCATGAAGTGGCATGTAAATGTGTGGACTATCATGCCCTACCAATTTGAACTTT
Source organism: Avena insularis (assembly GCA_023614405.1). Taxonomy (NCBI): domain Eukaryota; kingdom Viridiplantae; phylum Streptophyta; class Magnoliopsida; order Poales; family Poaceae; genus Avena; species Avena insularis. The sequence goes on from CM042697.1 coordinate 407,606,928, forward strand.
TGGCAATATATTTTAACATTTTTAACAATATCTGTTGTCATCATCCTACTTGGTGTCACGTGATGAATGATATATTGCATGCAGGTTTTCGAAGATTATGGAAGTGTAGGATCTGGGTGATCAACAACCTCTCCTTTTCGGCTAATATGTGGAATATTGCATTTCATGACATACTCAGGAAGAATATGCCCCCTGTGTTGGTTGCCATGAGTCATGTATATTCATACAAATTTCAATGACACCAAAAAAGCTACATGTATCTGATTTCACCCTATTTTCATGGTGTTTTTTTGTATGATGCCCGCCTCCCCAAACAGTTATTGTTCATTTCACCGGAAATAGTTCCTTTGTCATTTAAGTTTCTTTGTATGGAAATCAATACCTATGCAGATAAGAAAATGTAATATCTTTAATATAGTGCAGATAAGTTTTTTTGTAAGATTTTTAATATGGTGCTAAACTGTTAATGAATCTCATATGAGGTATAAATCTAATGAGAAAGAAAACCGAAGGTTATAATACCACATGTTCAACAATACAATACATTTTGCTCTAGGGTTTAGGGTTAAATAGCGATAAAAATGATGTAAACAGCAAAAGTCGGCGCAGCAAAGCGCAAGGTCCTTCTAGTATCATCTATAACTACTCATTTTGGAGTAGAATATTGTAACCCCCTAAGGCCTTGTTCGGTTCACCTAAAATTAGACGGAATTGACTTGGATTGAGGGTGATTGAATCCCATCAAAGCCAAATTTCACCCTAATCCTCTCCATTCCACTCCAATCCACTAGTGAATGGGATTAACCGAACAAAGCCTAAAGTATGTCAAGTACACATCTAAAGTCTATACCTAATAATAAAAGCAGCAACGCTTCTGTCAACCGGCTTTTCTTTTGGACCGTTTTACACTCCCACCAAATCCCTTGTTATGCACTGATGCCACCGTACCGGTTCGTTATTTTTATGTGAGTAAACTGAATGGGCGGTCCTAATTCTTTCGTCCCACCTTCACTTTGGTCCTAATTCTTTAAAATTGCACGTTTAGATCCTAAATCTTTTATAAGTGATTCACCGAGGTCCTATTTGTGTCTGACCGCTTTGACCTATCTATGTGGCGTTCTGACCGCCACCACGTCAACAATATATTTGCAAAAAGACCCCTTCGGTTATATGTTTTCCAAGCGACAGTCATATTCAAAGAAAAAATGTGGCAGTCGTCGCTCCTATCACCTCATACTCACGCGTCAGGTCTTGACCCGTTGACCAAAACCAATGAATGAATACATGCATGGTTGTGCTCGTATACATCCATGCTAGCCCATCTTTTATCTCATTGCATATGAGCGCCTCAGATTAAGCAACACGCATGGCAATACCAGTTGCTGGGCGTGCATGGCCATAGCCATGCACAACGTTGAGTGTATCGAGCTACACAGTCACATTCTCCTCTAGTGCATTCACCGTGAAGCACTACATGGACGTCGACGCTGGGTGCTGAGATGTCGCTGCTCACTGTTGGTATTCCACGAAGAGGAGAAAGGAGCTGGCCCAGCGCGGCCGGGTCCAGGGTGGAGAGGTCGTCGATGTCGACCAGGTCGCAGGCAGCGTCGGCCTCCACGAACGGAGCGCCCTCGCCGGCACACTCCACGGTGAGTTTCATCTCTGGGCTGATGCCGAGAGGGCCGGCGAGCGTGTGGTAGCACACCAGAACACGGGCCAGCGCGGTGCTGAGCGCCTTCGCGGCGTCCTCGTGGCCCCGGCCAACCGGCACTTGAAGCAGTACACGGTCTGCATGATCACACCGATGTTCTGGTCCAAGTTCGACAGGTAGTACTGCTCCCTGGCCGGCGTCGCCTCGCCGGCGGCACCAGCGTCGGCTGTCCGCACTTCACCGACATCAGCTGCGCCCTGCTGCCCGCCATAGCTAGGTCGTTCTGCTTCGCCTCCGCAACCTTCACGTACGCACGCAAAGCGTGACGCAACAATGGCGAAATTTCACGGCACATATACGTGATTATGTAATCAGCACGAAGCAATTCAGCTTATAGGTTGAGTGCCCATGCGACAATCCCGTTCCGTCCCGCAGCCATCGCGTAGCTCGTATAGGCGTGCCGCTACGGACAGCGATATGATTGCGTTTGAGGACTATGCGAGAGAGGGATGTGGAGAGAAACAGGCGCCATGTTTTACAAGAAATACAACCGTTGGGGTCTATTTGTAAATATGTAGGATGGCTGGTGCGTCTCCTGGCCCTCATTGCCGACGTGCTAACGGTAAACGTGGGTCAAATCAATTTAAAACCTCGCATGAATCACTTATAAAAGATTTAAGACCTTTACGTGTAATTTTAAAAAACTAAGACCAAAGTGAAGGTGTGACAAAAAAAACTAGGACCACTCGTTCAATTTACTCTTTTTCTGTTCGCTGAAACAAATCCTGACTTCCCACTCCCGAGCGAACCAATCCCCTCCTCTGCCTCCTCCACCGGCGTACAGGGACAACCCCTGCCTTTTTCTCCACCGGCGGACAGGACCCTCCCTTCCCCTTCCTCTTGCCACCGGAAGCTGCTCTCCCATGGCCGACCAACTCACCTTCGCCCCTGTCTCTCCCTCCCCCACCCCCCTCCCCACGCAAGCACTGACCAATCGCAGCTGGGCATCTTGGGATAGGCAGAGAGAGAGAGGTCTCCGGGAGAGGAAACAGAGGAGACGGCCAACAAAATTGGCTCCAATCTGAGCTAGCTTCCGACAAGCTACCGCAAACAGGAGCAACACAGTCTCACTCTGGCGGGAGTCATGCAGGAAGCGAGCGCGCGCGTGGGGTGAGGTAGGCCGGCGGCGGGCTTGCAGGCGGAAGGCGGCCGCGCTTGCTCTGCAGGTGAGGGAGAGGCGGCGGCGGGAGGTGGCTAGCGGCCGACTGGCGGCGGAGGCCGGGGAGAGGAGAGCGGGGCGCGGGCTCGGGGTGGTTGCGCGATGGCGGCTACGAGGCGAGGGGTAGGCGGGGTTGGACATGGCGGCGGCGGAAGGTTCCTGGCGTTGGGGTCGCGACGGTGGCGGGGAAGGGCGAGATCCTGGCGGCGTGCTCGACCGGGGAGAGGGGCGGCCGGGAGAGGCAGGTGGGGTGACCTGGGGCGGCGGCAGTGCAGAGGGGGTGGGGAACCTGGCGGCGGTGGGGGTTAGTGACGGAGCGTCGGGCGAGGCAGGTTGAGGGCGACGAGGAAACGAGGGAGAGCGGTCGGTGGGGGTGGGGCCAGGAGGGCCCGGGTCGAGAGCGACAAGAGCGGGCGAGGCAGTCGCTGGGACAGGGGCACAGGGCCGTCCCACTCCCACTCCCACGTCTGTGCCAATGACCGGTTGGTTTCTAGCTGCCTCCACTCAAAACTGAAAAAAAAGCTAAGCTCGTGGGCGTGTGTGCCTCTTATTTTATCTCTTTTTCTTAAGCTGATCTGGGTTACCAATTTTCGTAAGATTCATGGAGTATCGACAAGGCAAATCATGAATCAACAAGAATCTAAAATCTAACGATGAGGATGGAATTGAATTGCCCCGCATCTGCATGGTGATTAAAACGAGTGTCTAACCGCCTTAAGCATGTGTCATGAGGCTGATGAGCTGATGAGTAAAATTCGAGTACGTATAGACTAGCTAGGGCATGACTACCCAACAAACGGCAGGGACACCAATTACACGGACAAGGAGAGTGTAGCATCAATAATCCTGAGTTAGGGCATGAGCAATGGTTTAGACAACAATTGTCTATAATACGTATACACGTCATGTACCGACAACACTTTAGATTACTCATGCAACGGGGTGTCCTTTCACCTATCTACATATGCCCACGATGACATGAAACGGTTTCAACTTTCTCCAGTCCTGCACCTCTGCGAGTTTTTGCTTGGGGCCATAAGTACCGTCTGTGTATACGTACAGTAGTAGAAGAGCCGTCTGTATCCAGCGAGTTTCACGGGAATCGCTCGGCTGCAGATTTACCGACGACCTATGCGGTTTCTGTTACTCTCTTCACTCCAACTCATCATATATCCTAGGTGGTGGCACATGTTTACAGACAGCTGATGTGTACTATTATACATGCCCTTATAAATAGTTTTGGCTTGATCGCCAGCCTCAAGTGACGTGGAGGATGACTAGGCCGCGAGGTGGCACGATTGGTTCATCCGCATGCCATGGTGGTGAAGAAAAACAAAAGACAACTCACGCGTCGCTCAGATTAAATTTCATCCACAGTAATTCATAGGTGAAAATGGTCAGGATCTCATATATATATAGGTCCTGCCAAGAGTTCTTTTATCTCGGTGCGACGCATGGTTTTTTTGCTAGTATATACATATGTCTGCTCACAAGAAAAAAATACTAGAAAACTTTAGTATGGAGTCCTAATAACAAGTAACATGCTTCCTAATCAATTCAAATGATACTAATCAAAGAGCAACTAACATCTAAAACAAAGGAGCAACTAATAAATCTGGGACGATCTCTGTGATTGTTAGGGCATATTTCTAACATCGGACGCTCCAACAAGTAATTCACAGTTTCTTGGTAAATTTCAAAATTGCCAAACGGAACCAATCTTAGGAAATTCAGTCTAACGGGAAACTAAAATTAATGGTCATGGACACTCACTACGGGAAAACGATTTTTTGCTGGGTATCAAAAATACACGGCAAAGCTTAAAATACACACGGCAAAGATTTACCGTGTATTTACACTCGGCAAACTACACACAGTAAATAATGCGCTGGTAAACTGGTTTTGCCGAGTGTCAGAACGCAAATACTCGGTAAATTACCCTTTGCCGTGTGTCTACCAATGGAACTCGGCAAAAAAAATCTTGACGATATCCAGAACTGTTAACGGCACAAATGGCTTTGCTGAGTGTCTTGCATGGTACTCAGCATAATATTTTCCATTATTAAAAAATAACAGAACAATGGAAACGCTAGAAAGTCGCTTTGCCGAGTGTTTGACTAGGCACTCAGCAAATGTTTAGAACGGTGACAAAAAAAAGTCGCCGGCGACCGCCGCCGCCGGAACGAGCCCCAGCCGAACGTCCTCGACCACGACGACGTGCCCATGGTCGTCGCCTTGGAGCCCTCCCTCCTGGGCGCGGTGGTACCCGACAGCGTCGACCTCGACGGCGCGGCTCATGCCTCATAACCTCCTCCCCGAGGCGTTGTGGTGCGTGGCAACGTCGACCTCGCCCGCATGCCAAGAGCGTCGTCTCAGAACCCTCCCTCCTAGGTGTAGCACCCCGGATAAAATCAATACTAGAAAATCGTCTGCATTTATATCTGTGCATCATCATCATATCTGCATGTATGTTTTAACTAAAACTATTTTGAAAATCCCCTCTTTGTTTCTAGATATTCCCCATCTTCATTTCAAATATAAAACCCGATGTTTACGGATGTCTCTATTTGTCAAAACCCTATTTGTAAGTGTTTTTATTTTAAAAGAAATAAAATAAATAAATAAATAAATAAATATAAAATATTTTTTCGGGGAGGCAGCCGCAGGCCAGGCCCGAAAGCCCATCCCGCAGCCACCTACTACCCGACCAAACCCTAGCTATCCTACCTAACCCTAATCTATACCTGCCCTATCCAATTCCCCACCCCACACTTCCCAGCAGCCGCCGCCACTTCCCAGGTCCACCTCATTCGCCACGCGACCACCCACACCCTCTCACCACATTCCCCGACACCTGCCCCACCTCGCCCCACCGCCTCGCTCCACTCCGCAATCCCGTCCCACTTCATGGTCGATCTCCTCCCTGCCTCGCGTTCCTCTCTTCCTCTCCCGCAAACCCGCCTTTCTTCCTCGATCGCTCCCGATGCGCTCCTCAATCCCTTTCCCATCACGATGACGCCTACTGGCGGCGCCTCTCTGCCGCGTCCCCACCTTCTCAGAGCGCCGCTCGATCCCATCTCCGTTTCGCCCGGCCACTGCCTCCCTGCGAAGCTCCACCACTGCATCGTCTACCCCGACCCAAGCTCGCCCGTCGCTGGCCCGCCAGAGGATTCCCGCCAGAACCCCCGCCTATTGAGCCCACCTCGCCTCTCGGTCTCCGGTCTCTGGCTCCTGCGGCGTGTCGACGACCCCGACGACAACTGACGCCGCCGTCGCCGGCGGACCCCTCCGCGAGCGCCCCTCCCCACAACCTCCTTCCGGCCGTACCGCCGTGGCCGCCCCTGCGTCTCCTCCGTGCGCCCATCACCGTCCCGCTCCGCCTTGACCAAGTCCGTCCCGTCCGTCCTCACCGCAGGACGCCACTATCTCCGGCCAGTGCTCCACGAGCGTGTTGGTCCGCCTCTGCTACGCCTTTTGTCCAAGTTCATCGTCGGTTGGTTCCTTGTCTAGGCTCTGTCCTAGTGGTATTCCTCGCGTGCACTCCTGATGTTTGATGTAGTCCTGTTAAGGTAGTGCTGGTCATGTTGGCATGTTGGTTCGGGCAGTTGCAGATCCCTGAGGTGATGTATATGTTATGCTCATCCTCCGCCCGAGCCAAGACCATCGATGTGGAACCCTGAACCCGGATCAACAAGGAGCGCCCAACTCTCTCTCCTGGAACTCGAAGACCGAACCCTCGTCATGCCTAGCTCGCGTTCCTGGACGCCATGACCTTCTCCACAAAACCCCAAGGCCGTTGCTCTGAAGACCGATCCCGGTGTCCAAAGCCCGAACCCGTCGAACCCTCGATGAACCCCAAGATCGCCGAGACCCCTCAATGTGTGACCCTTTATCCGAGCCCTATTTTATAATTGATATCTATATGAATTGATGCATATTAAATTGTACATGCTTGCATACATATTGTGGTTTGGGGGCATTATGCCGACTCATATAATAATAAATATGGAGGCCATATGCAGGCGAATCTAGTCTTATATTGGCTCCATTTAAATTTGTGCATCGAACCGGTGACATAATTTTGACTTGTTAAGACGAAATTTAAATTGCGGGGTATCTAAACAACATGAACTTAATAATTGTTGGAACCCCAGTTCCACTTAATATTGCCTAATTGCATCGCATCTTTGCCATGTCATACATCATACATGCATCATGCCCGATCTTCTGCCGTAGTATTAAATAGTGCATCCGGTGTTTCTTCTAGTGCTTTGCTTCTTCATGGATTAGACCGATGAGTTGATGCGAGCGTCGACCCGATCTTCGGATGAACCTTCGACAATGTTTTCAGGCGAGCATTCTCCCCCTTTCTACCTATCTTACTTTTATAGTCTTTATTTCCTCCTGTTGATCTATTGCTATCTGTGATGCGATGCTCTAGTTTTCGTACCCGTGATATCCCTTGGAGCCATTAAATTGCCTTGGACACATCCTATTACCTGTTGTTTGGTAGATAGTCGGCCTTGCGAGTCGTAGTTGCTTGCGCAGGTGTTGCGTCGCACCGTCGATGTTCCAAAGTTGTTGGAGTAATGCCTTATGTTTAACGTTGGAGATGATTATAACTTTAATTACCGTTTAATAACTAAAATTGAAGTATGTAAATAATGAAGAGGCACAGGTGGGCAATAGATGTTATTTGGTTTTTAACCGTCTACTTGTGTCCCGTAGGACCCCGAGTACTTGATACATGTTCTTTGAATATTCGCACTATCCGCATATGGGACCATGAATCCCCCTAGCCAGAGCTTGAGTCATATTTATTTCTTGGGGCCACAAAGTAGTTTAGGGCTTTATTACTATCCTGTACTTATGTCATGCTTTACCGCTTTATTTACGATTGCGCGTGGAGCGCCTGTACTGTTTAGGAATTGTGATACGTTTATGCGGTATCGACAAGCCCAGTCACACTTTCGGGTTCCCAGTAGTTTACAGCCGTCGACACAAACCTCTGGGTCCGTCTCGGAGCCGGCCAACTTCGTCTCGGGTAGCTTGGTGGGGTGGCCCCCTGAAATTTATATGAATCTTGCAATTTCTCTGTCGTGATGCCTTGTTGGGTTTTTATTGGTTTTTCTCGAGGTTGATCGTGCGTGTGTTGCTATTTGTGCCCCCCTGCAGGGTAAAACTTTCTAAAAGCCGTGTCCGTAGTTATGGACGATTTGGAGCACAGTATCTCGATCATAGACAACTATAACTAAAGTAGTGCTATAAATTTGACTTTATAATAACTAGTAATTAGCTTCACTATAATGGAATGGCTAAATAAAAGTGCCAATAACTGCTGGTTTGGGTTGTCACCTGTTACCATTGTATCTGACTAGTAAGTATTGCAACTACAACGGAATGGCTAAATAAAAGTACCAACAACTGCTGGGTTTTGGGATGCCTCCTGCTATATGTATCTGACTAGTAAGTACTACAACTACAACGGAATGGTTAATTAATGCTGCCCACTGCTTATTCTATCAGGATGACTCATGCTATCTATATCTGACTAGTAATTGCCGCAACTATAACGAAATGAATAAAACTGCCAACTGTGTGAGTTCCTCGGTTGACTTCCTCGGTTGGTATCGAGGGGGAATACCAGGATGGGTATGTTTGGTGTTAGAATCAGGTTGGATCCGAATAGGTCTTTCTTATCCCTATCTAATAGCCGCCAGTTGTATTAAGTCTCTATAGGTTGTTTAGTGCATGTTGCGCTGCCGCTTCAGTCCACCATACCTATGTAGGCGAGGACCGCCGAATTCTACTCTCGCCGTGTACTGGCCTCAGTACTGACCGCTCTCTTTTTCCTTTGTCGGCACCCCTTTTGTTTAAGAAGGTTTTGAGATCGACGTCGTTAGCAGGGTTACCCTTCCGGCTTGGCCTGGGCAGGGTTATGGATGCCATTGGTTATTCTTCAGGGCTCTTAGCTCAATTTTCATCTTGTCCGTACTCAGACGTTGTATCGTTTTCAAGGTGATTTGGATCTTTGTACTGTATATCTGTATTCTTGACTCTTTGAGTCATTGTTGTATATATCTGTTCTGTGGGTTCCATCATGGACTATTGTGTAATGGTATTACTTCGTTTTCCACCCGCACGCAAGTGCCTGGTGGGCACCTTTGAATCGTTTCTATGCTGGTTTGGCGGGAATCGTTGAAACTTGCATAGGGCCGATTCTGAGGGTGTTACAGAGTGGTATCAGAGCTCAGCAATTACGATACCCCACTGGTCCAGCCTGTAGGATAACCTACCTAACGGACGTCGTAGAGTGTCAAAACTATTTTGAAAAATCGGTTGGATAGATCTGATTAGGTATGCTTTTACTCCTTACCCCTCTGGTATTTCTCCTCTTACCTTCGCGTGTTTTGAATCTACCCCCTTATCTTTTCTTCGAGTCCAGGAATTCTCGTGGTTGGGTTTTCGTCGTACCTTTAGGGTTTCGCTTCCTCCTTTTGTAACGGTGCTATGACATCCGGTCTTCATGTTATTTGAGGAATTTTCCTCCGTTATATCTTTCAGTGGACCCAAAAATCCACTAATTTTTTTTCTTTGTATCTTCTGGTGTTCTTCAACGCGACAACCTCATTTGCATCATATCCGATGAAGAGCCTACAACATTCCTTTGTTTCCAAACCTCGCTTGTCGAGATCTTCAGTCCGATTCCGGGAGTTGGTTGCATAATTCCCCTATTCATGTGCAGAGTAATGCTTTGAGTGCGCGATGGACTGATCACCATACCACTACTCTTATCATTCGCTTTTGTACATTGAATCGGTGGACCAATGCAATTCGACTCATTCTATATAAGTTAGAGGTGGCCTTATCGTTTGATACCTTTACCTTCGTCCTATGTTTATCCGGAGTGTTCTCACAATGAACATGAGCAACACCTCTTGTTGGTGGTGTCACCGATTTCAAGATGAAGAAAGAATCATTGTTAGTGGTGTCGCGAGGATCAACATGAAGCGAGAAGATTAAGACCATCGGCCTTCTTCCCCGTACCATGAGGCGGATCTCGAGGGCGAGATCCATTGTTAGTGGTGTCGAATTGTAGCACCCCGGATAAAACCACTACTAGAAAATCGTCTGCATTTATATCTGTGCATCATCATCATATCAGCATGCATGTTTTAACTAAAACTATTTTGAAAAGCCCCTCTTTGTTTCTAGATATTCCCCATCTTCATTTCAAATATAAAACCCCGGTGTTTCCGGATGTCTCTATTTGTCAAAACCCTATTTGTAAATGTTTTTATTTTAAAATAAATAAATAAATAAATATAAAATATTTTTTCGGGGAGGCGGCCGCAGGCCAGGCCCGAAAGCCCATCCCGCAGCCACCTTCTACCCGACCAAACCCTAGCTATCCTACCTAACCATAATCTATACCTGCCCTATCCAATTCCCCACCCCACACTTCCCAGCAGATCACTCCCCTGTGTCCACCTCACACCCCCACAGCGATCACTCCCTACCGACCCCTCTCACCACATTCCCCGACACCCTGGCCCCACCCCTGCCCCACTGCCCTCGCTCCACTCCCGCAATCCCCGTCCCGCACCCCCGCGGTCGATCTCCTCCCTGCCTCGCGTTCCTCTCTTCCTCTCCCGCAAACCCCGCCGCCTTCTTCCCTCGATCCGCTCCTGCCCGATGCCAGCGCTCCCTCAATCCCCTTTCCTATTACGATGACGCCCAGCTCGGCAGCGCCTCTCTGCCGCGTCCCCACCTTCTCAGAGCGCCGATCCCATCTTCTTTTCGCCCGGCCGCCACCGTCTCCCGTAGCTCGCCACCTTCCTCGTTTACCCCCAAGCTCGCCCCGTCGCACCTCCGCTCGGGCCGCCGCCGCCGCTAGGAGGATTCCCCGCCACCAGAACCCCCGCCTCCTGATCCCACCTCGCCTCTCGGTCTCCGGTCTCCGGCTCCTGCGGCGTGTCGACGTCCCCGATGATAACTGACGCCGCCGTCGCCGGCGGACCCCTCCGCGAGCGCCCCTCCCCGCAACCTCCTTCCGGCCGTACCGCCGTGGCCGCCCCTGCGTCTCCTCCGTGCGCCCATCACCGTCCCGCTCCGCCTTGACCAAGTCCGTCCCGTCCGTCCTCACCGCAGGATGCCACTGTCTCCGGCCAGTGCTCCACGAGCGCGTTGGTCCACCTCTGCTACGCCTTTTGTCCAAGTTCATCGTCGGTTGGTTCCTTAGCTAGGATCTGTCCTAGTGGTATTCCTCGCGTGCACTCCTAATGTTTGATGTAGTCCTGTTAAGGTAGTGGTGGTCATGTTGGCATGTTGGTTCGGGCAGTTGCAGATCGCTGAGGTGATGTATATGTTATGCTCATCCTCCGCCGGAGCCAAGACCGTCGATGTGGAACCCTGAACCCGGATCAGCAAGGAGCGCCGAACTCTCTCTCCTGGAACTCGAAGACCGAACCCTCGTCACGCCTAGCTCGTGTTCCCGGACGCCATGACCTCCTTCACGGAACCCCAAGGCCGTTGCTCTGAAGACCGATCCCGGTGTCCAAAGCCCGAACCCGTCGTACCCTCGATGAACCCCAAGATCGCCGAGACCCCTCAATGTGTGACCCTTTATCCGGGCCCTGTTTTATAATTGATATCTATATGAATTGATGCATATTAAATTGTACATGCTTGCATACATATTGTGGTTTGGGGGCATTATGCCGACTCATCTAATAATAAATATGGAGGCCATATGCAGGCGAATCTAGTCTTATATTGGCTCCATTTAAATTTGTGCATCGAACCGGTGACATAATTCTGACTTGTTAAGACGACATTTAAATTGCGGGGTATCTAAACAACATGAACTTAATAATTGTCAGAACCCCGGTTCCACTTAATATTGCCTAATTGCATCGCATCTTTGCCATGTCATACATCATACATGCATCATGCCCGATCTTCTGCCGTAGTATTAAATAGTGCATCCGGTGTTTCTTCTAGTGCTTTGCTTCTTCATGGATTAAACCGATGAGTTGATGCGAGCGTCGACCCGATCTTCGGATGAACCTTCGACAATGTTTTCAGGCGAGCATTCTCCCCCTTTCTACCTATCTTACTTTTATAGTTTTATTTCCTCCTGTTGATCTATTGCTATCTGTGATGCGATGCTCTAGTTTTCGTACCCGTGATATCCCTTGGAGCCATTAAATTGCCTTGGACACATCCTATTACCTGTTGTTTGGTAGATAGTCGGCCTTGCGAGTCGTAGTTGCTTGCGCAGGTGTTGCGTCGCACCGTCGATGTTCCAAAGTTGTTGGAGTAATGCCTTATATTTAATGTTGGAGATGATTATAACTTTAATTACCGTTTAATAACTAAAATTGAAGTATGTAAATAATGCAGAGGCACAAGTGGGCAATAGATGTTATTTGGTTTTTAACCGTCCACTTGTGTCCCGTAGGACACCGAGTACTTGATACCTGTTCTTTGAATATTCGCACTATCCGCATGTGGGACCATGAATCCCCCTAGCCAGAGCTTGAGTCATATTTATTTCTTGAGGCCACAAAGTAGTTTGGGGCTTTATTACTATCCTGTACTTATGACATGCTTTACCGCTTTATTACGATTGCGCGTGGAGCGCCTGTACTATTTAGGAATTATAATACGTTTATGCGGTATCGACAAGCCCAGTCACACTTTTGGGTTCCCAGTCGTTTACAACCATCGACACAAACCTCTGGGTCCGTCTCGGAGCCGGCCAACTTCGTCGCGGGTAGCTTGGTGGGGTGGCCCCCTGAAATTTATATGAATCTTGCAATTGCTCTATCGTGATGCCTCGTTGGGTTTTTATTGGTTTTTCTCGAGGTTGATCGTGCGTGTGTTTCTATTTGTGCCCCCCTGCAGGGTAAAAATTTCTGAAAGCCGTGTCCGCGGTTATGGACGATTTGGATCACAGTATCTCGATCATAGACAACTATAACTGAAGTAGTGCTATAAATTCGACTTTATAATGACTATTAATTAGCTTCCCTATAATGGAATGGGTAAATAAAAGTGCCAACAACTGCTGGTTTGGGTTGTCACCTGTTACCATTGTATCTGACTAGTAAGTATTGCAACTACAACGGAATGGCTAAATAAAAGTACCAACAACTGCTGGGTTTTGGGATGCCTCCTGCTATATGTATCTGACTAGTAAGTACTACAACTACAACGGAATAGTTAATTAATGCTGCCCACTGCTTATTCTATCAGGATGACTCATGCTATCTATATCTGACTAGTAATTGCCGCAACTATAACGAAATGAATAAAGCCAATCGTGAGTTCCTCGGTTGACTTCCTCGGTTGGTATCGAGGGGGAATAGCAGGATGGGTATGTTTGGTGTTAGAATCAGGTTGGATCCGAATAGGTCTTTCTTATCCCTATCTAATAGCCGCCAGTTGTATTGAGTCTCTATAGGTTGTTTAGTGCATGTTGCGCTGCCGCTTCAGTCCACCGTACCTATGTAGGCGAGGACCGCCGAATTCTAGTCTCGCCGTGTACTGGCCTTAGTACTGACCGCTCTCTTTTTGCTTTGCCCTTTGTCGGCACCCCTTTTGTTTAAGCAGGTTTTGAGATCGACGTCGTTAGCAGGGTTACCCTTCCGGCTTGGCCTGGGCAGGGTTATGGACGCCATTGGTTATTCTTCAGGGCTCTTAGATCAATTTGCATCTTGTCCGTACTCGAACGTTGTATCGTTTTCAAGGTGATTTGGATCTTTGTACTGTATATATGTATTCTTAACTCTTTGAGTCATTGTTGTATATATCTGTTCTATGGGTTCCATCGTGGACTATTGTGTAATGGTATTACTTTGTTTTTCACCCGCACGCAAGTGCCTGGTGGGCACCTTTGAATCGTTTCTATGCTGGCTTGGCGGGAATCGCCGAAACTTGCATAGGGCCAATTCTGAGGGTGTTACACTAGGCGTGGTGGTTTCAGGAAGCCCTGCCATGGCGAACAGCTTGCCGGCCATCGACCACGATGGTGTGTGCGGTGGTTCCAGGCAGCCCTGCCATGGCAAACAGCCGGTCGGCCGTCGACCACGACGGTGTGCGCGTGGTTCTTGCCGGAGACCTCCTCTTGAGCGCGGAGCACCCAAGGAGTGGCCGGAGCCGGGGCGCCGAGGACGAGGCAATATGCGACGCGATGGTTCGGCTTCCCTCCTTGCGACTGGGAGGCGGAGGTCGGCTGAAGTGCAGAACGGCGGCGGTCGTCTCTAGTGAGGCTCTGAGGGTGGCGGTAGTGGAGGGCCTGGCTTCGGAGAGGCCTGGCGATGCAAGTAGTTCTGCACGGAGAGGCACATGCACATGGTGGAGATAGTGGCCATGCAAAATATCTAGACAAATTGATGGATGATGGAGGTGGTTGGGAGAGAGTTCGGTTGGGGCTAGAGGTGGATAAGGTTGCAAGATTTTTTGTACAATATTTTCGTGGCTGGAGTAGGAGAGAGAGGGAAGTAGGGATAGGAGAGATATGGATCGTAGGATTTTGGAGGATCCGATGGTGCAGAGGCACGATCCACGAGAATCACGTCCTAACCAATTAGAACGCAGCAGACATGTGGCTTTGCCGAGTGTATTATGAAAACACTCGGCAACTATTTCCAACCGATTTTGAAATGTCCATACAAGACTAAAAATTTAGAAAAAACTGAAACTTTCGCATTTGGTCATTTTATATACTAATCAAAAAATTAAAGTTGCAAAATGGTACCATCCCATTTTTCAAAAATACTAGACAAAACCATTTTTTATTTTCCGACCAACAAAAACAAGGTGTTTTGTGAAGCAACCACCAAATAAAAGTTTTAAAATGGTATCACCTATTTTTTTTTAAATACTAGACCACCTTACATGGACAATGTTCAAACTGGGATATCTCAAACATTTTCGTCAGTACCTCGTGAAAAATATAAATGTCTGCCGAATCGGCTGGAAGTGGGTCCGATTTGAAGTCCAGCGTGCATGAAGATAGGGGACGAGCCTCGTTACAACTTGCATCGGATCTCTGAAGAAAACATATATTGCGAGTCTAAAAATGATTTTTTTCAAAAAATCACGGGCGTTAGATCATGTACCTATACTATAAACCAGACCCACTTCCTACCGATTCATCAAACATTAGTCCTTTTCACCCGGGATAGACAGAAAGGTTTGAGATCTCCTGGTTGGGAGATAGTCCATGTAAGGTGGTCTAATATTTTAGAAAAATGGGACGGTAGCATTCTGAAACAGCATTTTGATGGTTGCTTCACAAAACGACACGTTTTTTGCGTTCGAAAAATAGAAAATGGTTTTTCCGTGCAACGAAAAGGAACACTTCCTTCTGCAACATTGTTCTCCATCCCAATGTACACATCTATGCACAAAATGGGCACAGTATCACAAACTATGCCACGATTTAGCACATAACATCGGTCATTTGGATTGAAAGCCATGAAACCTTGAACATGATAGGTCATTTCGTGAAGGTTTTTTCGAGACATGATCAATATACCAAGTCTGGTATTTTTCTTTGCAACTATGTCACATAATATGACACCACGCGAAGGATTTACATTGTTCGGACCTTTTTTGAATTTCTTATGCCTGTTTTGAATTTTCCCCGATTCGAACTAAGGTCGAACCGGCGTGCATAAAAATAGGGGACGAGCCTCCTTAGAACTTGCATTGCATCTCTGAAGAAACCACATATTGTGAGTCTAAAAATGATTTTTTCAAAAAATCACGGGCGTTAGATCATGTACCTGTAGTACAAACCGGACCCACTACCTACCGATTCGGCAGACATTTGTCCTTTTCACCCGGGATGGACGGAAAGGTTTGAGATCTCCCGGTTGGGAGAAAGTCCATGTAAGGTGGCCTAGTATTTTAGAAAAATGAGATGGTAGCATTCTGAAACAGCATTTTGGTGGCTGTTTCACAAAACGACCCGTTTTTTACGCTCGGAAAATGGAAAATGGCTTTTCCGTGCGACGAAAAGGAAAACTTCCTCCTGCAACATTGTTCTCCATCCCAGTGTACACATGCATGCATAATATGGGCACAGTATCACAAACTATGCCGCGATTCAGCATATAACATCGGTCATTTGAAGCAAAAGCCATGAAACCTCGAACATGATAGGTCATTTTGTGAAGGTTTTTTCGAGACATGATCAATATACCAAGTCTAGTATTTTTTCTTGAAACTATGTCACATAATATGACACCATGCGAAAGATTTACATTGTTCAGACCTTTTTTGAATTTGTTATACTCGTTCTGAATTTTTCCTGTTTTGAACTAAGGTCGAACCGGTGTGCATGAAGATAGGGGAAGAGCCTCGTTAAAACTTGCATTGCATCTCTAAAGAAACCACATATTGCGAGTCTAAAAATGATTTTTTCAAAAAATCACAGGCATTAGATCATGTACCTGTAGTACAAACCGGACCCACTTCCTACCGAATTGGCAGACATTTGTTCTTTTCACCCGAGATGGACGGAAAGGTTTGATATCTCCCGGTTGGGAGATAGTCCATGTAAGGTGGTCTAGTATTTTAGAAAAATGGGACGGTAGCATTCTGAAACAGCATTTTGATGGTTGCTTCACAAAACGACCCGTTTTTTGCGCTCGGAAAATGGAAAATTGCTTTTCCGTGCGACGAAAAGGAAAATTACCTCCTGCAACATTGTTCTCCATCCCAATGTACACATAAATGCATAATATGGGCACAGTATCACAAACTATGCCGCGATTCAGCACATAACATCGGTTATTTGGACCGAAAGCCATTAAACCTCGAACATGATAGCTCATTTTGTGAAGGTTTTTTCGAGACATGATCAATATATCAAGTCTGGTATTTTTCCTTGCAACTATGTCACATAATATGACACCACGGGAAGGATTTACATTATTCGGACGTTTTTTGAATTTCTTATGCCCGTTTTGAATTTTTCCCGTTTCGAACTAAGGTCGAACCGGCGTGCATGAAGATACGGAATGAGCCTCGTTAGAACTTGCATTGCATCTCTGAAGAAACCACATATTGCGAGTCTAAAAATGATTTTTTCAAAAAATCACAGGCATTAGATCATGTACCTGTAGTACAAACCGGACCCACTTCCTACCGATTCGGCAGATTTGTCATTTTCACCCGGGATGGACGGAAAGGTTTGATATATCCCGGTTGAGAGATAGTTCATGTAAGGTGGTCTAGTATTTTAGAAAATGGGACGGTAGCATTCTGAAACAGCATTTTGATGGTTGCTTCACAAAACGACCCTTTTTTGCTATTGGAAAATGGAAAATGGCTTTTCCGTGCGACGAAAAGGAAAACTTCCTCCTGCAACGTTATTCTCCATCCCAATATACACATGCATGCGTAATATGGGCAGTATCACAAACTATGCCGCGATTCAGCATATAACATCGGTCATTTAGACCGAAAGCCATGAAACCTCGAATATGATAGGTCATTTTGTGAAGGTTTTTTCGAGACATGATCAATATACCAAGTCTGTTATTTTTCCTTGCAACTATGTCACATAATATGTCACCACGCGAAGGATTTACATTATTCGGACATTTTTTGAATTTCTTATACCCGTTTTAAATTTTCCCCGTTTCGAACTAAGTCGAACCGGCGTGCATGAAGATAGGGGACGAGCCTCGTTAGAACTTGCATTGCATCTCTAAAGAAACCACATATTGCGAGTCTAAAAATGGTGTGCAAGAGCAGGGACACCACTAGCACACCCCTCACACCTTCCAAAAAAAAGGGAGGCAGAGGGCTGGTGCGTCGTATTTATAGAGGGCTAGCTCATACGTCTCAGTTTATAACACAAATCGAAACTAAAAGTGTGTGGCAAGCCATGTGTTTTGCACCTACACTTTAGTCCCGGTTTGTGTTACAAACCGGGAGCATTCTCCCTCATTAACCGGGACGCATGCCTCCGACTCCCGTGCGGCAGGCCGGGCCGCTCGAACCGGGACGCATGCTAGCATTAGTCCCGGTTCGTGGCGAAACCGGGACTAATGCCGTTGGCGTAGGCGAACGAATGGCCTGTTTTCTACTAGTGTAATTTACCGTGTATCAAACATAAACACTCAGTAATAACCGGCACACACAGCAAACCACCTGTTTACCGTGTGTTCTCTTACTAACACACAACAAAGCTACCACATACACGGCATTGAGTTGCCCCAAACCCTAGGATTTTGGTGCGCGCGGGGGAAGAAAATTTTGTGCCATTTTTTTGCTGTGTATATACGTGTGGTGACACTCGGCAAATCGAACACCGTAAGTTGCGCCGTCAGCTGCTAGTAGTAAGGGCGTGTGGCACGACGGTTTGCCGTGTATCCATTTTTTACCGAGTGTTTTCTAGAAATTTGTTGTGTATATATTTATTTGCCGAGTGTTTTTCGGTAGCATACTCGGCAAAGATGTGACTTTACCGTGAATGGTCTATTTGCCGGGTGTCAACAGCGTGACACACAGCAAAGAGCTGTTTGCCGAGTGTCCGGGCTTTAAACACTCGGCAAACAAAAAAATACCCAACAAAATCTCGATTTCCCGTAATGACTGCAGTCTTTTATTTTGTTGTTCGCTGTACAAAAAAAATGACAACTTGAAGTGTATAGGGTCACAAGAAAATCACCCCTTCTGCCCTGTCTACTTGATGTACTGCGACATCCACCTGAAGCCTTCGCCGTAGCCCATCTTCCGGACTACGCTGCACATGAAGACCTCGAGGGGCCGCCTGCCGTCGTCGAGATCGACGTTGCCTTTGCCGGTGGCGAGGTAGTCCAGTCCGAGATGGTAGCGTAGTTCGTACTCCGAAGCTGCGTACGGCTCGTCTATCTTGTTGACCAGGACGAGGAAGGGCACGCCGGAAAGCTCGTCGGACGAGAGGAGGCCGTCCAGCTCCATTTTCGACTCGGCCAACCGATTCTTGTCAAAAGCGTCCACCAGGTACACGACTGCATCGACCTATCAGGAACACGAGTTCAGGAAGATTATTGAGGAATTGAAGAAAAACCAGGGAAGATGACAATCGCGTTCGTTCCGAACAAAACATCAATCTAGGCGAGCAAACCTTGGCGAAGTACTCCTTCCAGACACGGCGCGCGGCCCAGTGGCCGCCAAGGTCGAACGCCTTGAACTTGATCCGCCCGATGCTCAGCTCCTCGGAGGTCGGGTGCTGCGTCGGCATGTGTGCCCCCAGCCTCTGCACATAGACGGAAAAGGAAATCAGCAAATCGATAGGAATCGGATATATAGACAAACCCGATGCACCCAGAGATCGAATCGGAAGCATATATAGTCGACGGACGGACCTCGTCCTTGAGCATCTGCATGAGGGTGGTCTTGCCGGCGTTGTCGAGGCCGAGGAAGAGGATCTTGGCCTCCTTCTGCCAAATCCCCAACGAGGCCAGCATGTTGTAGAACCAGTCCACGAGAAACATCGTCGCCTGCGGCGAGTCGGCTGGCAGACACGGGGATCGTACGTTTCGGCTAGTGTGTTGGACCTCCGCGATTTCGCCGTGCGACTCTTTTCGTTGTCTCGGTGTTTGCTTTGAGGAGAGGTTCTCCATGGGCATATATACTGCTGGTCTGCTGCCGCCTGCCGGACGGAGGAGCTGCCGTAGACGAGCCGGTCCCGGGACAGAGTCCGCGGGGGTCTGGGTACGCGTCACCCCGTAGATCTGATGCCTTGATCTCCGATCGGACGGTGGAGATAAGACGAGCCGGGGCAACTTAGCTGGCACTTGAGCAAGTTTGGTCTCGTTTTGTTGGAGTGGAGACGAAGTTACCAAAAGTTGTTTCCCAAATCCTTCGCAGCGCGCGGGCGCTCGTTGGACGAGTACAGCGCACCCGCGCGTACTCAACCGACACTTCGTACACGGTGATTTTTTTCAGGTCTACACGGCGATTCGTGTCCACGTGTTTATCGAATTCACTCAGACGTACTCTCTCCGTTTCAAAATATAAGATGTTTTAAATTTTATGAAGGAAATAAATCTATACTTCTTTTAGTATGTAGATTTATTCTAAAGTTAAGTGAACATACATACTAAAACAAATCTAGTTCTTTACAAACCTAAAACATCTTATATTTTAAAACGGAGGGACTACATAGCTGCTAGGTGATTATTAACGCGGCACACGCATTAGCTCTTGAAACTAGGCTGCTTTGTAGATTTGCTGCTACTAGGTAATTTGTACTGCTTCCTCAGTCTTAAATTAGATGTTTTAGATTTGTTAAAATTTGGATAAATCTAGACACTATTTAGCATATAGATTTATCTAAATTTTAACAAACTTGTGATATTTATTTTGGTTCGGAGGGAGTACTACTCTTTGGTTGGCTACTTATACTTATACTGATGTTGCTAGTAAATTGATCTTGATCTATACGTGGATTTATGTTGTGCTTGATGCTTGGCTAAAAAGGGGTCGTACTTATCCACCGTGGCAGCGCCGTTCTAATGGCCTACCAAAGTTGTCTCACCGGCTCCAAAGTTGCCCCGACGATAGCGACTTTCCTAAAAAAAAGGGCCGTCCCCACCCACCGCTGCAACACCATCCTAAGGCTCCAATGTTGCACCGTCGGGCAGCGGCTTGCCCGCAAAAGGGTCGTCCTTACGCACCGCGGCAGCGTCGTCCTAATATCCTACCGGTGAGGCAACTTCGGAGCCCGAGGGCAACTTCTGTGCCTGATCAGGCAACTTCGGAGCCCGACAAGGCAAGTTTGGTGCCCGATGAGACAACTTCAGTTTTTAGCGAGGCAACTTTGGAGCCCGACGAGGCAACTTCTATGCCTAACGAGGCAACGTCGGTGCTCGACGATGCAACTTTTGCCCGGCGAGGCAACTTCGGAGCCCTGCGAGGCAACTTTGAAGCCCCGCGAGGCAACTTCAGAGTCCGACGAGGCAACTTTGCCTCCCGGCGAGACAACTTCGGAGACCGACGAGGCTTCTATGCCTAACGAGGCAACTTCGGAGCGCGGCGAGGCAACTTATGTGCCTAACGAGGCAACGTCGGAGCCGGACGATGCAAATTTTGCCTGGCGAGGTAACTTTGGATCCCGACAAGGCAACTTTGGAGCCCGATGAGGCAACTTATGTGCCTAACGAGGCAACTTTGGAGCGCGGAGAGGCAACTTCGGTGCCCGACGGGGCAACTTCTATGTCTGATGAGGCAACTTTGGAGCCTTATGAGGCAACTTTGATCCTGGAGAGGCAACTTTAGAGCCCGACGAGGCAACTTATGTGCCTAACGAGGCAACTTTAGAGCCTGATTGGGCAACTTCTGTGCTTGACGAGGCAATTTGGCTCCCGACGAGGCAACTTCGGAGCCCGACGAGGCACCAAAGTTGCCTCGGCAGGCATCGAAGTTGCTTTGCCGGACTCCGAAGTTGCCTCGTCGGGCAGCGGCTTCCCTAAAGAAGGGTTGTCATCACCCACAGCGGAAGCGCCGTCCTAATGGCCTACCAAAGTTGCCTCATTGGGCTCCAATGTTGCCTCGTTGATAGTGGCTTGCTTGAAGAAGGGTCGTCCCCACCCACCATGGCAACGCCATCCTAATGGCCTACCAAAGTCGCCTCGTCGGGCTTCGAAGTTACCTCATCTGGCTCCGATGTTTCCTCGTCAGGCACTAAAGTTGGTCAGTCGGGCTCCAAAGTTGCCTCGCCGGGCACCGATGTTGCCTCGTCGGGAAGCGACTTGCCCAAAGAAGGGTCGTCCACCCGCATCGCGACAGCACCATCTTAATGGCCTATCGGAGTTGCCTCGTCGGGCAAGTTTGTCTGTCGAGCTCCGAAGTTGCCTCATCAGGCTCTTATGTTGCCTCGTCCTAATGGCCTACCGATGTTGCCTCGCAAGGCTCGAAAGTTGCCACGTCGGGCTCAGAAGTTGCCTTGTCAGGCTCCGAAGTTGCCTGATCGGGCTCCGATGTTGCCTCGTCTAGCGGCTTGCTCGAAGAAGGGTCGTCTTCAAGCATCGTGGCAGTGGCATCCTAATTTCATACCGAAGTTGTCTCATTGGGCACATAATTGCCCTGTCGGGCACAAGTTGTCTGGCTGGGCTCTGAAGTTTTCTCGTCGGGCTCTGATGTTGCCTCATCGGGCAGCGGCTTGCCCAAAGAAGGTCCTTCCTCACGCAGCACGGCAGCGCCGTCCTAATGGCTTGCCAAAGTTGCATCTTCGGGCACCAAAGTTGCCTCTCCATGCTCCGAAGTTGCCTCGTCGGACTCCGATGTAGCCTTGGCGGGCAAAGTCTTGCCTAAAGAATGGCCTTCCTCACCCACCGCGGCAGCGCCGTCCTAATAGCCTACCAAAGTTGCCTCGTCGGCAGCGACTTGCCTGGAGAAGGGTTATCCTCACCCACCGCGACAACGTTGTCCCAATGGCCTAGCAAAGCTGCCTCTCCGGCTCTGAATTTGCCTCATCGGACTCCATTATTGCCTCGTCGGGCAACGACTTGCTTGAAGAAGGGCCGTCCTCACGCACCATAGCAGCTCCGTCCTAATGGCCTACCAAAGTTGCCTCTCTAGGCTCCGAAGTTGGCGTATCGGACTTTGAAGTTGCTCAGTCGAGGCACAAGTTTCCTTGCCGGGCTCCGAATTGCCTCGTCGAGCTCTTATGTTGCCTCGTCCTAATGGCCTACCGATGTTGCCTCACCGGGATCAAAAGTTGTCTCGTCGTACTCGGAAGTTGTCTTGTCGGGCTCTGAAGTTGCCTGGTCTGGCTCTGATGTTGCCTCGTCGGGCATCGGCTTGTTAGAAGAAGGCCCATCCTCACGCACCGTGGCAACGCTATCCTAATTTTTTACCGAAGTTGTCGCATCGGGCACATAAGTTGCCTCGTCGGACATTAAAGTTGTCTCGTCGAGTATCAACACTATTCAGTTAGATACTAGTTGCACCGTTGGGAACCGAAGTTGGTCTGATGTGGTGACCAGACACCAAAATTGTTTAATTGGGTACTCCCTTTGGTCCAGTTTATTAGGCATGCACGTAGTTTAAAAAAAAATTTAACCAATAAAATATGCAATATATGTTCCAAAAAATATATCATTGAAAAATACTTTTAAAGATGAATCCAATGATTTAAATTTTGTGACATATTATATAAAATTTATTTATCAAAATTATTGGTCAAAATTATCCTCAAACTAAGTGCGTGTCTAATAAACCGGACCGAAGGAAGTACCATGCATCCACTTCCAATATACTACTAATTCTAGACATTAGATCCACGTTAACAAGCTAAAGTAACTCCGTGCAAGTAGGCTTCTAGCTATTATGGAAAGCCGCCTGTTGTAGCACACGCGCGGCGGGGCGTGGTGTCTAGCGGGATATAGTGTACTCTCATCTGCATTTATTTGGCCAAAATAGAATTAACTATAGTACATTTTTCGGTTGGTGGACCAGGATCCTAATTGCTTTCCTTTTACAGGGGTGCGCCGGAGCCTACAATCGAGCGCTCGGGCGCCCTATAGACCGATCCAAGTTGTTTTAGCTCGAAAAGCTCCATGGATCTCTTTTTTTTAGAAAAAATCAAACCTTTATTTTTGAAATCTTATATATTCTGAAAAAAAAAATACATCTATACATGGATATCTAGTATATGGTTCTAATTTTAGTTGACATATTTTGAGTTGTGATCTGCACAAAAAGGTAATTCTGGGGATAAAAATATAGTTTCTTTTGTCTTTATAGAGCCAGGTTTTTGTCTATTTGTATTGTCCAAAAATTAAAAAATTATATATACATAGAACCCACACTGAAAACGTGTTTTTTTTTTACTTTTAGGAACATTTATGCTTTTCATTTTTTTTTAGAATTCCGAGCTCACTGGAGCCTAGAGCCTACATGTGCACTCAAGAAAGTTAACACTATTTTATAACAATTTTAAGAGAATTATTGATTGATTAGTAATTATGTAAAAAAATAAGCGAACATCGATAGCAATCAAAGATTCAAGATAAATCTAAAAACTCAAATCGAACAAGGCAATCACATTACATGCTCTTCTGGTCCGGTTCATAGGAGCCATGTTTGATCTAAATTTGTGCATGTGCGTGTGAACCTACTACTGAAGATATGTCTTGTTCATGACACCCCTCAAAACTCCGTTGCTCCATGCCACTCGAGTACCCCAAGGTTGCCACCTTCCTCGCCCACTCCTTCCTCTCGCCGCCGTTGGAGGAAGCCACCGGGTAAATCCTTCACATCGACAGACATTGGTGGAGTTACCTATGGCTACTTGTTTCTCACTCTTTGCTTTTGATCAGGGTCGGATGTTGTTTTCGGGCATCATTGGGTGGTGGTTGCACTTTGTTCCAACCACCAGATGGCCAATGCTTTTATGCCATCGTGTTATTCCCCACTCCACATCTACGGTGATCTTGGGTTACTTGGGTCTTTAGTCTGTCATGGGTTGCTGACACTTGTATTGGTGATCTATAGGTTGTCCTAGTTGTTAAGTTGTGTGGTGCTTCAGATTGTGCTACCTTTGGTGTTGTATGGGTCATCACATATATTGTTGTAATCTCTTCTTAATAAATATACAATCAACGTTGTTGCATGATTCGAAGAAAGAAAATAAAACTCAACCAGAGTACTTTGAAGACAACGTTTGTACATTTTGTCTCTTGGGTCTTGATGATTTTGCAAAAAAGGTTAAACAAACACTAGTTGAGCCAAGCCCATAGGTTATGGAGATCCATATGAGTAATGCACCTAAAATACGGTGACCTAATATCATTGATGCCACGTGGCCAGCCACAAGTCTATTGAATGTGTAGTTTCTAGGAATGTGTATTTTCTAGGGAGGCTGCACCAATTTCCCTTTGGCATTCCACAAGTCAATCGTAGGCACGCCTTAAATGATGGTTCTCACCATGCCAATGCGCCTATATTGTTTTATGTGTGCCTCCTCTGTGGTGCATTGTATGATTTGAGTCCTCGGCCAACTTGGCATGACACAACATCACTTTTATCCAAGGAGATCCTTCTCGTGCAACACTACAAGCTGGAAGGCATCCTTTTGGTTTTGCGGCTTATATGAGACATTGAAGGAATGGGTAAGTTAGAAATATATATAAATTACTGAAAGCAAGATCACCTATTCATTTGTCATTTGGAAGAATTTCCCATATAAAGAAAGAAAATGGGTTTAAGAAAGGACGGCACATGTTTCCCATGTCAAATCGAAAAAGCAAGGTTAAAGATAACATAGGCTCAAAACAGAGAAATGGTAAAATTTCTTAGAAAATTAACATTGCCTGGTGGATTGTTAGTAGATAATAATTTTGAGATCTACATAACCCCACTTAAACACATAGTATCCATGTGAACTACATAACCCATCACAACCCTTAGATCTTTGTAATTGTACCAAAACAGACTGCATTCGTGATGTCTACTCTAAGGATTTTCGTACCAGTGTCATATCCACTAGATCTAAACTATTTTACCTTAGCAAATGGCATCCAATGGATCTTCATTATTGTACCTGAAGCAGAGTGCATGTGCTAGATATTCAAAATACCAAAACAAACCACATCCGGTATATCTTCATAACTCTATGTAATAGATCATAACTATTATATGTACATGGGCATACTAAACATATCAGATCCTTTAGATACAGAAACTTCACCTAAATAGATCAAAAATGTTAGATCTTCATAGCCTTATCTAAACATTGTTATATATTCATAATTGTGCATAAACAAGTCATAACATATAGGATTTTGTAACTATACCTACACAAATTATAACTGATAGATCTAGATAATAATAGATGTAAATAGAAGATGGATCTAGTTGTACATGCAAACAAGTCTTAGCATAAGGTTACTTTTTTTCTTGATGATGGTATCAACCGCTGGATCAGAGTACTCTTTATAGGCATCATGCAGAAAAGTATAAAGGGATATAGAAGGACTACAAGGATAGAGTGACTTAGAGTTGTTGACCTCTATTGGGGACCACACAATAATTGATCTTGAAGGTGTGCAGATTGAAGGTTAGTTCGTGTCTTTGCAACCCCACAACAGACAATATAAACATGTTCCTTACGAAACTTGAGCCAACATCATTTGATTGTTTGTACAAAAATATTTCTTAATTTTACATGTTTCTATGCAACATAACCTATATTTGTAAAAATTACACCTTAATTTACAAACTAAAATGTTTCGTATTTTTTAATAGAGATAGTAAATGGACAAAGAGAATATCAATATAGGGTTAAATATTTATCACTTGAAACACATAAAAGATGACACCCTCGCATTTGTGAGGAGCATCATGCTAACTTAATTTGTTTTACATAACATGTATTTACTTTGATTTGGGGAATGCTGAGAATCTCTCATGTGACATTATGAGTAAATAAATATTTCCACTAAAGTTTGGTATTTTTCTTATTTTTGGTGTAACTCTCTATCACACTAAGTTATTAGTTAGAACGAGTTTTCCGGTAGATAAAGTTAGTCCCTACAATACTTTATGAAACTTCAAAATGTTGGTTCTTCTGAAAAAAAAGGTCCAAGTATGCTACAAAAACGAACACCACCTGAGGTTAGGGTTTGGTTCCTCGGTCGGTAGTGGTGTTATGGTGGTGATGGAGACGTCGTGCAACATAAGAATATGGTTTCCACAACTCATGGTTCACCAAATAGTGGCATAGAGGAAGGCAGGAAAACATATGTTTGTCGCTCTTATGGGGATATATTTGGTTATGTATTCATGTTTTGCATATGGTCATCGTGTCATGATGCTTCTTCTCCCAAGAGCCAAGTTGAACCAGATTGGACATCTTCGTGGTGCTATTAATGTCAGGTCTCCCTGGATCTGTGTGGCTAGATTTTGGGTGGTCCTTCAGCCCTCTTTGCCACATTCTTCTCCCGGAAGGCGCCATGTTTCCCAGATTACCCTTCTTGGCATCTTTTGGCTCCGGGAGGCGAATTCCTAGCTGCCACGCCAACAATGGTTTCCTGGATCCGACTTGGTTAGAAGGTCCACTTCAGGTACAGAGCCAGGATTTGTCCTTGAGGGGGGCTAAGTGAAGTCTTTAATGTTGTAGAACTTCATGAGGGGGCAAATATGTCTGAATTGTTAAGAAATTGGTGTTCTAATGCCTATTATTCTTCACAAAATGATATCATTGAGGGTGGCCTAGCCCCCCCCCTCGCCCCCCTTGTCTCGTCCCTTGTCCAGATGCACCATCAAGGTTCTCTAGCAATGCATCAAAGACAAGTGTTGAAGGAAGACGGAGCCGATTTCCTCCAAATATTAGTGTGTAGTTTTTTATTTAGGATTTGTATTGATTCGTTGAGATTTTAGTGTATGGCCTTAGACTCGCCAAAAAATTAATGTCATATACAAAATCATCTTTCTTTATCATCTTTGTTCCAATGGCAACTTGAAAATTGGATCAAAATAGAATATATGTGTTAGATTATATATTTGTATATTGTAGTTTCCCCGTGTGTTAGGGGGTTTCCTGTATAGTTGTGCCTGTACATGTACTATATATTGTGGCCTTAGGCCCTCTGGTAATACTATAAGTCTATTAACCTAACATGGTATCAGAGCTGTAAGGTAGCTCCTCTCCTCGCAGCCTCGAGCTTGCCCGTCCGATCCGCCCGGCCGCCGTCTCCCGGCCGTCGCCCGGCCTCCGCCACTTCCCGGCCATCGCCCGGCCGCCGCCCGGCCTATCGACCCCGTCCGCCGCGGCTGTTGATGCGTGTTGCGGATCTAATCAGATCAGATCTGATCTGATTTTCGTCAAAAAAAACAAAGAAAAAAAAGCAAAAAAAATGTCTTCCTCATCGGGCTATCTTGCGATTCCTAGCTGATCGGTGATTTTTGATGGCGCGAATTATCCTGATTTCGATGCCTTTATGCGCGTCCACATGCGCGGTCTTCGTCTTTGGGGTGTGCTTTCTGGCGAGGTCTCCAGACGCCATACGCCCGCTGCTCCTCGCTTTATTGCCCTTGCCCCGATGCTCCTCGGGATCCGACCGACTACACTCGGATAGATGAGGATGCTCGTCTTCTTCTGTTCTCACTTCTAGTGTTCGCCTCGATGTCGCTGAGTTCATGGGTCTTCCTCTGCTGCTGCTCGTGTGCTTTTCTTCGTTAGCGCTTATCACCGTCTGGGATGCTCTTTACCGTCTGTGGTTCGCCAGAGCATGGTCTTCACAGGGTGACTCTCGTTGATGAGTTCTATACTCAGTGCTATTTGTCGTCGACTTGATTCTCTTCAGACAATTTGTGTGTCACATGTCCCTCTGTCATCATGTGTGCGGATCTGGAGTTTCAGCGCGTTTTTGAGTTCTTGTCGCGGCTCCGTAAGGAGTTTGTGCCGTGCCATGCCCAGCTGCTTGCCCGTGGTCGTGTTCCGCTCTCTAAGGTACTGTTTGAGCTTCGTGCTGAGGAGACTCGTCTTCGTGATGCTGGTCTTCTTGAGGTTTCCTCCGTACTTGCTACTCATGGTCCTCCTGTGCCGTCGGCTTCGTTGCGGTCTCTAGTACCGCCGGTACTCTCTACTCCTTCGGTCTAGGGCCAGAGTCAGCCTCAGCAGCCTCGTGGTATGACAACACCTCCTCGTCCTCCCTATGCCTACTGTGGCAAGCCTGGCCACGATGTCTCTAGCTGCTGGAGGAGGGATCCTAGCTTACGTCAGCAGTACCATGCTTGTAGGCAGGCTGGTTCTTCAGGATCTTCTGCTGTTGCACTTTCTGATCAGGACATTTTCATGGTCTACTCGCTGCTACAAGCTCTTCCTCGTCGGGTACTGCTGGTTCTGTGCCTAGCTCTTCTGGCACCGCGCGACCACCACCTTCTACACAGTCAGATACGTCATCCCCGTGGTATCTGGATTCTGGAACTTCTTTTCATATGACTTCTGCGTCATCTATTCTTTCTTCTCTTCACTCTCTTATTTCTCATATCCGTGTTATCACGGCTGATGGTACCTCTCTTCCTGTTTCCAGTCGAGGCACCCTTTCTACTTCATCTTTCTCTGTTCCTGACATTTCTTATGTTCCTAGTCTTAAGATGAATCTTTTCTCTGCTAGTCAGCTTACTGATTCTGGTTGTCGTGTCATTCTTGACGCTGATTCTTGTGCGGTTCAGGACCACCGTACCCAGGCCCTGGTTGGAGCTGGTCCTCGCAGCCTTGAGTCTCTGGGGCTATGGGAGTTAGACTGGCTTCGCGTTCCATCCACTGACACTTCATCTACTAGTTCTTCTGCGGTTGCTGCTTCTGTCACTAGCTCTTTTCAGCAGTGGCATCATCGGCTAGGTCACCTTTGTGGCTCCCGTTTATCGTCCTTAGTTCGTCGTGGTCTTCTGGGGTCTGTCTCAGGAGATGTGTCTTTACATTCATGTAAAGGTTGTAGGTTAGGCAAACAGATTCAGCTTCCCTATCCTACTAGTGTGTCTGTATCTCAGCGACCTTTTGATTTAGTTCATTCAGATGTTTGGGGTCCGGCTCCCTTTGCTTCCAAAGGGGGCCATCGATACTATATTTTATTCATTGATGATTTTTCACGGTACACCTGGTTGTTTTTTATGCGCTCTCGCAGTGAGGTGCTCTCTATTTATCAACGTTTTGCGGTCATGGTTTGTACTCAGTATTCCACGTCTATTCATGTGTTTCGTGTTGATTCTGCAGGAGAGTATATCTCCCAGCACCTGCGTGGTGTCCTTGCTGAGCAGGGCACTCTCGCTCAGTTCTCGTGTCCCGGCGCCCATGCTCAAAATGGTGTCGCCGAGCGTAAGCATCGTCATATTCTTGAAACTAACCGTGCTATGATGATTGCTTCCTCTCTTCCGCCGCATTTCTGGGCTGAGGCTGTCGCTATGTCGACTTACCTCATTAACATTCAGCCTTCTGCTGACCTTCAAGGTGGTATTCCTCTCGAGCGTCTCTCTGGTAGCTCTCCAGACTATTCGACTCTTCGTTTATTTGGTTGTGTTTGCTATGTCCTTCTACCTCCTCGCGAACGCACCAAACTGACCGCTCAGTCTGTTGAGTGTGTTTTTCTCGGATACAGTGATGAGCATAAGGGCTATCGCTGTTGGGACCCCGTTGGTCGTCGGATGCGCATCTCTCGTGATGTCACGTTTGATGAGACGCGTCCCTTCTATCCTCGCCCCACCTCTGGTACTTACCCGGTGGATGATATCTCTTTTCTTCTTTTTCCTGATGCACCTCCTGCTGTCCCTTCTTCTCCACCTCTTACTTCTGATGCGCCCCCTTCGATTTCGGCGCCATCCTCTCCTCCGTCTAGTTCCCCTAGTTCTCCTCGTTCTCCCCTAGTTTCTTCTCCACCTCGTTCTCCGGCTTCGAACCCTTCCTCTGTTGTTCCTTCTTCCTCTTCTTCTGATGAGTCGTCCTCCGCCGATGAGCTTCCCTCTTCACGGCCTGTTCGTCAGCGTCGTGCTCCAGACCGTTACTCTCCTAGTCAGTATGTTCTCTCTATCGTCTCCGAGCCGACTTCTTATCGGGATGCCGAGCGTCATCCTGAATGGCAGCTTGCCATGACTGAGGAGATCACTGCGCTTGAGCGCACTGGCACCTAGGATCTTGTTTCTCCCCCTCCTGGTGTTCGTCCTATCACGTGTAAGTGGGTCTATAAAATTAAGACCCGCTCTGATGGATCTCTTGAGCGCTATAAAGCGCGGCTTGTGGCTCGTGGCTTTCAGCAGGAGCACGGCCGTGACTATGATGGGACTTTTGCTCCTGTGGCTCATATGACCACTATGCGTACTCTTCTTGCCGTTGCTTCTGTTCGACGCTGGTCTGTGTCCCAGCTTGATGTTCATAACGCTTTTCTTAATGGCGAGTTGAGTGAGGAGGTTTACATGCAGCCTCCTCTTGGGTATTCTGTTCCCGATGGGATGGTTTGTCGTCTTCGACGTTCCCTTTATGGCCTGAAATAGGCCCCTCATGCCTGGTTTGAGCGCTTTGCCTCTGTGGTGACTGCTGCTGGTGTGTCTCCTAGTTTTCATGATCCAACGCTATTTGTTCATACTTCTCCTCGTGGACGCACTCTTCTTCTTCTCTATGTTGATGATATGATCATTACTGGTGATGATCCTGAGTATATTGCCTTTGTCAAGGCTCGTCTTCGTGATCAGTTTCTTATGACTGATCTTGGTCCTCTTTGCTATTTTCTTGGGATTGAGGTCTCCTCCACTTCTGATGGCTTTTCTATCTCTCAGAAAAAGTATATTCAGGATCTTCTTGGTCGTGCTGCTCTTGGGGATGAGCGCACTGTTGAGACTCCTATGGAGCTTAATGTTAAGCTTCGTCCTACTGATGGCGATCCTCTTCCTGATCCCACGCGTTATCGCCATCTTGTTGGGAGTATTGTTTATCTTGCTGTCACTCGTCCTGATATCTCTTATCCTGTTCATATTCTGAGTCAGTTTTTCTCAGCTCCTACCACCGTTCACTACAGTCATCTCCTCCGTGTCCTTCATTATCTTCGTGGCACGATCACTCGTCACCTTTTCTTTCCTAGTTCCAGCTCTCTCCAGCTCCAGTGCTACTCGGATGCTACGTGGGCGAGTGATCCTACGGATCGTCGTTCACTTTCTTCTTACTGTGTGTTTCTTGGTGGTTCGCTTGTTTCTTGGAAGACGAAGAAACAGGTATCGGTTTCCCGTTCGAGTGTTGAGGCTGAGCTGCGGGCTATGGCTTTGTTGATTGCTGAGGTGACCTGGTTACAGTGGTTGCTTGCATATTTTGGGGTCTCTGTTATGACACCCACTCCACTTTTGTCTGACAGTATAGGTGCTATCAGTATTGCACATGATCCGGTCAAGCATGAGCTGACCAAGCATATTGGTGTCGATGTTTTTTATACATGTGCTCAGGTGCAGGATTAGGTTGTTGCGCTTCATTATGTGCCTTTAGATTTGCAGTTGGCGGATTTCTTTACAAAGGCACAAACTCGAGCGCAGCATGACTTCTTACTCTCCAAACTCAGTGTTGTGGATCCACCATGAGTTTGAGGGGGGGGGGGGTGCTAGAGTATATATTTGTATATTGTAGTTTCCCCGTGTGTTAGGGGGTTTCCTGTATATTTGCGCCTGTACATGTACTATATATTGTGGACTTTGGCCCTCTGATAATACCATAAGTCTATTACCCTAACAATATGTTTCATCTAATTTCTATCTATTGTATTTGATGCTACATATCAGATATTCACTTTGGCTCGCAGGTGCAAATGCACCCATTATGAGAAAACTATTTTGAAATGTCAAAAAAATAAAAAAATCTGCATATACATTAGAATATTTTATGTTGGTTCACAAGTTTTCGGGATGAAAGAATATTTTATGTGGCGCGTATAAAAAATACAAAATGTCTCATAGGAATACGACTATTCACATGATATTTTTGTCTTTTTATACACAACACATAAATTGTTCTTTCATCGTGAAAACTTGTGAACTGATATAAAATGTTCGAATGTATATGTAGGAATTTGTTTTCCAAATTTTTTGACATTTCAAAATATGTTTTCTCACAATGAGTGCATTTGCACCTATGACCAAATTGCCACCTACGCTACATATATTATTTGTTCCTTACTAGTTTGAACTGCATTTTCTTCTAGTGCATTTATAGACTAATGACTAGTGCATTATGGATGGAGTGTTGCATTTTTTGACATAGTCTTCATTTTCGGCTTGAGTTCATACTAGTTTGTATTGCATTTTCTTCTAGTGCATTATAATACACTAATGGCTAGTGCATTTTGGATGTAGTGTTACATTTTTTTTGACATAGTCTTCTTTTATGTTGAGTCTATTGTTTTTACAGAGTCTAGTGCACATTGGACCGTATCTACTGCATTTTATGCCTTATATTGGGTCCACTGCTTTTTGTTGCCTTTTGGGACCGTGCCCACTTGATTTTTGTCTTTGTCCATAGCATTTTGATATGAGCTACTGAATCAAATCTCGGTGTATTTGTTTTATCGAATTGAGTTTTTTTTTTTAAAGAGTACTACATATTAGTTTGAATCTTATACATTTCTCAATAGTTGTTTCAATCTTGAAAACCTATACATAAAAACGGGGGAAATGAAAAATACTAGTAAAATTAAGAAAAATAAATAAGTAAACTACTAGTTGTAAGCACTCACTTGCTTATACTATATTTTAGGCTAAACAGTAGGTCTACCAGCTGCATATTCATTGGGCAGCTAATTTAGCTTCTGAGTTAGGCCTTCTACAACTTAAGCGGTGCCCAAATCGTAAAAAGTGGGTCAACTTGTCAGCGATGGCCTGAGAAATAATAGGGCATCTTCTTCTACTGTATGGATAAAGAAACCTCGACAAAGCCAACTTCCACGGTTCTTTCCCGCAAGTTCTATCGATCCCCTTTCATCTTCTCTTCTCGTATTCGATTTTTCGATCTCCTCGCCTAAATCCGTCAGGATCCTGCACTCCTGGCGAGCTGCTATGCCAGTTGTGGTAGCTATCTTAGGCGGCGGTCAAGCTTGCATGCCGATCAGAAGCGGGATCATATAATTCCCCTGGACAACATACACACGAGGTGATGAATTTCCGCCGATTTAGTTGATGGACTTGGAGCGGTGCACGCGGCCAGATCGTCCTGGAGCTTCTACTCTCCGCGGCGATGGGTATACGACGCATAATCGGGGAGGTTCAGGTGGTGCTATTTCTCGTCTTCATCAACGTTCTGCTTGAGCTAGCCGGCGAGGGAGACAACCGAGGCATGAACGGCAGCGCGAAGCGTGCTGATTGAAATCGAAACGACGACCGGGGTTGACAGTTCGATAATAACAATATTGTATTCACATATGAGTTTAGACATCGGAGCACCTAGTTGCTGTGATTCCCTAAAAAAAATTGTCGCATCGCGTTGGCAGCGTAGAGCACTGGTGCTTGGAAAATGAACCAGGCACCGATAAAAGCGTACGCTGTGGAAGGCCTTAGGACATGTACAATGAATGATAAAACGGTATTATCTTATATATCCCATATAGTTTGATATAATAATAAATTTGATATACAATGGGTAATTTTTTTAGTCTTATTTCCAACGACAGATATTCTTAATATGTTATAAGACATATTCTAAAAGATGATCTCTTAGCTAAGAGAAAACATAGGTCTTTTTTTGTTTCTCTCTTCCAACTTAGCAATCTTTTGACGTGGTGATAAAACCATTGTAGGTGGACTTAACGCGTCTGTGTGACTTGATGGAAAGTTGCCCGCGATTTTTGTTGTGGGCCCAACAACTTTGCCGCATGGCAGTGAAAAAAAAGTTGCCATTCACCGTACACCGCAAAGTCTGATGGTTCAGGATGACGTTAGCTTAATAAAATTTTCCTATTCTTTTTGTACTATTTGATTAATATAAGAGTTTGTACAGGCAATAAAAAAACAGCTAAAACAAAGCATAAAGCCCACTAGAATTTCTGGAGAACAAGACCTGAAGCTACCTAAAATTACAAAAAGGAATCATACCGGGCAGAGAACTCTCAATAAGTGTTTCTGGTGACCCTGTGAACCATCATTTCAAGTTCTTCCTTGAATTTAGTTCTGCACTTGTATAAGCTTGCAGCAATCCCCTTGAAGATGAAGTCATTTCTCTGTGTCCAAATGGACCGAGCCACAAGGATAATATTTTCCATATAAAAAGGGAGCTTAATTAGGAGCTTTGGACTAACAATAAGCTCCTGGACATTTCAGGGAATCAAGGGTCCATGGAGGCCAGAGGAAAGGTGTGCTGTTGTTTCAACCAAAGGAGAGGCACACATCGCAGCTGTAATCTGGGATGTGCTAGTTCTTTCATTTGGAGCAACTCTTTAGTATTCATTCTGTTGTGCATGAGTCTACTTACTCTAGGAGGGTGTTCACCAAACGTACAAAGAATCTAATCTCTAGCCTAATCTAAGAACTACAAAATGCATATGCAAAATCTAGATCAATTCTGTCTGGGGAAAACGAATGCTCATATGCCAATTAAGCGTCAGAAAGACAACGATTCAGAAAACAAATACGATGTCAACAAATAACGAACAAGACAATTCCCTCTCGTTTGTACAAGTCCGTCTCTAGCTTTGCAGCCCAAACCTGAGGCACCGGCACGCAAGAGCCTGCAGAGTACGCAACGTCCCCGGCCGTACCTCCGAGCCTAAACCGGCGGTACCCGGCCGCCGCCGCCGATCGCCGTCGGGTCGGTGTCCGAGCGGCAGATCGGGCACGTCGAGTGCGCGTCCAGCCACAGATCGATGCACTCGGCGTGGTACAGGTGCATGCACGCCGGCAGCAGCCGCACCTTCTCCCCGGGCTGGAACGCGCCCAGGCACACGGAGCACGTCGCGGCCTCCTCCCCACCAGCACCGCCCGTCACGTTGTGCTTCACCGTCCGGCTGTACTTGAACGACGGGAGACGGTCCGTCTCCGTGCCGTTCCGCGCGCGTGGTTCCAGCTGTGTCCGCCGCTCAGCGGCAGCGGCGGCGTCGGCCTCGGCGCGACCCTGACGGTTCCGGTATCCCGTGCAGCAGGTGCACAGGAGGAGCGCGAACAGGGAGAACAGGAAGGCCATGACGAGCCGGAAGACCAGGACCTCGGTTTCGTCGGCCGGATGCCGTCGTGGCGGCGG
Organism: Avena insularis; assembly: GCA_023614405.1. Classification (NCBI taxonomy): domain Eukaryota; kingdom Viridiplantae; phylum Streptophyta; class Magnoliopsida; order Poales; family Poaceae; genus Avena; species Avena insularis. The sequence goes on from CM042697.1 coordinate 407,642,511, forward strand.
CGGCGGAGGCCCGTGAAATGCCGTGTCAGCCATTGGTGCAAAGTGCAAGCAAATAACAAGCCAAGCTGTTAGCTACATTGTCCCGAGGGAACAATTATATGTGGATGGGTCAACAGAGACTTGCAAGAAGCCTTGAGCAAGGGGTTAATCTCGATTGTTTGCCAAACGATGAACGTACAGTGTAGACAAAATTATCGACGGACGATGCGTGGTTCTCTTTGTTTACGCTCGATAACAACCGTACCGCCAGCCGTACCCTGACAGCGTCAAGGTCGTTCCTGTGAAAGTAACGTCATAGCTGGCAAGTAAGAAACATAATTTCGGAACTAACTAGTACTAGCACAAGCTGATAGATTGAGATCTGTTCCGAGAGATCGACCGAGACACTGTACTGGGAGGACACATGATCGTACCATCAAATGGACAAATGCGCTGCCGCCTGGTATCTGCTTACGTCAAGTGTTTTCCTTCCTTTAGACTAGGCAGAAAATCTGTTAATTTAGATATAATTTCTTATGACACTATATGAAATTATAATTCCATGTTTGGTACAAATGAAAAAAACTAGTTATGACAGTTGGTCACTAGTAAACACCATGATCTTTTTATGAATTTGATCCTGGACGTTTATGACCAAAATAGATTGTCAAAAATTTTATGATCAATATTTTGGTCACTGATTATCGGCCATATCCACGTTAGATCCAACATGGACAGTCTTACAAGACATATTTGTGACCAAATCAAATGGTCATAGATCAAAAAACAACCCGGTCTAGTTCAGTGTTCTACATGGATCTAGCCCAACATTTCAGCCTTTTTATTTTCTTTGTCGTAGCCTTTTTACACCATTTAGCTTTTATTTTCGGCCTTCTTTCAGTGGGTCTCAACTATAAGATCTTTCAAGACGGTGGGTCCCATGTGTCAGACCCTTCTAGACGTTGGGTCCCAATCATCATGTTTTAATATGTTCACACCTTATTAATAACAAAAATGAACCGATCGACCAGATAGAACACATGGAATTCCAGCAAGTTTAACTAGTTTAACCATCAAATTCTTGATGCCCTAGAATCTACAAATAAAATTCACAGCAAGTATGTACACTAGCTACGCTTTGAGACCGTAGAACTTCCGCATGCTTCCATGTCTTTAGCCAGTAGGTCATGTAAACAAGTTGATATCTGCTAACAGTGTAACAAAACAATTACAAACATAAGTGGAAAAGTAAAGACATGGCACCGTAACTAACTCACTGCTCAACAGAAATAAGTCCAATTGTCATTGTCTTAACATAATAGCAATATCTTTACTGACAGTGTAGGGGAGAGTAATATCTACACATAGGCCCCTCCTCCTAGGCATATACTATATAACTAAAATTTTTTGCTTATATTGCAACAAGATAATCCACCTATCATAGTATATCTATCTCTACAGATATAATAACTAGCTACTCTTTTGTTGGGTACCAACCATGAGTACTAACATCACCAGAACCTTATTCAAACCATATTATTCACATAACAAAGTAAAGGAGCTCAACATAGTTGAGCATGGCATGGAAGCATGACCTGAGAATGACGCAAAGTACAGGAAAATAGTGCAACAAACCTGGAGCTATCAGAATCAATTGTACAAACACACATGAAATAGATTTGGAACTCTCAGGATTATCGAAATCCTACTCCATAGCTTACATTCTCTTCACCTCATCAAGCATCCACACTACTCTAGCTCCAAGAAACTTCTAACACACCATCAATAGGACCTCAAACATGCACACAAACAAACAAAACAATAAACAAATTAATCAAGAATTTGCAAAATCCTTAGGAAAGCACTAGACATTCAAGTCTTAATAAACCCATTATCAAGCAACTACTAAGAGGCAGAAAATTAGAACTTCAGAGAAATTCTATAGCAGTTTAGAATAGTATTAAGCTTCCATGTATTATAATGGTATCACCTACTATAGCCGGTCTTAGATGATAACTTCTACTTTCAAGTGTGCATAAGGTATGCAATGAGGTAACTTATGAACAATCGACTAAGCAAAAGCTTCTAGTAAGATTACAAAGAAATAAACAATTGAGTCTGGTCTATGAAAAGTTAAGACAAGTTGATATTAATATTACCATCAAAAGTGTAGAAATGGGAAGTGTCAAATATCCATTCAAAAGCATATAGTATATGAGGTTTTCCTTAGCATTGTCAAGTATGCATGAAGTAATGATTTTTGAAAACACATAACAGACTACATAATGCATGACAGTGGCATATAGAAATAAAATGATACATATCCTAGTTCAGGTGTTCTTCCCAGACTTGCTACTACACACTTACTCATTTCCTTTGGACCAACATAGACTACTTTATCACAAATTTAGCTTGATTTAAACATTTGCTGCCTTTTTACAAGCCAATACAACACATCAACGTCTACCCCATAGCTACTCATTGATATCCTCGACACAATAATCACAGAACAAAACCACATATGCTAAAGGGGATCCACGGAGCTTCGACAAAATAGCAACCCGACACAACTATTCTAAAATATTAAAACTAGCATCCATGTTCAGATTCTAGCTTGCATAAACATGAAAATATAAATTCTAGTAATATATTACCCCGAGTAAACCATGAATATTTCGAAAAAACAACATATATAAATTAGAAAACTAGCAGGTTAAAAAAGATGGGTATAACCTTGTAACATGTATGGTATAACTATGCTAGAAGTATTGACTTGCAATATGATTTCATTTTGGCTAAAATAATGATGTGACAAAACTACCACAATCCATTGAGGTTGAAATTTGCAAACACCATCTTTGCGGAATGATAGATCCTGCGGTTTCAGAAAACTAGCTACCGGTGAATGAACTAATAAGCCTTGGCCTCCTATTTAGTTCACAAACAAGTTGTGTGCTTTAACATATTAAATTCACGAAGAATATTTATGGGAATTGAACATAATGATACATATAAGCTCAACTACATAGATTAATTTATAGAGTTGAACATTACAACTACCAACATAAGGCCCCTGGAGAAGGGGATGGGGTTGACGGCCTGTCGTCTAGGCGCTATGAGAGGGAAGGCTTGCTGAGCTTGATCGGTTTCTGATTGAGGCGTAACAAGGCAATCAACTTAAACTATATTATTTTCCCAAAAGAGCAGTAGTTATATGGCAAATCATATGTTATATAGAGATTAATTTAGATTCGAATGATAGATCGAGCAACATATTGTTTTCCCAAAGAATTTGCGCTGCCTTGATAGAACATCCTACGGCATGAGTGTGTTTTGCTAAAACATCTTGATAGGGGTTAACCTCAAGGGTGGCCCGATTTTCATGGATTTTGTGGTCAAATCAATGAGAAAAGCGAGGAAAATAGAGAAGGTAGTCAAAGCGAACATACACCTCACGAAGAACACGATGAACACACACAAACACAACACGATACAAAGCATATTTCTTCCTCCGGCGGCCACATGCCCAATAGAATCCTCACAAGGAAAGATCGTTCAACGTGCTCCCGTCAAATCCACATTGGAGAGGGAAGAACATCTTGGAGAGGATCTTGATAACTTTACTAGAGCCAACTCAAAGTAAAGACCTTGTACAACTAAGGATGCTCAAAGGTACAATCCATAGAGTTGGGTGATGATAGGGTTCCCTCATGAAGGGAAGAATACATAACTAGAAGTAATCCGTTTTAGGGGTTTCTAGTCTATCATCTATGCCTAAGGGATACATGAGGGTTGGGGGCTCTATTTATAGGCCAACCACTAAACAAAGGGGTAGTTTGGGGATAAAACTAGGGGTTTGTAAGGATAAGAGGGGTACATCGGCCGTTGCCCAGCCGTTAGGCGCACAGGTCCATCACTTAGGATGGAGACTCTGGTTTGAGGGTCGAAGACTCCAGTGTAGGGGCGGAGTCCTTGTTGTAGTCCACGGCCAGAGACTCTGGCGTGGAGGTCCGGAGACTCGGGGGTTGCCGGAGACTTTGGTATCAACGTCGCTCTCCGGGGCTATCTTCGGGGTGGTAGACAGAGAGATCGAGGCAGGGGTCCGGAGTTGGAGGCCAAAGACTCTAGGCATTAGGGCTAGAGACTGCGATGCTTCAACTGTTGTTTCTTCCGTCTCCTCTTCCAAGCCTCCGTCTTGTCAGGCTTGATGCTTCGGGCTTTCTCCCTTGTCTCTGTACTTGTCGGTGTGAACCTATCATGGTCATAGGACGGAGTATGAAGTAGTATACCATTAAATAGGGTAGAAATTGGGATCGCATAGAGGATAGGATTTACCTTTGGAGTCCATGACGACTTGGCATAAGTTGGATACCTTGATGTGGTAACGACCGTAGGCGGGATACATCACATCTTTTATTTTTTTGAGAAGATACATTAGACATATATCTTTGAAAAAAGTTCACAATACATTTTTCTTTAAACATAACCATGCACATAAATTGTTGTGCTTTGCTAAAATAGCATCTTCCATCTTCCATCACGCACACAACACCAACTCACAAGTCTTGTCAAATTAGGATCTTAACTTTGATATATCTTACAGTTTTAGAATCTTAACTGTGTTATAACAAAACAACATTTACCCTAATGAGAAGATCACTACACCACCCTGAGGAGCACAAGATGTATGAATCTCCCAAATTTTAAAAGGTTTTAAGCCAGCCTTTCACAATGGCCTATGTCCCAGTTTTCACTATCATCTCTCTACTGATCTTGGCAATAAAATTGGTAAGGTATTTTCTATCAAAGTTTCACTAACACTCTTTTTTTAATGCTACTACATAATATTTCCTAAAATTGGTTCAAATAAGTTAGAAATATTGATCATGACATGCACACATCCTATACGTTTCAAAAGAAAACAAATCGACATTGCAACCGAGATGAGTAATTTCCCAATTAGATTTTTAACCTTGTATTTTGTGTTATCTGTTATAGCGCTCAACTATATATGTTGTGAAAAATAAACTATTGTTAAGATGCATACCATATCTTTCTGCATAAAGTAACCTTCTTAACCGTGTCATTTCAGTCATAGTACTGAACTACAAGCAAACGGAATTCTACAAAAACTCTAGATTTTTTGCTGATTTTCTGAATGTTTTCATCAGTTCACCCCTAAAATTGATCGAGAAAACAAAAAATGTTCAAAATTGAAAATATTGTGTCAAATACAATCCAACACATAAATATAAGAAATAACATTCAACTTGACTGTGTCCTAGATGAAGCCCTCGCATCTTTTCCTTTGACAAAGAATAGCACAAACTCGGGCGATGCTTTATTCTATCTGCAGCAATGTGAAACGCTAAGGGTTGTGTATCTTGTTTCCAAAAAGGAAAATCAAAACAATAAAGTGCCGCATGATTTTTAACTTAGGAGCTCCATTATTTGTTAAAAAGTACAAAAAAAAGTATCCCTACAGCGAGATTGTTTTTTAAAATATTAAGAACCCAAAGTTGCGTCCATGAGAGGTTGATCCTAGGTGGCTGGGTTGTATATCCACTCCACTAACCAAATGAGCTAAGCTCACTTCTCTATCTTTTTACAACATTTTGCATCACGATTTTCTTCATTCGTTGGAAATCCATCAATAATGAGAAAGTTTCACTTTGTGTCATAGCTTCTCTGATGGAACTTCCTCTTCCTTTACCATGTTTTAAATCATTGTTCTAGAAAAATTAAGGTGAAAATAGCGAAGTAAGCTTTATAATCAAATAATAATGAGTATAGACTCTATGGTGTAATGGACTTTGTTACTAATTCCCAGAATTAGACTTGATTTCTGCGTGCAATAGATCCAGCACTAAGATGTGTAAACTTAGAATGGTCCATAATATTGCTACACTGTGTTCATATTCCACTTCCACGACCACATGTGGACTTGCGCATGTAGTGTGAGAAACCATGAATAAAAATCATCATAGGTATAACTTGGAGCACAAACACCTCATGTTTAATTGTGCTATTCCAATTAAGTTGGAAATATAACTACATATACAGAATTTACCTAGAATAAAGACAACATCTGTTCTCTTTCGACCCAAGATGTTCTCAGTAACATCCTACAATAGAAACAATTGAAATCGAGCAAAGAAAGCATGTGAGGATTCAATCCGAGATTTCCACATAATCCTTGCCTTTTTATTTTCATGGTAAATACTTGTGTCAAGCATCAGGAGACATGTCTACTGCCAAGATCAGCAATGAAATGTGGGACATGGCCCAGCTAGAAATTAATAAATCTAGACTCTAGGCAATCTTAGCAAACTCATGAACCAGACTTTATAGACTGTACCAACAAACTGAAGACCACTATTATATGCAATGTCTTTGACAGGCTCTCTACAACGAAAAGGAGTAGATGCATACACTTTGCTTATCACCGTAGTATGGTCTGGCTCGGAAATGACTGGGGTATTGCACTTATTCAGGGCTAGTTGAATGGCGCATCTCAGGGAGCATGCGTTAGCACTAAGACAATCATCCAAAACCTAATTCAACATGTACATTTATTTGTGGTTCCTGATAAAAATGCAACTGGAATCCATATGTTAAATAGTTCGCTTGCCTTTGCTTTCATGTTTCATCCATGAGGTAGTTCACTGGTATTTCTGATCATGAACAACTGGAAAAACTCATACAACATATGTCCTTGGAGGCCATAAAATCGTCGTCACACCAACATGATGTGCACACACTGACACACACATAGATCAGCACATGTCCGCGGAGACAATCAGGCATGCAAGGGAGGGAGGTGATAACCATGGTAATTTATCGGTGCGAGTGGAGGCCGAGGAGGATGGGGAGGGGCGGGAGGATCATAGCGCCAACGCCAGCATGTGTATCCTCCTCCCCGTGGCACTTAGGCACCACCGCATCTATCAACGAAGTTGAGCTCCTCGGGCTTGTCCGCTATGGCACCATCTGGTGTCTCGGGGGATGGTGCCTAGGCGTTGTTGACGGTTGCCGCCGAGAGGAAGCTCTTGGAGAGCATGGGGCTCCCAGGCTTTGGCGGCGGTGGAAGGCGCTGTTCCCAAGGACCGGGGATGGTGGGAGGAGATATGCGCAGGAGGGGACGTTGGCGAGGGTGGTGGTGAGTCCAAGCAGCCTTGGCGTGTGAGCGACGATGCGCTTGCAGTGGAGGCCAGTGGGGGCGGGGGGATGAAGGGGACGGGGCGACCCTTGTTCACCGCCAGCTATGGTTGCCCTTGTCATGGGAGAGGATGCAGTCGGGGCTAGGCACAAAAGGGAACACTGTTACTTTCTCTCCAGCATTGTCGTTGGCGTATGTTGGCGTGAGCGACATGGTCTATTGAAGCAGAGGAGAGGCTGAGGCGCGATTTAGTGTCGTCGCGAGAAAATATCTAGTGCTACAATGCACTTGCGTGCTACTGATTCCAGAAAGATCCGGGCCGCTTGTTCTCATTTAATGGATAGGATCGATCGAAAGTACAATAGGACCCTCCCAACCATGGAAACTATGCGCAGAAGACCCTGTTATTTTTCACATTGTGGTACAGGATCCTTTTTTCTCTCTTTTCCTCACTCACAGGATTCGATATATCCCAGATAAACTCTATGGCTGGTGGAGAGTGTTGCAGCTAGAGGCCGGGTCGGAGAAGTACATTGCAACGACCAAAGAGGCGCTAGAGGACAGGTGGGACCATGTTGTCATTGAGAGAGAGCATGAAGCTGTGAGCTAGGTGGAGTCAGATATGGCGTCGTGGGACCACATGCAATGATGAAGTGGATCTGTTATGTGACAAAATGTAGTAGAGTGCCTTGCTCACGGACAACAAGGTGGAGACACTGCAAGTGGTCGTGCCAGACAGTTTTGATATAGGGGAATTTGACATTGTCATCGTGGAGAACAAACAGTCGAAAACACAGAAGCAAAACTTCATAGTCGACGAGGAAGATCGATAATACACCAGGTTTTCATACGTTAGATAGTCGGAAAGGGAGGACGATAACAATGAGCATGGCAGCCAGAGAGGTTTGCAGTAAGGAGAGGAAGAACATCGTCAAGTTCTCATGGTAGTGGATAAGTGAAGATGTCGCGAGTAGTTAGGTAGAGTGTGTGTGCTGCCCCTTTGGCAGCGTGGGTTGCGCTTGGGACGTTTGTGCCACATCGTGTTGTAAATTTGGCTTCTTAGCCCTCCTTCTATAAAAAAGAGACGTTTCCAGAACATATCCTTAAAAAGGTTATCGCGGTAGTACCATCCTAATATAAGAGACACTGCATCGGGCAGGCGCAGGAAACAAGCTTGACATCCAAAACTCACATAGAGATGTTCATCTCCCATAAGTGGATATTGCAAAGTGAAAACTTTACGAGACCATATCAAGGCACAGACATTCAACTAGCTAATCTAGTCTAAGCTAAGAACTGCAAAATGGATACCCAAACCCAGATCAATTTGTCATGGGAAAAACGAATGTCCACAATTAACAAACAAAGACAATTCCCTATCATTTGTACACGCCTGTCTCTGGCTCTGCAGATGCAGCCGAAATCAAAGTTTGCACGCACCTCGGCACGCAAAGACCTGCAGTCACGCACGTCCCCGGCCGTACGTCCCCAAGCCTATACAGGCGGCGGCCGGCCGATGCCCATCGTCGGGTCGGTGTCGGAGCGGCAGATGGGGCACGTCGAGTGCGCGTCCAGCCACGGATCGATGCACTCGGCGTGGTACAGGTGCAGGCACGCCGGCAGCAGCCGCACCGTCTCCCCGAGCTGGAACGCGCCGAGGCACACGGAGCACGTCTTGGCCTCCTCCCCGCCGCCCGTCACGTTGTGCTTCAGTGACCTGTCGTACTTGAACGCCGGGAGGCGGGGGCGGGCAGGCGGTGGTAGTAGCTCGCCGTTACGCGCGCGGGGATCTTGCCGCGTTCGCCGCTCGGTGGCAGCGGCAGCCGCGGCGCGGGCCTGGATGTTGCGATACCCCTTGCAGCAGCTGCTGCACAGGAAGACTGCTAACAGGGAGAAGGCGAAGGCGATGATCAGGCGGATGACGAAGCTCTCGCTATCACCGGATGGCGGCGGCGGCGGAGGACGAGACTGTGAGTCCGGCGGCATCCACGAAGAAAACGGCGGCGGCCATGGAATCTCTGTTTTTTGCTGCATCAGATGGCGCTGGTTCGGAAGGAGCAATGCGTGGACGGAACGGATCAGCAGAAACTTGCAAGAAGCCTTGCTGATATATTGGCAAATGCACGTATAATGAAGACAAAATCAAGGACGGACCGTGCGTGGTTCCCTTTGTTTATGCTCGATATAACAACCGTACCGCCAGCCGTACCCAGACATCATCAAGGTCGTTCGTGTGAATGTAACCTCATAGCTGGCAAGTAAGAAGATAATTTTGGAGGTGATTCTTGTCCATATCGAGGTGTCTATAATGACTTTGTTAATTTCAAGACTCCTTCGAATTAGTTTCTTACACTCAGTCTATCGAAGCTGTTTATAGGGATAGAGCGTGCATCTATACGTTTAGAGCACGTTTGATTCAAAAGATTTACAAATTCTTTTTGTAGGATTCACTATGGGAAAAATATCGCTGCCGTGTAGACACGTCTTTGGCGTGTGCCAAACGGACCGGAACACGGCAAAGTCTGTCTTTGCCGTGTGTAACTCAGAAAATATACGGCAAAGTACGTGAACACGGCAAATTTCTAAAAAAAAACATGGCAAAAAAATATACACGGCAAAGACCCATAAAGGAACACGGCAAAGAAAATACACTCGGCAAAGTCAACAACGGCACACGGCATAGGTGTTGTCACGGCAACAAGGTGGGACCCGTGACCCCATAGGTCCATTTAACGAGAGGAGTTAACGGCCGCAAACGGTGGTCTCTTTGCCGTATGACCTCGCCGGTCCTTTTCCGTGTGTATTCTACAGTATACACGCCAAAGGGTCTTTGCCGTGTGTATTCCGCAGTACACACGGCAAAGTCCATTTTTTTTCTTTTTTTTTCTTTTATCACATTACTCTTAGAAAAATCATAAAAAAATCATTCTAATTCAGAAAAATACAAATAATATATCAAAATTTGCAGAAAAATTAGATCTATCTATCTACACTCAAATATTAGATATTTATATTGAATAAGAATCTTCATGCTTGCTGTTTTGACCATAGTTTAAAACATGTATAAAAAATTCAAAGACGATCGAAACAATGCGAAACCTTCGCGTGGTGTCATATTATGTGACATAGTTGCTAGAAAAAATATCAAACATCAAATATTGATTATGTCTCAAAAAAACCTTTACAAAATGACCTATCTCATTCGAGGTTCCTGGCTTTCGGGTCAAATGACCAATGTTATGGCTAAATCAAGGCATAGTTTGTGATAATATGTCTATATTGTGCATGCATGTGCATCATGGAATGTCGAACAATGTTGCAGGAGTAAGTTTTCCTTTTTGCCGCACCAAAAAGCTAGTTTTCATTTTCCGAGCGTAAAAACGGGGGATTTTATGAAGCAACCACAAAATGGCTAATTCAAAATGCTACCACCCTATTTTTCAAAAATACTAGACCACCTTAAATGTACAATGTCCCAACGGGAAAATCTCAAACATTTCCGTCCACTCTAGGTGAAAAAGACAAATTCCTGCCGAATCGGCTGGAAGTGGGTCAGATATGAACTACAGGTACATGATCGGATGGGCATGATTTTTTACAAAAATCATTTTTAGGTTCATGATATGCTATTTCATTAGAGATCCAATGAAAGTTTAGAGAGGCTCAGTTCCGAGCTAAGAATCTTCATACCCGTCGTTCGACAAAGTTTATCGATAGTTTAAAAAAGTCATAAAAAATTTAAAAACGATCAAAACAATGCGAAACCTTTGCGTGGTGTCATATTATGTGACATGGTTGGAAGGAAAAATATCAAACTTGTTATATTGAATATGTCTCAAAAAAAACCTTCACAAAATGACCTATCTTATTCGAGGGTTTCTGGCTTTCGGGTCAAATGACCAATATTATGGCTAGAATCAAGGCATAGTCTATGATAATCTGCCCATATTGTGCATGCATGTGCATCATGGAATGTTGAGCAATGTTGCAGGAGGAAGTTTTCCTTTTTTCCCGCACCAAAAAGCCATTTTCCATTTTCCGAGCATAAAAAACGGGGGATTTTATGAACCAACCACCAAATGGCTAATTCAAAATGCTACCACCCTATTTTTCAAAAATACTAGACCATCTTAAATGGACAATGTCCCAACGGGGGGGTCTCAAACCTTTCCGTCCACTCCAGGTGAAAAAGACAAATTCCTGCCGAATCGGTTGGAAGTGGGTCAGATATGGACTACAGGTACATGATCGGATGGGCATGATTTTTTACAAAAATCATTTTTAGGTTCATAATATGCTATTTCATCAGAGATCCAATGAAATTTTAGAGAGACTCAGCTCCGAGCTAAGAATCTTCATACCCGTCGTTCGACAAAGTTTGTCGATAGTTTTAAAGAGTCATAAAAAATTCAAAAACGATCGAAACAATGCGACAAGAAAAGGGTTGTGACAGGGGGATCCTCTTTCTCTGATTATTTTCAATATCATTTTTGATATGTTGTCTATCCTCATTGCCCATGGTAAGGAAGATGGCCAAATTGGTGGTTGCATACCTCATCTTGTGGATGTGGGTGTTTCTATTTTATAATATGCTGATGATACCATATTGTTTATGGAACACAATCTTGAGAAGGCTGTTAATATGAAGCTGCTTCTATGCATCTTTGAACAACTTTCAGGGCTTAAGATTAATTTTCATAAAAGTTAAATCTTTTGTTTTGGGAAGGCTAAAGATAGTGAGCACGAGTACACGCAAATTTTGGGTTCTAAGTCGGGCTCTCTACCTTTTAGGTACCTGGGTGTGCCAATTCACTATAGAAAACTACGGAACTCAGAATCGAATCCTGTGGAAGCTCGCTTTCTATCTAAGTTTGGTTCTTGGAAAGGGAAAAATGCTTTCGTATGGGGATCGACTAGTTCTAATAAATTTGGTTTTGATCAGCTTTCCAATGTTTATGCTATCTTTTATGGAAATTCCAAAACGGGTGAGGAAATGACTTGACTTTTTCTGATCCCGTTTCTTTTGGTAAAGTGATGGTAAAAAGAAGAAATATCGATTATCAAAGTGGAATATTGTGTGTCGTCCAAAGGACCAGGGGGTTTAGGGATCGAGTTACTAGAGATAAAGAATAAGTGTTTACTTAGCAAATGGATATTTAAAATGCTTACTGACGTGGTATATGGCAATAACTGTTAGAAAATTAATATCTAAAAGATAAAAATTTATCTCAAGTAGAAGCTAAACTAACTAATTCTCCCTTTTGGAAAGGATTAGTGCGGGCAAAGGATTTGTTCTTCTCCCATAGATTTTTTAAAATTGGGGATGGGAAGAATGTTCATTTTTGGGAAAATGTTTGGTTGGGAGAACATTCTCTAGCACAACAATACCCGACTTTATATAATATTGTTCAATAGAAAAATGTCCTGGTGGTCGAGGTTCTTAGTCAAACTCCTCTTAATACTGCTTTTAGGAGAAATTCAACTAGTGGTAAGGGAATGCACTGGTTGCATCTATGCCCGAGGCTTATGAATGTTCATTTGAAAGAGGATAAAGACCGTCTTGTTTGGAAACTAACCACCTCGGGCTCTTTTCTGTTAAATCTTTATACTCAGAACAAATGAACGGGCACACTATTTACTTGCACAAGTATCTATGGAAGCTGAAATTACCGTTGAAGATAAAAATATTTATGTGGTTCCTTAAAAATAAACTTTATTGACAAAGGATAACTTGGCAAAAAATCAATGGATGGGATGCCAATAATGTTGTTTTTGTGATTCTTTGGAGTCAGTTGAACATTTATTTTTATCTTATGCATTTGCACGAATTATTTGGCGAATGATGTCCTTTGCTTTTGATATTACCCCTCCAATGAATATTACTAATATGTTTGGCAACTTGGCTTCATGGGGTGGACAAGAAAAATAAATCTAGAATTTGTATTGGAGTATCAACACTATGTTGGGCTATTTGGAATACTCGAAATGATTTTGTTTTTAACAAATAGAATGGTATGCAAGTTATTTGCCAAGATACATGTTGTATTTAACAATGGTCTTTGCTTCTCTCGGAGGATCAGAGGAAGCATATGAATCTATATGCAACCACCTGCTTATGGTTGCACATGACTGTTTTTTCCAGGCTACTGGGTGGCGTCATATTAATAGGCTACAAAATGGATAGAGCTATGTTTCTTCTTATTTTTAGATGGTTGATACTTGTCTCAACCTTATCTGATCCATGATTGTAAAACTTTGATTATGCTTGAATAATACAATAAAATGGTTGTGTGCATTAGATGATGTAGAGGCTAGGGTTATGTTCCCCATTTCGAAAAAAAAATCTGGTCATGAAACATATATTAATTAAAAAAACTAGGTCCTCAATTTTTTCAATTAAAAATTTGTGCAGAACCTACTTGATGACATATATCCGCACACAGTTCATATATACATAAATGATTCATCATACAACATCTACAAGTTCCATAAACATCTAAGTTCACACATATATCATATCCATGTTCACATTCACCACATACAAAACTACTACTCCCTCCGATCCATATTACTTGTCGTTGAAATAAGTGTATCTAGTACTAAAACATGTCTAGATATATTCATTTTAGTGACAAATAATATGAATCAGAGGGAGTACTTCGCATTCACAACATTCCTACATATTCCCAACAGGAAGTACATTCCCTCCATCCTGAATAGAGCAATACAAACTAAAGCAATCACACAATGATAAAGGGATAAACATATTTAGAGTACGCATATTTGCAACATGACTTCTGTAGGGGTTCGTAGCATGGAAAACAAAAATTTTCTATCGCATACAAACAAACAAGCCAAGATCTATCTACTAGATTGTAGCAACGAGTCGATAGAGGAACTCACCCTCGAAGATTCCAAAGCGGTTAACGAGAGCAGATTCTCGTGGGTGATATAGTCGTACTCTTTCCGATCTCAAGATCGTGTAGACGATCCTTCCAGCGCCACGTTCATGGCGCTCCCATGATCGGTCACGTTCGGTTTTCGACAAAGACCTTCCTCTCCCTTGTTCCAAAGTGGAGGTTGTAGCACTCTCCTCGCGATTAAAAGACAACTGGCGTGGTATGGGAAGTAGAGGGAGATCCTTGAGGCTTCGCCTTAAGCGGTGCAGTATGGTGGAGCTTATGAGAGAGGCTATTAGTGGTCTAGTAATTAGACACACCAATTAGAAGGCTCTAAACCAATTAGAAGGCTCTAAACCGAAATAGCTCTAAACCGGGGTTTAGGTCTAGGGTTTAGTTTAGAGGATAGGAACTAGTGTGTACTAGGAGGGGAGCCCTGCCCCTCCTTATATAGGTGGGAGGGCTGGCCGGCCAAGGGGAGGGAGTGGAGTCCCTCCCCAACTCGGCCTTGAGGTGGGGCGCCGGCTTGGGGAGGAGGGAATCCCTCCCCAACTCGGTTTCCACTTCTCCTCCTCTTTCCACTTTCCAAAACTTGCCGTTTGACTTTCAAACTAGCCGTTTGACTTTTCAATTTAGGATTTAAATAAACCCTTTATTTTGGACAGCGAGAACACTTAGTACATGATGCAATCATTCCAATATGTAATGACACATTCATGTACCCTTCCCCCTCAGTCTCGGACATTCCGGGACCTTCTAGAATGTTCCCGATGAAAACACCGGAACCATTCCCCAACTCCGAAATGGGACTTTCCTTATATGAATCTTATTCTCCGGACCATTCCGGATCTCCTCGTGATATCCCGGATCCCATCCGAGACTCCGAACAACATTCGGTCTCTTTCTCATAATACCATAACTACTCAAACAATGTCGAATCCTTAAGTGTGTCTCCCTACGGTTCGTGAATTATGCGGACATGATCGAGACACTTCTCCGATCAATAACCAATAGAGGAATCTGGAAATTCATATGGTTCCCACATATTTCTCGATTACTTTGCGTCGAATGAACCACTTACATACGATACCAATTTCCCTTTGTCTCACGATAGTTTACTTATCCGAGGTTATGATCGTCGGTATCTCTGCATACCTAGTTCAACCTTGTTACTGATAAGTACTCTTTTCTCGTTCCCGTGATATGTGATCCCTTGTGACCAAGTCACATGCTTGCAAGCTAATTGGATGACATTTCACCGAGAGGGCCCAGAGAATATCTATCCGTCATGTGGATGGACAAATCCCACTCTTGATCCATGTGTTTCAACCAATACTTTCCGAATACTCAATGCCACCTTTATAGCCACCCTGTTACGGTGTGGTGTTTGATGACATCAAAGCATCCATCCAGTAAAGGTGATATGCATGATCTCATGGTCGAAGGAATTAGGTTACTATGTATCAGAAAGCATATAGCAATTAAACTATTGAAATGACTTGATCTTTATGCTACGCTTATCTATAGGAGTATGTCCACCATATCATTCTCCTAACGATATGATCTTGTTTGTTGATAACATCTCAATGTTCATGATATGGAAACCACAATCATCAATCAACCAACAAGCTAGTGAAGTATAGAGGCTATACTAGGGACTTCAAATTAAGTTTACAAATCACACAAGTATTAATGGTTTCCTTGTTAATACTATTATAGCATGAATGTAAACATTTATCATAAGTATGAAGATATGATAATAACCTACTTTATTATTGCCTCTTGGGCATATCTCCAACAGTCTCCCACTTGCACTAGAGTCAATAATCTAGTTTCAAACTTTTGTGTATTCAACACCTATGGCTTTCCGGTGTTGTATGTACACGATTGCTAGTGGTCAACTGATCTCTGGATCTGACACTTCCAGGTCCGTGTGTAATTGCATATCTTTGCGTCTCTACGCATCACTCATTCTCTAATGAGATGGCTTTGTATAATTTGGTCTTCGATTGTGACCTTTAGTTCTTTGGGGTTAAAACATGTTGATAATATTGTCGCACAATATATCTTCATAGTATTATCCCGCTGTGAACTACACCTAGTTTGATAACAAACTTCTTGACACAAATGCCCTCTTTTGCTGCTATAATAGCAGTCATATACTTAGCCTTTTGTTGTAGTATCTGTCACAATGTCTTAACTTTGGAACTCATCCAAATCCATTATGGAACTTACTTTCCATTATATTGTGCCACCCTTAGTTTAGATTGAGATAAAACTTAATTTGTACTCTGTGACGAAACTAGTATCAATGTAGTACTTTTACAATGAACTAACCATCTATTCGTCACTTCTACAAATAATATACTCTTAGTTCTTCCAAAAGATCATAAGAATATCCTTACTATCGTCCAATGATCATCTTATGAATCATTACGGTATATGCTCATAACATTTAGAGCATAGGACATATCTGGATTTGTACATACCACAGTATGATTGATATAAACACTCTTTGTGATTTCATACATCAAGTATCAATCTATATTTGAATCTTTGTTTCACTTACCAAATGTCAATACATTTGAATATATCATCAACATTGAACTCATTCAATCCTTTACATGCGACAAGAACCTTTTCTTGTAGTTTCTATATTGAACTCATTCAATATCTAGTCTATGTACTTACGGCACAACCATATTAGCGTCTATTGATGCCAAATATTTGGGTTTTGCCTAAGTCTTTCATCGGGATGAAATTCTTAATATGTGTTAATAAAAGATACATTATTTCCAATCAACAATATGTCTTCCATATAATGTATTAGAAACATGTCTTAGCGCTCCCTTAATTTCTTGCAAATGCAAGCATCTCCATTGTCTCCGATGAAATTAAACTCTTTTAACAGTTTCATCATAGTGAAGATTCCAACTCCGCTATGCTTACTTCAACCATTGAAGTTTGCATATGCTTTTAGCATCCTTTGAATTAACAAAACCCTTTGGACCGTGTCATGCACACGTCCTAGGTAACCATTCTATTAGAAGAACTTGTTTTGTTTATTCTACTACCACATAACAAATTATATGTAGTGGTTGCTACATTAATCCGTCTAGACTAAAAATCGCTATGAAAGATCAAATCTTGTCATATACAACCTTTGAACATTGTTGTGAACTCTTTCCCCAACATGTCGACTATTTCATAGATGTGAAACATCCATGTCTACTTCTTTATAGATCCAAACACAACTTGCAAGGTCTTACACCTTTTTCGAGGGTCCTTCAAGTTCAAAACTTGATTTCTCGTGTATGGAACTATCACGGATTATATGGCTTCAAGCCATTTGACGGAGTCAGGGCCCATCATCGCTTCTTTGCATGTAGTAGGTTCATTATTCTCAAATAATGATTCAACCCTCAAATCTTGGTATTTGATTGTTCATCCGACCTACTTGTTTCAATAGAAACTTAGACCTCCGTGACCACAACAGTAGAGGCACGTGAGCCATGAGCATTGTTGCTGCCTCCGGAACACTTTTCGGTGCTACGCAACTCTGCACATATAGCTAAGGTTCCTTTAACCTTATCAAAGTTCTATTGTCCTCCCACTTAACTTTTCACGAAAAATTCCTTCTCAAAGAAACTTGACGTTCTAAGCGACAAACACTTTTGTCTCCGGTGTTTATGGAGGAATACTTAACATTTATACAAAGACAGGTTCATCCGACTTTGGTTGCACACATCTTTCTTATGCATAGCATACCAATGTTTAAGAAAGGACTACTTGGGTTTTATCCCAAACCATAACTTTATATGGTGTCATTTCAGCGGATTATGATGGAGCTCTTTTAGTGGAAAACGGTAATCTCTAAAGCTTTTAATCTTTAAAATATAATGGCAGTTCTATGAATTACACCTTTGATCTTACCATGTCAAACAAGGTTTTAATTACATATCTCGAACGCTCCATACTCTTATGGTGTTTCGGGAAATGCAAATCCTGAGCGATTCCTTAAATCTTAGGTATTATGCTAAACTTGTAATTCAAATATCTTCCTTTATGATCTTATCATAAACTATTCATATTCTTGTTACAATGATTTTGCACTTCATCTTGAAAGTCTTTTGAACTTTTCAAATATTTCATACTTCATCCTTATTAAGTAAATATTCATATATTCACTCAAATTTATTTAGAAAGCATATGAAGTTGAAATCCATCGCTATTGACTACACATAATGGAGTTCGTACAACAACAATATGCACAAGTTCCAATAAGCTAGTTATTCGTTCCCTTTTGGCCTATGAACGATGTTTTAATTATCTCTAGGAAAGTTTCACAAACGTCATTTGATCAAAATCAAAAGACTCCAAAATTCCATCCACATGGAGTTTCTTCATGTTTTCTTTCAATATAATTTAAGCGATGTCACTTCCTAAGTGATCTTTCAATCAATTTGTCTTTCGACAATTTTAGCACTAGTTTTATGGATGTGATTTCTCCAACGAGATTTGTGAATCATCCATCTTTTATGGATTACGGCAATTATTTGAACAACCCTTTTGTTCTCATAATACCTGATAAAACAAATCTTGAAGGCAAGCGTTGATGTTTAACGAGCAACAAAATAACCCTTTATTTGTTCTCGATGAACATCATCACCTATTCTTTTGCTAGTTACTTAGGCCATTGTAGTTCATGAATTGTGTTGTTTCGTATGACGATTCACACCAACAAATTCAGTATCAAATACTTAAGAACCACATTGTTTAACAAGCAAAGAATATAGCCATAACATGTATATCATCTATATACTTTAAGCTGAACAATTCTAGTCTTTTCTTTTCTGCCATATACTTATGAGATTCTCTTTCAGTATTTCCTTTTACATTTGAAAGAATCTATCAACATCAATAGTGGAGTCATACTTATGACACATAGTCCAAAGCGTGTATAGTTAAATACCAATGTCTTTGAACTTGCACTTTGAAGTAGATCACCATTATCAAATATTTGGTGTTCTTTCAAATTCCTTTCTTTAGTAATCTCTTTGGTGTAGTAAACATTTTACCTACATCAAATATTCACCCTCATCATGGACTTATCCATGATCTAGCTACTTTTAGCTTGTAACGGTGAATCGCGAGTATAATGTTGCTCTCCAAAACCTTTTGGAAGATTAGGACAACTAGTGTCTCCAACCTTTTGCAAATTCTCATCCAAATATGAGAACATGAACTTTGCCATATTATACTTTATCATGTTGCAACCAAAAACTTTGTTTCAGATATCACAATATCTTCCACACATCATGGTTTCTGAAACAACTCTTTCAGATCCTAGATAACCTTGATATTAAGAGAATCTTTTGAATATCAAGAATCATGGAGACAAACATGATACTCAAACACTAACACTTGGAATTGTCACTCTTGTTTTAATACTAATTATTAAACTTTATGGAGTAACCGGAACTTACTGAAAGTTTGCAATAGGACTTTTAAACTTTAGATTAACACTTCAAAACAATACGATACCAGTTCGTAAAGTAACTAACCAGAATTCTATAGTTCTATCATCTCAATTAAAACTAAGCGCAAGGTGGTAAACGGATGCCAATGACTACAACAACTATGCAAATTCACTTTGATTTTAGTTTATGATAAATTGAGTTCTAATTAATAATTAAATTAATCTAGGTGAACTCCCACTCAAAACAATATCCCTCACATTGTTTTAGTGATCACATGAACCAAATCCACCACATCAAAACCGATCATCACGAGAGTTGATATAGCTTCAATGGCGAACAATCAACATGTTCATCATATCTACTATATGACTCATGCTCTACCTTTCGGTAATCCGTGTTCACGAGGCCATGTCTGCATACATGCTAGGCTCGTCAAGATCAAACCTTAGCTACCGCATAAGCAAATCTGGCTTGCTTACGTTGTATTCACCAGCGGAATCAAAGACACCCGATCATCACGTGGTGCTTGAGCGCAAGCTTTGTAGCAGTGCATACTAAGGGTGAACACTTTAGAACTTGAAATTTATGTGCATGAGGGATCATCTTATAATGCTACCGTCTACTAAGCAATACAAGATGCATAAAGGATTAACATCACATGCAATTCATAATATGTGATATGATATGGCCTTTCTTCTTTGTGCTTCCGATCTCCATCTTCAAGCACGAACATGATCTCCATCATCACCGGCATAGCATCAAGGTCAATGACGCTTCTTCATGGTTGTCGTCCACCAGCTTCAACTATTACAACTATTTTGAATAGACACGCAGGTCTTAACAGAAATTAAAGACAACCATATGGCTCGCGGTTGCCAACTTACAATAAGGAACATTGCATACATCAAATATAATCACAATCATGGCCATATCACATCATGAACACCCTGCAAAACAAAGTTACGCCTCTACTTTCTTTGCATATTTTACGTGGTTTGGGGCTTTCAATAAGTGTCGTTCTAACTTACGAACAAGAACCACAACATTGATACTAGCATTGTTGATCACCCGTTGTAAATTGGATCTTTACTATGCTAGGAGAAACAGGCACCCGCAAAGCCACTTATGCAATACAAGTTGCATGTCAAGCGTGGAGCAAGTCTCATGAACGATGTCATGTAAGGTTAGCCCGGGCCGCTTCATCCCAACATACCGCAAGATGCAAAGTACACAAAAAGCAATCTACAATAAAAGCATCAACGCCCACAATGACCATTGTGTTCTACTCGTGCAACAGATCTACATATAGACACGGCTCGATACCCTTTGTAGGGGTTCGTAGCATGGAAAACAAAAATTTTCTATCGCATACAAACAAACAAGCCAAGATCTATCTACTAGATTGTAGCAACGAGTCGATAGAGGAACTCACCCTCGAAGATTCCAAAGCGGTTAACGAGAGCAGATTCTCGTGGGTGATGTAGTCGTACTCTTTCCGATCTCAAGATCGTGTAGACGATCCTTCCAGCGCCACGTTCTAGCGCTCCATGATCGGTCACACGTTCGGTGCTCGACAAAGACCTTCCTCTCCTTGTTCCAGTGAAGCGGAGGTTGTAGCACTCTCCTCGCGATTCCGACTGACGACGTGGTACCGAAGTAGAGGGAGATCATGAGGCTTCGCCTTAAGCGGTGCGGTATGGTGGAGCTTATGAGAGAGGCTATTAGTGGTCTAGTAATTAGACACACCAATTAGAAGGCTCTAAACCAATTAGAAGGCTCTAAACCGAAATAGCTCTAAACCGGGGTTTAGGTCTAGGGTTTAGTTTAGAGGATAGGAACTAGTGTGTACTAGGAGGGGAGCCCTGCCCCTCCTTATATAGGTGGGAGGGCTGGCCGGCCAAGGGGAGGGAGTGGAGTCCCTCCCCAACTCGGCCTTGAGGTGGGGCGCCGGCTTGGGGAGGAATCCTCCCCAACTCGGTTTCCACTTCTCCTCCTCTTTCCACTTTCCAAAACTTGCCGTTTGACTTTCAAACTAGCCGTTTGACTTTTCAATTTAGGATTTAAATAAACCCTTTATTTTGGACAGCGAGAACACTTAGTACATGATGCAATCATTCCAATATGTAATGACACATTCATGTACCCTTCCCCTCGAGTCGGACATTCGGGACCTTCTAGAATGTTCCCGATGAAAACAAGAACCATTCCCCAACTCCGAAATGGGACTTTCCTTATATGAATCTTATTCTCCGGACCATTCCGGATCTCCTCGTGATATCCCGGATCCCATCCGAGACTCCGAACAACATTCGGTCTCTTTCTCATAATACCATAACTACTCAAACAATGTCGAATCCTTAAGTGTGTCTCCCTACGGTTCGTGAATTATGCGGACATGATCGAGACACTTCTCCGATCAATAACCAATAGAGGAATCTGGAAATTCATATGGTTCCCACATATTTCTACGATTACTTTGCGATCGAATGAACCACTTACATACGATACCAATTTCCCTTTGTCTCACGATAGTTTACTTATCCGAGGTTATGATCGTCGGTATCTCTGCATACCTAGTTCAACCTTGTTACTGATAAGTACTCTTTTCTCGTTCCCGTGATATGTGATCCCTTGTGACCAAGTCACATGCTTGCAAGCTAATTGGATGACATTTCACCGAGAGGGCCCAGAGAATATCTATCCGTCATGTGGATGGACAAATCCCACTCTTGATCCATGTGTTTCAACCAATACTTTCCGAATACTCAATGCCACCTTTATAGCCACCCTGTTACGGTGTGGTGTTTGATGACATCAAAGCATCCATCCAGTAAAGGTGATATGCATGATCTCATGGTCGAAGGAATTAGGTTACTATGTATCAGAAAGCATATAGCAATTAAACTATTGAAATGACTTGATCTTTATGCTACGCTTATCTATAGGAGTATGTCCACCATATCATTCTCCTAACGATATGATCTTGTTTGTTGATAACATCTCAATGTTCATGATATGGAAACCACAATCATCAATCAACCAACAAGCTAGTGAAGTATAGAGGCTATACTAGGGACTTCAAATTAAGTTTACAAATCACACAAGTATTAATGGTTTCCTTGTTAATACTATTATAGCATGAATGTAAACATTTATCATAAGTATGAAGATATGATAATAACCTACTTTATTATTGCCTCTTGGGCATATCTCCAACAACTTCATAGTTAACCCTAGTTACTAGTGTGGACCGAGAGTGGTGGCGTGAAGAGTGGGGTAGTTGGGCTAGGGTTCTCTGCTTTATGTACAACATGAAATTCTTAATATACATGTACATCCAATATCTAAACAAAATACTATGTACAGTTATAGTGTCGATCCTAAACCACTTACCAAATGCAAACAGTCTCTGAAGTTCAAAAAACTTGATTATCCAACAAAATGAAAATGGATTTTCACGCATGATGGTAAGACAAGTACTGAGTATTCCACCTTAAATAATATGACGACAACATATCTCACAGAGGCAAGAAGAATGGAAAATGGTTTCTAGAACTTAAGCTAATTATAGCCCAATATGAGAAAATCATCTCATCGGCTTGTTCACTTGACTAGCCTAATCTTGGACTTTGAGATATTTCAAAGTCTTCGTAGAAAGTAACTTGATATCGTCCATTAAATCAGGAGATGCATTGGATAAATGGAATCTTATACATCATATATATAGGTCGATTGCTACCGCGCAACACACACCCCTGATGACCCACAAGTATAGGGGATCACAACAGTCTTCGCGGGTAGTATTACCCAATTTATTGATTCGACACAAGAGATCCAAAGAATACTTGCAAGCCTTAACAACTGAGTTGTCAGTTCAGCTGCACCTGGAAATAGTTCTCGCTCATAGAAGTTTATCAGTAGCAACAGTTTGTAGTAGCAAGAGCAAAGCAACAGCAACAGTAATAGCAATAGTGAAACAGTAGCAATAGTAACAGTAACGGTAACAGTAGGATTCGAGTGCGGTAGGCATAAGGATGGATGGACGGGCGTAGCATGGACGAGTCTAGACATGTAACTTCAAGACCTAGGGCATTGCAGATAAATAATAACAAGCATCCAAGTACTAAACAATCCTATGCATGTGCTCCAAATATAGTCATAGGTGCTCGCAATGAGAACTTGCACAACATCTTCTGTCCAGCCAGCCCGTGGCAGCGGGGCCTCTAGGGAACTACTGGCAATTAAGGTACTCATTTTAATAGAGCACCGGAGCAAAGCATTAACACTCCATGAACACATGTGATCCTCACACAATAGCCATCCCCTCCGGTTGTACCAATTATTGTCACTTTGGGGCCTTTGGATCCAGACAATGATATGTGTACACAACTTGCAGATAAGATCACAAACAATACTATCATAATGAATCAATAATAGGTTCAGATCTGAGATCATGGCACTCGGGCCCTAGTGACAAGCATTAAGCACAACAAGTTGCAACAAAGTCAAATAGCACTAATAGAGATACTAGGCACTATGCCCTAACAGATCTTATTCGATACATGATAGAACTCATCCAATCCCTACCATCCCCAAGCTTACAGCGGGGAAATACTCACTCATGGATGAGGGAAACATCGGTGGTTGATAGAGATGCATTGGTGATGATGATGGCGATGATCCTCTCCAAATTCCTCGTCCCGGTAGGGTGCCAGAACGGAGTTTCTAGATCTGAATCTTGGTTTCTCGTGGCGGCGGAGCGGAACTCTTTCTGGAAAACTATCGACCCCCCTCGGTTTTTAGGTTAAAAGGCAACTTATAGGCGCAGAGGGAGGCCGAGGAGGTGCCTGAGGTGGCTGCACCCCCTCCAGGCGCGACCAATGGTGGGCCCACGCCTGGGGTATGTGTGGGCCCCCAGGCCTCCTCTCCGTCCCGTCTTTTGGCTCCATGGATCTTCTGGTGAAATATAATTTTTGGCATATTTTCCGGGATTTTTCCTAATAGTTGATTTTCTGCACAAAAACAAGACACCAAGGTAATTCTGTTGAAACAGCGTCGATCCGTGTTAGTTATATCCAAATCACACAAGTTTAGAGGAGAAACAATTAGCAAAGTGTTCGAGAAAGTAGATACGTTTTGGACGTATCAACTCCCCAAGCTTAGATTATTGATTGTCCTCAAGCAATTCAGTTGAAAACTGAGTGCAATAAAAGAACTTTCACGAACACTTTGCTTCATATGATGTATACATTCTCAGCATAGGAGTAGATGCTTAGATAGTTCATAATAAGAAGTATGCAACTAAGTCTACTCAATAGTCATTACAAGCTATGAAGAGAAACCATCTCAATAATAATAAGTAGCATGAAACATAAACATAAGCAACATTGCAATGCTCATAGTAAGGTATGATAAAGTGATATCTCGCTTGCCTTTCTTTGAAGAGCACAAAATAAATGCCAAGGCACCTCTAAAATTCAAGTGAAGACTAGAGGTAAAGATATCAGAGATACAAGCATCAAAGTCATGACATAATTAACCAATTTTTGAGACAAACACAAGAATGACAACTATGCTCTCAAGAAGGTGCTCATAGAGTAAGTGGTGACTCAACAAAGTTATGAAAATGGTTTTGTGAAGGTTTGAAAGGCTTCCAAATGTTGAAAGGAAGGTACTCATTAGCTTTGAGCTCTCATTGCCCCTAATAGGCATATTGATGTGGTTAAGGTGAAAGTGAGGTCCACTCTGAATCATATGCTTGAGTACGAGGGCCGCTCCGCATGCTACTCAGCTTTGGTCACCTGAAAGTTCTTGTCATTGTAAATACATGCATATCATCGAGAACCGCCAACGGGGTACCCCTTGCACATGGTACATGAGCTTTCCCATAACCAAAATGATAAGGCAAGTAGACAATGAGCATCTCAGCAATCTTTTTATTTACCATATGCATAGCTTTTTATCGAGGATGCTTCATAGATGCTCATTATGGTGATGCTGCAAGTTTCCACCATGATTAAGCACGGCTTAGGCTAGCGGCCCAGGGGTTTCTCAAACACAATATATAAACTCCATGAACTCACAACCTCCCCTTTTATTTCACATTGTCAACATCCGTAAACAAAAGAGCAAGGAATCAACTCGATGAGATATCCAAAAAGTGTTGAAAACGTTCCCCGTGACAGCACGGTTCTGCTGACTCCGAGCATATAATTAGCAAGCATATAACTTTCATGGACCAGTCACAATGGTTCAGAATTATTAAGTGCAAGCAATAAAGTGTGACATCAAGTTCGTGAGAGCTTTACTAACTAACTTTCTCAAAACAGACAATTTTTTTATTTTGGAATAAAACATGGCATATGGAATATGCACTGAAATAGCAAATGATGCTAATAGGTAGGTATGGTGGACACAACTGACAATATTGGTTTTGGGGAGTTTGAAGCACAGGTAGAGCATGTACTCAGTGCAAGTGAAGGCCAGCAATAGAGAGGGAGCGGCAAACGAGAGAGCAATAAATGTCATAATCATGCTTGCAACAAAACAAGACTAACTATGGCATCAAAGTGATACAAGAACTCTGAGTCAAAATAAATTATCGAGGCTGACTGACTATTGATTAGTCATATGCATACGTGAGCATGTGCCAAGTCGATTCACATGAACAGTTAGAGGAGGATACCACAATATCATACCAAAGTATGAATAAAACAATGCAAGCAACATTCATATAACATGCTACAAACTATTAGCAAGCTGGAGCTAATCATAGACAAGCAAGAACTACTAAGCATCCATAATGACATACACTTTACAGAGACAGGCTAAGCATGCTCACAATGATGAGTATATGTACAAAAATGAAACAAATAGAGTTCGTTACCAGCCTCTTACCACACCCCGAGTTGTCTTAATCTTCATTACTGCCCTTCACTTGTGTGACTTGAATAATTAACATGAAACCAAAATCCACTGAGGACGGCTGAACCCTACAAAGAACTCACAAAACCAAAGAAGAACAATGTAACATCCCAGCATTAGAGCTTAGAAATAAGTTGAACCCAGATGTGTGCATTGCATTCATGAATCAGAAAATCCGGAGAATTTTCACGCAAAACTAAAGAAGCTATAGGGGAATCGAGATCTCTCTTGCTCTGATGAAAACATCAGGGTAGGTGCGATGGATTCAGACATGACCTCTATTGTGCTTTTGTGTTTGAGGGGAAGACCATTCAAATTCGAATATTTAATTGATGAATTTGAATACAAAAAGAGTTTGAAAAAGATTAATAATTGTAAATTAAATTGTAATAAGAGATACTAGGTGAACCCTTATTTATGAAAAGATACAATAATTGCAAGTCTTAGTTAATAAACAAAATTGAATGAAATAAATTATAATAATAAATAAGAATGGAATTCTTATCTATAAGTAAGATAAAAATATTAAGTTGTTCCAAGAATAATGGAACACTTTATTATAAAATACAATGTTTCATTGTTATCACAATAAAGGACTAAAGTAAATTATTATAAAACAAATAATATAAAAATGAATTACATAATGAATAACTAAAAGGATTCTAGATTACAAGCAGATATAAATATTACATTGTCTTTGCAAATGCATTATAAAATAAAGAAGAAAACTGGTAAACTTTTTTGAATAAAATACAAAAATATAATGTTTTTTTACAATATCTAAACATAAAATAAATTACAATAATTAATTCAAAAAAAAATCCTAAGCTACTGTTCTTTTGTTCCCTCCATCATCTAACCTTTCCTTTAATGTTCTCATTTCCTGCAAAACCACACAAAAGATAACAAAACAGAAAAATAAAATGAAGGAGATTGTTAGGCTAATATTACTCTCAGACTGGCATAGAGTTGCTATGCTAGGATCATCATTGAGTATGGTTAAAAGGGGCCAAATAGGATCTATTCTTATCAAATTTTAGCTTCAGCTTTGAGCATCATTAGCATAGTCAAAATTACACTTGGCAACCCAAAATAAAGGCCAGGAGCAGATAATACCAAAAAAGCCGAGCACATCCTTAGCAAAAATATCCCACAAATGAAACCTGGACAGGGGGAGGTTCCTTGGACTAGCAGCACACATGCAGGCAGCTTACACATGCATGCAGGCATGTGTGTTGTCAACACTACAGGAGGGTACCAAATAGACTAAGAGCACAACCGTAGCTAGCAAACCATATCATTCCACATCCCACCAGTCCACATCCACAACTCCAGAGAACATGGTTCAGCACTAAAACTCTCACCAGCACCCTGGTTGCTTGGGCAAGCCATCCAGGAGCACCAGAAGAAGGCCAAAGGCTAGGAGGAGCAGGCTTACCAATAATGGAGCAGTAGTAAATCCAAGGGATCAAGTTAGGAGGTGAAAAGAAAGGGTTGGCACAGCAGTGATCAATAATAGGCACAAAAGCAACCACAACTCCAACACAACAGGTTATCCATTTAAGATCATGTCCTTGCATCTGTTTCTACTTTTGCATCTTAAAGAAAATAGAGGGGGCAATAGAAAATCCTCAGATCTGTTCTCAAATGGAGTACTAAATCATCATTGGATAATTTCATAAGCAAGCAATAGCTTTTGTATACAAACATCATCAAAGCCTCAGCCTATGCATCATGGGCAGGGCCAATAAATGAAGCACATATCCATTCTTTTTTCTTTCAGCTTATCAAGTCAACTCTTAGTATCTGTTCTTATCATGTGTCTAGAGCATGAGGTGGGAGAGAGAGAGCTCTCAGACTGGGTAGAAGTGCTACTCCATTATCATCCTAGAGCTAAGATAAATGCAAGAGAAAGAATCTGTATTTTAGCCACCAAATTAGCTTTAGCCTTTTGCATCACTAGCTAAGTTTCTCTCTTGTTTATATCAACCTCAACTGCACCACAGCAGCAGCCCAAAAACAGCTAAAGCCAACAGAATGACCCTTGTATATTAGCTAGCTCACAAGTTATCCAAAAACAACAAATCCTATCATCTTCCCAAAAGCTAATTCAGGAATCAATTATGCATATAGTTCTATGTCCTTATGCATAGAAACTCAATTCTTTCTCAATATATCCAGCAAGCAAAGTCAGTTCAACTTTAAATTCAAAGTAAATTTGTCCTCATTCCACAGATGCTTGGAGACATCATAAGCATTAATTCCATATGAGTTTCTTCAATTGTTTAAGTAGCAAATCATCTTACCTAGGTTATATTGTGCACACTCCTATTTGGAGGCACCACAAATATAACTAAGATATGAGAAGCCACTAAAACAACTCAAACATCTAGTAATCATTTTCCTAATCACATAATCAGGAATCATTTTTTAACACTATCTGTCAACATAGATAGCTAAGTTTAGTCCAATAGAGACTCCTGGTCATCATTTGACAAAAGGGACAAAAACTCAAAGCCTAGCATATTATCCTCTTAACCAGCTACCAATTCAACCACATTCTTTTAGCAAATAGCTTCAGTGAAAAGAACTTTTCTTTGCAATCTTAAATTGCCAATACCTGAGTAGTACCATAGGAAGCCACTATCCCAAAAATTTAGAAAACTGAATTTATATCCACCCTACTTGCAGCATACAGAATCAAATAACAGTACCATTAGGCAAGGCTCAGTTTTGATAGAACAACAAAGGATAGCAACATACTTGGGGTACAGATAATGTGCCAACATACATGGGTACAGATAATGTGCCACTGGTGAGAATAATTGGCAGAAGGGGAGAGAAGGAAGAGAGGTAGGGTAAGGTGGTACCAACCAGTTGGCAAGATCAAGCTCGCCGAAGAAGCCGTAGTAGTAGTGACAATAGAGAGGCGAAGCACATTGCAATGGCACAGTAACACGGGGAGCATCATCGTGCTACACTGCATCAACCACACCACCAACAAGGCCCCAGCATCCTAATGCCCACGCCGTATCGCCGGGGTTGCACCTACTGCCGTCCCACCGGCATCGGACTAGAAGAGAATGAACCCAACTTCACCACCATCATATCACCACCAACACTGCACCAAACCACCCCAAATCACCATCAGAACATCACAAAAATACAGTAAAGTAAGGCACTGGAACCCTAGACGCACACAAAATGGATGGGGCTAGCTCGAGGGGGGATTTAAGAACAAATCCAGTTGGAGATCCAGGTCGGCCTGAGGGAGGAGAAGCCCCGGCGACCATCAACAGCGACCACAACGGCCTACCTCACCGGAATCAGGCGGGCGACGGCGTCGGTGTCGCCAGCAGCCAGAAGGGGGAGTGAGTGCGTGAGGTGTAAGAGGGGGGTGGATGGGGGAGACAGGCTGGGGTGGGGTTTGACCCTGAGCCAGATGGGCCAGATTGGGTCCAAATTGGCCCTTTGGTATACCTGGCCCAATTCCAAAGAAAAATAAATAAGAAAATAAAATATTTATCAAATCACTAAATGACCAAACTACCCCTAAACATAAATTATACTCTAGAAAAATATAGAAAAACCCTAAAAATACATATGATATATCAAAATAACCACAAAAATAATATCTACCTAGTAAAAATATAATATTACTTGTTCAAGATAGATAAAATATAAATAAATATTAACAACATTACATCCTAAGTGAAATGTCATAAAATAAGGAAGAACTCCTAAAAATTAATAAAAATCATTTTTGTGTATAAAAATAACTTTACTATTTTATGAAAATACTAACTTAGAGTTTTTACAAATATAATATATATCAAATAATTAAAGACACTTAATTTTTTGATGAATTTTATAAAAACAAAGATTATACTTAAAAATAAATAAAATTCATTTTTAAGGTCTTGAATAAATATATTATACTAGAAAAATATTAAATATATTATTAGGAAAGCCTTTAATATTTTAAATAATAAAGCCTTACCTAAGACCTATTTTGTGAATTCTTTAAAACAATTCTTAAGTAAGAAATAATTACAATTCTTATGAAACCTTGAGTAATTAGTGTGTTGGTACTAATTCCAAACCCATCACTTGAATTCATAATCAAACTTAAGTATAACTTTTAACTTTAAAATATTCTTTTAAAAATCTTATTAAGAATCCTTTTAAATAAACATTGGGTATCACCCATTATATAATATGGTGAATAATTATTATATCTTAACCACTACTAACATAACTTTAAAATCTAACAAATTACTAAAACCATCTAATTATGATTCCATTAAATAAATTTAAATTATTTTCTTAATAAGAAAAACCAATTTAATCTAAATCATTTACTTAAAATATAAAGTGAATAATTCCACACCTTAGTTATACCTATCATAAATCTAAAACTTGGGAATAATTAAAATATATTACATCTTAAGTTTACTTAACCTTTTAAAGTTAACTTTAGTCTCAAACCTTATAAACATCAGGTCTAATAAATCATTTTTGTTTTTATAGTTAACTCTGGTCCGTTTAACTTAAGACATAAAGCATCCCAAGTCCAAACTAATAAATCAAACACCAAAAGACATTGATCATGTTCTAGTAACAACGAAGATTGTTTAAACCTTAGAAAGGAAATCTTTTCTTCAAATCTTATTATTTTTGCCACTTCAAATAACAATCTTATAATAAGTCCTTCAAATTTTAACAACTCAATCCCAAGGACTTTTATCATAGTCATCACATGAAAATTCACCATAATCACATCATCTTATACTTTACTTACATATTTTGGATTGTTAACATTTATGTTCCTTATAAAGGTCATTACTTATAAAGTAAAGTTTGAAGATAAACCAACTCTGAAAAGAATCACTTGAATTCACTTCACTCAAAGTATTGGGGATTCAATTTGAGAGTTTTACAAAAATGCATAGCATTACTTATGCATAACTGCATATTGCCTCTTTAAACATTATTCCTTACTGGACCAATGATGCAGATTTCAGATATTGGATCTTATGTCATCTCAAAGACTGTGAGTGCATAATCTTGCAATCACAAAAGGCAAGTTCACACTTGCTCATGTCCTTTGAATATTTTCTGTAAAGTATTTTACAAATCCAGTGTTGTCATCACCTGCATTTGAAAAAGGTCAGAAAACACTATTTTCATAATAATGTGATCATAGGTTATTTACCATGAGGTAATAACCTACTCTAAGAGTTCCGGTGGTAAAGGAACATATTACCTAGGACTTAACTACCAATGTCGCCAGTGATTCTTGCGCCGTATATTACGCGTTGACCATGAGATTTGGAATGGGACGAAGAAGTCAACTGTATCTTTTCCCTCTCGCATGGAGCTGGATGTGCGGGTCGTGGCTGTTATCACTCGTAGCGTGCATATTATTTATGGTAATTCGTAGAGGATATGCAGCATATGGGTGGGAGCCCTCAACGTCCCATGATAGTTTGACATCTGAGCAGTGCATACAAACCATTGCCGTAATTCAATAGGTGGGCATGGTGTACACCAAGGAGACATGCGGGGTCGCGGAAAAGGCAGTGATTGGCTTGGATCTTAGGTTGGGCCTCAAACCAAGGAAGTTTGAACGGGGACATACTCCCGGCCGTGCAACAAAACCTAATGTCTCTCATGGGTAAAGTGACGCACCTCTGCAGAGTGTAAGAACTGTAACTTGTTACTCCCTGTTCCGGGAAGGAGCTGCGAACGCGGCGGGAAAGGAACCCCATGAAGGCTCTGGTAAACCCGTGAAGGCCCGCGGACATAGCTTTTCGGAATAAAAGCAACCTTTGAAGAAATGTTTATGAAAACTTCCATTGCCTACGACCTATGGTTTGTGGCTGTAGTTATAGTGCATCAAACACTCCTTTTCTAGTGGACTTGCTGAGTACACTCGTACTCAAAGTATCTTCTTAACCCTTGCTAGGTTCTAAAGCCAGTACAGACGATGACTACATCAAGCCATGCTCCAGGAATCATCATCAAAAGCTAAATCTCTCCAATAAAGTCAAGAAAGTCAACATATACATCAGCTCAAGTGAAGATGAAGTTGCTGATTAGTTAAGAATAGAATATCTAGCCATAGAACCTATTTCTGTAGTGTATTGCAATAGCAGCAATGCCAGACCATTAGTTAAGATATTAATCTTAATAGTATTATAGTTTTGGAGTTGTTTATTTCTGATTCTTCTTTGTAAGAAGTTTCTTTGTCTCTCTTTAACCTAGAGTGTTCTCTGGATCTTGTGTAAAGAGCTGAGTTGTAACCTATAGTCATGTCTTGGACCTGCTGTGTTTCTGTTGTACCACTCTGAGGGATGTAATACTAGTGAACGGTGTTTCATTGGTGTTATATCAACGACTATAGTGTACTACATCACGCAGTGGTATGCTGGGTCACCGAAAACAACAAGTATTTTTGGTGTTTTCGATTTTTTTAGAAACAAGCAAACAAAGAAAACCAAACAAAGCAAAATATTTTTGGATTTTTTCTTTTAAGGCAAACCAAAGCAAAGAAACAAATAAACAAACCAAGAGAAACAACGAAAATATTTTTGGTATTTTTGGGTTTTTAGAAAGAAGCAACAAAAAACAAAAAGAAAGCAAAAACAATGGATATACAAAGAACCGACCGAACATGATATATATATGAGTGTGACGTCGGTATACCTTCCCCCAAGCTTAGGCTTTTGGCCTAAGTGGGGCTCAATCCCATGGTTCCCAAGTAGATGCACCTCCGTAATATGTCGAGGAAGCTCCCTCGTCCTGGTATGAGCTCGAGGTGTCCCCTGTGTAATATGCAGGGGGATCGTATGATGATGCTTCCTCCTGATAGTGCCCATGGAAGTTAAGAGAACGCAGGTTGTCGTCCACCTCTGCCTTCGAGTGTGACCAAGGTCCCTGAGAAATACGAAACAAAGTGGTTTGGGGTAGAGGGATCCCTCTCTCTTCCCCGTCAGTAAACAACATTCTATAAACCAAGTTCTCAAGAGTAGAGCTAGTGGTGACAAAGTGGTGCGCTTTTATGGCAGCAAGATCAAGCCTCTGGGGAGCCAAAACTGTATCATGTGGATCAACAGCAATGTTCAAGGCATCAGCAATACGAGTAGCAATAATTCCCCCATAAATGGGTCCCTTAGCATCTAGATGACAAGCAATGAGAAAACCAAGATTATACTTATCCTCATTGTTTAGTGCAGCAGTTAGGAAGGCCAATTGATAGTTGGAAATATTACTAGTGTTCTCCCTACCAAGAACACTGGTGGCAAGATAGTAGGCAAAGTACCTGATGGCTGGAAGTTGAATGTTCTTTATCTTCCCTCGCTGAGCTCTACGGTCATCATCATTGGTTATTCCTCGGTAAAGCTCTAACAAATCAGCGAGTAGAGCTTGAATCTTCTTTGATGACCCAGTTCTACCAGGTCCCAGGGCCTTGCAAAATTGGTTCAAAGTCATAGAATGAGCCCTGCCATAATTTTTGAAAGACACAGAAGGCTTGAACATACTATTAGTAAAGGGGAAACTCTCCACAAATGTTTTAGTAAGCAAAGCATATTGTGCACTCTCATCCTACATGTAACTTGTTAGTCCATCCCTCTACACCAAAGTCATAAAATCGTTAAGAATCCCAGCAGCTTGCAAGAAAGTTTGGCAAGGAAAGGTGGAGGGGTGCGCATCCCCTTCATCTCCTTCGTCACCAAATCGTGAAGTGATGAGATCCTCATTGTATGAGGGTCTAGTACTGGTAGGTGACCTTGGAAGCCTTGCCCTTCTAGGTGCATCACTCTCAAATATATCACCAAATGTGTGGTGGTCCATGACTTCACTTTTCTGAAATTTTAAACAACCAACAAACCAAGTGATTTCTAAGTTGATAGATGATGAGAAACTACTATAGGAACTTGCTAGAGGACTACACATGCATCAAAACAAAGTTTCTAAGCATAGAACAAGCATGCAAGCTCAAACAACCTGTCAACTATAGCAGCAAAATACTCAAGATACAATCTACCAATCACAAATCTAATTGGACAAGTGGAGGAGGCACATACCAAGGAGCAATCCCTCCAAAAATCAGCACTTGATATTAGCTGAACAAGGAGATCGAAAATTGCGAGCAAGAACAGCAAGAACTCGAGCTTGAGCAAGTTTTCCGGTGTTTTTTCAGAAGAGAGAAAGAAGGTGGCTTTGAGGAGGCATCCTGGAGGGGCCTAGGTGGGCCAGACCCCCCAGGCGCTGCCACCTGGTAGGCCGCGCCTACCAGGGGTGTGGTGGCCCCCTGGGTCACCTCAGGTGCCACTCTGCCCCCTTTTTTCGAGGAAAAAATTATTTTGAATTTTCTGGGATTTTTCGGGAAACTTTATTTTTGGCCAATTTTCAGGGTATGAAAATTGATTTTCTCGCAGAAACAGTTTTTTCAGAAGAAGCAAAAGCAAACCAAAAGCCAAACTACATGAGCTCTAAGAAACTCAAACAAGCAAACCACTAGCAAAACTAAAGCTAAAGCAAAGACTAGGAAGGAGAAAGGAAAAAGAAAGCAAGTATAACCACAGTGGAAACATTATTTTGTTCATTAAAATCCTTTTGTTAACTAGGTTCATCAAGTCTTGTTACCAAAACAATCTTATATGGAGCAAAACTCTGCATTCCACAAGGTGATTATGTTACCTCATACTTGATAGAAATGGTCCCAATCATAATGGTTTCAAAATTTTCTTGTAGACTGGGACAATATATTTCTCCAACCTTGATGCTCTCAATATTTTCAATGGAATCCAGGCAATAGCTCTTAACAACCTTTTGGGGAAATAGACAGTGTGCTCTTTGTCATTAATATTGAATGTTACTTTTCCTTGATTACAATTGATGACAGCACCTGCAGTATTATGAAAAGGTCTTCCAAGAATAATAGACATATTATCATCTTCAGGCATTTCAAGCACAACAAAATCAGTTTAGGCCATGCAATTATGAGAAACTTGAACAGGAACATCCTCACATATACCAACAGGAATAGTAGTTGACTTATCAGCCATTTGCAAAGAAATATCAGTTGGTATCAACTTTTCTAGCTGGAGTCTCTTATAGAGAGAAAAATGCATAACACTAACTCCGGCTTCCAAATCACATAAAGCAGTTCTAACATAATTATTCTTAATAGAGCAAGGAATAGTTGGCATACCTGGATCACCAAGTTTCTTTGGAACCTTACCATTGAAGGAATAATTAGCAAGCAAAGTAGAAATCTCCTCATTAGGAATCTTCCTTTTATTAGAGACAATATCCTTCATATACTTCGAATAAGGAGGCAACTTAATAGCATCAGTCAAAGGAATTTGCAAGAATAAAGGCTTCATCCACTCACAAAACTTGTTGTAGTGTTCCTCCTCCTTTGACTTGTGTTTCTTTCCTAGAAAAGGCATAGGTTTCTGCACCCAAGTTTCTCTCTCTTTACCATGTTTATTAGCAATAAAATCTTCCTTTGTGTACCTAGTGTTCTTAGTGTGCTTCTCAGGTTCTTCCTCACCTTCCTCCTTATCAGGAGACTCATTTTTATCATTACCACTCTCAGTTTTAGCATCAGAGACAGATATACTATTAGGATATACAGCAGTTTCAAGTGGTTCCTCAACTATCTTATGTTTCTTTTTCTTTCTCTTACGGGGACTACCACTATCTTCACCTTGTTGAGAATCCTGCTCAATTCTTTTAGGGTGTCCTTCATGATATAAAGGATCTTGAGTAGCTATACCACTCCTAGTTCTAATTCCATAAGCATGTTTATCTCCTGAAGCATTAACTAGCATATCCTTTTGTACCTTAGAAAGTTGATCAAGTTGGGTTTGAACCATTTGAAAGTGTTTACAAAGCATTTTAATATCATTAGAAGTTCTTTCCACAATATGTTTCAACTCATGGATAGCTCTAGAGTTTTCCAATAAATGATTCTAAACTTGTTTATTAAAATACCTTGCTTAACAATAAATGTGTCAAGTTCCTCTAAACATTGATCAAGAGGCTTACCATTAGAAATATCACCTTCATCAAAGTGTTTCGAGAGAATGTACCTCAATAGTAGATGAGTGGGTAATTGGCTTATATAATTCTTCTATAGGAGGTAGATTCTCACTACTACAGAAAGGCTTATAGACGCCTGGTGGTTAGTGACAGGCAAAACTATGTCAGTCACTAGTAAGTATGACCAGTGACGGACAAGGATAAGCCTGTCACTAGTATAAACTATTAGTGACATGCATATAAAAGCGACTGTCAGTAGTATTTTTTGTGGAGGCTGGCTAAATGAAAAAAATACTCAGTGACGGGCATCTATAAATGACTGTCACTAGTAATACTATAATTAGTGACAATCTCAAAATGTGCTTGGCACTGGTAATTTTCATGAATGCCGGCTGAAAGAAAAAATTTCTTATAACAGACATTTATAAAGGTATGTCACCCGATAATATATACCTTTTCCTAGCGAAAATTACATAAGTTCATGATATTTTAAAAATGGTTCATAGGTTCAAATAATATGTTCACGGGTTTACAAAATGTTCACAAGATTAATAGATTTTTCATAGGTTCGAAAACCATGTTCACTGATACAACAAAAAAGTTTCTTTCATATTTTAAAAACTGTACTTTTGACACGAAGCGGTAGCAGGCTAGCAGCTTGCGTTCCCTAAAGTCTTAGCAGGCAATATCACTTTCCGTGTCAGCGAGTCAAATGTGCTAAAACTAAAATTACATAGCTACTAAGAACGAATAAGTGAATCAAGCCAACTCACTTCACGGGACCTCCTCCCGTTTCCAAAAAAACCTACACGAGACCGCCCCTTCCCAAACCGCCGCTGCCCTGCTCCCTGTCCCCGTCGCCGACCTGCTCCCCGTCCCCGTCGCCGACCGTCGCTCCTCCAATGCCGCCAGCCCCGACGCGAGCGACACCCTAAACCACGCGCGGCCCTGCTGCCCGTCCCCGTCCCCAACCGCCGCTGCCCTGCTCCCCGTCTCAGATTTCCAAGACCCCAACCGCCGCCGCCCCTCCAATGTTGGTCATGACGCGCTTCTAACGCGAGGACGCTGCTGCCCGAAGATGCGCTGCTTCCTCACCTACACCGCCAGGCCTCCTGCCGTCGATGCGTCCCAGGTTCGTATTCCCCAATTCTCTAGCCTCCGATTTCCCCTGGAATTTCATTTTATCTGCAGGTTATATTTTCAGTTTATAATTGCATGAGGGGTCTTCTTCGATTTCATGATGCCTCTAGTTGTGGACACAACTTAATATATGCATGTGAGTATAAGTTTTTTATTCCTGTATCATGATTATATTTATAATATACTAGAAATTTTACACAGCACATGGCTGTAAATTTTTCTTAGCATTACGTATAAATATTTCATTAGAGTCCGGTGGGCTCATTTGAGGCTTACCTTTAAATAGATTAATATATGCAGGTTGCAATCTCAGCTCCATCTATGATTTTAAATCAAGAGGTGCTCTTAAAACCAACTCTCTAGGTACCTTTCTGTTGGAATATTCCTTCCATTTTTTTCGGTTGAAGTGCCTTTTCACTAATTTGTTCTCTGTTGGTAGGTATCATCTGAAGCTGCCTTCCTATTGATTGGTTCCCTAAGAACTAGACTGAAAAATATTTGAAGAGAACTACAAAGCGTTTTCAGGTACTAAATGCCTCTTAATCTTAGTTTATCAGGAATAAAGAATTAGGAAAGATTTTTTGTCCTATAGTTTATTTATGCTGCTCAACTTGTGGATAGTAACTACACCTGGTGCGCTGAGTTGGACTTGTATAATGTTGCAGTAGCTGGCCGTACCTAAGGTCCTAAGCTCTCAGTGCACCTTGTCTCTCACTTGGTCATGCATTAGAAGTTCACCTACAGTTCTCATCATTTTTTATTTTGAAAAATTAAATCGAACCTGACGATGCATGCGCTGCATGCTGTGTGTTCTTATTTTTTTATGCACGCGTACACAAGTTGTCAGGGTGTACAAGTTGCAGCGCCAAAGAGCCGCTGCCCTGTAGCCTAGTCCTTCTTTCTCTTTTCATACATCAGACATGTTTATAGAGCATCACCTCCTATATTCTAGAATAGCACAAGGTTAAGTGACATAATTGTAGTGACTGTAGAATTAAGACTAATATTGGTGAAAGGATAATGGTATTATTACTAAATTTCCAGTGATACGTCCTGACAACAAGTAGTTACAGCCAGGATACATGATCTACCAGAACCAAACATCAGAATGTAGAAGACGTTAAGCATTTCTCCGTTGGTTCAGAAATTCAGTTACATCGAATGTGATTATTTAATCAAAACAAACCAAATATCTAGAGATCTTAGAGTGACTTGCTCGCTTAACATACTTGGGTATCCTACAACGGCGGCCAACTTAGACGCCATGTATTCACCCATTTCGTTTATTTACTAGCTTACCACTCATGCACAAAACCAAAATGAACTAGTAAACATTTCAAAATTTCCATCTTAAAATAAATGAACTAGTACAAACTACCTCCATTTCATGATGTCGTTTATTATTCTATGTTTTCTTAGAAACATTTATGTACTCTTATCTACATACCTTTGTACGATTTACCTTCTCGTTGCTAAGTCCACTGTTCTGAATAGAGAAAGCTCATTTTATGCCACTATTTGATTTTTTTGTTTAGAATCTATTTATTCTCCAACAAGTGCTTATCCACCTGGTACCATTTCTCACAATTATATGCTCATTTTCTTTTTTTGTACCAGGTTATGCACGTCATCAATATCTTGTGCGATTTAGGTCCATACAAGAAAGACACAATAAAAGAATTTGTGCCTCAACAAGATGATGGAAATGTAGAACACTAAAAGAAACTTGCAGCTACGCATATGACCATAATACATGTATCGTGTGGTGCTATTCTTTGGAGTTCAAACTCCTTGCTAGATAACCGATCAAAACACTATCCTACGTTAGTCTATAATAAATTGCAAGTTCTTATGTCATTGTGTTATCTTTGCAAATATTATATTATATTGGGTGATGCGTATCATTGGTACACCATCTTATTGTTCTATCTGAAATATTTGTGGAAAATGCATTTTATTTTTTATCACACCTTATTATGCAATTTGGAATATTGGTGGAAAACACTTTTTTTTATTTCTGAAATTCATACCAGTGACGGGCATGTCACTATAAAACCCCACATGGTTGCAACCTTTGATCCAACCTAGTGACATGCATCTCTTTTGCCTGTCACTAGTATACACATACTAGTGACATGCACTTGCATGTCACTAGTAACATTATATCAGTGACTAGTCATCAGTGACAGGCGGTTTGCCTGTCACTAATGGGCTCTTTGAGCATGTCACTGATAGCCTATTCTGCAGTAGTGTCTTCACATCTTCGGCTCTAATACCTTTCTCCTTTAGACACTTCTTAGCTTCCTTCATCACTTCATCATTTAATGGAATAACTCTCCTCTTCTTTGTTGTTGGTGCTGGAATTGGTTCAGGAGTAATAGGCTCAGGTGCATTCAGCTCAGTTGAAGTCCAGTCATCATAATTCTTGCTTATTTTAGCCATTAATTCTTCAACATCAGTAGGAGTCCTTTTCCTGAAAATACAATCAGCAAAGCTATCCAGGTAGGTCCTAGAATCATCAGTTAGTCCATTATAATAAATATCAAGAAGCTCATTCTTGGGTAATGGACATCCATGATGTGCATGAATCAAGGCACAGAACCTTGTCCATGACTCAGGCAATTTCTCTTCTTCTCCCTATTTAAAATCAAAAAGTCTCTGCAATGCAGCATGTCTAGCACTGGGAGGAAAATATTTCTGGAAGAAAGAAGCAATCAAGCAATCAGGGATATCAATGGAACCAAGAGGTAATCTATTAAACCAAGCCCTAGCTTCTCCTTTTAGTGAAAAAGGGATTATCTTAGCAACAAAGTACTTGCGCATATTAAAATCATCAGAGAACAAAGCACTCATAGTAGAAAGCTCATTCATATGAGCCACAACACTCTCATTTTTAGTCCCACAAAAAGGTTCTTTCTCAACAATATCTAAATAAGATAAATCAAGAGAGAAATCATAATCTTCATCTTTAATATCTATGGGAGAAGTGGCAAACTTAGGATCAGAGGACAACTTAGGCATAATAGTACATCTAGCAACGAGACTCTTAATAGCACTAGTACCATGTGTGTTTCGGCACTCTTCAACAAAATTGTTAGTGAACTCAATGTAACCATCATTAATATCGTAACTC
Organism: Avena insularis; assembly: GCA_023614405.1. Lineage (NCBI taxonomy): Eukaryota > Viridiplantae > Streptophyta > Magnoliopsida > Poales > Poaceae > Avena > Avena insularis. Next base: position 407,683,281 of record CM042697.1, read on the forward strand.
TCACTAGCCTCAGGTGAGATAACAGGTGTAACAATGTCTTCACTAGGAGTTTTGGTATTTCCTAGACCAGCCATAATAGCATCTAGAAAAGAACCTAATGAACCACTCGCATCAAGCACAATAGAAGTAACATCATGAGCATCAAAAGCAGTTTCAGACTCAGCAGTAGTAGCAGTGTGTAGCATGAGTATGTGGTGGTGGTGTGACAAGCTTACTTATAACAGATGGTGAATCAAGAGCAGCAGAGGTGTTTAGGACTGTACCTCTTCTTGTAGTGGATGGTAAAATAGGGAACTTTCCATCACGAGACTTCCCCATGATGAAAGGAGTAGCAGTGAACAATAATAGATCCAAGTGAACTTACAAATAAAGCTATGCTCCCCGGCAACGGCGCTATAAAATAGTCTTGATGACCCATAAGTATAGGGGATAGCAACAGTCTTCGCGGGTAGTATTACCCAATTTATTGATTCGACACAAGGGGAGCCAAAGAATACTTGCAAGCCTTAACAACTGAGTTGTTAGTTCAGCTACACCTGGAAATAGTTCCTGCTCACAGAAGTTTATCAGTAGCAACAGTTTGTAGTAGCAACAGCAAAGCAACAGCAACAGCAATAGCAAAAGTGAAACAGTAGCAATAGTAACAGTAACGGTAGCAGTAGGATTCGAGTGTGGTAGGCATAGGGATGGATGGATGGGCGTTGCATGGACGAGTCTAAACATGTAACTTCAAGACCTAGGGCATTGCAGATAAATAATAACAAGCATCCAAGTACTAAACAATCCTAGGCATGTGCTCCAAATATAGTCAAACGTTCTTGCAATGAGAACTTGCGCAACATCTTCTATCCAGCCAGCCCGTGGCAACGGGGCCTCTAGGGAACTACTGGCAATTAAGGTACTCCTTTTAATAGAGAACTGGAGCAAAGCATTAACACTCCGTGAACACATGTGATCCTCACACCACATCCATCCCCTCCGGTTGTCCTAATTTTTGTCACTTTGGAGCCTTTGGATCCGGACAATGATATGTGTACACAACTTGCAGATAAGATCACAAATAATACTATCATAATGATTCAATAATAGGTTCAGATCTGAGATCATGGCACTCGGGCCCTAGTGACAAGCATTAAGCACAACAAGTTGCAACAAAGTCAAATATCACTAATAGAGATACTAGGCACTATGCCCTAACAGATCTTATTCGATTACATGATAGAACTCATCCAATCCCTACCATCCCCAAGCCTACAGCGGGGGATTACTCACTCATGGATGTGGAAAACATCGGTGGTTGATGGAGATGCGTTGGTGATGACGATGTCGATGATCCTCTCCAAATTCCCCGTCCCGGCAGTGTCAACACCCAGATTTTTCAATCCTAGATGCCTGTTATGCCATATATCGCAATCCAAGGATTACCATTTTTGCGAGACATAACAGAATTGGATACCATAGTACTTCATCCATTACAACGATACATAAGTTCTTACACAAATAGGGATCTCATGATCCAGTTCTTAATACAACATCAAGCAGCGGAATACGTAATAATAACGGTAGCGTGGCGAAGCTCCATCTTGAGGTCATGTGCAATGCTGACGATGGGAGATGATCCTAGTTGTCGTAACCTTCCTGGGGTCCATCCTCCAGGTACTCCTCTTCATAGTCTGGCCATGGGAATAGCCAGGGACAAAGCCATGAGTACTCTTTAAGTACTCGCAAACTAATACTAACAGGTAAGGGGTTTTTGGATAATAGGACACTAGGCTCTAGGGTTGTTTTGCAAAAAAGCCAGGTTTATCTTTAATAAGTTCCGAAACTAGTCATAGTTTTGTAACTCCTAAGTGGGATCTTGTAATCTAGGTCACAACTCTGTTGTGGTCAAGTCAAAGTCGCAATTCATTTCACAAGTCATTTTAAAAGTCGGCGAGACAGTATGGCCACTCAACTGTCCATAACATGGACGTGGCTATTCGAATAGTTTGAGACTCTGCAGAGATTGTACACTTTCACCACAACATTCGATACATCCGTCAGGAACAAATCCTGAATTCACCATACTCAGTATGCGGATAATCAATCCTAACCTTTCAATTACACTCCCTAGTATCAGCACCTCTCCTGCGAGTTTGGCCTCCCAACCATGACCACTATCATCTTGGGTACTGCATAGGTGGACAATCTTCACAAGGTAGCCTCAGCTCAGACCTTGGCCGTGAGGGAACTAATACTAAGGTATATAAGTTTCCAGTCAAGCCCTACCCAATATTCGGGTATTGTGGTTGTACGATAAAATTGGAATGGTATCGCATCCAGACAACCATCAGTTTTATAAAGGGCTAAGGCTCATGCCTCAACATTTTCATCACCAAAATCATCAAGTGTTTGGAAACACATGTCCAAAACATTTCAATAGAATGATCCATCATTCCAAGGTTTTCATAACCATTTTTCCACCAAGTATTCCCATCTAAAATTGATCAAGTTTTATGCTTAGCACTAGCATCAACAGGTGGGGGTAGTACTAATGAGGGGTGGTAACTAGTGGAGTTTCACTAAGTCCAACCTTTTAGGCTGAGATCAAGTTTTCTAGCTTAGGCCAAATTTTATGCTCTTTAAGCAACCTTCAGCACAACTGTCTAGTATCTACCAAACTCTTAGGCAGACTCTAAGTAAGCTTTGATAAAGAAATAAAGTAAGAAGCTTGCCATAAAACTAGGATTGGTTTAGCAAGTAGGTATGATCACATATGCTTAAGGCATATAGTATTCATATCACAAGTATGGGTTTGTGGCATCAGTAGGGTATCTTGCAAGTGTTAGCTTGCATTGGTATAGTATCAGCTTGCATCAGTGTCAATATAAGCTTGCATAGGTATAGTATCTTGCAAGTGTTAGCTTGCCTTGTGCAGAGCAGTGGTTGAAGTTCTCCTCGGCTTCCTCTTCGTAGTATCCTCCTTCCTCCTCGTAGTATCCTTGGTCGATACTAGCGTCTATGAATAAATACGAGGTACACAATCACCAAACAATACTTAACTACTTGCAATCATCACACATAAGGGTCCTATAGATGATCTAGCATCATCTCTAACATTACAAGGTTAAAGCTTGGTTTAAAACTTCTTATTTTTAGAAAAGTAATTTCTACTCATTGAAAAACTACTTAAGATTTAATATTCTCCAAACTAAACATGGGATCATTTTGACACATGTCATCACCACATATTGTAGTCCATGTGAATGTGATTTAAAGTGGTGTCACAATTTAATAAGGTTTTACCCTTTTATTTTAATTAATTGAAGTGGCTAGAAATGCTTATGAAGCATTCTTTTATTACTTGAACATTATTTCTGCAAGTAAACCTATATATTTTTATATATTCTGAAAGGTATGGTCAAATGAGATTTTTGAGAGTTGGAATCAACTCAAAAGCTTTTATGGTTTAAATTTAAAAAATGTTTGAATGCAGAAAAGCTTCTGCCTTGTTATTTTTGCTATGGGTGATCTACAGATCCAAATGACTTGAATCCAACGGGCTTGGATTAAGCATTCACAGACCTTTCCAACAAAATTGGTTTCATCCAATTTGGTGCACTGAATCGATCTGGGTTGATTTTTGAAGTTGGGTACAGAAGTGTGTTTGAATTTAAAAAGAAAAAGGTTTAATTTGAATTGCTGGGCTGCGGGAAATTTAACGGGCGGACTGCTAAGCGCAGTGCTCCCGCACTCGTAAGTGGGTGTCCCCACTCGTCGGTGACACGGGCTGGGCGGCGGTATGGGGCAACGTGGATCGTTCGATCTAGTTCTAATCCAACGGCTGAGGGTCATCGTCGACGCGAGACAGCTCCGGCGAGAAGGAAACCTAGCGCGGCCAGTGGGGGTGCTGGGGGCTCACCGGAATCTTGGCGAGGTCGGCGAGGCGAACGAAGTCGATGACGCGAACCTCCTGGTACGGTGGCTTCTCTGGGCGGCTCAATCGCTGGCTCCCTTCTTCTCCGGCGTGGCGGGATCCGGTGAAATTCGGCGATGTGGTGCTCGCTTGCTCGAGAATGGTGTGGCACGGTCGGTGGAGAGGGAGTGAGATGGTGTGAAGAAATCGTGCGGGGTGGCCTCTATTTATAGTCGGCGAGGGGACCGTCGGTATGAAGGTGTCAGGCTGACGGTCTGGCGACTAATGGCATGGGCAAGGGTAGGGGCGGTCTTTGTGTCTCTGGCGATGCTCAACGACATGATCGCGAGGCATGGGGCGGTGTGGTTTGGTCTGAGCAGGCGGCGCTTCTGCTGGCAGAGGTGGCGTCTTGACGGCGGCGGTGGTTGTATGGCACGGGCAAACGGGGTGTCTGGCGGTCTCTGGGTGGTGATCATGTATGCACGCGGTGAGGGCGGCGTGATGCATGGGTGATGGTCGAGGTGGCGCTCTGGCGCCGCTCGGCATGGTTTGGTGTGTCTCGTGCGCGTGGTCAGGGCTTGCTTAACGCTGGGGCAGCGATGGCGGTGGACGGTGGGCTGCCTCCCAGACAAGGTTGGCACGGCTAGTTCTTCCTCTAGCCTGCTGTCCACAATGGGGTGACATGGGGTTGCTCGGCTGTTCACCATTAATGACAATGGCAAGCTCACAGGGGTGCTAGTGTTGGGCTAATCTTTCTAGATGATCTACTGGGTTGTGTGTGAGCTAACTTGGGAACACGTTAGGCTCAAAATACTGCACACTATAGTGTTTGATGTTTTGTTTGATTTGTGCCTGCAACCTGTTTGATGAAATGGCCGCATGAAATCAAGTTTTGAATTTTGAAATGAATTTTTGTGGGTTTGCTAGATTGGTTCTGGTGAGTCTGCAGATGCTTGGGTTTTGAAAGTTGAGCTTGTTTGGGTGGGTTTTGGAAAAGTGGGATCTTCCCATATGAAGAAGATTCAATTTTTAATTGTCATTTAAACTATGCATTTGAAAGTTTCTGGATGATCACAAAGTGGGCCTTGATACTCTGTTATGAGTACATTCAAGGGGTGCAAAGATCCAGAAAAGTTTCTGTTAGGTTTTGAAAGTTTGAGACAGCCAAAGTAGGCATGGGAGTTAAATTGGTCAAAATGACCATTCACTTAATATATTTGTTTTGATTTACTTGTCTTTAAGGAAAGTGTGGGAAATGTTTTAGATGATGTTCTTTTCACCTAAGAAACATTTTACAAGCAATGGATCACACAAACAAGGTGGTTTTTAAAGAAATTCAAAATCCATGCATACACATATACATGCATTCATGAATTCATTTAGAAAAGTTTTTGTGTTTTGATGATCTAAGTTTGATATTTTTGGGATGTTACAAACCTTCCCCCCTTAAACAAAATCTCGTCCCGAGATTTGAAAAAGGACGAAAAGATTACCTAGGATTTGAAGAGATCTGGAAACTCCGTTCTGATGTGATCTTCGTGTTCCCAGATAGCCTCCTCTTCTGTGTGGTTGCTCCACTGAATCTTGAGAAACTTGATGCTCCGGGTTCTGGTGGTTCGAAAGGCTTCCTCCAATATACGGATGGGTACTTCAGGATAGGTCAGGTCATCGTTGATCTCTATGGTCCGGTGATCGATATTCTTGAACACTTCGGTCTTCTCGGGGACTTTGAGACATTTGCGAAGTAACGAGATATGGAACACATTGTGCACAGCTGACATCTCTTTAGGTAGTTCCAGTTGATACAATACTTCTCCTCGACGGTTCAAAATTTTGAAAGGTCCGATATATCTGGGGGCTAACTTTCCTTTGAGTTGGAAACGTTGCATTCCCTTCAATGGCGACACTTTCAGATAAACAAAATCTCTGATGTTGAAGGCGGGGTCTCGACGTCTCTTGTCGGCGTAACTCTTTTGTCGGGATTGGGCTGTCTTGAGGTGTTCACGAATCTTGTGAACCTTCTCTTCTGCTTCTCGTAGGATGTCGGGTCCGAAAATCTGACTCTCTCCTACTTTCGACCAGTTCAAAGGGGTGCGGCATTTTCTTCCGTACATGAATTCAAATGGGGCCATTTGCAAACTGGCTTGGTAACTATTGTTGTAGGAAAATTCTGCAAACGGCAGACAGTCTTCCCACTTGGATCCATATTCTAACACACATGCTCTAAGCATATCTTCGAGTATTTGGTTTACTCGCTCCGTTTGTCCATCGGTCTGAGGGTGATCTGATCTGAAATCTAGGCGGGTTCCTAAACCTTCTTGGACTTTCTTCCAGAATCTCGAGGTAAACTGAGTTCCTCGATCCGAGACTATGTTCTTGGGGACTCCGTGCAAACTAACTATTCTAGCGATGTATAACTCCGCTAGCTTCGAACTCTGATAGGTGGTTTTGACGGGCAAGAAATGGGCGACTTTGGACAATCTGTCCACTATGACCCAAATAGAGTCATTTCCCCTACTAGAAGTAGGTAGTCTAGTGATAAAGTCCATTCCTACAGAATCCCATTTCCATTCCGGAATTTGCAAAGGTTGCAACAATCCAGCGGGTCTTTGATGTCCTGCCTTGACTCGCTGACATATATCACACTTGGCGATATAGCTTCCGATTTCTCTCTTCATCTTATGCCACCAAAATTGCTCTTTCAAATCTTGATACATCTTAGTTCCTCCGGGATGGATAGAATAAAGAGCATCGTGAGCCTCCTTCAAGATAACTTCTTTCAACTCTGAATCTGCTGGTACACAAAGGCGTCCTTTGTACCACAAAACTCCTTCTTCGTCCTCGGTGAATCCGGGTACTTTGCCTATATCGATACGACGCTTGATTCCATCGATACTGGCATTTCCCTTCTGCGCCTCTTTAATCTGACTGATCAAAGTGGGCTGAAGTTCGATGCTAACCAAAAATCCTTCACTTACTAATTCCACTCGAAAATCTTCCATCTCTTTGTGCAAACTTGGTTGCTCCTTTAAAATCATGGAGTTCAAGCGGCACGGCAATCTGCTAAGGGCATCGGCTACCACATTGGCTTTTCGGGGTGATAGTGAATGTCGGTCGTAATCCTTGATTAGCTCAATCCATCTTCTACGCCTCATATTCAGCTCCTTCGAGTGAATATATACTTTAGGCTCTTGTGATCGAATAAATCTCACAACAATTTCCCATCGTAATGTCTCCATGTCTTGAGGCTAGAACTACTTGCGATTTCGAGGTCATGGGTTGGGTAATTTTGTTCATGTTGCTTCAATTGTCGCGATAGATAAGATATAACTTTTCCTTCTTGCATTAGCACACATCCGAGACCAATCTTGGATGCGTCACAATACACATCGAAGGGCTTCGTGATATCTGGCATAATCAGGATTGGGGCTGAAATCAATCTCCTCTTGAGTTCTTGAAAACTCGCTTCACACTTGTCTGTCCATTCAAATTCTTGTCCTTCTTCAGCAATTGGGTCATGGGTTTGGCGATACTCGAAAATCCTTCTACGAATTTGTGGTAATATCCCGCCAATCCGAGAAAAGCACGAACTTGGGTTTGAGTGGTTGGGGCTTGCCAATCTTCTACATCTTTCACTTTGGCAGGGTCCATGGCAATTCCTCCGGCTGATACAATGTGACCGAGGAATCCTACTTCCTGTAACCAGAATTCACATTTGCTAAATTTTGCATACAACTGATGCTCTCTAAGGGTTCCAAGAATGGTCCTTAGGTGTAGCTCATGTTCTTCTTCCGATTTGGAATAAATCAGAATGTCATCGATGAAAACAACGACAAACTTATCCAGGAAATCCATAAAAATCTTATTCATGAGATTCATGAAATAAGCGGGGGCATTGGTTAATCCAAAAGACATGACAGTATACTCATACAATCCATATCTGGTGGTGAAGGCAGTCTTTGGGATATCCTCTGCACGAATTTTGAGTTGATGATAGCTGGTTCTAAGATCAATCTTAGAAAACACCCGGGCACCGGTCAACTGATCAAACAAATCTTCTATCTTAGGCAAGGGGTACTTGTTCTTGATGGTGACATCATTCAACTTCCGATAATCCGTACACAGACGGTTACCTCCATCTTTCTTGTCCACAAACAAGACAGGTGATCTCCATGGGGCCTTTTCGGTTGAATCAATCCGATTTCTAGCATGGAATCGAGTTGCTTCTTCGATTCTTCTAGTTCGACGGGTTCATACTATAGGGTCTACGGGCTATGGGTCCTGTTCGAGGATTAGTTCGATGATAAACTCGATATCCCGATCTGGGGCATACCGGGCAAAACATCTGGAAATTCATCGGGTATTCGCACTATCCGAACTTGGTCAATGGTAGGTTGGGCTAGACTCTTGTTACACTTGAATTGGCGAGGTAAGGTTTCAGATATATGCTCGATCGATATTCGGTGGTACTGGTCATGGTAATGGCTTTCTTGGCAGTCAATCAATCCTTTATGCTTGGACATCCAATCCATTCCTAGTACTACTTCCAAACCTTTAGTTCAGTACTATTAGGTTAGCATAAAATCTATGCCATGGATTCGGATAGGGACGGCTTTGCAAATTTGCCTAGCCTTGGTGGTTGATCCGAATTTGTACAATCATCACATGCTTCAATTTGGTTGGTTGAATTTTACTAGTGCAGGCAAATTCTTGGTGACAAATGAATGTGATGCACGAATCAAACAACACTCTTGCAAGTACTGAATTAACAGAAAACATACCCGGACGACGTCTGGCGCTTCACGAGCTTCTTGACATGCATGAGAAAAATCGGCCATTGCGGTTGAGTGAATTCCACAGGGCAAATCTTCTCCTGGCTAGACACGCTGCTGAGTCGACATTGGCGTTAGGGGCTGTAGCATTCTTCTTGTTGGGGCACTCGTTGGAATAGTGGCCTTTATTTCCTGATCATAACAGGTCACTTGTGACTTGTCCTTGGCTGCGATAGGCACTGACATTGCTTCGATCCTCGGGCAGTGTTGGGGTTGGCGGTAGCATTGTTGGTGTTGAACTTGGGTGGGGCACGGGTGAAATTGCTAGAGTTGCCGGGGTTGTTGTGATTTCCTCCGGGTCTAGGGTTTCCACGGTTGGAATAGGTCGGACGGGTCATAGGGGGTCTGTTGGTTCTTGGGGCAAATCCTGGAGATGGGTTAGCGATACTTTGGGGTGCGATGGGTTCTGGTTGATGCATCATGCGGCCTTGCGGTTCTCATTGGCTTGGTTGATCTTTCCTTCCATTTGGATAGCAGAGTCGACCAGGGCTTCAATATCAACAAAGGGGATATTGACTAACACCGTCTGCATATCGTCATGCAGACCATTCAGGAATCTTTCTTTCTTCTTGGCTTCGGTGTCTATTTCGTCCGGGGCATACCTAGCTAATGACAAAAATTTGTCACAGTATTCCACTACAGTCATCCTTCCTTGCTTCAACTCTCTGAACTCGTCTCTCATTCTCTTGATTAAACCTGGTGGCACATGGGTTCTGCTAAACTTGACCTTGAATTCCTCCCATGTCATCATCTGGCCTCCGGTCATTGCATGAACACTGTTCCACCATGCCCTGGCATCTCGGGATAGATAATGGGTGGCGAACAAGACTTTCTCGTTGGCTTCCACTCCGGCTACTTCTAAGTTATTTTCCATGGTTTGCAGCCAATCATCGGCGTCTAGGGGTTCTTCCGACTTGGTGAAAACGGGTGGGTTGGTATTCTGGAAATTCTTGAGCTTAGATCCGTGGTTGTCCTGGTTTCCATGGCCTTGGATGTTGTGGGCTAGCTGGGCTATCTGTTGCAGAGTGGCTAGGTTGGCTTGACGTTCCGCTCTTTCAGCTTCGCGGTCAGAAGTCAACATTTGCAGGATCTGCAACATCGGGTCCGGGGCTGAACCACTTCCTCCACGTGGCATCTGAAGATTGATATAGATCATGAGAAAAGAGGGAAATTTCTAAGGTTTTGGGTTTTTGAAAAGTTTTTGGAGTTTGACTCAAGTTTTCTAGCAACTTGCTTTTTCATTCATTCACTCATAGCACACAGTACAACACACACCACAACAAGAAAAAAATAGATGGTTTTAAGAACCATTCTGGAATCTACGATACAGTGGGACCGACTACTACTCACTATGCTAGTGCTCAGTGCTACTACTCCTCGGAGTCTATGGCTTCATCATCTTCAGGATCATCGATGAAGGCGAAATCATCCTCATCGGTGAAGAAGTCCATGGCCTGATCCTCCAGAAAATCATCGTCATCGCTGAGATAGGAGTAAGGGTCTCCACGAAGATCCTCTCCGGCATTCTCCCTTTCCTCCAGCTGCATGTCTCTCTCGTGGATGGTCTCTTCCAGAGATGAGATGCGATGGCGAAGACGGGCAATAATGCGCTCCTTCTTGTCGAGCTGACGGTGGCGAGACTTGCGATCCTTTGCTAGCATGGCGATGGTCTGATCCTTCGTCTTGATGATGGCAGACTTGTGGTTGCAATAGTCACGGAAGTTGTCCAACTCTTGTTGACGATCATACATCATGAAGCTAAGGTGGTCCAGTTGAGTCTTCAGCTCGGGGTGGTATGGGGCTTCCAGTGGTTGTCCATTTGCATCACGTCTTGGGAAAAACTCAAAGCGAGTACCCTTGATCTGATTGATGCTACGCCCCACGAACGGGAAAGAGCTTCTGCATTGCTCGGCAAGTCCATCGAGCCAGTTGTTTTCCCTCAAGGTAAACTGAATTCCCTCCGCTGTGGGAGGTTCAATCTTTCCTCGGAGACTTGCAACAATTAGCCACTGCAGATCTTCTCCTCCTTGATCATTGAGCTGAGCTCCGAAGAACTCGGGGTGTGGACGCTCCAGAAGTTCCGAAAGCTGATCCAGATCCCTCTCAAAGATAAGGTCTCCTCCATTCCCAAGTTGATAAAACTTGCTGTACTTCACGTCCATCTATAAAAATAGAGGATGAGTAGATTAGCAGAGTGATCAAGTGTGTCAAAATTTTATCTATTTTGGAAGAGTTTTTGAGGAACATGAAGTTTTATGAAAGAATTAAAGAGATAAGAATGAGAATAGGTTTTTGTAAATATTTGTTTTCTTTGGTTTTTGAAACTAAGTTTTTGGTTCAACGTCCAATCTAACTAGGGTCTTGACGAGGTTTAATCTTGTCAATGCCCATTGTTATGGACTTGGGTTTTGGAGAAGATGGGGATGCTGGAGATCGTGGCACGGTTAACAGACAAGAAACCAGGGGACACGAGATTTACCCAGGTTCAGGCCCCCGGAGGGAAAACCCTACTCCTGTATACGCTCTTGATTACGACGGAACGAAGGTTCTGAGGTCTTGATTCGATCTGGCATGGATGCGTGTGCAAGAGTATGAGTCGAGGGATCTTGGACGTGCCCTCCTGGCCTTTATATAGACTTAGGCAGGTCCCGGGCATAGTCCTAGTCGGTTACAAGTTCTAGGGTTTTACCCCTTTGAATTTCCTATCTACGCTAGTCTTGCTCTCCAAGGATCCGAAGGCGTCACGGGCCTTGGCCACCCAAAAATCTTCATGGGCCAGCGTATGTCTGTTGTGGGCCTTCCTTGGGCTAGACCAGGTATGCTTAAGTCATGTACCCGTAGGGTATAACCATGTCAGTAGCCCCCGAGTGATCAGTCGAATCGTAGATTCGGCTGAGGACTCTTCCATCCTTCGGGTGCAACTATATTTCAATAGTATATGTCTGTGTATGTAGGGATTGTTGATGTGTGTGCCTGACTCACCCGACGGATCAGGGTCAGTTAACTGTCTTAGGACGAAACGACACGATCTTCTTCAGGTTCGAGTCCCTCAACCCGGACCTGGAACATATGCTGGCGTAATTCGACTCAGGCCGCGGAGGACTTACAGGAGTGGAATTCCAGTGTTTTTAATTGGTGTACCCAACGCGTCCATCGGGATTTTTCATCGTACCTGCTGGTACGGATTTATACTAGCAGAGAGCAGTCAGGTGCGTTGCCAGGCCATCAGATGATATCTGCAGGTCTTATCTTTGCGTCGCAGACGCAGCATCCGAACATTTATCACCTCGGAGGTGCTTCGGGTGGCCTAGGAGGTTGTCGCTCACTCGGTCGTTTTGCTGGGGCAAAGTTGCCAAAAAGTTTTTGCGTACTGATCCGAAAGATCACAGTCGAAGATTTCATAGGGTGCGGGACCAGCGCTCCCTATGGGAGTAGCCCCCAAGTGTCTGTTCGAGTCGTAGACTCGAATGGAGACTTTAGTTCAAGCATTGTTTCTGTCGTTAAGTCCGCAGGACTCGAAAATTTTCGGATGCTTAAATCCATCCTCCCTATGGGAGTAGCCCCCGAGTCCGTAGTGGAGTCGTAGACTCGACGTAGGACTCGAAGTAATTTGTCCTCATTTGTGCAGCCGGGTGCGGCCAGCGCCTCGATAGGAGTAGCCCAGTATTTAGTCAAATCGAAGATTCGGTGAGTACTCTTAGGCGTGGAGCGAAGTTGGTGCTAGTATAGCTTTTGATGACATCGGTCTTTGACGATTGATGACCTCAAGCGTCGCTACGCTTGAAGATGACTTGACCGCGAACATGGGTCCCACTTGCTGACTTTGAATTGACCGGTCACGCGGCGTGGAGATAATTCTGGCGTCTCCTCGATTTCCGGCGTAGTAGTAGGCGGCGTGGTAACGACGGTTCGTTCTACGATGTTGACACGTGTACGGCCAGATCTGCCGTTGGCGTTAGGTCTTCTGGATGGACGGCTGCCGTGCGTCGTCTTCGCTGTTATAATCATTGGGGGAGACCGTGGTTTGTTTTCACCGCACCAGTTCATCTGTTCACTGCCTCCTTGTTCTTGAGCGATTCTTGCTGCGCGCTGAGATTTCCTTCCACATTTCCTTCGTTCTTTCTGCCTTGACGCCACCACACCACCGCCGTAGCGCCATGGGGAAAACAAAGAAGTCTTCATCTGCGGTTGGGACCAGTGCTGCCGGAGGCAAAAAGGGCACCGCCGCTGCTCGCGTCACCGATGGTGGCTGGCGGCGATCAGAGACGCGGGAGAGCGATCTCCGCAAACTGCGCGAGCGGGGCCTGATCCCGCAAGATACGACGGCCGTCAAACTCCCCGGCAATGAGGTAATCCCCCGTCCCCCATCTGGGTACCGGGTTATGTTTCTTGCCTTCGTGGTGCGCGGGTTTTCTTTTCCGGTCCACGACTTCCTCCGTGGACTGCTCTTCTTCTATGGGGTTCAACTCCATCATTTGTCTCCCAACTCTCTTCTCCACATTGCGTGCTTTATCACATTTTGCGAGTGTTGGCTTGGCATTGAGCCGCACTTTGGCCTCTTCCGGAAGCTTTATTCCGTGAAGAGGCAGTCTGGTTCGGATGGTGTGTATCCCATTGGGGGTTTCATCATCTCCCTCAGTCCCAATCTGCAATTCTTTTCCTTTTCCATGTCCGAATCTGTCCAGTACTGGCGGAGGCGATGGTTTTATATCCGCGACTCCGTTTTGCCCGGGCAAGATTTTGGTCTTGTTCCCTTTGACCCCTCCCAAAAGATTGAGAAGAAAAGGTCTTGGAAGAACCAAATCTTAGACGGTGAGGTGGCGGAGATAGAGGCCCTTTACCGTCGGGTGGAGGATCTCCAACTGATTCCTGAGAAGGAGGTGAACGGTGTGGACATCATCCGGACGTTTCTTGAGCGTCGGGTGCAGCCTCTCCAAGCGAGGGCGCACCCGATGTTTCTTTATTCTGGGCGCCGTGATCCGACGAGGGTTTCGAGTGAGAAAATCTCCGAGGGGGATCTTGACAAGGATCTTCGCGTGCTGCTGAAGTTCAAGGCCGGAGAAGAAATCCCGGGGAAGTCGCTGACTCCTCCCTTTTCTTCGACGTTGGTCGTGCCGAAGGTGTAGATTTGTGCACGTAGTGCTCCCCTTTTTTTGTTGGGTGTGTATTTGTTTCCTTTGCTTGCTAACAAAGTTCCTTCTCATCTTGTAGAGCTTCAAAGTGCCGGGCATGGTACCACCATTGCCCGAAAGGTATCCGAATGCCCCGGATAATGAAGTGGTTGATTCCGTGTCCGAGCTGCCGTCGGCGCGATGTCCGGCGGAGGATGCCGACGAGTCGAGTGAGGACCATACGCGCAAGCGATCACGGAGCTCCAGCGAGTCTTCGGATGCCTCGACTCCTCCGACTCCCAGAAATCCTCTTGGCCTTGAGCGTCATAGTGATGGTCATGGAGGTTCTTCCTCTCCCCTTCCTGCTATTCCTGTGCGGGCTGTTGCGCCGCACCCGCCAGTAAAGCGGAAGAAGGAAGAAAAGAAGGAGGAGAAGAAGGAAGAGAAGAAAGAGGAGAAGAGGGCCTGAAGGGCTTCTCCTATCTTCGACCTGAGCGCATTGGGCTTGTAAGTTTTCCTGTTGTACTGTTGTCCTTTTCCCTTTATGATGTTTGCACCTGTGTTGATTGGCCGTGTAGGCAATCCTCCCGACTCTAGTGATGGTGCGCGGAGATGATGGGGAGTCGAACATTGCGTCGCCTCCTCCTCGCAGTGGCGACTTGGTGGCGCCGCTCAGATCCTCCTGCGGGAGGTGCTGGTGGTTGCGCCTCGAATTTCATGAGGCGGGGCTTGGGTCGCCATCGAGCATGTAAGTTTTCTGCTTCATGTCATCGGGAAGCCCCGAGTGTCTTCGTGTGCAAATGTTGTTTTACTCCTTTGTGTTGGGCGAGCCCCAGTCCTTTCTTCTTGCTATTTCCTTTTCCTGCAGCCTTTTTGCAGGAGGCCAAGGCGGCTGGTGGGGGCGCTGGAGGCGAAACTTTGGTAGCTTCAAGGTATCTGTCTGCCTTTTAATACCTCTCTTGTTTATCGTGGTCCTGTTCTTTGACACTTGCTTGTCTTAAATGCAGAGGAGCATAACGACTCTCTCCGTGAGGTCGACGCTCTTAAAAAGAGCCTTGTGTCAGAAAGCCGCCGCTGGCCGTCGGCTGAAAAGCGCTTTGAGCTAGAGCGCGAGCGCCTGGAGGAGGGGCAGCAGAGTGGAGGAGACCCGGCCCACCGTTGCGGCTGCTCGTGAAAGAGGGGTGGCGGCGAAGCTCATGGCTGCTGCCAAGGCTATTTCTGGTGAGTGCTAGTTTTTTGTACTTGTTTCTTTTTCTGCGGGTCTTCTTCTATGCTGCCTTTCTTCATGCTTTTCTTCATTTTTGTCTCAGATTCCGCAGACATCGAGTTCGACCGCGGTGCTCTGGAGCACGGGAGTGCTCTAGATGATGCCACTGTGGCGGTCGAAGACCGCTGCGGCACCGTCGTCAACTCCCTTGCTAAGGCGAAAGAGGTCCTTGGTCGCTTCTACCAGGAGCTTTTCCCGAAGGGCGCAGCCCTTGATGATGTGGACGCTCTGGCAGAGGCTCTGTCAGCCGAAGCGCCTGCGGCGTACAAGCGCAAGCAGAAGGGCATCGGCGCGTCCGTCGGGCTAGCGATGGCCTTGGCGGCTGGAGCGGAGCTGGACTTGCCCCAGATCACCTCTTGGATGCCGACGGCTGCGGATGGATCCGAGGTAGCCTTCGCTGCCTACTCCGCTTGCTGCAGACGATATGGGCCCAAGCTCATTGACTTGTCAGTTCGATGCGCGCTGCGGCAGCAAGGCGAGGCCAAAGCTAGCCAGTCTGGCTCTGAGGCGACTCAGTGTCCTGCGCCTTAGGCATAGTAGACGTAGGGTAGTTTGTAGCCTACTTTTGTTGTAAATATCTTGAGGGATACCATCCTTGTGCCACGTAGTGGCCTTATATATTTAATGAATTTCTCCGAGTTGTGCTTTATCCTTGGCTGAATGTCTGTGCGCCTTCTTTTTTCTGCTGCTATAGGTTCCTTCGGGTGCTGACCCAGTTGACACTTCATCCGCAAAGCCTTTGCGACCATCGTTGGATGATTCCTCGCAGCTCGCTTTCCTTCAAGATCGCGTGCGCAGCTTGGAGAGGGAATTGCTCGGGTTACGTGGTCGCGCCGACGTTTGGAAATCCAAGGCGGATCGTGGTGCAGCCAGAGAGGAGTACTTGATGGCGCAGCTGGGTCGGCTGTCTGAGCAGCTGCAATGTAAGTTGATCCTTATTTCGGGCTGTAGCTCAGTTCTTCGGGTGAGCCTGCTGGACTTATTCTTGTTTTGTGTGATTGTTGCAGGTGCCAATCTTGTTCTGAGGGAAGAAAAGGAGCGTGTCGCTGTTCGGGTCAATTGCTTGACTCAACAGGACATGGAGGCCGGCGGCTTCTTCTGGATGGATCGCGATCGCGCCATGGTTCTGGCGACGGTGCAGGATCGTGTTTATCAAGTTTCGCGGGTGCTCGCCAGTGCGAACATCACTTTCCTCGGTGTTGCACGTCATGTTTCCTTTGGATGCCGTCTTAAGCGACCCTTGCAGGTCTTCGTCGAGGTTTGGTGCCAGCAATGTTAAGGAGCTGGTGCGGCAACTCGTCGCAGGAGTGAAGGCTGCCTTGTCTCTTGTGAGGATGCGCTACAGCGTAGATTTGGCTGTTGTGGCTAGGCCACCTCTTCGACGGATGGTGGCGAGTAGAACATGCGTCCGCATTACGGCTGTAAGGCGATATGCGAACAGATTATGAATTTGTTTGAGCAGCGTGCTCAGGTTATTCTTCAGAATAGGTAGGACCTGAAAATAAACAGATAGATGTAAAATTTGTATATTTCAGCTGGGCGTTTTTGTGCCCTTTGTTGTAAAGGTTTGCTTGTTTGTGAGCACGCAGTGCTTTGATTAATCGTGTCCTTTTCGTTTGCACGACGTTGTGTACTCAGTGTACACGTTTGGTCCTCAGTCGATGAAATCGTGAGGTGGGGGGAGCCCCCGAGTGCGTTTGTAGCATGTAATAAAGTTGCAGAAAAATAGTCAACCGAAGTTTGGGGGCGAGACACTTAGCTTTATTTATATCGAAATGGAGGAGGTACATTGTTCGGCTGAGTAGCCTTGGCTGAAAGCCTTATTGAAAGTAAAAGGGGGTAGGTTGCTACGGGTAGAATCATCGCAGGTGCGAGATATTCCATGGGTTGGAGTATGCGACTCCAGACTCCACGTGCTTGAGGCGATAGGCGCCACAGGATCACCGGTGATGACGTAGGGTCCTTCCATGGTGACTCAATTTTTTGGTCGCTTTTGCTTGAGTCGAAGACGAGGTCTCCTTGACGAAGGACCTTGGCGCAGCGGCCGTGGTAGTAGTTGCGGAGACTTTTGGTACACGCTGATCGAGCTGCCGCTATATCCCGTGCTTCGTCGAGTGTGTCGACGGCATCCTCGAGTGCAGGTGGATTCGCCGCTATGTGACGACTCGTGGAGCCTGGTGGCGACTTCGCCGGTAGCACGGCCTCAGCTCCGTGCACCATGAAGAACGGTGTGTAGCCGGTGGAGCTGTTTGGCGTAGTCCATAAGCTCCACAGGACGGATGGTAGCTCTTTCGTCCAGTTTCCAGCTTTGTGCTCGAGTGAGCTCATGAGGCGCTTCTTGATACCGGCGCCAATTAGGTCGTTGGCCTTTTCCACTTGCCCGTTTGTTTGCGGGTGTGCCACTGAGGCATACGTGATGTTGATCCCGAGGCCTTCGCAGAAGTCCTGGAATTCTTCGGAGATGAAGTTCGATCCGTTGTCGGTGATGATGCTTTGTCGGTATGCGAACCTGTAGACAATGGATTCAAGAATTTGACGCGGTTTTGCCCTTTCGGTTGGTGGCATGGCCTCGATCCACTTCGTGAATTTGTCTACTGCGACCAGGAGGAAGACTTGTCCCACTTTCGAGGACTATGGCAGTTTGCCGATCATCTCGAGGCACCATTGGGCAAAAGGCGAGCTATGGGTATGGGTGAAGTTCGGACCCAGTGCGTGCGGTTTGTCGGCGAACCGTTGGCACCGTTGCATCTTCGGACGATGTCGCCGTCGCTCATGGCCGTTGGCCAGTAGAATCCTGCTCGTAGAGCTTTGGCGACAAGGGAGCGGCTGCCTGCGTGGTGGCCGCAGATGCCCTCATGTATGTCTTGGAGTATGGCTTTGCCGTCGTTGATGGTGACGCACCGTTGTAGTACACCCGTGATGCTGTGTTTGTACAGTTCGCCGTTGATGATGGTGAAGGCTTTTGACCGACGAGATATGCGCCGGGCATCTGTCAGGTAGTTCTCCGTTTATCAGGAATTGGAGGTATGGTCGCGTCCAAGTTTCTTCGACTGCCATGACCTGCATCAGGTTGATCATGGCAACTTCGGTATCCAACTTTTCGGGTCCTTCATGACCTTCGGGTAGCGTAGCCCCCGAGTGTTCTGCTTCTTCGGGTGATACCTTGGGGAATTTCCGCTTGATGGATGGCACGCAGATTTGTTTGAGGAACACACCTGGTGGTACCTTTGCGCAAGTGGAGCCAATGTTGGCGAGTCTGCCGGCTTCCTCGTTGCTTTCTCTTCCGACGTGTCGAAGCTCGCAGCCGTCGAATTCTCCTTCGAGTGCGTTGTAGAGCGCACGGTACGCTATCATGTTTTCGGCGTGTGCATCAAACTCATTCATCGTCTGCTGGACGACGAGGTTGGAGTCACCATAGATGACTAGGCGCGTTGCGCCGCATATCTTTGCCATCCTCATGCCATGGATGAGGGCTTCGTATTCGGCCTCGTTATTGGAGGCTCTGAATTTCATCCGGAGAACGTACTTCATTTTGTCTCCTTGGGGGAGGTCAAGATGACCCTGCTCCCCCTTGACTTCTCTCTTGGAGCCGTCGAAGTGCATCGTCCATGATTGCGACATGTCCGGGGTATCTGGCAGCTGCAGCTCCATCCAATGTACTAGAAAGTCCGGGAGGACTTGAGATTTTATTGCGTGTCGCTTCGTGAGCGATGTCCAAGGGTGATAGTTCGATGCCCCAGTGGCCACCCATCTGTGGCCTCCGGGTTATTCAGGATTCTGTTGAGGGGTGCCTCGTTGAAGACCATCACCGATGCTCCCGGAAGTAGTGGCTCAACCGTCGAGCCGTCATGAACACGCCCGTAGGCTAACCCGTAGTGAGGGTACCTCTGCTTTGTTGGAGTGAGAACCTCGCTGAGGTAGTAAATTGGGCTGGACCCGTGGGTCTTGCCTTCTTGGTCGTTCGACCACGAGTCTTGTCTTGACCACGATGTGTGGCTGCTATGTACAGCCAGGGTTCGCGCTCCTTTGGCGTGACCAAAAGCTGGCGAGGTGGAGAGGAGCCGCTTGAGGCTTCGAATGCGTCGTTGGCTTCGTGTCCACTCGAACTTGCGCCTTCGCGCAGCTGGTAGAATGGTAGGGCCTTCGCCCATGCGGTGATGAACACGCTTAGTGCCGCTACTCGTCCTGCTGAACGCGCCCTTGAGGTTTTGGCTTCTCCATTGTCATGATGGCTCGATTTTCTTGGGTTCGCCTCAATCCTCGTTGAGAGATGAAGTACCGAGCAGTGACCGAGGGGACGCCGAAGGCGCACTTTTCTGGATTGAGCTTGATCCTGTAGCGATCAAGGTTGTCGAACGTCTCGCGGAGATCATCGATAAGTGTCCTTGCTTCCTTGGTTTTTATTACTATGTCGTCGGCATAGACTTGGACGTTGCGACCGATCTGGTCCTTGAGGCAGGCCTGCATGCATCACTGGTACGTGGCACCCGCGTTCTTTAGCCCGAAGGGCATTGTGTTGTAGCAGAATACTCCGAACGGTGTGATGAACGCCGTTTTCTATTGCTCTTCGACCTTGAGTCGAATCTGGTTATAGCCTGAGTAGGCGTCGAGGAAGGAGAGTTTCTCGCAACCTGCAGTCGAGTCGATGATCTGGTCGATCCGTGGAAGAGGGAAGTGGTCCTTTGGGCAATGCTTATTTAGTGACGTGAAGTCTACGCACATCCGCAGGATGTCCGTGTCCTTCTTCGGGACCATCACCGTGTTTTCCAGCCACTCGCTTTCCTTGATTTCCCGGATGAAGTCTGTTGCGAGTAATCTGTTGATTTCCTTGCCGATAGCTTCGGCTCGTGGCTCCGACAGTCTTCGGATGGACTGCTTGACTGGCTTGGTGTCTAGAAAGATGTTGAGTGCGTGCTCGGCGAATTCCCTGGGAACTCCTGGCATGTTCGCAGGACACCAGGCGAAGATTTCCCAGCGCTCACGGAGGAATTCGACGAGCGCGCCTTCCTATGCGGTGCTAAGGTCGTTGGCGATCAGCGCCGTCTTGGAGGCATCCGTCGGATGGACCTGCACTTTCTTGGTGTTGACGGTGGAGTCGAAAGACATGTCAGGTGCGTTCTGCCTTGTGACTGGGGGTAGCCCATTGTCCGTCACCTCGTGGAGCCTTACAAGCTCGTCTTGCATGCCGAAAGACTGGGAGATTTTGTTGAAATCCCTGTCGCATTGATCCGATCGGGTGAAGCTCCCGTGGACTGTGATGACGCCCCTTGGTCCTGGCATCTTGAGTAGTAGGTATGCGTAGTGTGGGACGGCCAGGAACCTTGCGAATGCTACACGCCCCAGGATGGCGTGGTATTGCGACGGCCAGTCCACCACTTCGAATTCTAGGCGCTCCTGCCGAAAGTTGTCCGGCTTCCCGAAGATGACGCCGAGCCTTATTTTGCCCAAGGGGAATATGCCCTTTCCTGGGACAATGCCGTGGAACGTTGTGTCTGATTGTTCCAGGCTGCATTGCGGGATCCGCATAGCTGCTAGAGTGCTTGCGAACATTAGGTTGATGCCGCTGCCGCCGTCCATGAAGATGCGACTCATCTCGAAGCCTCCGATCTGCGCCTCCAGCACCAGGGCAGCATGACCTGGGCGAGGGATCTGTCAAGGGTGATCCGCGCGAGTGAATGTGATGCAGGACTTCGATCCGCTGAGGTACTCAGGGATTGCAGGCGGAGTTGCCACGGCCAAGTTGATTTTCTTCTGCACCCTGTTTGTGGGGCGTCCCTTCTGGGTCATATTTAGAGCTCCCTTTGGTGGGGGGTATCCGACCCCGGCATTGTTTTGCGCTGGTGCGACTGGTTGATTTGGGCCTCCAATAGGCGGCGGTGGAGGAGTTCCGTGTGCTATTTCACCTGGCGCAGGTGCGTTTCCAAACGCAGGGATTGGGGCTTGTTGCCTCATCTGCACCATGCCTTCGCTGAGTTTCTGGAACTCGCGGCAGTCCTTGAGCATGTGGTTGGCTTTCTTTTTGCCATCCTGTTTGTCGATGTAGAAGTGGATGGTGCATGGACCCGAAAGTTTGTTGAATGCTGAGGGTCCGTTGTCGCGGAAGTTTCCGCCATGTATCCTCATTATGCGGCTGTTGTCGTTACGGCGGTCGGCGTAGCCGGCCGCAACCATGTCGGGTCCATCGCGGTCCTCGTAGACGCGCCATCTCCTCTTGCTGCGGCGTTCGCATCGTCGGCCGTAGTCGTCCTCTTCATCTGATTGCGCTTGCTGGATGCAATCTTCGCCGTCTGCCCAACTGTTGGCGATTTCCATGAGGTGGTCGAGTGTCTTGGGCTTTACACGCCCAAGTTCCTCCTTGAAGTCTTGGCGCTTGACGCCGTCCCTGAAGGCGTCGATGGCCCTCTCTTCGGAGATGTGTGCTGCGGAGTTCTTGGTTGTAGACCAGCGTAGTATGTACGAGCGAATAGATTCACCCGTTCTCTGAGTGCAGGCTCGCAACTCTTCGATTGAGGCGGGCCTCTTGCTGGTGCCTTTAAATTTTTGGATGAAGCTGTAAGCAAGCTCCTCCCAGCTTCGGATGGATCCTGATGATAGGCTGAGCAGACTCGCGGCCGCTGTCATCTGCAGCTGAAGGCATTGCATGGCGGTTTCTTTGTTGCCTCCGTGAAGCTTGACGGATGACAGATGGTCACTGAGCCAGGATTTTGGATCTTGTGTGCCGTTGAACTTCGGAGTATCCGAAAGAAGCTTGAAGTTGCGTGGCATCTGTGTTCGCCGAACAGATCTGCTGAAGCATCGAGCCCCGCAAAGTTCTCCTTCGTCTTCATCCATCTCAGATTCAGACGAGCATGCGCGTTTGGCGCGTGCTTTGTCGATCTTGCGTTGTGTGAGCTTGTCTCTGGCGTCGTAGTCACGTTTATGGCGATTTCGAGGAAGATCGTGTTCTTCCTCCTCTTCGGATAGGGGGTGGGGCTCCGGTCGCGCCTGTCCGGAGCTTTCTTCTTCGGCTCCGCAGGAGCGTCTTCGTGGAGCGCAGCTCCGATTAGTCCTAGTCCGGTGAGTGCGGACTTATGCATGGCCCTTTTCAGGTCCCCCTCCAGAGGTGGGTGAGCAGCGAGATACGCAGTGGCTGCCATGATCGCAGCTTGTGGCGTCTTCGGGATGATGTTGCCGTCGGCATCCATATCCATGAACGATGTGTGGAGAGTTCGGGTCACGTCACGCCGCTCCTTGGGATCCATGTTTTCCACCCGCGAGCGGTGCCTGTTTCCCTGGTTTCCGTTTGTGCTAGAGCCGGGTGCCATGGCGGGGAGCGCAGCTCGTCGCGCGCTGGACTCAGAGGCTGCTTGCTTGCGTTTATCTAGCGTCTCCTGCATCTTGACTTGTTTCTTGTGCTCCTCGATGAGGAGGTAGTGGTACACCATCAGTAGGTCACGTGAGGCGTCTGCAGGTAAGACGATGTCGCTGACGACGCTACGCCTGGACCCATCCTTCTTTGCTAAGTTGGATGACGTGGCCGTTGTTTTCCCCGTTGGGTGGGAGGGACTGGCTTCTTCTGTTTTCGCCGTTTTCGCCGTTTCGGTTGGGTGGCGGGTTAGGTGTTTCGTCGTCGGTTTGGATGACTGCGGCGCATAGATAGCGCTCGCAGATTGGTTGGCTTCTGCCGCAGCTTTCAGATCCGGAACCGTAGGTCCCTTCATCCGAAGGTGGATCGCACAGATCGGAGCTGCAGCTGCTGCTGCTGTAGAACTCATCTGTCGATGGTGACGTGCGTAGCACGGGGTGTGGAGCCCACGAGGCGGGCCTGATTGACGGCACGGGCACCCGCCGAGGCGGAGGTGCCGGTTGACCCACAGGCGAAACTTCCGAACAAAATTTCGAGTCCGTCGCCTACGGGCTCGAAATCCTTCATGGTGGCCGGCGAGTGGGCGGTGAAGTCGAAAGCACCGAAGAGGAGGTGATTCTCCGTCGCCGCGGAGTTGTAGATCGATCGGGTCGGGACCGTCACGATCGCACAATCAGCAGCCCCAATTCCCACAGACGGCGCCAATTGACGAGGTTTAATCTCGTCAATGCCCATTGTTATGGACTTGGGTTTTGGAGAAGATGGGGATGTTGGAGATCGTTGCACGTTTAACAGACAAGCAACCAGGGGACACGAGATTTACCCAGGTTTAGGCCCCCGGAGGGAAAACCCTACTCCTGCTTGTCTGCTCTTGATTACGGCGAACCGGAAGGTTCTGGTCTGTGATTCAATCTGGCGTGGATGCGTGTAGAGTATGAGTCGAGGGATCTAGGACGTGCCCTCCTGGCCTTTATATAGACTTAGGGAGGTCCGGGCATAGTCCTCGGTTACAAGTTCTAGGGTTTTACCCCTTTGAATTTCCTATCTACGCTAGTCTTGCTCTCCAAGGATCCGAAGGCGTCATGGGCCTTGGCCACCCGAAAATCTTCATGGGCCAGCGTATGTCTGCTGTGGGCCTTCCTTGGGCTAGACCAGGTATGCTGAAGTCATGTACCCGTAGGGTATAACCATGTCAGGTCTCCTATGGTCAGGATGGCTCTGATACCAACTTGTCAACACCCGGATTTTTCAATCCTAGATGCCTGTTATGCCATACATCACAATCCCAGGATTGCCATTTTCGCAAGACATAACAGAATTGGATACCATAGTACTTCATCCATTACAACGATACATAAGTTCTTACACAAATAGGGATCTCATGATCCAGTTCTTAATACAACATCAAGCAGCGGAATACGTAATAATAACGGTAGCAAAGGCGAAGCTCCATCTTCGGGGTCACAGGCAATGCTGACGATGGGAGATGATCCTAGTTGTCGTAACCTTCCTGGGGTCCATCCTCCAGGTACTCCTCTTCATAGTCTGGCCATGGGAATAGCCAGGGACAAAGCCATGAGTACTCTTTAAGTACTCGCAAACTAATACTAACAGGTAAGGGGTTTTTGGATAATAGGACACTAGGCTCTAGGGTTGTTTTGCAAAAAAGCCAGGTTTATCTTTAATAAGTTCCGAAACTAGTCACGGTTTTGTAACTCCTAAGTGGGATCTTGTAATCCAGGTCACAACTCTGTTGTGGTCAAGTCAAAGTCGCAATTCATTTCACAAGTCATTTTAAAAGTCTGACGGGGGAACAGTATGGCCACTCCAACTGTCCATAACCGCGGACGCGGCTATTCGAATAGTTTGACACTCTGCAGAGATTGTACACTTTCACCACAACATTCGATACATCCGTCAGGAACAAATCCTGAATTCACCATACTCAGTATGCGGATAATCAATCCTAACCTTTCAATTACACTCCTAGTATCGGCACCTCTCCGTGAGTTTGGCCTCCCAACCATGACCACTGTCATCTTGGGTAATCGCAGTGGACAATCTTCACAAGGTAGCCTCAGCTCAGACCTTGGCCATGAGGGAACTAATACTAAGGTATATAAGTTTCCAGTCAAGCCCTACCCAATATTCGGGTATTGTGGTTGTACGATAAAATTGGAATGGTATCGCATCCAGACAACCATCAGTTTTATAAAGGGCTAAGGCTCATGCCTCAACATTTTCATCACCAAAATCATCAAGTGTTTGGAAACACATGTCCAAAACATTTCAATAGAATGATCCATCATTCCAAGGTTTTCATAACCATTTTTCCACCAAGTATTCCCATCTAAAATTGATCAAGTTTTATGCTTAGCACTAGCATCTATAGGTGGGGGTAGTACTAATGAGGGGTGGTAACTAGTGGAGTTTCACTAAGTCCAACCTTTTAGGCTGACATCAAGTTTTCTAGCTTAGGTCAAATTTTATGCTCTTTAAGCAACCTTCAGCACAACTGTCTAGTATCTACCAAACTCTTAGGTAGACTCTAAGTAAGCTTTGATAAAGAAATAAAGTAAGAAGCTTGCCATAAAACTAGGATTGGTTTAGCAAGTAGGTATGATCACATATGCTTAAGGCATATAGTATTCATATCACAAGTATGGGTTTGTGGCATCAGTAGGGTATCTTGCAAGTGTTAGCTTGCATTGGTATAGTATCAGCTTGCATCAGTGTCAATATAAGCTTGCATAGGTATAGTATCTTGCAAGTGTTAGCTTGCCTTGTGCAGAGCAGTGGTTGAAGTTCTCCTCGGCTTCCTCTTCGTAGTATCCTCCTTCCTCCTTGTAGTATCCTTGGTCGGTACGTTAGCCTATGAATAAATACGAGGTACACAATCACCAAACAATACTTAACTACTTGCAATCATCACACACAAGGGTCCTATAGATGATCTAGCATCATCTCTAACATTACAAGGTTAAAGCTTGGTTTAAAACTTCTTATTTTTAGAAAAGTAATTTCTACTCATTGAAAAACTACTTAAGATTTAATATTCTCCAAACTAAACATGGGATCATTTTGACACATGTCATCACCACATATTCTAGTCCATGGGAATGTGATTTAAAGTGGTGTCACAATTTAATAAGGTTTTACCCTTTTATTTTAATTAATTAAAGTGGCTAGAAATGCTTATGAAGCATTCTTTTATTACTTGAACATTATTTCTGCAAGTAAACCTATATATTTTTATATATTCCGAAAGGTATGGTCAAATGTGATTTTTGAGAGTTGGAATCAACTCAAAAGCTTTTATGGTTTAAATTTGAAAAATGTTTGAATGCAGAAAAGATTTTGCCTTGTTATTTTTGCTATGGGTGATCTACAGATCCAAATGACTTGAATCCAACGGGCTTGGATTAAGCATTCACAGACCTTTCCAACAAAATTTGTTTCATCCAATTTGGTGCACTGAATCGATCTGGGTTGAATTTTGAAGTTGGGTACAGAAGTGTGTTTGAATTTAAAAAGAAAAAGGTTTAATTTGAATTGCTGGGCTGCGCGGGAAATTCTAACGGGCCGGCCTGCTAAGCGCAGTGCTCCCGTGGGCTGCGTAAGTGGGTGTCCCCACTGCTGTGACACGGGCTGGGCGGTATGGGGCAACGTGGATCGCTCGATCTAGTTCTAATCCAACGGTGAGGGTCATCGTCGACGCGAGACAGCTCGGCGAGAACGAAACCTAAGCGCGGCCAGTGGGTGCTGGGGCTCACCGGGTCTTGGCGAGGTCGGCGGCGGCGAACGACGAAGTCGACGATGGCGAACCTCCTGGTACCGGTGGCTTCTCTGGGCGGCTCAATCGCTGGCTCCCTTCTTCTCCGGCAGTGGCGATGTGCTCCGCTTGCTCTGAGAATGGTGTGGCACAGTCAGTGGGGAGAGGGGAGTGAGATAGTGTGAAGAAATCGTGCGGGGGTGGCCTCTATTTATAGTCGAGCGAGGGGACCGTTCGGGCGCAAGGTGAGCTCGTCGGGGGCGACGTTACAGGCGGCTAATGGCATGGGCAAGGGTAGGGGACGGTGCTGTGTCTCCTGGCGATGCTCAACGACATGATCGCGAGGCATGGGGCGGTGTGGTTTGGTCTGGAACGGGCGGCGCTCTGCGCGGCAGAGGCGGCGTCTTCGACGGCGAGCGGTGGTTGTATGGCACGGGGCAGCAAACGGGGGTGTCTGGCGGTCTCCTGGGTCGGTGGTGATCGTGTATGCACGCGGTGAGGGCGACGCGTGGTCTGTGGGTGATGGTCGAGGGTGGCGCTCTGGCGCACGCTCGGCATGGTCTGGGCGTGTCTCGTGCGCGTGGTCGAGGGCTTAACGCCGCACTGGGACAGCAAAGCGATGGCGGTGGACGGTGGGCTGCCTCCCAGACAAGGTTGGCACGGCTAGTTCTTCCTCTAGCCTGCTGTCCACAATGGGGTGACATGGGGTTGCTCGGCTGTTCACCATTAATGACAATGGCAAGCTCACAGGGGTGCTAGTGTTGGGCTAATCTTTCTATATGATCTACTGGGTTGTGTGTGAGCTAACTAGGGAACAAGTTAGGCTCAAAACACTGCACACTATAGTGTTTGATGTTTTGTTTGATTTGTGTCTGCAACCTGTTTGATGAAATGGCCGCATGAAATCAAGTTTTGAATTTTGAAATGAATTTTGGTGGGTTTTCTAGATTGGTTCTGGTGAGTCTGCAGATGCTTGGGTTTTGAAAGTTAAGCTTGTTTGGGTGGGTTTTGGAAAAGTGGGATCTTCCCATATGAAGAAGATTTAATTTTGAATTGTCATTTAAACTATGCATTTGAAAGTTTCTGGATGATCACAAAGTGGGCCTTGATACTCTGTTATGAGTATATTCAAGGGGTGCAAAGATCCAGAAAAGTTTCTGTTAGGTTTTGAAAGTTTGAGACAGCCAAAGTAGGCATGGAAGTTAAATTGGTCAAAATGACCATTCACTTAATATATTTGTTTTGATTTACTTGTCTTTAAGGAAAGTGTGGGAAATGTTTTAGATGATGTTCTTTTCACCTAAGAAACATTTTACAAGCAATGGATCACACAAACAAGGTGGTTTTTAAAAAAATTCAAAATCCATACATACACATATACATGCATTCATGAATTCATTTAGAAAAGTTTTTGTTAACCCTAAACTTGATGATTAGTGTTTTGATGATCTAAGTTTGATATTTTTGGGATGTTACAGGCAGGGTGTCAGAATGGAGTTTCTGGATCTGAATCTTGGTTTCTCGGGGCGGCGGCGAAGCGTAACTCTTTCTAGAAAACTATCTACCCCCCTGGGCTTTTAGGTCGAAAGGCAACTTATAGGCGCAGAGCACCCCCTCCAAGCGTGGCCTGTGGTGGACCCGCGCCTGCGGTGGGTGTGGGCCCCCCAGGCCTCCTCTTCGTATCTTCTTCTGGCTCCGTGGATCTTCTGGTGAAATATAATTTTTGACATATTTTCTGGGATTTTTCCTGATAGTTTATTTTCTGCACAAAAACAAGACAACAAGGTAATTCCGCTGAAAACAGCGTCAATCCGTGTTAGTTGTATCCAAATCACATAAGTTAAGAGGAGAAACAATAGCAAAATGTTCGAAAAATTAGATACGTTTTGGACGTATCAACCCCCGCGCAGGGTACAGGCTTGGCCCAGTTCCCTCGTTACCTGCACTTTGTTTTTTTCCTTTTCATTTGTTATTTTTTTCTTTTCTCTTCCTTTTGCTTTTTTGTTTCCTTTTTCTATTTTTATTTGACTTTACGTATATGGTTTGAAAAATATTTTGAAAATTGTTTAGATTTGGAAATTGTTAGATTTTAAAAAAGTTTAGAATTGAAAAATATTTGGATTTTGAAAATGTTTGGATTTTAAAATATTAATATTCTAAAAATGTTCAAGTTGAGACAATGTTCGTATTTCGAAAATGTTTGAATTCTAAAATTGTTGATATTTTGAAAATTGTTTAGCTTTGAAAAATGCCCTGATTAAAAATTGTCCAGATAAAAAAGTTAAGATTTAAAATATTGAGGTTTTTAAAATGAACAGATTTTTAAAAATTTGATTTTCAAAAAATTATCAAAATTAGAAAAATGTCCAATTTTTATAAATATTCAGAGTTTGAAAACACACAAAAAGAAACAAAATAAAAAGGAAATAAAACAAAACAAATGAAAAATAGAAAATAGAAGGCCACGGGTTGTGAAAGGGGTCCCTTGTGAATTTTAAACATCTCACTTCATCACCATGGGGAGATATTATACAACTATTACATTTCAAATGTATCTACTTTTTCAATTACTTTGCTAGGTGGTTTGCTCTAGAATCTCATTGGACTGGGGAGTTTAGAAGTTTGAATAGAACTCATTGCCCATTACAAAATTCTGAAAATTTTATTGCCCATTACAAAATTATGAAAATTTGAAAGACATATCAAAAGTTTAGAAATTTTGAAGTTTAGTGTCACATGGCTAAGCCAAGAAGATGGACAACAACAACAACTTACAAGATTGGATCACACACATAGCTTGAGCTCATGGAGTTTTTCATGATTATCCTACTGACTTGCGATGGCATGGCGTGGGTGTAGTTAAGCCCATGCAAACCGGTTTGACCAGTTTGGGCTAGTTCAAATTTTTATACTAACTTCTGGGTTTAGATTTTATTTGTAAAGGAAAATGAATTAGAGTGCAACTAACCGGTTTGGCTGGTTTAGCCCGTTTTACTTTTTGCACACCCTTATGTCTAGTTATTGTCAACGAATAAGATCTACTTTTATTTTTTGATAATTACTCTCTCCGTTCAAAAACAAATGACTCTGATTTATGTAGATTTGAATGTATCTACATAAAACGTGTCTAGATATGTACGAATCTGGATAAATCTAAGTTACTTATTACTATTATTACTAGATGGAGAAAGTATATGAACTTATTAATTTGGGTAGTAACTTAGGCAGTTACATAGCGCAACATTGACCAAGTTAGTATTTCGGTTACTAATGGATTGATAGCCCTTGATCAAGGCAGTTTTGATCCGTTGGAATACTTGTATATATATGAGGCATGAGACGTCCTGGTTCTACACCTGAATTCAACCTCGATTATATGTACTCTTTTCCTTCTTGCAATGTACCGAGAGTCCTCTGAGCCCTATTGATTCTTCTACTCGGCGTGCACCCAGAAGAGAAGAAACTGTGATATATGTTCCCTTCGTCGTTCTGAGAACCTGCACTGAACGAGATATCAATAAGGATCTTAGGCAGAGAAACTTCGCACGACCGCTTACTGCATGGCCGTGACATCGATGTTTGGACCAAACTTCATCGAGTCATCTTGATCGATCTCATATAGACTTTTGAGACATTGAAACTTTCTAAAATTGTTCCCTTGACTATAGGAGCATGTGTAGTATTGCACGTATGCATACTGTAGAGGTCCCAACCTGATAAGGTAGAGATCCCTGTGTTTACAATGCTAGTCCCTGGATCAATAGCTAGCATCCACGGTTTAAAATGTAATATTAAGAAACAAAGGTCATAATACAACTTTACAACCAGGAAATAAATAATTCATTACATCTTACATAGATCATTTGACTACCTCATTACAATGCAGCAGAAATAACTATAGCATGAAGTCATTCATCTTCAAAATGGCACAGACAATCATGTTGGTTGTAGACTTGTAATTCTAATCAACACACTTCACTAACATCAAACAAACCTGCAACATAATAAGTTATAGCCACAAGGGTCAATACATTTAAATTGTATTGGCAAGTGATACTATGGTAGAATAGTGCTATCTATCATCTATATGTATTTGGATAAGTGGAGCTTAGGCTTGCTTTGCTCAAAATAGATTTTCTTTATCATTTGAAAACACTAAGTTTTTGTTTGTCAAAATCACCCAAGACATCTACCAATAGAAATTGGTGATCATTTAACCCTTGTTCAACCATAAGTTTTAACTTAGAAATTGGGATGAGGAGATCCTTGATAGCTTCCATGTCTTGATGCTCAAATTGTCCATTGCCGGGGACATGGATAAGTACTTAGATTTTAATCTCTCGAGAGGTGGTGCACTTTCCCCACAAGACTCGACATGCATCGAGACAAGATCTTTCAGAAGCCTTCCCTTAGACCAAAATGGACGCGCTCCAAACCTATCATCCCTACCACCAACTGTCCATTTGGCTAAGTTATTGCAACCTATATGATCCAGGCAGAATCCATATTGCCATGTGGCTGCACTTGAAGCTTCTCAATATTTGATATCTCAAATCTCTTTGTTCCTAGGTGGCATTCCACAAGTGAGATACACTAGGGTAGGCCATAAATATGGGGCCCTGTGTAACCACTCAACATAATCCATACAAGTCGTATTCCACCCAGGTGATTCATTCACATAGTTGTTTTATTAAACAAAACACAAGTCATTGACTTAGAAATATTTCATAGCATGAATATAATCCACCCTTGTTTTCTACTAGCTAAGCTAAGCATGATAGTATTAGGGATCTTAAATTAGGAAAATTTTACTAAGGCATCATCTACTAGGATTTCCCAAGGCATAGTTAACAAAGAAATTCCATGCAAGTCCTACTCAAAACATCACTAATGCATAGTGAAAATAATGGGACAAAAAGTATGAAGCACCACTTTCCTTTTTAGTAGATAATATAGATTCACTCCTTGATCTTGCAGTAGTCACACTCTTCAACAATTCAATTCAAGGCACAAATTCAATCTAGCATTCAAACAATTCACCACATAAAATAAAGAAAAAAAACAATGCATGCAAGCTTGCAAAAGATTTTTTTTATTTGGAAAGGTGGTTTTTAATAGGCTATAAACATTATAAAACACCTATTTGTCATTTATAAAAGTGGCAAGGTCATTTGAAAATAAGTTAGTGAAAATGGCCACTTTAAATTATTTTTGTTTTGCTAGAAATGATTTAAATCAAAGTAATAATTTCTAGTGTTTGACAAATATATTTTTAAACACAAATGTTAGTGTTTTAAGGTCAAGTGTTTAATATTAGACCATTTTCAAAAGTTTTCACCTAAAAACCATTTTTAAATCAAAGCAATATTTTATTTTGTTGGAAATGCCTTTAAACAATGTAATAATTTTCTAGGGTTCACCAAATATATTTTTAAATCCTAAAACTTGGTGTTTAAGGTCAGCGAGTTTAAATCAAACCATTTTCAAAAGGCTTTACTCAAAAAGCATTTTTCAACCATAATCAATAATTTTATTTAACTAGAAATGCTTTTATTCAAGGATTAATTCCTTAGTGTCACAAAATTTACCGTTAAATCCAAATGTTGGTTTTTATGGTCAGTAGGTTCAAAACAAACCATTTAAAAAATATTTTACCCTAAAATCATTTTTAGAATAAATTTTATAACCAAAATAGGCCTACACATATTTCTGCAAAAACAACCAATTTTACAGAAGCAAATCACTAAAAAAAGGACATGGTTGGAAAGTATTCTTTTTCCTGATTCCAATGATACAAAGTTTGCAAAATTTGGACGTGTGGATCAAAAGTTATGAATTTTGCAAATTTAAACAACTAATAGAAATGTTTCTGTTTTTAAATCTCAGGCAGGGCCACGTGGCTGTTTCGCATTGGAGCGTACCGGTTCGGTTGGATTAAGCGATGTGGATCATTGGATATAAACTAAATTGTGTGGCACAGAAGCAACGTACCCCTTCGTTAAGTGATTCTATCGCGTCCATCAGATCTAAATCGAACGACGTACAGAGGCTTGACCAGAGATGGTGGCGCTAGCGCGACGGCGAGCTGCGACGTGCTCTGTCTACGGCGCTGTGGCGGCTACAAGAAGAGAGGAAGGAAAATGTGTGGCTCACCAGGTTCGTGGGATCGTTGCGATGCTCAACGTGCTCGTGGGGAGGCAGGGGCGCTCGGAGTCACTAGCGATTCCTCGCCGGAGATGGTCCTGGCGGCTGGCGCTCACTGTCGATGACGGAGGCGACGCTACGGTGTGAGCTAGGACACGAAAATGGCGGCGTTAGATGCGCACGGGGTCACTGGTCACACGCGTATCATCGGGAGGAAGAGGGGTAGTCAGAAATTTACCAGGGGCGTCGCCGGAGTGGATGCAGACGACGGCGATGCTCTGTCGAAGATGTTGCCGAGGCTACGGGGCATGCGCGAGCGAGAGGAAGGCACTGGCAGGTGCGTAGGGAGATGGGGAACAGGATCGTGGGAACTGGGAGGCAAGGGGAGGCAGTGGTTCGCTGGAATCGGTCGGGAAGCTCGTCGGAGCAGAGGGAGTTTGAGGTCGCAATTGCAGCAGCCTGGTGGCCGGGAGGTGTTGGCGACCGAGGAGAAAGGGAGAGGGGGACTAGGCACTTAAATGGGCGTGATCACTGGCGGAATTACTCGCGGCATCAACGCGAATTAACGCGTGGAGTAATCAGCAGAAATGACGACCAGGGGGCTTGGTCATCGCGGTGGGGAAGAAGACGATGACGGGGAAGAGTGGGGTCGCGAAGTCAGCGAGGTGCAAGGTTAGGCGTGGGGTCACGCGGTCAGCGACTAAACGGGTTTAGCTATTGGTGATAAAAACGATTCGCGAGAGGGGGAGGGAGTGGGCTGTGCTTGTTGGGCCTAAGGCCTTGCTGGGCTGAGCTGGTTTTTCTTATTTTTTTCTTCCTGTTTCTTTTTCTTTTTCTCTTTCCTTTATTCTGTTTTGAATTTATTCAAATGTTTTTAAACCCTTTTTTATTTCAATTTTTTCCAAACTTTTCAGTAAGTTTCTATACCGTTTAAACATGTATTTAAAGTCCATTTTAAAATAATTACTTTTATTCCTTCATGGTTTATTATTTATTTAAATAAACATTTTGTCTTTATTTAAATAGGATTTTAAATATGTTTTTAAACTTCTATTTGAATTCCAAATTTTACCAAACCCTTTTCATTAGGTTTATTTATTCATTAGGGTGTTAAATAATTCACTTTGAATTATTTAAAATATTTGAATATGATTTAATGTACATTTAAATTGGGCATTTGTCTTTATTCAAATCAAATATGGTTTTAATCCCATATAAATTTTATTCAAATAATTATTTTATTCCTTTTATGTTAATTAGATAACTTTTATT
This sequence comes from Avena insularis, assembly GCA_023614405.1. Classification (NCBI taxonomy): domain Eukaryota; kingdom Viridiplantae; phylum Streptophyta; class Magnoliopsida; order Poales; family Poaceae; genus Avena; species Avena insularis. Next base: position 407,716,919 of record CM042697.1, read on the forward strand.
CCATTTGGCAATTTCAAATATTTTCCCATGATTTAATTAATCCTTTATATTAGGGATTTTGTCTTTATTCAAATAGAATTGAATTTGGTTAATGCCATATAATTTTATTTTGAATATTCTTTATCTCATTTGCTTATGGATTTAATTCAAGGTTTAAATTGTCTTCTAAATAATTTTCTTGGAATTCATTATTTAGTTTAGGCAATTTGTCTTTATTTAAATAAAATTTGATATTGTTTAATCCTTATGATTTTATTTAAATATTCTTTTACCCTTATTTATTATTCAATAATCTTTCATTTTTATTTGTTTATGGATTTGGTCAAGATTTAATTTGGCTTTTAAATATTCCTTATTTAATTATTTTCTTCCTTTGCCTTATAAAATCCATATATTTTTATTTGTAGATCCAATATTAGTGATTCCAATTTGTATAATTTTATTTAATATTTGTTTATCCTTTTAAATCTCTTTAGGATTATTTTGCTCACAATTTGGTATGGATTTTAGATAGGAGCTTTATTAGCTTTGGAAATTTTATTTCCTTTTATCTTATTATATTCATAAGTTTTTATCCATGGTTCCATATTGAGTGAAACCAATTTATATGGTTTTATAATATTTTTATTTATCATTCCTGATCATTTAAAAATGTTTGTTGATAGATTTTTATATGGATCAAATCCATAGTCTTAGGTAGATCTTGGAAATGATTTATTCCATTAGGGTTTTAGGGTTTTTGGTTTGCTTTTCCAAATGTTTAAATTTCAAGATACCTTCATTGATGAATGCATTTCACTTGATTGAAATTTTGTTGGGTTCAAATTTTGTTCAAGAAGGGTTCTGATGTTTCCGTTTTGAAACAAAAGTTTCTTTTCACCCTAAATTTCTACAATTATTTATTTTGTTTATTTATTTTTAACATTTCAAAATTTGGAAAATTTTGGGATGTGACACATACTATATTTCTTTAGGATCTTCTCTAGGTATGTATTTTTTGACAGTCCTAGAACCCCATTTGCTCTATCTCGGTGAATTTCTATGCTTAAAACATATGAAGTTCACCAAGATCTTTTGATATCAAAGTTTGAGGACAAGAACTTCTTTGTTTCTAATAGTAGATTGAGATCGCTGCTAGCAAGCAAGATATCATCTACATATACAAATAGGAAAATATATCTCCCACTTTTAAACACAGTTGTCCTCAACATTCTCTTTGAATCCAAAAATTTTAATAGTCTCATTAAACTTTAGATACCACTGTCTTAAAGCTTGCTTTAATCCATAAATGGATTTCCTTAGGTGGAATCCCATGTTTTCCTTGCCTTTTATGACAAAACCCTTAGGTTGTTTCATGTAGACTCTTTCTTCTAAATTCCCATTTATAAATGTCGTATTTACATTCATTTGATGCAGTTCTAAATCAAAATGTGCAAGTGGTGCCATTATGATTCTGAAGGAAACCTTACATGAGACTGGAAAAAATGAATCATTATAATCTACTCCTTCTCTTTGTGTGAATCCTTTTGCCACAAGTCGTGTCATGTATTTCTCCACATTTCCTCTAGAGTCATACTTTATTTTGTAGACCCATTTACAGCCTACTATTTTGGATCCTTTGGGAATTTCTTCTAAGTACCAAACCTTGTTGGAAATCATCGTCCTCATCTCATCTTACATGGTCTCTAGCCACTTCGATGAGTGAGGGCTACTCATGTCTTCTTCAAATGAAGTGGGATCATTCTCTATTTGAACCCTTTCTGTGTTATAAACTTTATAATCTTTAAAAATTGCTGACTTCTTAACTCTTTGATACCTTCTAGGGGCCTCATGAACTGGATCATCATGTGTCTCAACCTGTGGCATATCCTCTAGAGGTGGCTATTGCTGCTCCCTTTCATGCTCAACAGTGGGTTCGGTCGGCTCCTAATGGACATGTTTCGGATCCTCATTCATTGTTGTCATGGGTGGAGTCCCAACAGGTGCTTGCACCACAACCTCTGGAGTTGTCGATGTAGGAACAATAGGTAGCGAGAAAAATGGCTCCTAAATCATCGGATTAGGTGCATGCACCCTCTTCTCCTCAAGATCAATTTTCCTATCTACCATGCCCCCCCTCATCATTTCGTCCTCTAAGAAGACAGCATGTCTCGTTTCTACAAACTTCGTGTATCTGTATGGACAGTATAAACGAAAACCTTTTTGACTTTTCAGGATAGCCAAATGAAATGGCAACTGACTGTTTTAGGGTCAAGCTTTGCTATATATGGATTAAACACTTTAGCCTCAGCCGGGCTCCCCCACACCCTTAGGTGTTGTAGCGAGGGAACTCTTACTGTCCACAGCTCATAAGGTGTTTTGGGCACCGACTTGCTTGGTACTCTAATGAGAATATGAATGACGGTTTTAACACATCCATCCACAATCCCAATGGTAAGGTGGAGTAACTAATCATGGTGCGCACCATATCCATAAGGGTACGATTACGCCTTTACGATGACCCAGCATACCACTGCATGATGTAGTACACTATAGTCGTTGACATAACACCAATAAAACACCGTTCACTAGTATTACATCCCTCAGAGTGGTACAACAGAAACACAACAAGTCCAAGACATGACTATAGGTTACAACTCAATTCTTTACATAAGATCCAGAGAACACTCTAGGTTAAAGAGAGAGAAAGAAACTTCTTACAAAGAAGAATCAGAAATAAACAACTCAAAGACTATCATACTAATAAGACTAGTATCTGAACTATTGGTCTGACATTGCTGCTATTGCAATACACTATAGAAATAGGTTCTATGTCTAGAGATTATATTCCTTAACTAATCAGTAACTTTGTATTCACTTGAGTTGATGTATATGTTGACTTCCTTGAATTCATTTAATACTTGAGTTGTTGATGAATATTCCAGGAGTATGACTTGATGTAGACGTCATCTTAATGGCTCCAGAATCTAGCAAGGGTTAAGAAGATACGTTGAGTACGAGCGTACTCAGCAAGTTCACTAGAAAAGGAGTGTTTGATGCACTATCTCTATAGCCACAGACCATAGGTCGTAGGCAATGCGGGTTTTTGTAAACATTTCTTCAAAAGTTGCTTTTATTCTGAAAAGCTATGTCCGTCAGCCTTCACGGGTTTACCAGAACTTTCATGGAGTTCCTTTCCCGCCGCATTCGTAGCTCCTTCCCGGAATAGGGAGTAACAAGTTATAGTTCTTACACTCTGCAGAGGTGCGTTACTTTTCCCATGAGAGATCTTAAGCTTTATTTCACGGCCGGGAGTATGTTCCCGTTCAAACTTCCATGGTTTGAGGCCCAACCTAAGATCCAAGCCAATCATTGCCCTCTCCGCGACCTCATATGTTTGCATGATCCTTCGGGGCCGGCTCACCTCCGTTAATCCCCCTTTCGGGCAGGCTAAAACCCTGATGAGTTCCCGAAGACTCTATGACCTGGTGATGCCTGGACAAGTACCATATTAAATGGACCATTTCCCTAAACACCATTCATAGATAATCTAGACACCAAAAGTGTGGGCGTAAGGGTGCCCACCCATATGTTGGATCCGTATAAGGAATCATAACGTCACGTTAAGGTCGTCTTGCCTCCATACAAGAGGAAAAGGATATAGTTGACTTCTCCGTCCCATTCCAAATCTTATGGTCAACGCGTAATATACGGCGCAAGAATCACTGGCGACATTGGTTGGTAAGTCCTAGGTGATATATTTCTGAGCAGTGGTATTCCAACTGCCAGATTTAATAGATTAGCTGATCACCCTGGATTAGTAACCAATAGTTCACATTATTATCAAAAATAGTGTTTTCTGACCTTTTTAGAATGCAGGTGATGACAACACTTGTTTTGCAAAATACTTTACAAAAAATAATCAAAGGACATGAGCAAGTGTGAACTTGCCTTTTGTGATTGCAAGATTATGCACTCACGGTCTTCAAGACAATATAAGATCCAATATCTAAAATCAGCATCATTGGTCCGGTAAGGACTAATGTTTAATGAAGCAAGATGCTATTATGCATAAAAATGTAATGCAATTTCGTAAACTCGAATCCCGGGGATAGCGTTGATCTAGCGTTTGGAAACTGGAAATGGTTACTTTAGAATGTGTTGTCCTTTTCGATAAATTTCATACTTGTGCTTCTTATTAAGGCTTGTGAGTGTGTGTGAAACAACATGTAAGTATAATAAAGCACACACAATAATGGAATACTCAAGTGGGAAATGTATCTATAGACTATGTATATAAGGTTTGTTCATCATTTAGAGCTTTCATAAAAATGCTTATGTCTTGCTTTATAATGTACCTAACTTTTGAAGAAAATCTTACTTAGCTAAGGAGAAGTATTTAAATTTTAAGTTAACCTTATTAGGTGTTCTTTCAAGTTATAGTTCTTAAGTAAGAAAGAATTGCTTTATTTGAATAATGACATCATTAGTATTTGAGACTTATCTATCTTGGCTTTTAACTTGGTTAGTTTAGTATTGAGATGTACTAGGTCTTATTTGAAACAGACCAAACTAAACTATAAAACACATAATGAAGTTTTTATCATAATATTTAAAGTCTTGTAGACTAAAGTTAACTTTAAAACATAGATGGACTTAAGGTATATTGCTTATGCTATTTGTACCTTGTTTACTTCATAATGTTTCCCTAAAGATACTTTAAGAGTGGTTATACTTTTATTTGAGTAGTGATTTCTTATTATTATAATGGAATAGAAACTTTGATCTCTTTATAAAGGTGTGATTATGATTTGTAATCAAGGAAACAATATTACTTAACTGTTTATGGATTCACTATAGTGTTTTAGTAGGTTTATAAACTTGTTTTTGAAATAAGGAAAAGATTTTATTTAGTCACAAATTATTCTTGAAGATTTTATAATGGATAAGAATCCCTTTTAGAAAATAATCTACACTTATGGTTGAAGGATAATTCAATAAAATTGTATTTAAAATGTGTTGAACCATTTCGACTTAATATTATCAATATTTAAGACTAATACTATTTATTAAACCTAAATTGGCAATTTTAGAAATATTAACAAATTTTATTTAACCTTATATGAATTATCAATTAAGGATAAGTTTTAATTTAAGTTGTTAAAGTGTTTTAAAATTTTATTTATCTCAAAAGTGGAATATCACATTTTTAATATGTAGGTATTATTTTTGTGATCATTTTGGTAGATTACATTTATTTTTGTGATTTATAAATAATAAGATATGATTTCATAAGGTTTATTACTTTATAAATACTTAATAAATAATAAATACTTATTTAAGTGAGATAATAATGTATGATTATAGTTTTTAATTATAGTTCTTATTTTTCTAAGATTTTTGGTATTTTATTTATATTTTTAACAATTACCAATATTAAAATATGAATTATCAAAGTTTTATTACTTATAGAATATTTATTAAATAGTAATAATTTAAATTGTTAACAACATAGTGTTTGATAATAGTTTAATGTTATAGATTTTATTTTTCTAAACATTTTCATATATTATATATATTTTTCCAAATTACAAAACTAAAGATATTAATTTATAAGGTTTATTCATTTTCTAAATATGGATTTACTTTTTACACTCAGATTGGATCTACTCCAAGTCACAGACAGGTGGGGTGAGACCACGTTGGCATGCCACCTAGACGCGGACCACCAACTGGTGGATCGGTCAAGGTCGGCGTCGTCATGATGATGATGAAGCGGCCTCCACCGCTGATGAATGGTCGCCGTGGCGATCTAGCGTCGCTCAAAAGCGTGGATGTGCTTATTCGAACCGCACGGACACGAGGATCCTCTCAGTACTCGCACCGCCAACTAATGGTCATCGTAGCTACACCGGCGACGAACTACGGCGGCAGCATGGTCAGGTCACACGTGGACAGGGCGCTACGGTGGTCGAGCGATGAATCAGAGAGGCCCACCAGTAAGCTTGTGGAGGCTACGGCGAGGAGAGGAAGGCTCAGACAATGTCACCATGGTCGACGGTGAGCGGCGGACTGAGGAGGTGGATGAGCGAGATTACGGCCTCCTGGCTTGATTCCTTCCGCGCACAGATGAAGTCCACCATGGCGGAGCTTGCTGCATCTTCAATTGGTCTTGGGGAGGTCTCAAACGGCGATGACGAGCAACTCCGACGAGCTAGGGTTTTGGTATAGAGGATACATAGAGGAGCAGAGAGAGAGAGCGCACGGGAAATGATCAGGACGAGGATGAGGGCGTCGTCGTGGCCTTCTTATCAACTCCGGGGAACAACGGCGTGCATCTTGACGCGAGCGACGGCGGCGTTGGGCGCCAGCGAGCTACTTCGGCCGCGGTGCAGGAGGTAGACGATGAGGATTGAGTTGACAAAACGGTATCTAGGTCGGGCTTCTATTGGGCCATGGGGAAATGAGTGGAGAAGGAAAAGTGTTGTTGCTGTGCGGTGGATAGGTAGAGAGGGAAATGGGCCTCGGCCAAGAGCTGGGCTAATCTGTTTCTTTTCTTTTTCTGTTACATTTTAAATATTCTGTTTTCATTTTTATATTTGAATTAGATCATTTGATTTAAATTTCCTTATAGGGTTTATTTACTGAATACTTGCAGAAGCAAATAATATTTATTAAAATTTATTTTGTGAATCTTTATAATTTATTTTCTTTATTCCATTCATGGAAATCAATATTTAATTAATGTTTTGTCAAGGCTTTTATTATTAAATTTTCTTTCAGTAATAAACCATGAATTTTTATTATGGAATAGTTCCTTATCTATTTACAAAATTTTATTTTTAATGAATTTATAGTTTGGAGATAAGTTTGGTCTAAAGATCATGTAACATTCTTTGATGCATGATATCCTAAGGATTCAATATGGTTAATATCATTCCCATGAATCTAGTAAATAGCAATGTAAATATTTTATTATAACTAACATAGGAGTTAGGGTTTGAATTGTAAATGCTTACCCTAGGGTTTAAGGTTCTTAATATACTCCTATTCTTCTATTGATGTGAATAAAGATTAATGGCTAAACATATTGTCTTTATGTTTGTGATTTTTTTAATGATATCACCATTTAAATTAAAATAGTGGAATTGTTTTCTAGGTTAGCTTATGAGAAGTAATTGATAAAGATAGTTCTTAAGCATCTAGGATAATGATGGTTGATAATGACAAAGATGTTCTTAAGTGATTTGATATAGGAAAATATTCCTATATAGTTTTGTGGAAATAAGATGATAGATCAATCAAATGAAATGGATATTATGTTTGGTTAAAGATTTAGGTTTAGTGTTTACCAAGAATTCCTATCTTCCATGATTCACAATCCTAGACTTCTGTTTAAGGAATTCCCTTCCTAGATATTCTACTTCTTCCTATCCATCATCATGTGTTAATCATGATTATCTTTACTTCACAGAAATATTCTTATCCACCTTTATTCTTCTAAACCCATTGATAAATCCAATGAGTTTGACACTAAAGCTTTCATAATCTTCTCATATCCATACTTGGTTATCAAATTATTCTTCTGCTGATAATCTCCAATCCCACAAGTTGTTACTTCTAACTCCATTCATACTCTTCCTTAATCATCCATCACTATTGTTCCTCCAGTAGATGGATATATCATATAACAAATCCTACTTCACCTCAAGTGTTTAATATTTCCCAAGAAGAAAATACTACTTATATAATCCAATGTTGATCTAGCATCATCTTAATCATACTATCTTATCTCTACTTGACTCCAATATCTTATACTCAAACCTCACATTATATCATGGTGTCTTGTCATGGCTAACCTGGAATAACATATCTATCCTAGGGTTCAATCATGTTCTATCCACCAGTGTCACTTATACATGATATAAGCATTCAATCTTGGTGACTAAAGCATGATCATTATAATCCTTTATTCCTTTATGGTTTAGGTTTCTAGTTGGCTAATCAAGGCCTCATCAATACAACATTACAGTTGTATTGAAATTATCTTCTTAGTATCTCTATTGGATTAGGAGATGTTATTCATTTGCTATGCCTACTTAATCCAATAGGATTACTCATTGGTAACTATCTTCAATGTTCATCCTTATAATCCTATTTTTTAAATAATGATTATACCTTCTTCATAACTCTTCTATCTATTCAGGAGTGAGTTAACTCCATCAAGTATCACAATGATCTTACTCTCTTCCAACACTCCCATCCTATAGATGATATTTAAAACTAGCATTACCATCTACCTCTTCTTACTTCATTCTCTAAGGACTTAGAGTGGTTGTTATGATAAAGACAAGAGTTGATAGATCAAGAATTGATAGGTTAAGAATTGGTGAATCAATAGTTGATTACTCAACATTGATGAACAACAGATATTGAGATAGGATTCCATAAGGATTGGTATGGGAAGAAAGATATATGGTGAATGATCTTGACTTGGTTTCTTTACTACTCAATATCACTAAATAGTTAAGGTTAGGTATTACCATGATACTCATGGTATAAGTAGATGAGATTAAGATAGATCAAGAATTAGTTGTTACATTCTTATTACTTAAGTTGTATTTATAACTTGGTATTCATGGGTTGTGTAATGAATACCGGGATATGATTACTTAAGGATCAAATATAATCCATTAAATAATGTATTAGGGTTTAACTTTTATTACATTTGATCTACCTTTAGATCAAATCTCCCTTACCCAAAATAATGTTTTAGCAAAGGTCATATTGATACTTATCGCAGTCAACTTGATGATCTATTCAATTCCATCAAGTTAAGAGAAGCTTCAATCACTTTGACAAGTTTTGTTCAAAATCGCGAAAATTATTCGGATTTTCTATGCATAAATACAATGCACACATCTGGGTTCAACTTATTTCTAAGCTCTAATGCTGGGATGTTAGAGCCTTTCAGCTACTCCATTTTGTTGAGGCTCGTCCGACATCGAATACTGGGCCACTATGCCAGTCTTCTGCAAGAACCTTGCAAAAGGTCCAGGGACTTGGCCATATGGGGTGTGTCGACCATAGTACTCCCCTCCACGGTCAGACCTTACTATATTTATTGTTTTACTGTGTTGATTCTCAACTTTAGCTTTGAATATCTTAAATTTATCCAATGCTTCATAACAGGAGTAATCATCTGTCAATGTTATGAATGATTCATAACCATCCACACTTTTCACTGGAAACGGTTCACATATGCAGTGTGAATAATTTCTAATGTTTTGGTGCTTCATTTTGCATCCTTTTTTATTTTTTTACATACTTTCCTTTAACGCAATCGATGCATTGATCTATATCAGAGAACTCTAATGGAGGAAGAATATCGTTTTTAACTAGTCTTTCTATTCTCCCTCTCGAAATAGGACCTAAATGATAGTGCCATAATTTCGATGAGTCTTGAGTTCTCTTTCTTTTCTTTGGATCTTTATTCGACGGGGAAACATGCTCTTTCACTTTACACACATAATTAACTTTTTCGCGAGTGGATAATAAATAAAGCTCATTGTGAAGGAAAGAAACGCCCACACAATCTTTATACAATAAATGGCACACTCGCCATGTTCAAAATGACACTGATAGTTTACTTTGTCCAAATGTGATACACTTATTAAATTTCTATGCAAAGAAGGAAAAAAAAGGTAAGCAATATCATATCCATCAGCAAGCTCCAAGGATATGTCACCAACGCCCTCAATGTCCGCTTGGACTCCAATTGCGACTTCAACTCATCCTTCATTTCATTTTATATTCCTTGTCGAATGGAATCCATGTAAGTAATTTGTAACATGAATAGTTGCCCCTAAGTCAATCCACCAAGTAGATTTTGAAAACCTTGTATACATGGATTCATTTATAAAAGAAACAATATTGTTACATTTCCTTGCCATTAGTTTATTTAGAAATACAGAGCAATCTTTCTTGAAATGTCCTTTCTTGCCACAGTGGAGACAAGCATCTTTCTTCACTGGGAGGGTAGGCATGTGCTGACGCTGATAGTGCATGGGAGCTTTACCATGTGGCTTAGAAGGGGAGTCATGGTTGCTTTGAGTGAAGGTCCTTTTCTTGTCGTCCTTCACTAGGTTCAATGAATTACCATTCTGGGATTTGAGCCTCTCCTCTTCTTGAGCACACATGGCGATGGTATTTTCTATGTCCCACTTTTCTGGGGCTATATTGTAATTGACAACAAAGTTGTCAAACTGCTGATGTAGTGATGCCATGAACAAGTGGATAAGCAGAGCAGGCTTTAGCTCCAGATCAGCATCCATGGGCTTCAGTTTGGCAGCCATGTTGCTTATCCGGAGGATGTGCTCCCTAATGTCGTGTCCATCGTCAGTGTACTTTTTTGTCACCAGCTGCTTAGTAACTGGGTTGCATATGTCTTTGAAGAGCCAGTGAACTGGCTCTTTATCTTTTCCAAGTACTCCGCAACGGAAGTGCACTATACGATGGATTCAACAATGCCTTGCTCGATCGTGTTCTTTATAAATGCCATGCATTTTTTGTTGGCATTCTACCACTTTCTGTTCTCTAAAGAGTAGCACAGCTCCAGCGAAGCATAATCCCTTTTCTTTTTCTCCCATGCTGCATCATCATCTACAGCATCTCAGATTGGCTCCGTTGGCTTGGGGTGGCTTGGTATCAAGGACCCAATCCACCTCAGCACATATGAAGGCCAAATCCATCTTCTTTCTCCACTCAGAGTAATTGTCACCTCTCAGTGCGGGGACATATTTGATGCAGCTCCTCAAGTAATACCCTCCTGAAAACCACAAAGAAGTGAGAATAGTAACAATTACATGTATTAATTCAACATTAGTCAAAATTAAGACATACAAATATTTATGCAAATAATTCTACATCACCATTGGGCAGAACATAGAATCAAAAGCACATAAATTTAATCACTTTAAAACAAAACACTAATCGTAATTATGCTATTTACAATGTTGGTTTGAAAAATAACATGAATATGACCAGAATAAAACTTTAATATGCTCCCAAAAATTTAATACTTTCTTTGTCTTTACTAAATTTTAAAAGAGTCATTTTAACTATTTGCAGTGGAAGACATGAATTAAAATTCATCAACTTTACATTTTTACAGAAACTTTACTCTTACTTTTCTATTTTCTAGTGAAAATTCCATTGGATAATTTTGTATAGAAAAAAAATTATGCAGAAATTTTATAAAAATTGGGCGAAACAACACCCCTGGGGAAAATCTACGGCCCACGCGGCTTACCCGTGGCCCTCAGTGCGATTCACCCGCGCGAGAAGCCACCCTCTCATGGCGGCGCTCTCTATAGCGAGGCGAGGTGGCCGCGCTGAAAGGATACGGATGTCGCCTAGAGAGGGGTGAATAGGCGATTAAAACTTTTCCTAGAGTGGCTCAACAAAGGCGGAATAAAACTAGTGTTTACTTTGTTAAGCACAACCTAGAACAACTAAGGTTCACCTATATGCACCAACAACTAATGCTAAATAATACAAGCAACAAAGTGATAGCAAGATATATATTACTTTAAGCACGAAGGCTATCACAATGTAAAGTGCATAAGTAAAGAGCTCGGGTATAGAGATAACCGAGGCACGCGGAGACACCGATATTTTACCGAGTTCCTCCCAACATGGAGTACGTCTCGTTTGGAGAGGGGTGGTATCAAACCACCAACGCCACAAAAGGCCTCCCTTATTCTCCGGTGAATCTCACCCCAACGGGATCGATCCACGCTTTCACTATCGGCGCACTTGTCGGTGGCAACCGGAACCTCTCACAAGGTTGGGGCACTTCTCCACAACTTAAATGGAGGCTCCCAACAAACGCCACAAAAGGCCTCAACAAATGCCACCAAGACCACAATGCCACCAAGGTCACAAAACCGTCTAGGGTTCCAAGAACCCAAGAGGGACAAACTCCAATGAGCAACTCAAACCAAATCCTCTGAGGATAACTCAAACTGATGCACCAAATGCAAATAGTAAGAACACCACAAAGGTGCTCAAATCCCTCACTCTCAAGTTCCAACAAAGCTACTAAAGCTATTGGGGAACAAGAGAAGAGGAATCAAAGAGAGACACAAAATCCCCCAAAATCTAGATCCCCAAAGATGCACTCACAAAGAGATGAATCGGTTAGTCAAAACGCGGATCTAGATCTCCTCTCTCTTCCACTCAAATATAGGTAAGAATCATCGAAGGGAAAAGATTAGGCAAGCATCAAGATTTAGAGCAAGTGTGGACAAAGCTTAGCCTGATAGAAGAGAAAGAGACCCTCTAAACTCCAAACAGGCAAAGCCTTAAATAGGAGCCTAAAAATCTGGCCGTTGAGATTATTTTTCGGACCGGTCCGGTACTACCGCATTTTACCGGTAGTACCGCACAAGTCCCAGACCGAGCAAAGAAATCAAGGCAGGGAATCTGGGGATGCGAGAGGGGCCAGCGCATGCAAGTAGCAGCAGCAGCTGCGCGCATGCGAGTGGAGGCAGTAGCTAGCGGGGCTAGCAAGCAGCGGCTCTGCGCACGCGCGCGGTCGATTTAGGCAGAGCAGACGCGGCAGTGGCAGCTGGGCCCAGTAGTGCAGGGGCCAGGGCAGCAAGCAGCAATGCGGCGCAGCGCCAGTAGCTAGGCCGCAGCAGCGCAAGCGGGGCCGCATGCGAGGCGAGCGGCGGCAGCGTGCGATGCAACAGAGCGGGCCTAGCGCCAGCGCAGAGCAGGTGGGCGGCAGGCGCGCGCGCGGGCGAGCTGCGCGGGGCCAGGCGGCGATGAAATCGAGGCGGCTGCGCGCGGGCGCGGCAAGTGGGTCAACGCGAGCATGCGTGCGTGGGGCCAGCGCGGCCGGGTCGCAGCACAACGCGCGAGGCGGAGCGGATGATTGCCAAGCAAGATTTGGATCTGGGAAAAGAAACTGTGTCGGCCGGTAGTACCGGATTTAGGTATCCAGCGAGCCAGAAAGAAAACGGGCCGTTCTCAGGGGCGGACGATAGTACCGGCCCGTCCGGGCGGTACTACCGCTCGGCCTAGAAAACAGATTGACGGGCAAATATTCAAACGACAATAACTTTTGACTGGAAGCTCCGATTGACCCGATTCCAATTGCGTTGGATAGAGGACGACAATGGCTTCCCAATAAAATGTAGAAATATTGATTATCACCAAGTGAGAAAGTATCAAGTAGAATAATGTGAGATACCTCACTTGGTGAGAAACCGAAAAGCCGCATAAATCAAAATCACAACAAGATACATATGGGAGATCCGATTTTGATGAACAAGAGCTTGTTATGGAGATTACCACAAACTCTATATCCTCACATGGATAAGACTAAATAACAACCAAATATGATGATGCAAGTATGCAAAGGTTTGAGCTCTCTCCGAACGTTGTGACCGAATTACTCATTCGAGAGCCCCTCTTGATAGTACGGTTATCTATCATAAACCCGGTCTCCTACACCAACAAGAGACCGGCAAAAGGAAAAACATATCAAGATTATACCTTTGTCTTGAGCATTCCACTTGAGCTCGATGTAGACGATATTTCCCTTCTCAAGATGGAACGTCGTTCTTAATTCTTGTTCATCGACCTCGCATATTGAGCTTGCACAACATATCTTCTTTGCATTTTATCGACCTTGAAGACAACACATGCTCCAAGCGATGCCAATGGACAAATCCTACAAGTATAACTTAATACACACATTAGTCCATAAAGATTGTCATTAATTACCAAAACACACATGGGGGCCCAACATGTTCTTTCACGCGCCAGCCGGCAGGGGCACCGGCGGCGAGCCCCTCCCTCACTCCCCTCTCCTCTGCTGCTTTGTTCCACCAGCAGCAACGAGCACCTGTGTGTGAGCGTCTCACCATTAAGTGGCCAGAGGCAGTGCCCTTTGCCGGCGGTGGCCGGTGGTTCCCTTTTACTTTTGGGTTTGATCTGTTCTGTGGTGGGGATGTCTTTCTCTGAAAAATTGGGGATTTTCTTTCTTTTTCGAGTACGGGATTTGGGGCTTTTCCTTTGCAATTCTTTGCCTCGTCAGGGGTGAGTTCTTCTTCTAGATGCCTCACTCGGGATGCCCATCTAGATTGAGAGGAACGGCGCGACCGGGTGGGCGGCGCACTGTAATTTTCGGGATCTAGGGTTTCTCTATTTTCATTGACTTCTTTCTACCAAAAAATACAGAGTCAAAAACCGTGCTCTGATTCCATTGATAGATTTGTAGATCGACTGGATGTAGATTTACCGGTAGTGCTCTTTACTAGATGCTGGATAGCAGAGAGAGAGAGAGAGAGAGTTACCTTCTTCGGTGCTGGACCCGAGGCGTTGGCCATGGGGAGGGCGACGGCGAGGGCGTGGGGAGGGGAGGGTGGTGAGTGTAAGGCAGTAGTGGATCTTTCTATCGAGCCGACGCTAACCCTAGATCGGCAGGGAGTGTCAGTGGGGTTGGTGGCGCACGGGTAAACCTCGTACCGTGTGCGGCTGGCCCCCACCTCTTTATATAGCAACATCGATAGGGGTTCACCAACCATATGAGGGTTATGCGTCCGCGATTAGGACGCAGTCAAAGGGGTCAATCGGGCCGTTGCGCCCTGATCTGGAGATCAATCTAACAAGTCTATGTTGATGCCCGTGCCAGTATAACTCTATAGAGAGTGTCAATGTCCAAATGATGTATTCAGATTTCATACACGGAGGTAGTAGGTCACACCTCACTCAAACTCATTGCCAGCAAAACAAATGCATGGAATTTACACTCAACAACGAATCTTTACAGCAGTGCTATGCGGCTACGCCTGACAGATCCATCACGTACCTCGCCGTGGGAGAAAAAAGAAGCCTAGACGGGCAGTATCTGGGCGACGTCCACCGTCGGGTCGGTGTCCGAGCGGCAGACCGGGCACGTCGAGTGCGCGTCCAGCCACGGGTCGATGCACTCGACGTGGAACAGGTGCAGGCACGCCGGCAGCAGCCGCACCCACTCGCCGTGCTCGAACGCGCCGAGGCACACCGAGCACGCCGCCGCTTCCTCGGCGCTGTCCGCCATCACGTTGTGCTTCAGCGACTGGTTGTACGTGAACGCCGGGAGACGGGCCGCCGGGGTGGAGGGGGCGCTGGCCCTCCGGAGATGCCGTCGCTCGCCGCCCTCGCGCGTGCGAGGGTCCGCCTGTTGTGGCCGCGACCGAGCGGCGGGGGCGACGGTGGCCCAGGCGGCGGCCCTTGCTCGAGCGCGGGCGAGAATGCGACTTTGGCGGTGGCGGCGCCCCTTGCAGAGGCTGTACACTACGGCGAGTAGGAGTAGGCAGGCCAGGAAGCCGATGACGAGGCCTGCGATGACCCCGCCTTGAGACGAGGACTGGTCGTCCTCTGACGCCGGCGACGGCGGTGGCGACGGAAGAGGAACAGCCGAGTGGCCCGGGGGCCAACCGGACGTCGCTGGCGCACGGCCGTCCCGGAGAAGCTGAGCCATTTTAGCACTGGCGCAACTGCAAACCAGCAAGGTCGTGTTGCTGTTGGCTGCATCTGCATGGTTTTATACACGGATCACAACGGAATGTCTGCGTTGGAGCCAATGCCAAATGAGCGTCAGAGGAAGCTGAAATCGTTGACTTAAATTGATACTGTCCATTTGTTTGGGTGTCGCCGGCGACGATACGGTAACGTCGTCAGGGCTCGTTCTTGTGAATGTGACGTGGAAACTAATTATGGATGATTGGTACTACTGAATTTGGCATATGTGGAAAGTTTTGTTGTTCTTGGATCACGCTGAGCAGAGGAGATTCGGCAGCTATAATCGGCCAAACAGGATCGTGTCACGGCCGTCTAGTAAACAATTAGCAGACGAAAGACAAAGGTACCGGCGTGGATGTTACCAGGACAATGAACGTTACTACTTCTAGTCATGCGCGTACTAGCATCAAGCTGGGTTTTCCCTACTACACAAAGTTGTCGTTTGATTTCTGAAGTTGTCAAAGTTTTGATAAAGTGCACTTATCACACCCAGAATCTGGGTAACTAGATGCACACAAGATAAAAGGAAAAATACATGTACTCATCAAGAAGCTACATGTATGAAGTATGATGATGAAGGACCAATCCATAGATCACACTATAATCCATGTTAAATAGAAATATCCATCATTATGCCCTACAACTGTGTTGACACCTTCCTAAAAGGTCTCGATTCTCCGCGCGCTATAAAGATAGACCATACACAAAGCAAATTGGTGCACTGAAAAATAATTAACCTAAAGAAAATAATTTTTATCATTACAAATCTTGTGAAATCACATGGCTAAAGCGATCAAATAACGGCAAGGCCCCCACCCTATAAGAATTCTAAACATGTGATCAATA
The DNA here is from genome assembly GCA_023614405.1 of Avena insularis. Taxonomy (NCBI): domain Eukaryota; kingdom Viridiplantae; phylum Streptophyta; class Magnoliopsida; order Poales; family Poaceae; genus Avena; species Avena insularis. The sequence continues at coordinate 407,733,320 of CM042697.1, forward strand.
ACATGTGGCTAGTTACCAAATCTATATTATTAAAAAGATTCGGACGAAAATTTCTGTCTGCCTTGAAAAGACTGTTTTGCCCCTAACCTTTTGGTGATATTACAGCCCCTGTCACCGCCTAAGTCAACGAGTCAAAAATCAGTTCGTTTCTCTGTCTTTTCTCTTCCTCACCAGACCTTATCCCCTCGAAAAAATATCGATCAAGGAGGGGCGAACAGGGAGAGGGAGGAGACGACGGGTTTCCCTGGTGGCGTAGAGGACGGCGGTGAAGAGAGACACGAGGTCGAGGCGACCGTGGAAGCGCCTCGGAAATGGAAGCAAGGCGAGGCCTACGGGCTGAGGCTGGATAGGTGGAGAGGAAGGATATTTGGGCGGCTGCTACGATCGAAGAAGATGTCGGCCATGGCGGCAGTAGTTCGAGATCGGTGCGGAATGAGCTCCCGGTGGCCGCAGCCTCCTTTTTGACATCAACGATGCGTCCGCGCCTTGCCCATCCTGCAGTCGTTCAAGTCCAATCCCGACGCGGCCGCGACCATCTCAGAAGGATATTTGGCCGTCGTTCTGGTTTCGATCGTGCGCTGCCTCCAATTTCATGCCGCTTCCGTCGACCAGCTCTAGAATTTTGGAGGAAGAATATCATGGGGCAGGGGATTTGGGGAAAGAAATCTCGGGAGAGAGAACGTCCAGAGAAAAGCGATTCCAGAATAATTCGGGAAGAGAAGGTGGGCCCCAACGAGCGACTGTTGAGAAGAAGGTGCTGTTCAATTTGGTTTGGTGTAGGCTAATCGCACATAAAAATTGTACTGCATGCAATTTTGTGGAAACTCACATAGCTACAGCTGTTTTGGTCGGTTTGCTGCGTGTCAGTACCAGGGAATACAAATTGTTGTTTTATCAGGATAACCACGAAGTCACAATATTGCTGACAGAACAAAAATGTTTAGATAATGACAGACAATAGCGCAATATGTTGGCAAAACTGGATGCTTGGATATGTAGTAGGGTGCCAAGTCGGCCGAGATGGTGCGTGTGCGCTCTGGCGACGAGGTGAGGATGACGACCTGCCGATGATTTCCCAGCATTAAAAAATACGGAAGGAAAATTTTAGCCCCAAAAAAATAAGCATACGGTAAATAAAGACAACAAATATTGGCATTTCTATAAAAGTATTGACACATATTGGTGAAACAACGATCTTTTAGTATTACGTGTAATACGTGATCCTAACTGATTTCAAGTGTAAGTTAAATATTACTTCACCCGTCCAGTAATAAATAATTTGGGTTTGGCTATATTCGAATGTATCTACATGTATTTCGAATCTAAGCAAACTCAAATCAATTATTTCTGGACAGAGAAAAGATATTTTTTATCCGTTGTAACGCATGGACATTGTGCTAGTATTAGTAACATTATATGACACCAGATACAAGCTAGAAGCCATTTGGATAACTCACTACATAGAACGGGCAAGTTTTCTATCCCTGAGCGATAGTTCTCATAGATTCAGTACTAACTAATATGGCACTACACATGATTTCTTCCCTCCATCTTTCTAAAGAAGTTCTACAAAGATTGCACTATTTCTGTTAAATATTCTTTAGCAAAAGGATAGTGAGAGAAAAAGTATCAACTCTTGACTCGCTAAATGCTGTGTGGTTTATCGTCCCAAAGATTAAGGTAGGCTAGATATTTCATGACCTTAAAGCTAAAAATATATCTCTATTATGTAAATGACCTTAGATGCTCCTCTATAAAAATATGATGGCTCAAATGTTTTGTTCCGAGTTTATTGAAAACCCGGGGAATCACATTCTAGGCTGGTATAATGACGATCAAAAAGCAATTCTTCCGATTTACATCGTTCATAATTAAGGATGGATCGAAAATTAGATTTTGGGAGACAAATAGTTGAAAAATGCTACCCTCGGAGAACAATATCCAGTTCTATACAACATTGTTCGCATGTAGCGAAGTGTTGTTTCTGCTATAGACTTGACCCCACCTCGTCCCATCAGGTTTGTTGTAGATGATAACTACCGTAGGGACAACTATTTAAAAGAACGTCTTGTGTACCTTCTTCACTTGTATTTGTAAGTTTGTACTGTACTAGACGGGCTGGCGCGCTACGCCGCGCTATGTGCTTTTCGTCTTTGCATGCGTTCTCTTGCCTCTGTGTCTTTGCGTCGTGAGGGATTTTTATCTGTGTGAGGTTGTTTGGTAGTCCTTGCATTTGGTGGTTATTAGTGCATGGCACAAACGACTGTTCTTGTCGCACGATCGAACTAATTAACTCAAACGGCTTCTCAATCCTGGCGAAAGACGAAGGCGGCCGTCGCACGCACGGGAGCAACATTGTGCATGCACTCTGTTGTTCCAAATTTTCCGGCGGTATCCGTACCCCTCGGACGCCGACTAGAATACGTATGTGTAGAGGCCACATCTAGAAATTCTTGGAATCAAACGGCGAAATCTTCTGGTGAAGTCGGCGCAATCTCACTACTGCTCCTGTCAGTTTACAGTCTGTGCGCACCATTGTTTCTTCCTCTGTTTCCATCAAGTTCGCGACAGCCTCAGTACGTCTCCGGTGTTTCTCTTCACGGCTGCTTCTTTCTGGATGTAACATCTCGAGACTGGAACAAACCATAGTCATTTTGATGTACCGAGCAGCTCGCAGCCATCGACAGAAGTTAGATCAATCTGTTCACTATCAGCGCATGCACAGAAACGGTTATTTTTCATTCTCTGATCCAGCCAACTTTGTGATCTTCTTAGTTCACCATAGCCGTAGCAATTCATCTTGTTCTGTTCCTGGTACGACTACATATCCAACGCGTTAGGCCTTGTTCAAAACGGAGTTCCTAATCTGTCGTAATCTTCTCTGGAAGATGGCCAGAACACACAGCAGAAGCTGTCATATTGGACGGTTCGTCAGTTATCAGCTCTTGGCAAATCGCACAACGCCCCTGCCTAATTCTGATTAAAAAACATAATATACCAGCCCCTTGTATAAGCAGTTGGACGTTCCTGCGCGCGAACAGCAGATACCTGTTTTTTGTATAATATACCGCATACCAGCGGCGCATGTGGTGAACCACCGTACAGTAATTTCCCTTTAGTCCACATGACTGTGTACCTATCAAACACACAGGTACGGTATGCAGAAACCGAACAAACTTCAGCTTTGTTTTTAACTCCACTGGCTCTAGAGTTGGCACGAACGCAAAATTTGATTTTTATAAGTCGAAAGATTATTTCGCTACATCCTAACAGGCCGGCCATCTACCAACACAGGAGGCCCAACACCTAAAACACAAAACAGAAAACACACATATGAATATGAAGAACCTAAAACCCAAAACAGAGGAAGAAAACAGGAAAGAAAACCCCAAAACAATCACCAAAAAGATGAGGTCTCCTCCGAAGACGACGCCTCCTGCGATTCACCCGCGACATCTCAGCAGAAAATAAGGAAAGAACAGATCGCCTGCGACCAAAAACAATTTCTAAGAAACCAAAAAACAAAACACCAACAAGAAAACAAAAAAGCATTGAACACACATACCGGCAGGCCGTAAAGAAACAGGCAGACTAACAAAAAAAATGCACCAACGTGAACAGCACAGAAACAACCCCCCGCCGCCGACCAGACCGACGCCTTGCATTAGAAACCGAAGAGTCCGGCTCAACAAAAGACAAAACCAAATGCGGCACCACACAGCGTCGCGCAACACCCTCTGCAACCGCTGGGGAAAACATTACACAAATTAACCATATCATACCTCAGCTAAAAAGGAAAAAAATGGCAACAGAAGAAACATACCAGGACGCTTCCTCCCGGTCCCCCGCGAACCACCAGAAACATCGCCCATCAGAATACCAAATCAACTTATCAAGGGAAACCAAAGAAGAACAAGCAATCCAGGCAGCTAGCAAACCAATAGGAAGAAATGAACATCATCGACAGGAATCGACCAACAAACAGAAAAGAGAACAAAACCAAACAACCCACAAATAACAACTAACTGAACCAAAACAACTTATCCAGCTAAACATCATGCAAACCAAAGGGCCTAGATAAATTCCCTTCTTCCATTTCCTAACTTTTTCTTTCTCCGTACACAACCTCTACAAATCAAATCTAATACTCCAATATAAACAAAATAAATCCCTTCCACAAACACACATAGACTCTTACCTGTTCCATAGCAATCTGTGCGGCAGAAAATCACAAAGTCTGATGGGCTACTTGCATTTCTCAGCTCATACAATACACAGATTTTCACCATATACCAGATAATAAGTACAGCAAAACACCTTTCCCAACCTTTTACGCAAACAAAACCATACAATATTGCAGTATTCAGTAATCTTTCTCACAAATTTCTACCTATATTCAGTCTCCTCATTTATCTGAAGAATAAAAACATGCAATCCCGCTCTATTCCATGGTGAACTTGAGCTAGAAACTTGATGTTGCATATATAACGAATGAAGTTTTTACAGTAATATCCAGTAAATTTAATTAAGTGGTGATAAAAACAGCCAACTTAGATTCCTTTTCAGTGTAATGTAAGAAGTATCTCTTATGAACAAAATCTCAACCTGAATAAACAATTAGCTGCCTACTTTCTGCCTTTCCTGCTATTGGAATAGAACAATGACCGCTTTGTATCCCTGGTAAATACAATCTTGAACATGCAGAAAGGGAGGGTGAGGGCGCAAGTGCAGATTTCAGTAATCTACCTCACAGACTTGCACCTATATTCAATCTTCTCATTCATCCGAAAAATAAAAACATGCAATCCCTCTACCATGGTGAACTCCAACTACATACATCAGCATAAACCCAACAACATGCATTGAAATTCTAAGATTTCCCCTACACCTAAAAAACCAAAAAAGAAACAATACTCAAGTACAAATCCCGTAACCGTAACTCACACTGCGCACCCACCTTTCACCCCAACTAACAGCGGCCACACAAAAAATCAAAAAAACAACAAGAGAAGAAGAAAACGAACCTTGAAGAAGGAAGGACGACCGAACGGCGACACAGCACCGGCTCAGCGGCGGAAAGACCGAAGGCAAAACAGAGCAGAGTAGACCAAGAACAGCACCGCCGCCTCGAATCCCACGGTCTCCAATCCCACAAACCAAGAACAGCACCTCCGTCCCCAACACCACACTGTCTCCAATCCTCCACCTGCAAGGAAAGAAAGAAAGGAACGCCTCAAATCACAAACCAAGAACAGCACCTCCGTCTCCAACCCCAAACCGTCTCCAATCCTCCACCGGCAAAGAAAGAAAGGAAGGAAGCGGGTCAAACCCCAAAGATAACCAGGCAACAACCTCCCCCATCCCCACGAACAAACAAACCAAAAACAACCCACCCAAATTACAAAGTGGCTGACATAAGGGGCCCTGAAAAAGCAGCCCACGTGTCAGTCAGGAACAAAAAACACAGGCACGCCCCAGACGAACTCCCGGCCACAGCAAACATCGAAGCCCATCAGCGACGCGATGCGAGAGGAAACCATGCATGCGAGGCCCACGTCCAGCGACAGAGAAAAGAGACGGCCCACACGCAGAGAGAAGCGATCGCACGGGACGCCTCAAATCGCTGAGAGTGCGTCGGTCATCTCACGCTTAAGTCAGAGAATAATACCTGCATTTATACCTAAGGTGGAAGCATCCCTAAACATATACACTTTAAGTTGAACTGGAAACATGTACTACTATTGAGCAGATAAAGAGGTACATAGGTATGCTTGGTCATATAGACAACCACACATACATATTTTCATGTTTTCTCACCTCTTGGTGTAAAACTGATTGTTACACCTTGGACAGAAAGTTAGCATACCTGTGGGAACTCTCTTGTTGCTAGATATGACACATGCAAGGTCCATGTATAGCCAATTATTCTAAAATCATCCCTGATCTGATTTTAAATAGGAACCAGCTGAAATTTATATATAGTGCTAATTTTACCACTAACATTAACGGAAGCTCTAAATTCAGGATGTGCTATACTGGTAATCATCAACACAGCCAGCAGATAGCATGAACCTTTGAGGAATGCGGCATGCCCTGAAGGTTTGAAAAAAAACGACAAGTAAGCACACTAACTAATTAAAAATGAACACAATTAGTGAATAAGACAAATCCTCCAGCACTGTTGCTAGTCACCGAAAAATGAACACAATTAGTGAATAAGACAAATATTAGAAAAGAAAATTACCTCTCCTCTTCGTTGCTCCCTTCCCCTTCAATCCTTCCTCTGCATTTTTTTTGCACTCGTTGACAAAAAAATCCGATAAGTAAACAAAGACTCCGTGAGCTGGAGCAAGAAATACACAAGAGATCTGATGAATCAACAAAATGCAAGAAATGTCTGAGATCTGACAAAAATCAAGAAATACAAGGAACCTCAAATTCGAGATGGAGCAAGAACTGCCCAAGCGGGCTAGAGCCTAGAGGTCAGGCGCGCGAACACCCTTGCTGCTGCCGTCGCCAGCCCGCCGTTGATCTATCTGTTCGTGGTGGCATGGTACGCCTGCCTGGATGCTCGCCATGTAAAACTGACCCTGGGAAGAAAAATAACTCATGTCATTTCCTTTTATGAACTATGCCATTGTAATACTAATTATTCTCGCAAAGGATGCTACAAAAGGTATTTTCTTGAATATTCTCAGCGATAAAATCATATCAGATACTAATTATTTACTTGTGAAATAACACTTTACACTCAAAAATACAATAGAGCAAAATCCTAGCAACGAACCTCGCCCTCACTAAGGTTGCGCCAAAGAATTACCACATGGAAGAACACCACACAAAAGAATTGTAAGTGTGTATATACAATCAAATTTGATAATACTCATTGATATAGTAAGATATATTTTATATGCTTGTTATACAACTAATACACACTATGAGTCCATAAACATGATAATCTACGCTGACAGTGTTAAAATTTATTTCTGTTAAAAACAAAGCAACATGAAGTCTTAGTGGTATCTAAAAGGAAGTATGTCAAATGTCCAATGAGCAGGGCCAATAGCCAAACTTCTCAAAATGCTAAGAAAATTCTGAGCAAAACATACAATAAGAGAATGATGTCGTGGCTGGTCCTTTGTAATGCACTAACTGTACATCAGGCCTCATCATTTGTAATGCACTAACTGTACATGAGGCTGAACTTCAGAAACAAAGTGAAGGATGATATATTTCCTAGTTTTTCATTATCAAAAACTAAATTGGGAGCAATGCACAGCAGAAAAGAGACATAAGACAATAAAGTGGTTCAGCTTTCAGAATATGGGCATGGGAATTAATATAGATTGGAATCCCGGTTTGAGTGGACTGTCGAATCCCGGTTTGAGTGGACTGTCGCATGGGACTGGTCTTGTTTGACGCCCAGCTCAGCCTCATCTCAGCCTTCCGACACCCAAATATCTTCATGGATACAGATCATCTGAGTGACAATACATGTTATATTTTGTATGTGCCCCGAGTCTGAATATTCGAGCAGAAAGTAGAAACTTCTCTTTATCTGCCAAGACTGCCAAACCAGTACAAAAACTATTAGTTTCAATCTAACATCCATATAGGCATTCAGGAAAGGAGTACACATTTTATTAGTGTGTCCACTTCAAGTGGAAACTCAATGCATGACCTGGAATTACTTGATACCAATGATGCTACAGGCATGTACCATATGCGCTGAGAAATGAACTCAGTGTCCCAATATGACATGCTTAAAAGGGGAACTGACCAAATTATGTTACTCCCTCCGACTCATATTAGTTGACTTGGATTTGTCTAGATTCGGATGTATCTAGATACATACGAATCTAGACAAATCCAAGTCAACTAATATCGGTCGGAGGGAGTATGTAGAATTCAACTTGGTGGCTGAATCTGAGAAAGTAGTGTAGCACAATCGTTTCTTAAGTGGACCAATCGTTACAGATCATTTTGTTTTGAGGTAAGTATATAGGGAATTTAAATAATATCTCAATATTAAATCCTAAAGGCAACAAAAAAAAGCTGAAACATTAGATATATAGAATTGGGGAGAGAAAGTGAAGGATGGTTGCCGGTAATGCATCAATCTGCAGGTCACCTTGTGATCTGTAGGTCAGACATCTTCCCGGAGATGCAGGCGCACATGGTGGATGCCAACGGGTACACGTGTGCTGCCGGGATGCCGCGACGTCGCCGGTGGCACCCATGGGTGCAGATCGATGCGTGCAAGGCCTTCAAGAGGAAGTCTACCCATGCACAGATGGAAGAGTATGAGGCGGAAGCAGTCGAACCCTAGGTGGTGACGATGCTCATGAGTCGAGCTGCAGACTACGGGAGAGGGGAGGGGATGAGGTGGAGGTGGGGGTGGTGATGGACTGCAAGCGTGAGGTTGAGGGCAGCGTCGACCCTCCCTTGGTGGCGGGGCGCAGGAGAAGGCATAATGAGTAAACTACACCTCCCAGGACACGTCCTTCAGGAGGTCACCCCTTGTACGACTTGCAGATGTTCTCCAGCCGCACCACCGACGGGATGCTCGACGCGCCGATGTTCGACCGCTTCTCCCTGGACCCCGAGCCAGAGGCAGCGTTGGCGGATTCATCGAAGAAGAGGGCGAAGAGGTCCTGGCTCGCGTCCCCCTCAGAGGTTGTGGTGGCGGAGGAGGATGGAGAGGTGGTGAGATGGCAGTGGATTGGGGAGGGGCGGAGGTGACGGCGGGAGGGGAGAGGTGGGGAGGGGGGAAGGGGGCGTGAGGGGAGGTGGTGTTGAGGCGGGCGGCGGTGGCGACGGAGGGAGGTGAGGAGGGGAGAAGGGAGGCGTGAGGGAAGGTGGTGTTGAGGCGGGCGGCGGTGGCTGAGGGAGGGAAGAGCTTGGGAAAGACAACCACGAGGTCCAGAGAAGGCCCACATGCTACGGCAGGACGCTCGACAAGATGGCTGAGAGTCCTCGCTTTTTCTCACGCTTAAGCTATAGAATAATTTCAGGATGGCAATGTGTCTCTCTCCTCTGAATGGAGGATAACCCCGGGCAGTTGCACTGGTACATAATACCGACGGGTGCTTAAACCATGTTCTTACAGGCTACTCATCCATCAGAGCATTTTAGTCAATGATGATTTTGTACCACTAAACCACATAAAACCTGTCAGTGGATCGCAGCTGACGAACGTTATGTGTTAGTCAGTTAGAGTAAGGATCCTCGTGAGGCATGCCAGAGAGGATATCTCTAACCGGCGCTATCAGCTCCAAAAATCTTCCTGGAACTCTATTTCGGACAACAGTGTAAATACCGATAGTTCAAAGCATACATCAATGTTGTCAAGGAGACCCATAGGCTCCAATTTTACGTCCAGTCCGCGAAAAAGACTTGCAGCTTGATGCTAGCACCACATTTCACTTCAGAAACCTGCTAGATGTGCATGCCCGGCTACACTACCTCTCAACAGCCCCTAACTGTTGAGGAAGCACAATGCACACATGAAAAGACATGGTAATCAAGGACGAAGAGATCAAAAAACCAGTAACGTTACATTTCATAATAGAACAAATGATAGGTAAACAATTTAAGCTATTTGACATTTACCATGTTTCGGATTGTGTCGCTTTAGTTGCTTTTGCTTGTGTTGGCTATCTTCCAATCTCATTGTCCTTATTTCGGGCTACCACTTTGCTAGACTTCGTTCCGTTATGGATTAGAGCTTATCTTTTATGGTGTGACCGAAATAGATTTCTGTTTTGAGAATATTATTCCAATTTATTAGGGAGGAGGATGATTTACTTCTAGCTAAAATGAAATATGGCTAAACTCCAGCTTGACACAAAAGAAATATATGTAAGTAACATATTAAATAGAGTAATTGTGGATTTTTTTATATTAATTACTCCATATATGCTGTAAATCCTAGTATTAGAGGGGCCGATAAATTTGACCATCTTTGCGTTTAGGGCAATGCATAGAGCATACCAAGCCACAAGTCAAGTGGCTTAGGAAGCACCAGCGTGGAAGGAAACCGACTATTCCTTTGTACGTTTGCAAGATCATAAAGTGAAATATCATCGCCGCTAGGTGTAAGATGGTAAGTGATAGGGAAAAGGTGTCCGGTCTTTCGATGAGATGGTGATAGTCGATTTGGTGAAGTTAGGGCTTGACGATCCGACTACACGTACGAGCACGAGCGCCAATGCAATCGCTAGACCAATCTCCTGAAGGTTACCAATCCGGCGAAAACACAATCAGCCTGACCAGCGAGGGTCTTAATTCCTACCTGAAATTAAGAACAAATAAAAACTAATATTGCAATCAAGATATTGCGGATTAAGGTGAAAACTTTATTAAAAAGGTGGGATCCTGTATAGGTGCAAAGTACAAGAGGCATCTGCAACGCTCGAGTCTTGACGAAGTTGCTATGATGGCTAACTTTATGTCTAAACAAAATCCGAGTCTAAAGTGATGGCTATGGGGAGTATTTAAGGACAAAAAGGTGGGGTTTCGGCCAGCCATAGAGGTGGTGGTCGAATCCAACCCTAGAAATCATTTTCTTCTCAACGGACTCTAAAAAATGGTTATTTAAAATCCTGCGAAAATTACATGGGTCTGGCCTAAAATAAAGGTGTCGTAGCACCATATTAAGCTATGGACGAATTTGTAAAGTATTAATCTTAAATATTTCGTCCAAGCCTTCAATCTTCATTATGGTAGCTTCAAAGTTCTGAAATCTTCATTTGTGGCCTTCTCTTAAATCCTCACATGCTTGTCGCCATCTCTATACATGATCATGCTCCAATGCTTGTCCTTCTCATCCTTGCTAGGTCCATCGTTCCTAAGAGTAACAAACAAATCTGATTTAGGAAGTATCATATTCTCATGTATATGAGGAATAATTCCAAGAATTGAAAGTACCTGATAATTAAGTTGCTTGGCACGAGTTCGAGTGATAGGTCCTTGTATGTATATAGCTATAGGTACAATGGTTGTACCAATAGATGCGATGTCCATATCAGTAAGAAAAATTGTTACTTGTATTTTTCTCACATGCATACTAAAAATTAACTAATATTTTTTTTACTTTAATAGTACTTTTTCGGTCAAGTTCACGAAATATTATATCATGGATTTCCCTCGTGAGCAGGTAATGCCGATAGAAGCATTTTGCATGATGAGCAAGAAGTTTGGCTCAAGAAGGGAAAGAATGACAACATCCAATCTTAACCACTGGTTGGCCTGATGTTGTGGATGCCTATGGAATCAAGGAGAACAAAATCTGTGTCTTCGGCTTCATCTTCGAAGACACTAACCTTTGGATGTCTATAACACCTTTATGATGGGGCATGGGTTTCAAGATCCTAACCAGTTGCCTTGAACTTGTCATGCATGGATTTAAGATCTTAGCGAGTATGTGAACTTTTCCTATTAGGGTAGTAGTTCATTAACTTGTCATATGTTTTGGTTGTTGTTGATGATACCGCGGAACTTTGTAATTTGTTTCATGCGAACTATCGGTATATTGTTGTCAACAATTCTTCGCTCTTGCTGGTTATGAAGTACTAATTTGGCTGCTAATCTCTAACTTTTGGTGAATGAATTACTCTAAATTATATTTTCTAGAAATCACGTACTACCGATCCCCTATTTGTAGGCACATGTCAGTAGTTTTCACAATTGCGCCTTCCCGCCCTCCATCGAGCAATATTATTCTGATCAATGAGGTGTAAACAAAGCGACGACCTTGGGAGATGGCGTGCTTAGCAGGCCCTTAGAAGCTACTTCCTCCATTTTAGAAATATAAGATGATTTAGGTTAGTAAAGTTAATGTATCTAGACACCTTTTAGTGTGTAGGTTCAAATGAATCTAGCTAGGTACTAAAAAGTGTTTAGATACATTTACTTCACAAACCTAAAACATCTTATATTTCTAAATGGAGGGAGTAGAATTATACTGACGGTGTAGGTTAAGCACATGTCAATGTAGATGTATACAAATGATGGGCCTTTTCGCTGATAGGCTGTATCAGTGACGTGCCTATCATACATACATGTTTGGGCTCAACACTATGAGTATCAAAAATGGTGTCGTTGACGGATTTACTTAAGACCCGCCAGTAGGGTTGGGAAAAACCTATTTCACGGTTTATATAGGTGGTTTGTTCATTTTTTTTATTAGAGTGAAGTGTGAAGGAAAATAAACTACACCCACTCATCCGATTTCCCATGGTTTCACCGGTGTGGGATTTTGAACACCCCTACCCGCCAGAGACATGCCATAAAAACAATTCTGATGACAATACCTCGCTACATCACTAGTAGAAAACAGACTATCCATATGCGCTTCCTAACAATATTAGTCCCGGTTGCGCCATGAACCGAGACTAATGCTGGCACGCGTACCGGTTCAAGCGGGCACGCTGGTCGGAGGCATGCGTCCCAGTTCGTGAGGGGTCATGCGTCCCGGTTTATAACACAAACCAGGACTAAAGGTTGGGCGCCAGACACGTGGCATGTCACACACCTTTAGTCCCGGTTTGTGTTACAAACCGTGACGTATGATCCCGCCCTCTATAAATACGACGCCCTAGCCCTCTGTCTCCCCTCTGTTTTTTCTTGGTGGAAGGTGTGAGAGGTGTGCTAGTTTATTTTCTTCCTATGCATGCATTCAAGGTGTTTGATGAAATGTTTGAGTGAATGATCTCGTTCAATTTGTCACAGAACAAAAATATAGGAGGTGCCCGAGACGCACTTGAGCTTTCTCCTCTTTATTTCCCTCGATCGAGGTTAGCAATCTTATCTTTTCTCTGTCATTGATACAATGCATGTGACGATGTGAATTGGTCATTTCACTATTTATGATGTTCTGTTTTTGATAAACTTAATTATATGATACAGATGAGCGGTCGGAAATGGATGTACGGTGACCGGCGTGTACCCGGGTACATTAAAGACGTGGATAAATTTATCGATGTGGCTATGGCAAACAAAGAGAATGGTTTTATCCGTTGTCCATGTGTTCAATGTTGGAACAACAAGGAGTACTCTTCCTTGAAAATCATTCGCGGCCACCTGGTTATGAAAGGTTTCATGCCCAACTATAATTTCTGTACCAAGCACGGGGAAAAAGGGGTTATAATGAAAGACAATAAAGAAGAAGAAGATGATGATAACAACTATCATCATATGTTTCCTGAATACAATGATACTGCAATGGAAGTCAATGAAAAGGAAGGAGGTGAAGAACGGGCATCAGATGAGCCCGCTAATGAACTTGGTAGGGTCATTTCTGATACAAAGCGAGACTGTGAAACAGAAAAGGATAAGTTAAGGTTGGAGGGCATGTTAGAAGATGACAAGAAATTGTTGTACCCAAATTGCAAAGATGGCAGCACCAAGCTCGGTACCACACTGGAATTTCTGCGATGGAAGGCAGAGTGTGGTCTAACTGACTCCTCATTTGAAAAGATGCTGAAAATAATAAAGCCGAAGTTTCCAAAACATAACGAACTTCCCGAGAATACGTACGAAGCAAAGAAGACTCTCTGCCCTCTAGGATTAGATGTGCAGAAGATACATGCATGCATTAATGACTGCATCCTCTACCGCGATAAGGAGTATGATAATTTAGATAAAAGCCCGGTATGCAATGCATTGTGGTATAAGATCAGACGAGATGACCCTGGTGATGTTGAGGGAGAGCCCCTCCGGAAGAGGGTTCCTGCTAAGGTTATGTGGTATCCTACTATAATACCAAGGTTGAAACGCATGTTTAGAAACAAAGAGCATGTCAGGTTGTTGCGATGAAACAAAGAAGACCGTAAGAAAGACGGGAAGTTGAGACACCCTGCTGATGGGTCACAGTGGAGAAAAATCGAGAGAGACTTCTCGGACTTTGCAGGTGATGCAAGGAACTTATGGTTTGTTCTAAGTACGGATGGGATGAATCCTTTTGGGGAGAAGAGCTGCAGTCACAGCACCTGGCCCGTGACTCTATTTATCTACAACCTTCCTCCTTGGTTGTGCATGAAGCGTAAGTTCATTATGATGCCAGTGCTCATCCAAGGCCCGAAGCAACCGGGCAACGACATTGATGTGTACCTAAGGCCATTAGTTCAAGAACTCTTACAGTTGTGGGGCAAACCAGGTGTACATGCGTGGGATGAGAACAAACAGGAGCCATTTGACCTACGAGGGTTGCTTTTCGTAACCATCAATGATTTCCCTGCTCTTAGTAACCTTTCAGGACAGACAAAACAAGGGATATAAAGCATGCACACACTGTTTAGATAAGACTGAAGGTACATATTTGCATAAATGCAAGAAGGTTGTGTACCTGGTGAATCGACGATTTCTTCCGACCAATCATCCCGTAAGAAAGAAAGGCAAGCATTTCAAAGGTGAGGCAGATCACCGGAAGAAGCCTGAACTCCCTGCTGGTGATGATGTATTTGGTATGGTCAAGGACATAGAAGTAATCTTTGGAAAGGGTCCTGACGGTCAATCAGTTCTGAACAACGTCTCTACAGGACACACACCCATGTGGAAGAAGAAATCTATATTTTGGGATCTGCCATATTGGAAAGTCCTACATGTCCGCTCTTCAATCGACGTGATGCACGTGATGAAGAATCTTTACGTGAACCTGCTAGGATTCCTAGGCGTGTATGGGAAGACAAAATATACACCAGAAGCACGGGAGGACCAGCAAATTATGAAAGACCCAAAGAACATACATACACAGAACAAGACGGATAAAGGGCGTCACTTAAGCCGTGCCAGCTATGCTCTTACCAAAGCAGAGAAGGAAATCTTTTTTGAAGTCCTTTATAGTATCAAGGTGTCGTCTGGCTTCTCATCTAATATAAAGGGGATAATAAATATGGCAGATAAAAAGTTCCAAAACCTGAAGTCTCATGATTGTCACGTGATTATGACGCAGTTGCTTCCGATTGCATTGAGGGGCTTCTACCGGAAAATGTTCAAGTACCCATTGTGAAGCTGTGTGCATTCCTTAATGCAATATCTCAGAAGGTAATCAATCCAGATATTCTGCCAAGGTTACAGAAGGATGTGGTACAATGTCTTGTTAGTTTTGAGTTGGTGTTCCCACCATCCTTCTTCAATATTATGATGCATCTCCTGGTTCACCTAGTGGAAGAGATTTTCCATTCTCGGTCCTGTATTTCTGCATAATATGTTCCCCTTTGAGAGGTTCATGGGAGTCTTAAAGAAATATGTTCATAACTATGCTAGACCAGAAGGAAGCATCTCTAAGGGATATGGAACAGAGGAGGTCATTGAGTTTTGTGTTGACTTTATTCCTGACCTTAAGCTGATTGGTGTTCCTGACTCGCGGCATGAGGGAAGACTAAGTGGAAAAGGCACGCTGGGAAAGAAAGCAATAATATATAGGGACGGGGATTCTTTCACTAAAGCACACTACACAGTTCTACATAATTCCACCTTGGCAGCTCCGTATATCGAGGAACTCAAGAATATTGTACGCTCCAAAAACTCGGGGAAGCCTGACTCATGGATTACAGATGAACACATGAAGTCTTTCGGCGGTTGGATGTGGACACATCTCTTGAACGACACCACTGTTGGAGATCAGCTATACTTGTTGGCTGTGTCACCATCTTCTACTATATTGAATTTCCAAGGCTACGAAATAAATGGGAATACATTCTACACGATCGCCCAAGATAAAAAGAGCACCAACCAAAACAGTGGTATTCACTTTGATGCAACAGACGAGAATGGGCAAAATGACACATAATATGGTTACATAGAGGAGATATGGGAACTTGACTATGGAGTCTCTATTAAGGTCCCTTTGTTTTGCTGCAAATGGGTCAACCTGAATGGGGAATGGGTAAAGATAGACCAGTTGTACAGAATGACAATAGTGGATCTCAACAATCTTGGTTATAGAGATGAACCATTCGTCCTAGCCAATGATGTGTCTCGGGTTTTCTATGTGAAGGACATGACCGAAAAAAGAAAAAAACAAACGAATACATCATATGATGATCCAAAGTGTCACATAGTTCTTTCAGGGAAAAGAAACATCGTGGGAATCGAAGACAAGACAGACATGTCAGAAGATTATAATAAGTTTGATGAAATTCCACCCTTCACAGTGAAAACTGACCCAAGCATTCCGTTAAGTAAAGAAGATGCTCCATGGTTATGTCTGAAGCGATCATAAGGAAGGACATACGCCAAGAAGTTCATGCTCATATTGTGTACCTCTAGTTCATGTCTGGCCGGTCGGCTGCATATTGTGAACCTAAATGCCATGAGACATGATAGCTCGTATTGTAAAGGATATTTTATGATGTTTGCAATTTTCCAAGTTTAATAAATGTATTGAGTGTTAGTCCCAGTTTGTGGCTTGACCGGGACTATATATAGGGGGGCCTTTAGTCCCGATTTTGTAGTCTCGGTTTTTAATATTAATAAATGTCTTGAGTGTTAGTCCAGTTTTGTGGCGGGACCGGGACTAAAGGGGGCCTTTAGTCCCGATTCGTAGAACGACTTTCCCGAACTATGAAGAAGTTGTTCCGATTCGTACTTACCATTAAGATCTGATCTCGCGCGCGGTCACATATTAGGGAGTGCCTCTATGACCAGTTTGTTAGAGATGCCGGAGGACTGGGCTCCGGCGGCATCTCCCTCAAACTGGCCGTAGTGGTGTCCCTGCTCTCGCACACCATCTTATAGCTTGTAACTTCTCTAACTAGATCAATACGCCTGGAAGCTAACTAATTTCACATATTAGGGAGTGCCTCTATGACCAGTTTCTTGGAGATGCCGGAGGACTGGGATCCGGCGGCATCTCCCTGAAACTGGTCGTAGTGGTGTCCCTGCTCTCAAAAACCACTTGGAGATGCCTCAATCTGGCTGGAGGACTAGACTCACAAGGATGCCTATTTATAGTACAAGCATCTCGACATAGTGTCGACACTCACCCCTATTATTAGTGCTGACTCGTGTTTTGTCCCGGTTGGTGACACCATCCGGGACAAGGTACAAGTCGCACGACATAATATCGACACTCACCCATATCATTAGTGTTGCCTAGCCCAGCCTGCCAAAATCCCTCCAACCGGGACTAAAGGTGAACCCCTTTCCTCTATTTATAGGTCTTTCCCTCTATTTAAAGATTCCGGGTAAAAAGGACAAATGTCTGCCAAATCGGCAGGAAGTGGGTCCGATTTATACTACAGGTACATGATCTAACGCCCGTGATTTTTTGAAAAAATTATTTTTAGACTCGCAATATGTCGTTTCTTCAAAGATCCAATGCAAGTTCTAACGATGCTCGTCCCCTATCTTCATGCACGCCGGTTCGACCATAGTTCAAAAAGGGAAAATTCAAAACGGGCATAAGAAATTTAAAAAAAGTCCGAACAATGTAAATCCTTCGCGTGGTATCATATTATGTGACATAGTTGCAAGGAAAAATACCAGACTTGGTATATTGATCATGTCTCGAAAAAACCTTCACAAAATGACCTATCATGTTCGAGGTTTTATGGCTTTCGGTCCAAATGACCGATGTTATGTGCTGAATTGCGACATGGTTTGTGATGTTGTGCCCATATTATGCATGCATGTGGACATTGTGATGGAGAACAATGTTGCAGGAGGAAGTTTTCCTTTTCGTCGCACGGAAAAACCATTTTCCATTTTCCGAGCGCAAAAAACGGGTCGTTTTGTGAAGCAACCACCAAAATGCTGTTTCAGAATGCTACCGTCCCATTTTTCTAAAATACTAGACCACCTTACATGGACTATCTCCCAACCAGGACATCTCAAACCTTTCCGTCCATCCCGGGTAAAAAGGAAAAATGTCTGCCGAATCGGTAGGAAGTGGGTCCGGTTAGTACTACAGGTACATGATCTAACGCCCGTGATTTTTTGAAAAAATCATTTTTAGACTCACAATATGTGGTTTCTTTAGAGATCCAATGCAAGTTCTAACGATGCTCGTCCCCTATCTTCATGCACGCCGGTTCGACCATAGTTCAAAAAGGGAAAAATTCAAAATGGGCATAAGAAATTCAAAAAAAGTCTGAACAATGTAAATCCTTCGCGTGGTGTCATATTATGTGACATAGTTGCAAGGAAAAATACCAGACTTGGTATATTGATCATGTCTCGAAAAAACCTTCACAAAATGACTTATCATGTTCGAGGTTTCATGGCTTTCGGTCCAAATGACCAATGCTATGTGCTGAATAGTGGCATAGTTTGTGATGTTGTGCCCATATTATGCATGCATATGGACATTGGGATGGAGAACAATGTTGCAGGAGGAAGTTTTCCCGCCATTTCTTCCCGCCATTTTTCTTCCGCCATTTCTTCCCGCAGTTTTGTTCCCGCCATTTCTTCTCCGAACTAGGTTTTACACCCCTCAGAACTCCAGAATATTGATTTTAGTTGATTTTTATTATTGTAAATATTGTAAATTCATTTTTATTATTGTGTATGTATATATTAGGGTTTCTCCAAATTAGGGTTTATATCTCTCAACACCCTACCTAACATTCTCCCTTAGCCGCTTTGACTTATCCATTTTTCCACCTATGCAGAAAATATGGAACCAAACGGTAGAGACGAAGAAAAGGAAGATTTGATCCAAGGTATGATCTGTGGGGAAGAAAATTTAGATGTATCGACATTTCTGAACAAATCCGTTGAGGGTGATCCTCTTTTTGCCGAAAGAGACGACTTGTTTGAGGTTGAAGGTGATGACTTCCGCGAGGGAGAAGGCGATGCCTTGTGTGATCAAGAATACGGCCGCTCCGGCAAGGTGCATGTAATATAATTAATTCATTAATTAATCATCTGCTGTCTATATAGAAATAGTAACGACGATCTTTCTTCTTTTAGCCCTCTGGATCAAACAAATCTACTGAAAAGAGCGGACGAGGCCCAACCAAAAAGTTGGAAGACCATGATAGGTTCAGGATCGAAGAAATCGGTGAATATGCAAACTGACGGCTCCCGTTGTTGTCGCAAACAAATTTGTGGCACAATGCGGAGTAATCATTACAAACTTCCTCCTGATCACCATTCGAAATTGGAATAGGCCTGCTGATGCGGAAGAAGAGGGAACATGTTTATATGTCCCTAACATGGCCAAAGATTTACTGTGGAAGAGGCTCATGCTTAATTTCAAACTACCGAAGGTAGAGCTGGATCCAAATGCGGAGGATCCAGTTGAGGACACCTTAGAACATGCGAAAGCCATGGAGATGAAGGTTAGGGAGTGGGCTATGAAGAAGATGGCCCAGTGTTTCACCAACTGGAAGAAAATATTGCACCTTGACTATTTCGTGAAAGAGAAGACTCCGAATTTTGAGAAGATTCAGTATCAGAAGTTAAAACCATTCTGGGCTGAGTTTGTGAATTAAAAGACATCAGAAAAAGCTAATAAAATGTCTGCAACGAATAAGCTGAATGCTGCTAACAAGAAGTATCACCATACTATGGGGCAAGGTGGCTACAGGGCTGGCATTCCTAAGTGGAAGAAACTTGAGGATGAACTGCATGCTAAAAAGATCATCCCAGAGACAGACGATTGGATCGAACGTGCAAAGAATTGGTTTTACGGGCATGGGGGCATGTTGGACTCGGAAGGAAGTGTATATATAGCATACGACATAAATAAGACCCCTTGCCAATCGAGAAGATGAGAAACACAGTAAAGGCTGTTAAATATGGGGACTTCATTTCCGATAGAGAGAATGATGAGCTCATACCCGCCCTTAGAAATAAGGAACATGATGGACGAACACGAGGCGCAATAGGCTCCCAACCATGGAGCACTGGGTTTCCCGAAGAGAGGAAGAAATATCCTGATAGAAGCCGTAAGAGGAGAAAGGACAAGGCAGAAGTTGAAGTGGATATTCAGAAAGAGTGAATGCGTTTATTGAAGAACGAATACACAATAAGATCAAATTAACGCACTTAGCCAGCAAGGTACTACCGTCCCATCTCAGTAGCACATGGTGGTAGAACCTGCATTCGATGCTACCGGCCTATCGAATAATCGAAAAAGCAGTGTGGCTTCCACCGAGGTCCAGGTGATGACAATGATGATGACGATGGTGCACCGACGATGGCTTGTGTTGGCTACCCAGTGGATGATATCACACAGATGACACAGTGCGAGCTACATGTCAAAGTTGTGAATATATCAATGAAGGTGGCGGTCGGCTATGCCTTACCAATTGGACCCGCACCAACTTACCATTGTCGTCCGGTTCCACAGGGCTACGCTATTGTCGGGGTGGATGAAATCATGCCCACCTTTAAATGTTTGAAGCTTGACTACCCTGCAGGTGAAGGGGATGTGACTGAACTGGGAGAAGCAACAAACGTCACCATTCTATGGCCAAAGGAATGTATCGTGCTTCCAAATCACACGCCAAGGCCATCTTCGCCGCCGCCTCACCCGTCTCCAGCGCGGTCGTCGTCGCCGCGGCAGCCGTCTTCGTCGCCTCACCCGGCTCCATCGCCTCACCCGGATCCGTCGCCTCACCCGGCTCTGTCGCCTCACTAGTCTTCGGCGCAGACATCGCTACGACAGCCATCGCCGGCGCCTCAGGAAAAAAAGCGTAAGCGTACCACCTCTACTCTGCGAAGTGGTAAGCGATCGCCGACACGTAAACAGGACCCTCTTCCAAAAGTACCAAAGGTTCCTCCCAAGAGAGCTTATGACTGTACTGAAGAGGAGACTACGGTGATCGTTGAGGCGGAAACAACAGCGTTTTTCGCTAAGCTGAGGCGGCCGAAAGAGCCAGAGTTTCCCATCACCAAAGAAGAAAAAGCCCGAGTGTTCAAAATGCTAATGGCCCTTCACCAACTTGAGCCAAAGCTGTCATCAGACTATGAGCGCTCTATTATCAAGTCAGATGCGGCACAACAACTGTCAAAGAGTACTACTGATGCAAGCGGGAAATCTGTTGCCCAGCTCGGAGAACAAATAAAACAATCTTGCGCCCCTCTCAAGGTGATTTCCCATACCAATGTGGGGTCGAGCAAATATGCAGCCGAAGATCAGTATGATCCAGATGTAGTTACACTATACGGAGAAGCTGCCGCTGCTCAAGGTATGAGTATTGCCAACTAGTTATCCCAGTTACAGTACTTCCCCATGGGTGAAGTAGCATACAAATACCAGTACGGCAAACCTCTCGTTAAACCTGAGGAGGTAAATAATCTCCCAACAAAAATGCGAAGATTGCATAACTGGTACATGCATGCCACAAAGGCCGAGGCTAACTGGATAATGCTGAGGGTTACAAAAAAGCATTATGGGAAAGAAGTAGATGACATGATAGCCATTGAATTTGTTGAACTATTTCAATTATTCAATCAAGACAACTTTTGTTGGGAATATGCCCTAGAGGCAATCATGTATGATGAGATTTCCCATTGTATTCATAAAGATATTAAGTAGTCCTTGTATAAACATCTGATGTGTATCATTGAATATGTGATTCGGTTGTGGAACTATGCATTCATGTTGTTTGTACTAAATATCCTTGGTCATTGAGGTTGTGCTGGACACACAACTTAGACCAATGTAAAAGTTGGTTTGATGACTCGGTTCCACTTGTCATGGGCATGGAGATGCTATTCCAACTTACACAGACTCGGCTAAAGAGTTTAGCGAGTCGGATTGACCCATATTGAGGTACAACGAACTAGCTGTCATTTGTATATCTCAATCAATGTAATCCTTAGACCTGAGGTTGTTGCATAGTCCGAGTTGAGGGTCACCGATTTAGGTTCTGTCAAACGCTGATCCGTAACTGGTCAGTTATAAAGGCAGAGTTAATTGTTGAGAATCAAGCTGCGTGATGTGAATAACCAAGATGGGATTTTGCCCCTCCACTTGAAGAGATATTCTCTGGGCCCTATCGTGAGATATGATTCGGAAAGCATGGCCATGCACGACTCGGTTAAGTGTTAACCGAGGCGATCGACTAAGAGTTAGTCGGGTGAATCACTTATCTCGGATCGAGAAGAGAGTCAGACTATTTAAGGGATGACATATATTCGCCTATAGTCTGACAAGGTATATCGTGAGGCAAAAGGGACTCCGACGTAAGTCGCATTGGAAAGGCAAGTCGTCATGACTCTTTGGTACTTGGAAGTCGGCACGTTCTGCTAGGAGCCGCTACCGACTGATCGATTGTTAGTCGGACTCCAATCGTGTCCAAGTAGCCATGAGCCTGCGGGGTCACACACTTAAGAGCGGGAGCAAGTTCGGATTGGATCTGAACAGGTAATATGGTTGGGTTGGACCTAAACCTGATTAGGACTGAGTTAGTGAGTTGGACTCATGGTGACTAGTGTTATATGGGCTTTAGTGAATGGGTCGCGCGAGCAGAGCCCACGTTCACTCCCTATATATAGTGGAGCACCTTAACCCAAAAAGGTTAATCGTTGTTCGGTTATGTCATTCCATGTGTTGGAAACCCTAGCTCCACAGCAGTCCAGCCGTTGTTACGAACCTAGCAGTTCGCCGCCGGCACTCCTCCTTGTACGTGTGGATACCAGCAGAGGTGCTGTGTGATCAGCACCAGGACGATCAGATCGTGTAGACTGCACTGCATCAACTGACGCGCTTCATCAGTAATCCGCAACTGCGCGTCTAGTGGTAAACCTCGTGGCCTTCTACCTCAGCTAGATCTTGGGATCACCACGTTAGAGGAATTTTTTTTGTTTTATCTCTCCGTGGCCCAACAACTTTGACAAATCGATCATCAGTGCCTATTGTCTATAAGTACTAATTCTGTAATTAATTTAGTCTCTAGCTATCTCACCTTGTTTATTGCATGTATATAATCATACTCTAATATGCGTGAAGATTCTCGAATGCAGTAGAGGACAAATCTATGACATTGGGTTCGTTGACCCATATTGGGTTCGTCAAGCTAATCTCAAAACAAAACCCAAGGATACGGAGGATAATATCGTACACGCGTTAAGGTTTCAAGAAACCATAAGGGAAATACTATTTCCTTACAACTTCGAGTGAGTGTTATTGTCTTGTATACACTTTCTATTTCGCTTACTCGACGTTAAGTATATAATTGATGAGTTATGCATGCACAGCTTCCACTATATTCTGTTAATCATTCAACCTGAGAAAGGGCGGGTACTAGTCATGGACTCGAAACATAAACCCCTTGAGACGTGGAAGGACATGCAGATGATTCTCCAGCGGTAATTCTAATCATTACGACACTATATCGGCAACATTCGTGAATTTTATGATATCAAGTGTGGTGACCCAGCATACCACTACATGTGTAGTACACTATAGTCGTTGACATGGCATCCACAGAACACCGTTCCGTAAATATCACATCCCTTAGAGTGGTACAACAGAAACATTGTTGGTCCATATTACAAACATTCACACATTATTATTACAATAACAGAAGTTCAAGACGTCAAAAGTTTTCAACTTACAAACCAAAATATAAAGTGTTTCAGCGGAATTTAAAAGTAGCAACTCCGACTAGGAGTTGATCTCAGCAGCTTATTCTACAGATTTCATGCGCTCGGCTTCGTTGGTTACTACTAACTAGGGATACTTAGTTGGATTCGTTATCGTCGACACCATAGCGGATTTCGTAATCCACTCATTCAACACCTCCGGACAGGTCAGGCTCCTTGTAGAACACATCTTCTTGGCATTCAGCTGCATACATTGGCATGTCTTCGGGATCCTCAGAGTCTAAGCAAGGGATCAAAGGAAAGGATGAGTAACAGCGTTACCCAACAAGTTCATTATATGCAAATTGGGAAGTTTGATGCTCTAACTACCACCTCGGACTATAAGTCCTTGGCACTATGCAGTTTTTGTAAATCTTTCTTCAAAGATTGATTTTATTATAAAAATCTATGACAATCAGCCTTCACAGGTTGACTAGAACTTTCATGGAGTTCCTTTCCTGCCGCGTTTGTAGCTCCTTCCCGGAACAGGGAGTAACAAGTTACAATTTTTACACTCTTCAGAGGTGCGTTACTTTACCCATGAGAGATCAACTCCTTGTTGCACAACCGGCCATACTTTCCCATCCACAATTCCATGATGTGGGGCCCAGTAGTTGGTCCAAGCCAATCACTGCCCCCTTCGCGACCTCACATGCCTCCTTGGTGTACACCATGCCCATATAATGAATTACGACAATGGTTTATACAAACCGTTAGATGTAGAACTATAGTGGTACGATGAGGGTTCCCACCCATATGCTGCATATCCTCTATGAATTACCAATTAATATGCATGCTACGAGGATAACAGCTACGACCTGCACATCCGGCTCCATGCGAGAGGAAGAAGATACAACTGACTTCTCCGTCCCATTCCAAATCTCATCTCTAACGCGTAATATACGGCGCTAGAATCACTAATGTCAGGGGTTATTAAGTCCCTACTTGATCATCATTGTTTCAAATAGAACCCTAAGTTCTATTGCTCCATTATATCATCACTTAGGATGATATCTTTGATTTCTTTACTTGTGAAAATAATATTTTCTTTCTTTTAGAGTATGATAACACACAATTTGCAAATACTTTGATAAAGACTCTTGAAAGGAAAAGAGCAAGTGATGAACTTGCCTTGGGATGGCAAGGTAGTGAAGTCTGATGCTTGGACTGGACCTTGAGCTTCTATGTCTACAAAAACATCATTATTGCCCGGTAAGGACAATATTTAAAGAAGAAAAATGATTATGCAAAGTAATGTAATGCATCATTTAACTTGATATGCATTCTCCCCATTATTATAAAAATTCTTTTTAATAATAAAGGATTTATAAATATTACTTTTTAATATTTATAATATATATTGTATTTTTATTTTTTTATTTTATTTGACCTTTATTGATTTAATAATTCTTTTAAGAATTATCACTTAAATATCAAAAATTGTTATTAAATATTTATTTAGTATTTTTCAGAAACACTACAATATTAATATATAACGAAAGTGATTTTTATTTATTTTTATCATCTTTCAATAATTTTGTAAATTTCTATAAGGAATAAATAAATTACAAAATTCTTAATAAAATTTATATGTCTAAAATTTTATTTCCTAATTTATTTGGATAGTGTGGATTATTGTGAATCCAAAAGTATTTTATTTATAATTTTTGGACTTTTATTTTCTAGAATTTAATTAAGTTCAGGGGCATTTTGGTCTTTTCCTTTTTATTAAAACAGATTCTAAATGACTTGGGATGGCCATTTGGGCTTATTGGGCCCTTGTGGCCCAATAGGGAAGGGTCAAAACAATCACCCCGAAGGGTTTTCGGCCCACCCAGCCCACTCATTCGCTGTCTCTCCCTCGATCTCACCTTTCTTCTTCTTCTCTCCTGACCCCGTGGACAGTGTTGACGTCGTCGGCGATTCGCACCGTCGTGGACTGTCCTGGCCGCCGCCGTGGTGTGGGTTGAGATTGTCGACCATGCTCGTCCATCTGGTCCAGTTCTATTTGATCCTGGGGTCCTACCCTGGTCAGGCTAGCCCCTTCCCGAACCCTAGGGTTTGGGAAAAGTGCTGTTGTCGCTGCCGCGGTCCCGCCCTTGGTGAGGTGTGGTGCCCGTGTAATGCTATGGCCGCCGCCGTGGCTGGTGCAGGTTGCAGCGCCCTGCAGGGTGCTCCTGTCTTTGCCATGGGCTCGTGCCATTCTCGCTCCTCTTCAATTCGTCAGCGAGGACCCTAGTGAGTTATGTCTTCGTGGATCCTAGTTCGTCTTATCATCTTGGATTCCCTTGTGTGTATCTAGTGGCCAGTTATAGTTTGTGCTTGTATTGCTACTAGGGTTCATCTCTGGTGCTTGTAAGATGCTCCTATGATCTGGTTATGCTGTTTAATGGGGATTTGGGTGCTCTGCACCCCAGTGTTAGTGGCCACCCCCATTTGATTGTGTGATGATGTTGTTGATCTGTGACTAAGGTTGGATTAAATGCTAGGGTTGCATAGTATTGCCTCTGGTTGTACTCTGGTGAATTGATGTGTTTATCTGTTGTCAGTATCTTGATACTGGCAATGATCTAGTCAGTGAGAATTTATTGACTTAGTTATTGTTGGCTTGCCAGATTATGCTTGGTCTGAATTTTATTCAATAGAATCTAATGATTCTTTGATCATGAATAAATAATTAGGATATGATCCCTGTATCTAATTCCAGGGAGATGATTTGATAGATGATTTGTGTAGATTGGACTATTTGATTGTCTTTGTGATAAGTCAGTCCTTATGAAACCTTATTAAGATGGTACATAAGTAGATCTTGTTACTGACTATACTTATAGTCATTTCTGGGACTTGATGGATGTTGATAGATAAGTTGGGAAACTTATTGTTTGATCTAGCCAATGATGCTGGTCTGAGGCTCTAGGAACTAAGCTCCTATGTTGCTGTCATTTTCCAATTTGGTTAAGACATCAACTTCTTACTAGATCTTAGATCCTAGTTGGTTAATATATATGGTTTTGTTTGTGGCTTATAAAATCTGAGGTGCTACTCCTTCTTGGAGATGTGCCCAGATTTTGTAAGAACAAATGATATAATATAGAGGTTGCCTTTGGTATCACCAATTCTGTGAGGCTGGTCTGAGAATTTGGTGTTTCGAAAAGAGTTTGAGCTTGATCTTTATGTTTAAAACCTCTAGGATAGCTTCACCCCACTTGGGTGATTATTGAGAGGTTGTCTTATGCATCAGCATATATATTTTGCTTGGATAAGATAAATAGATCACATGGTTATTTATGATGCTCACCACAAAATCTATGTTGGTGATGGCTTGATGTGCTGGTGGTGTTGCTGGTCTGATCCAGTTCTTCTCCTCTTGATGCTTGTGCTTGGCCTTGAGGAACTCTGCTCCTCCTAGCTCCTGTGAGCTTGACCTTGCTATTCACCTGATCCTTCCCCTCCTTATGTCATCATCAGGTTATATGTGGCTTGATCTGGTGTGAGATGATGTTGCTGGTTTATTTGGCTCTGGCTAAGCTAATTGTTCTTGTGTGTGAGCAGTGAAGAGATGCACTAGTGCTTCTCCACGACTGTGCTGAGCAGTTTTGTGTTGCTGGGCTATTGCTAAGGTGCTGACAGCACACACACACCATGCAATTTGGTGTGTGTCCTGCCTGTGTGCTTGCTGTGCAACTTGTGGATATACTCTAAATTGGAGAGTTACTGTTATCTGGTTACTTTTACCTGGATAGTGAAACTTGCCCCTCCTTGCTGTTATTTGACTTATGGCTTAAAATTATGAAAGATACATTCTTTCATATTGGTGAAACTTGCCCCTTTTTATAAGATTACTCCATGATGAACCTTGATCAGTGCACTTCACTGACAAGTCTGAGAGTAAAACAATGCTAATCCTAAATTTCCTTTTCCTATTTAGTTTCTGTTTATTTTGCAGGTACAGATTTGAAGATGAAGATTTTAGTTTATTTTTTTATAGAATAGTCCAATGTAATCTTATTTATTCTTTTGGAATTTTAGTTTTATTATTTTGTAATCTTCATTTTATTATTTTGTAATAAATATTATACTATTATCAATAAATAAATATTATTCTTCATTTATTTACTATTGTAAAAATTGTGGATGATTTTTATAAGTTACATTTTTGTAACTTATTTATTGAATGAAAATATGAAATAGATATTCATATTCTTAATTGCTTTCTTTAGATAAAGTTTGAGTTATATTGGTTAACTCTTACTTAAATCAAGATTCAAACATTATTCAAAAATCCTTTTGAATTATAATTCAAACACTTAATGTTTTAAATTCAAATTTCATTTCCCAAAACACATAATTCCACAAAGATCATATCAAAGTCTATAACAGTCATCCTTTAAGACTAAACCTACTCTCAAAGTATGAAAGAAACCTTGATCACTTTAGGTTTTTATTTGGCGAAAAATTTACCCCCATTTTCACAGATGAATGCATGCAACATTCCGAATTCCTAAATATACCCTTCGTGAGTTCCTAAATGTTGGGATGTTACATCAAGTCATTAATAACTTCTTTTATTCGTCTTCTTCACCGGGCAGCACTTGGAAACGGTTCACCAACAAGGCTAGGGGTGTTTGGAAAGATGAGCTTACATTTAAACCACTAGATGTAAGCACCACTAGCTATATCAATGCATCTCTTTGATTCTAGTTTTGATACCATTATTATCATGCTTGATTATTATTTTTGATTGAACTCTATTCTCCTGAAGTGCCTGACGCAGGGACCAGGAAAAAATTTATGTGGATACTATGTTTGCGAGTTTATCCGTCAGACGTGCTATGAGAAGGGCGGAAATTTAGAGCAACTTAACGTACGTAAACAATTTCTATAGTTTTTAATTACCATCAAATTGTGTTTAGTTTCATTCATATAGGTTGACTCCTTTTTTATATCAGATCGAACGTCTATGGGATGGTCTTTTGTCAAAGGATCGCGTACAAGCAATACAGGAGGAATTGGCGGGATTCTTGGATGCAGAAGTCCTAGACCCAAAAGGAGAATACTATGCGGGTGTATATCATCAATAGGGATTGTACAAAGAGCTTATTTTGTATGTAGTGCATGAAATCTGTGTATCAAATGTAATATGTTCGACACTTGGATCTATATTGTCATGATAATCTTGTGTAACATAAATGAATTCTCTGCCGCGGCACAAAAAGTGGCCAAAATGCTGCCACGGCAAAAAAAGGTTGCCAAAATGAATTATCGCATGGCGGAAGAAATGTAAATCTCGCCGGCGGAAGGGTTATTTGTCTCTCGGTTCGTGTTCTGCATCGAGACGGTTGCTCTACCCCTCGGTATGGCGCAATATGTGTACGCTGTTTTGTCCCGGTTGGTGGGGCAACCGGGACTAAAGGTTGGGGCTTTAGTCCCGATTGCCCCGTCCCGGTTGGGGAACCGAGACTAAAGGCCCTTACCAACCAAGACACATGGGCCGTTCTGCACTAGTGCATGAATACCAGCGGTGGAGATAACGTAAGTTGGTAACGTCCCATATACCGTCTCGCCTTCTATTCACGGTCGTGCCATCTTCTTTGACCTATGTCAACTATGCATGACTTGAGTCTCCACACAAGAAAACATGCTGGTAGCATCTGTCGGTAATTTGCATGACTTAGAAGTCTCCGCATGAGACGTTGTGCATAGAACCCTTCACAGATTCATCAGAGAGGAATAAAAACTGAAAAACTTCTAAATTAGTAATATTGATAAACCATCGCATAAGTAGATTCTAGCATGCACGTTATATCAAGTGCAATGTTTTAGTCCATATCATTGCAATTCAATTTAACTCGGGTTTATGGAGCTTAATGAATGGAATCACTAGTGCAGAACATTTGCCTCTAACAGCGGTTCAGAAAACCCTCTAACAGCGGTTATAGAACCG
The DNA here is from genome assembly GCA_023614405.1 of Avena insularis. Classification (NCBI taxonomy): domain Eukaryota; kingdom Viridiplantae; phylum Streptophyta; class Magnoliopsida; order Poales; family Poaceae; genus Avena; species Avena insularis. The sequence continues at coordinate 407,762,805 of CM042697.1, forward strand.
TTGTTGAGGGTTCGGTGTTAGAGGGCCCCCTTTAACAATGGTTCTTATACGAACCACTATTAAAGGGTGGCGCAAGTGGGGCTCCCGCAGAGCTCAGGCCCCCCCCTTTAACACCAGTTCGTAACACGAACCGGTATTAAAGGTTCTATGTCGCGGAAGGAAAACGGTCTAAATCTCTGTCGCGGTAGAGTTCTGCCGCCGCCCCATTTTGGGCGGATTTCTGCGGCGCGGCGGGGACAGGGGGGAGGGAGAACCGATCGGAAGAGGTATACACATACATCGTTGGTACATACGTACATCAATAATTAAAAAACTATTATTATACACAAACATCGTCATTGTGGTATTCTCCGTACACGTTCAAGCATCAAGTACAAGACAAACACGTTCAAGCATATATACAGTATAACATCTCCATACACTTTCATTTTGGATATCTAAAGAGTTCTGCGCCAGGCGTGACGACATCATCAAGTATGAACCCGCCAATTCATCTTGATAGGACTTTCATTTTGAATGGCTCGTATGCGGTCAAATGGTAGGAGTTTGTCCCTCATCCGTTCGATCTAAACATATATGAAGAATGGGGTCAATATATATATATATATATATAAGAATAAAACTCAACACAACTGATGGTAATAAAATAATGTTGTGTACTTTGTTTACGTACTCTAAATTGTTCTAGTGTGGCTTGGCCCGTCGCACATATCGTGTTGCGAATGAACTCGCAAACGTAGTATCCACATAAGTTATTGTCTGCTCCCTACTGGGCGCACTTTAATGAGAATAGAGAGTTCAATCAAAATAATAATCAGTAAAGCATGATATAATGGAATTGGGAGCAGAATAAAAGAGATACGAAGACCTAGATGGCTAGTATTACTTATATTTTGATTTACAAATTTTAGTTATTCTGACCATTCACCCACGGCCCTGCCCGTGAACCTTTTCCAAACCCTGTCCGGCAAATAAAATGGATAAAGGAGTAATTAATTACTTGTTGTCATGAAAGTTGCTTATCTAGTGCGATAATATAATTGAAATTACCTCTGGAGCATCTCTTTATAGTCTGACCATAGCTCTTGGTCTTTTCGTAACGAGTCCATGACAAGGACCTTTCCTGCGTCAACTTGAATGACTAGCAGAATAAAGTGGAACATGCGCACGCATTACTCATCATCAGTTACACTTAACATAGAGTAAGCCGAAACAGAATGTGTACAAGAGAGGGTAACACTCACGAGAAGTTGTAAGGCAATAGTATTTACCTTTTGGTTTGTTGTCTCAGTAAAGACCTTAGCAAGAAATCTTCTATTTGTCCGGGTTTGTGTTTTACCACTTGTTCATGAACTCTATTTGGGTCAACGAACCCAATGTCAAAAGGGCCTCCTTTCATGCATTCCATAACCTTTTTCATGCATAACAATATATACATATATGGTGAGCATATATATACATGCAATTAATGAATTGAATGAGCTGAGATAGAAATTACATAAATAGTACTTACACACAATAAGGGTTGATGGAAGCTTTGTCGAGTTCCTTCTGATTGAATAAAAAATGCAAGTCTTGAATATTGAAGGAGATCTCGTCGTCTCCGCACAAGAAAATCTGATCTCTTATATGCGCCGTAATCCATTCTTTATTTCTCGTCTTGCAGAAATCAAGGTACCACTTATGCAATCTCCACATCTTTGTTGGTAGATTCTTGAGCTCCTCTTTCTTGACGAGATTCTTCCCGTACTTCCATGGCTGTATTGGGTTGGCATCGCCTTTGGGCAATTGGTCTCCCATGATGTTCAAGTATGCAATGTAAGTCAATCACATCTCATTGGCCTTTCTTTGTAGCTCTTGCTCATAATCATTTACAGGAGGAACTATCCGTGTATAGAACACTTGGAGCGGGGCGCACGATTGGCTTTCCTGCTCTCCGAGCTAGGGAACTGTTTTCCGGGGTTCATGAATACTACATTCAGACTCCCTCCGCCTTGCATCCCCCTTTATAATCTGGCGCTCGTAGTCTGGCAAAAGTGGGGGTTCTGGTATTAAAAGATTATTGTAAAACTTCTCCACCACCATCGGATCTAGTTTCTCCTTTGGCTCGGCCCATTTAGGTGCAAAGAATTTCTTAACCTCTTCTTTCGAGATCATATTGTTCTCCTCGTCGCTGTGATTCCACGGTAATACCGGCAATGGCTTGGAGGAAGGCTGCGGGACGTAGTTTCTTGAACTCTTCGGCGTATGGTTTCCTGCAGATTTCTTCGTGGCAGTGCTCTTCCTCTTACGCTGACGCACAGGAGATGACTGGCGCGCCGGAGATGGCTGACGCGCTGGAGATGGCTGATGCGCAGGAGATGGCTGAAGCGCCGGAGACGGCTGACGCTGCGGAGACGGCAGGGGAGTATTCTGATGACCCGGAGACGGCTGAGGCGGCTCAGATTGCTGACGCTGCGGAGATGGCGGGGGTGCCAGTGGAATCCAATTTGGAAGCACGATGTGTTCCTTCTTCCAAAGAATGGTTGTTTTCACTACAAATTTGAGTTGAGTTTCCCCTTCACCTGTAGCATGGTCAAGTTGTGCTTCCTCATATTCCTTCATAACCTTATCCACCCCGACAATAGCATAGCCATCTGGAATCGGTCGGGAGTGGTAAGTTCCACCAGGTATAGGAGGTAAGGCATAGCCGACCGCCACCTTAATGGATAAGCCCATTAATCTCACATGTAGCTCAGAGAGTTCGCTCTCCGTGATCTCATCTACGGGGTATCGAGGACCCGCCATTTCAAGCATGGGCTGCACGTTCTCTGTGGAAGCCACGCTGCTTTTCCACGCAGAGTTTGGGCCGCCGGCAGCTTCTAATGCAGGCTCTTCATGCCGCTGAGATGGGCCGGTAGCTTGCTGGCTATTTTGTGCGTTCACTTGCGCCTGCAGCTCCCTAAGTGCATGTTCTATCTGTGTCATCTGGTCTGTATGCTCTTTTTCTTTTCTGCCGCGCCATCGATAAGAGTCGCCCCACGCGGTAAACCCATCCTTCCACGTCATACCCCTGTGCCTCGTGCTAGTCCAGGGTGTTCTTCTTTACCGATGGCGCGTGTAAGCTGGTCATTCTCTCTGTCGGGATGGAAGGTACTGGCGGTTGTTTCCTCGAATGTCGTGATGAGTTCATTGACGGGTTTGGCAAGAATTGTTGGGAAGATACACAATCCCGTTTCTAGGTCCAACTTTGCCCCGATTCCATAGAACCAAGTCTTTGCATGTAGCTCTCACCCATCTGTCTAGGGTGTGATCCCTCTATCGCGTAGGGCCTTCTCAGCTTCCTTCCACTTAGGCCTCTGAGATATGTAGCCACCTGACCCCGTCCTCTGGTGATATTCCTTCTTCTGGGCATTTAGCGTATTGGTTTCTGACCTCTTTGTAGCTATAGCATCTTCCTTATACGTCACAAATTCGGGCCAGTGAGGTCTTATCTTCACATAATATGCATCTTCGAAATCTAGAGTCTCCCCAGCTTTAACAAATTTGTTCAATTTTGTCTTCCAGTTGCGGAAAGCTTCAGCCATCTTCTTTAGAGTCCATTCTTTGACCTTTTACTTTATAACCGGTTTATTTTCATCCTTCTCTGGCGGTAGGTTGAAATTTAACAACATCGAAGTCCAAAGCGTTTCTTTGGATCTTTGATTGACAAAGGTACTGTCGCCCTTCTTTGGCTTATTCCAATATTCAATTGTGATTGGGATTTGGTCCCTAACAAGAACTCCAGCCTGACGTATAAATTTGTCTGCGGCCTTCTTGAGCTCCATCGGCCTGCCATCAATACAGACTGCTTCGATCATGAACTTTGCATGATCTTTCAACTAATGGCTCGCGCCTCGCATGCTCTTTTTTGTAGAAGAAGATTGTTGCTGGCTGTTCGATCCAGAGGGCTAAAAGAAGAAATAAGCATTAATTAATACATGTACATATATACAAATCAATCGGTGCAAGTCAGCAGAGGCTTAATCCATGCATATACCTCGATGGACTTTGTAATCACTAAAGTGCATTCACTGGAGTCGTCATCTTCTCCATGACTACTTGAGCTATCATCATGTCCCTCCAAGTTCAGATATTGTGAGGTATCCTCGTGGATCATGTTCTCCATTATTTCTTCCTCTTTAAGGTTTCTACTGAGTGGATCCATAGTTTATAAAACAATAATATTATCTAGAGTAAGAGAGTAAACATTCAAGTGGACTTGGATTCATACACAAATATACATATTATTCATACAAAAATACACAAATAAATACACAAAAATACACAAATGAAATTAAAACCCTAAACATGCTTGATCATTTTAAATGAGGTCCGAGGGGTCCAAACCCTAATTCGAAGAAACCCTAGATGCATATGAGAGGGTTCATTATGTTCTTCTAATTAAACTTGTCATGTAAGTTGATTAACAATGCATGATTATAGATTAAATAGACAGTTCTTATTTTTCTAAACATTTTTATATATTATTTGTATTTTTCTGACTTATAAATAATTAGTTATTGAATTTACAAGATTTAAATATTTTCTGGAATTATTAAACCACTTATTACGTCAGCCTCACGTCAGCACACCCTAACCCTTTTCTCACCAAAACAGGGGCTAGACACAGTGGCTCACGTGTGGGACCGGGGCCACGTCACAGCCACAAAGGCGCCACACGGGCTCGTCGGAGGATGCTGCAGACGGCGGCGGCTGGCGGCGCTATAGAGCGACCTAGGAAGCGAGTTCAACTCGGCGCAATGTGTCCTACCTAAAACAGGCGGCACCACTACCTAGGGGTCACCGGACCGACGTCAACAACGACGGCCAGGGGCGGCGCTTGCAGAGCAGCGAGGCGACGACGGCTCCGAGCGAGAGGGAGCGAGCGGAGGGGCGGGTGAGCACCGTGGGTCTACCAGAGGGGTCCGCAAGGCCGGGCGGGGTCGAAAACGGCGACGATGGTGACGGTGGTAGTCGTCGGGATCAGAGAAGAAGCGGTGCTTGGGGGTCGATTGCTGATGCCTCGCGTCGATTCTTGGACGAGGAAGAACAGCACGACGGCGGCGACGGATTGGGTAGGCGCGGCGGCAAAGGCGGCGTGGATGGGTGCGACAGCAATGGCTCCTCTCTCTGTGCTCCTCGATCTGGCTGGGGGAAGAGGAAGAAGAGGTGCGCGCTTTATACCCCCCCTTTAACACCGGTTCTAGCCACGAACCGGTGTTAAAGGGGGAATTCGTTTCGCGTGCGCACACCCTCCCGCCTTTAACACTGGTTCTAGCCATGAACTAGTGTTAAAGGGGGATGGGGAATTCATTTCGCGCACACCCACCCCCCCTTTAACACCGGATCGTGGATGGAACCGGTGTTAAAGGGGGGAATTTTTAATTCCCAAAAATAGGATAGAATTTAGAAAATTCATATCTTTTTCATTTCAACTCAGAAAAATATGAATAATATATTATAATTTTCATAAAAATAAGATATATCCATTCATATAAAAACATTTTATAGTACTGTATATGAATTTTTTTTAAATGATTAAAACACTTACATATGAATTTTGATTATTCAATTAAGACAAAAATAAAATAGTCAAATCCTAAAACTTTGAACTTAAGAAATATTAAGCATCTGAATAAGGAATATAACCATATTTTTAGAAAATTAAAATTAATTAGAGAAAATCATATTTTATTTTCTATTAATATTTTTTAATTGTTTGGATATTTAAATTTAGCATCTTTTGTATATTTTGGAATCTGACAAAACTTTCAACATGAAAAGTGTTTGCATTTGAATAATTAATCCTAAAACATTTTTTGTTTTTAAAAAATAAAATTCTAACTATTCAAACTAGTAAAAAATGGGAAAGGGCGGGCGGAATGCGCGGGAGGAAAAGGGCGGGAAGAAAATTTTATTATGATAGAACTGGAATTAAAGTACATAACTCAACTAACATTAAGTTACATAAAGCACGACTAAAAATTAAGATACATAGAAGAAATGAAAATTAAGATACATGGCCAGATTAAGTCACAATCAGCCGAACTTGTTTTGAAATGTTGGAGTGATTCAGTCATGCTCCTGCATACAGCTGTAATATTCGCCAATGTAGTAGTCATACTCGCCGCGGCCATCATCGCTATCGTCGTCGGGGTCACCATAGTTGAACCTTAAAGGCTGAGTACGCGTGGGTTGGACTTGAGGGTAGCGCGGGCGGGGGTTAGAGTCGGCGGCCGTGTCGTAGGCCATGATGCTCTAGAGAGTCCGGCCGTGCCACCATAGTCGACGGACCGGACTCGTTGAAGTTCGGAGGAGGTGGGACGTCCTCCTCGTTCCTGGCGAGCACCCTCTCACGCCGATCACCGAAGAAGGCTTCCCAAGTCGGAAAATAGTCGGGATGCCAGTTGGGATTCCTCCGCTGCTCCGGTGTGAGCTCGAAGTAGTAGTGGTTCGTTATGGCCATCCGGCGTGCCACACCTAGATGGATAGGACAGAACCGGCACGCCTCGACGCTTCGCACGACCAGAGTCCGGCGGGTAGGGGTAGTTTGAGGCGCAAAGCGCCTCCGTCTCCCTGGGGGTTAGTGGTACGGTGGAAGCCATGGAAAAGAGTAATGAGGTTGCAGATATGAGTCTAGAGATGTGCAATGACAATGGAGGCCAATCCTACATATATATATAGTGAGAAATGATGGGAAGAAAACTGGCGGGAAGAAATGGCAGGAAGAAAAATGGCGAGAAGAACTGACGGAAAGAAAATGGCTCATTTAATACATATAATGTTAACGGAAGAAATATGACATTGATTTCCATGTTAAGATACATATGTGTGCCAAAAATGACTCATTTAATACATATAGTCAATCTTATGATCACGTCGGTCGTAACCATGGAGTATCAGCACCGTTTAACAGGATGGTTGGGTCGGTCTTCACTTTAAAGGGCATAATTTCATCAAACTTATTATAATCTTCTGACATGTCTGTCTTGTCCTCCACTCCCACGATGTTTATTTTTCCTGGAAGAACTATGTGACGCTTTGGCTCATCGTGTGATGTATCTGTTTGCTTATTTTTTTTTCCTTTTTTCGGTTTGGTAGACATGTCCTTCACATAGAAAACCTGAGCCACATCAGTGGCTAAGACGAATGGTTCGTCTAAGTAACCAAGATTTTTGATATCCACCGTTTTCATTCCGTACTTCTTGTCTACCTCGACCCCTCCTTCTGTCAGCTTGACCCATTTGCACCGAAACAAGGGGACCTTAAAATTAGTTCCATAGTCAAGTTTCCATATCTCCTCTATGAACCCATAATATGTGGTCTTTTGTCCATTTTCTTCTGCTGCATCGCAGCGGACACCACTGTTTTGGTTGGTGCTCTTTTAATCTTGGCCTATCGTGTAAAATGTATTCTCATTTATCTCGTACCCTTGGAAAGTACATACAGTCGAAGATGGTGTCCTGGCCAACAAGTACATCTAATCTCCAACAGTCGTGTTATTCGTGAGAAGTCTTTACAGCCAGCCACCAAAACTCGCCATGTGTTCACTTCTAATCCATTCATCAGACTTCCCCAGTTGTTTGAGGCGTATAAAATTCTTGTGTTCATTGATATACGGGGCAACCAAGATAGATCTTTGTAAAACTGTGTAATATGCTTGATTGAGAGAATGCCCGTCCCTAGATATTATTGCTTTACATCCTAGGGTACCCTTTCCACGCAGTCTCCCCTCATGTCGTGATTGTGGAACATCAATCGCCTTAAGGTCAGGAATAAAGTCAACATAGAACTCAATGACCTCCTTTGTTACATAGCCCTTGGAGATGCTTCCTTTTGGGCTAGCACGGTTATGAACATATTTCTTTAAGACTCCCATGTACCTCTCAAAGGGGAACATACTGTGTAGAAATACAGGACCAAGAATGGTAATCTCTTCTACTAGGTGAACCAAGAGATGCGTCATAATATTGAAGAAGGATGGTGGGAACACCAACTCGAAGCTGACAATACATTGGGCCACATCTGTTTGTAACCCTGGTAGGCTTTCTGGATCGATTACCTTCTGAGATATTGCATTGAGGAATGCACAAAGCTTCACAATGGGTACTCAAACATTTTAAGGTAGAAGACCCCTCAATGCAATCGGAAGCAATTGCGTCATAATCACGTGGCAGTCATGAGACTTCAGGTTTTGGAATTTTTTCTCTGACATATTTATTATTCCCTTTATATTCGATAAGAAGCCAGACGGGACCTTGATACTGCTCAGGCATTCAAAAAAATTTCCTTCTCTGCTTTGGTAAGAGTGTAGCTGGCAGGAGTTAAGTGGCGTCCTTTACCCTTCTCGTTCTCAGGATGCATAGGATTTTCAGGTTCTTTCATACGTTGTTGGTCTTGCCATGCTTCCGGTGTATCTTTTGTCTTCCCATACACTCCCAGGAACCTAGAAGGTTCACGCAAAGATTCTTCGTCACGTGCATCACGTCGATTGAAGAGCGGACCTCTAGGACTTTCCAATAGGGTAGGTCCCAAAATATGGATTGCTTCTTCCACATGGGCGCGTGTCTAGCATCGTCATTCGGAACAGATTAACTGCCAGGACCTTTTCCAAAGATTACTTCTAGGTCCTTGACCATACCAAATACCTCCTCTCCGGTACGGAGGACATGCTTCGTCCGGGGTTCTGCCAGACGTTTGAAATGGTTGCCTTTCTTTCTTACGGGATGCATGTTCGGAAGAAATCGACGATGCCCTAGGTACACAACCTTCTTACATTTATCCAAAATATACACTTTTAGTATCATCTAAACAGTGCGTGCATGCTTTGAATCCCTTGTTTGTCTGCCCTCAAATGTTACTAAGAGCGGGCCAATCATTGATGGTTACGAAAAGCAACGCTCGTAGGTCAAATGGCTCCTCTTTGTGCTCATCCCACATATGTACACCTGGTTTGGCCCACAGCTATAGAAGTTCTTCAACTAATGGCCTTAGTTACACATCAATGTCGTTGTCGGGTTGCCTCGGGCCTTGGATGAGCACTGGCATCATAATGAACTTCCGCTTCATACACAACCAAGGAGGAAGGTTATAGATACATAGAGTCACGTGCCAGGTGTGGATGCAGCTCGCTCCCAAAAGATTCATGCCATCGTATTTAGACCAAACCTTAAGTTCCTTGCGTCATGTGCGAAGTCCGGTACTCTCGCCGATCGTTTCTCCACTATGACCCATCAGCGGGGTGTCTCAACATCGCGTCTTTCTTACGGTCTTCCATGTGCCATCGCAACAACTTGGCATGCTCTTTGTTTCTGAAGAGACGTTTTAACCGTGGTATTATAGGAGCATACCACATAACCTTGGCAGGAACCTTCTTGGGGCCTCGTCTGATCTTATACCGCAGTGCAGTGCATAACGGGCATGCATCCAAATTCTCATACTTCTCACCGCGGTAGATGATGCAGTCATTAATGCAGGCATGTATCTTCTGCACGTCTAATCCTAGAGGGCAGACAGCCTTCTTTGCTTGGTATGTACTGTCGGGCAATTCATTATTTCTTGAAAGCATATTCTTCATTTTTACCAACAACTTTCAAAATACGCTGTGAGTGACATCGTTTTTTGCCTTTCATTGCGGCAAATCCAGTGTGGTACCTAGCTTTTTGTGGCCATATTCGCAAGTTGGGTACAACAATGTTTTGTGATCCTTTAACATCGGCTCCAGCTTCTGCTTCTCCTTTTCAGTTTCATATTCTTCCTTTGCATTAGTAATGGTCCGACCAAGATCGTCATCAGTGGGCCCATCTGCTGCCTCTTGATCTTCATCTACCCCCTTTGCAGTATCATCGTATTCAAAATACATGTTATGATAGTTGTCATCATCCTCTTCTTCTTCGTTGTCTTCCATCATAACCCCTCTTTCTCCGTGCTTGGTCCAACAATTATAACTGGGCATAAAACCGGACCGAAGCAGGTGGGCGTGAATGGTTTTGGTATTTGAATAGTCTTTCTTGTTCTGACACTGAACACATGGACAACACATAAAACCATTGTGATCATGGTTTGCCTTAGCCACAACGATGAAATTTTGGAGGCCCGTAATGTACTCGGAAGTGCGTCGGTCACCGTACATCCATTGCCAGTTCATTTGCATTATATAATTAATTACGCATATCAAAAATCATTATAGTACATCATGGATTAATAGGGAGATGACCACTTTTACAGTACATCAATGACACATGAAAGGATAAAGTTGCCGACCTCGACCGAGGAGGAAAGAGCAACGAGAAAACTTAATTCGATCTCTCGAGCATTTCACCGAACACCTCTTGTGCATAGGAAGAAAACACAAACTAGCACACCTCTCACCCTCTTTGCTAAGCTCCAAAATGAGAGAGTAAAACAATGAGAGAGATGGGTGGGATGCGGTGTATTATATATAGACGCACACCCTTTAACACCGGTTCAAGCCATAAACCGGTGTTAAAGGGGGTGCACGGCGCGGTGGGGTAGGCCCTTTAACACCGGTTCGTGGCTCGAACCGGTGTTAAAGGTGGTGGGCTTTTTTGCTTTCTGAATCACACCGGTACGGGCGTCCCCTTTAACACCAGTGTTAAAGGACAATTTAGACCTCAACTAAAGGCCTCATTTTTACCAGTGAATTGTGGAACATGAATCTTAAAACAACAGATCAATGATATAGACATACACGTTATTTAATGTGCACGCTAGAAAAACCCCATCTCTAAAACATCTGCTAAATGGGTAATAGCAAAAAAATGGCAATTTAGGAGGGTTAACACTAGAATTCGTACAATTGTATATGTAAATTTCGTTTACACTGAGACTGAGCTACACTAAAAGTTGGAGTGATTCTACTATCCTCTGTGCGGGACGTATCTACGACCCCTCGCTGAAAAAATGAGGCTAAACAGGCGGTAGCCGCGCGACGTCCGTGATGGGCTCGGTGTCGGAGCGGCAGACCGGGCAGGTCGAGTGCGCGTCCAGCCAAGGATCGATGCAGTCCACATGGAACAGGTGCAGGCACGCCGGCAGCAGCCGCACCGTCTCACCGAGCTGCAGCGCGCCGAGGCACACCGAGCAGGTTGCCGTCTCCTCCCCATCACCGCCCGTCTCGGCGGTGTCCTTCACCGAAGGGCCGTACGTGAACGCCGGCTGCCGGGCCGCCGGGCTGGAGGCGCTGACCCGGCGAGTCTGCGGCTCGTCGTCGTCGCCATAGCGAGGATCCAGTGGTGCCCGTGCGGCGGCGGCCCAGGCCTGGCCCCCCGCGCGAGCGCGAGCGCGGCTGTCGCGGCGCCCCTTGCAGAGGCTGTAGAGTACAGAGAGTACTAGCAAGGAGGCCACGAAGCCGAGGATGATGCCAGCGATGACCCCGCCTTCAGCCGAGAACTTGTTCTCAGACTTTGGCGATGGTGGTGGACGCCGTGGCATCCATGGCGGCGGCGGCTGACTAGGAATGGATGGGACGGCCGGGGGCAAAGCTTGCTCCATAACCTCCATTGGCAGACATACTAGCTAGTGTTATTTGCTGCACGGTTTTATACTTGTACGTTTTTTAGCAAATTGCCGTCAGCTTGCCAAATGCGCGTCTAAGGAATGTGAAGATACGGTTCGTTTGCCGCCGGCGATTGTGCGGCAACGTTTTGTCAAGATCGTTCATGTGAACGGGATGCGGAGATTAAACTAACTATAAAGAATATCAGGCAGGATAAAAGAAGCACTGCATCTAGCTTGTTTTACTTGATGACTGCTAGTGAAATGGCATATGTGACAGTTTTGTTATTTGGGGATCAGGTTGAAACATTCCGCAGGATCGTGTTGATCACTGAAGGAGGAGATGCGGTAGCGAGAATCTACCAAATGGGATGGTCACGACCGTCTTCTGATGGCTGGTTGGATGTAAGCAGTTAGCACTTAGCAGATGAAAATGATGAAGGCATGGGCATCACGACCGTGTTACCTAGTAAAGAACATTCCCGTTTTAAGGTAATCGTCAAGCATGAAAGCTAGGTCATTCCGTACGGGACAAAATGATGAATCTATCCCCTGGAAGGCGCTGTACGTACTCAGATATTTGCGTTTCGTGCCAGGTCTTGTGTTATTTATGTTGAAATAACTTGCAACTTCCGTATTACTTCAATCCAACTAAAATCATCACAATACGATTCCTAGGATTAACCGGCATAGGAAGATTAGACATGCAACCGTAAGAAAGACATATTTCTAGCACATCTAGCTCAAAATCATATGCAGTAATCAAGAAGGAAAATAGTAATGTGTCAAAAAACATGTACGAGCTGGTCAATGGCGTGTCAAAAAGCATCGTAAGAGACTTAATTATCGGCGTCATCTGACATGTCGTAGTCGAGGTGGTCGTTCAAAGGCGATGTAGATGAACTTGAGCATCCTCATTGAGACACTCCTCAAAAATCTTATCACCCCTCTCCCAATGCAGGATCACATACATAGATAAGATTCTGGAGGCATGTTTTTCTTGGGACGGCCGTGCATGCAATTGGCTGGATGGAGTAGCATGGAGCAGCAGTGGTGTGGAGCTAGCGACACCTTTGGTGTAATGTTGAAGCCCTTCGATCAGTGGAAGAGCAGTTCATTAGCTGTGGGGTCATCTGACCGCACATTCTTTTGAAAAGCCCTTTAGTATATATATATTTATGAATTGATCTCTGGTAGCTAGGCTCTCACAGGTTTTTGTCGCCAGCTCCGCTATTGCCTTTGATGACTGTAGAATTGTGCAACACTGTTTTGAACTGTTTGGTCCTAGGCTATGCTCAATCCTATCTCCGCCCTTGGAGAATAACACAGTGAGATGAAACGGCGGTGGTGTGAGAGGTGGTGTGAGAGCAGGAGGGAGGCATATGCAATCTCGTTGCTGGTGATGGCTAGGGTTTATGTCCACATGCTTATATACTATTCTTCATGTAAGACGTGTGGAGTAATCCCATGTTCGAGTTATTTACATCACAAGAATTAGAGAATTTGAAAATCCCAAACGACAAAAATAACGTGCAATGAGCATGAGTCTCAGAATGCCATTCACGGAACACGGCGGGTGGCTGGGGAGGTCATACCTCTTCTCATGCCTCAGAGAGTGATACAAAAATCCCTTACATAAGGTTGAAAGAAGGTTCAACTCTCACTCAACAAGCAACATGAGATTGAAATTAAGTGTACCTCTTTCCATGCTAGAATGAGCTTAGAAATTTAATTGTACTATGGGCCTAAGGCCCACAAGAAAATTCCAACAAATTATGGTGATGGATTTGATCACTGATAATGATAGATGATGGCGAGATGGACCATAGTAGTCCCAAGAAGAAGGCTATCGTCAGTGTTCTCCTTTGTAAAAAATTACCTGTCCAACCAGTATTATCTGTTTTCGTAAATACCAGGTTTGAATATCAGGTGAGATTTTTCAAATGTGTTGAAAAATTCAGTCAAAGTTTGTTTAAATTCATTATATTTTAGCAAAGTACTAAAATACTAATTTATTTTGTCTAGTATTAAGTTCCAGCGGGGGTCACCGGAAACCCGGTTTTGGCCATAATTTCGGAAATAGCAGCTAAGAAAAAAAGTCCCTATGCAGTCTAAAGAAGTGGCCTATGAACTATTTCTTTGCCTTTTATCATTTACTTTTTTTGTTCCAAATTATAAAATATTTTAGCCTTTTTCTAAAATAGCATGTCAAAACATCTTTTAGGATTTAGATCAAAATAAGCAAACCTTTACCTACACGCTAGAAAGGGTCTAGAGATACATGTGTTTTAGAACAAAAGCTAAAACATTTTATATTTTAGAAAAGGAGGGAGTATTATGCAAGATTGTTCCGCATCCATATTAGTTGACTCTAATTTAAATGTATTTAGACAAATTTTAATAATAAATATATTTATATCTAAACAAATTTGAGTCAACTAATATGAATCGAAGAAAGTATTATTTAATTGGCAGGTCTATTTGTTTGTGCGTGGCCGGCAACGGAACGGTTACGTCGTCAAGGTCATTCGTGTGGATGTGATGTGGTCTAATTAAACATCAGGAGGTAGAAAGAAGCCTCCACTTGTTGTACTTATTGGTAGTGAAATTGTCATATGTGATGTAGCTTTCCTGTTGGATCATGTTGACGAAAGGAGTAGAGATGTGGTTATTATGGTATATACTACTTCATCCGTTCCGGAAATAATTGAACCTAAGATACATATAAATTTAGACAAATTAAAGTAAATTATTTTCAAATGGAGTGAGTAGTAACTAGCTAGAATATCTCTAGTGGGATAGTCGAGCATTTTCAGATGGAGCAAGGTGGACGTAAACAATTAGAAGATGAAAGATGGAGACAATTACCATGGTCTAGGGTAAAGTACATTACTTTCTTTAACTTAGTTGGAAGCAAAGCCGGATAATCTGTACTACAAAATGTGGAGATGGAGACATGTGAAGGTTTAGTAGATGCTTCTGGTGCTAATAAGTTGATGTAGTCTTAGGTCTTAGTACTCTTCCGGTGTTAGCAACCATGTTACATCCGAGAGTGAAGGAGGGAAGGGTACTGATGCTACAAAAAGGGAGACCTTTGGGAAGGTCTCTTCACATGCGTGCGAGTCGCTTCTTTGTACGACGTGTGACGCGTTTTCAGCAAACCAGCTTCCGTTTTGTATGTGCGGTCCGACCTTTCTAGTTTAATTAGCGTGTACATATGTTCTTTTTAAATTTTTTCTGCGTGTTCTATGGCTCAGCTTTGCCTCGAATCAGGACGCTTGTGGCACATAAAATTTTCATAAACATCTTGAAGAGGGTGCATTGGTCATAGTGCCAGTTTGTCGTCGTCCCCCCCCCCCCCCCACACACACACACACTTTGCCGTAGCGCGTTCTATGGCTCGCTTCGCCTTGAATCAAGAAGCCTATGACCATCAAAGTATAAAAGTACAAGTGTACTAAGAGAAAAAATACACAGAAGTACAAGTATATGCAGATCCAAAGTGCACGGAAGTACAATTATGCTCACAGCGAAAGTATAATTGTACTCAAAGTCAAAATACACAAAAGTATAACTCTACTCAGAACCGAAGTACACGAAAGTACAAATATACTAAAAGTGAAAGTACGCAGAACAACAACTGTATTAAGAGGAAAAGTACAGGGAGGTACAAGTATATGCAGATCCAGAGTATATGAAGGTATATTTATGCTCAGATGCAAAGTTTAACGGAAGTACAACTGTATTCAAAGTCGAAATATATGAAAGTACAAATCTACTCAGAGCCGAAATACACCAAACTACTAATGTAGCAAGAGTGAAAGTACACGAAACAACAATTATACTAAAAACGGAAGTACACGAAAGTACAAGTTTACTCACAAGTACAAAAAAGTACTACTGTACTCAGAATCAAGTACATGAAAGTAATACTATACTAAGAGACAAAATATAAAAAAGTACAAGCATACTCACTGTCAAAGTATACGGAGAACTAAAATAGTCTAAAGTACGAACGCAACAGGTTGGAAAGTAAAAAAAAAAGTCATTTCAAAACCTATCAACATGAGATTTAGTTTTGAAGCTCTTGTCACGAGAGATCAAAATTAAAAATGGTTTATAATTTAGACAAACGGTTCTCAAAATATTTTATTTTAATTTATTGGATTTAAAAAATAAAAAGAAAAATCTATACTCTCGCCCTCCTATATTTTGCTCTCTCTCATCCTGGAAAGACCGTGCGAAGAAGAAGCCGTTACTTGATGCAAAGACAAGGTGCGGGACGCGGATAATGCAAAGATCGGCCTTTTTTGTTTTTTTGAATTTCCAGAGACGGGAACCATCTCTTCAAGCGAGACAATGACACGGCCTAACGGACATAAAAGGTCCAACTCGCGTTTTCTTGGGCCGGAATGGCAACGGCCCACGAATAAAGGCTAGGACACCACAACACTAATTAAAAAGAGAAAAAAGAAAAGAAAAAGAAAAGTATGGAGTGGCCCATGTGAAACTGTGAAAGGGAAGGGAGACAGGTTCCATATAAGAAAAGATACTTTTCTACGGCGTACAGTGTTGTTGATTTAGGAATTAATAAATATTAAAAAAAATCTGAAAACAATCAAGTACCTAGAGAGTTAGGTGTGAAAAAATAGATGTTGGAAATCGGAGTGACAATGATTCTCCTGTTCTAGGAGCTCTGGGGGCCGAAAAATTGATCCAGAGGACGAGCTCAACAGAGCCTGCTTTTAAACTTTTCTAAAAAGCAAGAAAAAATTCGAAAAAATACCTATATGTAGAAAACAGTTTGAAATACTAGTCTACAAATTTTCAATGTATTTCGGGCATAGAAAAAAAGAAGGCTCATTCAAAAGTGTCACTTTTCTGCTGAGGTCAAAATACAAATCATTTTCACATAAAATTTTGAGTGCTTATTATTATAAAACATTATCTACATCCTTTTTTAATATTTAAATTTAAACTTTTTGAAAGAAAAAATAAAGTCCACCATGGTGGACGGGCTCGAAATTGATGTTCTCCCCCGTGGGCGATAGTTGTATTCCATAATTGAATAGAAATTTTCAACGTTTTTAAGCAAGCTGTAATAATAAGTAAAAATCTAATACTGTATCACCTTGCTTCTAGGATCGCGCCGGACACAGTCGAGCCTGTGCTACTAAGCTACTCGTGGAGGAAAAGATAAAAACTAAACAGGCGGTAGCCGGGCGACGTCCATCTCCATTGACGCATCCGAGCGGCACAGCGGGCACGTCGAGTGGGCGTCCAGCCACGGGTCTATGCACTCGGCGTGGTACAGGTGCAGGCACGCCGGCAGCAGCCGTACCGTCTCCCCGAGCTGGAACGCGCCGAGGCACACCGAGCACGCGGCCGCCTCCTCGCCGTCGTCCGTCACGTTGTGCTTCACCGTAGGGCTGTACGTGAACGCCGGTGAAGAAGCCGCCAGGCTAGAGGCGCTGGCCCTGCGGAGTTGCTGATCGTCGTCGTCGCGCGCGCGGGGTGGCGACCACGGCCGAGGGGCAACCGCGGTCGCCGCTGCCGCGGCGCCAGCGCGGGCGCGACTGTCACGGCGCCCCATCCAGATGCTCCACACTAGACTGAACAGGAACAAGGAGGCCACGAAGCCGATGATGAGGCCAGCGATGACGCCGCTTTCAGCCGAGGAATTGTGCATTGGACTTCCTTTGGACGGCGGCGGACGCCACGGTGGCTCTGGGCTGGAAACAATGGTGCGGATGCCCGGGGGTTGGGCTGGATGTGGCGATGCCATCTGTGGAGATGCAAACTCTAGAGTGCTATATGGATCGTTGATTGCTTGCTGCGGTTTGGTTTTATGATCACGAGTTCTCGAGTAGAATATACGGCCGGATAAATGGACATGATTAGCACGTCCTTTGGTCGTGTGTGGCCGGCAGCGGTGCGTTTACGTACGTTGCCATTGTCGTTCGTGTGGATGTGATGTGTGGTGTCTAATTAAACATCAGGATGTAGAAAGAAGCCTGCACTTGCTGTACTTATTGGTAGTGAAATTGGCACATGCGATAGGTTTCTTCCTGTTGGATCATCATGTTGACCAAAGGAGCAGATGAAGTATCTAGCTAGCTAGCATCTCTCAAATGGAGCGGGGTGGACGTATAAACAATTAGCACATGAAAGATGCCAAGATGGTCTCGGATCAACACGGCTTGGGCCTCACCATTAACCAACCTGCACATCACATGTGATACTTTAATTGCTTCGAGCATAAAACCAGTCACGCTTTAATATGACTTCTTTTTTAAAAAAAATGGGCGCTTTATTACTTAACGTAAGTTTACACCCGGCCTCTGCATAGCTAGGATGCACACAGCCGATCAATCACACAGTCTCGGACCAAGGCAATAAAAACGGGATTACAAAATAATATAAATGAAAACACAGTTCTTCAAACTAGCTAAGGAAGATCTATCCATAGCGCTTGCTGCCATCCATGCCGGGAGAAGATATCTCGCGCCGTATCCTCCAGCCGCCTACAGCCCTCCGCAAACAAGTCGCGGAACTCCATTCGTTGTAGAGAAGTCCATGATCGGAGGACAGTCGTAGCTCGATAGATAACCTGCAAGGGAGAAGATACAACATTATTAAAAACCTTGTCATTTTTACATAGCCAAAGCGACCAAATAATGGCAAGCGCTCCCACCCTAAATAAAGTCCCATATTTATCCTCAATCCTATTCATCCAGTTGTCAAATACATTGACTACCGATCGAGGAGGAGATAAACCAGAGGCTATTTGGATGATTGACCATATAACACGAGCAAATTTACAATGGAAGAATAAATAACGTATTGTCTCATTATGGTGACAAAATACGCATTCAGTGCTACCATGCCAACTCCTCCTAACAAGATTATCTTTTGTGAGAATCACCCCTTTACGGAGATACCAAGCGAATATCTTTGTTTTAAGGGGTACCCTCATCTTCCAAATTTTACTATTGTCATCGACTGGAATATTAGGTTGGATCAAAGCTCTAGAAAATGAATCAACAGAAAATTTACCTCTATGTAGTAATTTCCACTTGAATTCGTCCATTCCCTTAGATAGCTGTATTCTGGATAATCTCACTAAAAGATTATTCCAAGACACCAGTCTAGGACCTAAGAGACTTCTTCTGAAAGACACATTAGGAGGATTGGTTTCCATTACCTCTGCGAGAGTATCCCCTTTGTGCCTAACAATCGAGTATAGAGCTGGATATTGTTCACGAAAAGAATTTTGGCCAAGCCATTTATCTTTCCAGAACCTAATATGTGAACCATCCTTAATATTAAAATTGCCAAAACGGAAGAAATGCTTTTTGGAAGCCATTAGCCCAGCCCAAAAGTGTGAGTCACCTGGTTTCCAAACCAGTTTAGACACCACTTTTGAGCCAACATATTTCCTCCATAGAATGGTTTACCATACCCCTTCTTCGGTAAGAAGTTTGTATAACCATTTACCCAGTAATGCGGTGTTTTTGAATTTTAAATCATGTATGCCCAATCCACCATATTCTTTGGGTCGGCAAACGATATTCCATTTGGCCAGTAGATATTTCTTTTTCTCACTATCCCCCTGCCAAAAGAATCTTGAGTGGAAATAGTCCACTTTTGACAGGACACCTTTTGGTAACTGGAAGAATGAGATCATATACAGTACCATGTTGGTGAGTACTGAATTAATGATTATCAGTCTTCCACCAAGGGATAGCAATTTACCTTTCTAACTATTAATACGTTTCTAGAGTCTTTTCTTGATGAGTTTCCATTCAGCAATCGTGAGACGCCGATAATGTATCGGCATTCCTAGATAATTGATTGGAAAATTCCCCTGACCACAGCCAAAGAGATCGGCATACAAGTGGGCCTCATCTTTAGCCTCGCCAAAACAATGCAAGTCACTCTTATGGAAGTTTATTTTCAATCCAGAGAGCTGCTCAAATGCTGATAGTATTAATTTCAGATTCTTGGCTTTCTCCAGATCATGTTCCATAAATAGTATTGTATCATCGGCGTATTGAAGAATAGATAGTCCACCATCAACAAGATGTGGAACCAATCCTTCAATTTGGCCATCAGTCTTTGCTCTCTCAATAAGGATAGCCAGCATATCTGCCACTATATTAAATAGTATAGGAGATAGTGGATCCCCTTGTCTCAGCCCTTTTTTGGTCTGGAAGTAATTACCTGTGTCATCGTTGACATTTATGGCAACACTTCCACCAGACACAAAAGACTATATGAGAGCGCACCACTCTTCTGAAAAACCTTTTATACGGTGTGTTTGCTGTAGGAAAGACCAATTAACTTTATCATATGCCTTCTCAAAATTAATCTTGAACAATACACTATTTAGTTTTTTAGAGTGCAGTTCATGTATCGTTTCATGCAGGATTACAACTCCATCTAAGATGTTTCTCCCTTACATGAAAGCAGTTTGAGAAGGGCGAACAACATGATCAGCCACTAAATTCAGTCTAATTGTAGCAACCTTTGTAAAAAATTTAAAACTAACGTTAAGAAGGAAGATTGGACGATATTGCTGTATACGTTCTGCGTTGTTAACCTTAGGTAGTAAAATAATGTTGCCAAAATTTAACCTGAAGAGGTCCAGCTGACCAACTTGCAAAAACTCAAACAAACGCATCAAATCCACCTTGATAACTTCCCAATTTTTTTGATAAACTCTGCTGGAAAGCCATCAGGCCCTAGCGCTTTGTTATGTTCCATTTGGAAGGCAGCCTTCTTAACCTCCTCCTCAGTATAAGGGGCAGTCAGAAAGTTGTTTTCCTCAATAGAAACCTAAGGAATATCCTCCGTCCGGGACTCATCCAACAAAAAGGAATTTTCTGGTGGTGCCCCAAACAAGGATTTATAGTAGTTGGTAACATAAGATTTAAGATACTGCTGTCCTTCTATCGTTCCTTCATCCTGAATTAGAGAGTGAATAAGTTTCTTTTTATGCTTGCCATTTGCAATAGCATGGAAGTATCTTGTATTCTCATCTCCTTCAAGGATGAATTTAGACTTAGAACGTTGGTACCACTTGAGTTCTTCCTCACGCAGAAGTCTGGCAATTTCTGCATTCGATTGCTTTTTAAGCTCAATCTCTTGTGCAGTCAATAACCTAAGCTCCGCTAAGGCCTCCAAGTCATTAATAATAGCAGAAAGGCATATTTTTTTCTTTTTAAGAATACCAGCAGTATGTCTAGCCCACCCACGGAGGAATTTGCGCAAGGCACGCATTTTGTTGTTCCAACATTGTATAGGTGTGCGACCACTAACTGGTTTTTCCCAAATAGCCTTCACCAGTTCATAAAAACCATCACGATCAATCCATCCCAGTTCAAACTTGAAACTGTTTTTGGATTTTCATGGTGGTATTCCGACAGATAGCAGTAATGGAGCATGATCCGACAAAGCCTCAATACGCTCTAGAGCACGAATAGTTACCATAGGAAATTTATCTTTCCATTCGGTGTCCATAAGCACCATATCTAATTTTTTCGTATGTAGGCTCCAGAAGATTATTAGCCCAAGTAAACTGTCTTCCTAACATTGTAACCCCTCTTAAGTCCAAGATGTCAAGGACAACATTAAACATGAAAGGCCAATGTTCAGCAAACCGGCCCCGACTTTTCTCATGAGGGAATCTTAGCAAATTGAAATCCCCACCTATAAGGATAGGATAGGGATTGTCCTTAGCTAGATATACCAACTCACTAAAAAATTCAGCTTTATAAACATCCTGGGCAGCCCCGTATACGGTGACTAGAGACCAAACGAAATCATCAGCCTTATTCCGGATATGGAGTTTAATAAAAAAATCTCCAACCAAACTGGCTAAGATTTCCATAGGAAGTTCTGAATCATAACCATCCTCTGAGCCCTGTGGTACTGCATACCTAATATCCAAAGTAGGATCGGGTATAGGTTCAGGTCCTGGTGAATAAGGATATGGTATAAAAGATTCAGGATCTATTGGTATATCCTTAAAGATAGGTGTTGTGCTACTACCTGCTTCCTTCTCTAACTGGAATGCTAACTGCTTCCTCCTTTCCGGATCAGTTAGATCTTCTAACATATCATTTTTATCTTCAACAATCACTTGATGTGTCTTATAAAAAGACGCAACGAGTGTTCGGTATCTATCCACAAACTTGGAAGCTAACTTAGGATGCTTCTTAACCAAAGTAAGATGATCCGGTATAGGCTCCGAGTCTATAGAATCATGAGGTATCACAGAGAATGTGCTACCTTCTAACTCCTTGGTTTTATGTTCCCAGATATTAGCTATTGCCTCCACGACAGCAATATGATATGCTGCTAAATGACTCCTACCTTATCCTATAGGTAGATCGTGATATAATCCATGCTCCTCTGGGAGTTGGATACTCACACGATACTTGGATAACATACAACCATCAAGGTAAGAGATAGTGTTCACTGGAATTCTAGTTGGACAACTAAAGATCTTTAAAAGTTGACGAAGTTGGTCTGTGAATGATCCTTGATAATCAGCAAGAGTCTCCTCTTTCCTTACCAAAGGCTGTTTTGGAAACTTTGGTGCCATATCTCTGTATATCAGAAAAATAGTTTTGATTAGTATCCAATAATATATTGCATCATAACAAAGAATTATCGCACTAAAATATATAAAGGAATATTCTCATTTGAATACCCATTATATTACGTTTAGGGAATTCTTTATCGTTGCTACACTTCCTACAGGTAATACCCTTTACTAGGTTTCCAACCTAAGGTCAAAGCAATTTGCTCTGATACCAACTGTGGTGACCCAGCATACCACTGCATGTGTAGTACACTATAGTCATTGACATGACATCCACAGAACACCGTTCCGTAAATATCACATCCCTCAGAGTGGTACAACAGAAATATTGAGGGTCCATATTACAAACATACACACGTTATTATTATTACAATACCGGAAGTTCAAGACTTCCAAAAGATTCAACTTACAAACCAAAATATAAGTGTTTCAGAGGAAGTTTCAAATTTAAAACTTAAACTCCAAATTGAGCTCAGCAACTTATTTTTATATATTGTTCATGATGCTCGGCTCAAGTGGTTACTAGAACTATAGTAATTATTATGACTCCTGGAATTCTCCTCCGTAGACGATGTTGTAATCCTCCCCTTCTACGGCTCCATACAAGTTGGGCTCTTCATAGAAGACCTTCTCTTGATTCTCAGATGCGTACATTGGAGTACCTTCGGAATTCTCAGAGTCTAAGCAAGGATTCAAAGGAAAGGATGAGTAACAGCGTTACCCAATAAGTTCATTATATGCAAGGTAGAAAGTTTGATGCTCTAACTACCACCTTGGACTATAAGTCCTAGGCATTATGCAATTTTTCGTAAATCTTTCTTCAAAGATTGTTTTTATTATGAAAAATCTATGACCATCAGCCTTTACAGGTTGACCAGAACTTTCATGGAGTTCCTTTCCTGCCGCGTTCGTAGCTCCTTCCCGGAATAGGGAGTATCAAGGTACAGTTCTTACACTCTGCAGAGGTGCGTTACTTTTCCCATGAGAGATCAACTCCTTGTTGCACAACCGGGCGTACTTTCCCGTCCACAATTCCATGATATGGGGCCCAGTAGTTGGTCCAAGCAAATCATTGCCCTCTATGCGACCTCATATGTCTGCATGATCCTTCGGCTAGCTCACCTTCGCTAAGCCCCCTTTCGGGTAGGATAAAACCCAGATGAGTTTCCGAAGACTCTATGACCTAGTGATGCCCGGATTAGTACCATTTACATGGACTATCTCCCTAAACACCATTCATAGATAATATAGACACCAAAAGTGTGGAGCGTAAGGGTGCCCACCCATATGTTGGATCCACACAAGGAATCACAACGTCACGTTAAGGTCGTCTTGCCTCCATACAAGAGGAAAATGATACAGCTGACTTCTCTGTCCCATTCCAAATCTCATGGTTAACGCGTAATATATGGCGCTAGAATCACTGATGTCATGGTTTATTAATCCCTAATTGTTCATCATTATTGCAATTAGAACCGTAAGTTCTATTGCTTCATCATATCATCACTTATGATGATATCTAAGATTTAGTATCTTGAGAAAATAGTGTTTACTTTTTCTATAGTATAAATGATAACACACAATTTGCAAATACGTTGATAAAGACTCTTCAAAGGACATGAGCAAGAGATGAACTTGCCTTGTGATGGCAAGGTAGTGAAGTCTGATGCTTGCACTGGACCTTGAGCTTCTATGTCTACAAAAACGTCATTATTCCCGGTAAGGACAATATTTAAAGAAGCAAAATGATTATGCAAAGTAATGTAATGCATTTTTTAACTTGATATGCATTTTCCCCATTATTATAAAAATTATTTTCTAATAATAAAGGATTTATAAATATTACCTTATTAATATTTATAGTATATATTGCATTTACTTTATTTGACTTTTATTGTTTTAATAATTCTTTTAAGAATTATCACTTAAATATTCAAAGTTGTTATTAAATATTTATTTAGTATTTTTCTAAAATACTACAATATTAATGTATAATGAAAGTGATTTTTATTTATATTTATCATCTTTCAATAATTTTGTAAAATTCCATAAGGAATATATAATTTACAAAATTCTTAATAAAATTTATATGTCTAAAATTTTATATTTCAATTTATTTGGATAGTTTGGATTTTTGTGAATCCAAAAATATTTTATTTAAAAATTTTGGACTTTTATTTTACTTTCTAAAATTTTATTGAGTTTATGGGCATTTTGGTCTTTTCCTATTTATTAAAATTTGCTTTTGGTGATTAGGCTGGCCATTTGAGCTTGTTGGGCCCCTGTGGCCCAATATGGCAGGGTCAAAATCATCACCTCGAGGTGTTTTCGGCCCACCCAGCCCACTCATCCACCATGTCTCTTCTTTGTTCTCATCTCCCCCTCTCTCTCGACCCCGTGGGGTTTTGGCGCCGCCGCTAGCGATGGCCGCCGCCGTGGCCCTCCCTGACCACTGCCGTGGTGCAAGGCGAGGTTGGCGACTATGCTCGTTCATCTGGTCCAATTCGATTTGACTCCGGAGCTCCCCTGTGGCTAGGTTCACCCCGTTCCCGAACCCTAGGGTTTGGGGAAAGTGCTGCCGCCGTCGCCGCGGGCTCTCCCTTGGTGAGGTGTGGTGCCCGAGTACTGTTGTGGCCGTTGCCGTGGCTGGTGCAGGTTGCAGCGCCGTCTGGGGTGCTCCCTGTGCTGCCGCGGGCCAATCTGCTTCCTCTTCAATTCGGCAGTGAGGACCCCGGGTAAGTTGCCTCTGTGGATCTTGGTTCATCCTATCACCATGAATCTCTTTGTGTGTATCTAGTGGCTACCTTTGCCTAGTGACTATGTTCTGATTAGGGTTCATCTCCTAATTAGGGTTCCTGTTCTGATTAAGGTTCATATCCCTCTGTTGATCATATCTATGATGATTTAGATCTAGTGGTGATCATCCTTGAGTATGATGAATGATTGTTTGCTATGGATAATTATTTGTAGTTGGCTTTGGTGATGCTAGTGGCTTGTCAGACTTATTCCAGTGGTAATTTACTATGATCCAATGTTAGTGTTTCTATGAAATCCCTAATTGGAAATGTTGTTGATCTGAGAACTTTCCACTGTTAAGATGTTTATACTGACAGTAGTTCTATCAGTACTTGCTTACTGCATCTATAATGGTTGGCTTGTATGAGAATATACAGACTGAATATAATCATTACATGTTAATGATTTTCTGTGGATGTATAGATGAGTTTGATGTTGATTCCTGGCATTTGGTTTCAGGAAGATATTTAGTGGCTTTCCCCTTTTTATTTGTGAAATCTAAGTAAAGATTCAGATTAGCTCATTAGAACTTGTCCTTGTGATACCATTATAAACTGGCACACAAGTGATTGGGTCCTATTCCTGAGCTTAGCTCTGATAGTGCTTGTGATTAATACTGGCAAGATAAAATGAAAGCTTCTTTTAATTCTCCTTCCTATGATGTTGGTCTGATGCATGGAAATAGTTTCCTAATGGCTGTCCCTGATAGAAATGTTCTGGTAAAATTACCAGCTGCTAATTCTTGAAGCATAATTGTAAAACAATGGTTGTGCTAAGGTTTTTTGCATGGATCCATAGGATTTATGAATAACGAGGTGCTACTCTTTTAAGAGATGTGCCCAGATTTCATAATCTTTCCTTTGGCTATATTGAAATATAGGATTTGGCCTTTGTAACCAGGATCAACGATGTTGGTCTGAGATCCTGGTTATACTGGTATGTTGATCTTGTGCTTATGACTTTATTATTCAAAATCTTCTAGGATGGATTCATCCCACTTGGATGAATACTGAGAAGTTAGATATAGAACAACACATGAATCTTTTATATTAATATGATAAACAGATCATGTGATGGTTTTATATAACTCACCACAACAGTAGGTTGTTGTTGTGGTTGTAACTTGTTGATCTTGTGGCCTGATCTTGCTGGCTTAATCTGGTCCTTCTCCTGTTGTTGTTCCTACTGCTTCCAGCTCCTGGAACTTGTCCTTGATCTTGCTATCCATCTTCTGGTTCCTGGTAGCTTGGCCTTGACCTTGCTATCCACCTGATCCACACGCTCGTTAAGTCACCATCTTGGTGAGTACTGGGTTGATCAAATGTGTGATTGATTTACTCTGGTTTGGTTTGGATGTGGCTAGACTGCTGCTGTTTGATGTGTATGAACAAGAATATGAGGTTGTGGTGCTTGCCCACGGCTGTGCTGATGGTTTTGTGTGATTGATTTGTTGTTGTGGTGCTGACAACACACACCATGCAATCTGGTGTGTCTGCTGCATGTGTGCTTGCTGTGCACTTGTGGATATGCTCTGAACTTGAGATTGACTGTTATCTGGTTACTTTTACTTGGCTGGCGAAACTTGCCCCTCCTTGCTGGCATTTGACTTTTGTCTTAAAAAATTATGAAAGATACATTCTTTCATATTGGTGAAACTTGCCCCTTTTATAAAATTACTCAATGATGAATCTTGATCAGTGCACCTCACTAACAAGTCTGAGAGTAATTCCATTCTAACCTTTACCTTCTTTATTTTTATTTGTGTTTGTTTTGCAGGTACCGGATTTGAAGATCAAGACTTTAGTTTAGGTTTTTCTCTTTTTTTATAGACTAGTCACTTGTAATATTTCTCTGATTCAATTGTAATCTTTAATTTATTCTTTTGTATTTTTTATTTTATTCTTTTGTAATAACTATTGTACTATTATACAATATATAAAGATTTTTCTTTTGTTTTATTAACTATTGTAAATATTTCTAATAAGTTACATTTTGTAACTCATTTATTGAATAAAGTTTTGGAATCAATATTCATTCTATGAGTTCATTTATTTTATTCAAAGTTTGAGTCATTAATTGTTAACTCTTGACTAAATCAAATCACTCAAATCTAATTCTTAATCCTTTTGAATTATAAATTCAAACATTCAAGTTTTAAATTCAAATTTCATTTCCCAAAACCATAAATCCACAAAGATCATATCAAAGTCTATAACAATCATTCTTCAAGACTAAACCTATTCTCAAAGCATGAAAGAAACCTTGATCACTATAGGTTTTTATTTGGAGAAAAAATTACCCACATTTTCCCAGATGAATGCATGCAATGTTTCAAATTCCTAAATCTACCCCTTGTTAGTTCCTATATGCTGGGATGTTACAGACTTCCCCCCTTAAATTAACTTCGTCCCGAAGTTTGTTGAGATGTACCTGAATAGTTCTGGATAGGATTTCCTTAAATCCTCCTCTTTCTCCCAAGTAGCTTCTCTTTTAGGGTGATGTTCCCATTGTACTTTGCAATACTTGATTGCTTTGTTCCTCAACCTTTTCCAGTTTTCTTCCAAGACTTTACATGGTTTTTCAACATAGGTCAAGTCTGCTTGTAGTTCTATCTCCTGATGTGTGATTGCATCATCTGGAACTTTCAAACATTTGCGAAGTTGTGACACATGGAAAACATTGTGCTCTTGAGCCAATCTTGATGGTAACTCTAAATCATAAGCTATAGTTCTGTTCTAACTCAATATCTTGAATGGTCCGATGTATCTTGGACTCAATTTTCCTTTACTCTGAACCTTTTCACCCCTTTCATTGGACTTACTTTCAAGTATACCATGTCTCCCACTTCTGGATGCCAAGATCTTCGACTTTGATCCGCATAACTTTTCTGCCTACTCTGGGCTATTTTCAGTCTATCCCTGATCTTATCAATGATATCTTGTCTTTCCTTGATATAATCTGGTGCAAATTCTTTGCTGCTTCCAGGCTCATACCAACATATTGGTGATCTACACTTTCTTCCATACAGAACTTGGTATGGAGCTGCCTTCAGACTACCCTGATAGCTATTATTATAAGAAAATTCTGCCAATGGTAGATGATCTTCCCATGTACCTCCAAAATCTAATGCACAAGCTCTTAACATGTCTTATAGTATTTGATTTGTTCTTTCAGTTTGACCTCCTGTCTCAGGATGATATGCTGTGTTGAAATCTAACTTTGAACCAAGTGCTTCATGCAATTGCTTCCAAAATGCTGAAGTAAACACTGATCCCCTATCAGTTACGATCTTTTTGGGTACTCCATGCTTACTTACTATCTCCTTGACATATACTTCAACTAACTTCTCGGCATTATCTTTTTGATTCACCGGAATAAAATGCGCACTCTTAGTGAGTCTGTCCACAATTACCCATATCATATCCTTCCTTTTTGGTCTCATGGGAAATCCTGTGATGAAGTCCATACCTATTTCTTCCCACTTCCATTCGGGTATTTCCAAAGGTTGTAATGGTCCTGATGGGCTTTGATGTTCAGCCTTCACCCTTTGGCAAGTATGGCATTCAGATACATATTTAGCAATATCCCTTTTCATGTGATTCTACCAGAATAGTTCTTTCAAGTCCATATACATCTTAGTACTTCCTGGATGTATAGAATATGGTGTTTCATGTGCTTCTCTGAGTATAACATTTCGAATCTCAGACACATCTGGAACACAAAGACGGTCTTGAAACCATAAGGACTCATATTCTCCAAGATGAAAAACTGATTTTTTCCCTTGGGATATCCTTCGAATTTCCTCAGCAATAAAAGGATCTTCTGCTTGATGTCTAAAAATTTCTTGCTTAAGATCATTGTCCTTCTCTGCAACTACCTGCATAGTAGCTAATCCTCCAAGAACCTCTGTTCTGATGAATTGAATCTCTAATCTTTCCAAGTCCATTTGTAACTCTTTTGATAACTCCCGATTACTAGGCTGAATATCTGCACTCTTTCTGCTTAAAGCATTAGCTACAACATTTGCTTTCCCTGGAGTGTAGTTGATTGTTAAATCATAATACTTGATTAGTTACAACCAACGCTTCTGTCTCATATTCAATTCCTTTTGAGTGAAGAAATATTTGAGACTTTTATGGTTAGTGTATAACTCACATCTGGCTCCATATAGGAAATGCCTCCATCCTTTTAGCGCAAAAACTACGGCTGCTAACTCTAAATCATGAGTTGGATAGTTGACTTCATGTGGTTTCAGTTGTCTTGAACCATAAGCAATCACTTTCCAATCTTGCATTAATACACAACCCAAACCTTCTTTAGATGCATCACAGTATACTGTGAAATCCTTCCCTGTTTCAGGAACTGCTAAGATTGGAGTTGTGGTTAACCTAGTCTTCAACTCTTGAAAACTTGCTTCACACTTCTTATCCCAATTAAATGGTGTATTCTTCCTTAACAATTTGGTAATTGGTCCGGCTATTTTGGAGAAACCTTCAATGAATTTCCGATAATATCCAGCCATTCCTAAGAAACCTCGAATTTGCTTCACATTGGTTGGTGCAGTCCACTCTAGCACTGACTGAACTTTAGATGGATTTACAACAATTCCATATTTATTGATCACATGACCAAGGAATTCTACCTCATCTAGCCAAACTTCACACTTACTAAACTTATCATAAAGTTTGTGTTCCCTTAGAGTCTGCAATGCTATCCTCAAATGCTCAGCATGCTCTTCCTTTTCCTTGGAATATATCAGATATCATCAATAAAGACTATGACGAACTTGTCCAAATATGGCATGAAGATCTTGTTCATCAGATTCATGAATATTGCAGGTGCATTGGTCAAACCAAATGGTACTACCAGATACTCATGGTGTCCATATCTTGAGACAAATGCTGTCTTTGGAACATCTTCTGGTTTGATTTTGATTTGATGGTATCCAGATCTTAGGTCGATCTTTGAAAATACTCCAGCTCCTTTCACTTGATCAAACAAATCTTGGATCCTTGGTAAAGGATACTTATTCTTGATAGTGACATTGTTCAGATTTCTATAATCTCCACACAATCTTCTTCCACCATCTCTCTTATCCACAAAGATTACTGGTGTTCCCCATGGAGATACACTTTCCTGAATAAATCCTTTTCTGGCTAACTCATCAATTTGATATTTGAGTTCTTTTAACTCTTTGGGTCCCATCTTATAATGGTGCTTGAGCTATTGGTGCTGTACCAGGAATTAGGTCAATAGTGAACTCTATCTCCCAGTCTGGTGGCATTCCCGGTAGCTCTGCTAGAAAAACATCTTGAAATTCATTTACTATAGGAATATCTTCCAATTTGACCTCTTTCATTGAGTTCAACTGCAAATCCACCATGATATGACTATGCTTATCTTCTTGATAAACTATCCTTGCTCCACTTCGAGTTTTGATTGAGACAGTTTTGTCCTCACAATTTATCTGAGCTCCGTGTTCCATCATCCAATCCATTCCCAGTACTACTGCAATTCCCTTCAAAGGAATCACATAAAGGTCTGCGAAATATGTACAACCACAGATCGAGATAACCTGATCTTGTTTGATGTGGCGTACAATCACATTTACTGATCACATGGCGGAGGAATTCTACCTCATCTAGCCAAAATTCACACTTACTAAACTTAGCATAAAATTTGCGTTCCCTTAGAGTCTGCAATGCTATTCTTAAATGATCAACATGTTCTTCCTTATCCTTGGAATATATCAGAATATCATCAATAAATACTATGATGAACTTGTCCAAATATGGCATGAATATCTTGTTCATCAGATTCATGAATATTGTTGGTGCATTGGTCAAACCAAATGTTACTATCAGATACTCATGGTGTCCATATCTTGAGACAAATGTTGTTTTTGGAACATATTTCGGTTTGATTTTTATTTGGTGATATCCAGATCTTAAATCGATCTTTGAGAATACTCCGGATCCTTTCACTTGATCAAACAAATCTTGAATTCTTGGTAAAGGATACTTATTCTTGATAGTAACGTTGTTTAGATTTCTATAATCTCCACACATCCTTCTTCTACCATCTCTCTTATCCACAAAGATTACTGGTGTTCCCCATGGAGATACACTTTCATGAATAAATCCTTTTCTGGATAACTCATCAATTTGATCTTTGAGTTCTTTTAACTCTTTGGGTCCTATCTTATATGGTGCTTGAGCTATTGGTGCTGTACCAGGAATTAGGTCAATAGTGAATTCTATCTCCCGGTCTGGTGGCATTCCCGGTAGCTCTGCTGGAAAAACATCTTGAAATTCATTTACTATAGGAATATCTTCCAATTTGACCTCTTTCATCGAGTTCAACTGCAGATCCACCATAATATGACTATGCTTATCTGATTGATAAACTATCCTTGCTCCACTTGGAGTTTTGATTGACACAGTCTTCTCCTCACAATTTATCTGAGCCCCATGCTCCATCATCTAGTCCATCCCCATCACTACTGCAATTCCCTTCAAAGGAATCACATAAAGGCCTGCGAGGTATGTACAACCACAAATCGAGATAACCTGATCTTGTTTTATGTGGCGTACAATCACATCCCCCCTGCCGTAACTACGGTCATAAGACTTTCTAACGTTGCCCTTCTAATCCTGAACTTATCACAAAATTCTTCAGAAATGAATGAAGTAGTTGCACCAGTATCAAATAGAACTTTGTCGGGATTGGTAAGGATATTGAGCGTACCTATCACTGCATGCTCCGAATTATCCACCTCCTCGAGGGTTGCACAGTTTAGTTTCCCGGTAGGTCGATTCCTCTTGCCATTGTTGTTCTTGCCATTATTTCCTCCTTTATTGGTCTGACCATTTCCTCCACTGGCTTGCCTTCCATCTCGAGCCGGCCAACCACCTTGTGGTTTTCTTGGACAATTGGGCTTGATGTGACCTCTCTGACCACAAGCGTGACATACAATTACTGGTTTCAGGCAATCCCTACTAATATGCCCTAGGAGTTTGCAATTGTGACATATAATATTCTTTGCATTTGGATTTGCACTCCGATTGGGATTGTTGTTGTTATAGGGCCTATTCCTTGGTTTGAATTCCAGATTGGGCTTGGGCTTGCTCGCTTGTATTCTCTTGGTTCCCCTTCTTAGCTCTCTTCCTTCTATCCTCTTGAACACTCTTGTAGTCATCTTCGAAGGTAATAGCTGCATCTAGCAACTGCTGATACGTTTGCTTATTAGCCAACCTCAACTGCATCTTCACAAATGGATTTAATCCACGCAGAAAATGCTTCTTCCTCTTTTCCTCCGTATTAACCTCTTCCTCAGCATAACGAGATAGTTGACTAAACTCTCGGATATACTTCATAACACTTGTATAGCCCAGATGCAGCTCCTCAAATTCTCTCCGCTTCAATTCCATAACACTCTCCGGAACATGATATTCACGGAATCTCTGTTTAAACTCTTCCCAGGTATACTCCCTTCCTGGTTGTTGCATGGCCAACTGATTTTCCCACCAAGATGCTGCAGGTTCTGTTAGAAGATGAGTTGCATACCTCAATTTCTCCTCCTCATTGCAACCTATAGTCTTCAACTTTCTTTCTATATCTGCTAGCCAATCTTCTGCATCCATTGGTTCAGGAGCTGATGCAAAAGGTAACGGCCTTGCATTCTGGAAATCAGATAGACTCACTCCTCCACCTTCAGGTGCCCTTAGATTTGCTCGCCCCAGGAACTCTTCCATGAACTTGTTCTGGGTCTCTTGCATCATTTGCATGCACTGCATAAAGTTCTGCTCCATTAACGACCTTATTGGTGGTGGTAATGTTCCTTGATTTGCTGCATTTGCATCGGCCTTCTCCTTGGCCTCTCGTTCCATCCGCTGCTGCTTAGTTTCGTTTTCTACGCCTGTATCCATGACCCTCTAGTCCTGCAACATAAAGCGAATACTCATAATTACATCATGCACATGTGTTCTGAGCTCGACTTTACGCACAGAACCAGTCACACAATGAAGGTCCAAAGAAAATCCAAATATGCATTTCACATATTATACATAATATCATAATAATACAAAGTCATTACAACATATACCATATAGGTATATTCACAAAACTACCTTATTCATATCACTATCTTATTTCTTGGAGTACAATACACGGTACTTGATATCACTGACTAGTTGCTTCCTTCTAGTAGTAACTACGCTCATCATACATGCCTGATGTCCAACCGTGATGACATGTTGTTCGTCGTACAGTTTGTGGAACAAATGGCCTTCCAGAAGGAACATACTCAGATTCAAGTGTCGATCGAGTCATTACTCAACCTGAGCGCATTGACTCCCTCCAGCTCAGCTGAAAAGTCTTCAGAAACATATTCAACATTATCTTCCGTCTGCATCTCCTGAGCTTCATTCCTTGAGTTGTCAACAGGATACACAGATCCTGCTGCTTCCCAGGTGCTCCTTTGGGCAAGATAGTTAAACACAGGATAATGTATATTCCCTGGGTTTTGAGAAGATGTTGATGATTCAAACACTCTCTCCTCACGATCTTCTTCTCCATCCTGATTATCTATTGACATGGTGTTTCTACTACTGTTACTAGGGTTAATCCTTGGACCCATCCAGCTAGATTGTCCAACATTTCTGTCAGAACCATCTGTGGACATCTGGTATTCATGAGATCCTTCATATGATCCCATTCTCCAACCATCAGAATTCTCAATAGGAAGTTCTGAATCAGAACCATCCTCTGAGCCCTGTGGTACTGCATACCTCATATCCAAAGTAGGATCGGGTATAGGTTCAGGTCCTGGTGAATAAGGATATGGTATAAAAGATTCAGGATCTATTGGTATATCCTTAAAGATAGGTGGTGTGCTACTACCTGCTTCCTTCTCTAACTGAAATGCTAACTACTTCCTCCTTTTCGGATCAGTTAGATCCTCTAACATATCATTTTTATCTTCAACAATCAATTGATGTGTATTATAAAAAAGATGCAATGAGTGTTCGGTATCTATCCATAAACTTGGAAGCTAACTTAGGATGCTTCTTAACCAAAGTAAGATGATCCGGTATAGGCTCCGAGTCTATAGAATCATGAGGTATCACAGAGAATGTGCTACCTTCTAACTCCTTGGTTTTATGTTCCCGGATATTAGCTATCGCCTCCACGACAGCAATATGATATGCTGCTAAATGACTCCTAGCTTCTCCTATAGGTAGATCGTGATATAATCCATGCTCCTCTGGGAGTTGGATACTCACACGATACTTGGATAACATCCGGCCATCAAGGTAAGTGATAGTGTTCACTGGAATTCTAGTTGTACAACTAAAGATCTTTAAAAGTTGATATGTGAATGATCCTTGATAATCATCAAGAGTCTCCTCTTTCCTTACCAAAGTCTATTTTGGAAACTTTGGTGACATATCTCTGTATATCAGAAAAATAGTTTTGATTAGTATCCAATAATATATTGCATCATAACAAAGAATTATCGCACTAAAATATATAATGGAATATTCTCATTTGAATACCCATTATATTACTTTTAGAGAATTGTTTATCGTTGCTACACTTCCTACAGGTAATACCCTTTACTAGGTTTCCAACCTAAGGTCAAAGCAATTTGCTCTGATACCAACTGTGGTGACCCATCATACCACTGCATGTGTAGTACACTATAGTCGTTGACATGACATCCATAGAACACCGTTCCGTAAATATCACATCCCTCAGAGTGGTACAACAGAAACATTGCGGGTCCATATTACAAACATACACACGTTATTATTATTACAATACCGGGAGTTCAAGACTTCCAAAAGATTCAACTTACAAACCAAAATATAAGTGTTTCAGTGGAAGTTTCAAATTTAAAACTTAAACTCCAAATTGAGCTCAGCAACTTATTTTTATATATTGTTCATGATGCTCGGCTCAATTCGTTACTAGAACTATAGTAATTATTCTGACTCTTGGAACTCTCCTCCGTATACGATGTCGTAATCCTCCCCTTCTACGGCTCCATACAAGTTGGGCTCTTCATAGAAGACCTCCTATTGATTCTCAGATGCGTACATTGGAGTACCTTCGGAATTCTCAGAGTCTAAGCAAGGATTCAAAGGAAAGGATGAGTAACAACGTTACCCAACAAGTTCATTATATGCAAGGTAGGAAGTTTGATGCTCTAACTACCACCTCGAACTATAAGTCCTAGGAATTATGCAATTTTTCGTAAATCTTTCTTCAAAGATTGTTTTTATTATGAAAAATCTATGACCATCAGCCTTCACAGGTTGACCAGAACTTTTATGGAGTTCCTTTCCTGCCGCGTTCGTAGCTCCTTCCTGGAACAGTGAGTAACAAGTCACAGTTCTTACACTATGTAGAGGTGTGTTACTTTTCCCATGAGAGATCAACTCCTTGTTGCACAACCGGGCGTACTTTCCCGTCCACAATTCCATGATGTGGGGGCTAGTAGTTGGTCCAAGCCAATCACTGCCCTCTCCGCGACCTCATATGTCTGCACGATCCTTTGGCTAGCTCACCTTTGTTAAGCCCCCTTTCGGGTAGGCTAAAACCCAAATGAGTTTCCGAAGACTCTATGCCCTAGTGATGCCTGGATTAGTACCATTTACATGGACTATCTCCCTAAACACCATTCATAGATAATCTAGACACCAAAAGTGTGGGGCGTAAGGGTGCCCACCCATATGTTGGATCCACACAAAGAATCACAACGTCACATTAAGGCCGTCTTTCCTCCATACAAGAGGAAAAGGATACAGCTGACTTCTCCGTCCCATTCCAAATCTCATGGTTAACGCGTAATATATGGCGCTAGAATCACTGATGTCATGGTTTATTATGAAGGGTTTCGCGGCATAGTAAATCAAAATTTTCTACGGATGCGAACAGAGGGAAGCCAAGATCTAATATAGGAGATGCAAACAACGAGAGAGATTGGATTAGATCTTCATACCCTTGAAGATTCAAGATAGCGGAACGCCTGCCTAACGTGGGTGATGTAGTCGTACTCGCTTCTCCTCCTCGCGATCCGATCCGATCCGATCTAGCACCGCAAGTGGCGATGCCTCCGTGAGATGCACACGTGCAACACCTCGACGTCTCCTCCTTCCTTGCTCCAGCAAGTATGGTGGAGAGATGGGTTGGATCTACAATGCGACAGCGCGGTGCAATTGGTGGAGAGTTTCTGCAGCAGGGCTTCGCCTACACGCAGTCGGGAGGGAGAGAGAGAGGAGGGCAGCAGGGCAACTAGGCTTGAGGGGAAGGTGTAGGGGGGGGGTGCGCCCCAGCCCTCTATATATAGAGGGGTGGGCGCCTGCCCTAACCCCTCCCCTAAGCCCTAGGCCAGCGGCCAAAGGAGGGAGGAGTGGGGGGCAAGGA
Source organism: Avena insularis (assembly GCA_023614405.1). Taxonomy (NCBI): domain Eukaryota; kingdom Viridiplantae; phylum Streptophyta; class Magnoliopsida; order Poales; family Poaceae; genus Avena; species Avena insularis. The sequence goes on from CM042697.1 coordinate 407,799,178, forward strand.
AACCCCCCCTTCTAGAAGGTCCAATTAGGGTTAATCCCTTGCTTGGCCAGCTGGGCCCTATGGGGCCTTGTGCCCCTGGCCCAATGCGGCCAGGGCACTCCCTCATAGGCTCATGCCCCCTCCCGGAAGGTGGGGCCACGTTGGTCCCCTTCCGGAAGGTTCTAGAAGCTTTCGGTACAATACCGATTAACCCTAACAATTCAACTCCAAAAACTGCACCGCCTTATATGAATCTTATTCTCCGGACCACTCCGAACCTCTCGTGATGTCTCGGATCCCATCCGAGACCAACAAAAACTCATAAACCAATTATCCAATCTATCCTAGCGTCGAGACACGTTAAGTGTGTGACCCTTCGGGTTCGAGAATATGCAGACATGATCTTCCATCAATAATCAACAGCGGGGTCTGGAAACCCATATTGACTCCCACACATTCATCGATGATCATATCGGATGAACCACGATGCCAGGATTCAGTCAATCCCATATATATATTCCCTTTGTCACACGATATTTTACTTGCCCGAGATTTGATCGTCGGTACCGTCATACCTAGTTCAATCTCGTTCACAACAAGTACTTTACTCGTTCCGTAATCCGATATCACTTTGTGATTAACTCCTTAACCACATGCTTGCAATCGGTGTTGATATCGATTACCGAGTGGGCCCGAAGTATATCTCTCCGACTTGGGAGGGACAAATCCCATCTCGATACATACAACCCAACAGGTACTTTCCGATCACCTGAGAGACACCTTTATGATCACCCTCTCATAGGATGACGTTTGATGACCTCAAAGCTTTCTTTCGATACTAGGGAGTTGTATTATCTCATGGTCTAAGGAATACAATATTTGACATAAGAAAAGCTTCGCAAAGATGAACACGATGACACGATCTAATTGCTCCGCTTAGTTTGGGTCTGTCCATCACATCATTCTCCCAATGATATGATCTCATTATTAATCGACAACTCATGTCCATGGTTAGGAAACCTTAACCAACATTAATCAATGAGCTAGTCCATAGAGGCGCACTAGGGACACGGTGTTGTTCACAAACCACACAAGTATTAAAGTTTCCGCTTAATACAATTCTAGCATGGAATATAAACATTATCATGAACAAGAATTATAATAATAACATATTTATTATTGCCTCTAGGGCATAATTCCAACAGTCTCCCACTTGCACTAGAGTCAATAATCTAGTTTACAATTGGCAACAATCTCACACCCATGGCACTGAGGTGCTGATCATGTTTTACACGTGGAAGATGTTTAGTCAATGGATCTGCGACATTCAGATGTGTATGTACCTTTCTAATCTTCAGATCTCCATCTGCTATATAATCTCGGATTATATGAAACTTGCGGTTGATATGCTTGGTCTTTGGATGATATCTTGGTTCCTTAGCGAGTGCTATGGCGCCAGTGTTGACACACAATATCTCCAGTGGGTCCAATGCACTTGAACCACGCCAAGCTCGATGATGAAGTTCTGATCCAAACTCCTTCACTTGACGCTTTTGCAAAGAGCCATGTATTCCGCTTTCATCAGTAGATCCCGCGATCACGCTTTGCTTACAGCTTCTCCACTCACAGCCTCCTCCATTCAAAATATACACGTATCCGTCCGAGATTTAGAATCATCCTTGTTTGTCAAAACTAGCGCGACGTAACCTTTACGATGATCTGTTCATCACCCCCATAGACTAAGAACATTTCTTTAGTCCTATTTAGGTACTTTAGGATGTTCTTCACGGCTGTCCAAAGATGTTCCACTCGGATCACTTTGATATCTGCCGTCAAACTAAGAGCATTGGACACATCCGTCTAGTACATAGCATGACATACATGATAGAACCTATGGCCGAGGCATAAGGCACTTTGCTCATAGCTTCCTATCATTTATCAGTAGCTAGACACCGAGCCTTGCTCAATATCTTACCCGACAACATAGGCCTTGAACCTTTCTTTGCCTTATCCATTCTGAACCTTTTCAGAACTTTGTCTAGGTATGTACCGCTTAAAGCTATCAGCCTTTGTCTATCTCTATAGATTTTGATGCCCAATATATAAGCAGCTTCACCTAGGTCTTTCATTGAAAACACTTGTTCAAGTAACTCTTCACATCGTTAAGCATGTTAATGTCATTTCCAATAATCAATATGTCATCCACATATAGCACCGTAAATGTCACCGAGCTCCCACTCACTTTCTTGTAGATACAAGCTTCAGAGCAATTTGGAACAAATCCAAAGCTCTTGATCACTTTATCAAAATGAAGGTTCCAACTCCGAGATGCTTGCTTCACCCATAAATGGAACGCTGAAGTTTGCATACTTTATCAGCATCCTTAGGATCGAAAACCTTCGGGTTGCATCATATACAACTCTTCATCAATGTTGCCATTGAGGAACGCAGTCTTGACATCCATCCGCCATATTTCATAATCATGAAACGCAACAATTGCTAATAAAATGAATGGACTTAAACATCGCCACGGAGATAAAGTCTCATCGTAGTCAACACCTTGAACTTGTCGAAAACCTTTCGCGACAAGCCGTGCTTTATAGACGGTAACATTACCATCCGCGTCCGTTTTCTTCTTGAAAATCCATTTGCACTCAACGGCCTTTCGGTCGCTAGGAGGGTCCACCAAAGTCCATACTTGGTTTTCGCTCATGGATCCCAATTTGGATTTCATGGCTTCTAGCCATTTCTCGTAGTCCGGCTCATCATTGCTTCCTCATAGTTCAGAGGTTCACCGCCTTCTACCAACAAGACAACAAGATAGGGTTGCTGCATTCACTTAGAGGGGCACGCGACCTTGTCGACCTGCGATGTTCAGTAGCAGCATCGTCCGAAGCTTCATGATCCTTGTCATTAGCTTCCTCTATTGTTGGTGCAGGCGGCACTGGAATAATTTTAGGTGCTGCGCTACTCTCCAATTCAAGAGAAGGTTCAATAACCTCGTCTAGCTCTACTTTCCTCCCACTCACTTCTTTTGAGAGAAACTCTTTCTCAAGAAAGGAACCGTTCTTTGCGACAAACACTTTGCCTTCGGTTCTGTGATAGAAGGTATACCCAATAGTTTCCTTAGGGTATCCTATGAAGACGCATTTCTCCGCTTTGGGTTCGAGCTTGTCCGGCATCAACTTCTTGACGTAAGCTTCACATCCCCAAACTTTGAGAAACGACAACTTAGGTTTAGCACCAAACCATAGTTCATACGGTGTCGTCTCAACGGATTTAGATGGTGCCCTATTTAAAGTGAATGCAGCGGTTTCTAATGCATAACCCCAAAATGATAACGGTAAATCAGTAAGAGACATCATTGATCGGACCATATCTAATAAGGTTCGATTCCGGCGTTCAGACACACCATTGCGCTGTGGTGTTCCGGGTGGCGTGAGTTGCGAAACGATTCCGCTTGCTTTAAGATGCGTGAGAAAATCATAACTCAAATATTCACCTCCACGATCGGATCGTAGAAACTTAATCTTTCTGTTACGATGGTTCTCCACTTCATTCTGAAATTCCTTGAACTTTTCAAATGTTTCAGATTTATGTTTCATTAAATAGATATACCCATATCTACTTAAGTCATCGGTAAAAGTGAGAAAATAGCAATATCCATCGTGCGTCGAAACACTCATCGGTCCGCATACATCGGTATGTATGATTTCCAACAAGTCCGTTGCTCGCTCCATCATACCGGAGAACGGGGTTTTGATCATCTTGCCCATGAGGCATGGTTCGCATGTGTCAAATGATTCAAAATCAAGAGACTCCAAAAGTCCATCAGAATGGAGTTTCTTCATGCGCTTCTCAATATGACCTAGACGACAAGGCCACAAATAAGTAGTATTATCACTATCTACTTTGCATCTCTTAGCCTCAATGTTATGGATGTGTGTTTCATCCCTTTCGAGATTTAGAAGAAATAAACCATTCACAATAGGTGCATGACCATAAAAGATGTTACTCATATAAATAGAACAACCATTATTCTCCGATTTAAATGAGTAACCGTCTTGCAATAAACAAGATCCAGAAATAATGTTCATGCTCAACGCAGGCACATAATAACATTTATTGAGGTTTAAAACTAATCCCGAAGGTAAAACTAAGGAGAGCGTGCCGACGGCCATCACATCAACTCTTGATCCGTTGCCAACACGCATCGTCACCTCATCCCTCGCAAGCCGCCGTCTATTCCGTAGCTCTTGTTTCGAGTTACAAATATTAGCAACTGAACCAGTATCAAATACCCAGGCACTACAACGAGGGCTAGTAAGGAAAACATCAATAACATGTATATCAAATATACCTTTGATGGTGCCAGCCTTCTTGTCCGCTAAGTACTTGACGATTAGCGCTTCCAAAGGACCCTTGTCCTTGCAATAGAAGCACTCAGTGTCCGGCTTAGGACCAGACCTGAGCTTCTTCTCTGCAGGGTCAACGCGCTTGCCGCCGCCTTTCTTGAAGGGCTTGTTTGCACCCTTACCTTTCTTGAAGGTGGGGGGCTTATTGACCATCAACACATGATTATCCTTTTTGATGTCCACCTCCGCAGCCTTCAGCTTTGCGAAGAGCTCGGTGATCGTATCAGTGGAACCAATCTGATTGTGAGTCACTACAAAACTTTTGTAGCTGGGACGGAGTGATTGCAGAACCCTATCAATCTTGAGCTCCTCTGGAATCTTGCAGTCCAGTTGCTCAAGGCGTTGAGTGTAGCCCGACATCTTAATGGCGTGCTCACTAACGGAACACCCTTCCTCCATCTTGCAGTTAAAGAACTTCTCAGAGATCTCATATCTCTCGTGAACGGCCTGAGTCTGAAACATGGTTTTCAGCTCCTCGAGAATCTCAAAGGGCCCGGGATAGTCTTCAAAACGATTTTGAAGGTCCGATTCCATAGCAAACAACATGGTGCTCTTAATCACACCATAATCATCTTTTCGCGACTGATAGACAGCTTTCTCATCAGCCGGCGCAGTAGCAGCAGGGGCATCACCTAACGCATTCTCAAGGACATAGTCCTTTTGACCGACAGAGAATGATTCTTTATCATGGAACCAATTGGTGAAGTTAGACCCATTGTTTCTAAGCTTTTCCTTCTCAGCAAAAACGTTGAAGTTGAAGTTGGACTTAGCCATTTGATCTACAATATTTGCAAGTACAAATTAGACTATGTTCATGATAACTAGTTCAACTTTTAATCAAATTACTAGATGAACTCCCACTAAATTCAACATCCCTCAAGTTGTTTAGTGAACACAATCCAAATTCACCACACCTAATCCGATCTTCACGAGAAGAGATGTGGTTTCAATGGTGGACAACGAAGTGTCGATCATATCATTCATATGACTCATTCTTAACCTTTCGGTTCATGTGTTCCGAGGCCATGTCTGTACATGCTAGGCTCGTCAAGTTAGACCCAAGTATTTCCGCGTGTGCAAAACTGGCTTGCACCCGTTGTATGTGAACGTAGAGTCTATAGCACCCGATCATCACATGATGCTTGGACACGACGAACTTTCTAACGGTGCATACTTGGGGAGAACACAGTTTTATCTTGATCTTTATGAGGAATCATCTTATAATGCTACCGTCACGATCTAAGCATAATAAGATACATAAAAGGATAAACATCACATGCATATAACTTTATGTGACATGGTATAGCCAATCACAAGAATGATCTCCATCTTGTGCGTGCCGGCATGATCTCCGTCACTCCACCATGATTGTCTCCACCACGAATAGCAACTACAACTATTGCTAACTACTTAGCGATAAGGTGAAACTATTACATGGCGTATAAGAAGTTGACACACAGGTCATACACAATTATAAATACAACCATATGGCTCCTGCCGGTTGTGTACTCATCGACATGCAAGTCGTGAAACATTACAAAACATGATCATCGCATACAATATACACATCACATCTTGGGCCATACCATATCACAGAAAACACTCCCTGCAAAAACAAGTTAGACGCCTCTACTTTGTCGTTGCATGTTTTACGTGGCTTATGGGAGTAGAAGCTAAGAACGATTCTTACCTACGGAAAGCCACAACGGTGACATTATGGTTGCCAAACTCCAGTGTTAATCCCATGACAACTATAGTGAGATAAACTGGCATCCACCAGCCGCATGTGTGGAACAAGCCACACGTCAAGTGCGGAGCCGGTCTCGCGAACGACGTCGCGTAAGGTTGGCCTGGACCGCTTCAATCTCACTATCCCGCGTCATAAGAAGAACACAAACAAGAGGCTTTCAACAGAAAACATCAACGCCCGTAACAACCATGTTGCGTTCTAGTCGTGAAACACATCTACGCATAGATCTAGCTCTGATACCACTGAAGGGTTTCGCGGCATAGTAAATCAAAATTTTCTACGGATGCGTCAGAGGGAAGCCAAGATCTAATCTAGGAGATGCAAACAACGAGAGAGATTGGATTAGATCTTCATACCCTTGAAGATTCAAGACAATGAACGCTCGCTTAACGTGGGTGATGTAGTCGTACTCGCTTCTCCTCATCGCGATCCGATCCGATCTAGCACCGCAAGTGGCGATGCCTCCGTGAGATGCACACGTGCAGCACCTCAATGTCTCCTCCTTCCTTGGTCCAGCAAGTATGGTGGAGAGATGGGTTGGATCTACAACGCGACGGCGCGGTGCAATTGGTGGAGAGTTTCAAGCAGGCTTCGCCACACGCAATGGGAGAGAGAGAGGAGGGCAGCAGGGCGACTATGCTTGAGGGGAAGGTGTGGGGAGGTGGTGCGCCCCAGCCCTCTATATAGAGAGGGGTGGGCGCCTGCCCTAACCCCTCCCCCAAGCCCTAGGCCGGCGGCCAAAGGAGGGAGGAGTGGGGGGCAAGGAAACCCCCCCTTCTAGAAGGTCCAATTAGGGTTAATCCCTTGCTTGGCCGGCTGGGCCCTATGGGGCCTTGTGCCCCTGGCCCAATGAGGCCAGGGCACTCCCTCATAGGCCCATGCCCCCTCCCGGAAGGTGGGGCCACGTTGGTCCCCTTCCGGAAGGTTCTAGAAGCTTCCCATAATACCGATTAACCCTAACAATTCAACTCCAAAAACTGCACCGCCTTTATATGAATCTTATTCTCCTGACCACTCCGAACCTTCTCGTGATGTCTCGGATCCCATCCGAGACTCCGAACAAAAACTCATAAACCAATTATCCAATCTATCCTAGCGTCGAGACACGTTAAGTGTGTGACCCTTCGGGTTCGAGAATATGCAGACATGATCTTCCATCAATAATCAACAACGGGGTCTGGAAACCCATATTGACTCCCACACATTCATCGATGATCATATCGGATGAACCACGATGCCAAGATTCAGTCAATCCCATATATATTCCCTTTGTCACACGATATTTTACTTGCCGAGATTTGATCGTCGGTACCGTCATACCTAGTTCAATCTCGTTCACAACAAGTACTTTACTCGTTCCGTAATCCGATATCACTTTGTGATTAACTCCTTAACCACATGCTTGCAATCGGTGTTGATATCGACACCGAAAGGGCCCAAGTATATCTCTCCGACTTGGGAGGGACAAATCCCATCTCGATACGTACAACCCAACAGGTACTTTCCGATCACCTGAGAGACACCTTTATGATCACCCTCTCATAGGATGACGTTTGATGACCTCAAAGCTTTCTTCCGATACCAGGGAGTTGTATTATCTCATGGTCTAAGTAATACAATATTTGACATAAGAAAAGCTTCGCAAATATGAACACGATGACACGATCTAATTGCTCCGCTTAGTTTGGGTCTGTCCATCACATCATTCTCCCAATGATATGATCTCATTATTAATCGACAACTCATGTCCATGGTTAGGAAACCTTAACCAACATTAATCAATGAGCTAGTCCATAGAGGCGCACTAGGGACACGGTGTTGTTCACAAACCACACAAGTATTAAAGTTTCCGCTTAATACAATTCTAGCATGGAATATAAACATTATCATGAACAAGAATTATAATAATAACATATTTATTATTGCCATAAGGAATACTACAATATTAATGTATAATGAAAGTGATTTTTATTTATTTTTATCATCTTTCAATAATTTTCTAAAATTCCATAAGGAATATATAATTTACAAAATTCTTAATAAAATTTATATGTCTAAAATTATATATTTCAATTTATTGGGATAGTTTTGATTTTTGTGAATCAAAAAATATTTTATTTAATTTTTTTGGACTTTTATTTTACTTTTTAAAATTTTATTGAATTTACGGGCATTTTGGTCTTTTCCTATTTATTAAAATTTGCTTTTGGTGATTGGGCTGGCCATTTGAGCTTGTTGGGCCCCTGTGGCCCAATATGGCAGGGTCAAAATCATCACCCCGAGGGGTTTTCGGCCCACCCAGCCTACTCATCCACCATGTCTCTTCTTCGTTCTCATCTCCCCCTCTCTCTCGACCCGTGGTTTTGGCGAGCATGGCGATGGTCGCCGCGGGTCTCTCCGGCCGCTGTGGTGCAGGGCGAGGTTGGCGACTACGCTCGTTCATCTGGTCCAATTTGATTTGACTCTGGAGCTTCCCTATGGCCAGGTTCACCCCGTTCCCGAACCCTAGGGTTTGGGGAAAGTGCCATGCTGGCTCTCCTTGGTGAGGTGTGGTGCCGTCTTGTTGTGGCTGCTGTGGCTGGTGCAGGTTGCGTGCCACTGGGTGCTCCTCTGTCACGTGCTGGCCAATCTGCTTCCTCTTCAATTCGGCAGTGAGGACCCCGGGTAAGTTGCCTCTGTGGATCTTGGTTCATCCTATCACCATGAATCTCTTTGTGTGTATCTAGTGGCTACCTTTGCCTAGTGACTATGTTCTGATTAGGGTTCATCTCCTAATTAGGGTTCTTGTTCTGATTAGGGTTCATATCCCTCTGTTGATCATATCTATGATGATTTAGATCTAGTGGTGATCATCCTTGAGTATGATGAATGATTGTTTGTTGTGGATAATTATTGTAGTTGGCTTTGGTGATGCTAGTGGCTTGTCAGACTTATTCCAGTGGTAATTTACTATGATCCAATGTTAGTGTTTCTATGAAATCCCTAATTGGAAATGTTGTTGATCTAAGAACTTTCCACTGTCAAGATGTTTATACTAACAATAGTTCTATCAGTACTTGCTTACTGCATCTATAATGGTTGGCTTGTATGAGAATATACACACTAAATATAATCATTACATGTTAATGATTTTCTGTGGATGTATAAATGAGTTTGATGTTGATTCCTGGGATTTGGTTTCAGGAAGATATTTAGTGGCTTGCCCCTTTTTATTTGTGAAATCTAAGCAAAGATTGGGATTAGCTCATTAGAACTTGTCCTTGTGATACCATTATAAACTGGCACACAAGTGATTGGGTCCTATTCCTGAGCTTAGCTCTGACAGTGCTTGTGATTAATACTGGCAAGATAAAATGAAAGCTTCTTTTAATTCTCCTGCCTATGATGTTGGTATGAGGCATATGAACTAGTTTCCTAATGGCTGTCCCTGATAGAAATGTTCTGGTAAAATTACCAGCTACTAATTCTTGAAGCATAATTGTAAAACAATGGTTGTGCTAAGGTTTTTTACATGGATCCATAGGACTTATGAATACTGAGGTGCTACTCTTTTAAGAGATGTGCCCAGATTTCATAATATTTCCTTTGGCTACATTGAAATATAGGATTTGGCCTTTATAACCAGGATCAATGATGTTGGTCTGAGATCCTGGTTATACTGTTATGTTGATCTTGTGCTTATGACTTTATTATTCAAAATCTTCTAGGATGGATTCATCCCACTTGGATGAATACTGAGAAGTTAGATATAGAACAACGCATGAATCTTTTATATTGATATGATAAACAGATCATGTGATGGTTTTATATAACTCACCACAATAGTAGGTTGTTGTTGTGGTTGTAACTTGTTGATCTTGTGGCCTGATCTTGCTGGCTTAATCTGGTCCTTCTCCTGTTGCTGTTCCTACTGCTTCTAGCTCTTGGAACTAGTCCTTGATCTTGATATCCACCTTCTGGTTCCTGGTAGCTTGGCCTTGACCTTGCTATCCACATGATCCACCCCCTCCTTAAGTCACCATCTTGGTGAGTACTAGGTTGATCAAATGTGTGATTGAATTACTCTGGTTTGGTTTGGATGTTGCTAGACTGCTGCTGTTTGATGTGTATGAACAAGAAGATGAGGTTGTGGTGCTTGCCCACGGCTGTGCTGATGGTTTTGTGTGACTGATCTATTGCTGTGGTGCTGACAACACACACCATGCAATCTGGTGTGTGTGATGCCTGTGTGCTTGCTATGCACTTGTGGATATGCTCTGAACTTGAGATTGACTGTTATTTGGTTACTTTTACTTGGCTGGTGAAATTTGCCCCTCCTTGCTGTCATTTGACTTTTGGCTTAAAAAATTATGAAAGATACATTCTTTCATATTGGTGAAACTTGCCCCTTTTATAAAATTACTCAATGAAGAATCTTGATCAGTGCACCTCACTAACAAGTCTGAGAGTAATTCCATTCTAACCTTTACCTTCTTTACTTTTATTTGTGTTTGTTTTGGAGGTACCAGATTTGAAGATCAAGACTTTAGTTTAGGTTTTTCTCTTTTTTTATAGACTAGTCACTTGTAATATTTCTCTGATTCAAATGTAATCTTTAATTTATTCTTTTGTATTTTTTATTTTATTCTTTTGTAATAACTATTGTACTATTATACAATATATAAAGATTTTTCTTTTGTTTTATTTACTATTGTAAATATTTCTAATAAGTTACATTCTGTAACTCATTTATTGAATAAAGTTTTGGAATCAATATTCATTCTATGAGTTCATTTATTTTATTCAAAGTTTGAGTCATTAATTGTTAACTCTTGACTAAATCAAATCACTCAAATCTAATTCTTAATCCTTTGGAATTATAAATTCAGACATTCAAGTTTTAAATTCAAATTTCATTTTCCAAACCATAAATCCACAAAGATCATATCAAAGTCTATAACAATCATTCTTCAAGACTAAACCTATTCTCAAAGCATGAAAGAAACCTTGATCACTTTAGGTTTTTATTTGGCGAAATATTTACCCACATTTTCACAGATGAATGCATGCAATGTTTCAAATTCCTAAATCTACCCCTCATTAGTTCCTATATGCTGGGATGTTACAGGCATGCAACTCCTCCTCCATTGGCGAGGTGTCAGGAACAACAGAGATTTTAGGAGTAACCGTTAGACGATCAACCTCCATATGTCTCAATACAGAACTAGAAAGATTAACTTCACTTACAGATCTCCCCAAACTAACACCAACGTTAGCCAGTTTATCCAGAATAGAGTTGTTGGAGAAAGAAATAAAGGATTTAGAAGATATACCCGGGGTGTCCAAATTCTTTTCCTCCTTCCTCCGCATGGCCTTGCCCAAGGAGTCCTCATCCGTGGCTGAGGCCCCCAGAGCGTCGACAGCATGCCGAGAGCTCCTGCGAGCTGGGGTCCCGGCCACGAAGTTAGGACCATCTGCGGCTGGGGACAAACCCAACCCGTCCTGGGTCAGGTCAATCCCCCCGATCATAGGTGCACGATCCGAGCTAGAGCGCCCCTCCATGTCCATCGTACAAGCACCATCGGAGGGGCCTCCAGAATCCCGCGCCAGAGTCGAAGGGGGTTGCACCGCCAGGGGCATAGGTGAAGCACCCTGCGCCCCGACAGCCAACCCTACAGCCCCGGGGTCGGCGAGCCCCACCTGGGCCCGCCTCCGCGCTGAAGACCCAGAGACGACCTCCTGCATGACCGGTACCACCTCCTGTATCACTGGATCCGCACGCGTGGGAATAGAACGACCCATCACGTTAGGTGTACCACGCGTGGGGGAAGCCAGAAGCGAAGAAACACAAGTCTTGTCCAAAGAACCACAAGCCACATGCAAAGCCTCCTGAAGCTGTGAAGGAGAGACCCGAGGAGAGCACAACACTGGTCCAGAGCCACGCAGGGGAGAGTCCAATGGAAGCGCCTCCAAAAGTTCCTTACCGCGAGGAGTGGTAGGGTTAGCATTAAAAGGAGTAACAACAAACAATAACACGTGATCCGAAGGCACTGAATAGTCCAGCTGAACAACCTGCCTGGTAGGCGGCTGCGCCGAGCCACCCTGCCTAGCAGTGGTCGAGGAAGAGCCAGCCCCAACCACCTGTGAGCCACCCCCCGTGTCAGATGTATCCATAGCATCATCAGAAGGCTTCTCATTCGCATCATCATCCTGATCATCATCCCTCTTCCTCCATAAGTAAGGTGTAAACTCAGGCTCTGGAACATAACCCTCCGGCTCCAAACGAAAATGAATCTCATAAGCCTTGAGACCCACCACAGCATCAGTCACAATGTAATGTCCTAGGGAATCATGTAGCATCAAGAAAACACTGGTATCCGTCATATCAACAAGAATCCGAACGACACCACGCCTCCTCAAACTGAAAAGGTCCACATCCAAAGTAGTGCCCATGAGACCACCGACCGCCCATAAACCCAAGAAAGACCGCACACAATGTGGCACCCCCTTGTCATGCAACCAAACCTGCTGTAGCTCAAGCTTGTGGGGCACCTCTTGTGTCTGGTAAACAGAAAACGAGAGCTGAGAGGTGCACAGCGGCACCGACACCTGGATCCCATCCACCCTATCCAAATCCTCCATCAACGAAAAACTCACAAGAAAGGCAGAGTCTCCATAGGGCATCGCTTCCCACTTCCACTGACTACGAACCGGGCATCTCCTGGCGATCTGTCGATGCAGTAACCACATCTGCAGGGACCATCGGTCCAGTGACCTGAACAAGAGCTATGGGGGTCAAGTTGGCCCCAAGATGGTCCCGCACTACAGAATCAGGAATCTGAGAAAACAAAGTCAACTCATTGCCAATACCAGACATCATCGGGGTAGGCCTTGGCTGCTTAAGAACGGGACATCTAAAAGTTGGATGAGCAGAATTGTCACAAATATAGCAAATATGAACCGCCTTACAATCTTTAGTTGTTGACCACACACTTCCAGCAACGAACGGATTTTTGGTTCTTCTTACCCACTGCAGAAGGCACCGGTGTAGCAACAACATTCTCCAAAGCTATGTCAGCCTGAGGAATATTGGGAGCTGTCCCCTGTGGCCCATACTGATACTGTGGATGCTTTCCCAAAACCCGAGAAGATGTCCCCGCATGGCCAGCAGGATACCCATATTGCTGAAATTGTGCCGGCTGCAAACCCGTCTCAAGACCCACCTGCAACTGATCCTGCTTCTTCTTCTTCTTCCGCTTCGGCACCCGCGCACTTACATTTTCGACCCCGACCGCAAACTACTGCAGCGACACCCCTTGCTGGATCATTGGTGCCCCACCTGACGGATGGCTGCAAGGTGAACTGAGGCTGCGGCGCCGGGAAGTAAGCACCCTGGGGCGACAGAAACGGCAGCGCCATCCCCTGACTGAAGCGAGTCGGAGGCAGCATCCCGGGCGGCCCATCAAACTGCGGTGGCCCAGAGAACGGCGGTCACGATCCAGATCCCTGCCCCGGGAAAGAACTGGCGGAAGGATTCGTCGATACCGTCCCGAACCCAGCAGGCTGCTACGGTGCCATCATCTGAGCGCGAGGGGGAAGAACCGAACCTACCTGCTGAGCGGGGGCACGGGGAACCAGAGCACGAGGGGCCGCAGCAGTCCCCGACGGCGGAGTAGCAGAACGCTACGGCGACACGGCCATCGAGACGGAGCTGAGAACGGCTTGGACGTAGGAGCGATTTGCAGAAGGCGACGCAGACGAATGCGATAGGAGAAGATTGCAAGGCAGAGCATTTATAGCGAGGCGGCGTCCGATTCCTACTTTCCTCGCGACTGGTCTCCACCCCGAGACCGACACGGGACCCTCCCCGCCAGGACTCCTCCCAAACGTGATCAGTTTACACCCAGGGGCCACGTCAGCCCGCGCACCTGCCCGCGAGCCAGCTATTGGGGATATGCTATATGGGTATCCTCATAGGATGTCACCTATCTGGATAACCCGGGTGGCCCACAATTGGTAGCATGGCCTATGGCCTGGGCGCCCATGGATCCGTATGAGGCCCATGCTAGATAAAGGAAGGCTACGGCCAGCCACGACGCATCGGAGCCTTGGAGTGCAAGATACACAAGACTAGTAATAGACGGTGTAGGACTCGTGACCTGTCCGCTAGGACTTTTCCTCAGAACCCTAGGACCAGCGGCTATATAAGTCGGGCCTATGGGAGCCTTTAGGCACAACTTCAGACAACCTAGTATCGATTCATACAACCTCGCATAACTAACCTATCTCTCAGAATCTCGTATTGCCCTTATAGTGATTTATAGCAGAGTAGGATTCCGCCACCATCGTGGGATCTCAACTCAGGTAAGCTGTGTTACCTCGCACTCACCAACCGCCGCCTTCCCCCACGTCTCTAAACATGCACTGTGAGGACCCCTCCATGGCATACTCGTTGGCAATAACACGACAGTTGGCGCCCACCGTGGGGCAAGAGGTGCTTCAGGCTCTTCAGCAGGCGAGGACCAAGATCTTCGCGGGAATCAGTGAAACCGTAGCCATCGGTCGTGTTCTCTTATCCAGCAATGTTCCGATCGTCCCTCCCGACGAGTTCTAGATCCCGGCGAAGACAAACCCTACGCGGTGTTCTATCGTTCCTATCGGAGACATCCACCTCTTCATCGGCGAAACTGACTCGGGCACTAGTTCCCTAGGAGTCGGAGGAGCATCAAGGTTCGCGGACCGCCTACGCAAGGTGATACGTCATGGAAGGATCAATGTCGGATCTCTCTTCGAGTTTGCCGGCAAAGATCGGAAAAATTCAAGGCCCACCCAAACCGCCTTGTGCAGGATATAAAGGTGGAAGATCACTGCGCCGGCTTCGCCGTAAGGCCCGATAGCAGAGATCCAAGTTTGTCGGTGGTTACCATCTTCGATCCGCACGCTGCATTCGTAGAGAAGGCGAAAATCGCGACATTCGCCAGTGGCTCGTGATACGAGCCGATCTGGCCCACTACCCCGATGATAACGCTTTGTATCACTTCGTGGAAGGACTGGACCGTGGCATGCTTCTCCGACGTTCTTTAAGACGGCAGCAGGCAACAAGACGCCTTACCCTTGAACAGATGGTGAGCACCGTCAACAACTACGCGGAGGCTGACGCAGAAGCCCAGAAAGCACTCGCGCTCATCGACGGAGAACCTCCGATTTATCCACTGCCACCACCGCCTCCGGCCGCCATCGTCGCAGCTGCACCACCACCTCCAGTCATCGTCGCCGCCGTTGCACCTCAACGCCCGTCATCGAGGAAGTCCTGGCACCCTCCGACTTTGTCATTGATGCGCTTTATGCTGACTTCAGTGCAGATTCTGAGGAGATAGATTTCAGTCCAGAAGAGCTAGACTCCGCTATGCAGGAGATGTAGGAGGAGTACTCGCGCGACGAGCAAGCCAACAATGCCGTCACGTCTCGAGGGGTGTTCGTCACCATTGGGACGGTGATGGATGAAGATCAACCCGGACGAGCTCCGCCTACGGTGCTGGAAAAGAGGAAGGGGCCACTTATTGCTACTGATGATGATCGCGCAAAGGTCATGCCTCCTCGACCTAACCTAGTACAGCAGCCGCAGGAACTCGGCATCGGCCCGAGCAGCAACAACACCGCAAACTTGCCGCCTCTAGCATCTACGTCTGCAGCAGCCCAAGTTACTCCAGCTGATAGAGTGATGTACGGTAATCTCCTCGTCGAGCCACTGACCGTTGCTCATATCCGGAACGTGACCCAGCGCGACGAGAAATGCCAACAGCTGTTGGAGGAAGCGCGGGCCATCGCGGAGCAAGGAGCTAAGCTAGATCGATATCTAGTCAACACGCAGAAGTCCATAGAGAAAGCTAGAGCAATGGGGGCCGAGTACAAGACTTTGCTGCAGCAGCAGAAGGCCAAGAAAGCTCCGGCTCGCGTCATCAACGATCCTGGTGTACGGCGCAACCTAGGATGGGATCCCTCGAAGCCAGCACAAGCCAAGCCATACATTGACAGTGAAGGAAAGCAGGTGATGCCCACCCCACTCCTTAACCTCGCCATCGCCAAGACCCTTCTGGAGCAGGATAGATCGCCCGAGGCAGTGGAACAGGTCTATGACCTAGTGGCCAAGGCGGTGAAGCAGCAGGAAAAGGCCACCTCTCAGAGGCTCGAGTCCGACCCAGCGCTTTGCCAGTCTAGCCAGTATAAGCCGCCAAGGGACAGATCTCCTCTTGATGTCGGGTCCCAGACGGGTTCATCAGAACAAAGACGGAGGGATGCGCGTAACAGGAAGGATGCCACCCACATATCCTCCGACCACGGATAAAAGGCCCGACCTCGTCGCCCATCGCCACCACCCCGGTCCCCCCGACATCGTGAAGATTACAAGGCTCACCATCGTATGGATATGCCCCCACCAAAGCAGTGCGGCATCGTCATCCGCGACAACACAGAGCAGACCTGTCATGACGGAGAGCGCAACCAATGACACAGGAGCAGGTCACACCATGACCCTCCGCGTCCGACAAGCAACCGTGATAGGCGTGAGGCGTCACAGGAGGGTAACAACAAGAAGGCTAACCCACCGCCACCTCTGCCTCCGTCACCACCAAGCAGTCACCATGGCGGAGGAGGCCCGCGTCGTTCACGCAGCCCATCCCCTGTTGACAAGAAGAAGAAGAACCTGGAGCCGTACGATGCACGTTCGCGGATCGATAAGATCCACAAGGCCCGGGAAGGACCATACCTGGGACCGCGTTGCTTTGGACCTGCAATACGGTCCGCAACTTACCCCAAAGGTTTCCGGATTGACAAGACCATCAAGCCCTATGACGGCACCGCCAAGCCAGCCACATGGTTGCAGGACTACGACAACACGGTGGAGATTGCTGGAGGCAACCCCAACGTCGCCGTCAAGTACCTCCCATTAATGTTGGCAGGCACGGCCCGTCAATGGATCGACGACTTGCCAGAGAAATCTATCTACAACTGGTTGGACAAGCAAGAAGCGTTCACCAAGAACTTTGAGGGTACATACAAGCGTCCCTGCACTATGGGCGATCTACAGCGGTGCGTGCAGGAGAAAGACGAGACATCTCGCGCCTACCTCTCCCGCTGGCTGGACATGAAGAATTCCTGCGCAGGAGTGCATGCTCAGACCGCCATGGCCGCCTTCATCTACGGGTTGGAAAGGGGCACGTTCCTCCGACATAAGCTGAAGCACTTGCAGGACAATCACCAGCTTGAATTGAATCAGATGATCCAGTTGGACAGTGAGTTCGCAGCTGCCGACGATGATGCTCGCGGCTCCTTGCCGGCAACAGCCATTCCAACTCAAGCTCGGAGGAACAGCAGTACAAAGCGGAAAACCGCTCCAAAAGAAAAGCAATCTACCAACATGGTCGCTATGACTTTTGCAGGATGAGGTGATGGCGGACAATGTGGCCGAGGAAGGGGAGCTGGTCGTGGGCAGCAACGAGGAAGTGAAACCACCTCGGCGCCGCTCCGCATTCCCCAAACCTACAAGGAGTACCGCGATATGTCGTGCCTCGTACACCTCGACGTCAATGGCAAAGCCACCCATACCAATCGACACTGCAAGTTCGTCAACGACCTCAAGGAAGACCCGGAGTCCGGCTATAAGTGAAGTCGGAAGAACAGACCGCGAGGCAAGGGAAAGGGGAATAAGAAGGAGGAGGATTCCAAGGATTCAAGTGACATGGATGAAGACGTTGACCCCAAGCACGCCGCAAGGAGCGAAGACAAGGGCAAGAACCCCTTCGCAAAGAAGGCTCCAATTTACCACACTTTCCTTGGCACCCCCACCGTCCGACAACAAAAGAACTCTTTGAGGATCCTGATGGATACTCTCCCCCCAGTTCCCCAGTACCTGCGCTGGTCGAAGGTTCCAATCACTTGGGACAGGACGGACCACCCAGACCTTATACCCACGGAGAACCAGTACGCCATGGTCATCAACCCCTTGATTGACGGCGTGTTGTTCACTAAGTGTATGGTGGATATTGGAAGCAGCATCAACATCATGTACCTGGATACACTACAGAAGATGAACTTGACGGAGGCAAACCTAAGGCAGACCAACACCATCTTCCATGGCGTAGTTCTTGGTCGGTAGGCTCAGTCCCTTAGGTGCATTACACTTCAGGTTGCCTTTGGCAATGTTAACAATTACCGCCAAGAGCGCATGACCTTTGAGGTGGTCCCCTTCAAGAGCGTGTACCATGTCATATTTGACCGCGACATATTCCACACGTTCATGGCCAAGCCATGATTCGTCTACAACAAACTCAAGATACCCGGACCAAACGGTGTCATCACCATATCCGGAAGCTTTACCAAGGCAAGGGACTGCGAGACCAATGAAGCAGCCATTGCAGAAGCTGTCCTCTACAGCGAAGAATTCAAAGAGATCCAGAGCAAGGTCGATGACTCAGAGATGCCCGCGTCGAAGAAGCAGATCTCCGACTCCGCTCCTGCGTTCAAGGCTGCCATCGAGACCAAGCCGGTGGAACTTGTGGTAGGCGATGCCTCCAAGGTCACCGCCATTGGGACGAACCTGGATCCCAAATAGGAAAGCACGCTCATCGAGTTCCTCCGTGAGTATAGGGACATCTTTTCCTGGCAACCTGCCGACATGAAAGGTGTACCTAGGAAACTTGCCAAGCACAGCTTAAACATTGATCCAAAATGCAAACCAGTGAAACAACCTCTACGACGCTTCGAAGATGAGAAGAGACGCGCCATTGGCAAAGAGATAGCTAGGTTACTTAAGGCTAGATTTATCCGAGAAGTCCTTCACACCCGATGGGTGGCCAATCCTGTACTTGTCCCCAAAAAGGGAACCAATGAATTAAGAATGTGCGTTGATTACACCGGCTTGAACAAATCATGTCCCAAAGATCCGTTTGCTTTGCCTCGCATTGACCAAGTCATTGACTCGACGGCTGGATCGGAGCTTTTGTGTTTTCTCGATGCATACTCAGGATACCACCAGATCAAGATGAGGAAGTCATACCAATTGGCCACTCCGTTCACTACCCGATACGACACGTTTTCCTATGTTACGATGCCCTTTGGGCTAAAAAACGCAGGTGCTACGTACCAGCTGACAATGCAACGTTGCCTCCACGACCAAATTGGTCGGAACGTTCACGCCTATGTGGACGATATCGCGGTGATGTCTAAAAAGTCAAACGACTTAATCTCCAACTTAAAAGAAACCTTTGATAATCTCCGGAAATACAACATGATGCTTAACCCTAAGAAGTACGTCTTCGGGGTTATAGCCGACAAATTGTTGGGTTTCATCATTTCCCAACGCGGAATCGAGGTCAACCCGGAGAAAATCAAGGCCATCCTAAACATAAACCTTCCGACATGCCTAAAGGACATTCAACGACTAACAGGTTGTGTTGCAGCAGTTAGTCGGTTCGTCAGCCGACTTGGAGAGAAGGCTCTGCCACTGTACAAGTTGCTGAAGAAGGTGGAAAAATTCACGTGGACAGACGAAGCAGATGCAGCATTGAAGCAGCTCAAGGAGATTCTTTCCTAAGCGCCCATCCTTGCAGCGCCCGAGCCTGGAGAGCCCTTCTTAATCTACATAGCGGCAACCAACCGGGTAATCAGCATCATCATCGTGGTAGAGCGGAAGGAACCAGGCTATGAGCACAGAGTTCAAGGACTAGTTTACTATGTGAGCGAGGTCTTGACGGAGTCCAAGCAGCGTTACCCGTACTAGAAGAAGATAACTTATGGAGTATTCCTTGCTTCTCGAAAGCTGAGGCATTACTTTCAGGAGCACCCAATCACAGTGGTGAGCAAGACTCCACTGTTCGACATAATCAACAACAACGACGCTACAGGAAGGGTCGCGAAGTGGGGCATTGAACTTGCCGCCTTCAAGATCACTTACAAGAGACGCGACGCTATCAAGTCACAAGCCTTGGCGGATTTTGTTGCAGATTGGACGGAGATTCCAGATGCTACTCCGTTGCCAGAACTAGAGAACTGAGTGATGCACATTGACGGATCAAAGTTGCTCAATGGCTCGGGGGCTAGTGGGTTGCTACAGTCACCAATAGGGGACAGGCTACACTACGTTCTGCAGATCCACTTCGAGGCTACAAACAACATGGCGGAGTATGAAGCACTCATTCACGGACTTCGTGTAGCCAAGGATATTGGCATCAAGTGCATAGTTTGCTGTGGAGATTCCGACTTGGTTGCCCAGCAGGTGGCTGGCACCTGGAATGCGCGGAACCCTATGATGGCGGCATATCGAGACGAAGTGGACGAGATAGCCAAGAGCTTCTTGGGCTACGAAGTCAAGTATGTACCTAGGGAGCAAAACGAGGCGGTTGATCTGCTGTCTAAGCTTGGATCAGGGCGCAAGCAAATTCCGCCAGGAGTTTTCCTAGAGCATCTGCGCACACCATCTATGAAGGGAGCCGACATCGACAACCCGGATAGAGCTGACTCTTTTGTCAACATGGTGACTAAGGTCCCTCCAGCTTGGACAAAACCGTTCATGGAATATCTCGAACATGGAACTTTTGCCCGACGATGAAGTCGAAAGATGGCAAATAGTACGACGAGCAAAGGGTTACACCATCATCAATGGGCAACTCTACAAAAGGAGCACTACTGGTGTATACCTAAAGTGTGTTTCCCAGCTAGAAGGTATGGAAATCCTACGCGAAATCCATCTCGGAGACTGCGGGCATCATGCCGCTCCTCGATCGTTGGTTGCGAAAGCCTTCCGGCAAGGATTCTACTGGCCGATCGCAAGGCGACACCGACAAGCTAGTTGAGACATGCATGGGGTGCCGATATGCCCGACAACCACATGTTCCTCGCCAAGAATTGTAACAATACCAATAACTTGGCCGCTTTGCAGTTGGGGCTGGACATGGTGGGACCACATGCATTTACACCTTGTGGGTTTACGCATCTGCTTGTAGCAGTTGATAAATTCATTAAATGGATAGAAGCTAAACCCATTAGAAAGCTTGATGGGGCAACTGCCCTCAGGTTTGTCTGGGATCTAGTGGTGAGATTTGGTCTCCCACATAGCATTATCATCGACAACGGCAGCAATTTGTCACTCGAAGAAGTGGAGGCTTATTGTTGGGAGAAAGGCATCTGACTTGACCTTGCATCTGTGGCACACCCACAATCCAACGGTCAGGTTGAGCGAGCCAATGGATTAATTCTGCTGGGAATCAAGCCACGTCTTGAGGCACCGCTACATAGAGCAGCTGCAGCCTGGGCGGAAGAATTGCCATCTGTGCTGTGGAGTTTACGAACTACACCCAACAGATCCACCGGCTACACTCCTTACTTCATGGTATACGGAGCAGAATCCATCCTGCCTTCCGACATCCTTCACGATGCACCAAGAGTTGCCGCCTACGACGAAGATGACGCTAAAGAATCCAGACGCCTAGATGTGTACCTTCTCGAGGAGGAGCGCGATTTGGCATGCCAAAGATCCGCCATCTACCAGCAGAAGCTACGCAGCTACCATAGTCGTCGCGTTCGGCATTGCTCGTTTAAAGAGGGGGATTTGGTGCTCCGACTTAAGCAGAAGAAGTCACACAAATTATCCCCGCCATGGGAAGGACCATTCATCATAAGCAAGGCGCTACTCAATGGGTCTTACTACCTTGTTGACAATCGTGAAATGAAGGATAGACCCAACGAGGATCATAAGCGTAAGCGATATGACCCGTATGATGACTACCCGGAGCTTGATCGGCCATGGAACATAGCACAACTACATCCTTTTTGCACTTAGCATTTTTTTTCTAATTGTGTACCTCTTATATGATCAATGAAATAAAGCTCTCTGGTTCACTCATACTTCTGACTCTTTTACCTCCTTTAGTGTTCATTTTTTGGATCATGTAAAACCTTTATGCACAAGCTTTGCGATTGCACTTGTGAAAATTCCGCCTACCGGCGTTAGCTTAAGTTTTCTGGTCTACACGTTCTTTGTCGTTTTTATGTGGATTCTGGAGTAGTGACTTTTAGCACTTATTGTCGGCGATTTTGTGCTTAGGTTATTGACGGTGCCATTAGGCATCATCACTTAAGCGCATGGTTCCGACAACGAGTCTTCCGACTCACGAAAAGTCAAGCATAAGAACCAAAGTAATGGATAAGCCAGCACTTTCTTAAAACAATATATACATGCTGGAAACTAGTTCTTGAGCAGCAAGAAATAACAACCATTGTTTTCCGCCTTAAGTTACATCAACAAGTTTTTTCCTGCATATGTACCAAAGGTGAAACAAATATTACAAAGTTGTTCTTCACTCCTTTGGCGCAGGTGACTTGGAAGCAGCATCATCACCAGCCGGAGAACCACCCTCGAAGTCGGCGTTGTGGTGGGACTCAGAGGAACCTTGGTTGCCGCTGTTGATGATGTTCATGGGCACGAAGATGTCGACGTCCACCAACTCGTCAACTCTGGTGTCATAGCCCGCGAGTGACGACAAGATGGCTTCATGGTTAATCTCTTTGCCATCATCGTCTACATCGGGGGTGCCAGAGGTCACCGTGTCGATGTCGGCATCTTCGTAGTGTGCCTTCACCATTGACAGCGCCATCCTTGTGCCAGCCCGTGCACATGAAGCTTTCCAGCTTGTGATACGCTCGGGGGCTCAGCGCAGAATCTTTGAGTACTTCACCATGGAGTCCGATGCCTTGATGTTTATCTGGAGGGGCTTGGCGATCTCCTTGGCTTGCGTGATGGCGGTGTTGATGAAGTTGTCGACAAGAACCATGCATTCCTTGGCTGGAGGAGGTGATCGGGTTAAACCCATAGGAGCTGCAAATTCCGACAAGGAGCGCGTGAGTTCAACAATTCAAAGTATCCAGACTACACAAATCCAAGACGGAGAAAACTTACTGAAGATGCTGTCCTCAGCTTGCCAGAGGGTGTCCTCCAAGGATTCTTTCTCTTGTTGGAGGAGCTTATACGCCTCGCTATGGCGTTGATTTTGCTCATCGGCAGCTTGCTTATGATCTTTTAAGATCTCAATCTCCTCCTTCAAGCGATTGATTTCTATGGGCTGAGTCCTCGCAGGACCTTCATCAACTCCTCATGCATTTTCAGCATGTCCTTCCTCTCCTGCTTAAGAATTTTGTTCTCGCTATCCAGCTCTTGAATGTGCTTGGATTGCTCGACAATATTCTTGGCCTTGGCGATGGTTTCTGCAAGTCGGAGAAAGCAAAGTACACAGTGAGTACTCGGAGAATATGGGCACAATACCAAGTCGGAATGCGAAAAAGAAAACAGACGCTTGCTCTTGGTGATCTGTTCCTTCAAGAAGGCAGTTTTACCCTTTCAGATTCTAGCTCCGCTCGCATCTTCTAGTACTTGTCATTGGCCATGCCCCTCCAAGCACTCTCGTTCTGTGGAGAAAAGTTCAAAGTTAAAACGTTGTTTGGTCTGCTTGGAGCATCTAGACGGAAATTTTCCACCTAGACGCTCGGGGGCTACAGCGAGAATTTTTGACTTAGTAATATGCTTAGCTTTTCTTTAAGCATCTAGTCGAAACTAATTCAGTTCTCGATTAGAGGCTTGGGGGCTACAGTATAAAGTTTTTTTAACTCGGATATATGCTTAGCTTTTCTTTAAGCATCTAGTCGGAACTAATCAGTTACAACTAGAAGCTTGGGGGCTACAGTATGGAAATTTATAAACACTGCGTATGCTACTCTTAAAGCATCTAGTCGTAACATTTCATTCCATCTACATGCTTGGGGGCTACAGTGAGAGTTTTTTCTAACTTAGTCACTCTTAGAGCATATAGATGCAAAAACCTATGGTTTTTCGGTCTACATCCTCGGAGGCTACAGTGGGATACTCATATGAAATGCAAAAGGCAAAGAAAACTTACAAGTGCGATGATCTTGAGGTTCGTAGCACTCTTGACCAGTAGCTTGGCAAAGGATTCGCTGTTTCCTTGCAAAATTTCTGCTTGCCGGCGGAGCTCCTCTAGACCGCACGTCGGAGATGTCGGCGCCGCACCAGGGACCAAAGCAGTGCTACCCGTTGTAAGTACCGGATAGACTATCTTGGGATAGGCTATGGTTTTCTTGGGTGCGGGGGCACCGCCAACGGCAGTGGTACCTGCTTACACCACCGCCTTACCGCCACCGATGGTATCCTTAGCCGGAGCTTCAACCATTTGGTGGGCGGCACTCTCTTGCGTCGCCTGCTCGCCAACGACCGCAACCTCGGCAGAAGCACCTGAGTCCACTTCCATGGCGGAAGGGCCAGATGCCTCCTTAGCTTGTGAGCTTGTCGGGGCAGATGAAGGCTTGACGGAGGGAGTGGTAATGGCGATGGCGGGAGATGCGTCGCGATGTAGCATGTCCTTGATAGTTCTAGAAGCCCCCAATTTGGAGGTCTTCTTGAGGCTGGTCATGGCTTTCTTCCTGAAACGTGCAAAATGTATAAGTACAGGAGCAAGACAGATAAATAGAAAATGTCGGAAGAAGAGAAGCTTACACAAGTGGCGATGCTTTGGCAAAGGGGATCCCAGTAACTTTTCTCTTTTCCACCTCCAGGGCGGCGGTAGTCTTCTTGGAGGCTCCACCCTCCGTCTTCTTCTTCTTGCCTCCGTCGGCAGCGTCAGAGGTGGAGCTCTTCCGCTTTCGTGCCAACGGAGCCTCGTCGTCAGACACGACCGTGACTTCCTTCATCTTTGGATCATAGATTTGGGCAGCCAGGTTGCCCTCCTCTAGATTACTAAGCTGTTAAGTGAGAAGTCACCGTGTTAGATAAGATGATACTTACAAGATGGAAGAACTGGAGTATATGTCATACACGGAAAATAAATACCTACCTTTGGGCACTTACCGTCTATGAACATGTCGTAGGTGATGGTGAAGCCATGCTTCTTATCCTTCACCTTGACGATGTCCTTAAGGCGGAGCTTGACGGAGTCGCTCGAGAAGTTGTCCACGGAGATGCGGAGGCTATCCCTTCTGTCGCTGGTATACTCGTGCATGGGCTTCACGCGGTGCTGCAAAGGTTGGATTCGCCTGTGAACCAGCACATGGCTAGGTCCAAACCGGTCAAACCCGTCTCTACGAACCATTCTATCCGCCTTATGGCGCGGGAAGCATCGAGGTCGGAGGGAAGGGAGGCCTGGGATCTCCATGACGAGTTTCGCCGGCTGGCTCAACGAAGTCCGGGTACATTACTTGTCGGCCAGCCAGAGGGATGTCTGGGCCGTAGAAGTACGTCCGTTGCCAATTTTTGCAGGACTCGTGGCTGACGATGTCGGGGAACCGCCAGCCAGTTCAAATCTTGAAGCTTATGGTGCCGCAGTTCCTGAGTTCTTCCTTGCTATGTCTGGCTTCACGTTTAACGGTGAAGAAGTACACAAAGAGGTCTAACCTAGGCCTTATCCCTAAGTATCCCTCGCAGAGTGCCGCGTAGTTGCTAAGCACTAAGATACTATTGGGGGAAAGATTCTGGGGCTGGACTCTATAGTGATTCAAGATGGAGAGGAAGAAATTGGAGATGGGCAGGGAGACGCCACGTACCAGTTGGGCTTTGAGGTACACCTTTTCTCCGGCTTGGGGAGAAGGTGTAACCTCGCCGGCCGGCGCCGCCCGCCAGGCGCGCCCCTCCGTCGCAGGAAGGTAGCCTTCGGCGATCATCTCTTGGATATCACGGTCTGTGATATCTGAGCCGCGCCAATCGCCCTTGTGCGAGTCTGGCTCCTCCTCCAACGGCTCCAACGCCGCCAGATTAAGGTCGCCGCCGACGGACTCGATAACCGCCAATGCGGGGATGACTAGGCACGACAATGGAGCTCGCCGGCTTTGCCGCGACTTCGTTTGACGCCGCCATGGAGGGAGAGGTGTTGCTGCTGGCCATGGAGTGAGGTTGGGTGTGACTAGTGCGGATTGGAGGCTAGGGTTTTTTCGCGAGTTAGGCGCGGAGAGCTCGAGGGGGCGCGCGCTGGAGGAAGAAGACGATGCGAGGAGAATGAGGTAAAAAGTGGAAATTCCACCGTGGTTACTATTTATCATCTCCAGCGTCAAGATTCGTGCAGCTTGATCGGACGTTTGCCGCGTAGGCAACATGTTCGTGAACGTGCGCGGAAATTTCGCCACGTCTCCAACCGTCGCCGCCAACGGTTCGTATCGCTCGTGCGGGAAAATTGGACATGATTGCGTTCTCTACATGTGTGAGTTACGAGGCGTCGCTGACCTAAGCCTACGTCGTCCTAGCTGGCATAGGCAGATGAACCGTCACATCGGAAGATTCCGGCATGGACGGATCCAGTCCGGCTATGGAAGAGTACGATGGAAGATTCAGCATTTCTTTGACTTACATATTTAAGACGGAGAAAACCTTGCAGGGTTCTTTGGGAGGACTACAAGATATTGCTTGACGATTTGCCGACATCCATCTAGACGGAGCATTCCACACGAAGAGGCAAGGCAGCGCAAGATCTCGGAGTTCTCCGGGGGCTACTATTGGGGATATGCTATATGGGTATCCTCATAGCATGTCACCTATCCGGATAACCCGGGTGGCCCACAGATGGTAGCATGGCCTATGGCCTGCTGGGCGGCCCAGTTAGATGATCCAGAAGGGAGGCCCATGCCGGATAAAGGAAGGCTACGGTTGGAGTCACCGACGTACCCGGAGCCTTGGAGTGCAAGATACACAAGACTAGTAATAGACGATGTAGGACTCTGTGACCTATCCGGCTAGGACTTTTCCCTGTAACCCTAGGACCTGGCGGCTATATAAGTCGGGCCTATGGGGGCCTTTAGGGCACAACTTCAGACAACCTAGTACCGATTCATACAACCTCGCATAGCGAACCTATCTCTGTAACTCAGCATATTGCCCTTATAGTGATTTATAGCAGGAGTAGGATTCCGCCACCGTCAGGATCTCAACTCGGTAAGCTGTTACTGCACTGCACAACCGCCCCGCTTTCCCCCAAGTCTCTAAACACGCACTATGAGGACCCCTCCATGGCGTACTCGTCGGCAATACCACGACACCAGCCTGCGGGCAAAGCGGATTGCTCCGTGACTCGCCCCGTGACTCGCCCCGCGACTCCCTCTCCCAACCAGCGGCTGGCTCGACGAACTGTGCCAAGACCGACGGCGTCGACGATCTTCTCGCAGGAAAGGGCCTCCTCCATGGGCGAACCAGAGGCCCCCGGCGCGACAACATCCCCGCCGCCGACGACCCAACACCACGGCGAGCCTGCGGCAAGGTAGAACGGTCAGGTTGCATCGAGCTCTGCGGGGGCGACGAAGACGCCCGTTCCCAGAACCGAGATGCCGGCGTAGGGAACCCCATCTCCTCCCAAAACTCCTGCTTCAACTCTGCATCGGTCCTCCTCCGTCGGCGACAAACAGTGGTCCAACCTAGCTCGTCGGAAGGATCCTCCAGGACATCTAGCCTTTCTCGCACAGCTCGGGCCTCCCCTCCATCAGAGTCCAAATCGGAGCCTAGACACTGGAACCTTGAACCCAAGCTCGACGACGGTGAAGGCGCAGCCTCCTCCGGCGACCTGAGCGCCCCGGGCGCTAGCGTGAACCTCCGCCCATGTCGCCTCATCTCCGAAATTATAGAAGTGTCGTTCCTCAGCGATGTAAGATAGAAATGGCGATACCAAAATATGACTTGTTAACATTGTAAGCACATAATTGATCTATTGAGAATCAAAGAATCACATTGTGATGATGTCACCGAGGTTTGGTAATAAGATACAGTGAACACCGTTGTTCCGGCCGCCGGAGCTGGCGAGGGGGTGGAGCTAAAGAGGAGTAGGGATGTAGACGGACGTCCACTACAACGTACATGGCTATCAGCTAATCCTTCAAAAATGTCTAAGAGGAGAGACATGGGGAATTCTGTTGTTATCATGAAGCTTCACGATCTTATCCAAAAGAGGAAGAACATAGAGATGGAGACGTGGAGAAATCTATAGGCCATAGAGAGAATAGGAGGGCTGAGATTTGTCCAAATCCACGCGGTGGAGTTGAGTCCAACACCAGGGAATCCCAACCCATTTCGCACCTTGGCTTTGTCCCTACTAGTGGAAACAGGGCCTCTAGTCCCGGTCCGTAAGGGCCTTTACCTTCGGTTTTGGAACCGGGACGAACCAAGTAGGACTAGAGGCACACCACTAGTTCTGGCCCAGTTACCAGCCGGGACTAGTGGATGTCCACGTGGCTGCCCCGGCGTGCTTAGGTGCACCCCCACTAGTTCCGGTTGGTGTTAAGGACTGGAACTAGTGGCTCTCTGTCGCGGCAGCATTTTACGCCTTTTCTCTGCCGCAGCAGAGCATTACCTTGGACTAGTGGTTCTCTGCTGCGACAGCATTTTGTACACTTTCTCTGCCGCGGCAGAGATTTTATTTTTTTTGTTTTATTTACTTATTTTTCATTTCAACATATTTTTTGAATATTTCTATGCCACCATATATCGTACACATTCGTGCATATATAAAATAACTTGTATTACGATATCGAGCATACAAATATAAACAATTTACATAGTTACATGGAGATCACAAAATACCGGGACTAGAGCCCGTCTGTTCGATTACATGGAGATCAGTAGCGCCTATTCACACTAAATTCTCTGGCATCGTCTACGATCTCTTTGAAAATAAATCCTGCCAGCTCCTCCGCAATTGCTAGTACGCGTTGCTCTGGTAGTAGTTGATCCCGCATTCTCTCGAACTATATATAAGAAAAAGGAGATCAATATGAATATCAATCATGATAACAAAAGGTGACGGCAATAAATTGATGGTGTGAATGCATTGCTTATATCGACTCTATAATCATTATGTTCGGTGGTAAACGTGCGGATGAACTCGCAAACGTAGAATCCACATAGATTCGACCCCTGTGGCTGCCTCACGCACTTTACGAGAATAAAATTCAATCAAAATAATAATCTTGCATCACTATTGTATTGAAACTAGAAGTAAAGATATGCGCGGATATATCACGTGCTACTTACCAAGACCGCCTTAAATGTCAGCTTCTCACTAAATACATTACCTGGTATCTCAGGTAACCTCGCGCTTGAACCGGATCCAAACCCTACCCGGCAAAGAAAATGAATGAATGTGTTATTCATTACCTGATATCTCAGGAAATCAACGAAAGTGACCGATATAGCACGAAACTTACTTCTAGAGCATGTCCTGCATGCTGCGGAAATCTTCCAGTTTTCTCTTTGATGGGTCCATGACATCAACTCTTCCCTTATCAAGTTGAATGTCTAGAAGAACCCAGTGAAAGCTGCAAACATTTATATATACATCAATAAATCATCAGTTACACTTAGCATCAACTAATAAAAAGTGAATGTGTACAACAGAGTAAGATCCTCACCTGAAATTGTAAGGAAATAGTATGTGCTCAGAGAAATTTTGCTCCATCAGAAACCTTAGATGTTTTCCTCTGTCTCCTCGGGGTTATCCGTTAGCGTGGTTATATGCACTTTATCTGGATCAATGAACCCAACATTATAGATTCTTTTTCTTTTACATTCCAGGATCTTCATTCTGCATAATAAGGATAATTACATGTTCTGAACTGAACAACTGAAAAATTGAACATGTAGACAATGAATTCAACAACTTACAGCCAATAGCAGCTCAGGATGAATTTGTCCAGGGCGTCGAGATGGTATAACTGGAACAGTTCTGGAAACTCGGTATGGACCTCTTCGGGTCTGAAGTAGTACTCACGTGGGACTTTGGCTACGATCATTATTCTCCCCTGCTTTATGACCGCTGAGTACCATTGATGGCACTACTGGAAAAACCATCTTCGGTTCGATCGTAACAAGCTCAGTTAGGCCTCGGCACAACCCATGACTAGTGGGAGCACTAGTCCCGGCCGTGAGGCCTCTAACGGCTAGAAACGACTGTAGTGACTAGTCTCGGTCGACCAACATTAGTCCCGGTCCGTAATACGGCCCGGGACTAATAACCTGGAGTAGGCCAGCTGGTCCTTTTGTGGACTATTAGTCCCGGGTCGTATCACGGCCCGGGACTAGTTGTCCACGACTATATAATCTGCCTCCTGTCCTGCTTCCCTAAAGCATATGGTGGCCATTTTTCTCAAAGAAGCAAGAGAGTTCATGCCATTTTTTTCTCAAGATTTGTCAAGATTTAGTTTGCAGCACCTAAATCCAAAGCTTTAAAAGGTTAGAATTTCATTCTTTCATCTCTTATTGCTACTTTAGCTCTATAATGCTCTAGAAGTATAGAGATATGGATCAAATGCATGCATGCTCTAAAAGTAGCTAGAAGGATTTTGATATATATGTGTAACAAATTTTGATTAGGCACATAGTTACTGAAAATTGAAATGTGTAATTTTAGAGTTTCAGAGCTTACAATGGAATGAGGTTTTCACTGATAGAACAATAATAAAAACTCCACATTTATCATGTTGATTGTTCTCTGCAAGTCACAAATTGGTGCATGTAAATTTTTCAAAATTCAAAATTAATGCTCTAGAAGGTCTCAATATAACTTGTAATAATTTTATCATGTTGTGTAATGGTTTTTGATATACTTTTACTATAATGCAGATGGTCCAGGAATGGATGTACCAGATCGACCGACGCCTGGCATGAGTTCATTAATGGCGTGCATGAATTCATCGTGTTGCTTGATGCAAACAAGCTTAATGGTTTTGTATTCTCCATGTAATGGATGTAAGAATCAAGGATTACTCGACTCAAAAACCCTTCACAGCCACCTATTGAAGTCCGCTTCATGCCCATTATAATTGTTGGACCAAGCACGGAGAGAGAGGGTTATAATGGAAGACAATGAAGAAGAGGAGGAGGATGACAACTATCATGGTTTCCGAGTACGGAGATACTTCCATGGGGATGTCAAGGGGAGGATGAAGAAGAGACACATGATGAACCCACGATGATCTTGGTGGACCATTGCCGATGCAACTAAGAGATTGTGAAACTAAAAGGATAGGGAGAAGTTCAATCACATGTTAGAGGATCACAAAAGTTGTTGTACCCAAATTGTAAAATGGTCTAAAAAGTCAAGCAAAGACACCGGAATTTCTGCGATGGAAGGCTGAGTGTGCTATACCTGACTCCTCATTTGAAAAGTTGCTGAAAATGATGAAGAATATGCTTCCAAAAGATAACGATTGCCCGCCAAGACGCATTTAAGCAAAAAGGTTGTCTGCCCTCTAGGTTTAGAGGTTCAGAAGATACATGCATGCCCTAATGACTGCATCCTCTACCGCGGTGAGGAGTATGAGAATTTGGATGCATGCCCGGTATGCACTTCACTTTGGTATAAGATTAGACGAGATGACCCTGGTGACATTGAGGGCGAGCCTCAAGAGGGTTCTCAAGGTGATGTGGTATGCTCCTATAATACCACGGTTGAAACGCTTATTCAGAAACAAAGAGCACGCCAAGTTGTTGCGATGTCATAAAGAGGAACGTAAGTCAGACGGGATGTTGAGACACCCCGCTGATGGGTCGCAATGGAGAAAAATCGATAGAAAGTACCCGGACTTTGCAGATGACACAAGGATTTTAAGGTTTGGTCTAAGTACAGATGGCATGAATCCCTTTGGGGAGCAGAGCTCTAGTCACAGCACCTGGCCCGTGACTCTATGCATCTATAACCTTCATCCTTGGTTGTGCATGAAGCAGAAGTTCATTATGATGCCAGTGTTGATCCAAGGTCCGACGCAACCCGGCAACGACATTGATGTGTACCTAAGGCCATTAGTGGAAGAACTTTTACAGTTGTGGCACGAACCCGGGATACGCGTGTGGGATGAGCACACGCAGGAAGAATTTAACCTCCAAGCATTGCTTTTCGTAACAATCAATGATTGGCCTGCTCTTAGTAACCTTTCGTGATACCAAACAAGGGATACAATGCATGCACACACTGTTTAGATGAGACTGAAAGTATATATTTGGAACATTGTAAGAAGAATGTATACAATGAGCATCGTCGATTTCTTTTGGCCAAGCATCCCTTAAGAAAGAAAGGCAAACATTTCAACGGTCTGGCATGTCACCAGACGAAGCCTAAGGAGCGACTGGTGCTGATATATTTGATATGGTCAAAGATTTGGATCAACTGGTAACCTTTGGAAAGGGTCCTGGAGGAAAATCTGTTCTGAAAGACGCTGAATGACACGCACCCATGTGGAAGAAGAAATCTATATTTTGGGAGCTACCATATTGGAAATTCTTAGAGGTCCGCTCTGCAATCGATGTGATGCATGTGACGAAGAATCTTTGCGTGAACCTGCTAGTCTTCTTGGGCGTGTATGGGAAGACAAAAGATACACCGGAAGCACGAAAGGACCATCAAGGTATGAAAGACCCAGATGGCCTGCATCCAAAATGGTTTCAAGGTCATGCCAGCTACGCTCTTACCAAACAAGAGAAGGAAATATTTTTTGAATGCCTAAGCAGTATTAAGGTCCCGTCTGGCTTCTCCTCGAATATAAAGGGAATAATAAATATGGCAGAAAAAGGTTCCAAAACCTAAAGTCTCATGACTGCCACGTGATTATGACGCAAATGCTTCCGATTGCATTGAGGGGGCTTCTACCATATAATGTTCGAGTACCCATTGTGAAGCTATGTGCATTTCTCAATGCAATCTCTTAGAAGATAATCAATCCTGAAGATCTACCACGGTTACAGAATGATGTGGTCCAATGTCTTGTCAGTTTTGAGTTGGTGTTCCCACCATCCTTCTTCAATATTATGACGCACCTGCTGGTTCACCTAGTCGAAGAGATTTCCATTCTCGGTCCTGTATTTCTACACAATATTTTTCCCTTTGAGAGGCACATGGGAATCTTAAAGAAATATGTTCTTAACCATGCCAGGACAGAAGGAAGCATCTCCAAGGGCTATGGAACAGAGGAGGTCATTGAATTTTGTGTTGACTTCGTTCCTGACCTTAAGCCGATTGGTCTTCCTCAATCGCGGTATGAGGGGAGACTGAGTGGAAAGGGTACTCTAGGAAGGAAATCAATAATATGTAGGGACGGACATTCTTACACCGAAGCACATTACGCCATTCTACAGAATTCTATCTTGGCAACCCCATATATCGAGGAACACAAGAAAATCTTACGCTCCAACAACCCTGGAAATCACGACTCTTGGATTAGAGATGAACACATGAAGTGTTTTGGTGGTTGGTTGCAACATCTCATAAAAAACAACACTCTTGGAGATCAGCTATACTTGTTGTCTAGGTCACCATCTTCGACTATATCGACTTTCCAAGGGTACGAGATAAATGGGTATACATTTTACACGATAGCTCAAGATAAAAAGCGCACCAAACAAAATAGTGGTGTTCGCTTTGATGCAACAGATAACAATGGGTCAAAGACCACATATTATGGTTACATAGAGGAGATATGGGAACTTGACTATGGACCTAGTTTTAAGGTCCCCTTGTTTCGGTGCAAATGGGTCAAGCTGACAGGAGGAGGGGTTGAGGTAGACAAGAAATACGGAATGACATC
Organism: Avena insularis; assembly: GCA_023614405.1. Classification (NCBI taxonomy): domain Eukaryota; kingdom Viridiplantae; phylum Streptophyta; class Magnoliopsida; order Poales; family Poaceae; genus Avena; species Avena insularis. Next base: position 407,832,910 of record CM042697.1, read on the forward strand.
GTTGGATCTCAACAATCTTGGGTACTTAGACGAACCATTCGTCCTAGCCAATGATGTGGCTCGGGTTTTCTATGTGAAGGACATGTCTACCAAACCTAGAAAAATAAAAAATAAGAAAAAGAATACATCAGACGATGAGCCAAAGCGCCACATAGTTCTTTCAGGAAAAAGAAACATCGTGGGAGTGGAGGACAAGATAGACATGTCAGAAGATTGTGATAAGTTTCATGAAATTCCGCCCTTCGCGGTGAAGGATGACCCAAGCATCATGTTAATGAATGAAGATGCTCCATGGATACGACGGGATCAGAAAGGAACACACGCGAAGAAATGATATGTAATAATTGTAACATTTTATGAGTGAAGATGCTCCATGTGTCCATTTTTATAGTGTTGTCTGCAAACAATCTTGAGTGTGTTAGTCCCGTTTTGTGGCTGGAGGGCCTTTAGTCCCGATTCATACTTACCATTAATATCGGATCTCCAAACGCGTGAGGTCACATATTAGGGAGTGCCTCTATGACCAGTTTCTCGGAGATGCCGGAGGACTGGGATCCGACGGCATCTCCCTAAAACTGGCCGTAGTGGTGTCTCTGCTCTTGAAAACCATCTTGCAGCTTGTAACTTCTCTAACTATATCAATACGCCTGGGAGCTAACTAATTTCACATATTAGGGAGTGCCTCTATGACCAGTTTCTCGGAGATGCCGGAGGACTAGGCTCCGGCGGTATCTCCCTGAAACTGGCCGTAGTGGTGTCCCTGCTCTTGAAAACTATCTTGGAGATGCCTCAAACTGGCTGGAGGACTGGACTCACAAGGATGTCTATTTATAGTACAAGCAGCTCGGCATAATGTCGACACTCACGACATAATGTCGACACTCACCTCTATTATTAGTGCTGACTCATGTTTTGTCCCGGTTGGTGTCTCCAACCGAGACTAAAGGTTCATCTTTAGTCCTAGTTGGTGACACCATCCGGGACAAGGTACAAGCCGCACGACATAATGTTGACACTCACCCCTATTATTAGTGTTGCCTGGCCCAGTCTGCCGCAATCCCTTCAGTCGCGGTTGGTTTCTCCAACCGGGACTAAAGATGAACCCTCTCTTTATATAGGCATTTCCCTCTATTTATTAGGTAACACTCAAGACATTTATTAATATTAAAAACGGGACAAACTGGGACTAGCTAACACTCAGGACTAAAGCCGCCCCCTTTAGTCATAATCATGCCTAGTCCTATAGTATGCAGCTTCAGGGTCTTCTTCGCCATCGTCATCATCATCGTCATTGTCACCTGCCACTCCGGGGATCCTCGGCCCATCCATGGCATATACTAGGGGCCATTCCAGCCTCGGATTCATGGCGGGCGGGGGAGGGGTCTCCTGGAAGACGATGCCCCTACCGCCGGGCCAGTGTGGGGCCTTTTTGTGGCTCTATGGCGGGTGGACTCGTGGGCACCGCAGGCGAGTATGGTCTCCCCCGGCGATGTAGCGCATCACTCCGATGATAGTACGGTTCGCCCACCACAGACGACGGCCGGCTTTGTTGTGGTTCACCGGTGGCGGGCCATCACCCTCGTACCTAGCGAGCTCCCTTTCCCGCCTATTAGCGAAGAAGGCATTCCAGGTGTCGTAGTTGTCGAGATCCCACTAGGGATCCATCCGCTGCTCCGGCGTGAGCTCGTGGTAGAAGTGGTTTGTGATGGCCGCCTGGCATGCGGAACCTTGAGGGACAGGAGGGACAGGAACCCTCCAAAGACTCAAAGATCCAGGCGGCCGGTAGCCCGGCGGACAAGGGTAGTTGGAGGCGCACCGCGCCTCGGTCTCCTCGAGGGTCAGAATGGCCCAGTAGGCGTTGTCCATTGTTCTAAGAGAGGAAGGTGTGGATGTGTGGATAGCCATGGCGCGATCGCCCTAAATATAGAGGGAAAGGGCAGGAAAACTTGGCGTGAAGCTTTGGGAAATGGCGGGAAATATCTTTAGTACCGGTTAGTGACTACATCCGGGACTAAAAGCTCTCATAGAAAGGAAAGGGCGGGAAAACTTGGCGGGAAGCGGTGGAAAATGGCGGGAAATATCTTTAGTCCCGGTTTGTGACTATAATAGGGACTAAATGGATATTATATTAAGATTCTTTATATTTTTCTGATAATAATAGACATATTATTTGTGTTATTTGGATTATTACAATAAAAGATATGCTTTTCCAAAGTTTTTATATTTGATTTGAATTAAAAAAAGAAAATTTACAAATGAAATAATTTATAAATGATGCAAACAGATCAATGGATATTATATTAAGATTCTTTATACTTTCTGATAATAATAGACATATTATTTGTTTTGTTTGGATTATTACAATAAAAGATATGATTTTCCAAAGTTTTTATATTAGTTTTGAATTAAAAAAATAAAATTTACAAATGAAATAATTTATAAATGATGCAAACGGATAAATGGATATTATATTAAGATTCTTTATATTTTTCTGATAATAATAGACATATTATTTGTTTTATTTGGATTATTACAATAAAAGATATGATTTTCCAAAGTTTTTATATTAGTTTTGAATTAAAAAAAGAAAATTTACAAATGAAATAATTTATAAATGATGCAAACAGATAAACGGATATTATATTAAGATTCTTTATATTTTTCTGATAATAATAAACATAAACATATTATTTGTTTTATTTGGATTATTACAATAAATGATATGATTTTCCAAAGTTTTTATATTAGTTTTGAATTAAAAAAGAAAATTTACAAAAAAACAATTATTCGCGGGTCGTGGCTGGGCCAGGGACTAAATGGTGCTTGCTTGAAATAAAATGAAGCGAAAAAACACTTTAGTCCTGGGTCGTGGCTTAACTCGCGACTAAAGGGGGTCTTTAGTCGCGGGTTAAGCCACGGCCCGGGACTAAAGACCCTTTAGTCCCGTCCCGTGGCTTAGCCCGGGACTAAAGGGTGTGACCCTATATATTCTGCGCGCCAGGGCAGGTGCTGCCTAGCACTTGGCATTCCTCGACGCAGCGAAGATGAAGCACACAGACGCATTGCAGTCAGGAGGTGCCTTGCCCGCCGACGATTTTTCTCAGATCGCCACGACGCCGCCACCTCCACACAGGTTACTCGCCATTACCGCCGCCGCCTCATTGCCGCTTATGTTGCCGCCTCGGTGAACTCGATCGAGAGGCCGTGCAGGTGGTTTTTTTATAGTTTTTGTTATAGTTTTTGTATAGTTTTTTATAGTTTTTTTTATAGTTAGGTTTATTATAATTAGGATTATAATTAGGATTATTAGGATTATAATTAGGATTATTAGGATTATTATAATTAGGATTATTAGGTTTTTTGTTATAGTTTTTTATAGTTAGGATTATTATAATTAGGATTATAATTAGGATTATTATAATTAAGATTTAGTTATTAGTATTAGTATTAGAATTATTATAATTAGGTTTATTAGGGTTTTTTGTTATAGTTTTTTTCTATAGTTTTTTTTATATTAGGGTTTTTTGTTTTAGTATTAGGATTATTGTTTTAATTAAAATATTAGAATTAGGATTAGGATTATTGTTTTAGTTATTTTTTGTGTTATTTATTAGGATTATATTGTTTTATTTATTGTTTTATTAGGGTTATTTTTTTTGTTTTAGTTATTATGATTATTGTTTTAGCACAAATAATATTATTATTATTATAATTAGGATTATATTGTTTTAGTTATTAGGATTATTGTTTTTTCTAACCTGTTTAACTCTCTTTTTGTTATAGATAATTAAGTCGTGGATCAATTCGAAGATCCTGGTCGCATCGGTGAAGGTTTTCTTCAGGGCATGATAAGAGATGAAATTCCTCTTAATATTACTACCGGCGCCGAAGATATTTTTCTCGAGGAAGAGATATCCTCATATCTGAATCCATCCGGTGATGGACTAGAGGAAAACCTAATGTACCAAGGGGAATACCAGATGGACGAAGGGCAAACAAATAACAACAATAATGATGGCCCCTCGAGAGGATCCGGCGAGGTACATATATATAAAAAGTCTCGTGTTACCTCTATTCATTAACTAATCTAGATATATATTAATCACTCTCTTCTTCTTTTAGCCCACCGGATCGAAACAATCGACAGCTCGAACGAAACGAGGGCCGAACAAAAAGTTGGATGGTAATCAGAGGTTCACCATCGAAGAAATAGATGATGATGGTGAACCGATTGCTCCAGAGAAGCACCGGAGGATGTTTATAAATCAATGCGGGGTGCTTGTTAGGGACAACCTGCCGATCACCATCCAAGAATGGAATAAGTCAAAGAAAGCCGGTGAAGAATCCAATAGCTATGTCACCGACGAGGCCAAAGATGACCTTTGGCAGAAGCTCATAGTGCATTTCATACTACCTCCAGAGTATGAGGAATTTGAGGAGATGGTATTACCCCAAGGCCGGGTGGGCTTGAAAATAGAGCGAAAGTCAAGGAGTGGGCACTGAGCAAGATGGCTGAACTATACTGGAACCACAAGAAAAGTTTATACGCAAAATATGTCGTGAAAAAGAAAACTCCAGACTTCAAAGGAGTAAACGAGAAGTTGAGAGAACAATGGCCCGATTTTGTACAGTACAAGCAATCTGATAAAGCAAAGGCAAAGTCGGCAAAGAACGCGTTAAATGCTGTCAACAAGAAATACCATCATAAAATGGGGACATGTGGCTACAAGAGTGCCGTCCCTAAGTGGGAAACTATGGAGAAGGAAATGAGGGCTAGAGGCGTCACTCCTGGTACAGATGGATGGCCCGAGAGGTCAAAGCACTGTGGTACGGGCACGGGGGACCCTTGGACCCAGAAACAGGGAAGACATTATTTCATGAGAAAATTCTAAAACCCTCCCAAGACCTTATTCAAGCAATGAACGATGCTCAATTGGGATTGTTTCATCCCGAGAGAGAGAGAACGACGAGCTGACACGCGCCCTAGGGAATCCTGAAAAGGGAGGACGAACACGAGGCAAAGGCGCCAGTGTCTCGTGGAAGAAAGGGTTTCCTCAGTACGATGCCGCCATGTAAGCCGCCGAGAAAGAAGGATCGGAGGCGCACCGGATCACTGTGGTAGAGCAGGACCTAGCTGATCTGAAGAACCTCATGCATGAAATTAGCCAAAGGTCATTGTCAACTCACCCGCGGTCTGATGATCCTGCATTGGATCTTAGCCAACGGAGAAGCAGCGTGGCTTCACGGAGGTCCGTGCTGATGATCAAGCACTACTGGATGATGCACCGGCTCCTCACTACCCCATGGATGATGTCAGAGAGATGGCACAATGTGAGCTACATCAGCCAATGAACAACCTATCCTTCAAGGTGGCGATCGGCACTGCTTTACCTTGTCTACCTAGAGCACTCCACCATTCACTTCCGATTCCACCAGGCTATGCTCGTGTCACGGTGGATTACATAGTGGAGGATTTTGTGGACCTAGAGATTGAAATCGCTATGCCTGAAGGCCTTACGAAACTAGGAGATGTCAAGCGCAACATCATTCTATGGAATAAGAAGTACATCAAGTTTCCAGGCTCGGCGCCAAGGCCACCGACTCCAAGGAATCCAAGTCCACCCCGCATCGAATATCGTCAACCTCCAAGTCCACCCCAACCCGATTATCGCCAACCTCCAAGTCCACCCCAACCCGATTATCGCCAACCTCCAAGTCCATCCCGCCCCGCTGACGATCGCCGCAGCAGGAGTACATCAACTCGATCTCCACCTCCACCTCCGTGCAATACTACTACCTCGTCGAAGAAACGGAAGTTTGACGGTCCCCCGCGCCCCACATCGAAGAAAGGTCAAACGCCTAAGATAGTCGATATCCCGCCGGCTCTTCCAAAGAGACCTTATGACAAGACCGATGAGGAAACTAACGCGGATGTGGCTGCCCAAGTTAAGGCGCATTTTGCACCCAAAAAGCCTGAGCCAAAGCTGGTATATAATGAAAAAACCAAAAAGTGGGCTAAGTCCTTTCTTGAGCAACCATCCCAGATATCGATGAATCTGGAATCAGACTATGACCGGGAGATTATTAAGCAAGCACAAAAGAAAAAAAATCACAAGTGCAAAAAGCGGGAAGCAAGTTGCCCAGCTCGGAGCACAGAAGAATCAATCGGTCGCCCCGCTCAAAGTCATTTCAGACCTCGACAAGGCCTTCAGAGCTGAAATGGATATGGACATGCAAATAATGGACCCTAGAGCCCATAATAATGCTACACTTATGGGAATCACTGTATCGCAGGCCAAAGCACTTGATAACGAAGCAAATATGTCTCTTGGTCAATATTTAGGCTATGAAGATACGCCAGTGGGTCAGATAGTACGGCAGTATGTCCAAGAGGAGCCTCTAGTCAGTAATGAGAAGCTCGCGTGTCTATCCACACATATGCGAAATATGCATGAATGGTACATGTCGCAAGCAGAAAAAAGCATCAGAAAGATTGGTTTCTGGTGGACGTTAGAAAGGAGCATCACCTCAAACCATACTTGATACAGGTTCAAATGACCGAACTGTTTCAGTTATACAACCAGCGCGCCCTCGACAAATCTATCATTGGTTGCTACTGTCTGTAAGTTATTTATTTCTATAATTAAGTTTGTAGCTCAGCTCGTTCATTGCATTTAATATATTATCCTAACTATATATCCTTTTGTATGATAATATTATATTCCGCAGAATGAAGATGCTTGAATGTAAAAGAGCTAGAAGATATGACGTTGGGTTCATTGACCCATATATCATTAATGAATATACGGTAAAGAATCACCCCAAAGACGTGGAGGAAGACCTGTGCAGGTTCTTAACCGAGCATAATTTTGTTAAGGAAATACTATTTCCTTACAACTTCAAGTGAGTGCTTATATCTTGTACACATTTTATTTTTGCTTACTGGATGAGCTATGCATGTATGCTTATGTAAATGTCCGCAGATTCCACTGGATCTTGCTAAACATTCAAGTTGACAACTCCCTAGTTGAAGTCCACGACTCATTAACTTGGGACCAAGAGCAGTGGAGCGACATGAAAGCAATGCTCCATAAGTAATTTCAATCATTATCGCATTATATCGTCCTCTTTCATTCATTTCCTGATATCAAGTAACTAATAACTCCTTCGTTCATTTTCTTTGCCGAGCAGGTGTTGGACACGGTTCAAACAGAAAATACCAGGTCCATTCAAAGAGGAGTTAACTTATAAAATGGTGACGAGTTTACAACAGCCACCGGGAACTCATTTATGTGGATACTACGCTCATGAAAGTACATCCGAGTTGACCAGTGAGTGAAAAGTTGACTCACATTATATTTATGATTTATGGAGAAACTAGAGCCGCATCAGCATAAGAGCAATTCAAGAGGAGCTGGCGGGATTTATGATGAAGGAAGTCCTTGATGTACATGGGAGCATTATGCGGATGACGTGGAACTCGATTTGCCTTAGTCATCTTCATGTAGCTGATATGATATATATATTCATCAATGACCATGTAATTTCAAAACATTTCTTCCTTTTGATATGATTGATTATATGTATGCTTGCAAGGGATCAATTAATTATATAAATGCATCGACGTGTAGTGTGTATGTAGTAGCGTATAATATGTATACTAAAATATATGTTTGAATTATAGTAAAACACAAAATGAAAAAGGAACGAAACGGCAAAAAAAGGAAATACACAATCTCTGCTGCGGTAGAGAAATGTGTGTTTCTCTACCACGGCAGGAAACCTTTTAGTCCCGGGTGGTGTTACAGCCCGGGACTAGAGGGTTTCCGCCCTCCGCGGCGCTGAAACAGCCACGTGGCTGTAATCAGTCACGGGCCGTTGCGAGCCGGGACTAGAGGGGGGCCTCTAGTCCCGTTTTCGCACTCTCGGGCCCAAAACCGGGACTAGAGCCCGTTGCGGCCCGGGACTACAGCCCTGTTTTCCACCAGTGTGGAGATTCCGCATTTATATTGGCAGTTCTTTCAGCCTCTCTTTGCTGACCAAATCCTCACCTGCGATATATCTACGGGCTACACCAGCCTTGGGTAGAAGGTCGAGTTGGGGGCCTACCAGTTCATCAAGAATAATTTTCATGTTGCCCGCCAACTCCGCAGCTACTGACACATCTAGTGGCTGTTGTGCGATAAGGGGAATGTTTTCTGAAAACACCTTGAGGGGTGCGATCTTTTGTTTGGCATGTTGTCCGAGAAGGGGAACGTCTAATTTTTTACTGATTGCTGTTTTGGCCCCGCTTGCACCTGTGTTTGCTGATTTTTTACCACTTGCACTTGATTTGCTCTTCGCCACTTCTTTCTGAAGTGTGCGTAGATAGTCATCTGGCTTATGGTGCAACTCATATTGCGATTTTGTGTTCATAAAATCAATTGAATATGCCTTTTGCTTTTCGATGTATACCGGAGCGGGCTCGGGTTTCTTCTTCTCAAAATGCGCCGCCACTTCGACCTTTGCTATCGCTGCAGTTTCCGCATCAATACGATCGTAAGGTTTGATGGGGCACTGTTGGGAGGGACGACGTTTTCCGTTTTGGGCTGTCGCGTCCTTTAGTACTCACTAACGGAGCACGCTTCCGCTTATTGTCCTTAGCGAGCGGCGAAGACTGTTGAGCCTGCGGCGGAGATCGAGATGGACTCGGGATGTGGTGGTCGTAGTCATGATGGGGTGGGCTTCTTGGAGGTGATGGAGGTGAAGGAGACCTACGATGACTCGGAGGCGGTAGTGTTGTCCTTGGGGCCGAGCCTAGAAACCCTATGTTGTTCTTGTCCCATAGAATGATACCACCAAGTACTTCTCCGAGTGTGCTCTCACCTTCAGGTTCAAGGATGTCAAGCTCCATTGACTCCCACTCCTTTACGATTTGATCCATCCCGACTTTAGCATAGCCAGGTGGAATATCACGGCCATGCCAACGTGCGTCAGGCAAACAAGGCAAATCAGATCCGACCTCCACCTTCACAGATACGTTCTTCAATTTATGATGGAGCTCACAAGATATCTGCTCCTTAATTCCATCCACGGGGTAGCTGGGACCGCCATTTGTATAGAGTGCATCGTCAGACGGGACCTCCGATTCAGCCACGCTACTTCTCCACTGAGATGGGTTGGCGGTAATATCAAGTGGAGGATCTTGCAAACGCGCTACTCCTCTAAGTTTATCGATCTACTGCTGCTTGTCAAGTCTTGCTAGCAGCTGGTTGAACTTGTCTCCCTCCTCCTCCTCCCATCGCTACTTTTCTCTTGCTCGGCTTCTATAGGTACCTTGGTACTTAGGAAACCCATTCTCTGATGACCCACAAGTATAGGAGGTGTATCGTAGTACTTTCGATAAATAGGAGTGTCGATCCCAACGAGGAGCAGAAGGTGCTGAACAGTGGTATGGAGCAGGAAATCCCTGTGAATACTTAGCAAACGGATTTTTAGTGGTTTTCTGATAAGGCAACAAAACAAGGAGCAAGTAATAAAGACAACAAACAAACGGAGCAAGTGGCCCAATCCTTTCTTAGCAAAGAACAAGCCTATGAAAATACTTATAAGGACCAAACGTTCTCGAGGACACATGAGAATTCTGTCAAGTGCTTTCGCTTCAAATAGCTGAGTACTCTTCTTTGGTGTTTGTAAGTGTTGTGTGGGTGAACCTGTGCTAACATACCGACCTTAATTGGAGTAATACATAGTTATGATTAAACCTCCTGCAAACATTCGTATCTACAGGAAAGTAATTAAGATATAAATATAACCACAGCCTTGAACTCTGAGATCCTACGCTCCCTTGTGCAAAGGTGTCCTAACGGGGGTTCAGGTTTCTGTCACTCCGACAACCCCATAATTAGTAGCCAAATACACAATGCATTCCCGTAGGCCCATAAATGGTGAAGTATCATGTAGTTGACGTTCACATGACACCACTAGAAGAATAGCACCACAATTTAAATACTAAACCATTGAATAATAACTCAACATAAATTCACTACTAACAACATGACTTCTCCCATGTCCTCAAGAAGTAAACGAACTACTCACAAGACATTATATGGATCAAGATCAAAGATGATATGGTAATGGATAACAATCTGAACACAAACAATAATCCAATGGTTCCACTCACAAGCATCAACTACAATAGTAATTAACACCGGGAAGGTTTCCCCTAATAAACTAAAGCAATATCCAACACAATTGTTACAGCGGGATGGAGTGGTGATGATGATGCTGGTGAAGATGATGGTGTGGATGATGATGATCCCGATGAAGCCTAGCTTGACGATGGTGTTGATGGCGACGGTTTCCCCTCTCCGGGAAGGAATTCCCTCGGCAGAAATCTGTCTGCCGGAGAGATCTTTCTCTCTCGGTGTTTTTCGCCCCCCAGAGGCGGTGGAAATCTATCTGTGGTCGCTCCCCGAGCCTTAGGGTTCCGTAGCGAAGATATATGCGAAGGGGGGAGTCGGAGGCCGGACAGGTGGGCCACACCTGCCCTAGGTGCAGCCTAGGGTGGTGACGGGCCTCGCTCCACTCGTCAGAAGTTGGCCTATACTTTGTAGAATTTAGATCAACATATAACATTTCTGCTGTCTTGACAACATGTTATAGGCAGTAGATGTCCTAAGAGCCGACTTCTCCGAAGATTCAGGATCAGAAAGAGCAGATGATCCTGTATAAAAATAAATAAGGCAAAGGCGGTAAGCACCTCCCCATAGGGTTGTGTGCCCAGCACGATTTGAGTAATAAATAGTCCATCTATCCTAAAAAATATGTTTTAATCTTTTCTAGATTCACATGTATATATACACTAAAATATGTATAGATACATGTGTATTTCTACAAAGTTCTTTTTTAGGATGAAGGGAGTAATAAAATACCCTGGGAGGCCATCCCTACGGCTTTTATGGTAAAACAAAATTGGTCATGACCTGGTATGGACCCTGTCGTTGGTAACATTTGGCAAGACAAATTTAGGACATTTAGTAAAATGTCAAAATGATTGAGTAGAAACATGGACTTGAGCAACCATAAACTTATCACAAACCTGCTGCAGTCTGGAGACAGCAAGATGCTATATTAGCCCAGTTTCCTTTCGTGTTCCATGTTCCTATAGTTAAATTTCCTTTCCTATGTATGAGAAGTTGAACTACCTTCAACTTTGAATTGGAGCCCATAATAATGAACTAAGAACACTATTGTATTTTTCTTTGTTTAATAATGGAAACGGGGAAACTCCTAATAATCTAAAAAAAAGAATTAGAACTATCCCATATCTACCAGCTAGACAAAAAATGGTTTAAAACAATCTGGTTTCTTCAGACTCTTGCTGCACCTGTTTTATCATTTCTCATCGTGCATCCATGAAGCTTCTACATTATGTCTCTTAAATTCTACACCCTTCTGAGAAATTTAATATATCAATAATACGAAAATACAATCCACAACTGGACCATTTCGGCAATAACTCCACCTAACAGCTTCTGCTGCAAATGAAGGCATTGGCTTATTGTAAAAGAATGGGCATGCCATCCTTGGACAGCAAAGGAAACATGGGCCAAATTAGGGACAACACTAATATTTTAAATAGCACGAATGAATCAGAATGACATTATCCTAACCTCAAAAAAAAAAGAATGACATTATCCATACCTAAACATGCCTCATGTAGTAAACAAGTAGACACTTCAGAAAAAAAGGTCTAGGAAAGGACAATTCAAAATTCCCCATGAAGTCACATATAATTGTAGATGAAAATCAAGAAAACCTACCATGTTCAGGTTGAACAAGAAATAATAAAAACTTGTACAGAGCACTAATATGCAAATATGATAGTACTCTGGGCAGGAATCAACATGGCTAGCTATAGAAATAATAATAATGCATACCGTTTTGCACATGGATTGCTGTTAAAAGTAAGAACAATAAATAATATGAATGGAATCTGATTGTTAACCGAGGAATTCTTTAGCATCCACTGCGTATCACTGTGTTTAGTAGTAAGTAAAGCATAACAGGTTACACAATTTCTGAAATAAGTATAAGAAGAAAGGGAAAGGTGAGTGGAGAAAAGTGGCCAATATCATCTTGATACGTAAGATGGTATCAAGAACTTCTGCATGTTTTCAAAGCCACGAGAAGTTCTCTTAATCAACTTTAACAAAATACATGAAAAATCCTCTCACTAACAGTATAGTATCAGGAACTTCTGCACATTTTGTGGAAGCCATTAGGGACAGAATAATCAACATATTTGAATATGAGAAATTCATGAATAATACTCCCCTGAGTGGCAGAGTTTGCTGCATCAAACAGAACTATCTTGTTTAAAAAAACAGAACTACCAATTTCAACCTAATGTGGTCGGGTTTTGCAATTCATTAATAGACCGGCTATCTTTCACTTATTATCTAGCAGAGTCAAGATTAGGCTAAATATTTACTGATGACTCCAAGTGAACAACAACTGGATAAGCAAGCTGGCATGTTTAATTCCCTTCAACTATGGAGCAGTACTTACACTTCAGATACCTAAATTTTCTCCTAATTTTTTAGCCTGTTTTTTAATCTAATTGTTCAATTACATCACTAACCGGAAGAACACCAATCAAGCATGCAACTGACAAGTAAATGTGAGAAACAATTTGGGGTATGTAGAAAGAACCAGTAATTTAAAGAATAGACTACAGAAACGTATTGAGATATATTAGCTGAAGTGGAGCTACAACGTATATGAGGAGAACTACTCACAAGGCTGAGTGTTAAAATTGGTGACGCTCTTAGAATGCATGAAGTGCCAACTCTGCTAATCCACCTAAACGACGAACTTCCACGTGAAGTGTGGAGAGCAAAGAGGAGATGTGAGGCGCTGATCAGAAAAAAAAATGGCTGGGCGCAGGCATGAGGCATCCCATGGTGGCTTTGGCACCCTGCCGTCTCTCATGGCGAATCCTAGGCAAGTCCATACAGAGAAGGGAAACGATCGCGTACAGAAGCTCACCTAGGGTTCGCTCCTGGATATCAGGCCACTGGGACGCGCCCTCCGGATGCGCCAATACCAACCACCGAATCGTGGCGCCCTTCTCGAACCTTCCCGAAATTTCGTCGCCGTCTCTTCGCCATTACTCGCAACGCTCATCGTCCCTGTCACCGTATCCTCACCGCCGACACCGATGGCTTGGGCCGCGACTGCGGGGAGGTAGCAGAGGCGAAGACGTGCCGGTGGCCTTGATCTGCCGGGGAAGTGAGGAGTGAGCCAATACAGAGAAGTGAGGAGTGAGTCAATCTGTGTGGACGCGGAAGAGATGCTGTGGAGGGGCTGAGGGAAGGGATGAAGATGAACTGAGATAAGTATTTTTTTTTTCCTCGTTCCCTTTTTCCTTTCACTCGCATGCGGTGCCGCCTTATCATAACGCGTAAACAAACCGCCTTCACACGAGGGACGGACCGACCCCGCGTACGAAGCATTAACCCCTCCAGCACACGTTTTACCAAGAAAAAAGGTCCACCGCACGGACGAAAACAAGCCAGCAAATGCCACGCACCCTCGCTCCGGCCCATAAAGTGCAACAAGAGCTAAAACGTAAAAAAGCACTGATAGGCGGCAGGAACATAACCCTCGGAGCAATCTCAGCTCGCCGTTTCTAGGGAGCTTAGAGCTTTTTAGGGATGTAATAGCAAAACACGTACGGAAAAACTAGTCCTAAAATAATTAATTAATTAGGTCGCGCAGACCGACCCTGGGGGCTGGAGACCTCTTTCCAAGCACCACTGCACGCACGAGGGGCAGGGCACCACCTTGGGTTTCTGCGGCAGCCGGAGGCTCTTGAACCTGCTCTGGAGCCTCGCTCGCAGCACGTCGTACATCACGAAAGCGGCGTGAGAGCGGCTGGCGTCGAGCAGCTCGAGGCGAGGGTGGTCGATAAGGGCAAGCAGCGTGGCTTCGTCCACCCAACCGAGCGACAGCACGAGCTGCTCCAGCAGCGGGAGCTTCTTGATCGGCCCCGTGATGAGTTCCTTGTCGCGGTTGAGCATGTTGAACCGGCCTGTCACATGGAGTCTCCTCAACGATGGCGCGCTGCAGGCAGGCACGGGACGTGTGAGTAGCTTTTGTCATAACAAGAGCTGAACGTATGTACGTACCTGTCGGCGAGGAAGCTCAGAAAGTCACCGTCGTCGACACAGCCGTGGAAGGACTCACACGTGCCGGCGCTGCGATCGACGGCGGCGCGCGCCATCGCCTGCTGCCACCTCTCGGGGGCGCTCGAGGAGGCGAGGTCGATGCGCCGCCACAGCAGGGGCTCGTCCATGGCTAGGCTCCGCCAGCGCTGCGCCGCACAGCAGGTCGGCCTGAGGGATCCGGCTGAGGATGGCCAGCAGGACGTCGCTGGGCAGCGACGCCCAGTCCCTCAACTCTGCAACCGGAGGAGGAAGATGGCCCTCGCCGTGAATACCACCACGGGAAGACCAAGGCATGGTCGGATCGTCTAGGGCTTCAAATTTCCGCTTCTTTGACTCCATCTGAAAGTTCAGGCTTGTTTTTCCAGCGGGGAGGGGGGAAGGAGGGATTTATATGCCGTTCATCTTGCCCACAATTAATTACGGGAACAACTTGCAATTGTGGGCAGTTTTGGTAGGTCACCTGACGGGTCCAATTCAATTGAAAGTTGAAACAGTATGGACAGTTAGCCGAAAAATCGCACAGTACTATTCGGTCCGACAAAGACACCAAGCCGTCTATAGAGAGACCTCTTTTTTTTTCTTTGAGGGAGTACAGGAAGACCTCTAAAATTCGTGACGCAACAGAAGACAACTGCCCGCGATAATTTTATTTTCTTTTGGCGGGGAGAAACGCCCGCGATCAGCTTATGATCGGAGATTAAGCGTGACCTTGGCCTCGGTGGTCCGCGTGCGTGTTAATAAAAGGTCAAACCACCGACATACAAAGAGTTTACAACTTGTACAACACGTTCGGTTTATAGGTTACCGAACCTAGCAATCCTAACTACAAATGTTACCGATTACAACTCGTTTTACACCCTCCCTCAATCACAATTTTATCTAAGTTGAGATTGCCTCTAAAAACTTCTATCTGTCTAACTAACAAGAGTTTAATAAAACCATAAGCCACTTGATCACTTGTAGGTATAAACCTAATATTTAACAGCTTATCAGCAACTCTTTCTCGGAAAAATGATAGTCCACTTTAATATGTTTTGTTCTAGCATGAAATATTGAATTCGCCAATAAATATGTAGCACCAAAATTATCACACCAAAGTGATGCTACCTTGGGATGAGATGTGCCAAGCTCGGTCAATAAAGCATGTACACATATTACTTCTGCTGTAGCATTTGCTAAAGACTTATACTCTTCCTCAGTACTTGATCTGGACACTGTTGCTTGCTTAAGAGCACTCCATGCTATGAGATTACACCCAAAGAAAACTACATATCCACCAGTTGATCTTCTATTATCTGAACAACCAGCCCAATCTGCATCAAAGAATGCACTAACTAATGCAGGATCAGATTTTACAAGCTTCAACCCCATAGAAAGAGTCTTTAGATACTAAAGAATCCTTTTTACAACTGTCCAATGGAGAGTTGTAGAAGAGTGCAAAAACTGACAAACTTTGTTGAAAGAAAAAGATATATCTGGCCGTATTAGTGTCACGTACTGTAGCGCACCAACTATAATCCTATACGGAGTAGCATCATCATCATTGAGAGTATCACCTTCATGAAGATGACATAAAGCAGAAGTGTTCTCTCCGTATCCCGATCCTTAACAACAAAGAAAGTTAGATGAATTTCAACATAGGAATTGTTATCAGAAACGAGTCTAGATGAGGCTTTTGGTGGCCTTAGGAACATGTAAGATTTTTTTTTTGATGAATAGGACGATCAGGAGACCAATATGTTGTATTTACATACCTTGTACACTAGCCGTGTGGACTTTTTCATTGTCGTGGTAGCGATCACGGATAGCCAACTTCTCGAGCTCTCATGTGACATGACCTGTTGCACCGGTGTCAATGTACCAATGCGGATCCACTCCATGTGTGGTTGTGGTTGTGGTTGCTGAATTTGCTTGAGGCTCGGGGGTCACAAAGAACTTGTTGAATCTCTTGAAGCACTTGTTGGCAGGATGCCCTGGTTTAGTGCAAATTTAACAAGGTGGACCGGTATAACAAGGATGATTACCTTGTTTCTATGAGTTGTTGCCGCCTGATACGTCCAAAACGTATCTACTTTTCCAAACACTTTTGCTATTATTTTTCCTCTAAACTTCTGTGATTTGGATACAACTAACACGGATTGACGTTATTTTCAACAAAACTACCTTGGTGTCTAGTTTTTGTGCAAAAAATCAACTATTAGGAAAAATCCCAAAAAATATGCCAAAAATCCTATTTCACCAGAAGACTCACGGAGCCAGAAGACGAGACGGAGGAGGGCATGAGGGTCCCACACCCCCTGGCCACGCGGGCCAGCCCAGGCCACGCCTGGGAGGGGTGTGGCCACCTCGGGCACCCCCTCGGCCTCCCTCTTCGCCTATAAGAAGCCTCCTGAAATAAAAACCGAGGGAGGGTTCGGCGTTTTTCCAGAAAGAGTTCCGTTGTGCCGCCACCACCAGAAACCGCGATTCGGAACCAGAAACTCCGTTCTGGCACCCTGCCGGGACGGGGAATTTGGAAGGGATCATCGCCATTAGCATCACCAACGCCTCTCCATCAACCATCCATATTTCCCCCATCCATGAGTGAGTAATCCCCCGCTGTAGGCTATGGGGATGGTAGGGATTGGATGTGATCTATCATGTAATCGAATAAGATTGTTAGGGCATGGTGCCTAGTATCTTTATTAGTGCTATTTGAATTTGTTGCAACTTGTTGTGCTTAATGCTTGTCACTAGGGCCTGAGTGCCATGATCTCAGATCTGAACTTATTATTGATTCATGATGATAGTATTGTTTGTGATCTTATCTGCAAGTTGTGTACACATATCATTGTCCGGAACGAAAGGCTCCGAAGTGACACAAATTGGGACAACCGGAGGGGATGGCTGTGATATGAGGATCACATGTGTTCACGGAGTGTTAATGCTTTGCTCCGGTACTCTATTAAAAGGAGTACCTTAATTGCCAATAGATTCCCTTGAGGCCCCGTTGCAATGGGCTGGCTGGACAAGAGATGTTGTGCAAGTTCTCATTACGAGCATGTATGACTATATATGGAACACATGCCTATGATTGTTTAGCACTTGGATGCTTTATCTTATCTATCTGCAATTGCCCTAGATCTTGAAGTTACATGAATAGTCTCGTCCATGCAACGCCCGTCCATCCATCTCTATCTCTACAGCACTCATATCCTACTGTTTGCTACTATTGTTACTACTGCCTTTGTTTTACTACTGTTGTTACTTTGCTATTGCTACTACAAATTTTTTGCTACGGATAAACTACTGTGAGCAAGATTATTTCCAGGTGCAGCTGAATTGACAACTCAGTTGTTAAGGCTTATAAGTATTCTTTGGCTCCCCTTGTGTCGAATCAATAAATTGGGTAATACTACCCTCTAAGACTGTTGCGATCCCTATACTTGTGGGTCATCAAGACTATTTTCTGCCACTGTTGCTGGGGATCATAACTTTATTTGTAAGTTCACTTGGATCTATTGTTATTCACTCTATTCCTTTCATCATGGGGAAGTCTCGTTATGAAAAGTTCCATATTTTACCATCCACTACAAGAAGAGGTACAGTTCTAAACACCTCTGCTGCTCTTGATTCACCGTCTGTTATAAGTAAGCTTGTTACACCACCACCACATACACATGCTACACACACTGCTACTACTGCTTAATCTGAAATTGCTTCTGATACTCATGATGTTACTTCTACTGTGCTTGATGTGAGTGGTTCATTAGGTCCTTTACTAGATGCTACTATTTCTAGAACTATTTTGGAAAACACTGAAACTCCTAGTGAATACACTATTACACTTGTTAGCTCACCTAAGTCTAGAGAGAGATATGATATTAATGATGGTTACATTGAAATGACTGATGAATTTATTGAAGAGTACCAAAACACACGTGGTGCTAGTGCTATTAGGAGTCTCCTTGAGAGTCGTACAATTATACCTAAATTGTCTCCTGATGCTAAGTTTGCAACTTCTCCCATAGACATTAAAGATAAATATTATGATTTCTCTCTTGATTTATCCTATATAAACATTGTTGATAAAGAACCTTTTTGTGGGACTAAGAATGAAAGTGTTGTAGCTCATATGAATGAGCTTTCCACTATGAGTGCCTTATTTTTCGATGATGTTAAGATGTGCAAGTACTTTGTTGCTAAGATCTTCCCTTTTTCACTAAAAGGAGAAGCTAAAACTTGGTTTAATAGATTACCTCCTGGATCCATTGATAGCCCTGATTGCTTGATTGCTACTTTCTTTCAGAAATATTTTCCTCCCAGTGCTAGACATGCTGCTTTGTAGAAACTTTTTGATTTTAAACAGGGAGAAGAAGAGAAATTTCCTGAGTCATGGATAAGGTTTTTTTGCCTTGATTCATGCACATCCTGGATGTCCATTACCTAAAAATGAGCTTCTTGATATTTATTATAATGGACTAACTGATGATTCTAGGACGCACCTAAATAGTTTTGCTGATTGTGTTTTCAAGAAAAGAACTCCTGCAGAAGCTGAAGAATTAATGGCTAAAATAAACAAGAATTATGATGATTGGACTTCAACTGAGCTAATTACACCTGATCCTACTACACCTGAACCAATTGTTCCTAGACCAACTCTAACACCAACACCAAAGAAGAGGGAAATGATTGAATTAAATGATGAAGTGATGAAAGAAGCTAAGAAATGTCTTAAGGAGAAGTGTATTAGATCTAAAGATCTGAATAATTTACCTCCTATAGAAGAATTATGTAAGTCAATTCCCCACTCATCCACTATTAAGGTACACTCTCTCGAACATTTTGATGAAGGTGATATTTCCTATGGTAAACCTCCTGATCAATGCTTAGAGGAACTTGACATTTTTATTGTTAAACAAGGTAATTTTAATAAACAAGTTCAGAATCATTTATTGGAAAACTCTAGAGCTATTAATGAGTTTAAAGATATTTTGTAAAGAACTGCTAATGGTGTTAAAATGCTTGTTGAACACTTCCAAATGGTTCAAACTCAAATTGATCAATTTGCTAAGGTACAAAAAGATATGCTAGTTAATGCTTCTGAAGATAAACATGCTTATGGAATTAGAACTAGGAATGGTGCAGCCACTCAAGATCCTTTATATCCTGAAGGACATCCTAAAAGAATTGAGCAGGATTCTCAACAAGATGAAAATAGTGGTAGTCCTCATAAGAAAAAAAAAGAAACATAAAACAGTTGAGGAACCTCCTGAACCTGCTGTAGATCCTAATAGTATATCTGTCTCTGATGCTGAAACTGAAAGTGGTAATGATAAAAATGATGCTCCTGATAAGGAAGAAGTTGAGGAAGAACCTAAGAAGCACTAAGAACACTAGATACACTAAGGAATATTTTACTGCTAATAAACATGGTAGTGAAAGAGAACCTTGGGTGCAGAAACCTATGTCTTTTCCCAATAAGAAACACAAGTCAAAGGAGGAAGAAAACTATAACAAGTTTTATGAATGGATGAAACCTTTATTTTTGCAAATTTCTTTGACTGATTCTATTAGGTTGCCTCCTTATTTGAAGTATATGAAGGATATTGTCTTTAATAAAAGGAAGATTCCTAATGAGGAAATTTCTACTTTGCTTGCTAATTATTCCTTCAATGCTAAGGTTCCAAGGAAACTTGGTGATCCAGGTATTCCAAATATTCCTTGATCTATTAAAAATAATTATGTTAGAACTGCTTTGTGTGATTTGGGAGCTAGAGTTAGTGTTATGCCTTTTTTTCTCTACAAGAGACTCCAGCTAGAAAAATTGATACCAACTGATATATCTTTGCAAATGGATGATAAGTCAACTACTATTCCTATTGGTATATGTGAGAATGTTCCTGTTCAAGTAGCTCATAATTGCTTGGTTTTGACTGATTTTGTTGTGCTTGAGATGCCTGAAGATGATAATATGTCTATTATTCTTGGGAGACCTTTTCTTAATACTACAGGTGTTGTCATCAATTGTAATCAAGGAAAGGTAACTTTTAATATTAATGACAAAGAGCATACTGTTTATTTCCCCAAGAAGATTGATAAGAACTATGGCCTGAATTCCATTGAAAATATTGAGAGCATCAAAGTTGGAGAAATATATTGTCCCATTCCACAAGATTGTTTTGAAACTATTATGATTGGGACTATTACTATCAAGTTTGAGGTAACATAATAATTTTGTGAAATGCAAAGTTTTGTTTCATATAAGATTGTTTTGGTAACAAGGCTTGATCAACCTTGTTGACAAAGGGATTTTAATGAACAAAACAATGCTTTCACAATGGTTATACTTTCTCACTTCTATTTTTTCCGCTCTCCAGTCTTTGCTCTTCCTCTTGTTAGCTTTTGTTTTGCTAGTTGTTTGCTTGTTAGTGTCTTAGAACTTCTATAGTTTTGGTTTTGGTTTGCCTTTTGCTTCTTCTAAAAAAATCTTTTTCTGTGAGAAAATCAATTTTCATAACCTGAAAATTGGCCAAAAATAAAGTTTCCCGAAAAATTCCAGAAAATTCATATTAAATTTTTCCTCGAAAAAAGGGGCAGAGGGACATCTGGATTGGCCCAGGGGGACCCACCAGGCCAGCACACCCCCTGGTGGCACGGCCAGTCCTAGGGCGCGCCTGGCCTGGGTGGGGCCCACCTGTGGCCCTCCAAAGTGCCTCCTTCCATCCACTTTTTTCTCTCTCCCGAAAAACACCAGAAAACTTTCTCAAGCTCGAGTTCCTGCTGTTCTTGCTCCTGATTTTCGATCTCCTTGCTCAGCCCATCTTTGCTATTGATTTTTTGAGGGATTGCTCTCTGGTATGTGCCTCCTCCGCTTGTCCAATTATATTTTTGATTGGTAGATTGTATCTTGAGTATTTTGCTATTGTAGGTGACAGGTTGTGTGAGCTTGCATGCTTGTTCTATGCTTAGATATTTCATTTTGATGCATGTTTAGCCCTCTATCAAGTTCCTATAGTAGTGCCTCATCATTTATCAACTTGGAAATCACTTGGTTTGATGTTTGTCTAAAATTTCAGAAAAAGGGTCATGGACAACCACACCTTTGGAGAAGTGTTTGAGAGTGATGCACCTAGGAGGATAAGGCCTTCAAAATCATCCTCTCGAGCTAGGCCATCATACAATGAGGATCCTATTACTCCGCGCTTTGGCAACGAGGGAGATGAAGGGGATGCGCACCCTTCTACCTTCCCTTGTTTTACCTTTTTGCAAGATGCAGGGATTCTCAATGATTTCCTAACTCTTGTTAAGAGGGTTGGTCTAATTGATTATATGCAGGATGAGAGTGAGCAATATGCTATGCTCACCAAAACTTTTGTGGAGAGTTTCTCTTTCAGTAACAACCCTTTTAGGACAGATGTGTCATTCAAAATCTATGATCACCATGACATTGAATAAATTTTGTGACATTTTGGGTATTGGCATGGCTGGGACGGTGAAGAAGATTCAAGCTCGACCCGCTGATTTGTTGGATCTCTACCGCGGGGTAACTAATGATGATGACCGCATAGCTTAGCGCGGGAAGATAAGAAATATTCAAGCTATCAGATATTTTGCTTATTATCTTGCCATTAGTATTCTTGGTAGGGATAACACTAGCAATATTTTCAACTATCATTTGGCCTTTCTAGCTACTGCACTCAACAATGAAACCAGGTACAATCTTGGTTCTCTCATTGCTCGTCACTTAGCTGCTAGAGGACCCATTTATGGGGGTATTATTGCTGCACGTGTAGTCGCTGCCTTAGAACTTTCTGTTGATCCAAATGATACAATTTTAACTCCTCAGAGGCTTGATCTTGCTGCCATGAAAGCGCATCACTTTGTCACTTCTAGATCTACTCTTGAGAGTTTGGTTTATAGGATGATATTTACTGATGGGGAAGAGAGGGGACCTTGGTCACGATCCGAGGAGGAGATGGACGAGTAGTTGCACATTCATGGTTTCCACGGACACTACCAGGGGGACGCGCCCTCTTATGACCACTCTGTGCGCTACATAGGGGCTTCCTCGAACATGTACCAGGACGAAGGGCCTCTTCGTCACATTATGGAGGCACACCTTCTTGGCCAGGCTGGGATTGAGCCCCACTTAGGCCAAAAGCCTAAGCTTGGGGGGAGGTATATGTTGGAGATATGCCCAAGAGGCAATAATAAAGAGGTTATTATCATATCTTCATGCTTATGATAAATGTTTACATACCATGCTATAATTGTATTAACCAGAAACATTAATACTTGTGTGATTTGTAAACATAAAAGAGTCCCTAGTAAAGCCTCTTGTTAAACTAGCTTGTTGGTTAATATATGATCATGGTTTCCTGATCATGAACATTGAGATTATTAACAACAAGATCATATCATTAGGAGAATGGTGTGATGGACATACTCCTATAGTTAAGCATAGCATAAAGATCAAGTCATTTAATATAGTTCATTTGCTATAAGCTTTCAGATACATAGTAACCTAAATCCTTCAACCATGAGATCATGCTAATCACCATCACCGGATGGATGCTTTGATGACATCAAATACCACACCGTAACTGGGTGGATATAAAGGTGGCATTGAGTGTTCAGAAAGTATGTGTTGAGGCACATGGATCAAGAGTGGGATTTGTCCATCCATATGAAGGATAGATATACTCTAGGCCCTCTCGGCGGAATGTCATCCAATTAGCTTGCAAGCATGTGACTGGCTCACAAGCGATCACATACCACAGGAACATGAAAAGTGTACTTATCGGTAACGAGGTTGAGCTAGGTATGCAGAGATACCGACGATCAAACCTCGGATAAGTAAACTATCACGAGACAAAGGTAAATTGGTATCGTATGTAAGTGGTTCATTCGATCGCAAAGTAATCGTAGAAATATGTGGGAGCCATATGAATTTCCAGATTCCTCTATTGGTTATTAATCGGAGAAGTGTCTCGGTCATGTTCGCGTAATTCACGAACCGTAGGGAGACACACTTAAGGATTCGATGTTGTTTAGTAGATATGGAATGTGAGTAAAGAGACCGAATGTTGTTCGAAGTCTCGGATGGGATCCGGGATATCATGAGGAGATCTGAAATGGTCCGAAGAATAAGATTCATATAAGGAAAATCCAATTTCAGAGTTCAGGAATGATTCCGGTGTTTTCACCGAAATGTTCTAGAAGGGTCTAGAAGGTTCACCAATCCGGAAGGGGAAGGGTACATGGATGTGTCGTGACAAAGTGTAATGGTTGCATCATGTCCTAGGTCACTTGGCTGGACACTTGGAAGAGAGAAATCAAACTCTAATTTGAAAGTCAAAAAGGCAGTTTGAAAAAGTCAAATCCCAACATGGTTTCCGAGTTAGGGAGGGTTTCTAAGTTAGGGAGGGTTTCCACCTGGGTTGGGAACACCCTTGGATGCCCCCACCTATATAAGGAGGGGTGGGGGCGTACCCCAAGGTATCCCCCTTGCCCTAGGCGCTCAAGAAACCCTAGGTTGTCCGCCGCCCCCCTCTCTAGTTGCGACCAATCTAGATCTCCTCTAAACCACTACCGACTAGCTAAACTCTAGTTGCTAGCTACCTCTAAACCTCGGCCCTCTAAACCCTAGATCGCCGGGGCTCCCTCTACTCCACCATACTCGCTCCGGCTTAGGCGAAGCCCTGCGGGATCTCCCCTCTACTTCCGACACCACGCCGCCGTGCTGCCAAAATCGCGAGGAGAGAGCTACAACCTCCGCTGCCTGCTGGAACAAGGGAGAGGAAGGTCTTCATCGAGTACCGTACGTGTGACCTACTGCGGGAGCGCTGCCGGAACGCGGCACCGTAAGGATCGCCTACGCGATCTTGATATCGGCAAGTGAACGACTACATCACCCACGAGATCTGCTCTCGTTAACCGCTTTGGATCTTCGAGGGTTAGTACTCTATCGACTCGTTGCTACAATCTAGTAGATAGATCTTGGCTTGTGTGTGTACATGCAATAGAATTTTTTTGTTTTCCATGTTACGTACCCCTACAGTATACTGATATCACTCATCTATATATCATGTTCTGTCGGTACTTTGTATATCCATGTTTCACTTTCTTTTTAGTTTTTGTTTCTGCTTTCCCAAAACACAAAATGAACAAAAATATTTTTGTTGTTTCTCTTGGTTTGTTTCTTTGCCTTTTTAGATTTGGTTTACCTTAAGAAAAATCCAAAAAGATTTTTCTTTGTTTGTTTTTTCCTTTTAGTGCTTGCTTTAAAAATCGAAAACACCAAAAATATCTGCTATTCTTCTTTGGTTTTGTGAAGTTCGTTGCAGGGTTCAACGGTCCTCAGTGGATTTTGGTTTCATGTTATTATTCAAGCCACACAAGTGAAGGGAAATAATGAAGATTAATGACAACTTGAGGTGTGGTAAGAGGCTGGTAATGAACTCTATTTGTTTTCATTTTTTACACATACTCATCATTGTGGGCATGCTTAGTCTGTTCATGTAAGGTGTATGTTATTTATGGATGCTTAGTAGTTCTTGCTCTCTTATGATTGATACGTTGGAAACATATCTATAATTTTTGATGCTCCATGCTTGTTTAGTATCTACTTTGCTTTACTTGTCCACACTTTAAGGTGCTTTTTTACATGTTTTCTGGTCCTAACCTACAGTGCCAGATGCCTGTTTTCTACTATTTTTGGTTTCAGAAAAAATAGTGAAGAAATATTCTCGGAATTGGACGGGACAAAGGACAAAGTCAATTACTTAACGTGGGGAACACGAAGTCCAGAGGAGAGCCGTAGGGGCCAGCCAAGGGGTCCAGACCCACCCCAGGCGCGGGTGGGCCTAGCCCCGTGCCTGGCTAGGGTTTGCCAACCCTGGCCGCCTCCTCGGTCTCCCTCTTCACCTATAAGAATCCCCCGATGCAGAAACCCTGAGTACCCGATTAGAAATCCACGAAATCGTCTGTAGCCATCGCCACCATCGTCCCTAGATTGGGGGGATCTGCAGTTCTTTCCGGCACCCTGCTGGAGGGGAGATCATCCCGGAGGCCTTCTCTCCGGTATGATGCGTGAGTAGTTCCACCTTGGACTATGGGTCCATGTAATAGCTAGATGGTTGTATCTCCTCCTTTGTTCTTTCATGTATAGATCTTGTGAGCTCCGTTCATGATCAAGATCTAATCTATTTGTAATCATTCATGTTGTGTTTGCGGGGATCCGATGGATATTGAGTTTATTATGTTGGTTTGATTAATGGTTTTGTCTTTATGATTCTATCATGTCTGTGTTGTTTGTGATCTTGCATGTTCTCTGTTGTTAGTAGCTATCTTGGCCAAGTAGTTGCTAGTGACTCCAAGAGGGGTATTTATTCTCGATAGTGGGTTCATGCCTCTAGTTTCCAAGGGAAGAGACAATAATCTCTTCGATTGTAGATGTGTTGTTGCTACTAGGGAGAAAACAACGTTCTCTTGTTCATGGAACATGTGGAATGTTTACCTTACACACCTTGCTTAAAGCAGTTGTCTGTTGCTTGCAACTTAATACTAGAGGGGGTTCGGATGATAACCTGAAGGTGGACTTCTAGTCATAGATGCAGTTGGATGGCGGTCTATGTATCTTGTTGTATTGCCCAATCAACCTCATAGGATCTTTCTGACCAGTAATTGCATTGTTATGCCTTCCTCAGTTCCTGTTAATTGCCCTGCTGTAATTTGTTTACCCTTCATGCCATGTTGTTTATCTAAGGAGAGCACCTCTAGTGAACTATGGACCCCAGTCCAATCTTTACCATTGATACATCTTCCACTGTTACTTGTTTACTTGCTGCAAACCATTACCTTCCACACAATACGTTTAATCCTTTGTTACAGCAAACCGGTGAGCTTGACAACCTCACTGTTCGTTGGGGCAAAGTCTTGAGTTTGTGTTGTGCAGGTCTTCGTGTTGCTTGCAACACCTGTGTGATGTTTCCTTCCTCCTTCTGGTTCGATAACCTCGGTCTCAACTGAGGGAAAAATTGCTGCTTGCTGCTTCACACCTTGCTCTTGGGGTTCCCAACAGGCTGTGCAGAGACAGTCGTCAAGATTTTCTGGCGCCGTTGCTAGGGGACCTAAAGAATAAGAAGCTCCCTTGTCAATAGCCAGCCATGAACAAGTTTTCTGGCGCCGTTGCCGGGGAGGCCAAGGACGTCTTCACAAGGGGAGTCCTTCACTTCCTTTCTCTTTATTTTGTTTTTAGTTTGCTTAGTTTCTTTTGCTTGGTTTTGTTTGCCTCGTTTCAAAAAACACAAAAAAATAGTTCCTGCTCTAGTTGCTGGTCTGTTGTTGCCTTGCTTGGTCATGCTTTTTATCAATGGATGGTTTCTTTGAAACTAGTTCTTATTGTCAAGGTGGGTTCACGGAAGAACAAAAGTATTATTATAAGGAACACCGTTTGTCACAAAAAGGGAAACACTTATGGGAAGAAATTGATAAGTTGAATACTATTGCTAGAGAGGTGTGCTCAACTTATAATGTTACTTATTGCTTTGACAAGTCTTGTTGCTGTAGGGGGTATAAACACCTGCCTTTTCAATGTGAGTATAATGATAATGTTACCATATCCTCTTATGTTAAAGGAAATTATGACTGATGATGTGGAACAAATTCAAGAATTTATTGCCTTCAAGGGTGCATTTGAACTTGCCAGTTTGCTTGAAAATACTAATGATGCACCTTATAAACATGAGGTTTGTGAGATAATTAAATTTTGCTTTGATAATTACAAGGAAGAAAATGGCTATATTCTAGAATATTTTAATAGGTGCTTTCCACAAATGGAAGAGACTAATGCCTTGCAGGAGCCTATGGAAGAAGAAATTGCTGCAACAGGAAGCTCATTAGAAGAAAAAGAGGAGGATGAATGTTATGCTCGTGTGGATTCTCTTGAAATGTCTACTATGGGTAAAACTTGTGATGATGTTCCTATGCCTGTTACCTGTAGTAGTGATCATGATTGGGAAAAGCACACTACTTTTGATATTGAAAATCTCTATGGTACCAATTCTGAAAATTCTATAGCCTATGATGATACTTTACCTACCATTTATGATGATTACAATGATGATATTGATATTTTCAGTCCACCTACTATTGAGGAGAAAATTTATTGTGATTACAATATGCCTCCTATATTTGATGATTATGGTGATGAGAATAATAATGATAGTTGTTTTGTTGAATTTGCTCCCACTAATTATGTGGAGAGTAATAATCATTTTATGCATGTGGCTCATGATAAGAATGTTTTATGTGATAGTTATATTGTTAATTTTATTCATGATGTTACTGAAAGTTATTATGAGAGAGGGAAACACGGTCTTATGTATCTCAACAATATTAAGTTTCCCCTCTTTATGTTGAAAGTCTTGAAGTTTCACTTGTTTTGCTTTCCTATGCTTGTTGCTTTGTGCTTTCAAGACTTGTTTCTTTATAAGATTCCTATTCATAGGAAGTGGGTTAGACTTAAATGTGTTTTGAATTTGCTTCTTGATGCTCTCTTTTACTTCAACTCATAGTTCTTATGCGAGCATCTTCTCAAACTATCACGGCTAACTTAAAGGCGTTAAAGAAAAGTACTTGTTGGGAGATAACCCAAGAGTTTCCTTGAGTGTTGGAAGTTATTATTTCAGTAATTACCTCTCCTTATCCTTTTTTGTTTGCTTTTTCTGTCAATAATGACCTCTAATGAGAGGGAAGTAAGATTTGGGGAGTTGTTGTCCCGAAACAGATTTCTGTCCTCCATAAAAACATTCGTGAGGAGTATCTGTAACTCGGTTTGATCTCAAAATTTATGAATAAATCCCCCAGAATGTTAGCTAACTTTCGTTAGTTCAACACTTTTTGATTTGAGCAACAGAAAATGTTCGAAAAAATCTGTTTCTACCTGCTGGTTTGTTTTGACAGATTTCTGCCATTATTTGCATTTGCTTCTTATTGATTCCTTTTTGAGTTCTCTTTAGGTGAATTGAGATTTTTGAAGGAGTTACTACAGTAGCTTGTGTCTTTAGTGAAAATCCTTCCTGTTCCAAAGCTTTTCCAGAGGTTTAATATCTTTTGAATACACTAATGTTGCTAATGAAGATTGTGTTAAGTTTTGTATGAAGGAAAAATGTCAGGTGTAGAGAGAGAATGATGTAATGAGATGAAGAATGGACAAAATCTCAATCTTGGGGATTCCACCATGGTGTCACCCCAAGAAATATCCAAGAGGTACAAGCGTCAAAGCTTGGGGATGCCCAAGGCATCCCCTTCTTCATCAATAAAAAGCTATTGTTTCATGCACAATTGTGTTGTTCTTGGAGCGTCTTAGTTTTCGTTTGCTTTGCTTAGTTTGTTTAGTTTGCTTGAGTAGTTTGGACCCCCGTTCTTTTTGTGTTGTTTTGCAAATAAGTTTCTTGGTGTTTGGAAAGGAGTAGTAAGTTCTTTCTTGAAGTGCAATAGGAGCTTGCATTGGCTGTGACTTAGACTTTAGCATGACATGCTAGGTTTTGTTTTGACCTTATGCTTAGTGATTATTTCTGTAGCATTTGTTGTTCCAAACAATTGGGATTGCTTAGTGTGCCTTGAATAAATTATGCGTTGTTTTAGCATGCAAAAGCATAGTATTGTGGTATTCTCCTTTGATGTTTTGCTTAGGTTGACTTGGCACATGCTCACACCATGTTATGACTATGACAAGTCACCATTAGCCTCTATTATCATTTAGTCCTTGACTTGTAGTACCACTCTTTGCTTTGTTTAGTACGCTTTGTTGCACTGCATGATTTTGGCCATTATTGCTCTCTTAGTTGGTTGCTCCCAGTCTTTTGCTAGCTTCCACTTGTATGAGTAAGTTCTACTCATGCCTCCAACTTCCAAGAAACCAAGTTATTCCAAAGTGTCCACTATAAATTCCTATGCATGGTGTGTTACACCGTTCCAAGTATATTCTTGTTTTCATCTATCTTCCAATTAAAAACTATTTTGTTATGTGAAAACTTAGTGATTAAAGCCCTCACAAACTTGATGGCACACTTTATTATTTGCCCCTAATAAACTTGAACCATTGTGACAACTTTGTTGTATATGCTTGCACTTATAAGTTGGAATTAGCAGAACCGTGCTGTCACGGGGAACATTTTCAACATTGCACTTGTACCTCGTTGTACTCAGTTGATATCATGTTCTTTTGTCTATGGATGTGACCGGTGTGAAATAAAGAGGGGACTTGTAAGTCCATGGAGTTTGTATCCTGTGTTAGAGGCCTGGGCCGCTAGCCTAAGCCATGCCTAATCATGGTGGAAACTTGCAGCATCACCATAGTGACATATATGAAGCATTCTTCTTATAAAAAAAGAGACACATTGAGAAAAGAGGAAAAAGAGAAAAAAGCACCATATTCCCATGGTACATAAGAAGATTGCTGAGATGCTCATTGTCTGCTTGCCTTGTCATTTTGGTTATGGGAAAGCTCCTGTGCCATGTGCAAGGGGTACCTCGTTGGCGGTTCTCAATGATATGCAAGTACTTACAGTGACAAGAACTTACCTGGACCCAACAAAGTTGAGTATGCATGAGGTGTGGCCCTCATATTCAAGGGAATTGAGATTTCCAACTTATACTTTGTCAAGCATATACTCCAGCTTTGCCACTTTAACCTTAACCACTTCAAGATGCTTATGATAGAGGCAATGAGGGCTAAAAGCTAACAATCACCATAATTTTTGGAAGCTCTTTTTGAAACTTGTAATCCCTGCCTCCCTTTACAAAAAAGGCCTTTCTTCCACCACTATTGAGTCTCCACCTTCTACCTTTAGGCACCATTAAGAGAGCATAGTTGTCATTCTGTGTGCAGTGTTCCAAAGCTTATTAATTGATGCATATTGTGTTATTACTTGTTCTTGTGCTATTTGTTTCTAGTCACCCTTGTGAACTTTGCAGGTGTCCTATGCATCTATTTGCTACTCTATGAGGGACAAGCTGATTGCCACTATGCTATGTTTTCTGCATATGAAACAAACAAATGTTTTTCAATGCATGTTATTCATGATCTTTTTTTGTAACTTGCCATGTTGGATACATAGTTACTATGTCCTATTGTTAGAACTCCATCTTTCACGCACATGTTTAGAGTTCTTTGATCCCAGCTTTCAATTCTTGCAAATGGTTGGATCTTTATTGTGAGGGTGCATGTCACCTAAAAAATTATTCTTTTATCACTTACCTACTCGAGGACGAGTAGGAGTTAAGCTTGGGGATGTTGATACGATGGAAACGTATCTATAATTTTTTATGCTCCATGCTTGTTTAGTATCTATTTTGCTTTACTTGTCCACACTTTAAGGTGCTTTTTTACATGTTTTCTGGTACTAACCTACTAACAAGTTGCAACAGTGCCATATGCCTGTTTTCTACTGTTTTTGGTTTCAGAAAAGTTAGTAAAGAAATATTCTCGGAATTGGACGAGACAAAGGACAAAGTCAATTACTTTCTGTGGGGAACAAGAAGTCTAGAGGAGAGCCGGAGGGGACAGCCAGGGGGGCAGACCCACCCCAGGCGCGGGTGGGCCCAGCCCCATGCCTGGCTACGGTTTGCCAACCCTGGCCGCCTCCTCGGTCCCCCCCTTCGCCTATAAGAAGCCCCCTATGCAGAAACCCTGAATACCTGATAAGAAATCCATGAAACCGTCTATAGCCACCGCCACCATCGTCCCTAGATCGGGAGGATCTGAAGTTCTTCCCGACACCCTGACGGAGGGGAGATCATCCCGGAGGCCTTCTCTCCGGTATGATGCGTGAGTAGTTCCACCTTGGACTATGTGTCCATGTAGTAGTTACATGGTTGTATCTCCTCCTTTGTGCTTTCATGTATAGATCTTATGAGCTCCGTTCATGATCAAGATCTAATCTATTTGTAATCATGCATGTTGTCTTTGCAGGGATCCGATGTATATTGAGATTATTATGTTGGTTTGATTAATGGTTTTGTATTTATGATTCTATCATGTCTGTGTTATTTGTGATCTTGCATGCTCTCTGTTGTTAGTATCTATCTTGGCCAAGTAGTTGCTAGTGACTCCAAGAGGGGGTATTTATGCTCGATAGTGGGTTCATGCCTATAGTTTCCAAGGGAAATGACAATCATCTCTTTGGTTGTAGATGTGCTATTGCTACTAGGGATAAAATAACGGTCTCTTCTTCGTGGAACATGTGGATTATTTACCTTACACACTTTGCTTAAAGCAGTTGTCTGTTGCTTGCAACTTAATACTGGAGGGAGTCCGGATGATAACCTGAAGGTGGACTTCTATTCATAGATGTAGTTGGATGGCGGTCGATGTATCTTGTTGTATTGCCCAATCAACCTCATAGGATCTTTCTGACTAGTAATTGCATTGTTATGCCTTGCTCGCCTTCTGCCAACCGCCTCGCTGTAATTTGTTTACCCTTCATGCCATGTTTTTTATCTAAGGAGAGCACCTCTAGTGAACTATGGACCCCGGTCCAATCTTTACCATTGATACATCTTCCACTGTTACTTGTTTACTTGCTACAAACCATTACCTTCCACACAATACGTTTAATCCTTTGTTACAGCAAATTGGTGAGCTTGACAACCTCACTGTTCGTTGGGTCAAAGTCTTGAGTTTGTGTTGTGCAGGTCTTCGCGTTGCTTGCAACACCTGTGTGACGTTTCCTTCCTCCTTCTGGTTCGATAACCTCGGTCTCAACTGAGGGAAAACTTGCTTCTTGCTGCTTCACACCTTACTCTTGGGGTTCCCAATAGGCTATGCGTAGACAGTCGTCAAGCTTTTCTGGCGCCGTTTCCAGGGGACCTAAAGAATAATAAGCTCCCTCGTCAATAGCTAGCCATCAATGATTAGCTCCAGCTTGCTAATAGTTTGTAGCATGTCATATGAATGTTTGCTTGCATTGTTCTATTCATAACTTAGTATGACATTGTGGTATCCTCCTCTGAATGTTTCATTTGAATCGACTTGGCACATGCTCACGCATGCATATGACTGAATAATAGTCAGTTAAGCCTCGATGATTTATTTTACCTCAGAGTTCTTGTATCACTTTCATGTCATAATTAGTCCTATTTTGTTGCAAGCATGATTATGACAATTATTTCTCTCTCGTTTGTCGCTCCCTTTCTATTGCTAGCCTTCACCTGCACTGAGTATGAGCTCTACTCGTGCTTCCAACTCCCCAAAACCAATATTGTCAAAAGTGTCCACCATACCTACCTACTAGCATCATTTGCTATTCCGTGCATATTCATTATGCTTTGTTTTCTTCCAAATAAAATGTTTGCTTGTTATGATAAAGTTAGTTAGTAAAGCTCTCATGAACTTGATGGCACACTTTATTTCTTGCACTTAATAAACCTGAACCATTGTGACTGCCCATGAAAGTTATATGCTTGCAAATTATAGGTTGGGAGTTAGCAGAACCTTGCTGTCATGGGGAACGCTTTCAACACCTGTAAATATTATACCCAGTTGATATCATGCTCTTTTGTTTACGGATGTAGTCGATGTGAAATAAAAGGGGAGCTTGTAAGTCCATGAAGTTATGTATATGTGTTAGAGAAACTCCTGTGACGCTAGCCTATGCCATGCCTAATCATGGTGGAAACTTGCATCATAACCATAGTGAGCAATCTATGAAGCTTTTTTCTTATAAAAAGGAGACGTATTGAAAAGAGGAAAGATAGAAAAAAGCATAATTTTCCCATGGTAAATAAGAAGATTGCTGAGATGCTCATTGTCTGCTTTCCTTGTCATTTTGATTATGGGATAGCTCCTGTATCATGTGCAAGGGGTACCCCGTTAGCGGTTCTCTATGATATACATGTATTTACTATGACAAGAACTTACCAGTAACTAAAGTTGAGTAGCATGAGGAGCGACCCTCGTATTTAAGGGACATGAGATTTCCAGTTTATGGTCTATCAAGCATATAACTCATATTGTACCTCACATTAAAATTAACCATCTAAAGATGCCTATGATAGGGGCAAGGAGAGCTCAAAGCTAATGAGTACCATACTTTCAGCATTTGGAAGCCTCTCAAACTTTTCAAAAACTTTTTACTTCCTTGTTGAGTCACTACTTATTCTATGAGCACCTTCTTGAGAGCATAGTTGTCATTCTTAGTGTAATGTGCTTGTCTCAAAACTTGGTTAATTATGTCATAACTTTGATGCTTGCATCTCTGATATCTTTACTTCTAGTCTTCACTTGAACTTCAAAGGTGCCTTGGCATTATGTTGTGCTCTACAAACAAAGGCAAGCGAGATACCACTCTATCATACCTTCTTATGAGCATTCAATGTTGCTTATGTTTATGTTTCATGCTACTTATTATTATTGTGTTGGAATCTCTTCATAGCCTGCAATGACTATTGAGTAGACTTAGTTGCATACTCCTTATTCTTAATTGGCTAAGTATCTACTCATGTGCTGAGAATATTTACATCATATGAAGCAAATGTGTTCATGAAAGTTCTTTTATTGCACTCAGGTTTCAATTGAATTGCTTGAGGACAAGCAATAAGCTAAGCTTGGGGGAGTTGATACGTCCAAAACGTATCTACTTTCCCGAACACGTTTCCTATTATTTCTCCTCTAAACTTGTGTGATTTCGATAGAACTAACATAGACAGACACTGTTTTCAGCATAATTACCTTGGTGTCTAGTTTTTGTTCAGAAAATCAACTATTAGTGATGGGGATGTGCCTACCGGGTATACCCAGCAGGACGTTTCCGACTGGCCCAGGAACTGGCGAGTGGGCCTGCAGGACGGCGACTGGATCAAGACCTGGTGTGGATCCAAGCGACTGGAAGTTGAAGGCCCAGAAGAGTAGATAGGCCCAGTCGGATTAGGTTAAACGAGTGCCGAAACCTTAACTGATTCGGTTGAGATATGTAAACCCTAGGGGGGGTGAGTCTATATAAACCTCCCTACAGGGCGTGTAGAGGATACGTTCCATCATCCACCCAAGCGACATGCCGCCTAGCCGATGAGCTCGCCCCATTGTACTTCCATCATAATACAATCTAGTAGGAGTAGGTCTTTACCCTCCGGGGGGCCGAACCTGGGTAAAACCATGTGTCTCCGCCCTCATCTCGCACCGCAGATGGCTGGCCGCCCTTGCTCCATGTTCTACTACTCACTGCCGATTGCAGCATCTGCCGTGGTCATTCCCACGACAGTGGCGCCCACCGTGGGGCCTGGCCGGTCTTGCCGGTGTTCTGTGGCGAGATCCAATCTGCCCATCAACGAGTTGGTCGCCACCGGCCGCATGATAGCGATCGGCGAGATGCTCCAAATCTTGTCGAGCAGCTACGTCCCGGCGGCGCGAACCGTCACGCACAGCATGATCTTGCCAGTCGGCACGATCAGCCTCTTCGTCGGCCTCACCGACGTCATCGTCTCGGAGTACTCGGCTCGCATCCGTGAGTCGCCGCCACGCGACCGGATCTCCGAGATCCAGGTCCGCACGATCCACCGCCTCGCCTCCGAGTACAACTCCGCCCACAGAGACGTGGCCGAAACCAACGCAGCCGCGGAAGATGCGGCCCTCAACGACGACGCCAACTCGGCGACCATGGTGTCACTCGCCGGATCCATCATCGCGGCTTCTCCCGCGGGCTCCATCACCCAGGTCTCCAACGTGGGAGACTTCGAGGATCCCTCCATCCTTGGGATCTTCGACTTCGACTCCGGATCGGAAAACTCCGCCGATCTCCGCGACGGGACCGGTCGCCACGCCGCGACCTACATGGCGACTGGCACCGACCCGCCGGAGGATCCCTTCTCCACCCCGATCCCTCCTAACGCCACGACAACGGAGGTCGAGGCAGTCCGCAAGGAGCAAGTCGAGCACGAAAAATTTCGCCTCGAGCAGGTGACGGCGCAGGAGCTGTCACATTACCACCAGCAGCGAATCAGGTCGCGCCTGAACCCCACCGTCTAGGGGCGCGCCCTGAACTTCGACGACGAGAATGACCCGGCCCGCGTGGCCGAGCGCGCGATCTGCGAGAACGCGCCACCCGGAGGAAGCGCCTGGCCCCTGCCAGGGTCGACGGCAAATGGCGCCCCACCCCCACCCAACCGCGCACCCCCTAGGGACCAGCCGTGGATCGTGGTCTCCTCACGGGAGCGATACGCGAACGGCCTACCACTGTTCTCCACCCCGATGGACAACCTCGTGGCGGGCCGAGCAGCGGCCGACAACATCACGGCCACCGGTGACGGTGCCCTACAGATCCAGTACGTCAAGGCCCTGCTCGCAAAGGCGGTCGAGCAACAAAACGCAGGCGTCGACTCACAGGGTCGGATGTACTCGCGTTCATCGGGAAGCAGAGCGGCCTCAAGCGGCCGTCCATTGGCGGCAAACACCCTCAACTGCCCGCCACCCGAACCACTGCAGCTCCAACACCGACCCGCGAACGCGGCACTCTCCACCAATGACCCTAGGCCAGCGACCAACTTCGTCGCCGCCAACGGTTAGCCCGTCGACGCCCGCACCCACATCATCAACAACCAAAGCTGGCGCGCACGCCAGCCCGACGACCTGCGACACACCCTAACCAATCGCCGCGACGGTGAGCCGATGGGGTCGCTAAGCCGACTCGGGCCCCGATGCTTCGGACCAATTATCCGAGGCGAAAAGTACCCGGCGAACTTCAAAGCGCCGAAGGAAATAGAGAAGTACGACCCTTCGTACGACCCCTCCGTGTGGCTGGACACCTACCTCATGGCGATGGGGATCGCTGGCCACACCGACCTGCTAGCCACCCGCTACCTCCCCCTGATGATGGAGGGAGCGTGAAGGCAGTGGATCAACACTCTCCCCCCGGATAGCATCGATTCCCGGGAAGAGATGCGCGACGCCTTCGTCAGGCACTTCGAGGGTTCCTACACCCGCGCCACCACCATCGAGGACCTGGAACGATGCGTCCAGGGACCCCGCGAGTCGACCCGCAGCTGGGTCCAACGGTGGCAAGAACTATGGTACAACGCGGTCGGCATCCACCCGGATACCACGATCCACTGCTTTAAGACCTCGTGCCGCTACGAGCCCTTGGTCGCCAAGCTGAAACGTGCATACCGCACACTCGACAACATACCGGACCTCCTTGAGATCGCCAAAAGATGCGCGGAGGAAGACCCAAACCAGGAAACCGACGACGAGTCGGGTGGTCAACGCCGCACAAACGGCAACGACAACGGACGATGGTCCGACCTACGCTACAGCAACACTCGCCTCACCGGCAAGCGCCGCAGTGACGGGCGAGTCGACTTCGTCGCCAATGCTGGGCACGCGCAGCGCGAGCCCAAGAGCTTCCGCCGCGACGGAGGGCAATGCCGCGATGGCGGCAACTACAAGGCGAAACCAAGGTTCGACCCCGCGGCCCTCCTTAACCAACCTTGTGCGTTTCACAGCAGGGAAGGGAAGCCCGCCACGCACACGACCGTCGACTGCCACTCTCTCAAGGAGATCGAGAAGGCACGGCGAGCGCGGGAGGACCCTGACAACAACCCGCCAAATGGCGGAAAATTCGGCAGCGTGGCCGGCTCGCTCCACACCTTCACAGGCTTCAACACGAAGCGTGAGAAGAAGGTCATCGCCCGCGCCGTCACCGACAACGCGGTGGTCCAGGTGGACGTTCCCCAGTTCCTCAACTGGTCGGAGCAGCCCATCACCTGGAGCCGCCAGGACCACTCGCCACGCATCGAGTACCCATGCCGAGTCGCCCTGGTGGTCAAGCCCAAGGTGGGAGACTACTGGCTCCCCAAGACATTGATGGACGGAGGCAGCTCCATCAACATCCTGTACCTGGACACCTTCAGGCGACTACGGCTCCCGCAGTCGATGGTCGAGACGACCTACACCACGTTCCACGGCATCGTCCCCGATCGGAAGGCGTATCCGATCGGCAAGGTCACGCTACCAGTCACCTTCGGCACACCAGCAAACTTCCGCACCGAGCGGATGTCTTCGAGCTGGTGCCCTTCGACAGCCCCTACCATCGCGTCTGGGCGCCAGCGCTTGCCAAGTTCATGGCGGCGCCTTCACTACGCTGCATAACGCGATGAAGCTCCCCGGACCGCGTGGCGTCATCACCATACACGGCGACCCCGACATGGCCGCCGAGTGCGAGGCCAAAGGAGCCGAACTCGCCGACGCCGTCATCGCGGCTGAGGCCAACCACGCCGACGAGCTCGCCAAGTACGCGAGCGGGGTCAACAACGACGACCCCACTATACTCAAGAAACCCAACTCGGAAGGCGGAAACACCTCAACCTTTGAGGCAACGACACACACCCGCACCGTCGAGCTAGTCCCAGGCGACTCCAGCCAAACGGTGACGATCGGGACGGGCATGAGCCTAGCATAGGAAGGCGTGCTCATCAAGTTCCTCCGTGAGAACAGGGACATCTTTGCATGGAAGCCCTCTGACATGCCTGGTGTCCCTAGGGAACTTGCTGAGCACAAACTCAACACCGACCCCAAAGTGCGACCTGTCAAGCAGTCGCTGCGGCCCTTCAATGAAGAGCGCCGCCGAGCCATCGCCGAGGAGGTGCAGCGTCTACTCGCTGCAGGCTTCATCCGGCCAATCAAATACTCCAAGTGGCTAGCAAACCCAGTCCTGGTCGAGAAGAAAAATGGGACCTGGAGGATGTGTATCGACTACACAAACTTAAACAGTGCCTACCCAAAGGAGCAATTCGTCCTCCCGCGGATTGACCAAATAATCGATTCCACCGCGGGCTCGGAGTCGCTGTGCTTCCTCGACGCCTACTCTGGGTACAACCAGATCAAAATGGCTGTCGAGGACGAGGAAAAGACGGCGTTCATCATGCCATTCGGAGCCTTCTGCTACACCGTCATGACCTTTGGCCTCAAGAACACCGGGGCAACCTACCAGCGGTGCATGCAGGAATGCCTTGCGAGCCAAATTGGCCGCAATATCCACGTCTACATCGACGACGTGGTAGTGAAGTCCGCTCGCCAGGGCGACCTACTCGCCTACCTGGCGGAAACATTCGCCAACCTGCGGAAATACAAGATAAAGCTAAACCCAGGCAAATGCACCTTCGGTGTACCAGCAGGGCAACTACTGGGCTACGTCGTCTCCAAGCGCGGGATCAAAGCGAACCCCACCAAGATCGACACGATCGCTCGACTCGGCAAACCCGAGTGCCTGCGCGATGTCCAGAAGCTGGCTGGGAAAGTCGAGGCTCTCAGTCGCTTCATCCCCTGATTGGGCGAAAAGGCGATGCCCCTATACCGCCTGATGCACAAGAACCCCACCTTCCAGTGGGACAAGGAGGTGGAGGATGCGCTCTGTGACCTCAAGAAGGTGCTACTCGCAGCACCGCTACTCGCCGCCCCCGTCGACAAGGAACCCATGCTGGTCTACGTCGCGGCTTCCGAGCGCGTCGTCAGCGCCGTCATGGTCGTCGAGCGGCCAGAGGAAGGAAAGGAGCGCCCAGTACAACGACCGGTGTACTATATCAGCAAGGTCCTCACCGAGTCGCGCCAGCGATACCCGCAATACCAGAAACTGGTATACGCGGTCTTTAGAGCACAGCGGCGACTACCGCACTACTTCCAGGAGCACCCGATCACGGTCGTCTCTTCAGCACCGTTGCAGGACATCATCCGCAACCGTGAGGCGACCGGGCGAGTTGGCAAGTGGGCCGTCGAAATCGGCGTCCACAACATCAAGTATGAGCCACACAAAGCGATCAAGTCGCAGGCTCTTGCGGACTTCATCGCCGACTGGGAAGAGGCCCAGCAGCCGGAAAAGCTGTCGTACCTCCACTATTGGAGCCTGCACTTCGACGGCTCCAAGAATGCAGACGGCGCAGGAGCAGGGATCGTCCTGACTTCCCCAAAGGGCGACAAGCTCCGCTACGTCCTCTGCCTCGACTTCACCCCCTGCACCAACAACATGGCCGAATACGAGGCACTACTCCATGGCATGCGAGCCGCCAGGGAGATGAATGTCAACCGCCTACGCTGCTATGGAGACTCCGACCTTGTCGACGGGAAGGTCGCTGGTACCTGCGATGCTGTCTCCCCCACCATGGCGGCATACCGCCAAGCAGTGGACAAACTGGGCGGACACTTCGCAGGCTATTCCGTCGAGTGGATCGACAGGCGGAAGAACGAGGAGGCCGACGCACTCTCTCGCATCGGCTCGGCTCGACTCGCACCACCCGCTGGCGTCTTCCTCGACACCATCACCAAGCCTTCTGTCTCTCCCCCAAGGGAGATCGACATCGGAGTCCCGCTGCAACCAGAGGCAGCCCTGGTCACACTCATCGCGGAGCCAGAAGACTGGACTACGCCATACATCGCCTATCTGAAGGGAGGCACCTTGCCGGCAGACGAAACAGACGCCCGGATGATAGCACGCTGCTGCAAATCCTTCGTCATCATCGACGGCGAGCTCGACAAGCGCAGCGTGACCGGCGTGTTCCAACGCTGCGTCCAACCAGTCGAAGGACGCAAAATCCTCCACGACATTCACTCCGGCGACTGCGGCCACCACGCTGGCGCCCGCTCTCTGGTCGCAAAGGCTATGCGGCACGGCTTCTACTGTCCCACCGCACACGTAGACGCCGTCGACATTGTCCAGCGGTGCGCCGGGTGCCAGAAATATGCCAACCAGACACACGTGCCGAGCTCAGCGGTCAAGACAATCCCCATCACCTGGCAGTTCGCCGTGTGGGGTATGGACATGGTAGGCTCTTTCAAAAAGGCCCCCTCCGTCTTCACCCACCTCCTGGTTGCCGTCGACAAATTCACAAAGTGGGTGGAGGCCAAGCCAGTCCGGAAATGCGACGGGAAGACCGCCACCAAGTTCCTACGCGAGCTCATATATCGCTACGGGTTCCCCAACAGCAT
Organism: Avena insularis; assembly: GCA_023614405.1. NCBI lineage: Eukaryota > Viridiplantae > Streptophyta > Magnoliopsida > Poales > Poaceae > Avena > Avena insularis. Next base: position 407,873,080 of record CM042697.1, read on the forward strand.
CATCACGGACAACGGCACCAACTTCGCCAAGGGAGCCATGGCCGAGTTCTATGAGGAACATCACATCCGACTCGACCTTGCCTCAGTCGCCCATCCGGAGTCCAACGGCCAGGCGGAACGGGCCAACCAGAGCATCCTCCATGGCCTGAAGCCATGGCTCCAAGTACCACTCGAGCACACTGCCGGGTGCTGGGTCGAGGAGCTACCCTCCGTCATCTGGGGCATCCGCACCTCGGTCAACAGGTCGACAGGGTTCACCCCCTTCTTCATGGTGTATGGCGCCGAGGCAGTCATGCCCACCGAACTAGAGCACGACTCGCCAAGGGTCGTCCACTACACGGAGGCTGCGAACGAACTCGCACGCCAGGACGGAGTCGATCAACTCGACGAGGCACGCGAACTAGCTCGCTCCCGCACTACCATCTACCAGCAAGGACTCCTCCGCTACCATAGCCGGCGGGTGAGGACTCGCACCTTCCAGGAAGGCGACCTGGTGCTACGCCTCATCCAGGACAAGAAGGGCATGCACAAGCTCTCCCCCCCGTGGGAGGGACCATTCACCATTGGGCGAGTACTCGGCAACGACGCCTACTACCTCACCGACGTTCGCGGAGACAGGAAACTCGACGTCAAGCGACCGTGGAATGTAAACCTCCTACGGAAGTTCTACTCCTAGAACTCCATACATGTACCCTCCACTAGCTATGAAATAAAATATATCGGTTACCGCAAATTGCGTCTACTCTCCGTGTCTTGTGCCACTCGCACTCGTAATAACAGCATCAAGCTAACTGCAGAAGTCAACCTCTGGTACAAAGACCGGCACGGCCAAGTAGTGCGTCACGAAGGCACTGGGTTACCCCAGGACTCGCTACGTCCATGAAAAACGCCTACCCGTAGCCCCATTGGAGTCACCTAGCTCGACTGGCTTAACGATCCAAGACAACTGCCTTCGCTCCCCACAGCGACCACGGTCCTCCGCATCCTCGACACAGCGACTCGAACGGCCAAATACCACGCTCGGGGACTGACGACCAGTCAAGCACGAGCGGCTAGGGAGAAACGCCAAGTACGAGAGCGTGCCCAGGACTCGCCATGCGACTGACCCGACGGGCCAGGCAGGAGTGATGCGCTCACTCTGACACGCCCAGTCCTCACCCACCCTAGAGCTGCGACTAGAACCACCAAGTACCACGCTCGATGACTCGGCCACCCGACCTCGTTCGCGCAAGGGAAAACGGTGAAGTAAAGAGCACTCATGGGAGTCGCCCTGCGACTGGATTTCCAAGCTCGGGCGAGTCGACCTCATTAACAAAACAACCGACAAAACGCTCGAAAACACAAACACATAACAAACGAGGTAAACCCCATAAAAAGGGCGGACGCGCTCGGGGACTCGTTCAATCATCAATCACAATCGCAAGACAATTCACAAAATAACACAAAATCCCATTATAGCAGACCAAAGTTGGCACAAAATACAAGTTGCGCCCAATGGCCGAACTGCTACTAATGCCCCAGGGCACAATGTTTTATTCCGCAGGCTTCAATGTCGACTCGCCGCCACCCTTGCGGTTGCGAATGAAGGGAGTGTACGGGTTCGATGGGTACGTCGTCAGCTCACCCGCCATCGCCGCACGGAAGGGCTGCTCGATCTTGAAGTCCCGGTGCGGCGGCTCGGGGTCGTTGGGCGCGACGGTCATCTCCTGATAAGGAAGGAGGTCGCCCATCGCCCAGACACGATCGAAGTATACCGTGGCACGGTCCGTCAGCTTCAGCACCTCGGCAATCTCCACCGAGCCCGTCGACGATGGGTAGCCACTCGTCACGTCGTCTAGATCGAAATCCTCCGGGAAGTGGGCGAGCCCAAGGCTAAGCGCCGTCGCCGCCCCGCGCCAGAACGCCGACCGCGTCATGAACTCGACGACCGACGGCGCCTTCTCCAGATACCGCCACACTTCGACGAGGTCGCTGGGAATCACTTCCGTGGGCGACATCTCCTGAAGATACGCCCGAATGCAAGCCGCCGACAACGTGGCCGAGTCGACCAGAGTGGCCACACACTGCCGCGCGTCGTACGACTGCGCCTCTTCCGAGCTGTCGATGATCCAACCTGTGGACAGAGGGTGGCAGTGAGTACAACAAAGATCACGCAATGCAGCTACCACAGGCAGAGGCAGGCACACTTACCAATCAAAGGACAGCAAAGACCCGTGATGAAGCTTTGAAGAGAGGAGTAGTCGTCTTGTAGCCCAGCAACGAGGGCGTCAGAGACCTTACGCTCTTCAGCGCGCCGTAATAAAGAGCCTTGGCTCGCCCATCCGCTGAACTCGCCTCCTCGCTCTTCCTTGTCAAGCGCTCAAGGTCGGCGATCTGCTTCTCAGCCGAACTCAACGCAGATTGAGCCGCCGTCAGTTCACTCGCCGTGACAAGGCCCTGGCGGACCTCCTCTGCCTTCGCAGCAGTCGCCTGGAGTCCCTTGTTTGCCTCTTGGACAGCAACAAGTTCCTTATCCACGCGACACTTCGCAGCAAGCCGGTCGGCTAATTCATGCTGCAAGCCCTGTGCACAGGTCAAACAGTTAACAACAACGGAATCCTAAGTGCCCACCCGCTGTAATTCAGCGACTGGACACTCGAGGACTGGAGATCATAATCCTAAGTGCCCACTCACTGAAATTCAGCGACTGGACACTCGGGGACTGGAGATCAAAAATCCTAAGTGCCCATCCTCTGAAATTAAGCGATTGCGCACTCAGGGACTGGGCGCGAAAAATAAAAACAAAACACCAAAAGAATCTGACCACTGAAATTCAGTGGCCCAATCCTCGGGGACTGGACATACCTGGATGGCTGCGCCAAGCATGCCGTGGAGCTGTAGCGCGTCCACGGATGCAAGAAGAGCCGGAGTGTGCCCGCGACGCTACTCGATCTCCGTTTCGGCGACCCCAGGTACGCGGCTCGATGGCGTGGTACCACTCGCCGTATCCGCTCTGGCCATGAAGTGGGGGAAGGTCGCGGTGGATGCGCCGGCACCAAAAGAGGCCGGCTCGGCCACCCCAGGCGAGGAAGCACCCTCCTTGATCTTCAAGGCCGCCTCCGTCGCAGGATCACTCAGAGCAATCGTCGTGTCGTCAGACACCGTGACGACATCGTCGCCCTTGGCCTTCTTGGCACTGTCTGCGGGGGCAGCGACCTCATCAGCCTTCCTCTTCCGAGAGGGGTCCTCCTCGGCGACGACTGGCGGCACCTTGGCCACGGACGGGTGGCCTATCTTTTTAACTCCAGTCCTGCGAATTGATTACATAAGAAAAATGGTCCGAGTACAATGAAAAGCAAGGCAGGTGAACAAAACTCACTTGGCGAATGGTATGAACCGCAGCCCCGTGCGGATGCTGGCCGGCTTCTCCAGTTCCGGGCCTAGTTTCTGACTGAGGCCCATCTCCAAAACATCATGCGCCCAAGACACGGAAGGCCTCTTCATTGACGAGGCCGCGACAGGAGCCTCCGAAACGATTTCGCAGAGCTCTCTGGCAGCGAAGCCGCCTTGGCTGAGAGGGCCCCAACCCAGAGACTGGGGAAAATGGGGGGGAGCGAAGCCAGAGGTACCACACTCAGGACGGCAGTGGCATCCGGTGTTGCCGTCGTCTGCGGCGCTTCATCCCTGGCCAGGCTGGTGGCATCGGAACTACTCGCCGAACGAGGCGGATATGCCTGTTTCGCCGGCTTCGTCTTCCTCTTCGGTGGAGCCTTCACTTCCTTCTTCTTCTTCTTGGCGGAGTTTTCGCGACGAGGTGTGTTTAAGGCTGCCGTCGTCATCGTCATGACGTTCAAGGCTTTTACTCGCCTCGAGTTCGCGCTGACGCTGCCCGCGAGTTTTGCGAACCAGTGGGGCGGCCTCTTCCCCGGGCTCGTCGTCATCGTCGCTCATGTCGCTCTCGACGCCGCCCTTGGCAGGAGGTGATTCACCCCCGTCCTAGACGGACGAGCTCGAGTTCTCGTCGTCCGCGGGTGGGAGCCACCCTTCCACCACTTGAAACAACTGCAGCAGGCATAAGACAATATCAGTATAACCGCGACAGCATCAACTGCGATTGCAAATAATGGTAAAAACAGCAACTTACCGTTGGGGCTGGATGCTTCGCGGTGTAGGGGGCGACCCCGGCCTTCGCATCCAGGTATGCTGCCTGGGTGATCTTCTTCAGCGCCAGGGTATAGTCTTCGAGGTTCCATTCGGCGAGGCAGGATTTCGTCGAGTCTTCCCGACCCGTGTACTCGTACATGTAATGGTCACGGCTGGGGAACGAAGTCGCTCGAGCCAACGGTTGTACAATTGATGGTCTGAAGACCCTTCTTCTTCGTGTCATGGATGGTTTGAAGCATTTCATCCACGACCATCCGCTGGTCATCGGGAGCTTGACGACTTGAGTCGGCGCGTTCGGCCGGTCCATGAGTACCTTGGCATCGCCACCTCGCCGTCTGGAGTCGCCTTGGTGACGTAAAACCAGGACTTCTTCCACTCGCTCGCCGCCTTGGCAGGTAGCTCAGGTCAAAGAAGGAGGCCTTCGACTTCAACTAAAATGTCAGGCCACCCGCAGCAAGCATTGGGCCGCCTGCTTCTTCGCGACTGATCCTCCCGTGGAACAGATCTTGCCATAGGGGGAAGTAGGGCCTGCAGCCCAGGTAGCACTCGCAGAACGCCACGAAAATGGCAAGCTTCTCGATGCTGTGCGGGCCCAGGTCCGACGGGTGGATCCCGTAGAAGGCGCAGAAGCGCCGGAAGAAGAGAGACGTGGGGAACCCCAGCCCTCATTCCAGATGGCTGGTGAAGCAAATAAACTCTCTCTCGCGCGGATCCGGAGTCACCTCTCCGGCCGTGGGGATGCGCCACCTGCCAGCGCTGGCGATCCCGCCTCGGCGACGCCAAGAGCGCCCTGGTGCACTTGGACCTGCCCCATGGTTCGGTGGAGGGGTCCATTGGCTGAAAGGTTCGTGGAGGTCGAAGGTTTCTGGATCGATTGGATCGCGATGCGGAGGAAAGCGGAGATGGGAGAAATCGGAGGAAATGATGACAGAGTGGTTCCCCGATCGCCAATCATTTCCTTTATATAGCGGTTGTTACCCGCCAATTCCGGGAGCCGTTGCTACGCGGTGATTACGCCAAAGTTACCGTTGGATTACCCCAACGGCTAGTTTTGACTACGTCTGACGGTCCAACTTCATCCATTCGACTCGCCGACCCAATCACTACAACAGTGACTAAATATTTCGCCGACCTGTTCGCCGAGCTGCGACCCGATTAAATCGCTGTCATTGCGACCAGAATAACTAGTTTTTCCTTTATTCAGGAGCCCGCCACCGATTTGACTGGGCGTTCGCATTGGACCCGCATACTCCGACTGCCAACGAACACCTACGGCCAATCGACGACGGCCTCGGGGACTACTGATGGGGATGTGCCTACCGGGGTATACCTAGCAGGACGTTTCCAACTGGCCTAGGAACTGGCGAGTGGGCCTGCAGGACGGCGACTGGATCAAGACATGGTGTGGATCCAAGCGACTAGAAGCTGAAGGCCCGGGAGAGTAGATAGGCCCAGTCGGATTAGGTTAAACGAGTGCCGAAACCTTAACTGATTCGGTTGAGATATGTAAACCCTAGGGGGGGTGAGTCTATATAAACCTCCCTACAGGGCGTGTGAGGATACGTTCCATCATCCACCCAAGCGACTCGCCGCCTAGCCGACGAGCTCGCCCCATTGTACTTCCATCATAATACAATCTAGCAGGAGTAGGTCTTTACCCTCTGGGGGCCGAACCTGGGTAAAACCCTGTGTCTCCGCCCTCATCTCGCACTGCAGATGGCTGGCCGCCCTTGCCCCATGTTCTACTACTCTCTTCTGATTGCAGCATCTGCCGTGGTCATTCCCACGATAATTAGGAAAAATCCTGGAAAATATGCCAAAAATCCTATTTCACCAGAAGACTCACGGAGCCAGAAGACGAGGCGGAGGAGGGCCATGAGGGGACTACACCCCATGGCCATGTGGGCCAGCCCAGGCCGCACCTGGGAGGGGTGTGGCCTCCTCGGGCAACCCCTCGGCCTCCCTCTTCGCCTATAAGAAGCCTCCCGACCTAAAATCTGAGGGAGGGTTCGATGTTTTTCCAGAAAGAGTTCCGTTGCGCCACCACAACCAGAAACCGTGATTCGGAACCAGAAACTCCATTCTGGCACCCTACCGGGACGGGGAATTTGGAAGGGATCATCGCCATCTGATACGTCGGAAACTTATCTATAGTTTTTGATGTTCCATTCTTGTTTAGTATCTACTTTGCTTTGCTTTGTCTACACTTTGAGGTGTTTTTATATGTTTTCTGGTACTAACCTATTAACAAGATGCCATAGTGCCAGTTGCATGTTTTCTTATGTTTTTTGTTCCAAAAAAGCTAGTAAGGAATATTCTCGGAATTAGACGGGACAAAATCCAAAGTCAATATTTCACCGAGGAGAACACGGAGTCCAGAGGAGAGACGGAGGGGAGCCACAGGGGGGCCACACCCCCAGGCGCGGGCCCACCCTAGGCCACGCCTGGGCAGGGTGTGGGCTCCCTGGCCGCCTCCTAGCCTTGCCTCTTCACCTATAAGAAGCCCCCGATGCCTAAACGCTAAGCACCCGATCAATATTCCACAAAACCGTCTATATCCGCCGCCACCATTATTCCTAGATCGGGGGGATCTGAAGCTCTTCTCGGCACCCTGCCGGAGGGGAGATCATGCCAGCCTCCGGTATGAAGCGTGAGTAGTTCTTCTTCATCATGCCAGCCTCCGGTATGAAGCATGAGTAGTTCCACCTTGGACTACGGATCCATGTAGTAGCTATATGGTTGTATCTCCTCCTTTGTGCTTTCATGTCTAGATCTTGTGAGCTATGTTCATGTTCAAGATCTCATCTATTTGTAATCATGCATGTTGTGTTTGCGGGGATCCGATGGATATTGATATTACTATGTTAGATTGATTAATGGTTTTGTCTTATTGATTCTATCATGTCTGTGTTTGTTTGTGATCTTGCATGCTCTCCTTTGTTAGTAGCTATCTTGGCCAAGTAGTTTCTAGTGACTCCAAGAGGGGGTATTTATGCTCGATAGTGGGTTCATTCCTCTATTTAATCTAAGTGAAGTGACAAAAATCTCTAAGGTCATAGATGTGCTTTTGCCACTAGGGAGAAAACGACGGTCTCTTGTTCATGGAACAAGTGGATTGCTTACCTTACACACTTTGCTTAAAGCAGTTGTCTGTTGCTTGCAACTTAATACTGGAGGGGGGTCGGATAATAACCCAAAGGTGGACTTCTAGTCATAGATGCAATTGGATGGCAGTCTATGTATCTTGTTGTATTGCCCAATCGAATCTCATAGGATCTTGATGTCTAGTATTGCATTGTTATGCCTTTCTCAGTCATGTCAATTGCCCTGCTATACTTTGATTACCCAGCATGCCATGTTTTGTTTATTTAAGGAGAGCACCTCTAGTGAACTATGGACCCCGGTCCAATCTTTACCATTGATACATATTCCACTTTTACTGTTTACTTTTTGCAAACCACCATTACATTCCACACCATACAGTTAATCCTTTATTACAGCAAACCAGTGAGAGTGACAATCTCACTGTTCATTGGGGCAAAGTCTTGAGTTTGTGTTGTGCAGGTCTCCAAGTTCTGGCAACACCTTTGAGTCATTTCCTTCCTCCTACTGGTTCGATAACCTCGGTTTATTACTGAGGGAAATCTTGCTGCTGTGCTCATCATACCTTTCTCTTGGGGTCTCCCAGTATGTTAGCTAACTTTCTTTAGTTCAATACTTTTTATTTGATTAACAGAAGGTCTTCGAAAAAATTGGTTTCTACCTGCTGGTCTGTTTTGACAGATTTTTGCCATTATTTGCATTTGCATCTTACTGATTCCTTTTTGGGTTCTTTTTGGGAAATTGAGCTTTTTGAAGGAATTTCTATAGAATCTTGTGTTTTAGTGAAATTTTTGCTGTTCTAAAGCTAAGCCCAAGGGTCTATTATCTTTTGAATACACTAATGTTGCTAATGAAGATTGTGTGAAGTTTTGTATGAAGGAAAATTTTCAGGTGTAGAGAGAGAATGATGTAATGAGATTAAGAATGGACAAAAGCTCAAGCTTGGGGATGCCACCCCGGTGTCACCCCAAGAAATATCCAAGAGGCACAAGCGTCAAAACTTGGGGATGCCCAAGGCATCCCATTCTTCATCAATAAAAAGCTTAGGTCTTTCTAGACACTTCGTTTTTATTGTTTCATGCACTGTTGTGTTGTTCTTGGAGTGTCTTAATTTTTGTTTGCTTTGCTTAGTTTGCTTGAATAAAGTAGTTTGGACCCCCGTTCTCGTTGTGTTGTTTCAAATAAGTTGATTGGGGTTGGAAAGGAGTAGAAAGTTCTTGCTTGAAATAGTGCAAGAGGAGCTTGCTTTGACTGTGACTTAGACTTTAGCATGTCATGCTAGATGAAAATTTTACCTTATGATTAGTGATTATTGCAGTAGCATGACTTGTTCCAAACAATTGGGATTGCTTAGTGTGCCTTGAAAGAATCATGCGTTGTTTCATCATGCAAAAGCATAGTATTGTGGTATTCTCCTTTGATGCTTTGTTTGGGTTGACTTGGCACATGCTCACACCATGTTATGACTATGAACAAGTCACCATAGCCTCTATGATCATTTAGTCCTTGACTTGTAGTACCACTTTATGATTTGATTAGTAATGTTTTGTCTCTCTGCATGATTATGTCCATTATTGCTCTCTTAGTTGGTCGCTCCTAGTCTTTTGCTAGCCTCCACTTGTATGAGTAAGATCTACTCATGCTTACAACTCCCAATAAACCAAGTTATTCCCAAGTGTCCACTATAAATTCCTATGCATGGTGTGTTAAACCATTCCAAGTATATTCTTGTTTTCAGCTATCTTCCAATTAAAAAGTATTTTGTTATGTAAAAACTTAGTGATTAAATCTCTCGCAAACTTGATGGCACATTTTATATTTCTTGCCCCTAATAAACTTGAACCATTGTGTCGTCTATGTTGTATATGCTTGCACTTATATGTTGGAATTAGCAGAATCGTGTTGTCACGGGGAACACTTTCAACATTGCACTTGTACTTTGTACACAGTTGATATCATGCTCTTTTGTCTATGGATGTCGTCGGTGTGAAATAAAAGGGGGAGCTTGTAAGTCCATGGATTTATGTATTTTTTGTTAGAGAAACGCCTGGGCCGCTAGCCTAAGCCATGCCTAATCATGGTGGAAACTTGTAGCATCACCATAACAAGCAATTTATGAAGCATCCTCAATAAAAACCTATGCAAATAGCAAATAAAAAGATCACTGAGATGCTCATTGTCTGCTTGCCTTGTCATTTTGGTTATGGGATAGCTCCTATACCATGTGCAAGGGGTACCCCGTTGGCGGTTCTTTATGATACGCATGTACTTACTATGACAAGAACTTACAGGTGACTAAAGTTGACTAGCATGAGGAGCGGCCATCATATTCAAGGGACATGAGATTGACAACGTATACTTTGTCAAGCATATACTCCATAGTTTGTTCACTTTAACCTTAATCACTTCAAGATGCTTATGATAGGGGCAATGAGGGCTAAAACCTAACAAGTACCATAATTTTTGGAAGCTCTTTTTGAAACTTGAAATCCCTGCTTCCCTTTATAAAGGGCATTTCTTTCACCATTATATTGAGTCTCCACCTTCTACCTTTAGGCACCAGTTAAGAGAGCATAGTTGCCATTCTTACTTCTATGTGCATTGTCCCAAACCTTATTGATTGATGCATATTGTTGATATTATTATTCCTTGTGCTATTTGTATCTACTCACGCTTATGAACTTTGAAGGTGTCCTATGCATCTATTTGCTACTCTATGAGGGACAAGATGATTGCCACTATGCCATGTTTTCTGTATGTGAAACAAACAAACATTTTTCAATGCATGTTATTCATGATCTTTGTTTGTAGCCTTTCATGTTGCATGCATAGTTACTTTGTCTTACTGTTAGAACTCCATCTTTCATGCACATGTTTAGAGTTCTTTGATCCCAGCTTTCAATGCTTGCAAATGGTTTGATCTTGATTTTGATGGTGCATGTCACCTCAAAAATTATTCTTTTATCACTTACCTACTCGAGGACGAGCAGGAGTTAAGCTTGGGGATGCTTGATACGTCGGAAACGTATCTATAATTTTTGATGTTCCATGCTTGTTTAGTATCTACTTTGCTTTGCTTTGTCTACACTTTGAGGTGTTTTTATATGTTTTCTGGTACTAACCTATTAACAAGATGTCACAGTGCTAGTTGCCTGTTTTCTTCTGTTTTTGGTTCTAGAAAAGCTAGTAAGGAAATATTCTCGGAATTGGACGGGACAAAAGAGAAAGTCAATATTTCACTGAGCAGAACACAGAGTCCAGAGGAGAGATGAAGGGGAGTCACAGGGCGGCCGCACCCCCCAGGCACGGGCCCACCCTAGGTCGCACCTGGGCAGGGTGTGGGCCCCCTGGCCGCCTCCCAGCCTTGCCTCTTCGCCTATAAGAAGCCCCCGATGCCTAAACCCTAAGCACCTGATCAATATTCCACGAAACTTTCTATAGTCACCGCCACCATCGTCCCTAGATCGGGGGGATTTAAAGCTCTTCCCGGCACCCTATCGGAGGGGAGATCATCCTGGAGGCCTTCTTCTTCATCATGCCAGCCTCCGGTATGAAGCATGAGTAGTTCCACCTTGGACTACGGGTCCATGTAGTAGCTAGATGGTTGTATCTCCTCCTTTGTGCTTTCATGTCTAGATCTTGTGAGCTCCGTTCATGATCAAGATCTCATCTATTTGTATTCATGCATGTTGTGTTTGCGGGGATCCGATGGATATTGAGATTACTATGTCAGATTGATTAATGGTTTTGTATTATTGATTCTATCATGTATGTGTTATTTGTGATCTTGCATGCTCTCCATTGTTAGTAGCTATCTTGGCCAAGTAGTTGCTAGTGACTCCAAGAGGGGGTATTTATGCTCGATAGTGGGTTCATGCCTCTATTAATCTAAGGGAAGTGACAAAAATCTCTAAGGTCATAGATGTGCTGTTGGCACTAGGGAGAAAACTACGGTCTCTTGTTCATGGAACAAATGGATTGTTTACCTTACACACTTTTGCTTAAAGCAGTTGTCTGTTGCTTGCTGATACGTTGGAAACGTATCTATAATTTTTGATGATCCATGCTTGTTTAGTATCTACTATGCTTTACTTGTCTACACTTTGAGGTGATTTTTACATGTTTTCTGGTACTAACCTATTAACAAGTTGCAACAGTGCCAGATGCCTGTTTTCTGCTGTTTTTGGTTTCAGAAAAGTTAGTAAAGAAATATTCTCGGAATTGGACGGGACAAACGTCAAAGTCAATTACTTTCCGTGGGGAACAAGAAGTCCAGAGGAGAGCCGGAGGGGCCAGCCAGGGGGGCCAGACCCACCCTAGGCTCGAGTGGGTCCAGTCCCGCGCCTGGCTAGGGTTTGGGCACCCTGGATACCACCTTGGTCTCCCCCTTCGCCTATAAGAAGCCCCCGATGTAGAAACCCTAGGCACCCGATCAAATATCCACGAAACCGCCTGTAGCCGCCGCCACCATCGTCCCTAGATCGGGGGGTCTAAAGTTCTTCCTGACACCCTGTTGGAGGGGAGATCATCCCGGATGCCTTCTCTCCGGTATGATGCGTGAGTAGTTCCACCTTGGACTATGGGTCCATGTAGTAGTTAGACGGTTGTATCTCCTCCTTTGTGCTTTCATGTATAGATCTTGTGAGCTCCGTTCATGATCAAGATCTAATCTATTTGTAATCATGCATGTTGTGTTTGCGGGGATCCGATGGATATTGATATTATTATGTTGGTTTGATTAATGGTTTTGTCTTTATGATTCATGTTTGTGTTGTTTGTGATCTTGCATTCTCCCCGATGTTAGTAGCTATCTTGGCCAAGTAGTTGCTAGTGACTCCAAGAGGGGGTATTTATGCTCGATAGTGGGTTCTTGCCTCTAGTTTCCAAGGGAAGTGACAGAAATCTCTTCGGTTGTAGATGTGATGTTGCCACTAGGGACAAAACGACGGTTTCTTCTTCATGGAACATGTGGACTGTTTACCTTGCACACTTTGCTTAAAGCAGTTGTCTGTTGCTTGCAACTTAATACTGGAGGGGGTTCGGATGATAACCTGAAGGTGGACTTCTAGTCATAGATGCAGTTGGATGGCGGTCTATGTATCTTGTTTTATTTCCCAATCGAATCTCATAGGATCTTTCTGACTAGTAATTTCATTGTTATGCCTTGCTCAGTTCCTGTCAATTGCCCTGCTGTACTTTGTTTAAGCACTTCATGCCATGTTGTTTATCTAAGGAGAGCTCCTCTAGTAAACTATGGACCCCGGTCCAATCTTTATCATTGATACATCTTCCACTGTTACTTGTTTACTTGCTACAAACCATTACCTTCCACACCATACATTTAATCCTTTGTTACAGCAAACCGGTTAGCTTGACAACCTCACTTATTCGTTGGGGCAAAGTCTTGAGTTTGTGTTGTGCAGGTCTCTGCATTGCTTGCAACACCTGTGTGACGTTTCCTTCCTCCTACCGGTTCGATAACCTAGGTTTCTTACTAAGGAAAAACTTACTGCTGTGATACTTCACACCTTGCTTTTGGGGTTCCCAATGAAGCACTCCTACATCAACTCAGTGCTGCATCAAGCTTTTCTGGCATCGTTGTAGGGGAGGCTAAGGACGTCTTCACTAGGGGAGTCCTTCACTTCCTTTCTCTTTACTTTGTTTTTAGTTTGCTTTGTTTCTTTTGATTGGTTTTGTTTTCCTTTTTCCAAAAAACCCAAAAAAAAATTAGTCTAGTTTGGTTTGCTTGCTTTATTCAAAAACACAAAAAAAATAGTTCCTGCTCTAGCTGCTGCTGCTGCTGTTTTTGGCTTGCCCACCTTTGCCAAAATGAACTCTGCTAAGAACACGAAGTTGTGTGACTTCACTAGCACCAACAACAATGATTTCCTTAGCACACATATTGCTCCACCTGCTCCTGATGCTACCTTATATGAAATTAATCCTACTATGTTGAATCTTGTGATGAGAGAGCAATTTTTTGGTGCTGGTTCTGATGATCTTGCTGCCCACCTCAATAGCTTTGTTTAACTTTGTGAGATTCAAAAGTATAAGGATGTAGATGGAGATATTGTTAAGATCAAGCCTTTTCCTTTCTCCTTGAGGGTAAAAGCTAAAGAATGGTTGCTTTCTTTGCCTAAAAATAGTATTGATTCTTGGACTAAGTGCAAAGATGCTTTTATTGGAAAGTACTATCCTCCCGCTAAGATTATATCTATGAGAAGTGATATTATGAAATTTAAACAGCTTGACAGTGAACATGTTTCTCCAGCTTGGGAAACAATTAAATCTTTGGTTAAAAATTTACCTACTCATGGACTCACTTCTTGGATGATTATCCAGACTTTTTATGAAGGTTTGAACTTCTCCTCAAGAAATATGTTGGATTCAGCTCCTGGAGGTACCTTTATGGGCCTCATTTGGGTGCTGCAACAAGGCTCCTTGATAATATGATGGTTAACTACTCTGAATGGAATGTTGAGAGAGCTCCACATGGTAAGAAGGTGTAGCACCCCCAGGGATTAGGGTTAAACTACCCTCAGATCACATCTAAGATAAGCTCAACTCCGATCACAGAAGATCACAGTATGATTCGGTAACATTACAGAACTCAGGGATTCAACAACATAAGTTTAAACTCTTATCAGAGTACAATATTAGAGTTATTACAAACCAGAGGTCATAGACCCAAAATTACGTCACACAGCAAAAGAAAATATGTTGTTATACACAACAACTTAGAAAAAGGCCTAAGAGGCTATAAACAGAAGCGACGATCATCCCATAGTCCTCAGGTTGCTACCTAGGACCCCCAACTACTCGTCGATGTCAATGTATAATCCACCTTCAGTTACAACCAAATCCTCTGTAGAAAAACAACAACGGCGCAAGGCTGAGTACGAGAATGTACTCCACAAGACTTAGATAATCTAGTATATACATGCTCTGGCTAGAAAGGATTTCTCTGGATTTACTTTTGCGAAAAGCAATATTTATTTGTAAACAAGAGAGAGAAGAGGCTCGTCTACTCGGAATCTTTTAAAAGGAATAAGATAACGACTTCTTCATCTTGTTCATCATATCTTGATAACCACCAGCTTTATCAGAACCTCCTATCTAGGATCACCCCCTCGACCCAGAGGAAGCATCCTTAAGCACACGTGAATCAACAAGTTTTATATTGGTTAATGTAATCTATGATCTTAGAATCTGGTCACCAAGCGTTCATAACTGTGAACATGACTTTTTGAAAAGATTTAACCCTGCAGGGGTGTACAACTTTACCCACACGTACCAACAGACTCTTAATGCCAAATTATTATCCCTCTTCCTTGGAAGGCCAGAAGAGGTTGGTTGACTACGACCTTTACCTGCTTTCGCCGAGACCATGAGTCACGCAATAAGTATGGTTCCGCCATAACGGGTCAAATACCGAGGCCGATACTTAAAGATGTGATGCGAGGTTGGTTTACTAGGGGCGCTATCTACCCCTACCAACCCGGTCCATGCTTCCCTACCTATTATGATGCACCTCCATCACCTCCTCTTTCGAAAACATTTTCAATGCGTATGCCAAATGGAAAGCTCGAACTATGTGACTCATGGAGACTACTAGGCAAGTTAGTCAGTCGAGGGGTTCCCAAGCCCCGTGTGGTTGTACGCTCGTATCGGTTCCAAAGGCAAGAACTCAGTTCCTAGTGGTGGCGAGCATGGGATTACAAATACCACACCCAACGTGGCCTCCCATACAAGCCTTAGCATATTTATTTATCTCCATTGATGAAACCTCCACCTCCTATCTTTCTAGATTCTTCGGCACCTCTGAATCATCATCCAAATGTATTAGATAGTACTAGTAAGCATGGCTAAGTTGTTAGTCGTAAAAGCTCTAGCAACGCTCAGATGCCACACCTAGGTATGCTAGGAGCAGTGGATCAGGAGTATAAGGCTACAAAAGGGGAACTGTGCAGCAGATAGGTAACCCTATCTACTGACAAAAGACCACATTGGAATCGTGTGCATCATAGCGATAAAGTAATATACTTTATAAAAGTAGGTTCAGAATGAGAGGCTATGCTTGCCTTGTCCGTCAGTAGACAGGTATGGATCTTCGGTGTCGTTGACTTCAGCCTCGGGCTCGGATCCTATGCTAAGAACCAATACCGAAAAGGAAAGCGACAATCAAAACATGGCACAATGCAATGCGCAATCAATATGGATGATATGACAAGTTAAATAGTGTTGAAATGAACCCTAGAACATGCTTGGTCATTTTAAACGGGGTCCGGGAGGTCAAACCCTAGAATAGGGGGATCCTTGGAATCACCTGTGGGTTCAATTGGTTCTTCTAATTAAAATTGTCATGAAAGTTAGTTAACAATGTATGATTGTATTGCTATTCAATAGCTCTTAGTTTTCTGAACATTTTGATATATTATTTGTATTTTTCTGATTTAAAATGAATTAGTTATGAATTTCTCCAATTTTAATTCATTTTAAATCATTTTTGGAATATTTAAATTATTTTTCCACCTTGGGCCCACATGTCAGACTTTTATTAATTTCAGAAATGATTTACAAAAAGATTAAAACCCTGACAGACAGGGCCCACCTGCCAGTATTTCTTATTTTTAGAAAACATTTAATTAAAACAGAAATAGTTTACTGCATCATGTTGACGTCAGGGGCCCAAACCCTAACTTTTCTTACCGAGGCAGAGGCCAGACCAAGCCACTGATTGTTGGGCCCAAGGCCACCTCAGCAGGCCACGCAAGCGCTGCATCAATGCCACCTCACGCATGGCGGAGCCACCAGACGGTGGTCGCCGGCGGCGAACTAGGGCACGCCTAGATGCGCGGGAGGGTGCGCTGGAAAGAGGAGATCGAGGTGAGCAATGTCATGGTGGTGCCGCCTCGGTATGGTCACCGGAGCGACATGGGCGATAGAGAACAGCGGCGATGGTGGCACGTGCTCGTCGGGGCAACGCTACAGCGAGAGAGAGAGAGAGGGAACAGAGGGTTCCTTGAGCACCGTGTGCTCACCCTGGTGTTGATAGACGGCTCGGAGAGGACAGGCGAGGCCGGAGTCGACAGTGAGGTGCTCGGCGGACCTCGTCGGTGTTGAGGAAGACGACATCGATGACGACGATTTAGGCCACCCCTCATCGATTCCTTCTGCAGGGAGATAGAGTGGAGCAAGGCGGAGCTCGTGGCGGTGTCAGCGAAGCTCGGGGAGGCCAGCAACGACGGCTAGCCGGCGGCCATGGCGGGCTAGGGTTTGGGCGTGCGTGGTGCAAAGAGGGAGAGAGAGCGCGCGAGGGGGAGGATAAGATCTGGGGAGGGAGAGGCGTGCATGGCGGCTCCTTATCCTCGTCCATAGTGGCAGCGAGGATCTTGACGCCGGCGAGCGGCGGCACGACGACACGCAAGAGCTTCCCGAGCTTGACAATGCTGATAGCGTTGGCAAACCGGTACTAGGCCTAGGTGGGCTTAGCTGGGCCGTTGGCTTGCGCATGCGAGCAGTAGGGAGAGGGGAGAAAAGATGGGCCAGCCTGGGTAATGTTTAGAATTAGGTTTTTCTTCCAGAAATCCTTTTTTTCTGTTTTCAGTTTTCTCTTTTGTAATTTCATTTGAATTTTGTTTTGAATAATTCAAAATACTAGAGACTTTGGTAAAATATATAAAATATTCAAGGCCCTTGTAAACCATTTGGGCTCCATTATTTTGTAGTTTTCAAAATTCAAACACCATTTGAATGTAGTTTCAAAGAGAGGGGGAAACAAAACTAGGGTTCAGGGTTTTATACTTGTATTTTGATCCACACACTTGATCACATGCAAACATTTTATTGGTTAAATGGATGCATGCAATGCTTAAGTACTAATTACATATATTACAAACTTGGGTTGTTACAGCTCTACCCCCCTTATAAGAATCTTGACCCGAGATTCCTAAGTTTTAGAAAAGAAGGCAGGGTACTCAGATCATAGACGATCTTCTCGTTCCCAGATTGCTTCATCCTTAGAGTGATGAGACCACTGAACTTTCAGGAACTTGATGTTTTGATGACGAGTCTTGCGCTCGGTTTCATCAAGGATACGAATAGGATACTCACGATAAGTCACTGGTGGAAAAAGGTCCTCTAGTCCTGGGCTGCAACGGGCTCTAGTCCCGGTTTTGGGCCCGGGACTGCGAAAACAGGACTAGAGGCCCCCCTGTAGTCCCGGCTCGCAACGGCCCACGACTGATAACAGCCACGTGGCTGTTTCAGCACCGCGGAGGGCAGAAACCCTCTAGTCCCGGGCTGTAACACCACCCGGGACTAAAAGGTTTCCTGCCGTGGCAGAGAAACACCACATTTCTCTACCGCGGCAGAGATTTTGTATTTCCTTTTTTTGCCATTTTCTTCCTTTTTCGTTTTGTGTTTCACTATAACAAACATATATTTCAGTAGACATATTATACGCTACTACATACACACTACACATTGATGCATTTATATAAGATCGATCCCTTGCAAGCATACATATAATCAATCATATCAAAAGGAAGAAATGTTTTGAAATTACATGGTCATTGATGAATATATATATCATCTGAGCTACATGGATATGACTAAGGCAAATCGAGTTCCACGTCATCCGCATAATGCTCTCCATGTACATCAAGGACTTCCTTCATCATAAATCCCGCCAGCTCCTCTTGAATTGCTCTTATGCTGGGTCGGCTCTAGTTTCTCCCGAAATCATAAATATAATGTGAGTCAACTTTCCGCCACCGTCAACTCTCGGATGTACTCGCAGACGTAGTATCCGCATAAATGAGTTCCCGGTGGCTGCTGTAAACTCTTCGCCATTTTATAAGTTAGCTCCTCTTTGAATGGACCTGGTATTTTCTATCTGAACCGTGTCCAACACCTGCTCGGCAAAGAAAATGAACAAAGGAGTTATTAGTTACTTGATATCAGGAAATGAATGAAAGAGGACGATATAATGCGATAATGATTGAAATTACTTATGGAGCATTGCTTTCATGTCACTCCACTTCTCTTGGTCCCAACTTAATGAGTCATGGACTTCAACTAGGGAGTTGTCAACTTGAATGTTTAGCAAGATCCAGTGGAATCTGCGGACATTTACATAAGCATACATGCATAGCTCATCTAGTAAGCAAAAATAAAATGTGTACAAGATATAAACACTCACTTGAAGTTGTAAGGAAATAGTATTTCCTTAACAAAATTATGCTCGGTTAAGAACCTGGACAGGTCTTCCTCCATGTCTTTGGGGTGATTCTTTAACGTATATTCATTAATGATATATGGGTCAATGAACCCAACGTCGTATCTTCTAGCTCTTTTGCATTCAAGCATCTTCATTCTGCGGAATATAATATCATCATACAAAAGGATATATAGTTAGGATAATATATTAAATGCAATGAACGAGCTAAAGCTACAAACTTAATTATAGAAATAAATAACTTATGCACGGTAGCAACCAATGATAGATTTGTCGACGGTATTGCTGGTTGTATAACTGAAACAGTTCGGTCATTTGAACCTATATCGAGTATGGTTTGAAGTGATGCTCCTTTCTAACGTCCACCGGAAACCAATCTTTATGATGCTTTTTTCTGCTTGCGACATGTACCATTCATGTAGATTTCGCATATGTGTGGATAGACGCGCGATCTCCTCATTACTGACTAGAGGCTGCCCTTGGACATACTGCCGTACTATCTGACCCACTGGCGTATCTTCATAGCCTAAATATTGACCAAGAGACATATTTGTTTCGTTAGCAAGTGCTTTGGCCTCCGATACAGTGATTCCCATAAGTGCAGCATTATTACGGGCTCTAGGGTCCATTATTTGCATGTCCATATCCATTTCAGCTCTGAAGGCCTTGTCGAGGTCTGAAATGACTTTGAGCGGGGCGACCGTTTGATTCTTCTGTGCTCCGAGCTGGGCAACTTGCTTCCCGCTTTTTGCACTTGTGATTTTTTTCTTCTATGCTTGCTTAATAATCTCCCGGTCATAGTCTGATTCTAGATTCATCGATATCTGGGATGGTTGCTCAAGAAAGGACTTAGCCCACTTTTTGTTTTTTCGTTATATACCGGCTTTGGCTCAGGCTTTTTGGGTGCAAAATGCGCCTTAACTTGGGCAGCCACATCCGGTTAGTTTCCTCGTCGGTCTTGTCATAAGGTCTCTTTGGAAGAGCCGGCGGGATATCGACTATCTTCGGTGTTTGACCTTTCTTCGATGTGGGGCGCGGGGGACCGTCGAACTTCCGTTTCTTCGACGAGGTAGTAGTATTGCACGGAGGCGGAGATCGAGTTGATGTACTCCTGCTGCGGCGATCGTTAGCGGGGCGGGGTGGACTTGGAGGTTGGCGATAATCGGGTTGGGGTGGACTTGGAGGTTGGCGATAATCGGGTTGGGGTGGACTTGGAGGTTGACGATATTCGATGCGGGGTGGATTTGGATTCCTTGGAGTCGGTGGCCTTGGCGCCGAGCCTGGAAACTTGATGTACTTCTTATTCCATAGAATGATGTTGCGCTTGACATCTCCTAGTTTCGTAAGGCCTTCAGGCGTAGCGATTTCAATCTCTAGGTCCGCAAAATCCTCCACTATGTCATTCACCGTGACACGAGCATAGCCTGGTGGAATCGGGAGTGAATGGTGGAGTGCTCCAGGTAGACAAGGTAAAGCAGTGCCGATCGCCACCTTGAAGGACAGGTTGTTCATTGGCTGATGTAGCTCACATTGTGCCATCTCTCTTACATCATCCACAAGGTAGTGAGGAGCCGGTGCATCATCTAGCAGTGCTTGATCATCAGCACGGACCTCCGTGGAATCCACGCTGCTTCTCCGTTGGCTAAGATCCAATGCAGGATCATCAGACCGCGGGTGAGTTGACGATGGCGGCCTTTGGCTAATTTCATGCATGAGGTTCTTCAGATCAGCTAGGTCCTACTCTACCCTGGAGATCCGATCTGCCTCCCGGTCCTTCTTTCTCTAACGGCTTCTGTAACTGGCATCGTACAGAGGAAACCCTTTTTTCCACGAGACACCGGCGCCTTTGCCTCGTGTTCGTCCTCCCTTTTCAGGATTCCTAGGCGCTGTGTCACTGTCGTTCTCTCTCTCGGGACGGAACAATCCCAATTGAGCATCGTTCATTGCTTGAATAAGGTCTTGGGAGGGTTTTAGAATTTTATCATGAAATAATGTCTTCCCTATTTCTGGGTCCAAGGATCCCCCGTGCCCGTACCACCAGTGCTTTGACCTCTCGGGCCATCCATCTGTACCAGGAGTGACGCCTCTAGCCCTCATATCCTTCTCCATAGTTTCCCACTTAGGGATGGCACTCTTGTAGCCACATGTCCCCATTTTATGACTTGTTGGCATCATTTAACGCGTTCTTTGCCGACTTTTCCTTTGCTTTATCAGATTGCTTGTACTGTACAAAATCGGGCCACTGTTCTCTCAACTTCTCGTTTACTCCTTTGAAGTCTGAGTTTTTTCGCGACATATTTCGCGTATAAATTTTTCTTGTGGTTCCGGTACAGTTCAGCCATCTTGCTTAGTGCCCACTCCTTGACTTTCGCTCTATTTTCAAGCCCACTCGGCCTTGGGGTAATACCATCTACCTCAAATTCCTCATACTCTGGAGGTAGTATGAAATGCGCTATGAGCTTCTGCCAAAGGTTATCTTTGGCATCATCGGTGACATAGCTTTGGATTCTTCACCGGGTTTCTTTGACTTATTCCATTGTTGGATGGTGATCGGCAGGTTGTCCCTAACAAGCACCCCGCATTGATTTATAAACATCCTCCGGTGCTTCTCTGGAGCAATCGGTTCACCATCATCATCTATTTCTTCGATGGTGAACCTCTGATTACCATCCAACTTTTTGTTCGGCCCTTGTTTCGTTCGAGCTGTCGATTGCTTCGATCCGGTGGGCTAAAAGAAGAAGAGAGAGTGATTAATATATATCTAGATCAGTTAATGAATAGAGGTAACAGGAGACTTTATATATATATATGTACCTCGCCGGATCCTGTCGAGGGGCCATCATTATTGTTGTTATTTGTTTGCCCTTCGTCTATCTGGTCTTCCCCTTTGTTTTCCTCTAGTCCATCACCGGATGGATTCAGATATGAGGATATCTCTTCCTCGAGCAAAATATCTTCGGCCGTGCCCGTAATAAGAGGAATTTCACCTCTTATCATGCCCTGAAGAAAACCTTCACCGATGCGACCAGGATCTTCGGATGGATCCATTACTTAATTATCTTTAACAAAAAGAGAGTTAAACAGGTTAGAAAAAACAATAATCCTAATAACTAAAACAATATAATCCTAATTATAATAACTTAAACAAAAAAATAACCCTAATCCTAATCCTAATTGTAATCTTAATAAATAAAACAAAAAATCACTAAAACAATAATCCTAATCCTAAAAAATTATATATTCCTAAAAACAACTAAAAACAATTATATAAACAATTATATATTCCTAAAAACAATTATATAAACAATTATATATTCCTAAAAACAATTATATAAACAATTATATATTCCTAAAAAAGAAACTAAAAACAATTATATAAACAATTATATAAACAATTATATATTCCTAAAAACAACTAAAAACAATTATATATTCCTAAAAAAAGAAACTAAAAACAATTATATATACAATTATATATTCCTAAAAAGAAACTAAAAACAATTATATAAACAATTATATATTCCTAAAAACAACTAAAAACAATTATATATTCCTAAAAAAGAAACTAAAAACAATTATATAAACAATTATATATTCCTAAAAAAAGAAACTAAAAACAATTATATATTCCTAAAAACAACTAAAAACAATTATATAAACAAATATATATTCTAAAAAAAGAAACTAAAAGCAATTATATATTCCTAAAAAAAGAAACTAAAAATGCTACTAAAAATTATACTAAGATATAAAAAAAGAAACTAAAAATTCCTAAAAACAACTAAAAACAATTATACTAAGCTAAATAACGCATACGTGTGGCGGTTACGGAAGTGACAAATACAGCGGCGTAAGTATGCAGCGTAAGGCGGGCACGCATGGAGCGGCAGAGCAAACACGGTCGGAGACGAGGGCGGCGGCGTGGTGGAATCGGCGTCTGGGCAGCACCTCCCCTGCGTCTTCGATCGATGCTTCGTCTTCGTCTTCTTCGTTCGTCGAGAAATGCTAAGTGTTGGGCAGCCCCCTGGCGTGCGGAATATACACAGACGGACATTTAGTCCCGGGCTAAGCCACCGCCCATGACTAAAGGGTCTTTAGTCGCGGGCCGTGGCTTAACCCGCGACTAAAGACCCCCCCTTTAGTCAAGGCTGCTTACCCGGGACTAAAGGGTTTTTCGGCAACCGCTTGCTGCACACAAGATCACCCTTTAGTCCCGGGTCCAGCCACGACCCGCGACTATTTGTTTTTTCTAAATTTTCTTTTTTAATTCAAAACTAATATAAAAACTTTGAAAAATCATATCTTTTATTTTAATAATCCAAATAAAACAAATAATATGTCTATTATTCTGAGAAAAATATAAAGAATTTTAATATAATATCCATTTATCTGTTTGCATCATTTATAAATTATTTTATTTGTAAATTTTCTTTTTTTAATTCAAATCAAATATAAAAACTTTGGAAAATCATATCTTTTATTGTAATAATCCAAATAACACAAATAATATGTCTATTATTATCAGAAAAATATAGTGAATCTTAATATAATATCCATTTATCTGTTTGCATCATTTATAAATTATTTCATTTGTAAATTTTCTTTTTTAATTCAAAACTAATATAGAAACTTTGAAAAAGCATATCTTTTATTGTAATAATCCAAATAAAACAAATAATATGTCTATTATTATCATAAAAATATAAATAATTTTAATATAATATCCATTTATCTGTTTGCATCATTTATAAATTATTTCATTTGTAAATTTTCTTTTTTTAATTCAAATCAAATATAAAAACTTTGGAAAATCATATCTTTTATTGTAATAATCCAAATAACACAAATAATATGTCTATTATTATCTGAAAAATATAATGAATCTTAATATAATATCCATTTATCTGTTTGCATCATTTATAAATTATTTCATTTGTAAATTTTCTTTTTTAATTCAAAACTAATATAAAAACTTTGAAAAATCGCACCTCTTCCTGCCAAGTTTTCCCGCCCTTTCCTTTCTACGAGAGCTTTTAGTCCCGGATGTAGTCACTAACCGGGACTAAATATATTTCCCGCCATTTCCCAAAGCTTCACGCCAAGTTTTCCCGCCCTTTCTCTCTATATTTAGGGTGATCGTGCCATGGCTATCCACACATCCACACCTTCCTCTCTTAGAACAATGGACAACGCCTACTGGGCCATTCTGACCCTCGAGGAGACCGAGGCGCCAGGCGCCCAACTACCCTTGTCCTCCGGCTACCGCCGCCCGCCGGATGCTGATCTTTGCCTTGGAGGTTCTCGCCCTCCTGTCCCTCAAGGTTCCGACGCCAGCGCCATCACAAACCACTTCTACCACGAGCTCACGCCGGAGCAGCGGATGGATCCCAGTGGGATCCCGACAACTACGACACCTGGAATGCCTTCTTCGCTAATAGGCGGGAAAGGGAGCTCGCCAGGTACGAGGGTGATGGCCCGCCCCCGGTGAACCACAACGAAGCCGGCCGTCGTCTGTGGTGGGCGAACCGTACTATCATCGGAGTGATGCGCTACATCGCCGGGGGAGACCATCCTCGCCTACGGTGCCCACGAGTCCACCTGCCACAAGCCCCACACCGTCCCGACGGTAGCGGCATCGTCTTCCAGGAGACCCCTCTCCCGCCCGCCGTGAATCCGAGGCTGGAATGGCCCCTGGTATATGCCATGGATGGGCTGAGGATCCCCGGAGTGGCAGGTGACGATGACGATGAAGACCCTGAAGCTGCGTACTATAGGACTAGGCATGATTATGACTAAAGGGGGCGGCTTTAGTCCTGAGTGTTAGCTAGTCCCGGTTTGTCCCGGTTTTTAATATTAATAAATGTCTTGAGTGTTACCTAATAAATAGAGGGAAATGCCTATATAAAGAGAGGGTTCATCTTTACTCCCGGTTGGAGAAACCAACCACGACTGAAGGGATTGCGGCAGACTGGGCCAGGCAACACTAATAATAGGGGTAAGTGTCGACATTATGTCGTGCGGCTTGTACAATGTCCCGGATGGTGTCACCAACCGGGACTAAAGATGAACCTTTAGTCCCGGTTGGAGACACCAACCGGGACTAAAGATGAGTCAGCACTAATAATAGGGGTGAGTGTCGACATTATGTCGTGAGTGTGAACATTATGTCGAGCTGCTTGTACTATAAATAGGCATCCTTATGAGTCCAGTCCTCCAGCCAGTTTGAGGCATCTCCAAGATGGTTTTAGAGAGCAGGGACACCACTACGGCCAGTTTCAGGGAGATGCCGACGGAGCCTAGTCCTCCGGCATCTCTGAGAAACTAGTCATAGAGGCACTCCCTAATATGTGAAATTAGTTAGCTCCCAGGCGTATTGATCTAGTTAGAGAAGTTACAAGCTGCAAGATGGTTTTCGAGAGCAGGGACACCACTACGGCCAGTTTCAGGGAGATGCCGACGGAGCCCAGTCCTCCGGCATCTCCGAGAAACTGGTCATAGAGGCACTCCCTAATATGTGACATCACGCGTTTGGAGATCAGATCTTAATGGTAAGTATGAATCGGTACTAAAGGCCCTCCTTTAGTCCCGGTCCAGCCACAAAACGGGAATAACACACTCAAGATTGTTTGCAGACAACACTATAAAAATGGACACATGCATGGAACATCTTCACTCATAAAATGTTACAATTATTACATATCATTTCTTCGCGTGTGTTCCTTTCTGATCCCGTCGTATCCATGGAGCATATTCATTCATTAACATGATGCTTGGGTCATCCTTCACCGCGAAGGGCGGAATTTCATGGAACTTATCACAATCTTCTGACATGTCTATCTTGTCCTCCACTCCCATGATATTTCTTTTTCCTGAAAGAACTATGTGGCGCTTTGGCTCATCGTCTGATGTATTATTTTTCTTATTTTTTTCGTTTTCTAGGTTCGGTAGACATGTCCTTCACATAGAAAATCTGGGCCACATCATTGGCTAGGACGAATGGTTCGTCTAAGTACCCAAGATTGTTGAGATCCAACAATGTCATTCTGTATTTCTTGTCTACCTCAACCCCTCCTCCCGTCAGCTTGACCCATTTGCACCGAAACAAGGGGACCTTAAAAGTAGGTCCATAGTCAAGTTCCCATATCTCCTCTATGTAACCATAATATGTGGTCTTTGACCCATTGTTGTCTGTTGCATCAAAGCGGACACCACTGTTTTGGTTGGTGCTCTTTTTATCTTGGGCTATCGTGTAAAATGTATACCCATTTATCTCGTACCCTTGGAAAGTCGATATAGTCAAAGATGGTGACCTAGACAACAAGTATAGCTGATCTCCAAGAGTGTTGTTTTTGATGAGATGTTGCAACCAACCGCCGGAACTCTTCATTTGTTCATCTCTAATCCAAGAGTCATACTTTCCAGGGTTGTTGGAGCATAAGATTTTCTTGTGTTCCTCGATATATGGGGCTGCCAAGATAGAATTCTGTAGAACGGTGTGATGTGCTTCAGTGTAAGAATGTTCGTCTCTACATATTATTGATTTACTTCCTAGAGTACCCTTTCCACTCAGTCTCCCCTCATTCTGGTCAGGAACAAAGTCAACACAAAATTCAATGACCTCCTCTGTTCCATAGCCCTTGGAGATGCTTCCTTCTGGCCTAGCACGGTTACGAACATATTTCTTTAAGATTCCCATGAACCTCTCAAAGGGAAACATATTGTGTAGAAATACAGGACCGAGAATGGAAATCTCTTCGACTAGGTGAACCAAAGAAAAGGCCATAATATTGAAGAAGGATGGTGGGAACACCAACTCAAAACTGATAAGACATTGGACCACATCATTCTGTAACCGTGGTAGATCTTCAGGATTGATTATCTTCTAAGAGATTTCATTGAGAAATGCACATAACTTCACAATGGGTACTCGAACATTATCTGGTAGAAGCCCCCTCAATGCAATCGGAAGCATTTGCGTCATAATCACGTGGCAGTCATGAGACTTTAGGTTTTGGAACTTTTTTCTGCCATATTTATTATCCCCTTTATATTCGACGAGAAGCCAGGCGGGACCTTAATACTGCCTAGGCATTCAAAAAATATTTCCTTCTCTTGTTTGGTAAGAGCGTATCTGGCATGACCTTGAAACCATTCTGGATGCAGGCCATCTGGGTCTTTCATACGTTGATGGTCCTTTCGTGCTTCCGGTGTATCTTTTGTCTTCCCATACACGCCCAAGAAGCCTAGCAGGTTCACGCAAAGATTCTTCGTCACATGCATCACATCGATTGCAGAGCGGACCTCTAAGAATTTCCAATATGGTAGGTCCCAAAATATAGATTTCTTCTTCCACATGGGTGCGTGTCCTTCAGCGTCTTTCGGAACAGATTTTCCTCCAGGACCCTTTCCAAAGGTTACCAGTTGATCCAAATCTTTGACCATATCAAATATATCAGCACCGGTACGCTCCTTAGGCTTCGTCTGGTGACATGCCAGACCGTTGAAATGCTTGCCTTTCTTTCTTAAGGGATGCTTGGCCAAAAGAAATCGACGATGCTCATTGTATACATTCTTCTTACAATGTTCCAAATATATACTTGCAGTCTCATGTAAACAGTGTGTGCATGCATTGTATCCCTTTTTTGACTGTCCTGAAAGGTTACTAAGAGCAGGCCAATCATTGATTGTTACGAAAAGCAATGCTCAGAGGTTAAATTCTTCCTGCTTGTGCTCATCCCACACGCGTATCCCGGGTTCGTGCCACAACTGTAAAAGTTCTTCCACTAATGGCCTTAGGTACACATCAATGTCGTTGCCGGGTTGCTTCGGACCTTGGATCAACACTGGCATCATAATGAACTTCCGCTTCATGCACAACCAAGGAGGAAGGTTATAGATGCATAGAGTCACGGGCAGTCTTTGTGGAGCTCTGCTCCCCAAAGGGATTCATGTCATCTGTACTTAGACCAAACCTTAAACTCCTTGCATCATCTGCAAAGTCCGGGTACTTTCTATCGATTTTTCTCCATTGCGACCCATCAGCGGGGTGTCTCAACATCCCGTCTGACTTACGTTCCTCTTTATGCCATCGCAACAACTTGGCGTGCTCTTTGTTTCTGAATAAGCGTTTCAACCGTGGTATTATAGGAGCATACCACATCACCTTCGCAGGAACCCTCTTCCGGGGGGGCTCGCCCTCAATGTCACCAGGGTCATCTCGTCTAATCTTATACCGAAGTGAAGTGCATACCGGGCATGCATCTAAATTCTCATACTCCTCACCGCGGTAGAGGATGCAGTCATTAGGGCATGCATGTATCTTCTGAACCTCTAAACCTAGAGGGCAGACAACCTTCTTTGCTTCGTATGTACTGGCGGGCAATACATTATCTTTTGGAAGCATATTCTTCCTCATTTTCAGCAACTTTTCAAATGAGGAGTCAGGTATAGCACACTCAGACTTCCATCGTAGCAATTCCAGTGTGCTGCCCAGCTTTTTCAGACCATTTTCGCAATTTGGGTACAACAAATTTTTGTGATCCTCTAGCATGTGATTGAACTTCTCCCTATCCTTTTCAGTTTCACAATCTCTTCGTGCATCGGCAATGGTCCGACCAAGATCATCAGCGGGTTCATCATGTGTCTCTTCTTCATCCTCCCTTCACATCCCCATGGAAGTATCTCCGTACTCAGGGAAACCATGATAGTTGTCATCCCCCTCCTCTTCTTCATTGTCTTCCATTATAACCCCTCTTTCTCCGTGCTTGGTCCAACAATTATAACTGGGCATGAAGCCGGACTTCAACAGGTGGTTGTGAAGGGTTTTTGAGTCAGAGTAATCCTTCTGATTCCTACATCCATTACATGGACAGAATACAAAACCATTGTGCTTGTTTGCATCAGCAACACGGATGAATTCATGCACGCCATTAATGAACTCGCCAGAGCGTCGGTCCAAGACTACATCCATTCGGACCATCTGCATTATAGTAAAAGTATATCAAAAACCATTACACAACATGATAAAATTATTACAAGTTATATTGAGAGCTTCTAGAGCATTAGTTTTGAATTTTGAAAAATTTACATGCACCAATTTGTGAATTGGAGAAAACAATCAACATGATAAATGTGGAGTGTTTTATTATTGTTCCATCAGTGAAAACCTCATTCCATTCTAAGCTCTGAAACTCTAAAATTACACATTTCAATTTTCAGTAACTATGTGCCTAATCAAAATTTGTTACACATATATATCAAAATCCTTCTAGCTACTTCTAGAGCATGCATGCATTTGATCCATATCTCTATACTTCTAGAGCATTATATAGAGCTAAAGTAGCAATAAGAGATGAAATAATGAAGTTCTAACCTTTTAAAGCTTTGGATTTAGGTGTTGCAAACTAAATCTTGACAAATCTTGAGAAAAAAATGGCATGAACTCTCTTGATTTCTTTGAGAAAAATGGCCACCATATGCTTTAGGGCAGCTGGCCAGGGAGCTGTATATATAGTGATGGACAATTAGTCCCGGGCCATGATACGACCCGGGACTAATAGTCCCCGAAAAGAGCTGTTGCCCCGCTCCAGCTTATTAGTCCTCGTCAGACACGGACCGGGACTAATGCTCTGGTCCGGCCCGGGACTAATGCTTATGGCCATTTCTAGCCGTTGGAGGCCTCACGGACCGGGACTAGTGCTAGCACTAGTAGCGGTTCGTGACGGGCCGGGACTGCTGGGCTTCTAGTGATCGAACCGAAGATGGTTTTTCCAGTAGTGAGTCAGATCCTTTTGGAGATCAAGAGTTTGATGATCAACACCACAAACAGGGTCTTTGAAGCAACACTTGAGTTGAGACACATGAAAGACATCATGAACCTCAGGGAAGTTTGCAGGCAACTCCAATTGATATGCGAGTTTACCTTGCTTGGAAAGAACACAAAAAGGACCAACATAGCGAGGAGCCAGATTGACTTTGATGCCGAAACGATTGACACCCTTCAAAGGAGTGACCCGAAGATAAGCTTGATCACCAACTTCATATTCAACATGTTGATGGTGACGATCATGGTAGATTTTCCGGCGAGATTGAGTAGTTTTCAAACAATATCGAATGATACGAACTTGATCTTATGCTTCCTGGATCATATCCGGACCAAAGAACTTTCTTTCGCCGGTTTCTGACCAGTTCAAAGGAGTACGACAGGTTCTTCCATATAAGAACTGGAAAGGTGCCATTTCTATACTGGACTGATAGCTATTGTTGTAGGAGAATGCAGCAAAAGGAAGGCATTTCTCCCAGTCCTTACCAAAAGATATGACTCACGCTCTTAGCATGTCTTCAAGGATTTGATTCACTCTTTCGGTCTGGCCACCGATACTAGGATGGTAAGCTGTACTGAAGGACATACAGGTTCCCATAGCTTGTTGGAAACTTGTCCAGAACCTTGAGGTGAACAAACTCCCTCGATCTGAGACGATTTTATTCGGTACCCCACGAAGGACAACTATTCGGGAGATATACAGATCAGCCAATTGATTAGCATTAATGCTCTCGCGAACAGGTAGGAAGTGAGCAACCTTGGACAGATAGTTAACGATTACCCAGATGGCATCATTTCCTTTCTGAGTCTTAGGAAGACCAATAATGAAATCTATACCAACTTCATCCCATTTCCATTCAGGGATTCTATGTGGTTGCAGGAGACCAGCGGGCCTTTGGTGCTCAGCCTTGACGCGACGACAGACGTCACATTCAGCAACAAAACGAGAGATATCCTTCTTCATACCAGACCACCAGAATCTTTGACGAAGATCCCGATACATCTTGGTACCTCCAGGGTGGATAGAAAGAAGTGATTCATGATCTTCGGTAAGAATTATCTGCTTCAAGTCCTTTCCATTTGGTACTACCAAACGTGTACCGAAATATAGTACACCTTCCTCGTTAATAGAGAAACATTTAGCAACTCCGCTTGCAATGTTCTCTTTAATTGAGTCCATTTCAGGATCTTGCCTTTGAGCAGCTTTGATCTGATCCTCTAGAGAATACTTCACTTCAAGAGTAGAAAGGAATCCACGAGGAACTATTTCAAGATTCAATCTAGCAAATTCCTCATGAAGAGAAGGTTGTGACTGTTTGATCATCAGATTGTTGCAATAAGATTTACGGCTCAACGCATCACCAACAACATTGGCTTTGCCAGGTTGATAGTTGAGACCCAAATCATAGTCCTTGATGAGTTCCAACCATCTTCTTTGCCTGAGATTCAAATCAGGTTGTGTGAAAAGATACTTCAGACTCTAATGATCCGAGTATAACTCGCAACGACTACCGAGAAGGTAATGTTGCCATTGCTTAAGAGCATGAACAACAACTGCAAGCTCAAGATCATGAGTTGTGTAGTTGTTCTCATGTGGTTTCAACTGACGGGAAGCATAAGCCACCACATGCCCATCTTGCATTAACACACATCCGAGACCTTGGTGGGAAGCATCGCAGAAGACAACAAAGTCTTTGCTAGTGTCTAGGAGAACCAAAACCAGAGAAGTGGTTAACTTGGTTTTCAACATCTGGAAGCTTTCCTCAGCCTTATCAAACCATTCGAACTTCTTATCCTTCTTAAGAAGATCAGTCATCGTCTTTGCAATGCTGGAGAAGTTCTCGATGAATCGACGGTAATAACCAGCCATCCCGAGAAAACTTTGGACATCCTTGACGGATTTAGGAGACTCCTAGTCGAGGATAGTTTGGACCTTATCTGGGATAACAGCAACCCCTTGGGCGGAAACAACATGACCAAGGAATACGAGCTCTTGTAACCAGAACTCACATTTGGAAAACTTGGCATGGATACGATGTTCTCGGAGTTTTGTCAACACCAAACGGAGATGTTCAGCGTGCTCTTCTTCAGTCTTGGAATAGACCAGAATATCGTCGATGTAGACCACAACGAACTTGTCAAGGTACTCCATGAAGATAGAGTTCATAAGCCGCATGAAAGTGGCTGGAGCATTAGTAATACCAAAGGGCATGAAGGTATACTCGTAAAGACCATAACGAGTGGTGAAAGCAGTCTTTGGGATATCTTCCTTACGGATCTTTATCTGGTGATACCCTGACCTCAAATCCATTTTGGAAAAGACAGTGGCACCACTTAACTGATCAAATAGATCATTTATCCTAGGGAGAGGATACTTGTTCTTGATGATCACAACATTGAGTGGGCGATAATCCACAACCAGACGCGGTATATTGGTATCCCGCTTCTTGAAACAGATGGTTGGACCTCCCCAAGAAGATGTGCTGGGCTGAATGTATACTTTTCCTTCTAACTCCTCTAATTCCTTCTTCAACTCCACAAGCTCATGAGGAGGCATACGATAAGGTATTTTAGAAACAGGAGCAGTTCCAGGAGCTAACTCTATGGCAAACTCCACACTTCGATCAGGTGGCATGCCAGGCAACTCCTCGGGAAAGACATCCGGAAATTCACAGACCACAGAAACATCTTGAATCTCTAACGAAGGTAGAACTTTAAGAGCATACAACTCTGCATCAGGGATAGAAACAGCTGAAGGAGATAGTGACCCTACGGTCCAATACTTGACTGTTATGCCAGCAGGACTAGTCAGAGTCACAGACTTGGTTATACAATCGAGGATAGCTTGGTAATGGCTCAACCAATCCATGCCCAAGATGATGTCAATGTCACTTGACTTGAGGGCAATCAAAGAAGTGGGGAAAAGTTGAAATGCAACTTCGATTATATTCCCATGACTAACCATGGTGGAACACCATCTAGAACTAGGAGACTGAACTAGCTGAGGAATAGATAACCCCTCAAAACTTATCCCATGCATTTGAGCAAAAGCTTGTGACAAGAATGGATGCGATGCTCCAGAATCAAACAAAACTTTAGCTGGAATTTGATTGATATGAAGCATACCCATGATGACGCTTGGATCTTCCTAAGCCTCCTCAGCAAAGATATGGTTCAGGCGACCTCTTCCCGCACCTTGATACTTGTCATTCTTTTTTGGCGGTTGTGCCTTCTCGGCAGCACTCTTTTGAGGACAATCTCTTGCATAGTGGCCAGGCTGACGACAATTGAAACAGATAAGGCCTGATCCAGTACCAGCAGCAGGATAATTTGATCCACCAGCATTGTTTGGAGTAGCATTCGGACAAGGAGCATATCCAGAAGTCCTTGGGGTGTAAGGAGCACGTGGCACAGCACTGTAAGGCACAAAGACACGACGCTTCTTATTGCCAGAACCAGCCTTGTTGTACCCCTCCTGAGGATGCTTATGGGTCTCTTCGTACTCCACCTTTCCACTCTCGGCCTTCATAGCCATGTTGATAAGACCTTGGAAATTAACAAAGTCCATGAGATGGATATCACGGCGAACCTCAGGATCCAGTCCCTTGCGGAACAGAGCTTGCTTCTTAACATCAGTGGAGACCTCTTCAGTAGCATAGCAGGCAAGACGATTGAAGTTGCGATGGTAATCACACACGGAACTAGTGCCCTGCTTAAGCTTGAGGAACTCCTTCCTCTTCTGATCCATCAGACCCTTCGGAATATGATAAGCTCAGAAGGCTTCGGTGAACTCTTGCCATGTAACAACATGTTGAGCTTCTTGCATAGCCAAGAAATTTTCCCACCAGGATAGTTGCTCCCTCCAGATGATAGGCAGCAAAAGTCACCCAATTAGCTTGAGCAACATGACCAACCGGAAGTTTGCGCTCCATAGTGCGAAGCCAGTAGTCCGCATCAAGTGGCTCAGTAGAATAGCTGAAAACTGGCGGAGTGAGACGTGTGAAGTCCTTGATACCAACTTGATTGTTCTGGCGTTGAGCGGTGTTGTGCTCAATCCTTTCAATGAGCCTCATGTTGTCAGCACGGTTGGTTTCGTACATGGACATGAGTTGAACCATGGACGGCAGTGGAGGAAGGTTGGAAGATTCACCCTCATTTGCAGCACCGCGTGCATGAGCACGGGTATGGGCACGAGAGGTGTCACCCATCCTGGAAGAACAAAGAGAAAGGGTTAGACAGGGGATTCAAAAGAACAAGATGGAAAGATGAACAACGAGTACTTGATATAAACGTATCATCTTATCAAGCATGGTAGTATCAAAGCATACTAATGTATACACTAACCGGCTAACTTACAAACCATGACAATGGAATGCTAAGATGTTACACACCAAGCAAAACTGAGATATCTTGGAACTCTGAGAATAGCAACCAAGTACGAAGTACTTCAGAAAAACAACCCCAAAACCACGATCCTAAAAGTTTTGAGATATGAGATAAGGAATGAAAACCTTTTCAAACCAAGATAGGGTAAGAAAAAGTCCAGCATCAGAAACACACCAGAGAAGGAGTAAAAAGAATCCTAGTCAGAGTTTCTGCAAATATTTTTTAACTTTCAAATAGTTTTGTCAACTTCTAGAATCAACATTGACCAATAAAAGGGTTTCCTACAGGCAGTCATGCTCTGATACCAAAACCTGTAGCACCCCCCAGGATTAGGGTTAAACTAACCTCAGATCACATCTAAGATAAGCTCAACTCCAATCATAGAAGATCACAGTATGATTCGGTAACATTACAGAACTCAGGGATTCAACAGCATAAGTTTAAACTCTTATCAGAGTACGATATTAGAGTTATTACAAACCAGAGGTCATAGACCCAACATTACATCACACGGCGAAAGCAAATATGTTGTTCTACACAACAACTTAGCAAAAGGCCTAAGAGGCCATAAACATAAGCGACAACCATACCAAATTCCTCAGGCTGCTACCTGGGACCCCCAACTACTCGTCGATGTCAACGTAGAAGCCACCCTCAGTTACAACCAGATCCTCTATAGAAAACAACAATGGCGCAAGGCTGAGTATGAGAATGTACTCCGCAAGACTTAGATAATCTAGTATCTACATGTTCTGGCTAGAAAGGCTTTCTCTGGATTTACTTTTGCGGAAAGAAATCTTTATTTGTAAACAAGAGAGATAAGAGGCTTGTCTACTCAGAATCTTTTAAGAGGAATAAGATAATGACTTCTTCATCTTGTTCATCGTATCTTGATAACCACCAGGTTCATTAGAACCTCCTATCTAGGATCACCCCCTCGACCCAGAGGAAGCATCCTTAAGCAAACATGAATCAATAAGTTTTATATTGGTTAATGTTATCTATGATCTTAGAATCTGGTCACCAAGCGTTCATAACCGTGAACACGGCTTTTCAAAAATATTTAACCCTACAGGGGTGTACAACTTTACCCACACGTACCAACCGACTCTTAATGCCAAATTATTATCCCTCTTCCTTGGAGCAGTGGATC
This sequence comes from Avena insularis, assembly GCA_023614405.1. Taxonomy (NCBI): domain Eukaryota; kingdom Viridiplantae; phylum Streptophyta; class Magnoliopsida; order Poales; family Poaceae; genus Avena; species Avena insularis. The sequence continues at coordinate 407,907,925 of CM042697.1, forward strand.
AGGAGTATAAGGCTACAAAAGGGGAACTCTGCAGCAGATAGGTAACCCTAGCTACTGACAAAAGACCACATTGGAATCGTGTGCATCATAGCGACAAAGTAATATACTTTGTAAAAGTAGGTTCAGAATGAGAGGCTACACTTGCCTTGTCTGGAAGTAGACAGGTATGGATATTCGGTGTCGTTGACTTCAGCCTCGGGCTCGGATCCTATCACGAAGAACCAATATCGGAAAGGAAAGCGACAATCAAAACATGGCACAATGCAATGCACAATCAATATGGATGATATGACAAGTTAAATAGTGTTGAAATGAACCCTAGAACATGCTTGGTCATTTTAAACGGGGCCCGGGAGGTCCAAACCCTAGAATAGGGGGATCCTCGGAATCACCTGTGGGGTTCAATTGGTTCTTCTAATTAAATTTGTCATGAAAGTTAGTTAACAATGTATGATTGTATTGCTATTGCATAGCTCTTATTTTCTGAACATTTTGATATATTATTTGTATTTTTCTGATTTAAAATGAATTATTTATGATTTTCTCCAATTTTAAATCATTTTAAGAATATTTAAATTATTTTTCCAACTTGGGCCCACATGTTAGACTTTTATTAATTTAAGAAATGATTTACAAAAAGATTAAAACCCTGACAGACAGGGCCCACCTGCCAGTATTTCTTATTTTCAGAAAACATTTAATTAAACAGAATTAGTTTACTCCATCATGCTGATGTCAGGGGCCCTAACCCTAACTTTTCTCACCGAGGCAGAGGCCAGACCCAACCACTGACTGCTGGGCCCAAGGCCACCTCAACAGGCCACACAAGCGCCGCGTCAGCGCCACCTCACGCACGGCGGAGCCACCAGACGGTGGTCCCCGGCGGCGAACCAGGGCACGCCTGGATGCGCGGGAGGGTTTGCTGGAAAGAGGAGATCGAGACGAGCAATATCATGGTGGAGCCGCCTCGGTATGGTCACCGGAGCGACGATGAAAGAGAACAGCGGCGGCGGCGGCAGGTGCTCATCAGGGCAACGCTACAACACGAGAGAGAGGGAACGGAGGGTGCCTTGAGCACCGTGTGCTCACCCTGGTGCTGATAGACGGCTCGGGGAGGACAGGCAAGGCCGGAATCAACGACGAGGTGCTCGGCGGACCTCTTCGGTGTTGAGGAAGACGACGTCAATGGCGACCATTTAGGCCACCCCTCTTTGATTCCTTCTGCAGGGAGATAGAGTGGAGCAAGGCGGAGCTCGTGGCGGTGTCAGCGGAGCTCAGGGAGGCCAGCAATGGCGGCTAGCCGGCGGCCATGGCGGGCTAGGGTTCGGGCGTGCGCGGTGCAGAGAGGGAGAGAGAGAGCGCGAGGGGAGGATAAGATTTGGGGAGGGAGAGGCATGTAGGGAGGCTCCTTATCCTCGTCCAGAGTGGCGGCGAGGATCTTGACGCCGGCGAGCGGCGGCACGCAGGAGCTTCCCGAGCTTGACGATGCTAATAGCATGGACATTGCCGGTCCTGGGCCTAGGTGGGCTTATCTGGGCCGTTGGCTTGCCCATGCGAGCGGCAGGGAGAGGGGAGGAAAGATGGGCCGCCCTGGGTAGGTTTGAGCATTAGGTGTTTCTTCCAGAAATCCTTTTTTTTTCTGTTTTCAGTTTTCTCTTTTGTAATTTCATTTAAATTTTGTTTTGAATAATTCAAAAATACTAGAGACTTTGGTAAAATATATAAAATATTCAGGGCCCTTGTAAACTATTTGGCCTCCATTATTTTGTAGTTTTCAAAATTCAAACACCATATGAATGTAGTTTCAAAGAGAGGGGTCATACGTTGGAAACATATCTATAATTTTTTATGCTCCATGCTTGTTTAGTATCTACTTAGCTTTACTTGTCTACAATTTGAGGTGCTTTTTACATGTTTTCTGGTACTAACCTATTAACAAGTTGCAATAGTGCCAGATGCCTATTTTCTGCTGTTTTTGGTTTCAGAAAAGTTAGTAAAGAAATATTCTCGGAATTGGACGGGACGAAGGACAAAGTCAATAGATTTCCATGGGGAAGAAGAAGTCCAGAGGAGAGCCTGAGGGGCTGGCCAGAGGGACCAGACCCCCCAGGCACGGGTGGGCCCTACCCCGTGCCTGGCTAGGGTTTGTCCGGCCTGGCGGACGCCTCGGTCTCCCCCTTCGCCTATAAGAAGCCCCCGATACAGAAACTCTCAGTACCAGATCAGAAATCCATGAAACCTTCTATAGCCGCCGCCACCATCGTCCCTAGATCGGGGGAATCTGAAGCTCTTTCCGGCACCCTACTAGAGGGGAGATCATCCCGGAGGCCTTCTCTCCGGTATGATTCGTGAGTATTTCCACCTTGGAATATGGGTCCATGTAGTATCTAGATGGTTGTATCTCCTCCTTTGTGCTTTCATGTATATATCTTGTGAGCTCCGTTATTGATCAAGATCTAATCTAGTTGTAATCATGCATGTTGTGTTTGTGGGGATCTGATGGATATTGAGATTATTATGTTGGTTTGATTAATGGTTTTGTCTTTATGATTCTATCATGTATGTGTTGTTTGTGATCTTGCATGCTCTCTGTTGCTAGTGGTTATCTTGGCCAAGTAGTTGCTAGTGACTCCAAGAGGGAGTATTTATGCTCGATAGTGGGTTCATGCCTCTAGTTTCAAAGGGAAGTGATAATAATCTCTTCGGTTGTAGATGTGTTGTTGCTACTAGGGAGAAAACAACAGTCTCGTGTTCATGGAACATGTGGACTGTTTACGTTACACACTTTTCTTAAAGCAGTTGTATGTTGCTTGCAACTTAATATTGGAGGGGGTTCGGATGATAACCTGAAGGTGGACTTCTAGTCATAGATGCAGTTGGATTACGGTCTATGTATATTGTTGTGTTTCCCAATTAACTTCATAGGATCTTTCTGGCTAGTAATTGCATTGTTATGCCTTGCTCAGTTCCTGTCAATTGCCTCGCTGTAATTTGTTTACCCTTCATGCCATGTTGTTTATCTAAGGAGAGCACCTGTAGTGAACTATGGACCCCGGTCCAATCTTTACCATTGATACATCTTCCACTATTACTTGTTTACTTGCTGCAAACCATTACCTTCCGCACCATACGTTTAATCATTTGTTACAGCAAACCGGTGAGCTTGACAACCTCACTGATTCGTTGGGGAAAAGTCTTGAGTTTGTGTTGTGCAGGTCTCCACGTTGTTTGCAACACCTGTGTGACGTTTCCTTCCTCCTTCTGGTTTGATAACCTCGGTCTCTACTGAGGGAAGACTTGCTGCTTGCTACTTCACACCTTGCTCTTGGGGTTTCCAACGAAGCGCTTCCACGTCAAACACCAGGCGTCATCAAGCTTTCTGGTGCCGTTACTGGGGAATCTACTTCAACCTCTTCCACCTCGTCAAGCGCTATCAACAAGTTTTACGCGCTGTTCGGGAGGCTAAGGACGTCTTCACTAGGGGAGTCCTTCACTTCCTTTCTCTTTACTTTGTTTTTAGTTTGATTTGTTTCTTTTTCTTGGTTTTGTTTGCCTCTTTCCAAAAAAAAACCAAAAAATTTGTCTAGCTTGGTTTGCTTGCTTTATTCAAAAACACACACAAAAATTAGTTCCTACCTTAGTTGCTACCATGTTTGGTTTTGATCCAATCTCTATGACACCTATGGAAAAGATCTTTACTTTTAAGCAAAAAAGTGAAGAGAGTTTCAAAGAAGCTTGGTCTAGAATCTCTGCTTTACAAAGGGAAACTGAGCCTAAGATGAGTCTTAGCTTGGTTATTGATAGTTTCTACCGTGGTATTGCTCTTCTTTATAGATATGCTTTGGATGCTGTGGCTAAAAAAGATTTTTTTTTCTTTGTACTGAGGATGAAGCTTATGATGCTATAAGAAAATTAATCATGATCTATGATACACCTAGCAAGTCTGATTCCTCTTTCACAAGTATTTTTGCTAGGTTGAAGCATCTTGAGACCAGTATTGCTGCCATGAATAGTTGCTATCACACTCTTAGGTCTTACCATGATTATGTTCCCATAAATTCTGAGCCTTCAAATTGGTTTCCCACAATTAAAGTTTCAATAAACACTACACTCTTTGATGCTCGATGTGATATCATGTCTGAATTTTGTCTCATGCCCAAAGATATTTTTGATTCCTTGAGTCTTTGGGGGCTTATTAAAGGAGGAGAAGAAATCTCTCTTACCAACAATGCCACTATATTACCCATTGGAATAGCTGAAGGTGTGTTTACAAAAATCTCAGGGAAAATGGTGTCTACTGATTATCTTGTTATTGAATGTGTAGGAAAATGACAGATCACACTTGGAAGATCTCTACTGAAACACCTTGGGGCAGTAATAGACATGGGAGAAGGCATCATGCACTTTACTCCCCCGGTAAGCAATCATATCTTCCCTAAAAAGAAAAAGAAAGGTAAGAAAAGCAGGAACAAGAGGGGAAATTCTTCATTTGAAAATACTTGATTCTTCTTGCTTCTTGTGCCTAACTTAAAGGCGTTAAAGAAAAGTACTTATTGGGAGATAACCCAAGAGTTTCATTGAGTCTTGGAAGTTATTACTACTGTAATGACCTCTCCTTATCCTTTTTGTTTGCTTTTTGTGCCAAGAATGACCTCTAATGAGAGGGAACTAAGATTTGGGGAGTTGCTGTCCCGAAACAGATTTCTGTCCTCCACCAAAAAAATTCGTGAGGAGGCTCTGTAACTCGGATGGAGCTCAAAATTTACGAATAAATACCCCAGTATGTTGTCTAACTTTCTCTAGTTCAACCTTTTTGATTTGAGCAACAGAAGATGTTGAAAAAATTCGTTTCTACCTGCTGGTCTGTTTTGACAGATTTCTGCCATTATTTGCATTTGCTTCTTATTGATTCCTTTTTAAGCTCTCTTTAGGTAAATTGAGTTTATTTGAAGGAGTTACTTCAGTAACTTGTGTTTTTAGTGAAAAGACTTGCTGTTCCAAAGCTTTGTCAGTGGTATAATATCCTTTGAATAAGCTAATGTTGTTAATGAAGATTGTGTGAAGTTTTGTATGAAGGAATAATTTCAGGTGTAGAGAAAGAATGATGCAATGAGATGAAGAATGGACAAAAGCTCAAGCTTGGGGATGCCACCATGGTGTCACCCCAAGAAATATACAAGAAGTACAAGCGTCAAAGCTTGGGGATGCCCAAGGCATCCCCTTCTTCATCAATAGAAAGCTTAGGTCTCTCTAGACACTTCACTTTTATTATTTCATGCACAGTTGTGTTGTTCTTGGAGCGTCTTAGTTTCCGTTTGCTTTGCTTAGTTTGTTTAGTTTGCTTTAGTAGTTTGGACCCCTGTTCTCGCTGTGTTGTTTTGCAAATAAGTTTTCTTGGTGTTTGGAATGGAGTAGTAAGTTCTTGCTTGAAGTGCATGAGGAGATTGCATTGACTGTGACTTAGACTTTAGCATGACATGCTAGGTGTTGTTTTTGCATTATGCTTAGTGATTATTTCTGTAGAATGTCTTGTTCCAAACAATTGGTATTGCTTAGTCTGCCTTGAAGAAATTATGTGTTGTTTTAGCATGCAAAAGCATAGTATTATGGTATTCTCCTTCGATGTTTTGCTTGGGTTGACTTGGCACATGCTCACACCATGTTATGACTATGCCAATTCACCATTAGCCTCTACGATAATTTAGTCCTTGACTTGTAGTACCACTCTTTGCTTTGATTAGTTTGCTTTGTTGCATTGCATAATTATGGCCATTATTGCTCTCTTAGTTGGTTGCTCCCAGTCTTTTGCTAGCCTCCACTTGTATAAGTAAGTTCTACTCATCCTTCCAACTCCCAAGAAACCAAGTTATTCCAAAGTGTCCACTATTAACTACTATGCATGGTGTGTTACACCATTCCAAGTATATTCTTGTTTTCAACTATCTTCCAATTAAAAACTATTTTGTTATGTGAAAACTTAGTGATTAAAGCCCTCACGAACTTGATGGCACATTTTATTCTTTGCCCCTAATAAACTTGAATTATTGAGGCAACTTTGTTGTATATGCTTGCACTTATAAGTTGGGATTAGCAGAACCGTGCTGTCACGGGGAACGTTTTCAACATTGCACTTGTACTTTTTGTACTCTGTTGATATCATGCTCTTTTGTCTATGGATGTTACCGGTGTGAAATGAAGTGGGAACTTGTAAGTTCATGGAGTTTGTATTCTGTGTTAGAGAAATGCCTAGGCTGCTAGCCTAAGCAATGCCTAATCATAGTGGAAACTTGCAGCATCACCATAGTGACATCTATGAAGCATTCTTCTTATAAAAAAAGAGAGACACATTGAGAAAAGAGGGAAGAGAGAAAAAAGCACCATATTCCCATGGTACATAAGAAGAATTGCTGAGATGCTCATTGTCTGCTTGCCTTGTCATTTTGGTTATGGGAAAGCTCTTGTACCATGTGCAAGGGGTACCCCGTTGGCAGTTCTCAATGATATGCAAATACTTACAGTGACAAGAACTTGCCTGGGCCCTAAGTTGAGTATCCATGAGGTGTAGCCCTCATAATCAAGGGACTTGAGATTGCCAACTTATACTTTATCAAGCATATACTTCAGCTTTGCCACTTTAACCTTAACCACTTCAAGATGCTTATGATAGGGGCAATGAGGGCTGAAAGCTAACAAGTACCATAATTTTTGGAAGATCTTTTTGAAACTTGTAATCCCTTCTTCTTTAAAGGTCCCAACCTTTAATAAGGTAGAGATTCCTGTGTTTAAAATGCTAGTCCCTGGATCAATAGCTAGCATCCACAGTTAAGATGTAATATCAAGAAACAAAGGTCATAATACAACTTTGTAACCAGGAATAAAATAATTCATTACATCTTACATAGCTCATTTGGTTATCTCATTACAATGCAGCAAAAATAACTATATAGCATGGATTCCTTCATCTTCAAAGTGCCACAGGCAATCATGTTCGTTGTAGACTTGTAATCCTAATCAACACACTTCACTAACGTCTAACAACCTACAACATAATAAGTTACAGCCACAAGGGTCAATACATTTGAATTGTATTGGCAAGTGATACTATGGTAGAATAGTGGTATCTATCATCTATATGCATTTGGCTAAGTGGAGCTTAGGCTTGCTTTGCTCAAAATAGATTTTCCTTATCATTTGAAAACACTAAGTTTTTGTTTGGCAAAAATCACCCAAGGCATCTACCAATCATTGATTGAAGATCCTTTAACCCTTGTTCAACCACAAGTTTTTAACTTAGAAATTTGGATGATGAGATCCTTGATAGCTTCCATGTCTTGATGCTCAAATTGTCCATTGCCGGGGACACGGCTAAGTACTTATATTTTACTCTCTCGAGAGGTGCTGCACTTTCCCCACAAGACTGGACAAGCATCGAGACAAGATATTTCAGAAGCCTTCCCTTAGACCAAAATGGACGCGCTCCAAACCTATCATCCCCTACCACCAATTATCCATTTGGCTAAGTTATTGCAACCTATATGATCCAGGCAGAGCCCATAATGCTAAGTGGTTGCACTTGAAGCTTCTCAACATTTGACATCTCAAATCTCTTTGTTCCTAGGTGGCTTTCCACAAGTGAGATACACTAGGGTAGGACATGAATATGGGCCCTGAGTAACCACTCAACATAATCCATCCTTTCCATTCCACCTAGGTGCTTCATTCACATAGTTGTTTTATTAAACAAGACACAAGTCCTTGACTTAGAAATATTTCATAGCATGAATATAATCCACCCTTGTTTTCTACTAGCTAAGCTAAGCATGATGGTAGTAGGAATCTTAACTTAGGAAAATTCTACTAAGGCATCAACTACTAGGATTTCCCAAGGCATAGCATACTTAGTAAAATTCCATGCAAGTCCAACTTAGAAATATCACTAATGCATAGTGAAAATAATGGGACAAAAGTATGAAGCACCACTTTCCTTTTTGGTAGAGAATATAAGTTCACTCCTTAATCTTGCAATAGTCACACTCTTCAAATTTCACTACAATTCAATCAAGGCACAAATTCAATCTAGCATTCAAACAATTCACCACATAAAACAATAAAAACAAAGCAATGCATTCAAGCATGCAAAAAGATTGTTTTATTTGGAAAAGTGGTTTCTATTAGGCTATAAACATTCTAAAACATCTATTGGTCATTTATAAAAGTGGCAACACCATTTTAAGTCAAGTTAGTGTAAATGGCCATTTAAATCATTTTTGTTTTGCTAGAAATGATTTAAATCAAAGTAATAATTTCTAGTGTTTGACAAATATATTCTTAAACACAATTGTTAGTGTTTTAAGGTCAAGTGTTTAATATTAAACCATTTTCCAAAGGTTTCATTTAAAAACCATTTTTAAATCAAAGCAATATTTTATTTTGTTGGAAATGCCTTTAAACAAAGTAATAATTTTCTAGGGTTCACCAAATATATTTTTAAATACAAAAACTTGGTGTTTTACGGTCAGAGAGTTTAAATCAAATCAGTTTCCAAAGGTTTTACACAAAAAGCATTTTTAAAACATAATCAACATTTTTATTTAACTAGAAATTCTTTTATTCAAATATTTATTCCTTAGCATCACAAAATATATTTTTAAACCTACAAGTTGGTTTCTAAGGTCAGTAGGTTCAAAACAATCCATTTACAAAAGATTTTACCCTAAAATAATTTCTAGAGTAATTTTTATACTCAAATTAGGCCTACACATGTTTCTGCAAAAACAACCAATTTTACAGAATCAAATCACTAAACAAAGTTCATGGTTGTAAAGGTTTCTTATTGTTGATTCCATTGATATAAAATTTGAAAAATTTGGACGTGTGGATCAAAAGTTATGGAATTTACAAATTCAAACATCTAATAGGATAGTTTCTGTTTTTAAATCGAAACACAGGCCAGGTGGAACGTTTCTATAGGCTGATACCAGTTCGTGTGGATTGCGAAGCTACAGCCGTTGGATCTAAAGAGATCTAGGTGGCTCAGATGAAATTGTACCCCTTCGGTTAAGTTCTAATTCTAGTCCTTCGATTAGGATCCAACGAACCACAGCAACCTGACCATGGATTGGCGGCGCTGGGCAACAGCGAGCGGCGGCGTGGCTCTGCTCGTGGTGGTTCTAGCGAAGCAGGAAGCAAAGGGGGGAGGAAAGATGCTCACAGTGTTCGCGTGATCGCAGTGAAGCTCAAGGTGGCTTCCTTCTGTCAAGGGACGCACGATAACTGCGGCGATTTCTCACCGGAGGTGGCGACGGTGTAGGGCGTCTCTATTTATCGTCATTGGTGAGGGAATAGGTCATGCCAAGGCATGAAAAAGGTTGCGTTATCTGCGCACAGAAGAGGCGAGTACAGGTGCATCCAGGAGAGGGGGAGGCGCGGTCGAACTTTACCTGGGGACGTCGCCGGAGCAGATGCAGTCAACAACGACACTCGGATGTTGTGCTTGCCGATGTTTTGGAGGGCGCGCGAGTGAGCTGGTGCTACGAGAAGGTGCGCAAGGAGATGAGGATTATCCTCGTGGATACTAGGAGGCAAGGGGAGGTGGGGAGTAGCCGGAATCGTTGCCGGAAGTTCGTCGGGGTCAGTGGCTTGCAGTGAGAAATTCAAGCAGCCTAGGGGCTCCGGTCAAGTGAGGTCTAAGGGAAAGAAGGAGGGAACAAGGGCAATTAAGAGGGCGTCGTTGCAGCGAGTAATGGCCGCGGAATTTAGGCGAATTGAATCGGAGAAATAAAAGACAGAAACGGCCAGGGATTTGGGGAAGAACGGGTCCGCGGGTGAAGACGAAGACTAGGTAGTGGGGCCGTCTCGTCAGCATGAGAGAGGGCGTACGGTGGGGTCGAGGAATCAGTGACTGTGCGGGTGCGTTGCTGAGTGAAAGAAAACATTTTGGGGGAGGAGAGAGTGGGCTCTTAGTTGGGCCAGATGGGCTAGGCTGGTCTGTTGGGTTGGGTTGTTTTCATTCTTTTATTCTGATTCCTTTTTCTTTTTTCCTTTTCTATTTCCTATTTTGAATTTATTCAATTGATTCAAATACTTGTTTGAATTTAAACTTTTCTCAAACCTTTAGTAAGTTTCTATACTGTTTAAACATCTATTTTAAAGACCATTTTGGAATAATTATTTAATTCATTTATGGTTTATTATTTATTTAAAATAGGCACTTGCCTTTATTCAAATAAGATTTTAAATATAATTCCAAACTCTTATTTGAATTCTAATTTTCATCAAACCTTTTTCAGTAGGCTTTATTTATTCATTAGTATGTTAAATAATTCATTTTGAATTATTTATAATATTTTAATATGGTTTATTAATCATTTAAATTGGTCATTTGTCTTTATTCCAATAAAATCAAATATGGTTTTAATTCCATATATTTTTTATTTAAATGATTCTTTTATTCCATTTAAGTTAATTAAATAACTTTTATATCCACCTTGGGAAATTTCTATTTATTATTTTCTCATGATTTAATTATTCATTTTCATTAGGGATTTTGTCTCCATTTAAATAGATTTTAATTTGGTTTAATCCCATGTAATTTATTTGGATATTCTTTATTCCAATTGCTTATGGATTTAATTCAAGTTTTAAATTGTCTTCTAAATAATTTCCTTGGGATTTATTATTTAGGCAAAATGTCTTTATTTAAATAAAATTGAATATGGTTCAAAGCCCATATAGTTTTATTAAAATAATCTTTGATTTATTTTTGTTATTTAATATATTTCATTTGTTTAAGGATTTGGCCAAGATTTAATTTGGCTTTTAAATATTCCTTATTTATTTATTTCTTTGCCTTATAAAATCCATATCTTTTAATTTATAGATCCAAAATTAGTGATTCCAATTTGTATAATTTTATTTAATATTTGTTTATCCTTTTTAAATCTCTTTTGGATTATTTTGCTCACAATTTGGTATGGATTTTAGATAGGAGCTTTATTAGCTTTGGAAATATTTCCTTTTATCATGTTAAACTCATAAGTTTTTATCCATGGCTCCAAATTAAATGAAACCAATTTCTAAGGTTTTATAATATTTTTGTTTATCATTTTTGATCATTTATAAATGTTTGTTGCTGAATTTTTATATGTATCAAATCCATAGTATTAGGGAGATCTTTGAAATGATTTCTTCCATTAGGGTTTTGGTTTAACTTTTCCAAATGTTTAAATTTCAAGATTCATTCATTGATGAATGCATTTCACTTGATTGAAATTTGTTGGATTCCATTTTATTCAAGATGGGTTTTTATGTTTCCATTTGGAATCAAAAAGTTTCTTTTCACCCTAAATTTCAATAATTATTTATTTTTTTATTTATTTTTCACATTTCAAAATTTGAAATTTTTTGGGATGTGACAGGCTACCACCATTAAAAGAAATCTCGTCCTGAGATTTGGGAAGGTTAGGGGTTACAAGTTGGCTTCAAGGAAACTAGGGTACTACCACCCTTAAAAAGGTTTACAACTAAATTACATCTTGGCTTACTTGGGATCTTGATGTATCTTCTCTAGGTAGTTGTTGGTATAATGTCCTTTATTTCCACACTTGAAACATGTGACAAGGCTGATGTCTTGAGGCATCTTCTTCTTATTTTCTGGACAATCATTGGCATAATGTCCTTTGTCACCACACTTAAAGCATGTGACAAGGTTGATGTCTCTCATATATTGACTTGTCTTGTCTTTCTCCTTTTTAGAACAATGTGATGCATAATGGCCTAGATCTTTGCATTTGTGGCACATCACTTGGCTAATTCCCTTCTTCTTCTTCTTCTTATTCTTCTTCTTAGGTTTCTCCAAAGCTAGGAGTTCCTCTAGTTCATGTTCTTCATACCTCACCTCAAATGTGGGAAAGCTTCCTCGGTTCCTTGAATGATTCCTTGGATAATACCTATGTTTCCTCTTTTGTCCATCAAGGTGATTCCCAATGTATGGAGGTGCAATCTGAAGTTTGCCTTTATCTTCATCCTTCTTTATAGAAGTTGTTTCCTCATGGGGGTTTCCAAACTTTTGATCCATTCCATCTTGCTTCATTTGTTGTACTATAGGATAGATGGGGCACTGGATAGGGACATGATTATTTCCTTCACATAGGAAACAAGTCACTTGAGATGTGGGGCATTGTTTAGTTGGATGTTTCTCTTCACAATTAGGGCATTGGTCCACATGCTCCTTAGAAGTGTGTTCCATGTCTCCACAAATATTGCAAGCTTGAATTCCTTCTATAATATCATCCTTGATATCATTGTTGTCACAATCTCCTTGGGAAGAGTTGCTTATCATGTTGATCATTTGATTGGTCATCATTTGCAACAATTGGGATTGGGTTTCCAAAAACTTTTGCATGGTTGGGTCTAACTCATTGTTGTTGGCTAAAAACTGAGTTGTCACTTGATTCAACTGGGCTTGAGTTGCTAGAAGCATCTCTTGGTTGTTGTTGTCACCATTCTTGATGTTGGAGTTTCTTGGAGAAACCTTCTGTTTGGGCTGGACTGAGATTAGAATAGGCAAAAGATTCCTAGGGGAAGAATTCTAATCACACACATTACAAGTCATACAAGCAATCACAATCAAAACATTCCAATCAAACAACACAGTTCAAGGACATTTTTATGCAACAAAATATTTTTTTCTACACCACATAAGTTGGTGTGATCAATATATGATCTAAGATAAACACTAGTATGGTGGTCCAACTATATGGTTCACTTGAGATCATTTTCTTCTTCTTAGTTGTTTCTTCTTGGATGAGATCATGGCTTCCTTGGAAAAATTTCTTGAATCTTGGTCACAGAACTTCAAAGGTGATGATGATTCCTTCTAAGTTGTTTTTCCTTAGTCTTCAAGTCTTGAGTAACATTCTTATCTCACTTGTAGTCCTTAGTGATATATAGGTTGAAGTCCTTGGTGAAACTAAATTTGAAGTCATTTGAGTTGGTGAAGTCCTTTGCTCATGTTGAAGTCTTTGTTCATGTTGAGGTTTTGTCCATCAAGTTGAAATAGAAGAGATGTAGAATCAAAATCCATAAGTTGAGGAAAGAGTTTACAAGATTGTTTGTAAATAAGTTTTGGAACAAATACAACTCCTATTTTTCTAAGTGGTTTTGTCCAATCCTAGGGTTACAATCCTACAGGCAACACAGTGCTCTGATACCATCTTTAAAGGTCCCAACCTTTAATAAGGTAGAGATCCCTATGTTTACAATGCTAGTCCCTGGATCAATAGCTAGCATCCACAGTTAAGATGTAATATCAAGAAACAAAGGTCATAATACAACTTTGTAACCAGGATTAAAATAATTCATTACATCTTACATAGCTCATTTGGCTATCTCATTACAATGCAGCAAAAATAACTATATAGCATGGATTCCTTCATCTTCAAAGTGCCACAGGCAATCATGTTGGTTGTAGACTTGTAATCCTAATCAACACACTTCACTAACATCTAACAACCTGCAACATAATAAGTTACAGCCACAAGGGTCAATACATTTGAATTGTATTGGCAAGTGATACTATGGTAGAATAGTGGTATCTATCATCTATATGCATTTGGCTAAGTGGAGCTTAGGCTTGCTTTGCTCAAAATAGATTTTCCTTATCATTTGAAAACACTAAGTTTTTGTTTGGCAAAAATCACCCAAGGAATCTACCAATCATTGATTGAAGATCCTTTAACCCTTGTTCAACCACAAGTTTTTAACTTAGAAATTTGGATGATGAGATCCTTGATAGCTTCCATGTCTTGATGCTCAAATTGTCCATTGCCGGGGACACGGCTAAGTACTTAGATTTTACTCTCTCGAGAGGTGGTGCACTTTCCCCACAAGACTCGACATGCATCAAGACAAGATCTTTCAGAAGCCTTCCCTTAGACCAAAATGGACGCGCTCCAAACCTATCACCCCCTACCACCAACTGTCCATTTGGCTAAGTTATTGCAACCTATATGATCCAGGCAGAGCCCATAATGCCAAGTGGTTGCACTTGAAGATTCTCAACATTTGAGATCTTAAATCTCTTTGTTCCTGGGTGGCTTTCCAAAAGTGAGATACACCAGGGTAGTCCATGAATATGGGCCCTGAGAAACCACTCAACATAATCCATCCTTTCCATTCCACCCAGGTGATTCATTCACATAGTTGTTTTATTAAACAAAACACAAGTCCTAGACTTAGAAATATTTCATAGCATGAATATATCCACCCTTGTTTTCTACTAGCTAAGATAAGCATGATGGTAGTAGGAATCTTACTTAGGAAAATTCTACTAAGGCATCAACTACTAGGATTTCCCAAAGCATAGCATACTTAGTAAAATTCCATGCAAGTCCTACTTAGAAATATCACTAATGCATAGTGAAAATAATGGGACAAAAGTATGAAGCACCACTTGCCTTTTTGGTAGAGAATATAAGTTCACTCCTTGATCTTGCAATAGTCACACTCTTCAAATTTCACTACAATTCAATCAAGGCACAAATTCAATCTAGCATTCAAACAATTCACCACATAAAATAATAAAAACAAAGCAATGCATGCACGCATGCAAAAGATTTTTTTATTTCGAAAAGTGATTTCTATTAGGCTATAAACATTCTAAAACATCTATTGGTCATTTATAAAAGTAGCAAAACCATTTTAAGTCAAGTTAGTGTAAAAGGCCATTTAAATCATTTTTGTTTTGCTAGAAGTGATTTAAATCAAAGTAATAATTTCTAGTGTTTGACAAATATATTATTAAACACAATTGTTAGTGGTTTAAGGTCAAGTGTTTAATATTAAACCATTTTCCAAAGGTTTCATTTAAAACCAATTTTAAATCAAAGCAATATTTTATTTTGTTGGAAATGCCTTTAAACAAAGTAATAATTTTCTAGGGTTCACCAAATATATTTTTAAATCCAAAAACTTGGTGTTTTACGGTCAGAGAGTTTAAATCAAATCATTTTCCAAAGGTTTTACTCAAAAAGCATTTTTAAAACATAATCAACATTTTTATTTAAGTAGAAATTCTTTTATTCAAAGATTTATTTCTTAGCATCACAAAATATATTTTTAAACCTACAAGTTGGTTTCTATGGTCAGTAGGTTCAAAACTATCCATTTACAAAAGATTTTACCCTAAAATCATTTTTAGAATAATTTTATACTCAAATTAGGCCTACACATGTTTCTGCAAAAACAACCAATTTTACAGAAGCAAATAACTAAACAAAGTGCATGGTTGGAATGGTTTCTTCTTGCTGATTCCATTGATATAAAATTTGCAAAATTTGGACGTGTGGATCAAAATTTATGAAATTTACAAATTCAAACATCTAATAGGATAGTTTCTGTTTTTAAATCGAAACACAGGCCACGTGGAGCGTTTCTATAGGCTGATACCGGTTCGTGTGGATTGCGAAGCTATAGCCGTTGGATCAAAAGAGATCTGGGCGGCTCAGAAGAAATCGTACCCCTTCGGTTAAGTTCTAATTCTAGTCCTTCGATTAGGATCCAACGAACCAAAGCAACCTGACCATGGATCGGCGGTGCTGGGCAACAGCGAGCGGCGGCGTGGCTCTGCTCGCGGTGGTTCTGGCGAAGCAGGAAGCAAAGGGGGGAGGAACTATGCTCAAGGTGGCTTCCTTCTGTCAAGGGGTGCACGGTAACAGCGGCGATTGCTTACCGGATGGCGACGGCATCGGGCATCTCTGTTCATCGTCATTGGCGAGGGTACAGGTCACACCAAGGCATGAAAAAGCTTGCGTTAGCTGCGCACATAAGAGTCGAGTACATGTCCATCTAGGAGAGGGGGAGGCGCGGTCGAACTTTACCTGGGGACGTCGCCGGAGCGGATGCAGACGACGGCGACGCTCAGATGTTGTGCTTGCCGACGTTTCGGAGCACGCGCGAGTGAGCTGGTGCTACGAGAAGGTGCACAAGGAGATGGGGATTGTCCTCGTGGAGACTAGGAGGCAAGGGGAGGTGGGGAGTAGCCGGAATCGTCGCCGGAAGTTCGTCGAGGTCAGTGGCTTGCAGTGAGAAATTCAAGCAGCCTAGGGGCTCCGGTCGAGTGAGGTCTGAGGGGAAAGGAGGGGACATGGGCGATTAAGAGGGCATCGTTGCAGTGAGTAATGGCCGCGGCATTTGGGCGAATTGAATCGGCAAAATCAAAGACATAAACGGCCGGGGATTTAGGAAATAATGGGTCCGCGGGTGAAGATGAAGACTGAGTAGTGGGGCCGTGTCGTCAGCGTGAGAGAGGGGGTACGGTGGGGTCGAGGAATCAGTGACTGTGCGGGTGCGTTGCTGACTGAAAGAAAACGTTTCGGGGGAGGAGAGAGTGGGCTGGTAGTTGGGCCAGATGGGCTAGCTGGGCCTGGTCTGTTGGGTTGTTTTCAATTTTTTTATTCTGATTCGTTTTTCTTTTTTCCTTTTGTATTTCCTGTTTTGAATTTATTCAATTGATTCAAATACTTGTTTGAACTCAAACTTTTCTCAAACCTTCAGTAAGTTTCTATATTATTTAAACATGTATTTTAAAGACCATTTTAGAACAATTATTTTATTCATTTATGGTTTATTATTTATTTAAAATAGGCACTTGCCTTTATTCAAATAAGTTTTTAAATATAATTCCAAACTCTTATTCGAATTCTAATTTTCATCAAACCTTTTTCAGTAGGTTTTATTTATTCATTAGTATGTTAAATAATTCAATATTTTAATATGGTTTATTAATCATTTAAATTGGGCATTTGTCTTTATTCCAATAAAATCAAATATGGTTTTAATTCCATATAATTTTTATTTAAATGATTCTTTTATTCCATTTAAGTTAATTAAATAACTTTTATATCCACCTTGGGAAATTTCTATTTATTATTTTCTCATGATTTAATTATTCATTTTCATTAGGGATTTTGTCTCCATTTAAATAGATTTTAATTTGGTTTAGTCCCATGTAATTTATTTGTATATTCTTTATTCCATTTGCTGATGGATTTAATTCATGTTTTAAATTGTCTTCTAAATAATTTACTTGGGATTTATTATTTAGGCAAAATGTCTTTATTTAAATAAAATTGAATATGTTTCAAAGACCATATAGTTTTATTGAAATAATCTTTTATTTCTTTTTATTATTTAATATCTTTCATTTGTTTAAGGATTTGGCTAAGATTTAATTTGGCTTTTAAATATTCCTTATTTATTTCTTTCTTTGCCTTATAAAATCCATATCATTTTATTTATAAATCCAAAATTGGTGATTCCAATTTGTATAATTTTATTTAATATTTGTTTATCCTTTTTAAATATCTTTTGGATTATTTTGCTCACAATTTGGTATGGATTTTAGATAGGAGTTTTATTAGCTTTGGAAATATTTCCTTTTATCATGTTAAACTCATAAGTTTTATCCATGGCTCCAAATTAAATGAAACCAATTTCTAAGGGTTTATAATATATTTGTTTATCATTTTTGATCATTTATAAATGTTTGTTGCTGAATTTTTATAAGGATCAAATCCATAGTCTTAGGGAGATCTTTGAAATGATTTCTTCCATTAGGGTTTTGGTTTTGGTTTAACTTTTCCAAATGTTTAAATTTCAAGATTCATTCATTGATGAATGCATTTCACTTGATTGAAATTTGTTGGATTCCATTTTATTCAAAGTTTGTTCAAGATGGGTTTTGATGTTTCCATTTGGAATCAAAAAGTTTCTTTTCACCCTAAATTTCAATAATTATTTATTTTGTTTATTTATTTTTCACATTTCAAAATTTGAAATTTTTTGGGATGTGATAGCTTCCTTTACAAAAACGCTTTTCTTCCACCATTATTTGAGTCTCCACCTTCTACCTTTAGGAACCATTAAGAGAGCATAGTTGTCATTCTATGTGCAATGTTCCAAAGCTTATTAATTGATGCATATTGTGTTATTACTTGTTCTTGTGCTATTTTTTTCTAATCACCCTTGTGAACTTTGCAGGTGTCCTATGCATTATATTGCTACTCTATGAGGGACAAGTTGATTGCCACTATGTTATGTTTTCTGCATGTGAAACAAACAAACGTTTTTCAATGCATATTATTCATGATCTTTGTTTGTAGATTGTCATGTTGCATGCATGGTTACTATGTCCTATTGTTAGAACTCCATCTTTCATGCACATGTTTAGAGTTCTTTGATCCCAGCTTTCAATGTTTGCAAATGGTTGGATCTTTATTGTAAGGGTGCATGTCACCTCAAAAATTATTATTTTATCACTTACCTACTCGAGGACGAGCAGGAGTTAAGCTTGGGGATGCTGATACGTTGGAAACGTATCTATAATTTTTGATGCTCCATGCTTGTTTAGTATCTACTTTGCTTTACTTGTCTACACTTTGAGGTGCTTTTTACATGTTTTCTGGTACTAACCTATTAACAAGTTGCAACAGTGCCAGATGCCTGTTTACTACTGTTTTTCGTTTCAGAAAAGTTAGTAAAGAAATATTCTCGGAATTGGACAGGATGAAGGACAATGTCAAGAACTTTCCGTGGGGAACAAGAATTCAAGAGGAGAGCCCGAGGGGCCGGCCAGAGGGGCCAGACCCCCCCAGGCGTGGGTGGGCCCTACCCCATGCCTGGCTATGGTTTGGCCGCCCTGGCGTCCGCCTCGGTCTCCCCCTTCGCCTATAAGAAGCCCCCGATACAGAAACACTTAGTACCCGATCAGAAATCCACGAAACCGTCTATAGCCGCCGCCACCATCGTCCCTAGATCGGGGGGATCTGAAGCTCTTTCCGGCACCCTGCCAGAGGGGAGATCATCCCGGAGGTCTTCTCTCCGGTATGATTCGTGACTAGTTCCACCTTGTACTATGGGTCCATGTAGTAGCTAGATGGTTGTATCTCCTCCTTTGTGCTTTCACGTATTGATCTTGTGAGCTCCGTTCATGATCAAGGTCTAATCTATTTGTAATCATGCATGTTGTGTTTGCGGGGATCCGATGGATATTGAGATTATTATGTTGTTTTGATTAATGGTTTTGTCTTTATGATTCTATCATGTCTGTGTTGTTTGTGATCTTGCATGCTCACCGTTGCTAGTGGTTATCTTGGCCAAGTAGTTGCTAGTGACTCTAAGAGGGAGTATTTATGCTTGATAGTGGGTTCATGCCTCTAGTTTCCAAGGGAATTGACAATAATCTCTTCGGTTGTAGATGTGCTTTTGCTACTAGGGAGAAAACAACGGTCTCTTGTTCATGGAACATGTGGACTGTTTACCTTACACACTTTGCTTAAAGCAGTTGTCTGTTTCTTGCAACTTAATATTGGAGGGGGTTCGGATGATAACCTGAAGGTGGACTTCTAGTCATAGATGCAGTTGGATTACGGTCTATGTATATTGTTGTATTGCCCAATCAACTTCATAGGATCTTTATGGCTAGTAATTGCATTGTTATGCCTTGCTCAGTTCCTATCAATTGCCTCGCTGTAATTTCTTTACCCTTCATGCCATGTTGTTTATCTAAGGAGAGCACCTCTAGTGAACTATGGACCCTTGTCCAATCTTTACCATTGATACATATTCCACTGTTACTTGTTTACTTGCTGCAAACCATTACCTTCCACACCATACGTTTAATCCTTTGTTACAGCAAAATAGTGAGCTTGACAACCTCACTAATTCGTTGGGGCAAAGTCTTGAGTTTGTGTTGCGCGGGTCTCCATGTTGTTTGCAACACCTGTGTGGCGTTTCCTTCCTCCTTCTGGTTCGATAACCTCGGTATCTACTGAGGGAAGACTTGCTGCTTGCTGCTTCACACCTTGCTCTTGGGGTTTCCAACGAAGCGCTTCAACGTCAAACACCAGGAGCCATCAAGCTTTCTGGTGCCGTTACTGGGGAATCTACTTCAACCTCTTCCACCTCGTCAAGCGCTATCAAGGGGGAAACAAAACTAGGGTTTAGGGTTTTATACTTGTATTTTGATCCACACACTTGATCACATGCAAACATTTTATTGGTTAAACGGATGCATGCAATGCTTAAGTACTAATTACATATATTACAAACTTGGGTTGTTACAGAAGGTAAATTCTATTGAGGAAACTTCCTCTTTGGGTGAAAAGATGCCTTGCAGGAGCCTATGGAAGAAGAAATTACAGAAACTGGAAGCTCATTAGATGAAAAAGAGGAGGAGAGTGATGAACAAAAGGAGAAAGAATGGATCTACCCATGCCTACATTCTAATGAAAGTAACTCTTTATCCCTTACATTATTTGATTGTCCCCCATGCTTACCAAAGGAGGATGAATGTTATGTTCCTGTGGATCCTTTTGAAATATCTACTCTGGGTAAAACCTATGAAGGTTTTAATCCCACTATTTTTGAGCTTGATAGAAATTATGTGTTTTTAGCTCATGAAAAGCCTGCTTTATGTGATAGTTATATTATTGAGTTTATTCATGAGGCTACTGAAAATTATTATGAGAGAGGAAAATATGGTTGTAGAAGTTTTCATGGTACTAAAACACCTCTCTTTGTGCTGAAAGTTTTGAAGTTACTCTTATTTTATCTTCCTATGCATGTCACTTTGTTCTTTGTGAACTTATTTGTGTACAAGAGGAAGTGGGTTAGACTTAAATGTGTTTTGAATTTTCTTCTTGACGCTCTCTTTGACTTCAGTTCATAATTCTTATGTGATCATCTTCTCAAGCTTCTTGTGCCTAACTTAAAGGCGTCAAATAAAAGTACTTGTTGGGAGATAACCCAAGAGTTTCCTTGAGTCTTGGAAGTTATTACTTCTGTAATAACCTCTCCTTATCCTTTTTGTTTGCTTTTTGTGCAAGAATGACCTCTAATGAGAGGGAAGTAAGATTTGGGGAGTTGCTGTCCCGAAACAGATTTCTGTCCTCCACCAAACAAATTCGTGATGAGGCTCTGTAACTCGGATTGAGCTCAAAATTTATGAATAAATCCCCCAGTATGTTAGATAACTTCCGTTAGTTCAACACTTTTTGATTTGAGTAACATAAGATGTTCGAAAAAATCGGTTTCTACCTGCTGGTCTGTTTTGACAGATTTCTGCCATTATTTGCATTTGCTTCTTATTGATTCCTTTTTGAGTTCTCTTTAGGTGAATTGAGATTTTTGAAGAAGTTACTACAGTAGCTTGTGTTTTTAGTGAAAATTCTTGCTGTTCCAAAGCTTTTCCGGAGGTCTAATATCTTTTGAATAGACTAATGTTGCTAATGAAGATTGTGTGAAGGAAAAATTTCAGGTGTAGAGAGAGAATGATGCAATGAGATGAAGAATGGACAAAATCTCAAGCTTGGGGATGCCACCATTGTGTCACCCCAAGAAATATCGAAGAGGTACAAGCGTCAAATCTTGGGGATGCCTTGGGCATCCCCTTCTTCATCAATAAAAAGTTCAGGTCTGTCTAGACACTTCGTTTTTATTATTTCATGCACAGTTGTGTTGTTCTTGGAGCGTCTTAGTTTATTTTGCTTTGCTTAGGTTGTTTAGTTTGATTGAATAAATTAGTTTGGACCCCCGTTCTCGCTGTGTTGTTTTGCAAATAAGTTTGCTTGGTGTTTGGAAAGGAGTAATAAGTTCTTGCTTGAAGTGCAAGAGGAGCTTGCATTGATTGTGACTTAGACTTTAGCATGACGTGCTAGGTGTTGTTTTAGCATTATGCTTAGTGATTATTGTTGTACCATGTCTTGTTCCGAACAATTAGGATTGCTTAGTGTGCCTTGAAGAAATTATGCGTTCTTTTAACATGCAAAAGCATAGTATTGTGGTATTCTCCTTTGATGTTTTGCTTGGGTTGACTTGGCACATGCTCACACCATGTTATGACTATGACAAGTCACCATTAGCCTTTATGATCATTTAGTCCTTGACTTGTAGTACCACTCTTTTCTTTGATTAGTATGCTTAGTTGCATCGCATGATTTTGGCCATTATTGCTCTCTTAAATGGTTGGTCCCAGTCTTTTGCTAGCCTCCACTTGTATGAGTAAGTTCTACTCATGCTTCCAACTCCCAAGAAACCAAGTTTTTCCAGAGTGTCCACTATAAACTCCTATGCATGTTGTGTTACACAATTCCAAGTATATTCTTGTTTTCATCTATCTTCTAATTAAAAACTATTTTTATGTGAAAACTTAGTGATTAAAGCCCTCACGAACTTGATGGCACACTTTATTCTTGCCCCTAATAAACTTGAACCATTGTGACAACTTTTTTGTATATGCTTGCACTTATAAGTTGGAATTAGCAGAACCGTGCTATCACAGGGAACGTCTTCAACATTGCACTTGTACTTTATACTCAGTTGATATCATGTTCTTTTGTATATGGATGTCACCGGTGTGAAATAAAGAGGGAACTTGTAAGTCCATGGAGTTGTATCCTGTGTTAGAGAAACACCTGGGCCGCTAGCCTAAGCCATGCCTAATCATGGTGGAAACTTGCAGCATCACCATAATGAGCTATCTATGAAGCATCCTCAATAAAAATCTATGCATATGGTAAATAAAAAGATTTCTGAGATGCTCATTGTCAGCTTGCCTTGTCATTTTGGTTATGGGAAAGCTCATATACCATGTGCAAGGGGTACCCCGTTGGCGGTTCTTAATGATATGCAAATACTTATAATGACAAGAACTTCCCTGGACCCAAAGTTGAGTATGCATGACGTGTGGCCCTCGTATTCAAGGGACTTGAGATTGCCAACTTATACTTTGTCAAGCATAAACTCCAGCTTTGCCGCATTAACCTTAACCACTTCAAGATGCTTATGATAGGGGCAATGAGGGCTGAAAGCTAACAAGTACCATAATTTTTGGAAGCTCTTTTTGAAACATGTAATCCCTGCTTCCTTTACAAAAAGGCCTTTCTTCCACCACTATTGAGTCTCCACCTTCTACCTTTAGGCACCATTAAGAGAGCATAGTTGTCATTCTGTGTGTAGTGTTCCAAAGCTTATTAATTGATGCATATTGTGATATTACTTGTTCTTGTGCAATTTGTTTCTAGTCACCCTTGTGAACTTTGCAGGTGTCATATGCATCTATTTGCTACTCTATGAGGGACAAGTTGATTACCACTATGCTATGTTTTCTGTATGTGAAACAAACAAACGTTTTTGAATGCATGTTATTCATGATATTTGTTTGTAGCTTGTCATGTTGCATGCATAGTTACTATGTCCTATTGTTAGAACTCCATCTTTCATGCACATGTTTAGAGTTCTTTGATCCCAGCTTTCAATGCTTGCAAATGGTTGGATCTTTATTGTGAGGGTGCATGTCACCTAAAAAATATTCTTTTTATCACTTACCTACTCGAGGACGAGCAAGAGTTAAGCTTGGGGATACGGATACGTTGGAAATGTATCTATAATTTTTGATGCTCCATGCTTGTTTAGTGTCTACTTTGTTTTGCTTGTCTACACTTTGAGGTGCTTTTTACATGTTTTATGGTACTAACCTATTAACAAGTTGCAACAGTGGCAAATGCATGTTTTCTGCTGTTTTTGATTTCAGAAAAGTTAGTAAAGAAATATTCTCGGAATTGGATGGGACAAACGTCAAAGTCAATTACTTTTCGTGGGGAAAAAGAAGTCCAGAGGACAGCCGGAGGGGCCAGCGAGGCGGGCCAGACCCACCCTAGGCGCGGGTGGGCCCAGCCCCACACCTGGCTAGGGTTTCGGCACCCTGGTCGCCGCCTCGGTCTTCCTGTTCGCCTATAAGAAGCCCCCGATGCAGAAACCCTAGGCACCCGATCAAATCTCCACGAAACCTTCTATAGCCGCCGCCACCATCATCCCTAGATCGGGGGGATCTGAAGTTCTTTCCGGCACCCTGCCAGAGGGGAGATCATCCTGGAGGCCTTCTCTCCGGTATGATGCGTGAGTAGTTCCACCTTGGAATATGGGTCCATGTAGTAGCTAGATGGTTGTATCTCCTCCTTTGTGCTTTCATGTATAGATCTTGTGAGCTCCGTTCATGATCAAGATCTAATCTATTTGTAATCATGCATGTTGTGTTTGTGGGGATCCGATGGATATTGAGATTATTATGTTGGTCTGATTAATGATTTTGTATTTATGATTCTATCATGTCTGTGTTGTTTGTGATCTTGCATGCTCTCCGTTGTTAGTAGCTATCTTGGCCAAGTAGTTGCTAGTGACTCCAAGAGGGGGTATTTATGCTCGATAGTGGGTTCATGCCTCTAGTTTCCAAGGGAAGTGACAGAAATCTCTTCGATTGTAGATGTGTTGTTGCCACTAGGGAGAAAACAACGGTCTCTTGTTCATGGAACATGTGGACTATTTACCTTATACACTTTGCTTAAAGCAGTTGTCTGTTGCTTGCAACTTAATACTGGAGGGGGTTCGGATGATAACCTGAAGGTGGACTTCTAGTCATAGATGCATCTTGATGGTGGTCTATGTATATTGTTGTATTGCCCAATCGAATCTCATAGGATCTTTCTGACTAGTAATTGCATTGTTATGCCTTGCTCAGTTCCTGTCAATTGCCCTACTGTAATTCGTTTACCCTTAATGCCATGTTGTTTATCTAAGGAGAGCACCTATAGTGAACTATGGACCCCGGTCCAATCTTTACCATTGATACATCTTCCACTGTTACATGTTTACTTGCTACAAACCATTACCTTCCACACCGTATGTTTAATCCTTTGTTACAGCAAACCGGTGAGCTTGACAACCTCATTGATTCGTTGGGGAAAAGTCTTGAGTTTGTGTTGTGCAGGTCTCTGCGTTGCTTGCAACACCTGTGTGATGTTTCCTTCCTCCTACTGGTTCGATAACCTCGGTTTCTTCGAGGAAAACTTGTCATTCTTGCTTCACACCTTGCTCTTGGGGTTCCCAACGAAGTAATCCTACATCAACTCAGTGCTGCATCACTTGCAACTTAATACTGTAGGGGGTTCGGATGATAACCCAAAGGTGTACTTCTAGTCATAAATGCAGTTGGATGGCGGTCTATGTATCTTGTTGTATTTCCCGATCGAATCTAATAGGACCTTGATGTCTAGTATTGCATTGTTATGCCTTGCCCAGTCCTGTCAATTGCCCAGCTGTAATTTGTTTATCCAGCATGCCATGTTTTGTTTATCTAAGGAGATCACCTCTAGTGAACTATGGACCCCCAGTCCAATCTTTACCATTGATACATCTTCCACTATCACTGTTTACTTGTTGCAAACCACCATTACCTTCCACACCATACAGTTAATCCTTTGCTACAGCAAACCAGTGAGATTGACAACCTCGCTATTCGTTGGGGCAAAGTCTTGAGTTTGTGTTGTGCAGGTCTCCAAGTTGCTAGCAACACATTTGAGTCGTTTCCTTCCTCCTACTGGTTCGATAACCTCGGTTTCTTACTGAGGGAAATCTTGCTGCTGTGCTCGTCATACCTTGCTCTTGGGGTCTCCCAACGAGGCGTTGATCACGGCATCACCATCATCATCACCAACGCCTCTCCATCAACCATCCATGTTTCCCCCATCCATGAGTGAGTAATCCCCCGTTGTAGGCTATGGGGATGGTAGGATTGGATGAGATCTATCATGTAATCGAATAAGATTGTTAGGGCATGGTGCCTAGTATCTTTATTAGTGCTATTTGACTTTGTTGCAACTTGTTGTGCTTAATGCTTGTCACTAGGGCCTGAGTGCCATGATCTCGGATCTGAACTTATTATTGATTCATGATGATAGTATTGTTTGTGGTCTTATCTACAAGTTGTGTACACATATCATTGTCCGGAACCAAAGGCCCCGAAGTGACACAAATTGGGACAATCGGAGGGGATGGCTGTGATATGAGGATCACATGTGTTCACGGAGTGTTAATGCTTTGCTCCGGTACTCTATTAAAAGGAGTACCTTAATTACCAATAGATTCCCTTGAGGCCCCGTTGCAATGGGCTGGCTGGACAAGAGATGTTGTCCAAGTTCTCATTGCGAGCACGTATGACTATATATGGAAAACATGTCTATGATTGTTTAGCACTTGGATGCTTTATCTTATTTATCTGCAATTGCCCTAGATCTTGAAGTTACGTGAATAGTCTCGTCCATGCAACGCCCGTCCATCCATCTCTATGCCTACCGCACTCATATCCTACTATTTGCTACTATTGTTACTATTGCCTTTGTTTTACTGCTGTTGTTACTTTGCTATTGCTACTATAAAACTGTTGCTACTGATAAACTACTATGAGCAAGACTATTTCTAGGTGTAGATGAATTGACAACTCAGTTGTTAAGGCTTATAAGTATTCTTTGGCTCCCCTTGTCAAATCAATAAATTGGGTAATACTATCCTCGAAGACTGTTGTGATCCCCTATACTTGTGGGTCATCACCGCCATAGAGACCAGCCCCTCGGACACCATTGTCATAGGAGTTAGAGTTGTTGTAGTTGTAGTTGTAGTTGCCTCCTCCTTGGTTGTTGCGCCCATCACAGCGCCCATCATAACCGCGACCATCATTGCCACGACCACCATTGTATCCACCACGGTTGCCACCACTACTACGACCACCACCGTAGCCACCACCACGGGAGGCTAATTTGACGGAAAAGCCACCGCCACCAGCGTCGGCACTTTGTGCCTGAAGACATGCATTGGCCGCCAAAAACATGGCGTACGCTTCGCCAAGGGTGATCCCCTGGTCGATCCGGGTTGATACAGCTTCAACGAGTGGATTAAACTCTACGTCGAGTCTATTAAGAATAACATTGATGATGCCATCTTCATCCATGTTTTTCCCGGCGGTCGCAAGCTCATTGACTAGAGCCTTCACCTGATTGAAGTACACCACCGCCGTGAGCTCCCTCTTCTTCAGATCATCGAGGGAACGACGCGGGAACATGATCCTTGGGTGTGATTGCGACACATGAATGGTCTGGATCGCCGCCCAAGCCGTGGGTGTCGTTTGATGTTCGGTGACCTGCATCAGGATTTCACGGGATAAAGACTGAAGGAGGTATGTAAGCACCTCTTGATCCTTCTCAATCCATACCAAATAGACGGGATTCTCCACCTCAGTGACGGTCTTCTTACCATCGACCTCGCTCTCGATGGTCAGTTTTTCCGGCGGCACCTTGATCGATCCATCGAGATACCCAACCAGACAGGCACCACAGGCTGCAGGAAGAACGACCGCCGTCCACGCCAGATAGTTCTCGCTAGTGAGCTTCTCATGCACCATCCAGCCAAACGGTTTCACGACGGGTGCTTTGGAAGACGATGAG
The DNA here is from genome assembly GCA_023614405.1 of Avena insularis. Lineage (NCBI taxonomy): Eukaryota > Viridiplantae > Streptophyta > Magnoliopsida > Poales > Poaceae > Avena > Avena insularis. The sequence continues at coordinate 407,935,257 of CM042697.1, forward strand.
CGTGGCCTCGCCATGGGTGGATGAGGGATTTAGATGTATAGATAAAGAAGAGGCTCTGATACCATATGAAACGGAAGATTAAACGCGACCTTGGCCTCGGTCCACATGCGTGTTAATAAAAGGTCAAACGACCGACTTACAAAGAGTTTATAACTTGTACAACAGGTTCGGTTTAGCTATCCTAGCTATAGATGTTACCGATTACAACTTGTTTTACACAACTAACTTCAAGCGAGATTTATGGTGGTTCTCGATAATATTATATGGACCAGTCTAGCGGGCGTCCGGGCGCTGGATTGACTTTCAATCGCTTCACGTCGTAAAGTTTATTTTCCCCTGTTGACCAAATGAAAATGAAGAGAAATCCAAACCGACAAACCCACGTGTTCCATTAATTACCAACTCTTCCAGATGCATGCAAATAGGATGTCATCATGCAATTATTATTTTTTTAGAAATTTCAAACACGATAACTTTTGAACCTCGCATCTAAATTATGATCTGTTTTCATTTTTGATACCCTTGCGACGAGATCTTTAAAACTAGATCCCGTTTGCCTATGTTTCGATAAAAAATTTTAATAAGCAACTTTTGTGCATGACAAAGCAACTTTTGTGCACGAGACAACTTCGCGATAAAAACAACTTTGGTGTCCAGCAAAGCAACTTTGTTGTCCGACATAGCAAGTTTGTTGCCGACTGGGCAGCTTTGGTGCCCGGGGAAGCAACTTTGGTAACGACTGGGAAACTTTTGTATGCGGCAAAATAACTTTGGTGTCGACGAAGTAATTAGTGTCTCACATAGCAACTTTGGTGTCGACCAAACAACTTTGGTGTGCGGCAAAGCAACTTTAGTGCGCAAAAAATGATGCCTTCTTCGGGTGCCCTACTGAGCAACTTTGGTGCCCGATGAGGCAACTTCAAAGCCCGACAAGGCAACTTGTTACCTACTGAGCAAATTTGGTATCCGACAAGGCAACTTGTTCCCTACTGAGCAACTTCGGGCTTCAAAGTTGCCTCGGCGGGCAGCGGCTTACCCGAAGAAGGGACATCCCCACCCACTGCCACACCGCCATCCTAATGGACTACTGAAGTTGCTTTGTCGGGCATAGAAGTTGCCCCGTCAGGCTCTGTAGTTGAGCAACATCGAGCTTGGGAAGGCAACTTCGAAGCCCGACAAGGCAACTTTGGTGCCCGACTTAGCAACTTCCAAAAACTTTGAAGCCCGGAGAGGCAACTTCGGATCCCGACGAGGCAACTTTTGTCCGGCGAAGCAACTTTGGTGCCCGGCGAGGCAACTTCGGATCCTGCGAGGCAACTTCGGAGCCCGGCGATGCAACTTTGAAGCCCGACGAGACAACTCCGGTGCCAGGCGAGGCAACTTCGGAGCCCGGCGAGGCAACTTTTGCCCGGAGAGACAACTTCGGTGCCCAACGAGCCAACTTTTTCCTGGTGAGGTAACTTTGAAGCCCGGTGAGGCAACTTTTGCCCTGCGAGACAACTTCGGTGCCCGGCGAGGCAACTTCTGTGCCCCCACGAGGCAACTTTGGAGCCCGACGAGGCAACTTTTTCCTGACGAGGCAACTTTGGTGCCCGACGAGGAAACTTTGAAGCCCGACGAGGCAACTTTGAAGCCCGGTGAGGCAACTTCGGAGCCCGACAAGGTAACTTTTGGCCGGTGAGACAACTTCGGTGCCCAGCGAGGCAATTTCGAAGCTCGGCGAGCCAAATTTTTCCTGGCGAGGCAACTTTGATGCCCGGAGAGGCAACTTTTGCCCGGCGAGGAAACTTTCGGTGCCTGGCGAGACAACTTTGGAGCCTGGCGATGCAACTTTGCTTACTGGGGCACAAAAGTTGCTTACTGGGCACAAAAGTTGTCTCGCCAGGCTCATTAGGTGACTCAAATTTTATGAATATTGCTTAGACAGGCACCAAAGTTGCCTTATCGGGATCTGATGTAGTTTTCCCTCAGCGCACAAAAGTTGCTTTGTCATGAATCAAAATTGGTCGGTCACACACAAAAGTTGCCTATTAAGTTTTTTTGCCGAAACATATACAAATGGGATCTAGTTTTGAAGAGTTCGTTGCGAGGGTTATGAGTGAAAACGGATCTTAATTCTGACATGTGGTTCAAACGTTATAGTATTTCTAATTTCTAGAAAAACAAAATTAATGCATGCAACTTTCTTTTTTGTTGGTGTGCTCGGGACTGCAATCTGACGCAGCGGTAAGTGGAGGGGTGGAGGGTGCGATAATTGTATAAAGTCCTTTCCTTTGCCTTTTTTAGACAGGAACAACAAAGACTTGCCTTTCTTAGAGGTGCGCCAGGGATGACGATCTAGCGCCTGCGCGCCAGCAAGTAAATAGGTTATTATATTAGCAAGGAGTGAAAACTTGGAAATCTGTAAGTCATAGTCAACTAAGTCATTATCACATGATATCATCCTTATGGCATGGAGCTTGTTTGTCTACTTATTTTTTTTGTTAGGCTTTGTCTTAGAAAAATGATTGACCTCTCCCTGGATCCATCCCCCGGGTCTTCGTCCCGCAGAGCACCAGGGTGGGACCGCCCATGTTCCATCTCCTCCATGGATGCCTTATCCCTTACCAAGATGAAAAAAAATCCCCCGAGACGCATATCGTCCTCGCCTGAAGCTCGCTCTGCCACACCGGCCGCTGCCCCTACTGCCGGCCCTCACTACCGCTGGTCGCCGAAGACTCCAACTCTCTTTGCCGCATGCCGCTCCCTCTGCCTCACCCGTCAAAGAGGTCTCGCGAGCTCGCCCGTCGCCACTGATGACCCACAAGTATAGGGGGTGTATCGTAGTACTTTCGATAAATAGGAGTGTCGATCCAAACGAGGAGCAGAAGGTGCCAAAAGTGGTATGGAGAAGGAAATCTCTGTGAATACATAGCAAACAGATTTTTAGTGGTTTTCTGACAAAGCAACAAAACAAGGAGCAAGTAGTAAAGAAAACAAACAAACGGAGCAAGTGGCCCAATCCTTTCTTAGCAAAGGACAAGCCAGTGGAAACACTTATAAGGACCAAACGTTCTCGAGGACACATGGGAATTCCGTCAAGTGCTTTCGCTTCAAATAGCTGAGTACTCTTCGCTGGTGTTGTAAGTGTTGTGTGGGTGAACCTGTGCTAATGTACTAACCTTACTTGGACTACTACATACTTGTGATTAAACCCCTACAAACATCCGTAACTACAGGAAAGTAATTAAGATATAAATCTAACCATAGCCTTAAACTCTGAGATCCTAAACTCCATTGTGCAAAGGTGTCCTAACGGGGGTTCAGGTTTCTGTCACTCCGGCAACCCCATGATTAGTAGCCAAATACACAATGCATTCCCCTAGGCCCATAAATGGTGAAGTATCATGTAGTCGATGTTCACATGACACCACTAGAAGAATAGCACCACAACTTAAATAATAAACCATTGAATAATAACTCAACACAAATTCACTACTAACAACATGACTTCTCCCATGTCCTCAAGAACACAACGAACTACTCACAAGACATCATATGGATCAAGATCAAAGATGATATGATAATGGATAACAATCTGAACATAAACAATAATCCAATGGTTCCACTCACAAGCATCAACTACAATAGTAATTAACATCGGGAAAGTTTCTCCTAAGAACTAAAGCAATATCCAACACAATTGTTACAGCGGGACCAAGTGGTGATGATGGTGTTGGTGGAGATGATGGTGTGGATGATGATGATTATGATCCCGATGAATCCTAGCTTGATGATGGTGTTGATGGCGACGGTCTCCCCTCTCCGGGAAGGAATTCCCCCGGCAGAAATCTGTCTGCCGAAGAGATCTTTCTCTCTTGGTGTTTTCCTCCCCCAGAAGCGGCGGAAATCTATCTGTGGTCGCTCCCCCAGTCTTAGGGTTCCGTAGGGAAGATATAGGCGAGGAGGCGGAGTCGGAGGCTGGGCAGGTGGGCCACACCTACCCTAGGCGCGGGGTCAGGTGGGCCCGCGCCTAGGGGGTGTGGGCCCCCTGCGGCCCCTCTTCGCTCCTCCTTCTGGCTTCCTTCGTCTTCTGGTAAAATAATATGTTTCCATACTTTTCTGGTATTTTTCTAATCTTCGCAAAATTGCACCGAAATGTCTTCTTTTCCATCAGAATCCAGACTCCGGCAGTCCATCCTCCAAGAATCATCCAACATGCATAAACAGATGAAAAGCCATCAGTAATACCTCATAATAAGACAAATATCAGTGAATAGAGGTCAATTATGATATATAAAGGTGATGCAAATTGGGCGTATCAGTCGCCTCCACACCTGGAAGAACGCCTGCGCCGCCCCAGGAGGAGGTATTGCCAGTGAGGTGACCGCCGTGCCACTGGCTTACCTCCCTGCGCGCTCGCCGCCACACCTGCATGGTCTCTCAAGTTGTGCGCACCGCACTTGTCGCCCCGTGTGCACTGCCCTACGCAAGCTCACTGGCTCGCCGTGAACTGCACTGCCGGGTTCCTGCTACAATGTCTCCGTGAGATATCCGGCGAGAGTTTCTACATGCCCACTATTCATGGTTTACGCTCTGTCTGAGTTGCTACCACCGTTCCGTAGTTTTGCTACGACAGACAAAATCAGTTTTCCTATCTTAGGATAATATTTTTGCTATAATTGTTCCATGTTTTTGCTATGATACTTCAATATTTTTGCTACGAGGTGTCTGAAAAAGTCTCCTGGCAGAAGTTTCCGGTGAGGTGTTGCTACATTAGCATTTTTTGTTTGCTACCACCGTTTTGTGATTTTACTATAATAGCATGAGATTTTTTGCTACACTGTCTCCGGTGAGGTCAACCGGCAAAAGCCTCTGGCGAGTATCCGACGAGTTTGGATATGCAACATTACCACAAATTTTTTTGCCACATGGTCGCCGACGAGGTCTCCGGTGGAATCTCCGGCGAGGTCTAGTCTATTTTCTATTTCTAGGCCAAACCGTTTTCTGCTACATGTAGCAAAAGCTAACTATTTGTAGCAAAAGTGAATATATTTGTAGAAAAGGCGGGAATATGGGCTTTTTTAGGACACGTGTCAGTCGGGGGATCCAGAAGATTTGGAAGAATTATCGCCCGGACGACGCCTAGTACTATCCTTTGTCTTAGAGCATCTCCACTAGCATTCCTAGAACGCAGATCCGGACGTCAAATTTAGGTCCGGGCGCTGAAATTCGGCTCAGTCGCGTTCCCAGGAACCTCGTCCGGATTCGGGCAAACTTTTGTCCGATCTTCCCAGGCCATTCCCAGGAACGCCCTAGGAACGCCGGACGAAGAGAAAACTTGCGTCGGCCAGCTCTATCGGCGAGACAGTCCCATTCCCCCCACTCTACTCGCCCAGACTGCGGCGAAGAGCTCCCAGCGCCTCTGTCACGACTTCGCCGGCGGAGCTCCTCCACGCTGAGACATGCCCACGCCTCTAGATTTGCTCGTCGTAGTCGCCGCCCTAGCCGCCACTTCCACCGCCTGAACTTTGCCCTAGCTCGGCTTCGCTGCAAGCTCCCACCACCACGCCCGCCAAGTGTTCGGCATTTGGCCGGTTCAGCCATGGACTCCGAAGACGAGCAGCCACTCGCCGTATTGCTGGAGGATGAGAACACCAAGGTCATCGAAGATGCAGAGCACATGGAGATCCTCGCCTCCCTCGCCCAGCTGTACCTGCAGTTGGCGAAGCCAAAGCGTGGTGGTTCGGCGTCGGGTCACCGGAAGTGCAAGGCGAGGCAAAGGATAGAGTGCTACTGCTTTTTGTACACTGATTACTTCGCCGACGAGCCGCTCCACGGAGAGGCCGTGTTTCGGTGTCGTTTCAGGATGAGCCGGAAGCTCTTCCTCAAGATCGTGCATGCCATTCGGGAGTTTGACCCCTATTTTGTTTGCAATAAGGACTGCACCGGCATGGTTGGGTTTTTTCTCACTACAGAAGTGCACGGGGGCGATGAGGTTGCTTGCATATGGAGCGCCGGGTGACAGTGCCGATGACTATCTCTGCATGGCCGAGTCCACCACCATCGATTGCTTGTACAGGTGACATGGTTATACCCTGCGGGTACAAGATTTTAGCATACCTATTCCAGCCCAAGAAAGGCCCACGAGAACATGCGCCAGCCCATGAAGACTTTTGGGTGGCCAGAGCCCATGACACCTTCGGATCCTTGGAGAACAAGACTAGAGTAGATAGAATATTTAAAGGGACAAACCCTAGAACCTGTAACCGACTCGATCTGTGCCTGGGACCTGCCTATCTCTATAAAAAGGCTAGGAAGGCACGACGAGGAAGGCTCTCTCTCATACCACCGCATACACACCTCCACGCTAGATTGCATCTACGCACCCCTGTAACTTTCGGTTCCGCTGTAATCAAGAGCAGACAAGCAGGAGTAGGGTTTTCCCTCCGGGGGCCTGAACCTGGGTAAACCTCGTGTCCCCGTGTTGCTTGTTTGCTAACCGTTCCGCGATCTCCAGCATCCCCATCTTCTCCAAAACCCAAGTCCATAACAATGGACATTGACGAGATCAAACCTCATCAATTGGCGCCGTCTGTGGGAACTAGGGGTGCTGATTGTGCGATCGTAACGGTCCCAACCAAAGCGATCTACAACTCCGCGGCGACGGAGAGTCATCTCCTCATCGGCGCCTTCGACTTCACCGCCCACTCGCCAGCCACCCTGAAGGACTTCGAGCCCGTTGGCGACGGACTCAAGATCCTGTTCGGGAGCTTCTGCTTCCAGGTGGGGCAGACCGGTACTCTCTGCCTCCCAGAGCGGGTGCCCCTGCCATCGATCAGGCCCTCTTCATGGGCTCCACACCCCGTGCTACGCACATCGCCATCGACAGATGAGTCCTATGACAGCAGCAGCTGCAACTCAGATCTGTGCGATCCACCATCGGAGGAAGGAACCTATGGTTCTGGATCCGAAAGCTGCGGCAGCAGCAATCCGATCTACGAGCGCTACCAATGCGCCGCAGTCATCCAGAGTGACATGGATCAGGAGCACAACCCGCCACCCAACCCACGGGGTAGAAACGGCGAAAACAGAAGAAGCCAGTCCCCCCCACCCAACGGGGACGACGCCGATCGGGTCATCCACCTCAGCGAGGAAGGATGGGCTCAAGCACGCGAAGCCGTAGCAGGCAACAAAGATCCTGCCCATGGGTGCCTCACGGGACCTGCTGATGGCATACCACATGCTCATAATCGAGGAGCACAAGAAGCAGGTGAAGATGCAAGAGGTGCTTAACAAACGCAAGCAAGCACCCTTAGAGTCCAGTGCAAGGCGAGCTGCGCTCTCCGCCATGGGCATCGGCTCCAGCTCGCACGGCAACCATGGCAACAAGCATCGTTCTCGCACGGAGAACATGGATCCCAAGGCACGTCGCGAGGTGCCTCGGGCCCTCAACGTGTCGTTCATGGAGATGGATGCCGACGGCAACATCATCCCGAAGACGCCGCAAGCTGCGATCATGGCAGCCACCGCGTACCTCGCGTCCCATCCACCTCCGGAGGGGGACCCGAAAAGGGCCATGCACAAGTCCGTGCTTACCGGACTCGGACTCGTTGGAGCTACGCTCCACGGAGAAGCTCCTGCGGAGCCAAAGAAGAAGACTGTGGTCAGGTTCAACCGCAGCCCCACGTCGTCATCCGAGGATGAAGAACACGACCTTCCTCGAAGGCACAAGAGCTGCGATTACGACCCTCGAAGCGAGGTCACCCAGCGCAAGATCAACAAAGCGCGCGTTAAGCGCGCATGCTCGTCCGAATCCGAAGAGGATGACGACGAAGGAGAACTCTGCGGAGCCCGATGCTTCAACAGATCCGTTCGGCAGACACGGATGCCGTGGAACTTCAAGCTTCCTTCGGACACTCCGAAGTTCGACGGCACACAGGACCCCAAGGCGTGGCTCAGCGACCACCTGTCGTCGGTCAAGCTACACGGCGGAAACAAGGAACCGCCATGCAATGCCTTCAGCTGCAGCTGACAGGCGTAGCCCGGATCTGGCTCAGCAGCCTATCCTCGGGATCTATCCGAAGCTGGGAGGAACTGGCGTATAGTTTCGTTCGAAACTTCAAGGGCACCAGCAAGAGGCCAGCCTCGATCGAGGAGCTGCGGTCCTGTACCCAACGAACAGGCGAATCCATTCGCTCGTACATACTCCGCTGGTCCAACACCAAGAACTCTGCGGCGCATATCTCTGAGGAGAGAGCTATCGACGCCTTCAAGGTGGCGTCAAACGCCAGGACTTCAAGGAAGAACTTGGGTGCGTCAAGCCCAAGACACTCGACCACCTGATGGACATCACCAACAGGAGGGCTGATGGTGAGGACTCCGTCCACTGAGCGCACTCGAAGGAGGAAGATGGCTACGGCCGGCGACGTGAGCACCGTAGCAAGAGAAGATCGCGTGTCTGCGACGATCGCGATGGACCTGACATGGTCGCGGCTTGCTACGCCCACCGCCGCAGCGACGGCAACCGCAACAGCGGCGGATACCGTGGAAGCAACTTCCGCGATGAAGGACGCCGAACGCAGTCATGGCAACATCGCGACCGTGACGATGGACCCTCAGCATACGACAAACTATCGGGTACATACACCATCCACTTCTACATCGACAAGCAGGCTTGTAAGAAGAAGTCAAGCCACATGCTCAAGGACTGCCGCGAGTTCCAGAAACTCAGTGAAAGCATGGCTCAGATGAGGCAACAAGCCCCGAACCCTGGGTACGGGAACGCACCCGCACAGGCGAGATCGCACACGGAGCTCCTCCACCACCACCTGCGGGACCTTCAAAACACCCAGTCGCACCCACGCAGAATAACGTTGGGCACGGGTACCCCGCGCCGAAGGGATCACTAATGATCCAAAAAGGGCGCCCAATGAACAGGGTGCAGAAGAAAATCACCCGTCAGATCAATCTGGCTGTGACCGCTCCACCCGCCATCCCTGAGTACCTCAGCGGATCGGAGTCCTGCATCACGTTCAGCCGTTCGGATCACCCTTGCCAGGTCCCTCGCCCAGTTCATGCTGCCCTGGTGCTTGAGGCGCAGATCGGAGGGTTCGACATGAGCAGCGTCTTCATGGACGGTGGCAGCGACATCAATCTGATCTTCGCCAGTACCTTGGCAGCAATGCGGATCCCGCTGTGCAGCCTGGAACAATCTGATACAATGTTCCACGACATCATCCCAGGGAACGGCGTATTCCCCCTGGGAAAGATATGGCTCGGTGTAATCTTTGGCAAGCCGGATAACTTCCGGCGCGACCGACTCGAGTTCAAGGTGGTGGACTGGCCATCACAATACCACGCCATCCTCGGGTGTGTGGCATTCGCACGATTCCTGGCAGTACCGCACTACGCGTACCTGCTACTCAAGATGCCAGGACCAAAGGGCGTCATCATGGTCCACGGGAGCTTCACCCGATCGGACCACTGCGACAGGGACTTCAACAGAATCTCCCAGTCATTCGGCATGCAGGACGAGCTCATAAAGCTCCGCGAGGTGACAGACAACGGGGCACCCCCAGTCACAAGACAGAATGCATCAGACATGTCCTTCGACTCCACTGTCAACACAAAAAAGGTGCAGGTCCACCCGACGGATGCCTCCAAGACGGCGCTGATCGCCAACGACCTCAGCTCCGCATAGGAAAGCGCGCTTGTCGAATTCCTCCATGAGCGCTGAGAAATCTTCGCCTAGTATTCTGCGGACATGCCAGGAATTCCCAGGGAATTCACCGAGCATGCACTCAACGTCTTTCCAGACGCCAAGCCCGTCAAACAGTCCATCCGACGACTGTCCGAACCACGGGCCGAAGCAATCGGAGTCGAAGTCAACAGACTACTCGACGCAAACTTCATCAGGGAAATCAAGGAGAGCGAGTGGCTCGCCAACACCGTGATGGTCCCCAAAAAGGACACGGACATCCTGTGGATTGCGTGGACTTCACATCGCTGAACAAGCACTGCCCGAAGGACCACTTCCCTCTCCCTCAGATCGATTAGATCATCGATTCGACTGCAGGATGCGAGAAGCTCTCCTTCCTCGATGCCTACTCAGGCTACAACCAGATTCGACTAAAGGTCGAAGATCAGGAGAAAACGGTGTTCATCACGCCGTTCGGAGTGTTCTGCTACAACACAATGCCCTATGGGCTGAAGAACGCAGGAGCCACATAACAACGATGCATGCAGGCATGCCTGAAGGACCAGATCGGTCGCAACATCCAAGTCTATGTCGATGACATAGTCATCAAAACAAGGGAGGCTAAGACGCTCATCGACGATCTCCGCGAGACGTTCGATAACCTTGATCAATACAAGATCAAGCTAAACCCAGAAAAGTGCGCCTTCGGCGTCCCATCTGGTCAGCTACTAGGCTACTTCATCTCCCAGCGAGGGATCGAGGCGAACCCGAAGAAAATCTGGGCCATAATGGCCATGGATAAGCTGAAGAACCTCAAGGGCGTCCAACAGCTTGCCGGGCCAATCGCGGCATTGAGCAGTTTCATCAGCCGCATGGGAGAAAAAGCTATGACGTTCTATCAGCTGCTACACAAGGCAGACAAATTTGAGTGGACGCCCGAGGCGGACGACGCATTCGAAGATCTAAAGCGGCTGCTCTCTACCTCGCCTGTCTTGGTCACGCTAAAGGAGCGCGAGCCTTTACTATTGTACATAGAAGCCACACACCAGGTGGTAAGCACCATACTGGTGGTCGAGCGAACCGAAGAAGGCAAGACCCATGGGGTCCAACGCCCAATCTACTACCTCAGCGAGGTATTGACGCCGACAAAGCATAGGTACCCTCATTACCAGAAACTCTCCTACGGCGTGTTCATGACGGCTCGTCGGCAGAGCCACTACTTCCAGGAGCATCAGGTGATGGTCGTCAATGAAGCGCCCCTGAACAGCATCCTGAACAACCCGGATACCACAAGACGCGTGGCCCTGTGGGGCATCGAGCTGTCACCTCTAGGTATCATCTATGAGAAGCGCCACGCAATCAAGTCCCAGGTCCTTCCAGACTTCCTTGTCCACTGGATGGAACTGCAGCTACCGGACACCCCAGACATGAGGCAGTCGTGGATGATGCACTTCGACGGCTCCAAGCGAGAGGCCGGAGCAGGAGCCGGGGTCATACTGATCTCCCCGCAGGGAGACAAGATGAAGTATGTCCTTCGGATGAAATTTCGAGCTTCCAACAACGAGGCCGAATACGAAGCCCTCATCCACGGCATGAGGATGGCCAAGATCTGCGGCGCGACGCGCCTGGTCATCTACGGAGACTCGGACCTCGTCATCCAGCAGACGATGAACGAGTGCGACGCACGCGCCGCCAACATGATTGCGTACCGCGCACTCTACAACACACTCGAAGGAGACTTCGACGGCTGCGAGCTTCGGCACGTTGGGAGAGAAAGCAACAAAGAAGCCGACAGACTCGCCAACATCGGCTCCACCTGCGCACGGGTGCCACCAGGTGTGTTCCTCGAACAGATCTGCGTGCCATCCATCAAAAGGAAATTCCCAAAGGGATCACCCGAAGAAGCAGAGCACTCGGGGGCTGCGCTACCCGACGGTCAGGAAGGACCCGAAAAACTCGACACAGAGGTCGCAGTAGTCAACCTGATGCAGGTCATGGCAGTCGAAGAAACGTGGACACGGCCGTACCTCAGGTACCTGATAGATGGAGAGCTACCTGACAGCCCGACAGATGCCCGACGCATATCTCGCCGGTCCAAGGCTTTCACCATCATCAATGGCGAGTTGTACAAGCGCAGCATTTCGGGTGTACTCCAAAGGTGCGTCACCATCGGCGACGGCAAAACCATTCTCCAAGACATCCACGAGGGCATCTGCGGCCATCATGCGGGCAGCCGCGCCCTTGTCGCCAAAGCTCTACGAGCTGGGTTCTACTGGCCAACGGCCATGAACGACGTCAAGGACATCGTCCGAAGGTGCAACGGGTTCCAGAGGTTCACAGATAAACCACACGCACCAGGATCGGAGCTCAGGCCCATACCCCTGGCCTGGCCCTTCGCCCAATGGGGCCTCGACATGATCGGCAAACTGCCCAAGTCCTCGAAAGGAGGCCACGTTTACCTCCTGGTCGCAGTCGACAAATTCACCAAGTGGATCGAGGCCATGCCCGTTACTAACCAAAAGGGCAAAATGATCGTCAAGTTCTTCGAATCCATTGTTTACAGGTTCGGCGTGCCGCACAGCATCATCACCGACAATGGGTTGAACTTCATCTCCAAAGAATTCCAGGACTTATGCGAAGACCTCGGAATCAACATCACATACGCCTCCGTGGCGCACCCGCAAACAAATGGGCAGGTCGAAAAGGCCAATGGCCTCGTCGGCGGCGGCATCAAGAAGCACCACATGAGCCCACTCCAGTGACTTGCAGGAGCCTGGACACAAGAGCTACCCTCTGTTCTCTGGAGCTTGCGCATGACGCCAAACAGCTCAACTGGCTACACGCCCTTCTTCATGGTGCACGGAGCCAAAGCCGTTCTTCCCACAGAAGTACGACACAAGGACCCATGGGTTGTCGCCTACAGCGAGGCCGAATCGACGGCCGCACTCGAAGACGCCGTCGACACACTCGATGAAGCACGCGACATCGCCGCGGCCCGATCAGCGGTCTATAAACAGAGCCTCCGCAACTATCACAGCCGTCGGCTACGCCCAAGGTCCTTCGTCGAAGGAGACCTAGTCTTGCGACTCAAGCAAGAGCGACCGAAGAAGCTCGAGTCGCCCTGGGAAGGACCCTACATCGTCACTGAAGTCATCCCAGGTGGCGCCTATCGCCTCAAGCACGTGGAGCCTGGAGTCGCATACTCCAACCCATGGAACGTCACACAATTACGACGCTTCTACCCCTAGCTACCTCCCTCTTTTTACTTTCAATAAGGCTATTCAGCCAAGGCTACTCCTATCAGGAGTGCTGGCCGCGCACCCGAAAATAAGCAAAGCAATATGCCATAGAACTATTCTTCGAGTCCTACGTCGAGTCTGCGACTCCACTACGGACTCGGGGGCTACTCCCATAGGGAGGATGGATTCAAGCATCCGAAAAATTTGTGTCCTACGAACCTGAAGCCAAAAAACGGCCGAATTAAAGTCTCTGCTCGAGTCTATGACTCGAACAGACACTCGGGGGCTACTCCCATAGGGAGCGCTGGTCGCGCATCCTATGAATTCTTTGACTGCGATCCTTCGGATCAGCATGCAAAAACTTTTCGGCAACTCTGCCCCAATTAACGCTAAGTGAGTAACATTCTCCTTGGCCACCCGAAACACCTCCGCGGTGATAAACATTCAGATGTTGTGTCTGCGACACAAAGATAAGACCTACAAATATCATCTGATGGCCTGGCAACGCACACGACTGCGCTCTGCTAGTAAGAATTCGTGCCAACATGCACGATGAAAAATCCCGACGGACGCGTTGGGTACATCACTTAAAATTCACTAGAATTCCACTCATGTAAGTCCTCCGCGGCCTGAGTCGAATTACGCCAGCATATGTTCCGGGTTCGAGTCGAGGGACTCGAATCTGAAGAAAATCGTGTTGTTTTGTCCTAAGACAGTTAACTGACCCTGATCTGTCGGGGGAGTCAGACACACACATCAACAATCCCTACACACTTAAATCATTCTCTAGACAAATAGAGATATTTGCACCCGAAGGATTGAAGAATCCTCAGCCGAATCTACGATTCGACTGAATACTCGGTGGCTACTGACATGGTTATACCCTGCGGGTACAAGATCTTAGCATACCTAGTCCAGCCCAAGGAAGGCCCATGAGAACATGCGCCAGCCCATGAAGACTTTCGGGTGGCCAGGGCCCATGACGCCTTCGGATCCTTGGAGAACAAGACTAGAGTAGATAGAATATTCAAAGGGACAAACCCTAGAACCTGTAACCGACTCGATCTGTGCCTGGGACCTGCCTATCTCTATATAAAGGCTAGGAGGACATGACGAGGAAGGCTCTCTCATACCACCGCATACACACCTCCACGCCAGATTGCATCTACGCACCCTTGTAACTTTCGGTTCCGCCGTAATCAAGAGCAGACAAGCAGGAGTAGGGTTTTCCCTCCGGGGGCCTGAACCTGGGTAAACCTCGTGTCCCCGTGTTGCTTGTTTGCTAACCGTTCCGCGATCTCCAGCATCCCCATCTTCTCCAAAACCCAAGTCCATAACAATGAGCATTGACGAGATCAAACCTCGTCAACAGGTTCTACAGGACAGTGATTGCAGTGTTCGGGAAACAGTACTTGAGATAACCCACTGCTGAAGACACTGCTCGGATCCTCGCAGTCAATGAAATTATAGGATTTCCTGGTATGCTTGGAAGCATAGACTGCATGCATTGGCAGTGGAAGAACTGTCCATTTGCATGGCAGGGAAACTACAAAGGCCACAAAGGATGTTGCACTGTGATACTCGAGGAAGTTGCTACACATGATCTTTGGATCTGGCACTCCTTCTTTGGCATGGCAGGATCGAACAACGACATCAACGTCCTCAATTCCTCAAATGTCTTTGACAAGCTTGTTGAGGGTCATGCTCCCCCTGTAGAATTTGAGATGAACGGGCACCACTACAACAAGGGATACTATCTAGCAGATGGCATCTATCAAAGATGTCCAACATTTGTGAAGACTATCTCAAGCCCAATGCTCCCCAAGCATTCTCAATTTGGCAAAGAACAAGAAGCTTGCAGGTGTCAAGCTTCATGCACTAGCCAAGGCAACCAAAAGTCCGAACTTATGGAAAGGACTAGTGCAATCCACTTATACACTTCAACACCCCCTCTCACGTGTGACGGAGAGAAGTCATCACGTGCAACCGGAAGAGAGCGACGGCGCGCGAAACTCACGTATGACTCAAGAGGCCAATACGTGGACACCGAGGGGTCAACAACAATTTTAGGATAAATTGCGAAAGTCAGGACTCGAACTCGAGACCTTAGGTTCTGATACCATGTCAAGCTTCATGCACTAGCCAACGCAACCAAAAGTTCGAACTTATGGAAAAGACTAGTGCAATCCACTTATACACTTCAACAGCAGGAAGGACGTGGAGCGGGCATTTGATGGGCTCCAGCAGAGGTTTGTAGTCTGATTCCCTGCTATGACCTGGTCGAAAGATCAGATGTGGGAAGTGATGAACTGTTGTGTGGTCCTTCACAACATGATCATTAAGGACGAGAGGAAGGACCTAGTGAGTTTGCTCGAGCAGAACGAGTCATACTATAGACAGGGACCTCTTGTCGAGCCTGATCACCAGGTGCCTCCAACTTGGGCTGCCTTCATCGCCATGCGCCAGGAGATCCGAGATCCGGCGGTGCATCAACAGCTACAGGATGATCTTGTTAAACACATATGGATACGCAGGGACAACACGTAGATGCCGAGCATGAACTGGCCGAACTAAGCCAAAATATGTTGTATTTTCACTGTAGGCCGAACTATGCTTAAAATTTCGCCGAACTAGCCCGAATAATGTTACGTATTCATATTATGCCGAACTATGCCGAAATCTGAACGAATTTGAGTCGAATTTGGGCGGAAAAGGGTGTCCCGAGAACTCAGCCTGGGAACGCGAGTGGGGAATTCGGCATTTCTATATCGAGAACGTGTTTCGTCCGGCCAAAGTTTAGTCCGAATTTCGCGCTGGGAGTTGAACTCCCAACGAGTGGGAACGTGCTCTTATGTTGTTGCGTTGTTATCTTTTTTTAGTGGGCTCTTGTCGTTTGTTGTTGAACTGATATCCTTTCTTGTTGACTTTTTTTTAAAAAATTTCTCGCGAGACACCCGGCTGACCGCCGCATGTAAATTTGTCTGTCGACTCTACCGCAGTGTACCGCAGCTGTGCAGGCATGCTGCTGTCAGCTCCTACATGCACAGACGGCCGCTGGCACAAAGCACGTGAGTTATTGTTGAGCCCGCTATTTGGCACGTTTTCATTGTTATCCATTGTTTGCCATGCAGATATCTTAACACGATTCTTTTCTATACAATGCAAGGAAAAACTCATCAATCTAAATTGGTTTTGCTAATTTTTAACTATAATGGAATAGTTTTTTTCCGAAAAACTCGTCAACGGATCACTTGGTTGGGCTGAACCATTAACCCGCTCCGACCAAACCGGTCAGACCGCATCGTTCCATCTCACTCTCTCATCTCCCTTGCGCTCTCTTGGTGCCATGGTCGCCACCGTCGTCCGCCGCTCCCAGCTCCAGCCACCTCCGCTACCGCCATCGGTCGCAATCGGCGCATCTCACGTCACTCTACCTTCCAGTCCAATTCGATTTCAGGATTGACCCATCTCTTGTCCGCGCCCCACCCTTCTCCTCGAAACAGTCTTTCGTCCACCTATATTAATATAGCAACCCACCGATCGAGGCCGCTGCTGGGTCAGATAGCACGAGGCCCAAAAGAAACAAAAAATTAAATGACAAAGACAAAAGAAGAGATAACAAAGCCAACAATAGTGACTCGACGAAAACGAGGATGACCCGTTACCACTGCGTCCTCCAGAGAATTTCCACCACGCTCCTAGCATTCCAAAGCATTGTGTACCATGATGCTGCCCGGATTGGCCCTAGGGTTTTCCTCGATACGCTATGAGAGATGGGGAAGAGATACACCCGACGCCCTTCGGGAAGGATGGCGACACCCGCAAGCGTCACCATGTCAGTGTCAAGACGACAAGGATTTCTCCCGACCCCTTAAAAAACCACACTCCCGGACGCTTTGAATTGCTCCACCAAGCTCGCGGCCACGAGCACACGCCACCACGGTCTTGCAGTCACCATCATTGTCTCATCGTGAACCATGTTGTGAGGCTGGTAAAACCAAAAAGTGGAAACTTCGGTGAGTGCCGATGGGACAGTAGCACGCGGGAGGGAACTGCCTCCACCGCCTTCTAGCGATAGCCGACCGGATGCAGCGACAAGGGCAAACCAGGACCTTCCTAGCCAGCATGGGCACGTGAAGGCCCACTGCCACATTGCAGTAAGGGTGCCACCGTCATATCCAACCCCGACACTAGTCCCTACTTCTCCGTCGACCGGTGAATCCACCACCACAGATACCCGCGCAAAGTAGTGTCGCCATCGTCCCCGTGCTCATTCGGGCATGCTGGACCGCCGTCGATCTAAGTTACACTAGCCGCTCGCAGGAGAGGCCCACAATGGTGCTCCGACGGTGCAACCGAGGAAGCCAGCTCCGGACCAGAACCGCCTGGTCTCACCCCGCCGAGGAGGGGGTGCAGGGGGAAGAAGCCATGGCAGGAGGGACGCCGACGATCACCGTATCTAGGCCCGCCTGGCCTGGATCTAGTGTCCTAGCCATAGCTAGGAGGCGGGTCGAGGCCACACCCCCGCAACAGCAGAACCCTACAGGCCTAGATCAGGCCCGGGTGGGCCTAGATCTAGGCCGTGCCGCCTTATCCGCCACCGAGTCTGCCGGCCGCTGCCTCACTACCTCGGCCACACGGCTCCTCCATCGCCACCAGCCCAGGAAGCAACCACCGCACCTCACCACCGACCGGCGGGGGAAAAGCTCCCGCCCACCCTTCTCTGGAGCTAGAGTTTTGGACTTTGGCGAGGTTGCTCGCCGGTGACACCTTATTGTGGTGCTCGTGTAGGCATGGCTTCTCCTAGTTCGGTGAAGACTTACTCGAGGCAGGGCTACCGCTGTCGCTCAGGCACTGCCTCACCATGCCGCTGCGGTTGCTCCTGGGGCGCCAAGTTATGTTTGCTCTCTCTGAACCCTCACTGGTTCTCTCTGTTAGTGATGCTTAGATGGATTTCCTTTTGGTTTTAGGGTTGTTCTTAGTATTTCCTTTTGGTTTTAGGGTTCATGTTCATGACACTTGTTAGCTTGTACTGTTATTGTTCTCCAGTCCTTAGTTTGCTAGTTCTTAGCATATACAAGTTCAGTTTCTGAACTTTGGTAGTAGACTGATTTTCTCTGAACTTTCTAGTTCAGTGTTGCTTACTGAACTTGTGCCGATCAGTGGTGACAGTGGATACTTCTATGAGTAATTCCTAATTAGTGAGTGTAGGAAAATGATTTAATTCTCTTGTAATTCCTTGCAGATACTGTATTGGCTTGTTTCTGACTCTCAATGGGAATGGGAGAGGAGAGAAGAGGCCAAGAGGAGTTCAGGTTTATAATAAGAGGGCAGGTGCGGAATTCAAACATAACGGCACAATTATTGTCCATAACAATGAATGTGTGATTTCGGATGAAAGATTTGTGTTTTCAACTAGGTTTAATATATTTGAGGGGTTTGTTCTTTCGAGATTATTAATATATCACATTGTTGGTACGTAAGGTGCTATAGTTCACTTCAGCAACTGGCCGAAGGTCGTAGACATCCGATGATGAGAATGTCAGCGAAACTTTGCTTGCGAGTGGGGAAACGCGGATAAGGACTTGACTGATTCACTGTAGTTAGTAAACTCAATGTTAAACAAGACGTTTGAGCAATAATGGAACCATATTTAAACGTCTCTTTCTGACCGCCAATTAATTTGACCATTTCAACATTCAGGGCCGTTGTACAGGCAACGTTTAATTTATCTACTTGCCATATTTTTTGGATTTCATTCTGCACGATCAAAGAATTTTTTGTGTGAGCTGTTTCTCATTATTTTTTGTTTTTCTTGGAGGTCGAGGTTAGTGGGGGTCCTCTGATCACAGGGTCAGATTGATCTGTTACAAAAATATAGATATAAGTTTGATTATGTTTCTATAAAAAAAGGCATGCTATTAATATTAAGGCAAACACACATGTGAAATTTGGTAAAAAAATACGACTACTTGTGACCTGTAGATAAATCACAAATTTTGTTATTGTGCAATTACAAAATACATGTTGAGAACAATGGAAACAAGCGTGGTGATCATAGAGAACCTTGAAACATGCTTTTGTTTCGCTTTATAAATAAAGTCACATCGGTTACAAAACTGATCACCAATAAAACAGGAGAGACCAAATTTGCCACCGAAGACATCAACATGAAGCTGAAAAGAACCGGGGCTCCACGACGATGTCCCAAGAGGGTAACGACGCACATGCTGCCGCCAACGAGACTGACGGTCAAGGATTTTTCTTTCGGAGCCCTATAACAGAGAAGGTAGCCGCAGTGACACCTACACGAGGGTAACGACACTCGCAGACATAGGGTGTTAAGTGAGATCTCACCAAAATCTCACTTCTTGTTTATTTGTTAAAATCTAGCATAATTTTTTTTCAAAATTTAAACTAAATTTTAACAAATGAACTAAGAGTACAAATTTAGTGGGATCGTGTTGACACCCTACGCAGCATCACCGCCATTGGTACCGAAGTGCACTAGCCTTTCGTCAGAAATAACCTTCAAGATCTTGCAGAACTACAACAAAACTTTCTCGTATAAATGTATTTATATTTACAAGTTACAACTAAACATGCTGGCGCTGTATCTTTTTCTGACGCTGTATCTATTAACAGATAAGCAGAACTACACACACCCTGACAAGCTACAACTAATTATTGCCATACACCTTGGCGGAGACCAACTTCGATGGCCGGTCGGCGGGCGGGCGCCCTACACCGGCAGCTCAACCTCGGCGCGGCAAAGCGGGCACGTGTCATGCGACGCCAGCCACATGTCGATGCACTCCACGTGGTACAGGTGCTTGCACAGGGGCAGCGTCCGCACCATCTCGCCCGGCTGCACCGCGCCGAGGCATACCGAGCACTGCGCGCCGTCGACGCCGCTACCGCTGTGCCTGGCAGACCTCGTGTACGCGAACTCCGCCGGTAGCTTGGCGAGGTCGACGCTGCCACCGCGACCTCCGGCGCCGGTCTCCGCCCCGGCGGCGGCGACCGGTGCTGCCCGGTTGCGGATATGGTAGCAGAAGAAGACGACGACGAGTAAGATCGCGGTGCCCGTGAGGCCAGCGCAGGTGTAGCTGAAGATCAGCGTCCCTTTGTTGAGGTGGTGTGGGTGCTCCGAGTTCGGCGAAGCCGTCGGTCCGAAGGAAGCCATGGATCGAGCTTGCATGCTGCTTCTGCTCCGAAGACTTCCGCCGGCTACGAGGGCCTTGTCGTACGGGAGATATGGGTGTAGTAGATGCATTGTACGGATGGCCACTGGATGCATTTTCTAGTGTTTGCCGACGGGAGAATGGTAATCGCAGCTGTCAGCAACTTAGCATTGACTTGTACTTGTGTGCTTGTACTGGCTAGCTTTTCAGCCTGGTACCGTGGTATGCATGATGAGCGACAGTGGTACAAATAATATCTGGAGATGCTGAAGGAGACACTTTGTCAACTCTCTTTTTTTCCCCACTTTGTCAACTCTCTACCCCCGCTAATTGTATAACAAACCACAATAATCCATCTAAAAGATGGTACTAGGAGTAGTAATAATCTAAAGCCTACAAGTGGTGCGCCCGGCCTAATCCAGGGGCTTTTGCACGAAACGACAAAGTGATTATTTATAACGCATGCACCGCGCACGAAAGACTAAATTTCAGTATACGTTGCACACCGGCCATCCTCCAACGGTGCGCCACATTCTCGATCCCCTCGTCCGCTGGGTCGTTTGAAACGCCGGAACCGCAGTTTTTGACACTGTTTTTTTTTTAGATCAGTTTTTGACACTGTTATTGTTATTGTTTCGACACTGTGTAGGGAAAGTGTTTTTTTTTTTTGCTCCTGAGCACCAGTGATCCCTTCGTTTAATTTTTTAAAAGTATTTATAACTTAAAAAAATCTACAATAAAATCTAGGTATAGTCAATGTTGTATCCTATAAGCATAAAATTCGCATCCTAAAATTCTTTGTATTATGAGCTACACAAAAATGACAAATCAGATAAAATTTAGAGATTAAAAATACGTATACTCAAATATACACTTATATTTTATTTGTGTAGCTCATAATACAAAGTATTTAAATTAATATTTTGCACGTTTGTGGGACAAATCATTGGCTATGTCCCTATTTTTTTCAGGATTTTTTTGAAGCTCAAACGTATGGTTTTCGATTTTTATGAAAAAACCAGGATTGGTGGTGACCATGTGCACCAAATCTTCACTCCACTATGTGCTTCTATAAATAAAAAGTAAAAAATCAGGTGGTTTTATTTACCCGGCAGTTTTGGCTTCAGCGAGAAGAAATAAACCCGTGGTAACAAGCTAAGCAAATTAAATGAATATTGCGAATTTTATAGTTAAAGATTCACTAGATCGAGGAAAGATTTGAGGCGCCGTCGGCACAGCGCCAAATTGTCATTGGCACGGGCTGTGCCGACGGTGACCGTCAGCGTAGCTCCCTCGGCGTACGCCCTGGTCGGCACAGCCCTTCCCCCTCGGCATAGCGTCTTTCAGCGGGCCCCGCGTGTCAGACAACGGCCATCTCCGATAACGGTCCAGCCTAGAGCTACGCCGACGGCCGACACATGAATGGAGCTACGTCGACGGTCAGGCAGTCGGCATATCCTAAAATAATTTTTTTATTTTTTTAAATTTTGAATTGTTTGACTCGTTAATCTCTCGCTTTAATTATTTTTAATACTATTTATACTTAATAATTGATTAAATTATAGTATTAGTCAAACTTTCCGGTCGGTCACCCGTCCTAACACTACTCCAACTCTAGCACGTTTAACTTCGTCGTTCCTTTAGAATCTCTTTCCGCAAAGCAATTTACACATTGTTGTCAATACTATGATATCAATCATATTAACTCTTATATCATCATGTCACATGGTTGTATTTTCTGAAATTACAAGCAATTATTTAAGTAAACAACAATGAATAAAAAATATTATTGAATTCAAATAAAAATATAATGATTTTATTTTTTGTATTTTTTATTTAATATAGAATAATTAATATCTTTAAATCTGTAAATCGGAATTCGGAAAATAATATGTCTAAAATGATTAAAAAAATGAGAGGAATCCAAATATGATATCAATATCAACTTATCATAAACTATGCCGTGATTCTTATCATAATTTCATTTGCCCATTTAAAACGGCACGTATAAAGATTCGTAGCTCGGGGCTGAGACTCGCTAAACTTAAAGTGGATCTCTGATGAAAAAGCATGTTTTGAACCTAAAATTGATTTTTATAAAAAATCACGAGCATCCGATCATGTACCTGTAGTTCATATCTGACCCACTTCCTGCCGATTCGGCATGAATTTGTCTTTTTCGCCAGGGATAAACGGAAAGGTTTGAGATCCCCTGATATGACATTATCCATATAAGGTGGTCTAGTATTTTTGAAAAATATAATGGTAGCATTTTGAATTAGCCATTTGGTGGTTGCTTCACAAAACGTCCGTTTTTTGCACTCAAAAAATGGAAAAACGCTTTTTGGTGCGACGAAAAGGAAAACCTCCTTCAAAAAAATTGTTCCCCATTTCATGATGCACATGTATGCACAATATAGACACATTATCATAAACTATGTCTTTATTCTAGCCATAACATTTGGTCATTTTACCCGAAAGCCAAGAAACCTCGAACGAGATAGGTCATTTTGTGAAGGTTTTTTGAGACATAATCAATATACCATGTTTGATATTTTTCCTTCTAACTATGTCACATAATATGACATCACGCGAAGGTTTCGCATTGTTTGGATCGTTTTTGAATTTCTAATGCCCGTTTTAAACTATCGTTAAACTTTGTCGAAGGGCGGGCATGAAGATTCTTAGCTCGGGGCTGAGACTCGCTAAACTTGAAGTGGATCTCTGATGAAACAACATATTGTGATTTTTATAAAAAATCATGAGCATCTGATCATTTACTTGTAGTTCATATCTGACCCACTTACTACCGATTCGGCAAGAATTTGTCTTTTTCACCAGGGATAGACAGAAAGGTTTGAGATCCCTCCGTTATGACATTATCCATATAAGATGGTCTAGTATTTTTGAAAAATATTATGGTAGCATTTTGAATTAGCCATTTGGTGATTGCTTCACAAAACCGTCTTTTTTTTGCACTCGGAAAATGGAAAACGGATTTTTGGTGCGACGAAAATAAAAACTTCCTCTGAAACATTGTTCGCCATCCCATGATACACACTTATGCACAATGTGGACACATTATCACAAACTATGCCTTCATTCTAGCCATAACATTAATCATTTGATCCGAAAGCCAAGAAACCTCGAACGAGATAGGTCATTTCGTGAAGGTTTTTTTAGATATAATCAATATACCAAGTTTAATATTTTTTCTTCTAACTATGTCATATAATATGACACCATGCGAAGATTTCGCATTGTTTGTATCGTTTTTGAATTTCTAATGCCCGTTTTAAACTATATATAATATTTTATGTTTCACTTAATTTTTTTTGTACAAATGTGTAATATTTGAGTGTAGATAGATAGATCTTATTTTTCTACAAATTTTGATATATTATTTGTATTTTTCTGAATTAGAATGATTTAGTTATGATTTTTCAAAAATTAATGAGGTAAAAGGAAAAAAAGTCTGGAGGCCTACGCTGACGGCCTAGCCGTCGTCACAGACCAAACAATTTTTTTCCAAAGAGCTGCGGCACAGCCTGGCTATCTAACGCCGTTTTCGTCCCCGTGTCTAAACTGGGACTACGCCGAGGGCTGTGCTGACGGGGAAGGGATGTACCTACGCCAGGGTCCCTCGGCACAATCCTTTCTACTATGTCGACGGCCACGCTACGCCGACGGCTACCCTCGACACAGTTATCTACGTTGACGGCCGGGCTGGTCGGCTGGCCGAGGGAGACAACTACGCCGACGGCCTAGCCGGCCGGCCGGCGGCGTCTCAGTTCTTTTCTGTAGTGATTATATTTCGGAGAGTAACTTGTAAGCTTGCAAATTGAGAACATTGGATACAAGAATGGTGATCTTGCAAACCCAGAACAAAACTATCTGGAATAAATGTATTTACAAGTTACAAATACATGTTGTACATTAACAGACAAGTAGAGCTAGCACATGTGACAAAGCTACAACTAACTAGCATGCGCCTTGCCGGAGATCAACTTCCATGGCCGGCCGGACTGGTTCCCTACACCGGCAGCTCCGTCGATGGCTGGCCGTCCTCCTCTGGCGGCTCGACCTCGGCGCGGCAAAGCGGGCACGTGTCGTGCGACGCCAGCCACATGTCGATGCACTCCACGTGGTACAGGTGCTTGCACGAGGGGAGCATCCGCACCATCTCGCCTCCCTGCACCGTGCCGAGGCACACGGAGCACTGCGCTCCGTCGCCGCGTCCGCTGTGCCTAGCAGACCGATTGTACGCGAACTCCGGAAGCTTGGCGAGGTCCACGCGGCGGCCGCGACGACCACCCGTGCCCGCCCCGGCGGCGGCCACCGGTGCTCGGTTGCGGATTTGGTAGCAGAAGAAGAAGAGGACGGAGAAGATCACGGCGCCCGTGAGGCCGACGCAGGTGTAGCTGAAGATCGCCGTGCCTTTGCCGGCGTTCCGCTGGTCCTCTGAGTTCGGCAGATTCCCCGGTCCGAACGACGCCATGGAGCTTTGCTTGCTTGCTCCTTCTGCGCCTTGGAAGGCTTCCTCGATCGTGTCTTAGGTAGAAGAACGAGGGACGCCTCCGACCGCAGGGAGTTATCATCATGCGAGATGTATAGTAATGATGATACGCTGGGCACTGGGCAATTGGTCCATTTTCTATTGTTGCGGGATGGGGGAGTTTTCGTTTAGGATTTGAGTAGAAGCAGCTTCCGAGTGCTATGCATGTCAGCATGCTGTGGGCGTTTACCGGCGCGGAAGCGACACTATACTTAGTTTAGAGAACGAAACACTTTGTCAACTCTCTGCACTCTAGCTGTACAAAATAACTATAAGAGCACCTCCGTTCGTTTCCCAGCACCAATTCCGACACTATTTAGTGACGGTAGGATGGAACATTGGAACAGCCAGTTTCTAATTCATGTTCAGAGGCCGAGTTTCCGGACATACCCGAATTTTGACGGCAGCAGTCTAAAAAAACTTAAAACATCGAAATAACAAATAAACTAGGCGATGCCGACGGACGCGCCGATCAAATGCCGAAGTGGCGGTAGAACGACGTGTAGTCGACGTCCTGGGTCTCATCGTCGTCGCTCGGGCGCTACAGTGGCTGGGAGTTGGCCTGACCGACGTCACCGCAGCGCCACGGCTACGATGAGGCCCTGATCTCATCTTCCTTGACGTCGAGGACGATGAATGGCACGCCTTGATAGGCACGCTGCCGGCGAACGCCGCGCGTGGCCTGACGCTCGGCCTACTTGTGCAGACGTCGGAGGCGTTCGGCCTCGTCCCGCTCCCAGTCTGCCCTGGACCAGGCGCACGCATCGGGGGCATGCATTGGCGGCACGTCTTTGATGGAGCGCTCCAGCGCCATCTTCAAGACGAAGGCGTCCTCGTCGACGGAGACAGCCCAGTCCGCCGGCTCGACCTTCTGCGTGCGCAGCTTTGGCCTCGCCAGCCAAAGATGGCCACTCGGCGACGACGGTTTGCGTTGCTCATTGATGACGAGGCCACAAGAGCGCGTCCGCGACGGTGAGCGCACTGGCGATTCAACCTCTCGCTTCACCGGGCGGAGTGGCGCCGTGGTGCGTGGCGACTGTGCTGGCGCCGAACCAGATGAGCGTGACGCCGACGCCGAGGACGAGGAAGAAACGCCCCCATCCTTCTCGACAGCCAGTTGGCCGCCGAGCGGTGCCGGGCGGCCAACGGCGGCGAACATGGAGGATAGCCCAGCCTTAGGCTATCCCCCGCGCTGATGCACCACCTGCGGCGTTGTTCCGCGTCGGCGGCGGGCCTCCTCCCTCGTTCGCGTATAGTTGCTGGTTTCGGTGCTCGACGAAGAAGTTCTCCCAGTAGATGAGGTTGCCGGGGTCCTCAGCGAGCTCCGGATATTCTATGGCGACGATGGCTGCTTGGATATCCTCGATGAGCTCGTGCCCCTCCGACACCGGAGGCACGGACACGTCGCCCGCGCTGAGCTTCCAGGTCGGCAGGCACCAGAAGTCTGGCGGCGCTGGATAGCCGATATCATGGAGCAGTCGTGCCTCCCACGGCTACAGAGAGTGTCGCCCGAAGTTGTTCGCCGTCGCAGGATCGCTGAGGTAGCGCTCGGCCATTGCTGCCGCCAAACTGTCCTTCTCTTCGCCAGGGGAATTTGGCGGTTGGGGAATGGAGGTGGAGGAGCCTGTGTGCTTTGGGAGACTGCGAACGCCGACATTTATAGCCAAAAGAGGAAAGAGCGGCGAAGGTGGGGGAGGGGGTTTAGCGGCGTCGGTGGGAAAAGTGGAAACGACGGGAAGGTAGGCTGGCGGTGGCGCGCCATTACGGCATCGCGTGGCTGACGAGTCGGGCGGTCCGTCGAGGGAGCCGAGGCGATGAGATAAGGATGACTCGGTTTCACACACTGACATGACAGGGCCACAAACACGGTTTTTTTGTGCCAATTTCGCTTCATCCGGCATTCTTAGTCGGTTTTCAACGTCCCAGGTTCGGACTGGGAATCCTGGATGTAAAATAGACCAAATGTAATAAAAACTGGACGCCTAGTAACACGGCTGGACAAATTTTTGCTTTGCAGATAAAAAAATCGGTATGAAAAGGCGCCGCTCGGAATACCAACGGAGATGCTCTAATGCCCCTAATCGACACGACGATTTTGCGCGGAAGACGAGAGAGCACCGCGGTACAAATGTCACAGCGTACACGTTGGCAATAGACACAAACCGAACTCCGGTTGCCATGGTTGTTTGGATTGTTAAGTTTAAAAAATGTCACTTTATTTCAGAAGTAGTAGAATTGCAGGTAGGACTACAAAGTTCAGGATTTCATTATAGAATCCGAAAATAAAGTAAGTCTCTTTTTAAAATCTAGACATCTAGTTATCCACCTCTCCACGTATCCATGCTTTCCTTTTATCGATAATTTCATTTGGATAGGCTAATAGGCTATATTTAATTCGACTCGTTCTTTAAAATATACTCCCTCTGTTTCAAATTACTCTGCACGCACGCTTATCTAGATGGGCTAGTATTCTCTTATTTTTTGTTCAAAAAAATTCCGAGATTTTTAAAATAGCTAGTACACATTTCATACTATCTAGTTCAAAAAATTTAGGATTTTTTTGGATAAAAAATGAGGAAATACTAGCCCACCTAGATAAGAGTGCGCGCGGAGTAATTTGAAACAGAGGGAGTAGCTGTTACTACTAATTAAAACAAAGAGAGTACATGTGGACATTCCATGTTCACATAGAAAGTTTTTCGGATGAACCAAAAAAAAGTGGCATATGTAAAACCTAGTCAAAAAGATGACTCGTGATTAGTTACATTTGAATTGTCTTTTTACAACGACAATAAAATTTGTTATGTATTTTCTAAACTTTAGTATGCGAACCATACACATGCAAAAAGTAATTCATAAATTTTAAACGTAGCAAACAGACCCGTGCGATTGCAACGGGAGAGAATAAGCATGTCTTCCATGCATCGATGGTATGCTCCGCGGTTAGGGATTGCCACTAACTTCGCTTCCCACCGCTTTAGCTAGGCCACCCTTACACGTGACATGTAATTACCGCATGATGTAGGTCATAATATACATGTTAATCTTTGATGTTGCCTGTCTGCTATAACACCAACATATGACATATTATAATCTTGCTAGCAAAATAAAATGAGCCGAAACATAAATAAATAGGACTAACAGTTTATAATTGTTCAATAGATCATTTTCCGAACCATGGAGTCCTGAACTTGAATTGAGACTCCTGCTACAGGTTCAGTGCCATGCGATGGCTAATTTTACCATGCAAAAGTAAACATGTAAAAAACTCTATCAAGAGGCAAATTATTATGATAACTCTTTTCAGAGAGCATGTACCTGAATTACGACATTAGTAAACCAACCATGCATAACACTCATTATGCCCAAATATTTTTATGCACAAGCATGCACACCACTGAGTACAGTGTCCTTTGTGAGAGAAAGAATCCTTGATAAGAATTGAATATGACATGTACGAATATGTTAAAAAAGCAATCAGTCTCTCCTTTTTTCTGCACTATCAATGGATCGAATTGTACTCCTAAAACATTGTCAATATCATGCAATTACCCGAAGCTCCAAGCTGAACATGAATAATATCTTTCTTTCAAATGATCCTACCTAGATTGAAATCAAGGACAAGGGACAAAGGGTAAGCAACAAATGCTTACACGATTTAGCATTAGGGTCTCGATAGTTTTATACTTCCTCTAATCCAAATTAATTGAATCAGATTTGTGTATATTCATATGTATCTAAACATATTTTAATGCTAGATACATTCAAATCTAGACAAATCTAATCAATTAATTTGGAAACAAAAACCTTGGACCAAAATTTGTACTGCAGGCATATTCTTAATCTTCTCTGTGAGTTTTTGTAGTTTTCTTTTAATAAATTGAAGCAGCGTTGCTGCTTTTGTCCAAAAATAAATATTGCAAGCACGCTTGATGAAGGTCACGAGGGCATTGGCTGATGGGTTAACACCTCTCGGCTAGGTGTGGAATCGAGCCGAGCCGAGCCGGCTCTCAGCTCG
Source organism: Avena insularis (assembly GCA_023614405.1). Lineage (NCBI taxonomy): Eukaryota > Viridiplantae > Streptophyta > Magnoliopsida > Poales > Poaceae > Avena > Avena insularis. Next base: position 407,963,932 of record CM042697.1, read on the forward strand.
AGCAGGCTCGTCAAATTTCGAACAGAGCTAGGCTCGTCTTGGTGCTGAATTTTTCCTGAAAAGCAGGCTCATGGCCCGGCTCGACAAGTTTCTGGCTCGGCTCAGGAGGCTCGTGAGCCGGCCACCACATCCCAGTGTCCCAGCCAAAATAAGGTCGAGCGAACTCATCCATCCCCGACATCGTCCCTCTCTGCTAGATCGCACGGGTCAGCGCCGGCCGCCACCACCTACACGCACCTGACCACCGCCCCATCTCGTGTTCACATGGATCCCCCTAACCCCTGCTACTGCCATACATGTTCTCATCTATCGCCTGCTCCACCCGGTCCCCTTAGGTGCTCATAGAGCCGAGCGCCTAGCTACAGTTAGCCCGCACCGGCGCCGGCTACTCGCCTCCTCCTGCTCCTCTTTGGCTCTAACCCTAGCTGCTTCTTGAAGGATATGAGAAATTACTTGGTAATTACTTCCGAATTTCATTTTCCCCATCTGCTCCTTGATGTAGTATGTGATCCTGAGTAGTGTCGATTCATGAATTTGTACTATGAGAGAAGAAAGTTCATACGGGAAGCTTAATAGGTCATGGCTGACAGGATCAAGAGGAATATCGTTCAGGATATTACTTATATGAAAGAATCAGTGAGAGGATTAAATTCGGGAGAGAGCTGATTTTCCCCTTAAGGCCACCCGAGAGCGAGCCAACACTTTACGATTGATGGGTCTCGGCCAAGCGCGTCGCCCCCAAACCCATGCGCAAAGGCTTAGCCTCGGCCACTCTCCTGGTGGCTTGGATGATATGGAAGCAACACAATGCCTGCCTCTTCGACAAGGAACGCCCTTTGGTCCCCCAGCTCAATGCTAGAATCCGGGACAAAACGGTGCTTTGGGCAAGAGCCGGTGCACTCGGTCTTCGAGTGATCATCCCCACAGATTGGGATGTCCACTGATCCCGTGTACCCCGTGTTGTAATAAGGGAGCTTTCCAAACTATGTAATCCCACCGGCTCGGTGTTCCAAACTATGTAATCCCACCGGCTCGGTGGATTGTACTTATAACTCTTCTGTGCAATGAAAAGAAACGCAATGTCATTGCGTTTTCCCGAAAAATCTGATTTGCTGAACAAGGAAGAAGAACAATATTTTTTCTAGTGAGATCAGAGGCGTGGACAATATGTCTTGCGGCTTGCCTCTATAGCTTTGCAGGGCCAGAAATGGCAGGCTCTTTACGCCAACAACACATAGTGAATGGCTACCGTCTCACATGGTCTAGCATCAGACCTAACTAGCAGACAAATGATGAACCCATATGGCATCGTTGTGACCAAAAGTAGATCAAAGTAATGATTGATGACACACTACATTATAACATGCCACTGAGTTGCCTTTATAGATTGCCAACTATTAATTATGATTGTAGAATTATTAGATTTTGAGTAAAGGTCATGGAGTATTATAGTTAGTGTGTTTGAGTGCCATTGTTACTATGAAATGTTATATTTTTTAGCAAAGGTTATAGCAAAAAAATTATTACATCGAGCCTTCGAGTCGGCTTGCAAACTTCGTCGAGCGGGCTTGTCGAGCCTCGAGCCTTCGTCGAAAGGTTTAGGCTTGGCTTATCCGACCTCTGAGCCGAGTCGAGCCCGAGCCGAGCCTCGAGCTTCAAGTCCACCCCTACTCTCGGTTGCGTGGGACGAATACTTGGTCACGACGGCATGGAAATTTGAGCAAATTGAAGATGCGATACCTTAAAGAACGGCAGGAAAATCAGCACGTGCTACTACCGGATAGCTCAAGCGGAATACCAATCTTGCTGGGTCCGACATGGGCCATGCCACCTCTACCTTTCCTGCTTCAGACCAAGGGCGACGAGGGGCACCACATCCTGTGCATCGTACTCATTTTTGCTAGTCGTTCATGTCGCCTCTAACCTGGGATATGTGTCGCCAACGGGGAATGCGAGAGAGCGCCAGACTTCCTGCCCTGCCTAGAGCAGGAGAACAACTATGGGCGTGTTTGATTGCTCATGCCTTTTACTCGCACCTGGAGATCATGGCTTCACGAAAGCTGCACGTGGCAATGCAACCTTCCGTGCCAAAAGGTCCACTCGTTTGATTCCTTATATTCTCATTTCCCTAGGGGTTGAGAAGCTAAGCCCTAGTCGTTTGGTTTTATGCATTCATGGATTTCAGCAAAATGATGCTTGTTTGGAGAGCTGCATTGTCCATGCCAGGATTACCTCCAGGCTAGTAAGGTGAGCTTACCCAATATCATCAAGCAAAGAGAACAAAGTTCAGAGAAGTTCAATTCAGAGAAGTACTAGCTTATACTAACACATATTCGACATAATAAGTTGTGGCATGTGTGCTGCAGCACAAGTTAATGAGCAACTACCCGTGCTACAACACTAGTTCATCATATACGGAGGGGTTATAACTGAATACCACCTTCCAAAATATACAGACAAAAGTTCAGGGGTCACCACAATCATAATTCATCAGCCTAGCTACTCCCAGAATACACATCACAACCATCATCACTAACACCAGCACATCATCACTACTACGAGCACATCCTCGAACAGCTTCTCAGAGGTAGTGCTTGTTCAGGAAGGCTGTCAACCAGTTCAATCTGCGCTCAGGGGTCATGGCAACATACCTGCTCGCCTGTCCGCTGTTCTCCATCAGGTGGGCAAGAGCACGGTGTATCGGGTCATAGAGACGAGCGCAACTGGAATGCGAGCACCGTAGATGATCTTCATATGAGCATCGTTCTCAATGAGCTTGTTGATCATCTCGGCGTCCGATGGTTGAGCCTACATGAGAATCACAGTTAGTTCATGACATGTAGTTCATATGTGAGCATTACAAGAACTGATGCAAGTGCAAATATATCATATCTTGATGTGCTCATAGTAAGCTTCATCGTCCATCATGATGGAAGAGGTCTCCTCAACCCAGCGCACGTTCTCAAGCCTCCTGAGCTTCACCACCCTAATCCAGCGCACTCTCCAGTGCCTCATGTGGTTGTACACATAGTTCGCATGTCCGGCCACAGAACTTGAAGACATCCTCTACAACCAAGCACATGTCCGCATGTATGAATCCTGCACTACTGAACCCCCTTTCTCGATCAACTAGACCACCCGATTCAGGACGAAGGTAGACAGAGATGCTGGCCATGACATGACAATCCTATGGCAGAGGAAACACAGAGGTTGTAGACATATCAGGGGACACAACCTTCTCCTATGGCATCACGGATAATAATGTGTTCAGTTCTACGGAAAAACTCTACTTATACCACTAATCCTACCTACATCACATGGCAATCCTCAGATAACAACATGCTCAGGTCCATATCTAGAACACAAGCTCACAGCTTAGGACTGTGAGATAGTACATGGCAATAGATCTAAGCTGTGAGAGCTAGTGTTAGATGTTTCTTACCACGATTATGATCTCGCCTGACGAGGACAACATGTCCGATATAGCCGAGGAGGAAGACTTGCCGGAGACAACCTAGACCCGCCGGAGTAGGAGGCGCTGCTTACCTGCTCGTCGGTGAGGAAGGGGATTTGGAGGGAGAGCTCAAAATTGGAAGAAATGGAGGCGGGGATTTTGGAGCCGGCGGAGGGGCGGTGTAAATAGGCGCGACGAATCGGCGGGCGGTAACCCCAATCTCTCCTGCCGGATTCCGCGAGCTCCCACCATCCCGACCTTGCACGAGTGCGATCAGCTTCTTCCCCCGCGAGCGCGAGAAGAAGTTGGCTTCGTGGAAACGCCCGATTTCAGCGTTCCTCCAGGGACTAGCTAAGGGTCGCTTTAAGAATCGTGCGATGCAAAGATTCCATCCGTCGTGTGGAACCAAATGCCCTTATTTCTTCCCACCTCGTGCGAGAAACGAGGGTCAGGGCAACCAAACACGCCCATATGAACAGCCACAGGAGGGCACCCGGGCGGGTCCTGTTGTTAGGGGGAACGGTTTTCCGGAGGAGGGCTGTGGCTCCGACGGCCGCAGATCGAGGGCAGACCGGAGACGGGTGGCGGCGGTGTCTTCTGTTCGGGAGGAGGAAGCAAAGTAGGGGAGAAGAAAAGGAAATGATCTGGGGAGGTAACCTTCTTTATTTGACTTATGGATGGTATCATGGGTAATATCCCTGAAACGGATAGGAGCAAAATGGTCTAAAAAATGTTAGACCGTATATGTTCTCATTACAATAAGCGATGCGAGGCCAAGTGGATTTCCGGGTAGGTGAACTGCGTGTCATAGGGATATTGGACATTTTATGTCTGCGCCTAATTAATATGAACCTAATTTTGAAGAGACAGAGGGGTACTCCGAATCGATGGCTCACGAAGTCTTCATTTTAACCGGCGATTAGCTCTGTTTAGACAGGAACGTTACCGCTGTCAAGGCGGGGTTCAGGCATTAAGCCGGAGGACCGCCTCTCTGTCCAAATCTGGACTCTGGAGAGACTCAAGAGTCGGGGGCACTGCACTCAGGCACGCACCACTGAACGTATGCTCTCCAACTCCTTTCACCTCCGCTCGTCGATTCTCTCTTTATTCTTCCCTCCCCGCCAATTTTCTTCCGATCTTTCTCTTCCCTCATTCTCGGACCGTCCCAAATCTTGCCCCGACCTGCGGATTTACAGCTCATATTTGGTTGTTCATTTTTCGCTGGTGCAGCTTCGATGCAGATAACCTGTTCGACGAAACGCGTCTGAACTCTGAGCCCATGGCGGAGGCGTCGGACAACCAGAGAGTGGTATCTGCGCGCGTTTCCCGCCCGGCAGACAGGATCGGCGCCCTCCCCGATGACGTCCTCCGCCGTGTCCTATCCCAGCTGAGCTCACGGGAAGCCGTGCACACATGCTTGCTGGCGCGGCGCTGGCGCGACCTCTGGCGGTCGGTGCCCATCATCGACGTGTCTTTTGAGGAGTTTGAAGACAGGGCTGCTGAAGACAACTTTGAGCGTGAGGTGATGTTCAAGAAGTTTGTCAACCGTTTCCTGATGCTCCGTAACCCCGTTGGTCTGGACGAGTTCCGGCTCGAGTACAGCTTGACAGTCGGCACTGAGGACCTCAACGCCAGCTCTGCCGATGCGAACCTGTGGATATCCCATGTGTTACAGTGGAATGCTCGGGCTGTCAAGGTTGTCAATCGGGACAACCCATTGGAGCTCGTTCCTGCTGTATTCAGTTCAAGCTTCTTGAAGAGGCTGGATATTTCCAGTGCTACATTGGTCCCTGGTTTCTTCAATCGGCTCCAAATGGGCTGCACAGCATTGGAATATCTCTTCCTACATGACTGTGTCATCGAGGACCTTGATATTTTCTCCAGCACACTGAAGGTTTTGATCCTCTCTCTTGAAATTAGGTTCTCATTTGATGACGATGACCAGGCTTCTATTTCCGCTCCAAGTCTCATTTCTCTCTCCATCAAGCATGGTCTTTCGGGGGCCAGACTGCCTATACTAAACAACATGCAATCACTAAAGACTGCGTCAGTATTGCTTTCCGGAGATATCAGAGCTTGTGATGCTGATGGTATCAGGCAGTTTCTCAGGGGCCTCTCTCATGTTACAAGTTTGGACTTCTGTTATGCAGATACAAAGGTATGGTTATTGAGTTCACGTCACTATCAGTGATGCCTCCTTTTTCCAGTAAACCACTCTATCACATCTATATACAGATATTTTTCTCTTTGTTTTGCCATGACTCTTAACAACTATACTAGATGAGTGATTACCTAGCATAAATGCAAACCAAACCTCCTGACAGGATCAACAGACTGATGACCAAAATATCTTGGTTGGAGGATCGATTTCATAATAAAGCTCGAGCATTTCCTAATTATTCTTAGTGCAATAGCTGGGTTATATTGTAGCTTCCATTACCATCAAAAAGATATGGAAAATAGAAGGCATCATACCAGTGCAAAGTGCTTCAGCAATTGTTATCACTCACAGCCATTGCAAACAGATTTGACCAATCGAACAGTTTCTCATGGGAAGTAACTATGGCATTTTTTAGCATATTCTCCATATAATGGTTCTTCTCTCTAGGAAAATAATAAGTATATGATTGCTTAATATGTGGTATATTTGGTTAACGTAATTTATGTTTGTGCTTCCTTTTATTCATATCCAATGCGCTGTAAAGATATAGCTCTAAACTTTTCAGTGTGCACTCAATCAGACACAGTAGTTATGCAGTGTTAGATCCATCCTGATATTTTGGCAAGTTTGGCTGAATCATAAAGAATATGGCATGAGTTTTATGTTGCGTCCTAAGTCCTAACCCTTTGAATGATGCGCAGCTGACGATGGAAAAGAATTTCTGCTGGTGTCCGACATTCTGCAATCTTATAAACCTGACTCTCGATACTTGGTGTGTCAATGCGGACTTCTATGCACTGATAGTCTTCCTTCAGAATTCACCTAGTCTGAAGAAGCTAAATCTCAAACTAGAACAGGTATATGGTCTTCGCCGCATTATGTATCCTTAAGTAAAATGTTGATGCATGTATCGATAAAACCTGTTTCTTTTTCCTTCTAGGGGAGTGTGTCTGCAATCTCTGGTGAGTTGGAAGACAGATCATTTACATGTGAGCAGCTTGAGATTGTTGAAATCATATGTTCAGAGACAAGTGAGCTGCTACCCAGGGTGACTCGGTTTTTGCGTGATAGTGGCATAAGGCTTGATCAGATACATACCAGTCACGAGAACTAAGTCCGCTGCAAGGCATCCTGTCATTCACCTCACAGACAAACATGATGTCCTCTTGGATCTACATTGGTTCGCTCTGGTTTAGCTGGAAGTAACATGCCATGCATGTTGTTTGCCCTTGTCTTTTGTCATATAATAGAATCACCGTAAATTTTCTGAAGGATTTTGTGCTGACGGCGAGCCAGAAGAAACTTAGATGACATCTCCTATACGGTGCCAAATAAAAAGTACTCCGGGAAAACGTTAATCAAGCATTAGACAGACATGCATGATTGCTCGTTCTTATTGGATCTGGGATTGCCCCAACGACGCTTCTTTTCTTGAAACTATTATGTTTATATCATTTGGATTTTAGCTTTTGTATGGATGGATGATGTTATCCGCACCACTGCAGAAAACATGACATTGCCTTTTTGTTGTTTTTGGAACAACCATGTTACCTGTCATGTCATCTCTGTTGAAATTCCTGTTGGATCTTTATACCTTTTATTATCATGCTATAAATCTTGTATGATCTCTGTTAACCTTACATTAAATTGCACTTCATTTGTAAAGAATTTCGCACATTCACATATAGTAAAACAAGGTCAACCGTACACGTTTACAAGAAATACAAGCCTCCCAATTTCAGTTCACACAAAACATATGAGTATATATTTCTGGTGCACAGCATATGACAACATGAAGTGCTTAACATAATTGCTCCTACACTTCATGTAAAAAATAGTTTTGCTTGGAGAGACGACGCTGAGAATAGTCTACTTTGGGAGGGCGTTGCAACATCGTACTATTGTTTCCCAACTCGATCTGGCTTCTCAAAACAACAAAACTTTTCGTTAAATAGCCTGAATCCCGCACAGTTCGTCGCGGTACTTCTCCATGTTGGCGCCAAGCTTCTGCTTCAGCGTCTCGAAGGCCAGAAGCGCCAGCATGCTACCTCTTCCAGCGGGCTTCGACCTCCAGTCCCCTTCGTTGGGCAGCACGACGGCGAGCTGCTTCGCGATGTCGACCAGTGAGCCCACGCAGCTCCTGTCGTGCTCCCTCGCCAGCCTCTTCACGTCGTACACGGACGGCGACCCGAAAAGCTTGCGCACCATACCCATGAAGGTGTCGACGTCGGCCGGCAGCGTCTCGCCGAACATCATGCTCACGAAGTAGGCGACGTGGTAAGCGCCGGTGAACGTCGCCCACGATGGCCGGGCTCTGAACAGGCCGGACTCTCGCAGCAGCCAGCGGAGCCTGAACCCGTCGATGCCAGCCCAGCGGAGCCGGATGAACTCGACGCCGCAGCCGACGAGGTAGGAGATGGACTTGGGGTCTCTCGCTTCGTGCGGAGAGGCGATGTCGAACCCGCGCAGGTTGAACTCCCACGCGAAGCGCCGGCCGTCGTCGGTGCGGATGGCGATGCCCACCTGGAGCGGCCTGAGCAGGGCGACGTTGGCCCGGATGACCTGGTATCGCTCCTCGGCGGTGAGCTTGTAGTTTTTCCGGCCATCGCCGCGGACCACGCAGCCGGGGTACTGGATGTTTAGCGCGACGTGCGTGGCGCGCGGCGCCACTTGGTGGAAGACGGCCGACTCGGCGGCGAAGTTGTTGGCCCACACCGAACGGACGGCGCCGTCCATGCTGCAGACGACGGCGACGGGAGTTTGCTGAGCGGCGGCGCCCTTTTCTCCGAGTACGATCCGTGCGCGAAGGGGCCTCTGCCTGCTTCACGTTCTGCTGGACTTGCTCCGGAGGCATAGGGAGACCAGCTTTATGAGTGCAGAACTGTGGGTCGTGGTTAAGCCTTCTCTAATTCGGATTCGGCTTTCGCTTTTCTACTTCTTTTCCAATCCCGAATTCTGGATTTGCTTGGGAGCTTGAAGGATCCTAACGTTAATCCCCTCGCCTGGACGCCGAATCCTTACCGAACTGGTTTTCTAATCCAACCCCAACGTTAAGGAATAGAGCATCCCAAAGCGGGCATAAATCAGACGTAATCGGTTCAATTCGGTCTGTTTGTGGTGTGTCCACGGTTCGGCCATGTCCGCGAGCCCACAAGGGGCAGCGCATTTTTTCTTCAAATTTAATTGAAATTAAACATAATGTACATATAGCTGAAAAAGGGCAAAAAACTTAGAAAAAACAGCAAGTTTTAACTGCGTCGGCCATATGGCCTACTCGTCATCTTCGTCCTCCGCTAGGTCGATCCACACTGGCTATGGCCATGACCATTGTGGGTATGGGCGGAAGGGGCGCCATCTGCGAAGGAGGCGTGTACTGCGGCAGAGGAGGCACGTGCTGGGGAGGTGCGTACTGGATCGGCGACAGGTAGTGGGGCGGCGGTGGCGGATACTAGGTGGCCGGGGCTCGGACCTCCATCGCGGATGTGTGGAGGGGATGGAATTTCCCATCCTAGAGCCTCTCCTCCGCGAGTGTCGCGTCTTCTCCGATTCGCGCAGGACACGGGCGAGGGCCTCCTTTGGGCCGAGGTCGGGCGGCATGATTTTCGCCACCACCTCCCCCAGGACCGGTGGCGGCTCGTCCTGGGGCTCATGCTTCACCTCTTCCTCGTCCTCTTCCCAATCATAGCCGGAGGAGTCGTCTCCGTCGCTACCGCTGTCGACGTCCGACATATCCTCGGGCTTGACCTCCAGGTGGATGTCGCCGAGGAAGGTGCTTCGCGGGCGGAAGTTGTTCTCTCACCGGAGGAATTCCACCCAGATGGTACACATGGTCTCGACGGCGGACCGGTCTTATCATCCGTCGATGACCCTCAATCTCAATGTCCAGGCACGGCCCTTCTGGTGGGACGGGCGGCACTGTAATCCTGCCACGGTTCATATGCCACCCGTGCGGGAGGTGCACGTCCCTATGCTCCACCGGGGTTCCTGCTACCACAAGTAGCCGTCCGACACCTGGACGTAGTGTCGGTTCCATCACTCGCTGCGGAGAACCCGACGTCTCCCGGGTGGTTGCGCCGGCGCTAGCTGCGCGATGAAACCGTGGGTACTATAAAAGAACTCAAGGAAAAACAATGTAAGAAACCAAAATTGATCGACTTCCCATCTGCCTCCCTCGTCGCCCCCGCGTACGAGATACTCTGCCTCCCTCGTCGCCCCCGCGTGGCGACAGGGGGACCCTAGATCGGGGCACCGCCGCCACCTCCCCCTCCCTTCCCCTCCCTCGCTGCTGCCAGGAGGGCGCGGTGGGGCGAAGCCCGGCCGACACCGGCGGCGGCGGGGCCTCCTCGTCTCCTTCCCTAGGGTTGCTCGCGCGGGGTGGAACCTATGGGCTTGGACGTGGCTCTGGCGCTGGGAGCTTCGGCGACGACGCGGGGCTTGCCCTACTGTGGGTCATGGCGGGCGGTGCAAGGCAAGGGGTTGGCACACCGTGCTTCGGGGATGGCGGGCGACGGCGACCAGCGGCCTAGGCGGTCGGCGGTGGGAGGTCGTAGGCAGGGGCGGCACTGTCCTCCTGGCCTCAGCCTCCGGATGGTGATGGCAGGAGCGTGTCGAGTCCGATCTCGACCGTTTCCTGTCAGATCTGTTGCAGCCGGCAGCGGGATGGCTTCTGGGTTCGTCCGACTTCACGAGGTCACCTAGGGCTGCCAGCCCGGGCATGGTGGTGGTGGCCTTTCTCCCCCGTCGGAGTTGGTCGGCCAGTCGAATAAAGGTGGATCGGCCTAGGGCCCCTCTTGTGTGGAGATGATCACCTTCCTAAGGATGGTTCTTGATTTGGCCGGAGTGGGGAGTTCCAGAAGGATCCGCCGGCGAATGTACTAGCGCTTCTATGCCTGCAGTTCGCTGGATCGGATGGTATTCGGTCATGTGCATCCATGTTTTATTCCGACCGTTTGGTTGGGAGGAGGCGCGCTAAGCTCATTCTTGTTGCCACCAGGCGACTGTCGATCCATGGTGAAGTCAGAGGTGGAGAATTCATGAAGGTCAGGTTTGGAGATCTATCTATGGAGGTTTGAGTCGCCATACAGTTGAGGGACTTGCTTGGTGTTCTGGGCTAAACAGCAGCCGTATGTAAGTGGGGGCGGAAACACAGGTGAATTTCAGAATCTTACCTTTCAGGGTGAAAACCCAAGGTCTGGCCTTAGCTGGTTGTGCCTAGCAATGGCCTTGTTGAAGGCATTGTTTTGAGAGTGAGGATTATCTTCAGGGTGAAAATCTAGATCTTTGATCGGGCGATGACGGCGCTTGTGCACTGTTCCCTTCTTGGAGGCGTCGATTTTGAAGAGCCTGAAGTTCAGGTGTTGTATTGGTGGTGACATGGTTATACCCTACGGGTACACAACCTTAGCATACCTAGTCCAGTCCAAGGAAGGCCCACAAGAATATGCGTGGCCCATGAAGATTTTCGGGTGGCCCAAGCCCATGACGTCTTTGGATCCTTGGAGAACAAGACTAGAGTAGATAGAATATTCGAAGGGGTAAACCCTAAAACCTGTAACCGACTCGGTCTGTGCCCGTGACCTGCCTACTTCTATATAAAGGCTAGGAGGGCACGACGAGGAGGGCACTTCATACCACCGCATACACACCTCCACGCCAGATTGCATCTACGCACCCCTGTAACTTTCGGTTCCGCCGTAATCAAGAGCAGACAAGTAGGAGTAGGGTTTTCCCTCCGGGGGCCTGAACCTGGGTAAACCTCGTGTCCCCGTGTTACTTGTTTGCTAACCGTTCCGCGATCTCCAGCATCCCCATCTTCTCCAAAACCCAAGCTCATAACAATGGGCATTGACGAGATTAAACCTCGTCAATTGGCGCCCTCTGTGGGAACTGGGGACGCTGATTGTGTGATCGTAACGGTCCCAACCAAGGCGATCTACAACTCCGCGGCGACGGAAAGTCATCTCCTCTTCGGCGCTTTTGACTTCACCGCCCACTCGCCAGCCACCCTGAAGGACTTCGAGCCCGTTGGCGACGGGCTCGAGATCCTGTTCGGGAGCTTCTGCTTCCAGGTGGGGCAGACCTGCACTCTCCGTCTCCCAGAGCGGGTGCCCCTGCCATCGATCAGGACCGCTTCGTGGGATCCACACCCCGTGCTACGCACATCGCCATCGACAGATGAGTCCTATGACAGCAGCAGCTGCAACTCAGATCTGTGTGATCCACCATCGGAGGAAGGGACCTACGGTTCCGGATCCGAAAGCTGCGGCAGCAGCGATCCAATCTACGAGCGCTACCAATGCGTCGTAGTCATCCAGAGCGACGTGGATCAGGAGCACAACCCGCCACCCAACCCGCAGGGTAGAAATGGCGAGAACAGGAGAAACCAGTCCTCCCGCCCAATGAGGAGGACACCGATCCCAATTGGATCATCCACCTCAGCGAGGAAGGATGGGCTCAAGCACGTGAAGCCGTGGCAGGCAACAAGATCCTGCCTGTAGGTGCCTCACGGGATCTACTGATGGCGTACCACCTGCTCCTAGTCGAAGAGCACAAGAAGCAGGTGAAGATGCAAGAAGTGCTTGACAAGCGCAAGCAAGTGGCCTCAAAGTCCAGCGCGCGACGAGCTGCCCTCTCCGCCATGGCGGGCTCCAGCTCGCACGACAACCATGTCAACAAGCACCATTCTCGCACGGAGAACATGGACCCCAAGGCACGTCGCAAGGTGACTCGGACCCTCAACACGTCTTTCATGGAGGTGGATGCCGACGACAATGTCATCCCGAAGACACCGCAAGCTGCGATCATGGCAGCCACCACATACCTTGCGTCCCATCCACCTTCGGTGGGGGACCCGAAAAGGGCCATGCACAAGTCCACACTTACCGGACTCGGACTCATTCGAGCTGCGCTCCACGGAGAAGCTCCTGCGGAGCCAAAGAAGAAGGCTACAGTCAGATTCAACCGCAACCCTACGCCTTCATCCGACGAGGAAGAGCACGACCTACCTTGAAGGCACAAGAGCTCACGCCATCGCAGCCGCGATTACGATGCTCGAAGCGAGCTCACCCAATGCAAGATCGACAAAGCGCGTGCCAAGCGCATCTGCTCGTCTGAATCCGAGGAGGATGATGATGAAGGAGAACTCTACGGAGCCCGATGCTTCAGCAGATCTGTCCAGCGGACACGGATGCCGTGGAACTTCAAGCTTCCTTCGGACACTCCGAAGTTTGACGGTACATAGGACCCCAAGGCGTGGCTCAGCGACCACCTGTCATCTGTCAAACTACACGGTGGAAACAAGGACACTGCCCTGCAATGCCTTCAGCTGCAGCTGACAAGCGCAGCCCGGATCTGGCTCAGCAGCCTATCCTTGGGATCCATCCCAAGCTGGGAGGAACTGGCGTATAGTTTCATCTGAAACTTCAAAGGCACCAGCAAGAGGCCAGCCTAGATCGAGGAGCTACGGGCCTACACCCAACGAACGGGTGAATCCATTCGCTAGTACATATTATGCTGGTCCAACACCAAGAACTCCGCGGCGCACATCTCTGGGGAGAGAGCGATCAACGCCTTCAAGGATGGCGTCAAGCGCCAGGACTTCAAGGAAGAACTTGGGTGCGTCAAGCCCAAGACACTCGACCACCTCATGGACATCGCCAACAGGTGGGCAGATAGCGAGGACTCCATCCACCGAGCACACTCGGAGGAGGAAGATGACTACGGCCGTCGAAGTGAATGCCGTAGCAAGAGAAGATCGCGCATCTACGACGATCGCGATGGACCCGACATGGTCGCGGCTAGCTACGCCGACCGCCGCAGCGACGACAACCACAGCAGCGACGGATACCGTGGAAACAACTTCCGCGACGGAGGACGCCCAGCGCAGTCATGGCAACGTCGTGTCCGTGACGATGGACCCTCAGCATACGACAAACTATCGGGTCCATGCACCATCCACTTCTACATCGACAAGCAGGATGGTAAAAAGAAGGCAAGCCACATGCTCAAGGATTGCCGCGAGTTCCAGAAACTCAGCGAGAGCATGTCCCAGATGAGGCAACAAGCCCCGAACCCCGGGTACGGGAACGCGCTCGCACCAGGTGACATCGCCCATGGAGCTCCTCCACCACCACCCGTGGGACCTTCGAATCATCCAATCGCACCTGCGCAGAACAATGGCGGAAACGGGTACCCCGTGCCAAAAGGATCACTGATGATCCAAAAGGGGTGCCCAACGAGCATGGTGCAGAAGAAAATCACCCATCAGATCAATTTGGCTGTGACCGCTCCACCCGCCATCCCTGAGTACCTCAGCGGATCGAAGTCCTGCATCACGTTCAGCTGTTCGGATCACCCCTGCCAGGTTCCTCGCCCAGGTCATGCTGCCCTGGTGCTCGAAGCGCAGATCAGAGGTTTCTACATGAGCCGCGTCTTCATGGACGGCGGCAGCGGCATCAATCTGATGTTCGCCAGCACCTTAGCAGCAATGCGGATCCCGCTGTGCAGCCTGGAACAATCCGATACAATGTTCCACGGCATTGTTCCAGGGAAGGGCATATTCCCCCTGGGAAAGATATGGCTCGACGTCATCTTTGGCAAGCCCGACAACTTCCGGTGTGAGCGACTCGAGTTTGAAGTGGTGGACTGGCCATCACAATACCACGCCATCCTCGGGCGTGTGGCATTCGCACGATTCCTGGCAGTACCACACTATGCGTACCTGCTACTCAAGATGCCAGGACCTAAGGGCGTAATCACGATCCATGGGAGCTTCACCCGATCAGACCACTGCGACAGGAACTTCATCGGAATCTCTCAGTCATTCGGCATGCAGGAGGAGCTCATAAGGCTCCGAGAGGTGACAGCAACGAGGCACCCCCAGTTGTAAGACAGAACGCACCCGACATGTCTTTCGACTCCACCGTCAACACAAAGAAGGTGCAAGTCCACCCGACGGACGCCTCCAAGACGGCGCTGATCGCCAACGACCTTAGCCCCGCATAGGAAAGGGCGCTCGTCGAATTCCTCCGTGAGCGCTGTGAAATCTTCGCCTGGTGTCCCGCGGACATGCCAAGAGTTCCCGGGGAATCTGCCGAGCATGCACTTAACGTCTTTCCAGACGCCAAGCCCGTCAAACAGTCCATCCGACGACTATCCGAACCACGGGCTGAATCCATCAGAGTCGAAGTCAACAGACTACTCAACGGAAACTTCATCAGGGAGATCAAGGAAAGCGAGTGGCTCGCCAACACCGTGATGGTCCCCAAAAAGGACACGGACATCCTGCGGATGTGCGTGGACTTCACATTGCTGAACAAGCACTGCCCGAAGGATCACTTCCCTCTCCCTTGGATCGATCAGATCATCGATTCGACTACAGGATGCGAGAAGCTATCCTTCCTTGACGCCTACTCAGGCTACAATCAGATTCGACTGAAGGTCGAAGATCAGGAGAAAACTGCGTTCATCACGCTGTTCGGAGTATTCTGCTACAACACAATGCCCTTCAGGCTGAAGAACGCAGGCGCCACGTACCAACGGTGCATGCATGCCTGAAGGACCAGATCGGCCGCAACATCCAAGTCTATGTCGACGACATAGTAATCAAAACAAGGGAGGCCAAGACACTGATCGACGATCTCCGCGAGACGTTCGACAAACTTGATCGATACAAGATCAAGCTAAATCCATAAAAGTGCACCTTCAGTGTCCCATTTGGCCAACTACTAGGCTACTTCATCTCCCAGCGAGGGATCAAAGCAAACCCGAAGAAAATCCGGGCCATAATGGCCATGGAGAATCCGAAGAACCTCAAGGGCCCAAAGACTTTGGGTGAATCATGTGTTGAGCAGATTCATCAGCCGCATGGGCGAAAAAGCCCTGCCTTTCTATCAGCTGCTACGCAAGGCATACAAATTCGAGTGGACGCCCGAAGCGGACAACGCATTCGAAGATCTAAAGCGGCTGCTCTCCACCTCGCCCGTCTTGGTCACGCCAAAAGAACGCGAGCCTCTACTGCTATACATAGCAGCTACACACCAGGTGGTAAGCACCGTGCTTGTGGTCGAAAGACCCGAAGATGGCAAGACCCATGGGGTCCAACGCCCAATCTACTACCTTAGAAAGGTATTAACGCCGACAAAACAGAGGTATACTCACTACCAGAAACTCGCCTACGGTGTATTCATGATGGCTCGTCGGCTGAGCCACTACTTCCAGGAGCATCAGGTGATGGTCGTCAATGAAGCACCCCTGAACAACATCCTGAACAACCCGGAGGCCATAGGACGTGTGGCCCTATGGGGCATCGAGCTGTCACCTCTAGACATCGTCTATGAGAAGCGCCACACGATCAAGTCTCGGGTCCTTCCGGACTTCCTCGTCCACTGGATGGAACTGCAGCTGCCAGACACCCCGGACATGACACATGGACTCATGCGACTTTACTTGAGCGGGCGAGGCCGCAGGGTCATATCGCTCGCAGGGCGACAAGATGAAGTGCGTCCTCCGGATGAAATTTCGAGCTTCCAACAACGAGGCCGAGTATGAGGCCCTCATCCATGGCATGAGGATGGCCAAGATCTGCGGCGCAACGCGCCTGGTCATCTACGGCGACTTGAACCTCGTCGTCCAACAGACAATGAACGAGTGCGACGCACACGCGGCCAACATGATTGC
This sequence comes from Avena insularis, assembly GCA_023614405.1. Taxonomy (NCBI): domain Eukaryota; kingdom Viridiplantae; phylum Streptophyta; class Magnoliopsida; order Poales; family Poaceae; genus Avena; species Avena insularis. Next base: position 407,980,224 of record CM042697.1, read on the forward strand.
GTACCATGCACTCTACAACGCACTCAAAGGAGACTTCGACGGCTGCGAGTTTCGGCACGTTGGGAGAGAAAGCAACGAAGAAGCCGACAGACTCGCCAACATCGGCTCCACCTGCGCACGGGTGCCACCAGGGGTGTTCCTCGAACAGATCTGCGTGCCATCCATGAAAAGGAAATTCCCAAAGGGATCGCCCGAAGAAGCAGAACACTCGGGGGCTGCGCTTGTAGGGTTTCGTAGCATGGAAAACAAAAATTTTCTACCACATACAAACAAACAAGCCAAGATCTATCTACTAGATTGTAGCAACGAGTCGATGGAATAACTCACCCTCGAAGATTCCAAAGTGTTTAACGAGAGCGGATTCTCGTGGGTGATGTAGTCGTACTCTTCCCGATCTCAAGATCGCGTAGACGATCCTTCCGCTGCGGCTCGCAGCGCTCCCTAGTCGGTCGGACGTTCAGATTCGACGAAGACCTTCCTCTCCCTTGTTCCAAGGCACGGAGGTTGTAGCACTCTCTCGCGATTCCCAAGAAGACAATGGCGTGGTACCGGAAGTAGAGGGGAGATCTCGCAGGGCTTCGCCTTAAGCCGGAGCGAGTATGGTGGACTATGAGAGAGCCCTCGACAATCTAGGGTTTAGACACGCCGAGGAGGAGGCTTGGCCGGCGGATAGGGTTGCTAGGCAGCGGCGGTTTGCCCTAGGGCGGCGGCGGCAGCAGGAGGTGGCGGCGCCGGCGGCTAGGGTTTAGAGGTGGAGGTGTTGGGTGTCTAGGAGGGGAGCCCTGCCCCTCCTTTTATAGGAGGAGGGGCCGGCCAAGGGGAGGGGAGTCCCTCCCCAACTCGGCTTCAAGGTGGGCCGGTGGTGGGGGGGAGGAACTCCTCCCGAACTCGGTTTCCACCTCCCTCTCCACTTCCCAAAAATAGCCGTTTGACTTTCAAATTGGCGTTTGACTTTTCAAACAAGGATTTGATTAAATCCTCTATTTTGTTCAACGATGACACTTAGTACATGATGCAATCATTCCAACTTGGGATAACACATTCATGTACCCTTTCCCTCCGGAGTGCCGGACATTCCGGAACCTTCTAGAACATTCTCGATGAAAACACCGGAACCATTCCCCAACTCCGAAACAGGACTTTCCTCATATGAATCTTATTCTCCGGACCATTTCGGATCTCCTCGTGATATCCCGAATCCCATTCGAGACTCCGAACAACATTCGGTCTCTTTCTCATCATTCCATAACTACTCAAACAACGTCAAATCTTTAAGTGTGTCTCCCTACGGTTCGTGAATTATGCGGACATGATCGAGACACTTCTCCGAACAATAACCAATAGAGGAATCTGGAAATTCATATGGCTCCCACATATTTCTACGATTACTTTGCGATCGAATGAAACACTTACATACGATACCAATTTCCCTTTGTCTCATGATAGTTTACTTATCCGAGGTTATGATCGTCGGTATCTCTGCATACCTAGTTCAACCTCGTTACCGATAAGTACTCTTTTCTTGTTCCCGTGATATGTGATCCCTCAGAGCCAGTCACATGCTTGCAAGCTAATTGGATGACATTTCACCGAGAGGGCCCAGAGTATATCTATCCGTCATATGGATGGACAAATCCCACTCTTGATCCATGTGTCTCAACCAATACTTTCCGAACACTCAATGCCACCTTTATAGCCACCCGCACGGTGTGGTGTTTGATGTCATCAAAGCATCCATCCGTAAAGGTGATATGCATGATCTCATGGTCGAAGGAATTAGGTTACTATGTATCAGAAAGCATATAGCAATTGAACTATTAAAATGACTTGATCTTTATGCTACGCTTATCTATAGGAGTATGTCCACCATATCATTATCCTAACGATATGATCTTGTTGTTAATAACATCTCAATGTTCATGATATGGAAACCACAATCATTTATTAACCAACAAGCTAGTGAAGTATAGAGGCTTTACTAGGGACTTCAATTTAAGTTTACAAATCACACAAGTATTAATGTTTCCTTGTTAATACTATTATAGCATGAATGTAAACATTTATCATAAACACAAAGATATAATAATAACTACATTTATTATTGCCTCTAGGGCATATCTCCAACAGTCTCCCACTTGCACTAGAGTCATCTAATCTAGATTACATGGTAATATACCGAACACCCATGGCAGTTTGGTGCTGGTCATGTTTTGCCCTCGGGAGAGGTTTAGTCAACGGATCCGCCACATTCAGATATGTGTGTACTTTGCAAATCTTTATGTCCCCATCTTGGACATGTTCTCGAATAGCGTGAAAACGTAGCTTGATGTGCTTCAGCTTCTTGTGTGACCTTGGTTCTTGCGCATTGGCTATGGCACCCATGTTATCACAGTAGATAGACATTGGGTCCAGCGCACTAGGAACCACACCCAGCTCTGTAATGAACTCTTTCATCCATATCGCTTCTTGTGAAGCCTCCGAAGCAGCCATGTATTCCGACTCAGTTGAAGATCTCGCCACAACGCTTTGTTTTGCACTCCTCCAGCTAACTGCTGCACCATTCAAAATAAATACGTATCCAGATTGTGATTTAGAATCATCCGGATCGGTGTTCCAACTAGCATCGGTGTAACCATTAACAACGAGTTGTTCATTACCTCCATAAGAAAGAACCATACCCTTAGTTCTTCTCAAGTACTTAAGGATGTTTTGATCACTCCAATGATCCACTCCTGGATCACTTTGATATCTGCTAGTTAAACTAACAGCATATGCAATGTCGGGTCTAGTACATAGCATGGCATACATTAGAGATCCTATGGTTGAGGCATAGGGAGTCTTACTCATCCTTTCTCTATCTTCTGCCGATGTCGGACTTTGAGTTTTACTCAAGGTCGTATTGGGCAACATGGGCAAGAACCCTTTCTTGCTATCTTCCATTCCAAACCTCTTTAGAACTTTGTCCAAATATGTACTTTGTGACAATGATATTTGGCGTCTTGATCTATCTCTATAAATCTATATGCCTAATATGTAAGCTGCTTCACCAAGATATTTCATTGAAAAACTATTATTCAAATATTCCTTGACACTATTAAGAAGGTCTACATCATTCCCAATCAACAATATGTCATCTACATATAGTATTAAGAATGCTACAGATCTCCCACTCACTTTCTTGTAAATACAAGCTTCTCCATAAGTTTGTATAAAACTAAAACTTTTGATCACCTTATCAAAATGTTGATTCCAACTTCGGGATGCTTGCTTCAATCCATAGATGGACCATTGAAGTTTGCATACCTTGTTAGCATCTTTAGGATCGACAAAACCTTTGGGTTGCATCATATACAACTCTTCATCAATGTCTCCATTGAGGAATGCTGTTTTGACATCCATCTGCCATATCTCATAATCATAATATGCAGCGATTGCTATCATAATCCTCACAGACTTTAGCTTCGCTACTGGTGAGAAAGTCTCATCGTAGTCAACTCCTTGAATTTGTCGAAACCCTTTTGCGACAAGTCGAGCTTTATAGACAGTAACATTATCACAAGATCTGCTTTTCTTCTTGAAAATCCATTTGTTCTCGACAGCCTTCCGCCATCCGTAAGTCCACCAAAGTCCATACTTGGTTTTCGACATGGATCCAATCTCGGATTTCATGGCTTCTTGCCATTTATTGGAATCTGGGCTCATCATCGCTTCCTCATATGTCGCAGGGTCATCGGTGTTGTCCACCAACATGACACTCGTAACGGGATCATACCAATCTAGAGTGGTACGAGTTCTCATTGACCTGCGAGGCTCTGTAGCAACTACAACCGAAGTTTCATGATCATCATCATTAGCTTCCTCTCTTATTGGTGCAGGCACCACAGGAACTTCTTCCGGTGTTGCGCTACTCGCAATTTCGAGAGAAGGTTCGACAACCTCGTCGAGTTCTACTTTCCTTCCAGTCACTTCTTTCGAGAGAAATTCCTTCTCTAGAAAGGATCCATTCTTGGCAACGAAGATTTTGCCTTCGGATCTATGATAGAAGGTATACCCAATAGTTTCCTTCGGGTATCCTATGAAGACGCATTTTTCCGCTTTGGGTTCAAGCTTGTCTGGCTGTAACTTCTTTACATAGGCTTCGCAACCCCAAACTTTAAGGAACGACAATCTAGGTTTCTTCCCAAACCATAATTCATACGGTGTCATTTCAACGGATTTAGACGGTGCCCTATTTAAAGTGAATGTGGTTGTTTCTAATGCATAACCCCAAAATGATAGCGGTAAATCTGTAAGTGACATCATAGAACGAACCATATCTAAGAGAGTTCGATTACGATGTTCGGACACACCATTACGCTGTGGTGTTCCTGACGGTGTCAATTGTGAAAGTATTTCTGATTTCTTCAAATGCTCGCCAAACTCAGAATTTAGATATTCACCTCCACGATCAGAACGTAGAAATTTAATCTTCTTGTTACGTTGATTCTCTACCTCACTTTGAAATTCCTTAAACTTCTCGAAAGTTTCGGACTTATGTTTCATGAAATAGATATACCCATACCTACTCAAGTCATCCGTGAAGGTAAGAACATAACGATAACCACCAGTGGTTACACTCATTGGACCACACACATCGGTATGTATGATTTCTAATAAGTCCGTAGCTCGCTCCATCATACCAGAAAATGGAGTCTTAGTCATTTTACCCATCAGACATGCTTCGCATCTTTCAAGTGATTCGAAATCAAGTGATTCAAGAAGTCCATCGGAATGGAGTTTCTTCATATGCTTCACTCCAATGTGACCAAGACGACAATGCCACATATAGGTCGAGTTATCGCTTGATTTCAAACGTTTAGCCTCAATGTTATTAATATGTGTATTTCCACTATCGAGATTCAATAAGAATAGACCATCTATCAAAGGTGCATGTGCATAAAACATATTACTCATGTAAATCGAACAACCATTATTCTCGGACTTAAACAAGTAACCGTCTCGCAATAAACAAGATCCCGATATAATGTTCATGCTTAACGCAGGCACCAAATAACAATTATTTAAGTATAAAACTAATCCCGATGGTAGATGAAGGGGTAGAGTGCCGACCGCGATCACATCAACCTTTGATCTGTTTCCCACGCGCATCGTCACCTTGTTCTTCGCTAGCTTCCGTTTATTCTCGCAAAGCTTGTTTGAGTTACAAATATGAGCAACCGAACCAAGATTAAATACCTGAGCACTACTACGAGTACTAGTGAGATACACATCAATAACATGTATATCGGATATACCTTTCTTCTTGATGTTGCCGCTTCTTCAAATCCGCCAAGTACTTTGGGCAATTCCGCTTCAAAGGACCTTCTCCCTTGCAGAAAAGCACTCAAGACGTGCTTGGGTCCAGCCTTGGTCTTCTTTGTCGGCATGGTAAATTTCTTACCACCCTTCTTGAAGTGTCCCTTTTGCTTAGACTTGCCTTTCTTGAATTTGGTGGTCTTATTGACCATCAACACTTGGTGCTCTTTCTTGATCTCCACTTCACAGACTTTCAACATAGCAAACAGTTCCAGCAACCGCTTGTTCATGTTTTGCATATTGTAGTTCATCACAAAGTTCTTGTAACTTGGTGGTAGTGATTGGAGGACACGGTAAATCCCTAAAGCATTAGGAATCACTATACCCAAGATTTGAAGTTTGTTTGCGTCTGCACATCTTAAGAACATGCTCACTGACGGAGCTGCCCTCTTACATCTTGCAGTTAAAGAACTTTTCAGAAGCCTCATAGCTCTCAATTGCCGCATGAGTCTCAAAGATCAATTTGAGATCATGGACAATATCATGTGGGTCTGAATTCTCAAACCTTTTCTGAAGCTCCGATTCTAAACCATACAAGATAGCACACTGAACTGTGGAGTACTGAGTCTTCCGAGCGAGGTAAACATTCTTTACTTCGTCGGTAGCATCAGCTGCAGGCGGGTCACCCAGCGGTGCATCCAGCACATAGGTCAAATTACCAGCATTGAGGACAATCCTCAAATTGTGAAACCAATCCATGGGTTGCTTCCATTGTTTTTCAACTTTTCTTTCTCTAGGAACGCATTAAAATTGATGGTAGGGGCCGCCATTGATCTACAACATATTTGCAATAGTTTAGACTAAGTTTATGACAAATTGAGTTCTAATTAATAGTTAAATTAATCTAGGTGAACTCCCACTCAAAACAATATCCCTCACATTGTTTTCGTGATCACACGAACCAAATCCACCACATCAACACCGATCATCACGAGAGTTGATATAGTTTCAATGGCGAACAATCGACATGTTCATCATATCTACTATACGATTCATGCTTTACCTTCGTGATCCGTGTTCGAGACCATGTTCAGACATGCTAGGCTCGTCAAGATCAAACCTTAGCTTCCGCATGAGCAAATCTGGCTTGCTCACATTGTATACACTTGCGGAATCTAAAACACCCGATCATCACGTGGTTCTTCGAAACAACAAGCTTTAGCAACGGTGCTAACTAAGGGTGAACACTTTATGACTTGAAATTCATGTGCATGAGGGATCATCTTATAATGCTACCATCGTCTACTAAGCAATACAAGATGCATAAAGGATTAACATCACATGCAATTCATAATATGTGATATGATATGGCCTTTCTTGTTTGTGCTTCCGATCTCCATCTTCAAGCACGAACATGATCTCCATCATCACCGGCATTGCATCAAGGTCAATGACGCTTCTTCATGGTTGTCGTCCACCGGCTTCAACTATTACAACTACTTTGAATAGACACGCGGGTCTAAACATAAATTAAAGACAACCATATGGCTCTTGCCGGTTGCCAACTTACAATAAGGAACGTTGCATACATCAAATATAATCGCAATCATGGCCATATCACATCATCAAGACACCGCAAAAACAAAGTTAGACGCCTCTACTTTCTTTGCATGTTTTACGTGGTTTGGGGCTTTCAATAAGTGTCGTTCTAACTTACGAACATGAACCACAACATTGATACTAGTATTGTTAATCACCCGTTGTAAATTTGATCTTAACTATGTTAGGAGAAACAGGCACCCGCAAAGCCACTTATGCAATACAAGTTGCATGTTAAGCGTGGAGCAAGTCTCATGAACGATGTCATGTAAGGTTAGCCCGGGCCGCTTCATCCCAACATCCCGCAAGATGCAAAGTACACAAGAAGCAATCGACAATAAAAGCATCAACGCCCACAATGACCATTGTGTTCTACTCAGGCAATGATCTACATATAGACACGGCTCTGATACCACTATAGGGTTTCAGTAGCATGGAAAACAAAAATTTCTACCGATACAAACAAACAAGCCAAGATCTATCTACTAGATTGTAGCAACGAGTCGATGGAATAACTCACCCTCAAGATTCCAAAGTGTTTAACGAGCGGATTCGTGGGTGATGTAGTCGATTTCTTCCGATCTCAAGATCGCAGACGATCCTTCCGCGCCATGCTTCGGCAAGCGCTCCCGCAGTGGTCACACATTCGGTTTCGACGAAGACCTTCCTCTCCCTTGTTCTAGCAGGCATGGAGGTTGTAGCACTCTCTCGCGATTCCGAAGACAACGGCGTGGTACCGGAAGTAGAGGGGAGATCTCGCAGGGCTTCGCCTTAAGCCGGAGCGAGTATGGTGGACTATGAGAGAGCCCTCGACGATCTAGGGTTTAGACACGCCGAGGAGGAGGCTTGGCCGGTGACTAGGGTTGCTAGGCGGCGGCGGCAGCAGGTGGTGGCGGCGCCGGCGGCTAGGGTTTAGAGGTGGAGGTGTTGGTGTTGGGTGTCTAGGAGGGGAGCCCTGCCCCTCCTTTTATAGGTGGAGGGGCCGGCCAAGGGGAGGGGAGTCCCTCCCCAACTCGGCTTCAAGGTGGGCCGGCGGTGGAGGGGAGGAACTCCTCCCCCAACTCGGTTTCCACCTCCCTCTCCACTTCCCAAAAATAGCCGTTTGACTTTCAAATTGGCGTTTGACTTTTCAAACAAGGATTTGATTAAATCCTCTATTTTGTTCAGCGATGACACTTAGTACATGATGCAATCATTCCAACATGGTATAACACATTCATGTACCCTTCCCCTCCGGAGTGCCGGACATTCCGGAACCTTCTAGAACATTCCCGATGAAAACACCAGAACCATTCCCCAACTCCGAAACAGGACTTTCCTTATATGAATCTTATTTTCCGGACCATTCCGGATCTCCTCGTGATATCCCGAATCCCATTCGAGACTCCGAACAACTTTTGGTCTCTTTATCATCATTCCATAACTACTCAAACAACGTCGAATCCTTAAGTGTGTCTCCCTACGGTTCGTGAATTATGCGGACATGATCAAGACACTTCTCCGAACAATAACCAATAGAGGAATCTGGAAATTCATATGGCTCCCACATATTTCTACGATTACTTTGCGATCGAATGAACCACTTACATACGATACCAATTTCCCTTTGTCTCACGATAGTTTACTTATCCGAGGTTATGATCGTCGGTATCTCTACATACCTAGTTCAACCTCGTTACCGATAAGTACTATTTTCTCGTTCCCGTGATATGTGATCCCTTGTGAGCCAGTCACATGCTTGCAAGCTAATTGGATGACATTTCACCGAGAGGCCCAGAGTATATCTATCTGTCATATGGATGGACAAATCCCACTCTTGATCCATGTGTCTCAACCAATACTTTCCGAACACTCAATGCCACCTTTATAGCCACCCAGTTACGGTGTGGTGTTTGATGTCATCAAAGCATCCATCCGGTAAAGGTGATATGCATGATCTCATGGTCGAAGGAATTAGGTTACTATGTATCAAAAAGCATATAGCAATTGAACTATTAAAATGACTTGATCTTTATGCTACGCTTATCTATAGGAGTATGTCCACCATATCATTCTCCTAACGATATGATCTTGTTGTTAATAACATCTCAATGTTCATGATATGGAAACCACAATCATTTATTAACCAACAAGCTAGTGAAGTATAGAGGCTTTACTAGGGACTTCAATTTAAGTTTACAAATCACACAAGTATTAATGTTTCCTTGTTAATACTATTACAACATGAATGTAAACATTTATCATAAACACAAAGATATAATAATAACTACATTTATTATTGCCTCTAGGGCATATCTCCAACAGCGCTACCCGAAGGACAGGAAGGACCAGAAAAGCTCGACACAGAGGTCGCAGTGGTCAACCTGATGCAGGTCATGGCAGTCGAAGAAACATGGACACAACCATACCTCCAATATCTGATAGACGGGGAGCTGCCTGATAGCCCGACAGATGCCCGTCGCATATCTCGCCGGTCCAAGGCCTTCACCATCATCAATGGCGAGCTGTACAAGCGTAGCATTTCGGGTGTACTCCAAAGGTGCGTCACCATCGGTGACGGCAAAACCAACCTCCAAGACATCCACGAGGGCATCTGCGGCCATCACGCAAGCCGCGCTTTGTCGCCAAAGCTCTACGAGATGGGTTCTACTGGCCAACGGCCATGAACGACGCTAAGGACATCGTCCGAAGGTGCAACGGGTGCCAGAGGTTCGCAGATAAACCACACGCACCAGGATCAGAGCTCAGACCCATACCCCTGGCCTGGCCCTTCGCCTAATGGGGACTCGACATGATCGGTAAACTGCCCAAGTCCTCGAAAGGAGGCCACGTCTACCTCCTGGTCACAGTCGACGAATTCACCAAGTGGATCGAGGCCATGTCCGTTACTAACCAAAAGGGCAAAACGGCCGTAAAATTCTTCGAATCCATCGTCTACAGGTTCTGCGTGCCGCACAGCATCATCACCGACAATGGGTCAAACTTCATCTCCAAAGAATTCCAGGACTTCTGCGAACACCTTGGAATCAACATCACATACGCCTCCCTGGCGCACCCGCAAACAAACGGTCAAGTCGAAAAGGCCAACGGCCTCGTCGGCGGCGGCATCAAGAAACGCCTAATGAGCCCTCTATAGCGACTCTCAGGAGCCTGGACACAAGAGCTACCCTTCGTCCTCTGGAGCCTACGCACGATGCCAAACAGCTCAACTAGCTACAGTCCTTTCTTCATGGTACACGGAGCCGAAGTCGTGCTGCCCGTAGAGGTGCGCCACAAGGCCCCACGTGTCGTCGCCTATAGCGAAGCCGAATCGACGGCTGCACTCGACGACGCCATCGACACACTCGACGAGGCACGTGACATTACAGCGGCTCGATCAGCGGTCTATCAACAGAGCCTCCGCAACTATCACAGCTGTCGGCTGCGCCCAAGGTCCTTTGTCGAAGGAGACCTATTCTTACGACTCAAGCAAGAGCGACCGAAGAAGCTCGAGTCGCCCTGGGAAGGACCCTACGTTGTCACTGAAGTCATCCCAGGTGGCGCTTATCGCCTCAAGCACGTGGAGTCTGGAGTAGCATACTCCAACCCATGGAACGTCACACAACTGCGATGCTTCTACCCCTAGCTACCCCCCTCTTTTTACTTTCAATAAGGCTATTCAGCCAAGGCTACTCAGCCGAACAATGTACCTCCTCATTACGATATGAATAAAGCTAAGTGTCTTGCCCCAAAAATTTATCTATTTTTCGCATTTTCTTCATGTTACAACACACTTAGGGGATCCCCTCACCTCACGACTTCGTCGAGGATATAACGCTGTACACCGAGTAGTGACCACGCCAAAGTTAACGAAAAGGGCATGCATACAAATAAAACACCACGTGCTAACAACAATCAACCTTTACAGCAAAGGGCATAACACGCCCAGTCGAATACATATAAATTTTACATCTATCTTTTTACAGGTCCTACCTATTCTGAAGAATCACCTGCGCACGCTGCTCAAAGAGATCTACAATTTGTTCCGCATATTGCCTTACAGCCGCATAATGTGGATGCATGTCCCACATGCCACCATCCGGCCGAAGAGGCGGCCCAGCCGCCACAGCAGCAAGATCTACATTAGGGCGATGCAGCCGCACGAGGGAAAGCGCAGCCTTCACCCCTGCAACCAGCTGATGCCGCACCAGCTCCCTGACATGATGCACATTCTGAAACTTCGCCAACAGGCCCCATAGAGTCGATGGTGCCTCATCCAGGGGAAACATCACATGCAGAATCGACGCCAAGGAAGTCTTCGCTTTCCATAGCACCCGTGATACCTGGTGAACACGATCCTGCACAGTTGCAAGGACCGTAGTAGCACGATTACAATCCATCCAGAAAAAGCCGTCGGTCTCCATGTCCTGCTGGGTCAGGCAATTGATCCGAACAGCAACACGCTCTTTTTCCTCCCTGGGAACAAGGTTAGCACCTGCAACAACTGCAAAGTAAGATGACAAGCCAACAGGCGCATCCAAAAAATGAGCAGCAGCTCGAGGAAACTCACATTGAAGCTGTTCGGCCAAACGCCACAACTCCCCCATCAGATACTCCTCCCTGCCAGCGCCCCGCTCCGCCTTCCACTTCCAAACATCCGCGTGGCCTCGAACGCCAAGCAACTCTTTCTCAAGATTACGGATGCGGTCACGAAGAAACACAAGCTACGACGCATCATCCAAGGATGGTCGCAGCTGCGGCGCAGACGAAATATCAACGGGATCATCACCCGAAGGCCCCTAGACGAAAAGAAGGCAAGGATATGAAAAAACGCACGAATAAGCAAATAGCTCGGAGATTCATTATATACAGCAAAAGCCACTGTGTGGCACAAGGAATGTTCATAGATACATTACAACAAAAGAAACAAAAGCTATCCTATAACTACAAGGCCTAAGAAGTTGCATCCTGAGTGGCCTCGGAGCCGGACTGCCTGCTCTTGGCCTCCTCCTGCTACCTCACTGCGTACTCCGCCAGCAAGTCAATCAGCTTCAGCCCATAGCATTTACAACGGGCAGCATAGAGGGCGAAGGCTACCTCGGATCCGTCGGCAGCTGTCGGCATCTGGGAGGTGACCTGATGAAGATCCAGCTTCGCTCCAGACGCCATGGCCATCGCCAGCCCCATGGATGCGCCGATACCCTTCTGCTTGCGCTTGTACACCGCGGGAGCCTCAGATGACAGTGTGTCCGCCAACAATTCGACATCCTCGAGGGCGATGCCCTTGGGGATGAGCTCCTTGTAGAAGCGCCCGAGAACCACCTTGGCCTTGGCAAGCGAGCCGACCACCGTACTACAGCGGTCTTCGACCGCCGCAGTGGCGTCATCCAGAGCACTTCCATGCTCCAGGGCACCACGGTCAAACTTGATGCCCGCGGTATCTAGAAAAACGAAAGAAGCAAAGTGCAAACCAAAACGAAGCTAGAAAGACAAGGAAGCCAAAAAGGAACAGACGAAACTACTCACCCGAAATAGCCTTCGCAGCGGCCATCATCTTGCCGTCTACCTCCTTCTCGCGCGAGGCCGCAGCGGTGGAGAGCTGCTCCTTGCGAACCATGGCCTCTTGATGCAGGCGCTCCTTGGCTGCAGCCGCATCGGCTAGTTCCTGCTCAAGGCGCTCCTTAGCGCCAACGACATCTTTAGCCTTCTTCTCCGCTGATGCCGCACCAGCTCCCTGACATGATGCACATTCTGAAACTTCGCCAAAAGGCCCCATAGAGTCGATGGTGCCTCATCCAGGGGAAACATCACGTGCAGAATCAACGCCAAGGAAGTCTTCGCTTTTCGTAGCACCCGCGACACCTGGTGAACACGATCCTGCACAGTTGCAAGGACCATAGCACGATTACGATCCATCCAGAAAAAGTCGTCGGTCTCCATGTCCTGTTGGGTCAGGCAATTGATCCGAACAGCAACACGCTATTTTTCCTCCCTGGGAACAAGGTTAGCACCTGCAACAACTGCAAAGTAAGATGACAAGCCAACAGGCGCATCCGAAAAATGAGCGGCAGCTCGAGGAAACTCACATTGAAGCTGTTCGGCCAAACGCCACAACTCCCCCATCAGATACTCCTCCCTGGCGTTTCGCTCCGCCTTCCACTTCCAAACATCCGCGTGGCCTCGAACGCCAAGCAACTCTTTCTCAAGATTACGGATGCAGTCACGAAGAAACACAAGCTACGACGCATCATCCAAGGATGGTCGCAGCTGCGGCGCAGACGAAATATCAACGGGATCATCACCCGAAGTCCCCTAGAGGAAAAGAAGGCAAGGATATGAAAAAACGCACGAATAAGCAAATAGCTCGGAGATTCATTATATACAGCAAAAGCCCCTGTGTGGCACAAGGAATGTTCATAGATACAATACAACAAAAGAAACAAAAGCTATCCTATAACCACAAGGCCTAAGAAGCTGCATCCTGAGTGGCCTCGGAGCCGGACTGCCTGCTCTTGGCCTCCTCCTGCTGCCTCACTGCGTACTCCGCCAGCAAGTCAATCAGCTTCAGCCCATAGCGTTTACAACGGGCAGCATAGAGGGCGAAGGCTACCTCGGATCCGTCGGCAGCTGTCGGCATCTAGGAGGTGACCTGATGAAGATCCAGCTCCGCTCCAGACGCCATGGCCATCGCCAGCCCCATGGATGCGCCGATACCTTTCTGCTTGCGCTTGTACGCCGCGAGAGCCTCGGATGACAGTGCGTCCGCCAACAATTCGACATCCTCGAGGGCGACGCCCTTGGGGATGAGCTCCTTGTAGAAGCGCCCGAGAACCACCTTGGCCTTGGCAAGTGAGTCGACCACGGTACTACAGCGGTCTTCGACCGCCGCAGTGGCGTCATCCAGAGCACTTCCATGCTCCAGGGCACCACGGTCAAACTCGATGCCCGCGGTATCTAGATAAACGGAAGAAGCAAAGTGAAAACCAAAACGAAGCTAGAAAGACAAGTAAGCCGAAAAGGAACAGACGAAACTACTCACCCAAAATAGCCTTCGCAGCGGCCATCAGCTTGCCGTCTACCTACTTCTCGCGTGAGGCCGCAGCGGTGGAGAGCTGCTCCTTGCGAACCGTGGCCTCTTGATGCAGGCGATCCTTCGCCGCAGCCGCATCTGCTAGTTCCTGCTCAAGGCGCTCCTTAGCGCCAACGACATCTTTAGCCTTCTTCTCCGCTGATGCCGCACCAGCTCCCTGACATGATGCACATTCTGAAACTTCGACAACAGGCCCCATAGAGTCGATGGTGCCTCATCCAGGGGAAACATCACGTGCAGAATCGACGCCAAGGAAGTCTTCGCTTTCCGTAGCACCCGCAACACCTGGTGAACACGATCCTGCATAGTTGCAAGGACCATAGCACGATTACGATCCATCCAGAAAAAGCCGTCGGTCTCCATGTCCTGCTGGGTCAGGCAATTGATCCGAACAGCAACACGCTCTTTTTCCTCCCTGGGAACAAGGTTAGCACCTGCAACAACTGCAAAGTAAGATGACAAGCCAACAGGCGCATCCGAAAAATGAGCAGCAGCTCGAGGAAACTCACATTGAAGCTGTTCGGCCAAACGCCACAACTCCCCCATCAGATACTCCTCCCTGGCGGCGCCCCGCTCCGCCTTCCACTTCCAAACATCCGCGTGGCCTCGAACGCCAAGCAACTCTTTCTCAAGATTACGGATGCGGTCACGAAGAAACACAAGCTACGACGCATCATCCAAGGATGGTCGCAGCTGCGGCGCAGACGAAATATCAACGGGATCATCACCCGAAGGCCTCTAGAGGAAAAGAAGGCAAGGATATGAAAAAACGCACGAATAAGCAAATAGCTCGGAGATTCATTATATACAGCAAAAGCCACTATGTGGCACAAGGAATGTTCATAGATACATTACAACAAAAGAAACAAAAGCTATCCTATAATTACAAGGCCTAAGAAGCTGCATCCTGAGTGGCCTCAAAGCCGAACTGCCTGCTCTTGGCCTCCTCCTGCTGCCTCACTGCGTACTCCGCCAGCAAGTCAATCAGCTTCAGCCCATAGCGTTTACAACGGGCAGCGTAGAGGGCGAAGGCTACCTCAGATCCGTTGGCAGCTGTCGGCATCTGGGAGGTGACCTGATGAAGATCCAGCTCCGCTCCAGACGCCATGGCCATCGCCAGCCCCATGGATGCGCCGATACCCTTCTGCTTGCGCTTGTACGCCACGGGAGCCTCGGATGACAGTGCGACCGCCAACAATTCGACATCCTCGAGGGTGACGCCCTTGGGGATGAGCTCCTTGTAGAAGCGCCCGAGAACCACCTTGGCCTTGGCAAGCGAGTCGACCACGGTACTACAGTGGTCTTCGACCGCCGCAGTGGCGTCATCCAGAGCACTTCCATGCTCCAGGGCACCACGGTCAAACTCGATGCCCGCGGTATCTAGATAAACGGAAGAAGCAAAGTGAAAACCAAAACAAAGCTAGAAAGACAAGTAAGCCTAAAAGGAACAGACGAAACTACTCACCCGAAATAGCCTTCGCAACGGCCATCAGCTTGCCGTCTACCTCCTTCTCGCGCGAGGCCGCAGCGGTGGAGAGCTGATCCTTGCGAACCGTGGCCTCTTGATGCAGGCGCTCCTTGGCCGCAGCCGCATCGGCTAGTTCCTGCTCAAGGCGCTCCTTAGCGCCAACGACATCTTTAGCCTTCTTCTCCGCTGATGCCGCACCAGCTCCCTGACATGATGCACATTCTGAAACTTCGCCAACAGGCCCCATAGAGTCGATGGTGCCTCATCCAGGGGAAACATCACGTGCATAATCGACGCCAAGGAAGTCTTCGCTTTCCGTAGCACCCGCAACACCTGGTGAACACGATCCTGCACAGTTGCAAGGACCATAGCACGATTACGATCCATCCAGAAAAAGCCGTCGGTCTCCATGTCCTGCTTGGTCAGGCAATTGATCCGAATAGCAACACGCTCTTTTTCCTCGCTGGGAACAAGGTTAGCACCTGCAACAACTGCAAAGTAAGATGACAAGCCAACGGGCGCATCCGAAAAATGAGCAGCAGCTCGAGGAAACTCACATTGAAGCTGTTCGGCCAAACGCCGCAACTCCCCCATCAGATACTCCTCCCTGGCGGCGCCCCGCTCCGCCTTCCACTTCCAAACATCCGCGTGGCCTCGAATGCCAAGAAACTCTCTCTCAAGATTACGGATGCGGTCACGAAGAAACACAAGCTACGACGCATCATCCAAGGATGGTCGCAGCTGCGGCGCAGACGAAATATCAACGGGATCATCACCCGAAGGCCCCTAGAGGAAAAGAAGGCAAGGATATGAAAAAACGCACGAATAAGCAAATAGCTCGGAGATTCATTATATAGAGCAAAAGCCACTGTGTGGCACAAGGAATGTTCATAGATACATTACAACAAAAGAAACAAAAGCTATCCTATAACTACAAGGCCTAAGAAGCTGCATCCTGAGTGGCCTCAGAGCCGAACTGCCTGCTCTTGGCCTCCTCCTGCTGCCTCACTGCGTACTCCGCCAGCAAGTCAATCAGCTTCAGCCCATAGCGTTTACAACGGGCAGCGTAGAGGGCGAAGGCTACCTCAGATCCATCGGAAGCTGTCAGCATCTGGGAGGTGACCTGATGAAGATCCAGCTCCGCTCCAGACGCCATGGCCATCGCCAGCCCCATGGATGCGCTGATACCCTTTATGCATGCGCATGGGAGCCTCGGATGACAGTGCGTCCACCAACAATTCGACATCCTCGAGGGCGACGCCCTTGGGGATGAGCTCCTTGTAGAAGCACCCGAGAACCACCTTGGCCTTGGGAAGCGAGCCGACCACGGTACTACAGCGGTCTTCGACCGCCGCAGTGGCGTCATACAGAGCACTTCCATGCTCCAGGGCACCACGGTCAAACTCGATGCCCGCGGTATCTAGATAAACGGAAGAAGCAAAGTGAAAACCAAAACGAAGCTAGAAAGACAAGGAGGCCGAAAAGGAACAGACAAAACTACTCACCTGAAATAGCCTTCGCAGCGGCCATCAGCTTGCCGTCTACCTCCTTCTCGCGCGAGGCCGCAGCGGTGGAGAGCTGCTCCTTGCGAACCGTGGCCTCTTGATGCAGGAGCTCCTTGGCCGCAGCCGCATCGGCTAGTTCCTGCTCAAGGCGCTCCTTAGCGCCAACGACATCTTTAGCCTTCTTCTCCGCTCGCCCGAGGCTCTTTTTCAGAGCATCAAGCTCGCGGAGGGCAGTGTTGTTCTCGTCTGCAACAAAGAACGAGCATGAGAATTCAGCAGCAAGCAAGCAGCCGAAGAAGCAGAAGATAGATAAAAACACACGAACCTTGTAGCCGCTGAAGGCTGGCCTCCAATGCCAGATGATGCTTCACCAGCTGATTGACACCCTGAACAAAAGGCTGCGAGAAGATGAAAATTGTCAGGGAAAAGGCTCGGGGGCTGCGCCCAAGGAAACGAGCAAAACAAATCACGCCATTTAAAAGCGCTGGGGCTCCCTGACACGCATAAAAAGAAAGGCATGATCAGTAGATCATCCGACAGATGCTCGGGGGCTCCCCCCAAGACACAAAACAAAAATGATCAGCAGATCATCCAAAAAAATGCTCGGGGACTCCCCCCGCGGCAAGAACGAAAGCACTTACGTGGTCAGACGGCGACTTCGAAGGTCCGGCTGTAGTCTTCTGGGGGACAACCACCCGAGCCTCCTGCGGAGAAGGGTTCGGAGCAGCACCCTCAAAGGTGGCCACCGTTTGAGGAGGAGGAGGAGCAACCTTCGACTCCCCCACCATCTCCCGAGCGCCATCGCTGAAGGAGCCATCGGAGGAGTGGCTACAAAAGAAAACATCAGACAAGTACAAGCAAGCAAAATCGAAAGAGAGCAAAAAGCAACTGCAGATACTTACGAGTCCATATCACTCAAATTGAAGACAGGCAAGGCCATCCTGCCTTTCTTATCTTTCTTCTTGTCTTCCTCTTTCCACTTTGCCGGCGGCTGCGGCGCCATAGCCCGCACGGGCACGGCCGGAATAAGAGGAAGAGCCACCATGACCCCCACTGTGATGCTCAAGGCATGAAGGATTCCTAGGGGTTGGTGGAGTCGAGGTATCCGACGATTCGCTCGAGCTCTGTGTCCGATTTTGAGTCTGCTCCTCACTTGACTCAAAAGTTTCTTCAGCCGGCGACCGCGCTGAAGGAAGTTCAGACATGGAGTCCACTACCTCATTGTCCGGTGCATCCGGAAAACGTTCGGGCAGTGGAGGCGCCTTGCCAAGCACCTTGAACTCCTACACAAAATGTTGGAGATATGCCCTAGAGGCAATAATAAATGTAGTTATTATTATATCTTTGTGTTTATGATAAATGTTTACATTCATGCTATAACAGTATTAACCAGAAACATTAATACTTGTGTGATTTGTAAACTAAATTAGAGTCCCTGGTAAAGCCTCTTCAAAATACTAGCTTGTTGATTAGTAGATGATCATGGTTTCTTGATCATGAACATTTGAGATGTTGTTAATAACAAGGTCATATCATTAGGAGAATGGTATGATGGACATACTCCTATAGATAAGTGTAGCATAAAGATAAAGTCATTTTAATAGTTCAATTTCTATAAGCTTTCTGATACATAGTAACCTAATTCCTTCGACCATGAGATCATGCTAATCACCATCACCGGAAGGATGCTTTGATGACATCAAACACCACACCGTAACTGGGGTGGCATAAAAGGTGGCATTGAGTGTTCGGAAAGTATGGGTTCAGGCACATGGATCAAGAGTGGGATTTGTCCATCCATATGATGGATAGATATACTCTAGGCCCTCTCGGTGGAATGTCATCCAATTGGCTTGCAAGCATGTGACTGGCTCACAAGGGATCACATACCACGGGAACGAGAAAAGAGTACTTATCAGTAACGAGGTTGAACTAGGTATACAGAGATACCGACGATCAAAACCTCGGATAAGTAAACTATCGTGAGACAAAGGGAAATTGGTATCATATGTAAGTGGTTCATTCGATCGCAAAGTAATCATAGAAATATGTGGGAGCCATATGAATTTCCAGATTCCTCTATTGGTTATTGATCAGAGAAGTGTCTCCATCATGTCCGCATAATTCACGAACCGTAGGGAGACACACTTAAGGATTCGATGTTGTTGAGTAGTTATGGAATGATGAGTAAGAGGCCGAATGTTGTTCGGAGTCTCGGATGGGATCCGGGATATCACGAGGAGATCTGGAATGGTCCGGATAATAAGATTCATATAAGGAAAGTCCTGTTTCGGAGTTGGGGAATGATTCCGATGTTTTCACCGGGAATGTTCTAGAAGGGTCCGGAAGGTCCAGCACTCCGGAGGGGAAGGGTACATGAATGTTTCATGACAATGTGGAATGGTTGCATCATGTACTAGGTCACTTGGCTGGGCAAAATAAAGGAAGAAATCAAATCCTAGTTTGAAAGTCAAACGCCAATTTGAAAAAGTCAAATGGCAAGTTTGCATGGTGGAGGGAGAGTAGGAAACCTACTTGGGGAGGAAGTCCTCCTTCCTCCACCCGCCGGCCAAGGAGGCCAAGTTGGGGGAGGACTCCCTCCTCCCAACCGGCCACCCTCCACCTATTTAAGGAGGGGTAGGGATCCCCTACCCCTCACACCCAAAAACCCTAGCCCTATCCTCCAAGTCGCCGGTGCCACCACCTCCTTGTGCCGCCGCTGCCTAGGGCACCACGAACTCGGTGAGTTGGGGTGTTCCCCAAACCCTACCCGCTAGCTACACTCTCCCCTTGGTGCCCTCTAAACCCTAGATAACCAAGGCCTCTCTCATAGTCCACCATAATCGCTCCGGCTTAAGGCGAAGCCCTGCGAGATCTCCCCTCTACTTCCGGTACCACGCCGTCATGCTGCCGGAATCGCGAGGAGAGTGCTACAACCTCCGCTGCCTACTGGAACAAGGGAGAGGAAGGTCTTCATCGAAAATCAACGAACGGTGACCGATCATGGAAGCGCTGCCGGAACACAGCGCCGGAAGGATCGTCTACACGATCTTGAGATCGGCAAGAGTACGACTACATCACCCACGAAAATCTGCTCTCGTTAACCGCTTTGGAATCTTCGAGGGTGAGTTCCTCTATCGACTCGTTGCCACAATCTAGTAGATAGATCTTGGCTTGTTTGTTTGCATGCGGTAGATTTTTTTTTCCCATGCTACGAACCCCTACAGTGGTATCAGAGCCGTGTCTATATGTAGATCTGTTGCACGAGTAGAACATAATGGTCATTGTGGGCGGTGGTGCTTTTATTATCAATTGCTTTTTGTGTACTTTGCATCTTGCGGTATGATGGGATGAAGCGGCCCGGGCTAACCTTACATGACATCGTTCATGAGACTTGCTCCACGCTCAACATGCAACTTGTATTGCATACGTGGCTTTGCGGGTGTCTGTCTCTCCCATTATATTATAGATCCAATTTAGAACGGGCACTTGATAGTTAAAACATCAACGTTGTGGTTCTTGTTCGTAAGTTAGATCGACACTTATCGAAAGCCCCAAATCACGTAAAATATGCAAAGAAAATTAGAGGCGTCTAACTTTGTTTTGTAGGGGTGTGCCGTGATGTGATATGGCCATGATTGTGATTATATTTGATGTATGCAATGTTCCTTATTGTAAGTTGGCAACCGGCAGGAGCCATATGGTTATCTTTAAATTCTGTTAAGACCCACGTGTCTATTCAAAGTAGTTGTAATAGTTGAAGCTGGTGGACGACAACCATGAAACGGCGCCATTGACCTTGACGCTATACCGGTGATGATGGAGATCATGTTCGTGATTGAAGATGGAGATCGGAAGCACAAGAAGAAAGGTCATATCATATCACATATTATGAATTTCATGTGATGTTAATCCTTTATGCATCTTGTATTGCTTAGTTAACGACGATAGCATTATAAGATGATCCCTCATGCACACAAATTTCAAGTTCCAAAGTGTTCATCCTTAGTAAGCACCATTGCTAAAGCTCGTTGTTTCGAAGCACCACGTGATGATCAGGTGTGTTAGATTCTGCGGGTGTATACAACGTGAGCAAGCCAGATTTGCTCATGCGGAAGCTAAGGTTTGATCTCGACGAGCCTAGCATGTACAGACATGGTCTCGGAACACGAATCACCGAAAGGTAAAGCATGAGTCATATAGCAGATATGATGAACATGTTGATTGTTCGCCATTGAAGCTACATCAACTCTCGTGATGATCGGTTTTGATGTGGTGGATTTGGTTCGTGTGATCACTAAAACAATGTGAGGGATATTGTTTTGAGTGGGAGTTCACCTAGATTAATTTAACTATTAATTAGAACTCAATTTGTCATAAACTTAGTACAAACTATTGCAAATATGTTGTAGATCAATGTCGGCCCCTACCATCAATTTTAATGCGTTCCTAGAGAAAGAAAGGTTTAAAAACAATGGAATCAACTTCGCGGATTGGTTCCGCAATTTGAGGATTGTCCTTAATGCTGGTAATTTGACCTATGTGCTGGATGCATTGGTGAACCACTGCGACTCTCGCTACCGATGAAGTAAAGAATGTTTACCTCACTCGGAAGAATCAGTACTCCACAGTTCAGTGTGCTATCTTGTATGGTTTGGAATCGGAGCTTGAGAAAACGTTTGAGAACCAAGACCCATATGATATTGTCCGTGAACTCAAAATTATTTTTGAGACTCACGGGGCAGTTGAGAGTTATGAGGCTTCTGAAAAGTTCTTTAACTGCAAGATGGAAGAGGGTAGCTCCGTCAGTGAGCATGTGCTTAAGATGTCTGGGCACGCAAACAAACTCCAAAGTTTGGGTATAGTGATTCCTAATGCTTTGGGGATTTACCGTGTCCTCCAATCACTACCACCAAGTTACAAGAACTTTGTGATGAACTACAATATGCAAAACATGAACAAGACGTTGCCAGAACTCTTCTCCATGTTGAAATCTGCAGAACTGGAGATCAAGAAAGAGCATCAAGTGTTGTTGGTCAATAAGACCACCAAATTCAAGAAAGTCAAGTCTAAGCAAAAGGGAAACTTCAAGAAGGGTGGTAAGAAAGTTACCGCACCGACGAAGAAGACCAAGGCTGGGCCAAAGCCTGATACTGAGTGCCTACTGCAAGGGAGAAGGTCACTGGAAGCGGAATTGCCCAAAGTACTTGGCGGATTTGAAGAACGGCAACATCAATAAGAAAGGTATATCCGATATACATGTTATTAATGTGTATCTCACTAGTACTCATAGTAGTGCCTAGGTATTTGATACTGGTTCGGTTGCTCATATTTGTAACTCGAAACAGGTACTACAGAATAAACGGAAGCTAGCGAAGAACGGGGTGACGATGCGCGTTGGAAACAGATCAAAGGTTGATGCGATCGCGGTCGGCACGCTACCTCTTCATCTACCATCGAGATTAGTTTTATACTTAAATAATTGTTATTTGGTGCCTGCGTTGAGCATGAACATTATATTTGGATCATGTTTGTTGCGAGACGGTTACTTGTTTAAGTCCGAGAATAATGGTTGTTCGATTTATATGAGTAATATGTTTTACGCACATGCACCTTTGATAGATGGTCTATTCTTATTGAATCTCGATAGTGGAAATACACATATTAATAACATTGAAGCTAAACATTTGAAATTGAGCGATAACTCGACCTATATGTGGCACTGTCGTCTTGGTCATATTGGAGTGAAGCGTATGAAGAAACTCCAGTCCGATGGACTTCTTGAATCACTTGATTTTGAATCACTTAAAAGATGCGAAGCATGTCTGATGGGTAAAATGACTAAGACTCCATTTTATGGGATGATGGAGCGAGCTATGGACTTATTGGAAATCATACATACCGATGTGTGTGGTCCAATGAGTGTAGCATCGCGCGGTGGTTATCGTTATGTTCTTACCTTCATGGTGGACTTGAGTAGATATGGGTATATCTATTTCATGAAACATAAGTACGAAACTTTCGAGAAGTTTAAGGAATTTCAAAGTGAGGTAGAGAATCAACGTAACAAGAAGATTAAATTTCTACGTTCTGATCGTGGAGGTGAATATCTAAGTTACGAGTTTGGCGAGCATTTAAATAAATGCGGATTTCTTTCACAATTGACACCGCCGGGAACACCACAGCGTAATGTTGTGTTTGAACGTCGTAATCGAACTCTCTTAGATATGGTTCGTTATATGATGTCAATTACAGATTTACCGCTATCGTTTTGGGGTTATGCATTAGAAACAGCCGCATTCACTTTAAATAGGGCACCATCTAAATCCGTTGAAACGACACCGTATGAATTCTGGTTTGGGAAGAAACCTAAATTGTCGTTCCTTAAAGTTTGGGGTTGTGAAGCCTATGTAAAGATTTATAGAGATAGATCGAGACGCCTAATATCATTGTTACAAAGTACATATTTGGACAAAGTTCTAAAGAGGTTTGGAATGGAAGATAGCAAGAAAGGGTTCTTGCCCATGTTGCCCAATACAACCTTGAGTAAAACTCAAAGTCCAGCAACGGCAGAAGATAGAGAAAGGATGAGTAAGACTCCCTATGCCTCAGCCATAGGATCTCTAATGTATGCCATGCTATGTACTAGACCCGACATTGCATATGCTGTTAGTTTGACTAGCAGATATCAAAGTGATCCAGGAGTAGATCATTGGACAGCGGTCAAAAACATCCTTAAGTACTTGAGAAAAACTAAGGATATGGTTCTTTCTTATGGAGGTGATGAACAACTCGTTGTTAATGGTTACACCAATGCTATTTGGAACACCGATCCGGATGATTCTAAATCTCAATCTGGATACGTATTTACTTTGAATGGTGCAACAGTTAGCTGGAGGAGTGCAAAGCAAAGCATTGTGGCGAGATCTTCAACTGAATCGGAATACGTAGCTGCTTCAGAGGCTTCACAAGAAGCGATATGGATGAACGAGTTCATTACAGAGCTCGGTGTGGTTCCAAGTGCGCTGGACCCAACGTCTATCTACTGTGGTAACATGGGCGCCATAGCCAATGCGCAAGAACCAAGGTCACACAAGAAGCTGAAGCACATCAAGCTACGTTTTCACGCTATTCGAGAACATGTCCAAGATGGTGACATAAAGATTTGCAAAGTATACACAGATCTGAATGTGGCGGATCCGTTGACTAAACCTCTCCCGAGGGCAAAACATGACCAACACCAAACTGCCATGGGTGTTCGGTATATTACCATGTAATCTAGATTACTTGACTCTAGTGCAAGTGGGAGACTGTTGGAGATATGCCCTAGAGGCAATAATAAATGTAGTTATTATTATATCTTTGTGTTTATGATAAATGTTTACATTCATGCTATAACAGTATTAACCAGAAACATTAATACTTGTGTGATTTGTAAACTAAATTAGAGTCCCTAGTAAAGCCTCTTCAAAATACTAGCTTGTTGATTAATAGATGATCATGGTTTCTTGATCATGAATATTTGAGATGTTGTTAATAACAAGGTCATATAATTAGGAGAATGGTATGATGGACATACTCCTATAGATAAGCGTAGCATAAAGATCAAGTCATTTTAATAGTTCAATTGTTATAAGCTTTCTGGTACATAGTAACCTAATTCCTTCGACCATGAGATCATGCTAATCACCATCACCAGAAGGATGCTTTGATGACATCAAACACCACACCGTAACTGGGTGGCTATAAAGGTGGCATTGAGTGTTCGGAAAGTATGGGTTGAGGCACATGGATCAAGAGTGGGATTTGTCCATCCATATGACGGATAGATATACTCTGGGCCCTCTCGGTGGAATGTCATCCAATTGGCTTGCAAGCATGTGACTGGCTCACAAGGGATCACATACCACAGGAACGAGAAAAGAGTACTTATCAGTAACGAGGTTGAACTAGGTATGCAGAGATACCGACGATCAAAACCTCGGATAAGTAAACTATCGTGAGACAAAGGGACATTGGTATCATATGTAAGTGGTTCATTCGATCGCAAAGTAATCGTAGAAATATGTGGGAGCCATATGAATTTCCAGATTCCTCTATTGGTTATTGATCGGAGAAGTGTCTCGATCATGTCCGCATAATTCACGAACCGTAGGGAGACACACTTAAGGATTCGATGTTGCTAAGTAGTTATGGAATGATGAGTAAGAGACCGAATGTTGTTCGGAGTCTCGGATGGGATCCGGGATATTCGGAATGGTCCGGAGAATAAGATTCATATAAGGTAAGTCATGTTTCGGAGTTAGGGAATGATTCCGATGTTTTCACCGGGAATGTTCTAGAAGGGTCCGGAAGGTCCGACACTCCGGAGGGGAAGGGTACATGAATGTGTCATGACAATGTGGAATGGTTGCATCATGTACTAGGTCACTTGGCTGGGCAAAATAAAGGAAGAAATCAAATCCTAGTTTGAAAGTCAAACGCCAATTTGAAAAAGTCAAACGACAAGTTTGCTTGGTGGAGGGAGAGTAGGAAACCTACTTGGGGAGGAAGTCCTCCTCCCTCCACCCGCCGGCCAAGGAGGCCGAGTTGGGGGAGGACTCCCTCCTCCCAACCGGCCACCCTCCACCTATATAAGGAGGGGTAGGGCTCCCCTACCCCTCACACTCTCCCCTACCCCTCACACCCAAAAACCCTAGCCCTCTCCTCCAAGTCGCCGCCGCCACCACCTCCTTGTGCCGCCGTCTAGGGCACCACCAACTCGGCGAGTTGGGGTGTTCCCCAAACCCTAGCCATCGGCTACACTGTCCCCTTGGTGCCCTCTAAACCCTAGATCACCAAGGCCTCTCTCATAGTCCACCATAATCGCTCCGGCTTAAGGCGAAACCCTGCGAGATCTCCCCTCTACTTCCGGTACCACGCCGTTGTGCTACCGGAATCGCGAGGAGAGTGCTACAACCTCCGCTGCCTGCTGGAACAAGGGAGAGGAAGGTCTTCATCGAGTACCGAACGTGTGACCGACTGCGGAAGCGCTGCCGGAACGCAGCGCCGGAAGGATCGTCTACACGATCTTGAGATCGGCAAGAGTACGACTACATCACCCAGGAGAATCTGCTCTCGTTAACCGTTTTGGAATCTTCGAGGGTGAGTTCCTCTATCGACTCGTTGCTACAATCTAGTAGATAGATCTTGGCTTGTGTGTTTGCATGCGATAGAAAATTTTTGTTTTCCATGCTACGAACCCCTACACAAAAGAAAACAAACTCTCAGAATAAACGAACTGCAAAGAGATGTAGTAAAAAAAGCGCTACGCGCACGTCACAGATCTACACCTGCGGCACCGGTCAAGAGGCCCTGAATGGAAGGGTCAGCGAGCTACCCAAAATGTCCTCGTCAGCCTTAAACTTCAGCAGCGGCCGGAGGATTCCGTCCACATCCCCCTTGGAGAGCTCTCCAGTCGAAACTCTAGTCGTGTCGTTGCGGCCAGAATAAAGAAACATCGGGTGCGCCCTAGCCTAGAGCGGCTTCACCCGACGTTTGAGGAAGGTGCGGATGATATCCACACCATTCACCTCTTCATCCGGAATCACCTGAAGATCCTCCACCCGACGATAGAGTTCCTCTATCTCCGCCACCTCACCATCCAAGATGTGGTTCTTCCAGGATCTCTTTGGCTGGATTTTCTGGGAGGGGTCGAAAGGAGCAAGGCCAAAGTTCTGCCCGGCCACTGTGGAGTCGCGGATGTAAAACCATCGCCCCCGCCAGTACTGGACAGACTCGGACATAAAAAAGAGAAGAAGAGAAAGTTGGATTTAAGGGAAATGATGCAGCCGCCGATGGGATAAACGCCATTGGAGCCAGATTGCCTCTTCACGGAATAGAGCTTTCGGAAGAGGCCAAAGTACGTCTCGACACCGAGCCAGGACTCGCACGTGATGAAGCAGGCAATATGAAGAAGAGAGTTCGGCGAAAGATGATGGAGCTGGATGCCATAAAAGAAAAGCAATCCACGGAGAAAATCGTGGATCGGGAAAGAAAGGCCCCGAAGGACAAAAGCGACGAACATGACCCAAAACCCAGCGGGAGGACAGGGAATTACCTCGTCACCGGGAATCCTGACGGCCTCCCTATCCTATGGGATCAGACCCCGGTCATGGAGCTTACGGAGATCGCCCTCGCGCGTCTCCGATCGTTGCCAGTCACCATCGGTGACGCGAGTAGCGGCGGAACCCTTCTTGCCGCCGGCGGCAGCACTAGTACCAACCGCGGTGGAGGCCTTCTTGGACTTCCCCATCGCAGTGCGGCGACGGCGATGACGTGAACGCAAAAACAAAGATGGAAAGGTTCAAAGAAATTCTAGCGCGCGGCGAGAAAAACTCACGAAGATGGAAGCAGTGAAACAAGAATGGCTGCGGTGAAAAACAAACAAAACTTTTCCCCAATGATTATAAGGACGAAGAAGACGCACGGTGACCGTCCATCGGGAATCCCTAGAGCCAACATCAAGATCCGACCGTCCACGTGTCAACACGGCAGCGAACCGTCGCTCACACGCTGTCCACTACGCACGGAAATCGAGGCAACGTCGTAATTATCTCCACGTTGCGCGTGACCAGTCAATTCAAAGTCAGAAGGTGGGACCCATGTTCGTCCAGTCACGTCATCTCTGGCGCCGCAGACGCTTGAGGTCACCGATCGTTAGCAATGACGTCATCAAGGCTATACTAGCAACGGTTACAATTCTTCGGCTACGCAGCTAAAAGTAGTCACTCGAATCTACGCTTCGACTAACTACTCGGGGGTTACTCCTATCAGAAGCGCTGGCCGTGCACCCGAAAAACGATCAAAGTACTACACCATTGAACTATTCTTCGAATCCTAGAATTTTGCTTTATTAATAAAATAAAATAATTCAATATATGCAATAAATATAATTCAATATATGCAATAAATATAAAAAAATAATATTTATAAATGCTTTATTAAAAGGCAGCTTATATAGGAAAAATGCATATAGAATTAAAAAATACATTACATTACTTGCATAATTATTTTGCTTCTTTAAATATTATCCTTACCGGGCAATAATAATGTTTTTATAGAACTAGAAGCTCAAGGTCCAGTGCAAGCATCAGACTTCACTACCTTGCCATCACAAGGCAAGTTCATCACTTGCTCATGTCCTTTGAAGAGTCTTTATCAAAGTATTTGCAAATTGTGTGTTATCATATATGCTATAAAAGAAAGAAAATATTATTTTCACAAGTAAAGAAATTTAGATATCATCCTGAGTGGTGATATGATGGAGCAATAGAACTTAGAGTTCTAATTGCAACAATAATGATCAAGTAGGGACTTAATAACCCCTGACATCAGTGATTCTAGCGCCGTATATTACGCGTTAGCCATGAGATTTGGAATGGGACAGAGAAGCCAGCTGTATCTTCTTCCTCTCGCATGAAGCCGGATGTGCAGGTCGTGGCTGTTATCCTCGTAGCGTGCATATTAATTGGTAATTCATAGAGAATATGCAGCATATGGGTGTGAACCCTCATTGTCCCACGATAGTTCTGGCATCTAACGGTTTGTACAAACCATTGCCGTAATTCATTATGTGGGCATGGTGTACACCAAGGAGGCATGCGGGGTCGCGAAGGGGGCAGTGATTGGCTTGGACCAACTACTGGGCCCCACATCATGGAATTGTGGACGGGAAAGTACGCTCAGTTGTGCAACAAGGAGTTGATCTCTCATAGGTAAAGTAACGCACCTCTGCAGAGTGTAAGAACTGTAACTTGTTACTCCCTGTTCCGGGAAGGAGCTACGAACACGGCAGGAAAGGAACTCCATGAAAGTTCTGGTCAACCTGTGAAGGCTGATTGTCATAGTTTTTCGGAATAAAATCAATCTTTGAAGAAAGATTTACAAAAACTGCATAGTTGCAAGAATCTATAATCCGAGGTGGTAGTTAGAGCATCAAACTTCCCACGTTGCATATAATGAACTTGTTGGGTAACGCTGTTACTCATTTTTTTTTCCTTTGATCTCTTGCTTAGACTCCGAGGATTCCGAAGACGTGCCAATGTATACAGCCGAATGCCAAGAAGATGTGTTCTACGAGGAATCTGATCTGTCCGGAGGAGTTGAAGGAGTGGATTACGAGATCCACTACGGTGTCGATGAGAACGAGTCCAATTAAGTATCTAGTTAGTAGTAACTAACGGAGCCGAGCAGCATGAACTCTATAGAATAAGCTGTTAAGCTCAACTCCTAGTCGGAGTTGTTACTTTTAAATTTCCGCTGAACACTTTATATTTTGGTTTGTAAGTTGGATCTTTTGGAAGTCTTGAACTTCCGGTATTATAATAATAATAATGTGTGTACATTTGTAATATGGACCCGCAATATTTCTGTTGTACCACTCTGAGAGATGTGATATTTACGGAACGGTGTTCTGTAGATGTCATGTCAACGACTATAGTGTACTACACATACAGTGGTATGCTGGGTCACCGCAGTGAGTGATTACTACTCCCTCTGTTTTAAAATATAAGATGTTTTAGCTTTGTGAAGTTATTGAATCTAGACTCTCTTTAGTACTCTCCGGCCCATATTAATATACTTTGATTTGTCTAGATTTATATGAATCTAAACACCATTTAGTATATAGGTTCATCTAAATTTTAACAAATCAAAATCAATTAATATGAATCGGAGGGAATGTATAGATTTAAAATATAAAATATTTTAGCTAAATGAATCTATTCTACTTTTATATAGATATTTTAGTTTCTTTTTATATACATTAAAACGATTCTAGATTCATTAGCTTCATAAAGCTAAAACATCTTATATTTCGAAACGGAAGGAGTACTTCGAAAGCGATGGCTCACGAAGTCTTGCATTAGATTAGACATACATGCATGATTGCCCGTTCCTTGGATTGCTCCAAGGACGCTTCTTTTCTTGAAACTATTCTGCTAGATCATTTGGATTTTAACTTCTGTATGTATGGATGCATGACATTATTGTTGTGAGACGCGTGTCCTTTTTGTTTGTTTTTGAGACAACAATGTTACCTGTCATGCCATCTCTGCTGATTTGCCATACGATTTTTATACTATCTTTTATGATGCTGAACCTTGTATGATATCCATGTTAATCTTGCAACGTTAAATTGCACTTCTTGTGTAAATGTACAAGTGCACATTCAAATATAATAAACGCAACTGTGATATCCATAAACAAGGTCTCTCGTAGAAGTTTGCAAGAAATACAGTGAAGTACAAGTCTCCTCTGTTCAGTTCACACAAAACAATAATGCCTTTGATTTTCTCCAATCCATGCAATAGTTCCTAGAATGTTACATATATAGGAGACTAGGAGTATGGTGGACTAGTATAGTCATTAGCAGATTCTACTTTGGAAGGGTATTGCAACATGGTATTGCCTTCCCAACTTGATCTGGCTTCTCAAAACAACACATTGTCGTTAAATAGCCTGAATCCCGCACAGTTCGTCGCGGTACTTCTCCGTGTTGGCGCCAAGCTTCTGCTTCAGCGTCTCGAAGGCCAGAAGCGCCAGCATGCTACCTCTTCCAGCGGGCTTCGACCTCCAGTCCCCTTCATTGGGCAGCACGACGGCGAGCGATGTCGACCAGCGAGCCCACGCAGCTCCTGTCGTGCTCCCTCGCCAGCCTCTTCACGTCGTACACGGACGGCGACCCGAAAAGCTTGCGCACCATGCCCATGAAGGTGTCGACGTCGGCCGGCAGCGTCTCGCCGAACATCATGCTCACGAAGTAGGCGACGTGGTAAGCGCCGGTGAACGTCGCCCACGATGGCCGGGCTCTGAACAGGCCGGAGTCTCGCAGCAGCCAGCGGAGCCTGAACCCGCCGACGAGGTAGGAGATGGACTTGGGGTCTCTCGCTTCGTGCGGAGAGGCGATGTCGAACCCGCGCAGGTTGAACTCCCACGCGAAGCGCCGGCCGTCGTCGGTGCGGATGGCGATGCCCACCTGGAGCGGCCTGAGCAGGGCGACGTTGGCCCGGATGACCTGATATCGCTCCTCGGCGGTGAGCTTGTAGTTTTTCCGGCCATCGCCGCGGACCACGCAGCCGGGGTACTGGATGTTTAGCGCGACGTGCGCGGCGCGCGGCGCCACTTGGTGGAAGACGGCCGACTCGGCGGCGAAGTTGTTGGCCCACACCGAACGGACGGCGCCGTCCATGCTGCAGACGACGGCGACGGGAGTTTGCTGAGCGGCGGCGCCCTTTTCTCCGAGTACGATCCGTGCGCGAAGGGGCCTCTGCCTGCTTCACGTTCTGCTGGACTTGCTCCGGAGGCATAGGGAGACCAGCTTTATGAGTGCAGAATTGTGGGTCGTGGTTAAGCCTTCTCTAATTCGGATTCGGCTTTCGCTTTTCTACTTCTTTTCCAATCCCGAATTCTGGATTTGCTTGGGAGCTTGAAGGATCCTAACGTTAATCCCCTCGCCTGGACGCCGAATCCTTACCGAACTGGTTTTCTAATCCAACCCCAACGTTAAGGAATAGAGCATCCCAGCAGCGGGCCGCAAATCAGACACAGAATCGGTTCAATTGAGGTATATACATTTTTAGTCCCACAACTTGCACCGCGGAAGCATTTTAGTCCCACAACTTGCGAACTGAGCAATTCTAGTCCCATAACTTGCATCTCAAAAGCATTTTAGTCCAATTTAATCAAATTTTAACGAGTTTGACTGAATTCGTCTACCAGAGCTTACACGTGGCATCATAAGTTTTGCAAAATGACCCATGTGTATTTTTCTTTACAACCCCGACATACTAGCTCCATCTGTCAATGATTCTACAAACAATAAAATATCTGCGTGCATCAAAGGAATTCGAACTGAGGACCTGCAGTGCAAAGGAGATACAACCTCGCCACTACAGCTCACGCTTGCGACTTGGTAATTTGATGAACGTTTTTTTATTATACAAGATAATTTGAAGAACACATGATTTAACTTATCGGATTTTTGACCTTTCTTCTCAGATTTTTAGTTTGTTTGTGTGAAGGGAAAAACTGTAGCATAATTGAAAAGGTTGTTATTTATATAGGGGTTAATGTTTGGGGGAAAGAACAGGAGTTGTAAGACAATTTCTAATTATCATGAACTAGTGCTATTATAGCAAACGGTTCAAAAAACGTCTGAATTGTAAGAGAACTACTCAGAATCTGAAGAGCAAGGAAAGAATTTCTGAACTTAACTGAATTCTGTCAAGCTAGTATCTTTATGATGTGCACAATTTAACTGAATTCTGTAAGTTAATGGCTTTAAGCTGTTGATCTAAACTTAACATTGTTCCTTGAGTTTTGCAGGGAAAAATAAAAATTGATCTTTTTTTCTTGTGAATTAATTGCCGCTCGCAGACTATATATAACGATGTATGTAAAAGTGGGAATAATTGGTCATGTGGATGGAGTCGGTGGGATGTACTTTTGGTTCTTTTCTCCCAGCCAAGGAATAGAGAGAGAAGAAGAAGATTTGCAATAGAGAATCATCTATTCATGAGAACAACACGACATGTTTTTTTTTTGCAATTTCTTCTCTTATTAGCTGTCTGCTTGCTGTTGATGGCAGCAGAGCACACACTCCCCACCACTGTCGAGTCTTGCTGGGTCATTCCCTGATTCGCTAATACGGCGTTTTTTATTTCAGTTCAGTTCTTCCAATTGTTTTGTATAATAAATATTGCGTTCTTAAAATATCACGTAAGTGAATGAGCTCCAGTTGCAACCTTGTGTATTTTTAACATGGCAGGTCGCGAGTTCGAATTTGCTCCAATGCACATTGAAATTTTATTATTTGTACAACCACTGAAAGGTGGGCTTCGTACCGAAGTCTTAAACAGCAGAGAAAAAAAATAGGATCATTTTGTAAAAATTGTGATGCCACATGTCCCCGAGTGAATTTTGATCTATAGGAAGACGAATTTGATCAAACTCTGAAATTCAATTAAATTAGACTAAAATGCTCATAGAATGCAAGTTATGGGATTAGCATTGCCCACTTTGCAAGATATGGGACTAAAACGCTCTCGTGGTTTTCTAATCCAACCCCAACGTTAAGGAATAGAGCATCCCAGCAGCGGGCCGCAAATCAGACACAGAATCAGTTCAATTCGGTCTGTTTGTGGTGTGTCCACGGTTCGGCCATGTCCGCGAGCCCAAAAGGGGGCAACGCATTTTTTCTCCAAATTTAATTGAAATTAAACATAATGTACATATAGCTGAAAAAGGGCAAAAAACTTAGAAAAAACAGCAAGTTTTAACTGCGTCGGCCATATGGCCTACTCGTCATCTTCGTCCTCCGCTAGGTCGATCCACACTGGCTATGGCCATGACCATTGTGGGTATGGACGGAAGGGGCGCCATGCGAAGGAGGCGTGTACTGCGGCAGAGGAGGCGCGTGCTGGGGAGGTGCGTACTGGATCGGCGACAGGTAGTGGGGCGGCGGTGGCGGATACTAGGTGGTCGGGGCTCGGACCTCCATCGCGGATGTGTGGAGGGGATGGAATTTCCCATCCTAGAGCCTCTCCTCCGCGAGTGTCGCGTCTTCTCCGATTCGCGCAGGACACGGGCGAGGGCCTCCTTTGGCCGAGGTCGGGCGGCATGATTTCCGCCACCACCTCCCCCAGGACCGGTGGCGGCTCGTCCTGGGGCTCATGCTTCACCTCTTCCTCGTCCTCTTCACAATCATAGCCGGAGGAGTCGTCTCCGTCGCTACCGCTGCCGACGTCCGACATATCCTCGGGCTTGACCTCCAGGTGGATGTCGCCGCGGAAGGTGCTTCGCGGGCGGAAGTTGTTCTCTCACCGGAGGAATTCCACCCAGATGGTACACATGGTCTCGACGGCGGACCGGTCTTATCATCCGTCGATGACCCTCAATCTCAATGTCCAGGCACGGCCCTTCTGGTGGGACGGGCGGCACTGTAATCCTGCCACGGTTCATATGCCACCCGTGCGGGAGGTGCACGTCCCTATGCTCCACCGGGGTTCCCGTTTACCAGTGCCAGCGCGCGTCCGACACCTGGACATAGTGCCGGTTCCATCACTCGCTGCGGAGAACCCGGCGTCTCCCGGGTGGTTGCGCCGGCGCTAGCTGCGCGATGAAACCGTGGGTACTATAAAAGAACTCAAGGAAAAACAATGTAAGAAACCAAAATTGATCGACTTCCCATCTGCCTCCCTGCCGCCTCACAGACGAGATACTCTGCTCCTCGCCGCTTCGTGCTGTGGCTGGGGACCCTAGATCGGGGCACCGCCGCCACCTCCCCCTCCCTTCCCCTCCCTCGCTGCTGCCAGGAGGGCGCGGTGGGGCGAAGCCCGGCCGACACCGGCGGCGGCGGGGCCTCCTCGTCTCCTTCCCTAGGGTTGCTCGCGCGGGGTGGAACCTATGGGCTTGGACGTGGCTCTGGCGCTGGGAGCTTCGGCGACGACGCGGGGCTTGCCCTGCTGTGGGTCATGGCGGGCGGTGCAAGGCAAGGGGTTGGCACATCGTGCTTTGGGGATGGCGGGCGAAGGCGACCAGCGGCCTAGGCGGTCGGCGGTGGGAGGTCGTAGGAAGGGGCGGCACTGTCCTCCCGGCCTCAGCCTCCGGATGGTGATGGCAGGAGCGTGTCGAGCCCGATCTCGACCGTTTCCTGTCAGATCTGTTGCAGCCGGCAGCGGGATGGCTTCTGGGTTCGTCCGACTTCACGAGGTCACCTAGGGCTGCCAGCCCGGGCATGGTGGTGGTGGCCTTTCTCCCCCGTCGGAGTTGGTCGGCCAGTCGAATAAAGGTGGATCGGCCTAGGGTCCCTCTTGTGTGGAGATGATCACCTTCCTGAGGATGGTTCTTGATTTGGCCGGAGCGGGGAGTTCCAGAAGGCTCCGCCGGCGAATGTACTAGCGCTTCTATGCCTGCAGTTCGCTGGATCGGATGGTATTCGGTCATGTGCATCCATGTTTTATTCCGACCGTTTGGTTCAGGAGGAAGCGCCGCGAAGCTCTGTCCTTTGTTGCCACCAGGCGACTGTCGATCCATGGTGAAGTCAGAGGTGGAGAATTCATGAAGGCCAGGTTTGGAGATCTATCTATGGAGGTTTGAGTCGCCATACAGTTGAGGGACTTGCTTGGTGTTCTGGGCTAAACAGCAGCCGTATGTAAGTGGGGGCGGAAACACAGGTGAATTTCAGAATCTTACCTTTCAGGGTGAAAACCCAAGGTCTGGCCTTAGCTGGTTGTGCCTGGCAATGGCCTTGTTGAAGGCATTGTTTTGAGAGTGAGGATTATCTTCAGGGTGAAAATCTAGATCTTTGATCGGGCGACGACGGCGCTTGTGCACTGTTCCCTTCTTGGAGGCGTCGATTTTGAAGAGCCTGAAGTTCAGGTGTTGTATTGGTGGTGACATGGTTATACCCTACGGGTACACAACCTTAGCATACCTAGTCCAGTCCAAGGAAGGCCCACAAGAATATGCGTGGCCCATGAAGATTTTCGGGTATCCGAAGCCCATGACGTCTTCGGATCCTTGGACAACAAGACTAGAGTAGATAGAATATTCGAAGGGGTAAACCCTAAAACCTGTAACCGACTTGGTCTATGCCTGTGACCTGCCTACTTCTATATAAAGGCTAGGAGGGCACGACGAGGAGGGCACTTCATACCACCGCATAAACACCTCCACGCCAGATTGCATCTGCGCACCCCTGTAACTTTTGGTTCCGCCATAATCAAGAGCAGACAAGTAGGAGTAGGGTTTTCCCTCCGGGGCCTGAACCTGGGTAAACCTCGTGTCCTAGTGTTACTTGTTTGCTAACCGTTCCATGATCTCCAGCATCCCCATCTTCTCCAAAACCCAAGCTCATAACAATGGGCATTGACGAGATTAAACCTCGTCAATTGGCACCGTCTGTGGGAACTGGGGACGCTGATTGTGTGATCGTAACGGTCCCAACCAAGGCGATCTACAACTCCGCAGCGACGGAAAGTCATCTCCTGTTCGGCGCTTTTGACTTCACCGCCCACTCGCCAGCCACCCTGAAGGACTTCGAGCCCGTTGGCGACGGGCTCGAGATCCTATTCGGGAGCTTCTGCTTCCAGGTGGGGCAGACCTGCACTCTCAGTCTCCTAGAGCGGGTGCCCCTGCCATCGATCAGGACCGCTTCGTGGGATCCACACCCCGTGCTACGCACATCGCCATCGACAGATGAGTCCTATGACAGCAGCAGCTGCAACTCAGATCTGTGTGATCCACCATCGGAGGAAGGGACCTACGGTTCCGGATCCGAAAGCTGCGGCAGCAGCGATCCAATCTACGAGCGCTACCAATGCGTCGTAGTCATCCAGAGCGACGTGGATCAGGAGCACAATCCACCACCCAACCCGCAGGGTAGAAACGGCGAGAACAGGAGAAACCAGTCCCGCCGCCCAATGAGGAGGACACCGATCCCAATTGGATCATCCACCTCAGCGAGGAAGGATGGGCTCAAGCACGCGAAGCCGTTGCAGGCAACAAGATCCTGCCTGTAGGTGCCTCACGGGATCTACTGATGGCGTACCACCTGTTCCTAGTCAAAGAGCACAAGAAGCAGGTGAAGATGCAAGAAGTGCTTGACAAGCGCAAGCAAGCGGCCTCAAAGTCCAGCGCCTGGCGATCTGCCCTCTCCGCCATGGCCGGCTCCAGCTCGCACGACAACCATGGCAACAAGCACCGTTCTCACACGGAGAACATGGACCCCAAGGCACGTCGCGAGGTGACTCGGACCCTCAACACGTCTTTCACGGAGATGGATGACGACGACAATGTCATCCCGAAGACACCGCAAGCTGCGATCATGGCAGCCACCACATACCTCGCTTCCCATCCACCTTCGGTGGGGGACCCAAAAAGGGCCATGCACAAGTCCGCACTTACCGGACTCGGACTCATTCGAGCTGCGCTCCATGGAGAAGCTCCTGCGGAGCCAAAGAAGAAGGCTGCGGTCAGATTGAACCGCAACCCTACGCCTTCATCCGACGAGGAAGAGCACGACCTACCTCGAAGGCACAAGAGCTCGCACCATCGCAGCCGCGATTACGATGCTCGAAGCGAGCTCACCCAACGCAAGATCGACAAAGCGCTTGCCAAGCGCATCTGCTTGTCTAAATCCGAGGAGGATGATGATGAAGGAGAACTCTGCGGAGCCCGATGCTTCAGAAGATCTGTCCAGCGGACACGGATGCCACGGAACTTCAAGCTTCCTTCGGACACTCCGAAGTTTGACTGTACATAGGACCCCAAGGCGTGGCTCAGCGACCACCTGTCATCCATCAAACTACACGGTGGAAACAAGGACACTGCCCTGCAATGCCTTCAGCTACAGCTGACAGGCGCAGCCTGGATCTGGCTCAGCAGCCTATCCTTGGGATCCATCCCAAGATGGGAGGAACTGGCGTATAGTTTCATCTGAAACTTCAAAGGCACCAGCAAGAGGACAGCCTGGATCGAGGAGCTACGGGCCTGCACCCAACGAACGGGCGAATCCATTCGCTCGTACATATTATGCTGGTCCAACACCAAGAACTCCGCGGCGCACATCTCTGGGGAGAGATCGATCAACGCCTTCAAGGATGGCGTCAAGCGCCAGGACTTCAAGGAAGAACTTGGGTGCGTCAAGCCCAAGACACTCGACCACCTCATGGACATTGCCAACAGGTGGGCAGATGGCGAGGACTCCATCCACCGAGCACACTCGGAGGAGGAAGATGACTACGGCCGTCGAAGTGAATGCCGTAGCAAGAGAAGATCGCGCATCTACGACGATCGCGATGGACCCGACATGGTCGCGGCTAGCTACGCCGCAGCGACAACCACACAGCAGCGACGGATACCGTGGAAACAACTTCCGTGACGGAGGACGCCCAGCGCAGTCATGGCAACGTCGTGTCCATGACGATGGACCCTCAGCATACGAACAAACTATCGGGTCCATGCACCATCCACTTCTACATCGACAAGCAGGATGGTAAAAAGAAGGCAAGCCACATGCTCAAGGATTGTCGCGAGTTCCAGAAACTCAGCGAGAGCATGTCCCAGATGAGGCAACAAGCCCCGAAACCCGAGTACGGGAACACGCTCGCACCAGGTGACATCGCCCACGGAGCTCCTCCACCACCACCCGTGGGACCTTCGAATCATCCAATCGCACCTGCGCAGAACAATGGCGAAAACGGGTACCCCGTGCCAAAAGGATCACTGATGATCCAAAAGGGGTGCCCAACGAGCATGGTGCAAAAGAAAATCACCCGTCAGATCAATTTGGCTGTGACCGCTCCACCCGCCATCCCTGAGTACCTCAGCGGATCGAAGTCCTGCATCACGTTCAACTGTTCGGATCACCCCTGCCAGGTTCCTCGCCCAGGTCATGCTGCCCTGGTGCTCGAAGCGCAAATCAGAGGTTTCTACATGAGCCGCATCTTCATGGACGGCGGCAGCGACATCAATCTGATGTTCGCCAGCACCTTAGCAGCAATGCGGATCCCGCTGTGCAGCCTGGAACAATCCGATACAATGTTCCACGGCATTGTTCCAGGGAAGGGCATATTCCCCCTGGGAAAGATATGGCTCGACGTCATCTTTGGCAAGCCCGACAACTTCCGGTGTGAGCGACTCGAGTTTGAAGTGGTGGACTGGCCATCACAATACCACGCCATCCTCCGGCGTGTGGCATTCGCACGATTCCTGGCAGTACCACACTACGCGTACCTGCTACTCAAGATGCCAGGACCTAAGGGCGTAATCACGGTCCACGGGAGCTTCACCCGATCAGACCACTGCGACAGGAACTTCACCGGAATCTCTCAGTCATTCGGCATGCAGGAGGAGCTCATAAGGCTCCGAGAGGTGACAGCAACGGGGTACCCCCAGTTGTAAGACAGAACGCACCCGACATGTCTTTCGACTCCACCGTCAACACAAAGAAGGTGCAATTCCACCCGACGGACGCCTCCAAGACGGCGCTGATCGCCAACGACCTCAGCCCCGCATAGGAAAGCGCGCTCGTCGAATTCCTCCGTGAGCGCTGGGAAATCTTTGCCTGGTGTCCTGCGGACATGCCAAGAGTTTCCGGGGAATTCGCCGAGCACGCACTTAACGTCTTTCCAGACGCCAAGCCCGTCAAACAGTCCATCCGACGACTATCCGAACCACGGGCTGACGCCATTAGAGTCGAGGTCAACAGACTACTCAACGCAAACTTTATTAGGGAGATCAAGGAAAGCGAGTGGCTCGCCAACACCGTGATGGT
The DNA here is from genome assembly GCA_023614405.1 of Avena insularis. Taxonomy (NCBI): domain Eukaryota; kingdom Viridiplantae; phylum Streptophyta; class Magnoliopsida; order Poales; family Poaceae; genus Avena; species Avena insularis. The sequence goes on from CM042697.1 coordinate 408,019,478, forward strand.
CCCCAAAAAGGACACGGACATCCTGCGGATGTGCGTGGACTTCACATCGCTGAACAAGCACTGCCCGAAGGATCACTTCCCTCTCCCTTGGATCAATCAGATCATCGATTCGACTGCAGGATGCAAGAAGCTCTCCTTCCTCGACGCCTACTCAGGCTACAATCAGATTCGACTGAAGGTCGAAGATCAGGAGAAAACTGCGTTCATCACGCTGTTCGGAGTATTCTGCTACAACACAATGCCCTTCAGGCTGAAGAACACAGGCGCCACGTACCAACGGTGCATGCAGGCATGCCTGAAGGACCACATCGGCCGCAACATCCAAGTCTATGTCGACGACATAGTAATCAAAACAAGGGAGGCCAAGACACTGATCGATGATCTCTGCGAGACGTTTGACAAACTTGATCGATACAAGATCAAGCTAAATCCGTAAAAGTGCGCCTTCGGTGTCCCATCTGGCCAACTACTAGGCTACTTCATCTCCCAGCGAGGGATCGAAGCAAACCTGAAGAAAATCCGGGCCATAATGGCCATGGAGAATCCGAAGAACCTCAAGGGCGTCCAACAGCTTGCTGGGCGAATCGCGGCGTTGAGCAGATTCATCAGCCGCATGGGCGAAAAATCCCTGCCTTTCTATCATCTGCTACGCAAGGCAGACAAATTCGAGTGGACGCCCGAAGCGGACAACGCATTCGAAGATCTAAAGCGGCTGCTCTCTACCTCGCCCGTCTTGGTCACGCCAAAAGAACGCGAGCCTCTACTGCTATACATAGCAGCTACACACCAGGTGGTAAGCACCGTGCTTGTGGTCGAAAGACCCAAATATGGCAAGACCCATGGGGTCCAACGCCCAATCTACTACCTTAGCAAGGTATTAACACCGACAAAACAGAGGTATACTCACTACCAGAAACTCGCCTACGGCGTATTCATGATGGCTCGTCGGCTGAGCCACTACTTCCAGGAGCATCAGGTGATGGTCGTCAATGAAGCACCCCTGAAAAACATCCTGAACAACCCGGAGGCCACAGGACATGTGGCCCTATGGGGCATCGAGCTGTCACCTCTAGACATCGTCTATGAGAAGCACCACGCGATCAAGTCTCGGGTCCTTCCGGACTTCCTCGTCCACTGGATGGAACTGCAGCTGCCAGACACCCCGGACATGACACAGTCATGGACGATGCACTTCGACGACTCCAAGCGCGAGGCCAGAACAGGAGCCGGGGTCATACTGGCCTCCTCGCAGGGCGACAAGATGAAGTGCGTCCTCCGGATGAAATTTCGAGCTTCCAACAACGAGACCGAGTATGAGGCCCTCATCCATGGCATGAGGATGGCCAAGATCTGCGGCGCGACGTGCCTGGTCATCTACGGCGACTCGAACCTCGTCGTCCAACAGACAATGAACGAGTGCGATGCACACGCGGCCAACATGATTGCGTACCGCACACTCTACAACGCACTCGAAGGAGACTTTGACGGCTGCGAGTTTTGGCACGTTGGGAGAAAAAGCAACGAAGAAGCCGACAGACTCGCCAACATCGGCTCCACCAGCGCACGGGTGCCACCAGGGGTGTTCCTCGAACAGATCTGCGTGGCATCCATAAAAAGGAAATTCCCAAAGGGATCACCCGAAGAAGCAGAACACTCGGGGGCTGCGCTACCCGAAGGACAGGAAGGACCAGAAAAGCTCGATACAGAGGTCGCAGTGGTCAACCTGATGCAGGTCATGGCAGTCGAAGAAACATGGACACAATCATACCTTCGATATCTGATAGACGGGGAGCTGCCTGACAGCCCGACAGATGCCCGTCGCATATCTCGCCGGTCCAAGGCCTTCACCATCATCAATGGCGAGCGGTACAAGCGCAACATTTCGGGTGTACTCCAAAGGTGCGTCACCATCGGTGACGGCAAAACCAACCTCCAAGACATCCACGAGGGCATCTGCGGCCATCACGCGGGCAGCCGCGCCCTTGTCGCCAAAGCTCTACGAGATGGGTTCTACTGGACAACGGCCATGAACGACACTAAGGACATCGTCCGAAGGTGCAACGGGTGCCAGAGGTTCGCAGATAAACCACATGCACCAGGATCAGAGCTCAGACCCATACCCCTGGCCTGGCCCTTCGCCCAATGGGGACTCGACATGATCGGCAAACTGCCCAAGTCCTCGAAAGGAGGCCACGTCTACCTCCTGGTCATAGTCGACAAATTCACCAAGTGGATCGAGGCCATGTCCGTTACTAACCAAAAGGGCAAAACGGCCGTAAAATTCTTCGAATCCATCGTCTACAGGTTCTGCGTGCCGCACAGCATCATCACCGACAACGGGTCGATCTTCATCTCCAAAGAATTCCAGGACTTCTGCGAAGACCTTGGAATCAACATCACATACGCCTCCGTGGCACACCCGCAAACAAACGGGCAAGTCGAAAAGGCCAACGGCCTTGTCGGCGGCGGCATCAAGAAACGCCTAATTAGCCCACTACAGTGACTCTCAGGAGCCTGGACACAAGAGCTACCCTTCGTCCTCTGGAGCCTACGCACGACGCCAAACAGCTCAACTGGCTACAGTCCTTTCTTCATGGTACACGGAGCCGAAGTCGTGCTGCCCGCAGAGGTGCGCCACGAGGCCCCACGGGTCGTCGCCTACAGCGAAGCCGAATCAACGGCTGCACTCGACGACGCCCTCGACACACTCGACGAGGCACGTGACATAACAGCGGCTCGATCAGCGGTCTATCAACAGAGCCTCCACAACTATCACAGCTGTCGGCTGCGCCCAAGGTCCTTTGTCGAAGGAGACCTAGTCTTACGACTCAAGCAAGAGCGACCGAAGAAGCTCGAGTCGCCCTGGGAAGGACCCTACGTTGTCACTGAAGTCATCCCAGGTGGCGCTTATCGCCTCAAGCACGTGGAGTCTGGAGTAGCATACTCCAACCCATGGAACGTCACACAACTGTGATGCTTCTACCCCTAGCTACCCCCCCTCTTTTTACTTTCAATAAGGCTATTCAGCCAAGGCTACTCAGCCGAACAATGTACCTCCTCATTACGATATGAATAAAGCTAAGTGTCTTGCCCCAAAAATTTATCTATTTTTCGCATTTTCTTCATGTTACAACACACTTAGGGGATCCCCTCACCTCATGACTTCGTCGACTGAGGATAACGCGTGTACACCTGAGTAGCTGACCACGTCAGGCTAACGAAAAGGGCATGCATACAAATAAAACACCACGTGCTAACAATAATCAACCTTTATAGCAAAGGGCATAACACGCCCAGTCGAATACATACAAATTTTACATCTATCTTTTTACAGGTCCTACCTATTCTGAAGAATCACCTGCGCACACTGCTCAAAGAGATCTACAATTTGTTCCGCATATTGCCTTATAGCCGCATAATGTGGATGCATGTCCCACATGCCACCATCCGGCCGAAGAGGCGGCCCAGCCGCCACAGCAGCAAGATCTACATCAGGGCGATGCAGCCGCACGAGGGAAAGCGCAACCTTCACCCCTGCAACCAGCTGATGCCGCACCAGCTCCCTGACATGATGCACATTCTTAAACTTTGCCAACAGGCCCCATAGAGTCGATGGTGCCTCATCCAGGGGAAACATCACGTGCAGAATCGACGCCAAGGAAGTCTTCGCTTTCCGTAGCACCCGCGACACCTGGTGAACACGATCCTGCACGGTTGCAAGGACCATAGCACGATTACGATCCATCCAGAAAAAGCCGTCGGTCTCCATGTCCTGCTGGGTCAGGCAATTGATCCGAACAGCAACACGCTCTTATTCCTCCCTGGGAACAAGGTTAGCACCTGCAACAACTGCAAAGTAAGATGACAAGCCAACAGGCGCATCCGAAAAATGAGCAGCAGCTCGAGGAAACTCACATTGAAGCTGTTCGGCCAAACGCCGCAACTCCCCCATCAGATACTCCTCCCTGGCGGCGCCCCGCTCCGCCTTCCACTTCCAAACATCCGCGTGGCCTCGAACGCCAAGCAACTCTTTCTCAAGATTACGGATGCGGTCACGAAGAAACACAAGCTACGACGCATCATCCAAGGATGGTCGCAGCTGCGGCGCAGACGAAATATCAATGGGATCATCACCCGAAGGCCCCTAGAGGAAAAGAAGGCAAGGATATGAAAAAACGCACGAATAAGCAAATAGCTCGGAGATTCATTATATACAGCAAAAGCCACTGTGTGGCACAAGGAATGTTCATAGATACATTACAACAAAAGAAACAAAAGCTATCCTATAACTACAAGGCCTAAGAAGCTGCATCCTGAGTGGCCTCGGAGCCGGACTGCCTGCTCTTGGCCTCCTCCTGCTGCCTCACTGCGTACTCTGCCAGCAAGTCAATCAGCTTCAGCCCATAGCGTTTACAACGGGCAGCGTAGAGGGCGAAGGCTACCTCGGATCCGTCGGCAGCTGTCGGCATCTGGGAGGTGACCTGATGAAGATCTAGCTCCGCTCCAGACGCCATGGCCATCGCCAGCCCCATGGATGCGCCGATACCCTTCTGCTTGCGCTTGTACGCCGCGGGAGCCTCGGATGACAGTGCGTCCGCCAACAATTCGACATCCTCGAGGGCGACGCCCTTGGGGATGATCTCCTTATAGAAGCGCCCGAGAACCACCTTGGCCTTGGCAAGCGAGCCGACCACGGTACTACAACGGTCTTCGACCGCCGCAGTGGCGTCATCCAGAGCACTTCCATGCTCCAGGGCACCACGGTCAAACTCGATGCCCGCGGTATCTAGATAAACGGAAGAAGCAAAGTGAAAACCAAAACGAAGCTAGAAAGACAAGGAAGCCGAAAAGGAATAGACGAAACTAATCACCCGAAATAGCCTTCACAGCGGCCATCAGCTTGCCATCTACCTCCTTCTCGCGCGAGGCCGCAGCGGTGGAGAGCTGCTCCTTGCGAACCGTGGCCTCTTGATGCAGGCGCTCCTTGGCCGCAGCTGCATCGGCTAGTTCCTGCTCAAGGCGCTCCTTAGCGCCAACGACATCTTTAGCCTTCTTCTCTGCTGATGCCGCACCAGCTCCCTGACATGATGCACATTCTGAAACTTCGCCAACAGGCCCCATAGAGTCGATGGTGCCTCATCCAGGGGAAACATCACGTGCAGAATCGACGCCAAGGAAGTCTTCGCTTTTCGTAGCACCCGCGACACCTGGTGAACATGATCCTGCATAGTTGCAAGGACCATAGCACGATTATGATCCATCCAGAAAAAGTCGTCGGTCTCCATGTCCTGCTGGGTCAGGCAATTGATCCGAACAGCAACACGCTCTTTTTCCTCCCTGGGAACAAGGTTAGATTTGCAATAAACTGCAAAGTAAGATGACAAGCCAACAGGCGCATCCGAAAAATGAGAAGCAGCTCGAGGAAACTCACATTGAAGCTGTTCGGCCAAACGCCGCAACTCCCCCATCAGATACTCCTCCCAGGCGGCGCCCCGCTCCGCCTTCCACTTCCAAACATCCGCGTGGCCTCGAACGCCAAGCAACTCTATCAAGATTACGGATGCAGTCACGAAGAAACACAAGCTACGACGCATCATCCAAGGATGGTCGCAGCTGCGGCGCTGACGAAATATCAACGGGATCATCACCCGAAGGCCCCTAGAGGAAAAGAAGGCAAGGATATGAAAAAACGCACGAATAAGCAAATAGCTCGGAGATTCATTATATACAGCAAAAGCCACTGTGTGGCACAAGGAATGTTCATAGATACATTACAACAAAATAAACAAAAGCTATCCTATAACTACAAGGCCTAAGAAGCTGCATCCTGAGTGGCCTCGGAGCCGGACTGCCTGCTCTTGGCCACCTCCTGCTGCCTCACTGCGTACTCCGCCAGCAAGTCAATCAGCTTCAGCCCATAGCGTTTACAACGAGCAGCGTAGAGGGCAAAGGCTACCTCGGATCCGTCGGCAGCTGTCGGCATCTGGGAGGTGACCAGATGAAGATCCAGCTCCGCTCCAGACGCCATGGCCATCGCCAGCCCCATGGATGCGCCGATACCCTTCTGCTTGCGCTTGTACGCCGCAGGAGCCTCGGATGACAGTGTGTCCGCCAACAATTCGACATCCTCGAGGGAGACGCCCTTGGGGATGAGCTCCTTGTAGAAGCGCCCGAGAACCACCTTGGCCTTGTCAAGCGAGCCGACCACGGTACAATAGCGGTCTGCGACCGCCGCAGTGGCGTCATCCAGAGCACTTCCATGCTCCAGGGCACCACGGTCAAACTCGATGCCCGCAGTATCTAGATAAACGGAAGAAGCAAAGTGAAAACCAAAACGAAGCTAGAAAGACAAGGAAGCCGAAAAGGAACAGATGAAACTACTCACCTGAAATAGCCTTCGCAGCGGCCATCAGCTTGTCGTCTACCTCCTTCTCGCGCGAGGCCGCAGTGGTGGAGAGCTGCTCCTTGCGAACCGTGGCCTCTTGATGCAAGTGCTCCTTGGCCGCAGCCGCATCAGCTAGTTCCTGCTCAAGGCGCTCCTTAGCGCCAACGACATCTTTAGCCTTCTTCGCCGCTCGCCCGAGGCTCTTTTTGAGAGCATCAAGCTCGCGGAGGGAAGTGTTGTTCTCGTCTGCAACAAAGAACAAGCATGAGAATTCAGCAGCAAGCAGCTGAAGAAGCAGAAGATAGATAAAAACACACGAACCTTGGAGCCGCTGAAGGCTGACCTCCAATGCCAGATGATGCTTCACCAGCTGATTGACACCCTGAACAAAAGGCTGTGAGAAGATGAAACTTGTCAGGGAAAAGGCTCGGGGGCTGTGCCCAAGGAAACGAGCAAAACAAATCACGCCACGAGAAGCGCTCGAGGGCTCCCCCGAGACACGTACAAAAAAGAAAGGCATGATTAGCAGATCATCCGACAGATGCTCGGGGGCTCCCCCCAAGACACAAAACAAAAATGATCAGCAGATCATCCAAAAAATGCTCGGGGACTCCCCCCGCGGCAAGAACGAAAGCACTTACGTGGTCAAACGGCGACTTCGAAGGTCCGGCTATAGTCTTCTGGGGGACAACCACCCGAGCCTCCTGTGGAGAAGGGTTCGGAGCAGCGCCCTCAAAGGTGGCCACCGTTTGAGGAGGAGGAGGAGCAACCTTCGACTCCCCCACCATCTCCCGAGCGCCATCACTGAAGGAGCCATCGGAGGAGTGTCTACAAAATAAAACATCAGACAAGTACAAGCAAGCAAAATCGAAAGAGAGCAAAAAGCAACTCCAGATACTTACGAGTCCATATCACTCAAATTGAAGACAGGCAAGGCCATCCTGCCTTTCTTCTCTTTCTTCTTCTCTTCCTCCTTCCGCTTTGCCGGCGGCTGCGGCGCCATAGCCCGCACGGGCATGGCCGGAATAGGAGAGGAAGAGCCACCATGACCCCCACTGTGATGCTCAAGGCATGAAGGATTCCTAGGGGTCGGTGGAGTCGAGGCATCCAACGATTCGCTCGAGCTCTGTGTCTGATTTTGAGTCTACTCCTCGCTTGACTCAAAAGTTTCTTCAGCCAGCGACCGCGCTGAAGGAAGTTCAGACATGGAGTCCACTACCTCATTGTCCGGTGCATCCGGAAAACGTTTGGGCAGTGGAGGCGCCTTGCCAAGCACCTTGAACTCCTACACAAAATGTTGGAGATATGCCCTAGAGGCAATAATAAATGTAGTTATTATTATATCTTTGTGTTTATGATAAATGTTTACATTCATGCTATAACAGTATTAACCAGAAACATTAATACTTGTGTGATTTGTAAACTAAATTAGAGTCCCTAGTAAAGCCTCTTCAAAATACTAGCTTGTTGATTAGTAGATGATCATGGTTTCTTGATCATGAACATTTGAGATGTTGTTAATAACAAGGTCATATCATTAGGAGAATGGTATGATGGACATACTCCTATAGATAAGTGTAGCATAAAGATAAAGTCATTTTAATAGTTCAATTTCTATAAGCTTTCTGATACATAGTAACCTAATTCCTTCGACCATGAGATCATGCTAATCACCATCACCGGAAGGATGCTTTGATGACATCAAACACCACACCGTAACTGGGTGGCTATAAAGGTGGCATTGAGTGTTCGGAAAGTATGGGTTGAGGCACATGGATCAAGAGTGGGATTTGTCCATCCATATGATGGATAGATATACTCTAGGCCCTCTCGGTGGAATGTCATCCAATTGGCTTGCAAGCATGTGACTGGCTCACAAGGGATCACATACCACGGGAACGAGAAAAGAGTACTTATCAGTAACGAGGTTGAACTAGGTATACAGAGATACCGACGATCAAAACCTCGGATAAGTAAACTATCGTGAGACAAAGGGAAATTGGTATCATATGTAAGTGGTTCATTCGATCGCAAAGTAATCATAGAAATATGTGGGAGCCATATGAATTTCCAGATTCCTCTATTGGTTATTGATCGGATAAGTGTCTCCATCATGTCCGCATAATTCACGAACCGTAGGGAGACACACTTAAGGATTCGATGTTGTTGAGTAGTTATGGAATGATGAGTAAGAGACCGAATGTTGTTCGGAGTCTCGGATGGGATCCGGGATATCACGAGGAGATCCGGAATGGTCCGGAGAATAAGATTCATATAAGGAAAGTCCTGTTTCGGAGTTGGGGAATGATTCCGATGTTTTCACCGGGAATGTTCTAGAAGGGTCCGGAGGTCCAGCACTCCGGAGGGGAAGGGTACATGAATGTTTCATGAGAATGTGGAATGGTTGCATCATGTACTAGGTCACTTGGCTGGGCAAAATAAAGGAAGAAATCAAATCCTAGTTTGAAAGTCAAACGCCAATTTGAAAAAGTCAAACGGCAAGTTTGCATGGTGGAGGGAGAGTAGGAAACCTACTTGGGGAGGAAGTCCTCCTTCCTCCACCCGTCGGCCAAGGAGGCCGAGTTGGGGGAGGACTCCCTCCTCCCAACCGGCCACCCTCCACCTATTTAAGGAGGGGTAGGGCTCCCCTACCCCTCACACCCAAAAACCCTAGCCCTCTCCTCCAAGTCGTCGGCGCCACCACCTCCTTGTGCCGCCGCTGCCTAGGGCACCACCAACTCGGCGAGTTGGGGTGTTCCCCAAACCCTAGCCGCCGGCTACACTCTCCCCTTGGTGCCCTCTAAACCCTAGATCCCCAAGACCTCTCTCATAGTCCACCATAATCGCTCCGGCTTAAGGCGAAGCCCTGCGAGATCTCCCCTCTACTTCCGGTACCACGCCGTCATGCTGCCGGAATCGCGAGGAGAGTGCTACAACCTCCGCTGCCTACTGGAACAAGGGAGAGGAAGGTCTTCATCGAAAAGTCTGAGCGATGTGACCCATTGGAACGCTGGAGCAGCCGGAAGGATCGTCTACACGATCTTGAGATCGGCAAGAGTACGACTACATCACCCACGAAAATCTGCTCTCGTTAACCTCTTTGGAATCTTCGAGGGTGAGTTCCTCTATCTACTCGTTGCTACAATCTAGTAGATAGATCTTGGCTTGTTTGTTTGCATGTGGTAGAAATTTTTTGTTTTCCATGCTACGAACCCCTACAGTGGTATCAAAGCCGTGTCTATATGTAGATCTGTTGCACGAGTAGAACATAATGGTCATTGTGGGCGGTGGTGCTTTTATTATCAATTGCTTTTTGTGTACTTTGCATCTTGCGGTATGATGGGATGAAGCGGCCCGGGCTAAACTTACATGACATCGTTCATGAGACTTGCTCCACGCTCAACATGCAACTTGTATTGCATAAGTGGCTTTGCGGGTGTCTGTCTCTCCCATTATAGTATATATCCAATTTACAACGGGCACTTGATAGTTAAAACATCAACGTTGTGGTTCTTGTTCGTAAGTTAGATCGACACTTATTGAAAGCCCCAAACCACGTAAAATATGCAAAGAAAATTAGAGGCGTCTAACTTTGTTTTGCAGGGGTGTGCCGTGATGTGATATGGCCGTGATTGTGATTATATTTGATGTATGCAATGTTCCTTATTGTAAGTTGGCAACCGGTAGGAGCCATATGGTTGTCTTTAAATTCTGTTAAGACCCACGTGTCTATTCAAAGTAGTTGTAATAGTTGAAGCTGGTGGACGACAACCATGAAACGGCGCCATTGACCTTGACGCTATACCGGTGATGATGGAGATCATGTTCGTGATTGAAGATGGAGATCAGAAGCACAAGAAGAAAGGTCATATCATATCACATATTATGAATTGCATCTCATGTTAATCCTTTATGCATCTTGTATTGCTTAGTTAACGACGGTAGCATTATAAGATGATCCCTAATGCACACAAATTTGAAGTTCCAAAGTGTTCATCCTTAGTAAGCACCGTTGCTAAAGCTCGTTGTTTCGAAGCACCACGTGATGATCGGGTGTGTTAGATTCTGCGGGTGTATTCAACGTGAGCAAGCCAGATTTGCTCATGCGGAAGCTAAGGTTGATCTTGACGAGCCTAGCATGTACAGACATGGTCTCGGAACACGAATCCCCGAAAGGTAAAGCATGAGTCATATAGCAGATATGATGAACATGTTGATTGTTCGCCATTGAAGCTACATCAACTCTCGTGATGATCGGTTTTGATGTGGTGGATTTGGTTCGTGTGATCACTAAAACAATGTGAGGGATATTGTTTTGAGTGGGAGTTCACCTAGATTAATTTAACTATTAATTAGAACTCAATTTGTCATAAACTTAGTATAAACTATTGCAAATATGTTGTAGATCAATGGCGGCCCCTACCATCAATTTTAATGCGTTCCTAGAGAAAGAAAGGTTGAAAAACAATGGAATCAACTTCGCGGATTGGTTCCGCAATTTGAGGATTGTCCTCAATGCTGGTAATTTGACCTATGTGCTGGATGCACCGCTGGGTGAACCACCTGCAGCTAGTGCTACCGATGAAGTAAAGAATGTTTACCTCACTCGGAAGAATCAGTACTCCACAGTTCAGTGTGTTATCTTGTATGGTTTGGAATCGGAGCTTGAGAAAAGGTTTGAGAACCAAGACCCATATGATATTGTTGAAGGGTTTCGCGGCATAGTAAATCAAAATTTTCTACGGATGCGAACAGAGGGAAGCCAAGATCTAATCTAGGAGATGCAAACAACGAGAGAGATTGGATTAGATATTCATACCCTTGAAGATTCGCACAGCGGAACGTTCGTCGGAACGTGGGTGATGTAGTCGTACTCGCTTCTCCTCCTCGCGATCCGATCCGATCTAGCACCACAAGTGGCGATGCCTCCGTGAGATGCACACGTGTGGCACCTCGACGTCTCCTCCTTCCTCGGTCCAGCAAGTATGGTGGAGAGACGGATTGGATCTACAACACGACGGCGCGGTGTATGTGGTGGAGAGTTTCTACAGCAGGGCTTCGCCTACACGCAGTCGGGAGGGAGAGAGAGAGGAGGGCAGCAGGGCGGCTAGGGTTGAGGAGGAGGTGTGGGGGGTGCGCCCCAGCCCTCTATATATAGAGGGGTGGGCGCCTGCCCTAACCCCTCCCCCAAGCCCTAGGCCGGCGGCCAAAGGAGGGAGGAGTGGGGGGCAAGGAAACCCCCCCCCCTTCTAGAAGGTCCAATTAGGGTTTTACCCTTGCTGGCCGGTTGGGCCCTATGGGGCCTTGTGCCCCTGGCCCAATGCAGCCAGGGCACTCCCTCATAGGCCCATGCCCCCTCCCGGAAGGTGGGGCCACGTTGGTCCCCTTCCGGAAGGTTCTAGAAGCTTCTGGTACAATACCGATTAACCCGGAACAATTCCGAACTCCAAAAATTGCACTGCCTTATATGAATCTTATTCTTCGGACCATTCCGGAACCTCTCGTGATGTCCCGGATCCCATCCGAGACTCCGAACAAAAACTCATAAACCAATTATCCAATCTATCCTAGCGTCGAGACACGTTAAGTGTGTGACCCTTCGGGTTCGAGAATATGCGGACATGATCTTCTATCAATAATCAACAGCGGGGTCTGGAAACCCATATTGACTCCCACACATTCATCGATGATCATATCGGATGAACCACGATGCCAGGATTCAATCAATCCCATATATATATATTCCCTTCATCTCGCGATATTTTACTTGCCCGAGATTTGATCGTCGGTACCGTCATACCTAGTTCAATCTCGTTCACAGCAAGTACTTTACTCGTTCCGTAATCCGGTATCACTTTGTGATTAACTCCTTAACCACATGCTTGCAAGCGGTGTTCATATCGATTACCGAGTGGGACCGAAGTATATCTCTCCGACTTGGGAGGGACAAATCCCATCTCGATACATACAACCCAACAGATACTTTCCGATCACCTGAGAGACACCTTTATGATCACCCTCTCATAGGATGACGTTTGATGACCTCAAATCTTTCTTCCGATACCAGGGAGTTGTATTATCTCATGGTCTAAGGAATACAATATTTGACATAAGAAAAGCTTCGCAAAGATGAACACGATGACACGATCTAATTGCTTCGCTTAGTTTGGGTCTATCCATCATATCATTCTCCCAATGATATGATCTCATTATTAATCGACAACTCATGTCCATGGTTAGGAAACCTTAACCATCATTAATCAATGAGCTAGTCCTTAGAGGCGTACTAGGGACACGGTGTTGTTCACAAACCACACAAGTATTAAAGTTTCCGCTTAATACAATTCTAGCATGGAATATAAACATTATCATGAACAAGAATTATAATAATAACATCTTTATTATTGCCTCTAGGGCATAATTCCAACAGTCTCCCACTTGCACTAGAGTCAATAATCTAGTTTACATTTGTTAGCAATCTCACACCCATGGCACTGAGGTGCTGATCATGTTTTACACGTGGAAGAGGTTTAGTCAATGGATCTGCGACATTCAGATCTGTATGTACTTTGCTAATCTTTAGATCTCCATCTGCTATATAATCTCGGATTATATGAAACTTGCGGTTGATATGCTTGGTCTTTGGATGATATCTTGGTTCCTTAGCGAGTGCTATGGCACCAGTGTTGTCACACAATATCTCCAGTGGGTCCAATGCACTTGGAACCACGCCAAGCTCAGTGATGAAGTTCCTGATCCAAACTCCTTCACTTGACGCTTCTGCAGCAGCCATGTATTCCACTTCTACTGTAGATCCCGCGATCACGCTTTGCTTGCAGCTTCTCCAGCTCACAACTCCTCCATTCAAAATATACACGTATCCTGTCTGAGATTTAGAATCATCCTTGTCGGTGTCGAAACTAGCGTCGACGTAACCTTTTACGACAAGCTGTTCATCACCCCCATAGACTAAGAACATTTCTTTAGTCCTATTTAGGTACTTTAGGATGTTCTTTACGGCTGTCCAGTGTTCCACTCCTGGATCACTTTGATATCTGCTTGTCAAACTAAGAGCATTGGACACATCCGGTCTAGTACACAGCATGGCATACATGATAGAACCTATGGCCGAGGCATAAGGAACTTTCCTCATAGCTTCCCTATCATTTACCGTAGCTGGACACTGAGCCTTGCTCAATATCTTACCTGACAACATACGCACTGAACCTTTCTTTGCCTTATCCATTCTGAACCTTTTCAGAACTTTGGCTAGGTATGTACTCTGGCTTAAAGCTATCAGGCGTCTTTGTCTATCTCTATAGATTTTGATGCCCAATATATAAGCAGCTTCACCTAGGTCTTTCATTGAAAAACACTTGTTCAAATAACTGTTCACATCGTTAAGCATGTTAATGTCATTTCCAATAATCAATATGTCATCCACATATAGTACCAGAAATGTCACCGAGCTCCCACTCACTTTCTTATAGATACAAGCTTCGTAGCAATTTGGAACAAATCCAAAGCTCTTGATCACTTGATCAAAACGAAGGTTCCAACTCCGAGATGCTTGCTTCAGTCCATAAATGGAACGCTGAAGTTTGCATACTTTATCAACATCCTTAGGATCGAAAAACCTTCGGGTTGCATCATATACAACTCTTCATCAATGTTGCCATTGAGGAACGCAGTCTTGACATCCATCTGCCATATTTCATAATCATGAAACGCAGCAATTGCTAATAAAATCCAAATGGACTTAAACATCGCTACGGGAGAGAAAGTCTCATCGTAGTCAACACCTTGAACTTGTCGAAAACCTTTCGCAACAAGCCATGCTTTATAGACGGTAACATTACCATCCGCGTCCGTTTTCTTCTTGAAAATCCATTTGCACTCAACGGCCTTTCGGTCGCTAGGAGGGTCCACCAAAGTCCATACTTGGTTTTCGCTCATGGATCCCAATTCGGATTTCATGGCTTCTAGCCATTTCTCAGAGTCTGGGCTCATCATCGCTTCCTCATAGTTCGTAGGTTCACTGTCTTATACTAACAAGACAGTCAAGACAGGGTTGCCGTACCACTCAGGAGGGGCACGCGACCTTGTCGACCTGCGACGTTCGAGAGTGATCGTCCAAGATTCATGATCCTTGTCATTAGCTTCCTCTATTGTTGGTGCAGTGCAATGGAACAATTTCAGGTGCTACTCTCCAATTCAAGAGAAGGTTCAATAACCTCGTCTAGCTCTACTTTCCTCCCACTCACTTCTTTCGAGAGAAACTCCTTCTCAAGAAAGGAACCGTTCTTTGCGACAAACACTTTGCCTTCGGTTCTGTGATAGAAGGTATACCCAATAGTTTCCTTAGGGTATCCTATGAAGACACATTTCTCCGCTTTGGGTTCGAGCTTGTCCGGCATCAACTTCTTGACGTAAGCTTCGCATCCCCAAACTTTAAGAAACGACAACTTAGGTTTGGCACCAAACCACAGTTCATAAGGTGTCATCTCAACGGATTTAGATGGTGCCCTATTTAAAGTGAATGCAGCGGTTTCTAATGCATAACCCCAAAATGATAACGGCAAATCAGTAAGAGACATCATCGATCGGACCATATCTAATAGGGTTCGATTCCGGCGTTCAGACACACCATTGCGCTGTGGTGTTCCGGGTGGCGTGAGTTGCGAAACGATTCCGCTTGCTTTAAGATGCGTGAGAAAATCATAACTCAAATATTCACCTCCACGATCGGATCGTAGAAACTTAATCTTTCTGTTACGATGGTTCTCCACTTCATTCTGAAATTCCTTGAACTTTTCAAATGTTTCAGATTTATGTTTCATTAAATAGATATACCCATATCTACTTAAGTCATCGGTAAAAGTGAGAAAATAGCGATATCCACCGTGTGTCGAAACACTCATCGGTCCGCATACATCGGTATGTATGATTTCCAACAAGTCCGTTGCTCGCTCCATCATACCGGAGAACGGGGTTTTGATCATCTTGCCCATGAGGCATGGTTCGCATGTGTCAAATGATTCAAAATCAAGAGACTCCAAAAGTCCATCAGAATGGAGTTTCTTCATGCGCTTTACACCAATATGACCTAGACGACAGTGCCATAAATAAGTAGTATTATCACTATCTACTTTGCATCTCTTAGCCTCAATGTTATGGATGTGTGTTTCATCCCTTTCGAGATTTAGAAGAAATAAACCATTCACAACAGGTGCATGACCATAAAAGATGTTACTCATATAAATAGAACAACCATTATTCTCCGATTTAAATGAATAACCGCTTGCAATAAACAAGATCCAGAAATAATGTTCATGCTCAACGCAGGCACATAATAACATTTATTGAGGTTTAAAACTAATCCCGAAGGTAAAACTAAGGAGAGCGTGCCGACGGCCATCACATCAACTCTTGATCCGTTACCAACGCGCATCGTCACCTCATCCCTCGCAAGCCACCGTCTATTCCGTAGCTCCTGTTTCGAGTTACAAATATTAGCAACTGAACCAGTATCAAATACCAGGCACTACAATGAGGGCTAGTAAGGAAAACATCAATAACATGTATATCAAATATACCTTTGATGGTGCCAGCCTTCTTGTCTGCTAAGTACTTCGGACAGTTGCGCTTCTAGTGACCCTTGTCCTTGCAATAGAAGCACTCAGTGTCCGGCTTAGGACCAGACCTGAGCTTCTTCTCAGCAGGGGCAACGCGCTTGCCGCCGCCTTTCTTGAAGGGCTTCTTTGCACCCTTACCTTTCTTAAAGGTGGGGGGCTTGTTGACCATCAACACATGATTATCTTTCTTAGTATCCACCTCCACAACTTTCAGTTTAGCGAAGAGCTCAGTGATCATATCAGTGGAACCAATCTGATTGTGAGCAACTACAAAACTTTTGTAGCTGGGAGGGAGTGATTGCAGAACCCTGTCAATCTTGAGCTCCTCTGGAATCTTGCAGTCCAGTTGCTCAAGGCGTTGAGTGTAGCCCGACATCTTAATGGCGTGATCACTAACGGAACTCCCTTCCTCCATCTTGCAGTTAAAGAATTTCTCAGAGATCTCATATCTCTCAGAACGGGCCTGAGTCTGAAACATGGTTTTCAGCTCCTCGAGAATCTCAAAGGGCCCGACGAACTCCTCAAAATGATTTTGAAGATCCGATTCCATAGCAAACAACATGGCGATCTTAATCAAATCATAATCATCCTTGCGCGACTGATAAACAGCTTTCTCATCAGCCGGCGCATCTATAGCAGGGGCGTCACCTAGCGCATTGTCAAGGACATAGTCCTTTTGTCCGCCAGCGAGAATGATTCTCAGATTGCGGAACCATTTGGTGAAGTTAGACCCATTGTTTCTAAGCCTTTCTATCTCAGCAAAAACGTTGAAGTTGAAGTTGGACTTAGGCATTTGATCTACAGTATTTGCAAGTACAATTTAGACTATGTTCATGATAAATAGTTCAACTTAATCAAATTACTAGATGAACTCCCACTAAATTCAACATCCCTCAAGTTGTTTAGTGAACATGATCCAAATTCACCACACCTAATCCGATCTTCACGAGAAGAGATGTGGTTTCAATGGTGGACAACGAAGTGTCGATCATATCATTCATATGACTCATGCTTAACCTTTCGGTTCATGTGTTCCGAGGCCATGTCTGTACATGCTAGGCTCGCCAAGTTAGACCCAAGTATTTCCGCGTGTGCAAAGCTGGCTTGCACCCGTTGTATGTGAACGTAGAGTCTATAGCACCCGATCATCACGTGATGCTTGGACACAACGAACTTTCGCAACGGTGCATACTTGGGGAGAACACAGTTTTATCTTGATCTTTAAGTGAGGAATCATCTTATAATGCTACCGTCGCGATCTAAGCATAATAAGATACATAAAAGGATAAACATCACATGCATATAACTTTATGTGACATGGTATAGCCAATCTTCGCGCAATGATCTCCATCTTGTGCGTGCCGGCATGATCTCCATCACTCCACCATGATTGCCTCCACCACGAATAGCAACTACAACTATTGCTAACTACTTAGCGATAAAGTGAAACTATTACATGGCGTATAAGAAGTTGACACACAGGTCATACACAATTATAAAGACAACCATATGGCTCCTGCCGGTTGTGTACTCATCGACATGCAAGTCGTGAAACATTACAAAACATGATCATCACATACATTATACACATCACATCTTGGGCCATACCATATCACAGAAAACACTCCCTGCAAAAACAAGTTAGACGCCTCTACTTTGTTGTTGCATGTTTTACGTGGCTTATGGGAGTAGCATGCTAAGAATGATTCTTACCTACGGAAAGCCACAACTGTGATATTATGGTTGCCAAACTCCGGTGTAAATCCCATGACAACTATAGTGAGAGAAACTGGCATCCACCAGCCGCATGTGTGGAACAAACCACACGTCAAGTGCGGAGCCGGTCTCGCGAACGACGTCGCGTAAGGTTGGCCTGGACCGCTTCAATCTCACTATCCCACGTCATAAGAAGAACACAAACAAGAGGCTTGCAACAGAAAACATCAACGCCCGCAACAACCATGTTGCGTTCTACTCGTGAAACACATCTACGCATAGATCTAGCTCTGATACCACTGCAGGGTTTCGCGGCATAGTAAATCAAAATTTTCTACGGATGCGAACAGAGGGAAGCCAAGATCTAATCTAGGAGATGCAAACAACGAGAGAGATTGGATTAGATCTTCATACCCTTGAAGATTCGCACAGCGGAACGTTCGTCGGAATGTGGGTGATGTAGTCGTACTCGCTTCTCCTCCTCGCGATCCGATCCGATCTAGCACCACAAGTGGCGATGCCTCCGTGAGATGCACACGTGCGGCACCTCGACGTCTCCTCCTTCCTCGGTCCAGCAAGTATGGTGGAGAGACGGATTGGATCTACAACGCGACGGCGCGGTGTATGTGGTGGAGAGTTTCTGCAGCAGGGCTTCGCCTACACGCAGTCGGGAGGGAGAGAGAGAGGAGGGCAGCAGGGTGGCTAGGGTTGAGGAGGAGGTGTGGGGGGGTGGTGTGCTCCAGCCCTCTATATATAGAGGGGTGGGCGCCTGCCCTAACCCCTCCCCCAAGCCCTAGGCCGGCGGCCAAAGGAGGGAGGAGTGGGGGGCAAGGAACCCCCCCCTTCTAGAAGGTCCAATTAGGGTTTTACCCTTGCTGGCCGGTTGGGCCCTATGGGGCCTTATGCCCCTGGCCCAATGCAGCCAGGGAACTCCCTCATAGGCCCATGCCCCCTCCCGGAAGGTGGGGCCACGTTGGTCCCCTTCCGGAAGGTTCTAGAAGCTTCCGGTACAATACCGATTAACCCGGAACAATTCCGAACTCCAAAAACTGCACTGCCTTATATGAATCTTATTCTCCGGACCATTCCGGAACCTCTCGTGATGTCCCGGATCCCATCCGAGACTCCGAACAAAAACTCATAAACCAATTATCCAATCTATCCTAGCGTCGAGACACGTTAAGTGTGTGACCCTTCGGGTTCGAGAATATGCGGACATGATCTTCTATCAATAATCAACAGCGGGGTCTGGAAACCCATATTGACTCCCACACATTCATCGATGATCATATCGGATGAACCATGATGCCAGGATTCAATCAATCCCATATATATATATATTCCCTTCGTCTCGCGATATTTTACTTGCCCGAGATTTGATCGTCGGTACCGTCATACCTAGTTCAATCTCGTTCACAGCAAGTACTTTACTCGTTCCGTAATCCGATATCACTTTGTGATTAACTCCTTAACCACATGCTTGCAAGCGGTGTTGATATCGATTACCGAGTGGGCCCGAAGTATATCTCTCCGACTTGGGAGGGACAAATCCCATCTCGATACATACAACCCAACAGATACTTTCCGATCACCTGAGAGACACCTTTATGATCACCCTCTCATAGGATGACGTTTGATGACCTCAAAGCTTTCTTCCGATACCAGGGAGTTGTATTATCTCATGGTCTAAGGAATACAATATTTGACATAAGAAAAGCTTCGCAAAGATGAACACGATGACACGATCTAATTGCTTCGCTTAGTTTGGGTCTATCCATCATATCATTCTCCCAATGATATGATCTCATTATTAATCGACAACTCATGTCCATGGTTAGGAAACCTTAACCATCATTAATCAATGAGCTAGTCCTTAGAGGCGTACTAGGGACACGGTGTTGTTCACAAACCACACAAGTATTAAAGTTTCCGCTTAATACAATTCTAGCATGGAATATAAACATTATCATGAACAAGAATTATAATAATAACATCTTTATTATTGCCTCTAGGGCATAATTCCAACAATTGTCGGTGAACTCAAAATTATTTTTGGGACTCACGCGGCAGTTGAGAGTTATGAGGCTTCTGAAAAGTTCTTTAACTGCAAGATGGAAGAGGGTAGCTCCGTCAGTGAGCATGTGCTTAATATGTCTGGGCACGCAAAAAAACTCCAAAGTTTGGGTATAGTGATTCCTAATGCTTTGGGGATTTACCGTGTCCTCCAATCACTACCACCAAGTTACAAGAACTTTGTGATGAACTACAATATGCAAAACATGAACAAGACATTGCCAGAACTCTTCTCCATGTTGAAATCTGCAGAAGTGGAGATCAAGAAAGAGCATCAAGTGTTGTTGGTCAATAAGACCACCAAATTCAAGAAAGGCAAGTCTAAGCAAAAGGGAAACTTCAAGAAAGGTGGTAAGAAAGTTACCGCACCGACGAAGAAGACCAAGGCTGGGCCAAAGCATGATACTGAGTGCCTACTGCAAGGGAGAAGGTCACTGGAAGCAGAATTGCCCAAAGTACTTGGCGGATTTGAAGAACGGCAACATCAATAAGAAAGGTATATCTGATATACATGTTATTGATGTGTATCTCACTAGTACTCGTAGTAGTGCCTGAGTATTTGATACTGGTTCAGTTGCTCATATTTGTAACTCGAAACAGGTACTGCAGAATAAATGGAAGCTAGCGAAGAACGGGGTGATGATGCGCGTTGGAAACGGATCAAAGGTTGATGTGATCGCGGTCGGAACGCTACCTCTTCATCTACCATCGGGATTAGTTTTATACTTAAATAATTGTTATTTGGTGCCTGCGTTGAGCATGAACATTATATATGGATCATGTTTGTTGCGAGACGGTTACTTGTTTAAGTCCGAGAATAATGGTTGTTCGATTTATATGAGTAATATGTTTTACGCACATGCACCTTTGATAGATGGTCTATTCTTATTGAATCTCGATAGTGGAAATACACATATTAATAACATTGAAGCTAAACGTTTGAAATTGAGCGATAACTCAACCTATATGTGGCACTGTCGTCTTGGTCATATTGGAGTGAAGCGTATGAAGAAACTCCATTCCGATGGACTTCTTGAATCACTTGATTTTGAATCACTTGAAAGATGTGAAGCATGTCTGATGGGTAAAATGACTAAGACTCCATTTTCTGGGATGATGGAGCGAGCTACGGACTTATTGGAAATCATACATACCGATGTGTGTGTGGTCCAATGAGTGTAGCATCGCGCGGTGGTTATCGTTATGTTCTTACCTTCATGGTGGACTTGAGTAGATATGGGTATATCTATTTCATGAAACATAAGTCCGAAACTTTCGAGAAGTTTAAGGAATTTTAAAGTGAGGTAGAGAATCAACGTAACAAGAAGATTAAATTTCTATGTTCTGATCGTGGAGGTGAATATCTAAGTTACGAGTTTGGCGAGCATTTAAATAAATGCGGATTTCTTTCACAATTGACACCGCCGGGAACACCACAGCATAATGGTGTGTTTGAACGTCGTAATCGAACTCTCTTAGATATGGTTCGTTCTATGATGTCAATTACAGATTTACCGCTATCGTTGTGGGGTTATGCATTAGAAACAGCTGCATTCACTTTAAATAGGGCACCATCTAAATCCGTTGAAACGACACCGTATGAATTATGGTTTGGGAAGAAACCTAAATTGTCGTTCCTTAAAGTTTGGGGTTGTGAAGCCTATGTAAAGAAGTTACAGCCGGACAAGCTTGAACCCAAAGCGGAAAATGCGTCTTCATAGGATATCCGAAGGAAACTATTGGGTATACCTTCTATCATAGATCCGAGGGCAAAATCTTCGTTGCCAAGAAAGGATCCTTTCTAGAGAAGGAATTTCTCTCGAAAGAAGTGACTGGAAGGAAAGTAGAACTCGACGAGGTTGTTGAACCTTCTCTCGAACTTGCGAGTAGCGCAACACCGGAAGTAGTTCATGTGGCGCCTACACCAATAAGAGAGGAAGCTAATGATAATGATCATGAAACTTCGGTTGAAGTTGCTACAGAACCTCGCAGGTCAACAAGAACTCGTACCACTCCTGATTGGTATGATCCCGTTATGAGTGTCATGTTGGTAGACAACACCGATGACCCTGCGACATTTGAGGAAGCGATGGTGAGCCCATATTCCAATAAATGGCAAGATGCCATGAAATCCGAGATTGGATCCATGTACGAAAACCAAGTATGGACTTTGGTGGACTTACCGGATGGCCGGAAGGCTGTCGAGAACAAATGGATTTTCAAGAAGAAAACAGATGCTGATGGTAATGTTACTGTCTATAAAGCTCGGCTTGTCGCAAAAGGGTTTCGACAAATTCAAGGAGTTGACTACGATGAGACTTTCTCACCAGTAGCGAAGCTAAAGTCTGTGAGGATTATGTTAGCAATCGCTGCATATTACGATTATGAGATATGGCAGATGGATGTCAAAACGGCGTTCCTCAATGGAGCCATTGATGAAGAGTTGTATATGATGCAACCCAAAGGTTTTGTCGATCCTAAAGATGCTAACAAGGTATGCAAACTTCAACGGTCCATATATGGATTGAAGCAAGCATCCCGAAGTTGGAATCAACGTTTTGATATGGTAATCAAAAGTTTTGGTTTTATACAAACTTATGGAGAAGCTTGTATTTACAAGAAAGTGAGTGGGAGCTCTGTAGCATTCTTAATACTATATGTAGATGACATATTGTTGATTGAAATGATGTAGACCTTCTTAATAGTGTCAAAGAATATTTTAATAATAGTTTTTCAATGAAAGATCTTGGCGAAGCAGCTTACATATTAGGCATAAAGATTTATAGAGATAGATCGAGACGCCTAATATCATTGTTACAAAGTACATATTTGGACAAAGTTCTAAAGAGGTTTGGAATGGAAGATAGCAAGAAAGGGTTCTTGCCCATGTTGCCCAATACAACCTTGAGTAAAACTCAAAGTCCAGCAACGGCAGAAGATAGAGAAAGGATGAGTAAGACTCCCTATGCCTCAGCCATAGGATCTCTAATGTATGCCATGCTATGTACTAGACCCGACATTGCATATGCTGTTAGTTTGACTAGCAGATATCAAAGTGATCCAGGAGTAGATCATTGGACAGCGGTCAAAAACATCCTTAAGTACTTGAGAAGAACTAAGGATATGGTTCTTTCTTATGGAGGTGATGAACAGCTCATTGTTAATGGTTACACCGATGCTATTTGGAACACTGATCCGGATGATTCTAAATCTCAATCTGGATACGTATTTACTTTGAATGGTGCAACAGTTAGCTGGAGGAGTGCAAAGCAAAGCGTTGTGGCGAGATCTTCAACTGAATCGGAATACATAGCTGCTTCGGAGGCTTCACAAGAAGCGATATGGATGAACGAGTTCATTACAGAGCTCGGTGTGGTTCCAAGTGCGCTGGACCCAACATCTATCTATTGTGGTAACATGAGCGCCATAGCCAATGCGCAAGAACCAAGGTCACACAAGAAGCTGAAGCACATCAAGCTACGTTTTCACGCTATTCGAGAACATGTCCAAGATGGTGACATAAAGATTTGCAAAGTATACACAGATCTGAATGTGGCGGATCCGTTGACTAAACCTCTCCCGAGGGCAAAACATGACCAACACCAAACTGCCATGGGTGTTCGGTATATTACCATGTAATCTAGATTACTTGACTCTAGTGCAAGTGGGAGACTGTTGGAGATATGCCCTAGAGGCAATAATAAATGTAGTTATTATTATATCTTTGTGTTTATGATAAATGTTTACATTCATGCTATAACATTATTAACCAGAAACATTAATACTTGTGTGATTTGTAAACTAAATTAGAGTCCCTAGTAAAGCCTCTTCAAAATACTAGCTTGTTGATTAATAGATGATCATGGTTTCTTGATCATGAATATTTGAGATGTTGTTAATAACAAGGTCATATCATTAGGAGAATGGTATGATGGACATACTCCTATAGATAAGCGTAGCATAAAGATCAAGTCATTTTAATAGTTCAATTGTTATAAGCTTTCTGGTACATAGTAACCTAATTCCTTCGACCATGAGATCATGCTAATCACCATCACCAGAAGGATGCTTTGATGACATCAAACACCACACCGTAACTGGGTGGCTATAAAGGTGGCATTGAGTGTTCGGAAAGTATGGGTTGAGGCACATGGATCAAGAGTGGGATTTGTCCATCCATATGACGGATAGATATACCGTGGGCCCTCTCGGTGGAATGTCATCCAATTGGCTTGCAAGCATGTGACTGGCTCACAAGGGATCACATACCACGGGAACGAGAAAAGAGTACTTATCAGTAACGAGGTTGAACTAGGTATGCAGAGATACCGACGATCAAAACCTCGGATAAGTAAACTATCGTGAGACAAAGGGACATTGGTATCATATGTAAGTGGTTCATTCGATCGCAAAGTAATCGTAGAAATATGTGGGAGCCATATGAATTTCCAGATTCCTCTATTGGTTATTGATCGGAGAAGTGTCCCGATCATGTCCGCATAATTCACGAACCGTAGGGAGACACACTTAAGGATTCGATGTTGTTAAGTAGTTATGGAATGATGAGTAAGAGACCGAATGTTGTTTGGAGTCTCGGATGGGATCCGGGATATCACGAGGAGATCCAGAATGGTCCGGAGAATAAGATTCATATAAGGTAAGTCATGTTTCGAAGTTGGGGAATGATTCCGATGTTTTCACGGAGAATGTTCTAGAAGGGTCCAGAAGGTCCGACACTCCAGAGGGGAAGGGTACATGAATGTGTCATGACAATGTGGAATGGTTGCATCATGTACTAGGTCACTTGGCTGGGCAAAATAAAGGAAGAAATCAAATCCTAGTTTGAAAGTCAAATGCCAATTTGAAAAAGTCAAACAACAAGTTTGCTTGGTGGAGGGAGAGTAGGAAACCTACTTGGGGAGGAAGTCCTCCTCCCTCCACCCGCCGGCCAAGGAGGCCGAGTTGGGGGAGGACTCCCTCCTCCCAACTGGCCACCCTCCACCTATATAAGGAGGGGTAGGGCTCCCCTACCCCTCACACCCAAAAACCCTAGCCCTCTCCTCCAAGTCGCCGCCGCCACCACCTCCTTGTGCCGCCGTCTAGGGCACCACCAACTCGGCGAGTTGGGGTGTTCCCCAAACCCTAGCCGCCGGCTACACTCTCCCCTTGGTGCCCTCTAAACCCTAGATCACCAAGGCCTCTCTCATAGTCCACCATAATCGCTCCGGCTTAAGGCGAAGCCCTGCGAGATCTCCCCTCTACTTCCGGTACCACGCCGTCGTGCTGCCGGAATCGCGAGGAGAGTGCTACAACCTCCGCTGCCTGCTGGAACAAGGGATAGGAAGGTCTTCATCGAGTACCAAATGTGTGACCGACTGCGGAAGCACTGCCGGAACGCAGCGCCGGAAGGATCGTCTACACGATCTTGAGATCGGCAAGAGTACGACTACATCACCCAGGAGAATCTGCTCTCGTTAACCGTTTTGGAATCTTCGAGGGTGAGTTCCTCTATCGAATCGTTGCTACAATCTAGTAGATAGATCTTGGCTTGTTTGTTTGCATGCGGTAGAATTTTTTTGTTTTCCATGCTACGAACCCCTACACAAAAGAAAACAAACTCTCAGAATAAACGAACTGCAAAGAGATGCAGTAAAAAAAAAGTGCTACGCGCACGTCACAGATCTACACCTGCGGCACCGGTCAAGAGGCCCTGAATGGAAGGGTCAACGAGCTACCCAAAATGTCCTCGTCAGCCTTAAACTTCAGCAGCGGCCGGAGGATTCCATCCACATCCCCCTTGGAGAGCTCTCCAGTCGAAACTCTAGTCGGGTCGTTGCGGCCAGAATAAAGAAACATCGGGTGCACCCTAGCGTAGAGCGGCTTCACCCGACGTTTGAGGAAGGTGCGGATGATATCCACACCATTCACCTCTTCATCCGGAATCACCTGAAGATCCTCCACCCGACGATAGAGTTCCTCTATCTCCGCCACCTCACCATCCAAGATGTGGTTCTTCCAGGATCTCTTCGGCTGGATTTTCTAGGAGGGGTCGAAAGGAGCAAGGCCAAAGTTCTGCCCGGCCACTGTGGAGTCACGGATGTAAAACCATCGCCCCCGCCAATACTAGACAGACTCAGACATAGAAAAAGAGAAGAAGAGAAAGTTGGATTTAAGGGAAATGATGCAGCCGCCGATGGGATAAACGCCATCGGAGCCAGATTGCCTCTTCACGGAATAGAGCTTTCGGAAGAGGCCAAAGTACGGCTCGACACCGAGCCAGGACTCGCAAAACGTGATGAAGCAGGAAATATGAAGAAGATAGTTCAGCGAAGGAAGATGGAGCTGGATGCCATAAAAGAAAAGCAATCCACGGAGAAAATCGTGGATCGGGAAAGAAAGGCCCCGAAGGACAAAAGCGACGAACATGACCCGAAACCCAGCGGGAGGACAGGGAATTACCTCGTCACCGGGAATCCTGACGGCCTCCCTATCCTACGGGATCAGAACCCGCTCATGGAGCTTGCGGAGATCGCCCTCGCGCGTCTCCGATCGTCGCCAGTCACCATCGGTGACGCGAGTAGCGGCGGAACCCTTCTTGCCGCCGGCGGCAGCACTAGTACCAACCACGGTGGAGGCCTTCTTAGACTTCCCCATTGTAGTGCGGCGACGGCGAAGACGTGAACGCAGAAACAAAGATGGAAAGGTTCAAAGAAATTCTAGCGCGCGGCGAGAAAAACTCACGAAGATGGAAGCAGTGAAACAAGAATGGCTGCGGTGAAAAACAAACAAAACTTTTCCCCAATGATTATAAGGACGAAGAAGACGCACGGTGACCGTCCATCGGGAAGCCCTAGAGCCAATATCAAGATCCGACCGTCCACGTGTCAACACGGCAGCGAACCGTCACTCACACGCCGTCCACTATGCACGGAAATCGAGGCAACGCCGTAATTATCTCCACGTTGCGCGTGACCAGTCAATTCAAAGTCAGAAGGTGGGACCCATGTTCGTCCAGTCACGTCATCTCTGGCGCCGCAGACGCTTGAGGTCACCGATCGTTAGCAATGACGTCATCAAGGCTATACTAGCAACGGTTACAATTCTTCGGCTACACAGCTAAAAGTAGTCACTCGAATCTACGTTTTGACTAACTACTCGGTGGTTACTCCTATCAGAAGTGCTGGCCGTGCACCCAAAAACGATCAAAGTACTACACCATTGAACTATTCTTCGAATCCTAGAATTTTGCTTTATTAATAAAATAAAATAATTCAATATATGCAATAAATATAAAAAAATAATATTTATAAATGCTTTATTAAAAGACACCTTATATAGGGAAAATGCATATAGAATTAAAAAATTCATTACATTACTTGCATAATCATTTTGCTTCTTTAAATATTGTCCTTACCGGGCAATAATAATGTTTTTATAGAACTAGAAGCTCAAGGTCCAGTGCAAGCATCAGACTTCACTACCTTGCCATCACAATGCAAGTTCACCACTTGCTCATGTCCTTTGAAGAGTCTTTATCAAAGTATTTGCAAATTGTGTGTTATCATATATGCTATAAAAGAAATAAAATATTATTTTCACAAGTAAAGAAATTTAGATACCATCCTGAGTGGTGATATGATGGAGCAATAGAACTTAGAGTTCTAATTGCAACAATAATGATCAAGTAGGGACTTAATAACCCCTGACATCAGTGATTCTAGCGCCGTATATTACGCGTTAGCCATGAGATTTGGAATGGGACAGAGAAGTCAGCTGTATCTTCTTCCTCTCACATGAAGCTGGATGTGCAGGTCGTGGCTGTTATCCTCGTAGCGTGCATATTAATTGGTAATTCGTAGAGAATATGCAGCATATGGGTGTGAACCCTCATCGTCCCACGATAGTTCTGACATCTAATGGTTTGTACAAACCATTGCCGTAATTCATTATGTGGGCATGGTGTACACCAAGGAGGCATGCGGGGTCGCGAAGGGGGCAGTGATTGGCTTGGACCAACTACTGGGCCCCACATCATGGAATTGTGGACGGGAAAGTACGCCCGGTTGTGCAACAAGGAGTTGATCTCTCATGGGTAAAGTAACACACCTCTGCAGAGTGTAAGAACTGTAACTTGTTACTCCCTGTTCCGGGAAGGAGCTACGAACGCGGCAGGAAAGGAACTCCATGAAAGTTCTGGTCAACCTGTGAAGGCTGATTGTCATAGTTTTTCGGAATAAAATCAATCTTTGAAGAAAGATTTACAAAAACTGCATAGTGCCAAGGATCTATAACCCGAGGTGGTAGTTAGAGCATCAAATTTCCCACGTTGCATATAATGAACTTGTTGGGTAACGATGTTACTCATTCTTTCCTTTGATCCCTTGCTTAGACTCTGAGGATCCCGAAGACGTGTCAATGTATGCAGCCGAATGCCAAGAAGATGTGTTCTACGAGGAACCTGATCTGTCCGAAGGAGTTGAAGGAGTAGATTACGAGATTCGCTACGGTGTCGATGAGAACAAGTCCAATTAAGTATCTAGTTAGTAGTAACTAACGGAGCCGAGCAGCATGAACTCTATAGAATAAGCTGTTGAGCTCAACTCCTAGTCGGAGTTGTTACTTTTAAATTTCCGCTGAACACTTTATATTTTGGTTTGTAAGTTGGATCTTTTGGAAGTCTTGAACTTCTGGTGTTGTAATAATAATAATGTGTATACATTTGTAATATGGACCCGCAATGTTTCTGTTGTACCACTCTGAGGGATGTGATATTTACGGAACGATGTCCTGTAGATGTCATGTCAACGACTATAGTGTACTACACATGCAGTGGTATGCTGGGTCACCGCAGTGAGTGAGTATTACTCCCTCTGTTTTAAAATATAAGATGTTTTAGCTTTGTGATGTTATTAAATCTAAACTCTTTTTAGTACTCTCCGGCCCATATTAATTGACTTTGATTTGTCTAGATTTATATTAATCTAGACACCATTTAGTATATAGGTTCATCCAAATTTTAACAAATCAAAATCAATTAATATGAATCGGAGGGAATATATAGATTCAAAATATAAAATATTTTAGCTAAATGAATCTAGTCTACTTTTGTATAGGTATTTTAGTTTCCTTTTATATACATTAAAAGGAGTCTAGATTCATTAGATTCATAAAGCTAAAACATCTTATATTTCGAAACGGGAGTACTTCGAAAGCGATGGCTCACGAAGTCTTGCATTAGATTAGACATACATGCATGATTGCCCGTTCCTTGGATTGCTCCAACGACGCTTCTTTTCTTGAAACTATTCTGCTAAATCATTTGGATTTTAACTTCTGTATGTATGGATGCGTGACGTTATTGTTGTGAGATGCGTGTCCTTTTTGTTTGTTTTCGAGACAACAATGTTACCTGTCATGTCATCTCTACTGAATTTGCCATACGACTTTTATACTATCTTTTATGATGCTGAAACTTGTATGATATCCATGTTAATCTTGCAACGTTAAATTGCACTTCTTGTGTAAATGTACAAGTGCACATTCAAATATAAACTGTGATATCCATAAACAAGGTCTCTCGTAGAAGTTTGCAAGAAATACAGTGAAGTACAAGTCTCCCCTGTTCAGTTCACACAAAACAATAATGCCTTGGATTTTCTCCAATCCATGCAATAGTTCCTAGAATGTTACATATATAGGAGACTAGGAGTATGGTGGAGAGTACAGACTAAATAACCTAGTATAGTCATTAGCAGATTCTACTTTGGAAGGGCATTGCAACATGGTATTGCCTTCCCAACTTGATCTGGCTTCTCAAAACAACACATTGTCGTTAAATAGCCTGAATCCCGCACAGTTCGTCGCGGTACTTCTCCGTGTTGGCGCCAAGCTTCTGCTTCAGCGTCTCGAAGGCCAGAAGCGCCAGCATGCTACCTCTTCCAGCGGGCTTCGACCTCCAGTCCCCTTCATTGGGCAGCACGACGGCGAGCTGCTTCGCGATGTCGACCAGCGAGCCCACGCACTTCTTGTCGTGCTCCTTCGCCAGCCTCTTCACGTCGTACACGGACGGCGACCCGAAAAGCTTGCGCACCATGCCCATGAAGGTGTCGACGTCGGCCGGCAGCGTCTCGCCGAACATCATGCTCACGAAGTAGGCGACGTGGTAAGCGCCGGTGAACGTCGCCCACGATGCCCGGGCTCTGAACAGGCCGGAGTCCCGGAGCAGCCAGCGGAGCCTGAACCCGTCAATGCCGGCCCAGCGGAGCCGGATGAAGTCGACGCCGCAGCCTGCGAGGTAGGAGATGGACTTGGTGTCTCTCGCTTCGTGCGGAGAGGCGATGTCGAACCCGCGCAGGTTGAACTCCCACGCGAAGCGCCGGCCGTCGTTGGTGCGGATGGCGATGCCCACCTGAAGCGGCCTGAGCATAGCGACGTTGGCCCGGATGATCTGGTACCGCTCCTCGGCTGTGAGCTTGTAGTGGTTCCGGCCGTCGCCACGGACCACGCAGCCCGGGTACTGGACATTTAGCGCGACGTGCGTGGCGCGCGGCGCCACTTGGTGGAAGACGGCCGACTCGGCGGCGAAGTTGTACGCCCACACCGAACGGACGGCGCCGTCCATGCTGCTCAGGTCGATGGCGATGGGAGTTTGCAGAATTTCCTTACGCAGCGGAGGCACGGAGGAATCCATAGAGCTGCTGAGACATATATATAGGCGTGCACTGGTATAGACTTTTCCAACTCGGATTCGGCCTGTTCCTTTTCTACTTCTCCAATCCCGATTTGGTCAGGAGCCGTGAATTGAAGGAGGGGAACGTGTTCGTCCCGGCCGTTATCCAAGCACCTGGAGGTCGAGTTCGTGAGGTACGCGTACTGGGATCGAACGATGCCAGCCTGCCAAGGAACTTGTTTCTCAAGTTTGAATCAGGTAAAAACGAGATTCCAACGGTAGACGATGCTCAGCGTCCCCCGGACGATAAAAAGATTCCATCGTCCTGCTCCATTGCTTGACACGTGTCCACCTTTTCCTCCACAAATCTCTCCTTTGCTACAAAACAGCCATTTTTGCTACATATGTTTCCGCTTTTGCTTCCGAAACAAAAAAAAGGTTCGTTTCAGAAATAGAACGTCTCGCCGGACACCTCACCGGAGACCTCGCCGGAGACCATGTAGCAAAAAAATTGTGCTAATGCAGCAAAACCGACTTCGCCGGAGACATCGTCAGAAAAAACTCGCCGGTGACTCTCGCCGAAGACCTTGTAGCAAAAGGTTGACACTGTCGTAGCAAAACCATAAGACAATTATAGCAACAAATTTCTTCTAATGTAGCAAAAATCCTACTTCGCCGAAGACATGGCCGGAGAATTTAGCAGGAAAACCTCGTCGGAGAACTTGTAGCAAAAATTTTATGGTATTGTAGCAAAACAAAAAAACAGAGATAGCAAAAAAAATATCAATATAGCAAAATCAAAAGCTAGGGTTGGTCGTCGCATGGAGCAGCGCCGCCCTCGGCAGGGAGCAACTCTAGCCGCCGCTTGTAGCATTGTCGCCCACCACATGGAGCAAGGCCGCTCTCTGCAAGAAGCAAAAGGTCGCCGCTGTTAGGGAGCAACACCGCTCGCCATAGGGAGCAAACCCGGCTGCCGCAGGGAGCACCCCCGCCGTTCCCGTCGCAGTAGACACCGCCATGGCCCTCGCAACACGGCAGCAGGCGCCTCCTACCCATGGCAAGAACACGCCGTCGTCGCGGGCGAGAGTGGCGCTGCAGACGAGCCGCGTCCGGAGCTCCGCGAGGAGGGTCGAGCAGGGCGACGAGGCGCGACGGCGTCTATTGGAGGGAGCAAGGTCTGCGGCGAGGAAAGGGATGAGGGCGAGTGGCCGGCGGCGGCGGTCGCGGGCGAGGGTGCTGCTGCAGAGTGGCCGGCGGCGAGGGTGGCGCGAGCGCCATGGCCTACACCTCTGCAGAACCTCGTCCGGGTTGGGTCGCTCGTGGCCGGAGCTACATCGGCCATGGCCATGCGCGGTTGGTGGTGGCGCGTGTACGGCTGGAACCTGGGGAACACGAAGGCAAGGACAGCGTGCGGTCGAGTTAGTCCGGAAAAGAGTCAAAGAGATAAGGTTGGAAGACTCAACGTGGCGAACCCCACACTCGGGAGGTGGAGCTGAGAAAAAGCAGCGGGCGCATGTTGACCCGGACGATGGTTGCATGGTATCCTCCAGGGAATCACAATCATTTTCCAAAAAAAATCAAGAAATAACACAAAAAACTACATAGACTGCAGAGCACGCGCGGAAACATCCACGGCCGGCACGTCGGAGGCATCAACCAGAGACCGGCACACCGGGCATGTCCTGTGAGACCGCAGCCACTCGTCGATGCACCGGTCATGAAAGAGATGCGTGCACGCCGGCAGCTGCTTCACCACCTCCTTCGGCCTAATCTAGGCGAGGCACACGGCGCATTCGTCGACGTCGCCGCCGCCGCCGCTCCTCATCTTCTCGTACTTGTACACCGGCAGGCCGGCGATCGCTACCCTGCCTAGCCCGACGGCCGGCTCCCGCGGAAGCGCGGCCATGGACTGATCGCTCCCTGGGTCCTGCTCAAGCTGCAGGCGGCGTAACCTGGCGCGACCGCGCGCGCGCTCGCACAGCCCGGCGATGAAGAGAAAGACGAGCAGGACGGCGGCGATGCGGACGTTGATTGTCCATGGGACGCCGGCGAGTTACAGTATGGCGCAGGTTAGGAACACCGGAGCAGCGACGATGAACACGAGCTTAAGCGCCATGCCGGCCGGCGACCGGGTCACGACGGGCCCGATATGCTTTTCTAGGTGCGATCTGTAGTGTTTTTGTAAGGCTAGCGCATGGCTTTGTCTATGGGCTTCCTAGAATCCTAGCTAGTTAGTCCAAATGTGCCGGCGTGCGTGAGTGCGTTGTGTGACTGCAAGGGCTCGTCGATGGCGACAAGGTGGCTGGCCATCTTGGAATCTACGAGATCAGATTTTGGACCAGGCATAATGGCCGTACCACGAACCATTTGCATTATCCACCCTTTCAGTCACTGTGTGTTTAAAATTTGGATTCAATATTGGTCAGGACAAAAGCAGTTTGCAGCGTGCTGAACTCCTTTTCAAGAGTTGATAGCATAAAACTACCACTTTGTATGTCGATTTTCTCAATTCATACCACTCGCTTTCGAAATCGCGTAAAACTACCACATTAGATCTTGATTGTCGCAAAAAGGACTGATTGTTGTCTAAACACGAATTGACACGGTTTAAGACAGTCGGGCCCACCCGTCAGGCTGACGTGGCAGCACGAGACGGCGTACCGTCTGCCGTTTTGCATGCAGGACCTCAAGTTTTGACAGAAAATTACGCAGAAGTTCCTGACACTATTAAAACCTTCATAACTTTTGAATACGAATTCAAATGGATGAATCGTAACAGTTCCTCTCGGATATTTTGATTATGCAAGTAATCATAATAATAAATGTGTGTCGTTTTATTTATTCTTGTATATTTGTAGATGCAGCTTATTTGGTGATGAAATTTGGAGTTCAAAGCAAGAGAATCAGCGGCGTGGCGCATACATGACCGCGCCATACTGCCATCGTACGTGTCCTAGCTCGTAGGATTGTGTTCGGCGAACGTCCGGCCGGGGACGTGGTGGAGTGCAGCGGCGGTACTCTCCCCTCCCAATTACAACGTACGTGCGTCATAGTTGACACCACCACCGTCAGTACCGGCATGCATGCGGGCGGCTGCGCCGCCAATAGGCCAGGCGAGGCTGGTCACCTCGGCCATGGAACAAGACAAATTGCACACTGCCTTCACGTCCTGGGCAAATCTCCATGACAACAAGTATATATGCTTGCCAAATTCCACCGTGACGATGTTAAATACTGTTGCGCAAAGCTATGGGATCAAGTTTCCCTGCTTCTCAGTCGATCGTTGCCAAATTTCATCACCAAATAAGCTGCATCTACAAATATACAAGATTAAATAAAGCGACACACATTTATTATTATGATTACTTGCATAATCAAAATATCCGAGAGAAACGGTTATGATTCATCCATTATAAATATAAGAAATGGATTTCTTGGATTTTTCTAATAAATTTAGACATATTATTTATATTATTTGGAGTTATATAGCTAAAGTTATGAATTTCCAAAGTTTTTGTATAATTAATAAAATATTTTCTTATAATTAATAAAATATTTTTATATTTTTGTATATTTTAATTATATAAAATAATAAATAAAGTTTGTAAAAAAAGATTCAAACAATTCTGAGCACTTTTCGTATTTAAATTTTTTCCATTTGAATTTGTATTCAAAAGTTATGAAGATTTTAATAGTGTCAGAGACTTCTGCGTAATTTTCTGTCAAAACTTGAGGACCTGCATGCAAAACAGCAGACGGTACGCCGTCTCGTGCTGCCACATCAGCCTGACGGATGGGCCCGCCTGTCTTAAACCGTGTCAATTCGTGTTTAGACAACAATCAGTCATTTTTGCGACAATCAAGATCCAATGTGGTAGTTTTATGGGATTTCGAAGGCGAGTGGTATGAATTGGAAAAATCGACATACAAAGTGGTAGTTTTATGCTATCAACTCCCTTTTCAATGATAATAAAGTCTCCTCCGACACATATTAGTTGACTCAAATTTGTCTAAATACGAATGCGTCTAGCATTAAATCTTAACCAGATACATTTTTTTCTTTTAAAGAGTATATATTAATATCGTGAAGATACCAATTACCCAGCCTCTGCAACAACGCATGTACTAGCGGCCTTACAGATGCACAGAACCCAGAAAAAAGAAGAAGAAATAAAAAAAAGTCTCGCTACAGAGAACGGTTCCTCAAAGCAACGACCCTAGCTAACACCACTAGAACAATACCAGTAACCCAACCACTCTAATAGCAACGCCTTCAAAAAGAAAACAATGCACAAGCTTCGTCGTCGCCCGATCAAAGTTCATAGGTTTTCACACTGAAGAAAGTCCTCGTTCGCAAAACAATGTCTTTAATAAGGCCATTGTCAGGCACAACCAATTAATGCCAGATCTTGAAGTTTCACCCTGTAAGATAAGACTGTGAACTCCTCCTGTGTTGTTACCCCCACAAACAGTTGTTGTTGTGAGTCATAGATCATGCAGCCGGTTCCTCGTCACCACAAAAACTCAAACCACCATCACATGCATCCCTCATGTTTCTGATTTCTTGACATTCTCCGCCTCTGACCTCACCATGGATCGTCGAAGACATGACACATGATGGTAATAGATAGCAGAGCTTCACAACGCTCCCACTGAAAAAAACGGCTAGAAAAACATGGATATGCATGATCGAATATCTTCTGATCCAACAATCTCCACGCATAGTCGCCCATGGGAGTTCGCCAGCGAAGCCTTCTGAAACATGCCGGTCCAGATCATATCAACGAGGGCAAGAAACAAGCAGATTTTTGTCTTGGCTCTAAAGAAACCCTAAGACCGCCCGCCTTTATTTGCAAGACTCGCAGCCTCCACACCGCTAGTCATCATCCATCAGGAGAGGGGAACATTGGAGAGGCCGACAAGGACTTGGCTACAGAATCACCGGCGTGAACGGGGTCACCGCTAGAACCCGTGACCGAAGCCCCCGCTAGACCGATCGACCCAGATCAGACCATATCTTGGTCACCTAGGCCCAAATAGCGTCGTCGCCTCCTCGTCGGACCGGCTACCCGGCAACGGGCCGCCGCCTCCCCGTCGCCTCTCCGCTGGATGGCCTCAGGCCCTAGCCTCTCGGCCATGCCACCCAGTGCCCTCCACCGGCGCCCACCTTCCCTCATGCAGCGCCGCCTCGGACACCTCCCCTTCCTACCGTCAGATCCGACGAGATGGTTGCCGCCACCGCCGCTGGCGTTAGTAACAACAACGGCCAAGAGGACAGCGGAGGGGGTTAGGGTTGAGGGAGCAAGCCTCCGGAGTCACTCGAGGGAGGAGAAACTTGGGAGGATAACTCTTTTGGTATCTAGATGAATCTAATTCAACTAATATAGGTCGAAGAGAATAACTTAAATGCACTCTACACCCAACCTGTAAACATACACTATTATGACGAGCGGGAGCAAAACAAAATTAGAACTACACCTAATCTGAATTAGTTGTGAGAGATTCAATGAACTAGATAGATTTGCAACATTTACATTAATATGTGAAAATTAATTTAGATCAGAGGGTAGTAATAAACAATTTGGAAATTATAATTGTGTAGCCCTTGCATGAGAATAGTCAATTTGTGTTGGGAAAAACCAGCACGTCACACTACTAGGAAAACCCTCATCTGTGGAGCATGGGTATTGCCCTTCTGTGGCGCATATCAGATGCGCCACTGATACGTCGCAACTAAAGTGTAATTCGGTGGCGCATATTGAAATGCGCCACAGAAGTCTCAAAAACTTTGGTGGCGCATATTGCCAATATGCGCCACATATTGTTTTTTCAAATTTCAAAAAAAAAACCCCGGCCAGATCTGGCCGGAGGTGGATAAGGAGACCGATGGTGGCCGGAGGAGGAGGTCACCGGTGTAGGAGAGGAGGAGGCCGCCGGTGGACGAGGGGATCGCCGGAGGAGGAGGTTGCCGAAGTAGGAGGAGGCCGCCGGTGTAGGAGTTCTCTGGTGGAGGAGGTCACCGTCGGAGTAGGAGGAGGTCGCTAGAGGAGGAGCTCACCGGGGTGGAGGAGGAGGAGCTCACCGGGGTGGAGAAGGAGGAGGGTTGACTCATCGTCGGAGTAGGAGGAGGAGGAGCTCACCGGGATGGAGGAGGAGGAGGAGGTGAGGAAGAAGGGGAGGAGAAGGAGATAAGAAGTGGAGGAAGGAGAAGGGTGGAGGAGAGGAAGAGGATAAGAGAGGGAAAAGGGGCGGCGGAATTCAAATTTCGAATCTCGTCCAAGACTTCTGTGGCGCATATGGGAGAAATGCTCCACAGAAGTTTCTCCTATTTTTTATTTTTTTGCAGGAAAAAACGATCGTTTAACCATAACTTTTTACTCTTTTCGAATTTTGAAAATCTAAAAAAACGCTAAATGACCTAAGGTGGTTGCGAGCGGATGGGAAATTTTGTTCTCGTCATTTTGGTATATTAAACTTTTTTTTGCAAAATACATCAAAATTCATGTTTTTAAATTTTATCTACAACCATACCCCAAAATATAACTACATCTCAAAGGAATTATTTTTTTGAATTTTTTTGAATTTTTTATCATTTTCGTTTAATTTTTACAAAAGTTAAAAGCCAATCGGGGGTGGTATCTGTTTTTACTACTCGACTTCTGATGCGCCACAGAATAATCACTTCTGTACCATATGCGCCACAGAAATCTCGGGTGTCCAACCCTGGTGGCGGGTCCTGCCAAACTTCTGTGGCGCACTGTCCCTGTGTATACGCCACAGAACAGTGAAAGGTTCTGTATCGCATTGCTGTAATACGCCACTATTGTTTTTTGTGACGCATGGCAACACATATATGCCACAGAATTTTTGTCTATCTATAGCTGTTTTCCTAATAGTGCTAATTATTCCTACACACACTTAATGTGATCTAAAATATACATAGCAAAATAAGTTGTAACTTCAACACTACATATATACTAACTCACGTATTGTTGCTTATACTAACTCACGTATTGTTGCTTGTGTCAGAAGGAACATATGCATATATATACGTAGGAAATGGAACGCTTCACGGCTTGCACCCAAGCTATTGAGAGCTCTCATAATATCATGAACAAAATTCAAGACACATGGCCAACCATCTTTTTAAATGTAAAATTCTCAATTTTAGGAAAAACTTAGTGGCCGAAGCCACCTAAATCTCAATTTTATAAACATAAGATTAATACTTAAAAATAAATAAAAATTATTTTTTAGATCTTGAATAAATATAACATACTAAAAAAATATTAAATTTACCATCTGAAATGTTTTTAAGATTTTAAAGTAATAATTCCTTATCTATTACCTATTTTGTAAATTCCTTAATAACATTTCTTAAGTAAGAAATAATCACAGTTATATCTATATAAACCTTAAATGTATTTTATCTAAGAACTAATTCCAAAACCATAACTTGGATTCATAATCAAGCTTAAATATAACTATTAACTTTAAAATATTATTTTAAAAAAAATCTTAAAATTCAAATTGAAAAACACTTTTGAATAAACATTGGGTATCACTCATATATAGTATGGTGAATAATCATTATATATTAATCATTCTTAACATAACTTCAAATCCTAACAAATTTTTAAGATCATATAATTATGCTTCCATTAAATAGATACATATTATTTTCATAATAGCAAAACAAATTTAGTCTAATCATTCACTTAAATGTAAAGTGAATAATACCACACTTTAGTCATACTTATCATAAATCCAAAACTTAAGAATAATTAAAACAAAGTACACCTTAAGTTTAATTACCCTTTTAAAGTTAACTTTAGTCTCAAAAGCTTATAAACATAATGTCTACTAAACTACTTATATTTTTATAGTTATCTTTGATCTATTTAAATTAAGACATAAAGTATCTCAAGATCAAACTAATCGAACAAACGCCAAGAGACATCGACCACATTCTATTAACCCTTAAAGATTGTTTAAACCTTATCAAAGAAACCTTTTCTTCAAAGGTTATCCTTTTTGCCACTTCAAACAACAAATTTTGTAATAATATCTCTAACTCTTAACAACTAAACCCAAGGAATTTTATCGTAGTCAACAAATGATAATTAATTATAATCACATTACTTTGTACTTTACCTGTATATTTAGGATTGTTGACACTTAAGTTCCTTATAAATGTCATTACTTGTAAAGTAAAATTTGAAGATAATACAATTCTTATATAAGCAGTCTTTGAGTAGCATTCCACATTTGTGTATCTTATTATTGTGTAATATTATAATTACATGTTGTTTCACACACACTCACAAGCCTTAATAAGAAACACAAGTATGAAACTTATCTAAAAAACCAACACATTACAAAGAAACCATTTCCAGTTTCCAAACCCTAGATCAACGTTTATTTCTAGGGATACAAATTTATCAACTTGCATTATATTACTTATGCATAATAGCATTTACCGAACCAATGATGCTGATTTTAGATATTGGATCTTTTATTGTCTCGAAGACCGTGAGTGGATAATCTGGCAATCACAAAAGGCAAGTTCACACTTGCTCCTGTCCTTTGATTATTTTCTGTAAAGTATTTGCAAATCCAGTGTTGTCATCACCTGCATTTCAAAAGGGTTAGAAAACACTATTTTAATAATAATATGATTATGGGTTATTTACCAAGTGGTAATAACCTACTATGGAAGTTCCAGTGGTAAAGGAACATAATACCTAGGACTTAACAACCAATGTCGCCAGTGATTCTTGCACCGTATATTACGCGTTAACCATGAGATTTGGAATGGGACGGAGAAGTCAGCTGGATCGGCTTCCTTTCGCATGTCGTGGACACTGTTCTGGGCGTTTTGTAAGTTGCAGATTGTGTGTATAGCCATTTTATATGGGGAAAAGTCTACAGTGAATCTGGGCTTACAAAAGACAGATTTCTGGTGTTAATGGTTGTTGTGCGTATCAGACTAAGGTATAGCCATATTATACGGGGAAAAGTCTACCTTGAGTCTGGGCATACAACAATTGCACTGAATGCGGGGTCGCGAAGAAGGACAGTGATTGGCTTGGATCTTAGTCTGGGCCTCACACCAAGGAAGTATGAACGGGAATGCGCGCCCTAATGTGCAACAAAGATAAGATCTCTCATGGGTAAAGTGACGAACCTCTACAGAGTGTAAGAACTATAACTTGTTACTCCCTGTTCCGGATGGAGCTACTGTTGGAGATATGCCCTAGAGGCAATAATAAAAGTGGTTATTATTATATCTTTGTGTTTATGATAAATGTTAACATTCATGCTATAATAGTATTAACCGGAAACATTAATACTTGTGTGATTTGTAAACTAAATTAGAGTTCCTGGTAAAGCCTCTTTGTAATACTAGCTTGTTGGCTGATAGATGATCGTGGTTTCCCGATCATGAACATTGAGATGTTATTAACAACAACATCATATCATTAGGAGAATGGTGTGATGGACATACTCCTATAGATAAGGGTAGCATAAAGATCAAGTCATTTCAATAGTTTGTTTGCTATAAGCTTTCTGATACATAGTAACCTAATTCCTTCGACCATGAGATCATGCTAATCACCATTATAGGAAGGATGCTTCGATGACATCAAATAACGCACCGTAACTGGATGGCTATAAAGGTGGCATTGAGTGTTCTAAAAGTATGTGTTGAGGCACATGGATCAAGAGTGGGATTTGTCCATCCATATGACGAATAGATATACTCTGGGCCCTCTCGGTGGAATTTCATCCAATTAGCTTGCAAGCATGTGACTGGTTCACAAGGGATCACATATCATGGCAACGAGAAAAGAGTACTTATCGGTAACGAGGTTGAACTAGGTATGTAGAGATACCGATGATCAAACCTCGGATAAGTAAACTATAGTGAGACAAAGGGAAATTGGTATCGTATGTAAGTGGTTCATTCGATCGCAAATAATCATAGAAATATGTGGGAGCCATATGAATTTCCAGATTCCTCTATTGGTTATTGATCAGAGAAGTGTCTCGGTCATGTCTGCGTAATTCACGAACCGTAGGGAGACACACTTAAGGATTCGATGTTGTTTAGTAGATATGGAATGTAAGTAGGGAGACCGAATGTTGTTCGGAGTCTCGGATGGGATCCGGGATATCACGACAAGATCCGGAATGGTCCGTATAATAAGATTCATATAAGGAAAGTCCAATTCCGGAGTTCGGGAATGATTCCGATGATTTCATCGGAGAGGTTCTAGAAGGGTCTAGAAGGTTCACCGGACCGGAAGGGGAAGGGTGCATGAATGTGTCATGGATAAGTGGAATGATTGGATCATGTCCTAGGTCACTTGGTTGGGCATTTGCAAGAAAGAAATAAAGCTCCAAATTGAAAGTCAAAAGGCAAGTTTGAAAAGTCAAACTAGGACAATGTATCCTAGTGGAGGAAGGAAAGAATCCTTCTTTCCCTCCACCACAAGCGAACTAGGAGAGGGAGTTGGGGAAGGATTCAAACTCCCCTCTCCCAAGCTGCCCTCCCTCTCATAAATAGAGGGGAGGGGTGCCCCAAGGCCACACAACCAGCCCCTCCCACCTAGTCGCGCCGCCGATCCCCCTCCCCCCCCCGCAGCGCCGCCATTGCCGGATTGTCGTTGTCGCCCTAGCCTCCGCTGACTCCACCTCCTCCTCTTCGGCCTTCTAAACCCTAGATCACTGGAAATCCTAGATCCACCATAACCTGCTCCGGCTTAGGCGAAGCCCTACAGGATTTTCTCTCTACTTCCGACACCACGTTGTCGTGCTGCCGGGATCGCGAGAGGAGAACTACAACCTCCGCTGCCTGCTGGAACAAGGGAGAGGAAGGTCTTCATCGAGTACCGAACGTGTGACCGACTGCGAAAGCGCTGCCGGAACGTAGCATCGGAAGGATCGTCTACGCGTTCTTGAGATCGGCAAGTGTATGACTACATCACCCACGAGAATCTGCTCTCGTTAACCGCTTTGGAATCTTCGAGGGTGAGTACTCTAATCGACTCATTGCTACAATCTAGTAGATAGATCTTGGCTTGTTTGTGTGCATGTGGTAGAATTTTTTTGTTTTCCATGCTACGAACCCCTACAGCTACGAACACGGCAGGAAAGGAACTCCATGAAAGTTCTGGTAAACCTATGAAGGCTGATAGACATAGCTTTTCAGAATAAAAACAACCTTTGAAGAAATGTTTATGAAAACCTGCATTGCCTACGACCTATGGTCTGTGGCTGTAGATATAGTGCATCAAACAATCCTTTCTAGTGAACTTGCTGAGTATGCTCGTACTCAACGTATCTTCTTAACCCTTGATAGATTCTGAAGCCAATACAGACGATGTCTACATCAACTTATGCTCAAGGGAATCATCATCAACAGCTCAAGTTCCTCAAGGAAGTCAAGGGAGTCGATATATATACAACAACTTAAATGAAGATGAAGTTGCTAATTAGTTAGGATTATAATCTCTAGCCATAGAACCTACTTCTGTAGAGTATTGCAATAGCAGCAATGCAAGTCAAATAGTTAGATGATAATCTTATTAGCATTATATTTATGAGTTGATTATTTCTGATTCTTCTTTGTAAGAAGTTTCTTTCTCTCTCTTTAACCTAGAGTGTTCTCTGGATCACGTGTAAAGAGTCGAGTTGTAACATATAGTCATGTCTTTGACCTGCTGTGTTTCTGTTGTACAACTCTGAGGATGTAATACTAGTGAACGGTGTTTCATTGGTGTTATGTCAACAACTATAGTGTACTACATCATGCAGTGGTATGCTGGGTCATCAAAAACCCTGACCTACGGGCCTCAGATCGTCTAGCCCCCTAGACATTCTCCTGATGGGGGTTGCTCGGCATAGCTCTCTCTTGTTTTGGGTTTGTTTAGGTCATATGATGATGTAAAACCATGTTGGTTCACAAGGTGGGGCACTATCCTACATGGTTTCACCGGAACAGGGAGTTTCCCCCTTATACAAGTCCAGAACCTTTGCTTTTAGGTTAGAGCGCATTTATGCGAGGGGGGACACATGCAAGCACCCGAAGACTAGTAGGTTTTGTATGTTTCAACATAAAACCACACTTTCATGCATGTGCTAGGGCCACATGCAGGTCCTTGAGGTATTCTGATGCCCTGGAGCACGGTTTGCTCCGGAACCATGATCTGCGGGCCTCGGATCATCTACCCCCTAGACATTCTTCTGATGGGGGTAGCCCGGCATATCTCTCTCTTTTTTTGTGTTTGTTTAGGTCATAGGATGATGTAAAACCATGTTGGTTCACAAGGTGGGGCACTATCCTATCCGGTTTCACCGGAACAGGGAGTTTCATCTAGAACCTTCACTTTTAGGTTAGAGCGCATGCATGCGAGAGGGGACACATGCAAGCACCCGAAGACTAGTAGGTTTTGTATGTTTCAACATAACACCACACTTTAATGCATGTGCTAGGGCCACATGCAGGTCCTTGAGGTATTCCGATGCCCCAGAGCGCGATTTGCTGCGGAACCGTGATCTGCGGGCCTCGGATCGTCTACCCCCTAGACATTCTTATGATGGGGGTAGGGCTCTGTAACATCCCAGCATTTAGGACCTAACGAAGGGTAGATTTAGAAATATGAATTGTTGCATGCATTCATCTGTGAAAATGTGGGTAAAATTTTCGCCAAATAAAAAAACCTAAGTGATCAATGTTTCTTTCATACATTGAGATTAGGTTTAGTCTTAAAGGATGATTGTTATAAACTTTGAGATGATCTTAAGGAGTTATGTGTTTAAAATGAATTTGAATTTTAAACTTGAGTGTTTGAATTATAATTTAAAAGATTTAGATATAAGTTTTGAATCTTAAATTAATTAAGAGATAAGTATTATAACTTAAATTTTATCCAAAAACAATATTGAATATGAAACTTATTTCATATTATTAATACATAAACAAGTTACAAAGAATGTAACCTACTGAAGCCATTTCCAAACTTCACAATTTACAAAAGAATAAAGAATAAGAATATTCTTTATTAATAATAATATAATCTTTATTACAATTAAATAAAATAAAGATTACAGGAATAATAAAGGAAAAATTACAAAAGAATAAGAAAATTACATTGGAATATCTACTAACTATCCTATATCTAAATCTAAACTAAATCTTCAT
The DNA here is from genome assembly GCA_023614405.1 of Avena insularis. Classification (NCBI taxonomy): domain Eukaryota; kingdom Viridiplantae; phylum Streptophyta; class Magnoliopsida; order Poales; family Poaceae; genus Avena; species Avena insularis. Next base: position 408,063,163 of record CM042697.1, read on the forward strand.
CTTTATCTTTGTACCTGCAAAACAACGACTAAATAAAAACAAAAGAAGATTAGTGTTAGTATTATTTCTCTCAGATATGTCAGTGAAATGCACTTGACAAATTCATCATTGAGAAATGTTATAAAAGGGGCAAGTTTCACAAATATGAAAGATTCCATCTTTCATAAATTCAAAGCCAAAAGTCAAATGACAGCCAAGAGGGGCCAATTCACCAGCCAGGTGAAAGTAATCTAGTAATAGTAAGTTCAAAAATTCTGAACATATCCACAAGTGCATAGCAAGCACACAGGCTGGACACACACCAGCATGCATGTGGTGTGTTGTCAAGCTCACAGAGCAACTCAATCTCACAAAACCATAGCACAGCCGTGGAGGAGCACACCAGTGCATCTCTCCACTACAAAACACACAAGCACAACCAGTGTAGACAACAGCTAAACCAAGAACAACAGCCAAACCAAACCACCCGAGATCAACCAAACATCACCAAGATGGTGACATAAGGTGGGGGATGAATCAGGTGGATAGCAAGATCAAGCCCAGGAGCTAGGAGGAGCAGGCTAGCTCAAGAGCAAGCATAGGAGTCCATCAAAACCAGATCAAGATCATCATCATCAACTTACTACATCAACATCAGATTTTATGGTGAGCCTCATAAAACCATCACATGATTCATTCATAGTATCTGAACAAAATCATGTGTTGCTTTATGAAATAATCTCTCAATAATCACCCAAGTGAGGTGAATCTATCCTAGAGATTTTAAGTATAAAGATAAGAAATCAAACTCAGCCAAAAGCACTAATCTCTCAAACCAGCATCACAGAGTTTAGTGTTAATTTATGCAACTTAAATCATCTTTCATTTGTTCTTATCAGATCAGGGCACATCTCCCAGAGAGAGTAGAACTTCTAATCCTACAAGTTACAAACCAACTATTTGCTCAACTAACTAGGACTTAAAATCCTAGAACCTCAGACCAACATCATAGGCAGGAGAGTTAAGAAAAGATTTCATTTTATCTTGCCAGTGTTAATCACAAGTATTGTCAAAGCTAAGCCCAAAAACAAAACTCAATCACTTGTGTGCCAGATCATAATGGTATCACAAGGACAAGTTCTAAATGAGCTAAAACCAATCTTTGCTTAGTTTCCACAGATAAAAGGGACAAACCAATAAATATCATCTTCCTAAAGCCAAGTGCCAGGAATCAATGTCCTATTCATCTATACATCCACAGAAAATCATTACATGTAATGATTACATTCAGTATGTATAATCTCATACAAGCCTACCATCATAATTGCAGTAAGCAACTACTGAGAGAACTACTATCAGTATAAACATTCTGACAGTAGAGTAAGTTCTCAGATCAACAACATTTGCAATCAGGGAATTCCATAGAAACACTAGCATGGGATCATAGTGAATTACCACTGGAATAAATCTGACAAGCCACTAGCATCATCAAAGCCACTACAAATCATGATCCACAACAAACAATCATTCTTCATGCTCAAGAATGATCACCACTAGATCTAAAGCATCATAGATATGATCAACATGGGGTTATGAACCCTAATCAGAACAAGAACCCTAATTAAGAGATGAACCCTAATCAGAACATAGTCACTAGGCACGAGAAGCCACTAGATACACAGAGAGATTCATGATAGTAGCATGAACAAGAACCACGGAGGCAACTTACCTGGGGTCGTCGCTGACGAATTGAAGAGGAAGCAGATTAGCCGACGAACCGCGGCGGCACAGGGAGCACCCAGGGGGCGCTACAACCTATACCAACCACAACGGCGGCCACAACAGCACACGAGCCCAGCACACCATCGTAGGGGGTTCTATTTACAACAATGATGATCAAGTAGGGACTTAATAACCCCTGACATCAGTGATTCTAGCGCCGTATATTACGCGTTAGCCATGAGATTTGGAATGGGACAGAGAAGTCAGCTGTATCTTCTTCCTCTCGCATGAAGCCGGATGTGCAGGTCGTGGCTGTTATCCTCGTAGCGTGCATATTAATTGGTAATTCATAGAGGATATGCATCATATGGGTGGGAACCCTCATCGTCCCACGATAGTTCTGGCATCTAACGGTTTGTACAAACCATTGTCGTAATTCATTATGTGGGCATGGTGTACACCAAGGAGGCATGCGGGGTCGCGAAGGGGGCAGTGATTGGCTTGGACCAACTACTGGGCCCCACATCATGGAATTGTGGATGGGAAAGTACGCCCGGTTGTGCAACAAGGAGTTGATCTCTCATGGGTAAAGTAACGCACCTCTGCAGAGTATAAGAACTGTAACTTGTTACTCCCTGCTCCGGGAAGGAGCTACGAACACGGTAGGAAAGGAACTCCATGAAAGTTCTGGTCAACCTGTGAAGGCTTATTGTCATAGTTTTTCAGAATAAAATCAATCTTTGAAGAAAGATTTACAAAAAACTGCATAGTGCCAAGGATTTATAATCCGAGGTGGTAGTTAGAGCATCAAACTTCCCACCTTGCATACAATGAACTTGTTGGGTAACGCTGTTACTCATTCTTTCCTTTGATCCCTTGCTTAGAATTTGAGGATCCCGAAGACGTGCCAATGTATGAAGCCGAATGCTAAGAAGATGTGTTCTATGAGGAACCTGATCTGTCCGGAGGAGTTGAAGGAGTGGATTACGGAATCCGCTATGGTGTCGATGATAATGAGTCCAACTAAGTAACCTAGTTAATAGTAACCAATGGAGTCGAACAGCATGAACTCTATAGAATAAGATGTTGAGCTCAACTCCTAGACGGAGTTGCTACTTTTAAATTCCGCTGAACACTTTATATTTTGGTTTGTAAGTTGGATCTTTTGGAAGTCTTGAACTTCCGGTATTGTAATAATAATAATGTGTGTACATTTGTAATATGGACCCGCAATGTTTCTGTTGTACCACTCTGAGGGATGTGATATTTATGGAACGGTGCTCTATAGATGTCATGTCAACGACTATAGTGTACTACACATGCAGTGGTATGCTGGGTCACCGCGGGCTCTATCCTACCCGATTTCACCGGAACGGGCAGTTTCCCCCTTATACAAGTCCAGAACCTTCGCTTTTAGGTTAGAGCGCATGCATGCGAGGGGGACACATGCAAGCACCCGAAGTCTAGTAGGTTTTGTATGTTTCGACATAACACCACACTTTCATGCATGTGCTAGGGCCACATGCAGGTCCTTGAGGTATTCTGATGCCTTGGAGCGCGGTTTGCTACGGAACCATGATCTACGGGCCTCAGATTGTTTACCCCCCTAGACATTCTTCTAATGGGGTAGTTTAGCATAGCTCTCTTTTTTGTGTTTGTTTAGGTCACAGGATGATGTAAAACCATGTTGGTTCACAAGGTGGGGCACTATCCTAACCGGTTTCACCGGAACAGGGAGTTTCCCCCTTATACAAGTCCAGAACCTTCACTTTTAGGTTAGAGCGCATGCATGCGAGGGGGGACACATGCAAGCACCCGAATACTAGTAGGTTTTGTATGTTTCAACATAACACAACACTTTCATACATGTGCTAGGGCCACATGCAGGTCCTTGAGGTATTCTGATGCCCCGAAGCACGGTTTGCTGCAGAACCATGATCTACGGGCCTCGGATCGTCTACCCCCTAGACATTCTTATGATGGGGGTAGCCCGGCATATCTCTCTCTCTTGTTTTGTGTTTGTTTAGGTCATAGGATGATGTAAAACCATGTTCGTTCACAAGGTGGGGCACTATCCTACCCGGTTTCACCGGAACAGGGAGTTTCCCCCTTATACAAGTCTAGAAACTTCACTTCTAGGTTAGAGTGCATGCATGCGAGGGGGGGACACATGCAAGTACCCGGAGACTAGTAGGTTTTGTATGTTTCAACATAACACCACACTTTCATGCATGTGATAGGGCCACATGCATGTCCTTGAGGTATTCTGATGCCCTGAAGCGCGGTTTGCCGTGGAACCCTGATCTGCGGGCCTCAGATCGTCTACCCCCTAGGCATTCTTCGGCTGGGGTAGCCCGGCATAGCTCTCTCTTGTTTTGGGTTTTTTTAGGTCATAGGATGATGTGAAACCATGTTGGTTCACAAGGTAGGTCACTATCCTACCCGATTTCACCGGAACAGGCAGTTTCCCCCTTATACAAGTCCAGAACCTTCGCTTTTAGGTTAGAGCGCATGCATGCGAGGGGGACACATGCAAGGTCCCGAAGACTAGTAGGTTTTGTATGTTTCAACATAAAACACCACACTTTCATGCATGTGCTAGGGCCACATGCAGGTCCTTGACGTATTCTGATGCCTCGGAGCGTGGTTTGCTATGGAACCATGATCTACGGGCCTCAGATCGTCTACCCCCGTAGACATTGTTCTGATGGGGGTAGTTCAGCATAGCTCTCTTTTTTTGTGTTTGTTTAGGTCATAGGATGATGTAAAACCATGTTGGTTCACAAGGTGGGGCACTATCCTAACCGGTTTGACCGGAACGGGGAGTCCCCCCCTTATACAAGCCCAGAACCTTCACTTTTAGGTTAGAGTGCATGCATGCGAGGGGGGACACATGCAAGCACCCAGAGACTAGTAGGTTTTGTATGTTTCAACATAACACAACACTTTCATGCATGTGCTAGGGCCACATGCAGGTCCTTGACGTATTCTGATGCCCCGAAGAGCGGTTTGCTATAGAACCATGATCTACGGGCCTCGGATATTCTACCCCCTAGACATTCTTCTGATGAGGGTAGCCCGGTTTAGCTCTATCTTGTTTTGTGTTTGTTTAGGTCATAGGATGATGTAAAACCATGTTGGTTCACAAGGTGGGACACTATCCTACTCGGTTTCACCAAAATAGGGAGTTTCCCCCTTATACAAGTCCAGAACCTTCGCTTCTAGGTTAGAGCGCATGGATGCGAGGGGGGACACATGCAAGCACCCGAAGACTAGTAGGTTTTGTATGTTTCAACATAACACCACACTTTCATGCATGTGATAGGGCCACATGCAGGTCCTTGAGGTATTCTGATGCCCTGGAGCACGGTTTGCATGCGAGGGGGGACACTGCATGCACCTGGAGACATGTTGTCACATGTTGTGACAAGATCAACCCCGGTTTTACCGAAACAGGGAGTTTCCCCCTAATAGTTAGATTGTAGACACTTTTTGTTTAGGGGACGGCGCATGTCTGCGAAGGGGGTCACACTTTGGAACCATATTTTGGAGGTTTGAGCATGCCACCACACTTTATCACACATGATAGGGTCACATGCATGGTTTGGATGTGTTCTGATGCCCCGAAGTGCTTCTTCCTATACAAAACCCTAATCCATGGGGCCACACTTTATTACCCTGATTTTTGGGGGGCATGAAGATGTTGAATACATGTCGTATTGAAAAGTATGTGTGTACACAATGTCTTAACTAATACTAACAAATATTCAACAAAAAGTTCACTAAAAACTTAAAATAAATATAATTGAAAGAAAAAATGGAAAGAAAATTAGAAAAACTAGAAGACACACGGCAAAGGATAAAATACACGGCAAACAACCCTTTGCCGTCTGTTTTCCTGCTGTACACGGCAAAGGGCTAGTCCCAATTATTGACATGCGCGGGCCCACGCGAGCCCTATCCACTCGCTTGCAGCTCCCAGCCACACACCACCCGCGCTCGACCCTGACCCCTCACGCCGCCGCCAGCCCTGCCCCTGCCACAACCATCGCCGTCGGCCCCTCCCCCGCTCCACCCAGCCGGCACCGGCCCCTCCCCCGCATCGCCCCACCCAGCCCGACCCCGCCATCTATCGCCCTCCCCCGCTGTAGCCCCCTCCTCACTTCCCCCGTCCTCCCGCGGCCGCCGCCATGGCCGTGTTTGCACCATAGGAGGTGCGGCATGCTCGCGTGCAAGGTGGGAAGAGCTCCGACCGGCTTCTCCCCTCCTCCACCGAGTGGCAAAGCCTGTGTCGTGTTCCGCATGGCCTTTGCCGTGTGGATATGCCCACACGGCAAAGAACGCCTCTGTCGTAGTGAAACGGCCCAACCCATTTAACCCCTTCCCACCGTCAAGTATTCAACACCCATAATTAGGATCAATGTCTCGTCGGCCACTACCTCGGCGGCTTCCCGTACGACTTCTCCTTTTCCTGTGTTTTGGCGACAGGCTTTCGGCGTGCGGGCAACCAACAGACGTACAACCAGTATTCGTTTTCTGTCCGCCATAGGTTATAAAGAAATCCAACGATGTGAGGTGGACGACAAACCTTAGCTAGTCACCAATATCTTGCCGCAAGGTCACTATCTGGTCCAAGGCACGCGAGCGCGTTAGTCTAACTGGAGATGGCGAGGTCGAGCCTGACCCGGCCCGCCCCAACACAGATCGGACCAAAAGGGTCTAGATCAAGGCATGTGAGGCACCTCTAGGTAAGCTCAAGCCCAGCTACTCTCACCACCAACTAGTTCTCCTTGCCACTTAGGGCATCCACGGTATGGCCAAAGCCGACAAAAAGTTAAATTTAGCTTTGATAGACGTAGACAATATAGCCATAACTCCACAACATAGTGCTTCTAAATATCTGCACCACAAGTTTCCACCGCAAAGAAAAAGGCCTTCTATCTCCTTGTGACCAGACGTCATGCATGTTTAGGATCATCTAATTAAAGAGACAATGCAACCTTTGGCTCTTGGTAGCTGAGAGAGAAATAATATTTTACTCTGAGGATGGAATTTGGCATGGGAGCAAGAGGTTGCTTCGGTTTTCTAAATTTGACTATCTTTACAATGATGAGAACTAGTTCTAAAAGCTAAATATCTAATTTAGAACTAGATTTGACTACACATTATGGATGGCCTTAGGCTCCTAGAGCCACACCGCCGGATCCCCTAGTTTCCGCTCTTAGCGGAAGCAATTAGCTCCCGCCAGAAGGCAGTTTTCTTCATGGGCACTCCGATGTGGTCTGATAACATCTTTTTTTTTGTTTTATGTTTATGTTTTGCTGTTTCTAGGTAATAAAAAGTCTATGATTTGACAAATATTCAAGTTTAAAAATGGTTTGAAATTAAAAATGTCAAATATAAAAATGTTTGACTATTTAAAAGTCTTCAGTTTTAAAAACAAATTTGGAAAAAATTTGGATTATAAAAATGTTTAAATTAGAAAAACGGCGGAAAAACAGAAACAGAAAGCAGCCAAAATGGGAAACCCCTCAAAAACCGTACCAAGAAAATAGGAAATCGATTTCTTTCCTGCTAAATGGGCCACGACCTAGTTCCCCGCTGCCCCATGCGGGACGGAATGTGTCTCGTAACATGTCATAATAGAGTTTGTCCAGGACGCTCCACGCGAGGATGCCTCCGAGAGGGGAAAAGCAGGGGGCTACCATCTAGGCCTTCCTACCGACGCACGCCGGCAACGACGGGGAGAGGGAACTCTAGGAAAGGGGTACGGCGGCGTGGCCCAGTCGCCCTCGCGAGGCGCGACCAGGTCGCGAGCGCGATTTTTCACCGGGTTTTCCAAATCATCCTAAAAATATTTTTATATACAACATTTTAGCAGTCAATCCAAAAATATATGGGCCGCCAAAACTTTGGCAAGGCACGTTTGTAGGCATATTGGACATCTTGGTCTGTGCATTTCTATTGACTTATCTAAATACCAAGCTAATGTAATTTGCTTAAAAAGAAGCTGATGTGATTATTATTTTTACTTGGTTGGATAATGTCTCCGACAGCTAGTTCACTGGCTTTTAAGGCTACCGTGTGCCAAGAGAGTAGCGCACCAAAAGCGACGACTCACAATGTCTTCAGTTTGCCCGGTGATTAGCTCTGTTTATTTTTAGACTAGAAAGGTACTGCTGTCAAGGCCGAGTTGAGGCATTGAGCCGGAGGACAGCCTCTCGGTCTGATTCTCTCTTTCTTCTCCCGGTGATCTGGACTCTGGAGGTATGCGCTCCATTTATTTTCACCTCCCCTCGTCGATTCTCTCTTTCTTTACCCGCGGCTTCCATTTCCGTCTGATATTTCTCTGTATGTGTTCCTCTGGCCATCCCAAACCTTGCCCCGACCTGCAGATTTACAGCGTACACTCAGTTTTTGATTTTTCCCTGTTGCAGCTTCCATGCACACCACCTGTTCGACGGAACGCCTCTGAGCTCTAACCCCATGGCGGAGGCGTCGGACAGCCAGAGAATGGTCCCTGCGCGTGTTGGCCGCGCAGTAGACAGGATCGGCGCCCTCCCCGACGACGTCCTCCGCCGTGTCCTGTCCCAACTGAGCTCACGTGAAGCCGTGCACACATGCTTGTTGGGGCAGCGCTGGCGCGACCTCTGGCGGTCGGTGCCCATCATCAACGTGTCTTTCGGGGAGTTTGAAGACAGTGATGCTGATGATGATGTTGAAGACACCTTTGATCGTGAGGAGACGTTCAAGAAGTTTGTCAACCGTTTCCTGATGCTCCGTAACCCCGTTGGCCTGGACGAGTTCCGGCTCGACTACAGCTCGAGCACCGGCGATTGTCCTGACGATGCAAACCTGTGGATCTCCCATGTGTTGCAGTGTAACGCTTGGGCTGTCAAGGTTGTCAATCGGGGTGAACCATTGAAGCTCGCCCCTGGGGTATTCAGTTCAAGCTTCTTGAAAAGGCTTCATATTTCCAGTGCTATATTGGTCCCAGGTTTCTTTAATCAGCTCCAAATGGGCTGCCCAGCATTGAAATATCTGTTCCTGTATGACTGCGACATCATGGACCATGAGATTTTCTCCAAGACGCTGGAGGTTTTGATCCTCTCTGAAGAAGTTGGGTTCGATGACCAGGCTTCTATTTCGGCTCCGAGTCTCGTTACTCTGTCCATTGAGGGCAATCTTTGTTTCGGCAGGCTACCTATACTAAAGAACATGGCATCTTTAGAGACTGCATCAGTCTTGCTTTCGGGGGATATGACAGATTTTGATGGTGATGCCATCAGGCAGCTTCTCGCGGGCCTCTCTGATGTTAGAAGTTTGGACTTTTGTTATGCGGATAGGAAGGTATGCTTCTTTATTTCATATTACTATCCGTGATGCCTCCTCTTTCGTGTACATCGCTGTATCCCATTGAACTCCAGACATATATCCATAACAAAGGTTGCACCTTAAGAACTTGTTTTGCCCATGACCCTTCAAAATCATACTAGATGAGTCATTATATAACATAAGTGCCAACCACACCTCTTGACAGGATGACCAATGTTGTCTGTGTCTCCACTCAATATATTTTCCATGTCATATGATCATTTTGTAGATTCATCAAATTGATGACCAAAGCATCTTATTTGGAGGATTGATTGCATATAAACTTGAGCATTTCTTATTCATTCTTAGTGCAATAACTGGGTTAACAACTTAACATCATGGAAGGCAGTTATGCTGATATAATAACATAATGTCCATATTAGTGGATCTTTCTAGGAAAATGATGAGCTTATCGTTGCTCAATATGTAATATATTTGCTTGACGTGATTTATGTCTGTGCTGCCATTTATTCATATCCAATATGCTCTAAAGATATAGCTCTAAGCTTTTCAGTGTGGACTCAATCAGACACAGTAGTTATGCTTGTTACCTCCCACCTGATATTTTGGCAAGTTTGGCTGAATCAGATAGTATATGGCATGGGTATTATGTTGTGTCTTAATCCTTTGAATGTTGTGCAGCTGAGGATGGAAAAGAATTTCCGATGGTGTCTGACATTCAGCAATCTTATAAACCTGACTCTTTATACTTGGTGTGTCCATGCGGACTTCTATGCACTGATATTCTTCCTTCAGAACTCACCCAATCTGAAAAAGCTAACTCTCAAACTAAAACAGGTATATGGTCTTCGCCGCATTATGGATCCTTAAGTTAATGTGGATGAATGTACCATGAAGATAAAACTTGTTTTCTCTTACTTGCTAGGAGGGTATGTCTGCAATCACTGGTGAGTTGGAAGACAGATCATTTATATGTGAGCAGCTTGAGATTGTTGAAATCATATGTTCAGAGACAAGTGAGCTGCTACCCAGGGTGACTCGGTTTTTGCTTGACAGTGGCATAAGGAATGATCAGATGCGTATCGTCACTGGAGGAAATCCGATGTATCAGTCACCAAAAACAAGTCTGATGTTTTAGGTCCCGCTGCAGGCGAATGACATGGGATTGCTCATTCACCTGTCATCGCAGCCAAACATGATCTCCTCTTGGATCTACATTGGTCCGCTCTGCTTTAGTCTGAAGGAACATGGCATGCATGTTTGCTGCCCTTGTCTTTTTTCCCCACAATAGATTTGACATGATAAATTTGAAGGATTTTCTGCCGACCATGAGCCAGAAGAAACTTAGACGTGACATCTTCTATCCAGTGGGGAATTACGGTGAAGTTTGCAAGAAGGTCTCTCGTAGAAGTTTGCAAGAAATACGGTGAAGTACAAGTCTCCCCTGTTTAGTTCACACAAAACGTTAATGCCTTGGATTTTCTGTATTCCAATCCATGCAATAGTTCCTAGAAAGTTACATACAGACTTAATAACCTAGTAGTACTAGTCATTGCAACATCGTGTTGCCTTCCCAAATTGATCTGGCCTCTCAAAACAACACATTATTGTCGTTAAATAACCTAGTAGTACTTCTCCGTGTTGGCGCCAAGCTTCTGCTTCAGCGTCTCGAAGGCCAGAAGCGCCAGCATGCTACCTCTGCCAGCGGGCTTCGACCTCCAGCCCCCTTCATTGGGCAGCACGACGGCGAGCTGCTTCGCGATGTGGACCAGCGAACCCACGCAGCTCTTGTCGTGCTCCCTCGCCAGCCTCTTCACGTCGTACACGGACGGAGACCCGAAAAGCTTGCGCACCATGCCCATGAAGGTGTCGACGTCGGCCGGCAGCGTCTCGCCGAACATCATGCTCACGAAGTAGGCGACGTGGTAAGCGCCGGTGAACGTCGCCCACGACGCCCGGGCTCTGAACAGGCCAGAGTCCCGCAGGAGCCAGCGGAGCCTGAACCCGTCGATGCCGGCCCAGCGGAGCCGGATGAAGTCGACGCCGCAGCCTGCGAGGTAGGAGATGGACTTGGGGTCTCTCGCTTCGTGCGGAGAGGCGATGTCGAACCCGCACAGGTTGAACTCCCATGCGAAGCGCCGGCCGTCGTCGGTGCGGATGGCGATGCCCACCTGGAGCGGCCTGAGCATGGCGACGTTGGCCCGGATGATCTGGTATCGCTCCTCGGCGGTGAGCTTATAGTGTTTCCGTCCATCGCCGCGGACAACGCAGCCGGGGTACTGGATGTTTAGCGCGACGTGCGCGGCGCGCGGCGCCACTTGGTGGAAGACGGCCGACTCGGCGGCGAAGTTGTTGGCCCACACCGAACGGACGGCGCCGTCCATGCTGCAGACGACGGCGACGGGAGTTTGCTGAGCGGCGGCGTCCTTTTCTCCGAGTACGATCCGTGCGACGCGAGGGGGCCTCTGCCTGCTTCACGTTCTGCTGGACTTGCTCCGGAGGCATCGGGAGACCAGCTTTATGAGTGCAGAACTGTGGGTCGTGGTTAAGCCTTCTCTAATTCGGATTCGGCTTTCGCTTTTCTACTTCTTTTCCAATCCCGAATTCTGGATTTGCTTGGGAGCTTGAAGGATCCTAACGTTAATCCCCTCGCCTGGACGCCGAATCCTTACCGAACTGGTTTTCTAATCCAACCCCAACGTTAAGGAATAGAGCATCCCAGCAGCGGGCCGCAACTCAGACACCGAATCGGTTCAATTCGGTCTGTTTGTGGTGTGTCCGGGACGCACGGTTCGGCCATGTCCGCGAGCCCAAAGGGGGCAGCGCATTTTTTTCTCCAAATTTAATTGAAATTAAACATAATGTACATATAGCTGAAAAGGGGCAAAAAACTTAGAAAAACAGCAAGTTTAAACTGCGTCGGCCATGTGGCCTACTCGTCATCTTCGTCCTCCGCTAGGTCGATCCACACTGGCTATGGCCATGGCCATTGTGGGTATGGGCGGAAGGGGCGCCATGCGAAGGAGGCGTGTACTGCGGCAGAGGAGGCGCGTGCTGGGGAGGTGCGTACTGGATCGGCGACAGGTAGTGGGGCGGCGGTGGCGGATACTAGGTGGCAGGGGCTCGAACCTCCATTGCGGATGTGTGGAGGGGTTGGAATTTCCCATCCTAGAGCCTCTCCTCCGCCAGTGTCGCGTCTTCCTCCGATTCGCGCAGGACGCGGGCGAGGGCCTCCTTTGGGCCGAGGTTGGGCGACATGATTTCTGCCACCACCTCCCCAGGACCGGTGGCGGCTCGTCCTGGGGCTCATGCTTCACCTCTTCCTCGTCCTCTTCCCAATCATAGCCGGAGGAGTCGTCTCCGTCGCTACCGCTGCCGACGTCCGACATATCCTCGGGCTTGACCTCCAGGTGGATGTCGCCGCGGAAGGTGCTTCGCAGGCGGAAGTTGTTCTCTCACCGGAGGAATTCCACCCAGATGGTACACATGGTCTCGACGGCGGGCCGGTCTTATCATCCGCCGGTGACCCTCGATCTCAATGTCCAGGCATGGCCCTTCTGGTGGGACGGGCGGCACTGTAATCCTGCCACGGTTCATATGCCACCCGTGCGGGAGGTGCACGTCCCTATGCTCCACCGGGGTTCCCGTTCACTAGTGCCAGCGCGCGTCCGACACCTGGACGTAGTGCCGGTTCCGTCACTCGCTGTGGAGAACCCGACGTCTCTCGCGTGGTTGCGCCGACGCTAGCTGCGCGATGAAACCGTGGGTACTATAAAAGAACTCAAGGAAAAACAATGTAGAAAACCAAAATCCCATACCGCTAGACATTGTTATAAGCAATTAGCATGGTGGCCCTCGAAAATGCGAGGACATCATTTTTAATACGTCTAAACGAAATATATTTTCCTAGCTTATGTTTTTATCTCTAGGTACATCCATGATTGTAAAATACACATGTTTTAGGCATAGATATATTTCTAATAATGGCATAACTTCGATAACTATGTTTTATTATATTGTAAAACTAACAATATTACAAGAATGGATAATATTTACAAAAATATGATGATAGTAATTTTCTTTTAAATAACCCTATTATAGAGCCATGTTTGGAGTTGAGAGGACATTAATGAAACTAATCCACAATTAATATGACTCATACATCCGTTATACATATTTAAGCTGCAGTGAAAATACAACATATTTTGGTCAAGTTCGGCCAGTTCATGCTTCAGAAGTAGTGTGCTTGTTAATTTCTCATACATCCGTTAAATCCGGAAGTAGTGTGCTTGTTAATTTCTCTCGTAGGTCTGTATCTATACACGTTTATGTTATTTTGTGCATCATGATGAAGTGAAATTGTTCTTTAGAAAATGTTGGCATGCGAGGTTGAGATTCTTGAGTGCATGCGAGGTTGAGATTCTTTGAGTGCATATGGTGTGTTCAGGGCCGGGATAACAAAAGCGGATTTAGAAATTTACGTGTTGTTCGCTCGGGCCGTGATGAGCCGATAAAGACAGGTATGCTAGAACCGTTTGATAAAGTAATTGTACGTTTCAGATTTGTTAGATCTGACCCTCTGGGTCTTTTAAGAGCATCTCCATTCGTTAGGCGAACTCAGGCCGAAATCCGGACCAAATTTTGGTCGGACGAAACACGTTTTCGGTCTGAAAACGCCCAGTATCCCACTCGCGTTCCAGACCGAGTTCCCGGGACGCCCGTTTCCGCTCAAATTCGGCTCAAGTTCGTCCAAATTTCGGCATACTATGAATACAGAATATTTTATGGCCAAAGTTCGGCGAAATTTTAAACATAGTTCGGCGTAAATGTAAACATAGTTCAGCCTATGGTGAAAATACAACATATTTCAGCCAAGTTCGGCCAGTTCATGCTCTGCATCTACGTGTTGCCCCTACGTATCCATATGTGCTCAACAAGATCATCCTGTAGTTGTTGATGCACCGTGGATCTCGGATCTCGCATGGCGATGAATGCAGCCCAGGTTGGAGGCACCTGATGATCAGGCTCGGCAAGAGGACCCTGTCTGTAGTATGGCTTGTTCTGCTCGAGCAAACTCACTGGATCCTTTCTCTCATCCTCAATGATCATGTTGTGAAAGACCACACAACAGTTCATCACTTCCCACATCTGATCTTTCGATCAGGTCATAGCAGGGAACTAGATAACTGCAAACCTCTGCTGGAGCACACCAAATGCCCGCTCCACGTCCTTTCTGCAAGCTTCATGTTTCTTGGGCAAACTGAGAATGCTTGGGGAACATTGGGTTTGTGATAGTCTTCACAAATGTTGGCCATCTTAGATAGATGCCATATGCTAGATAGTATCCCTTGTTGTAGTGGTGCCCGTTGATCTCAAATTTCACATCGGGAGCATGACCCTTAACAAGCTTGAAAAAGACAGTTGAGGAGTTGAGGATGTTGATGTCCTTGTTCGATCCTGCCATGCCAAAGAAGGAGTGCCAGATCCAAAGATCATGTGTAGCAACTACCTCAAATATCACAGTGCAACCTCCTTTGTGGCCTTTGTACATTCCTTGCCATGCAAATGGATAGTTCTTCCACTCCCAATACATGCAATCTATGCTTCCAAGCATACCAGGAAATCCTCTACTTTCATTGACTGCGATGATCCGAGCAGTGTCTTCAACAGTGGGTGATCTCAAGTACTGTTTTCCGAACACTGCAATCACTGCCCTATAGAACATGTACAAGCAATCGATGGCGATGGACTCGGCCATGCGGAGATAGTCATCGACACTGTCAGCCGATGCTCCATATGCAAGCAACCTCATCGCCATGGTGCACTTCTGAAGTGAGGAAAACCGAACCAAGCCGGTGCAGTCCTTCTTGCAAACGAAATAGGGGTCAAACTCTCGGATGACATGCACGATCTTGAGGAAGAGCTTCCGGCTCATCCTGAAACGGCGCCGAAACACGTCCTCTACATGGAGAGGCTCGTCGCTGAAGTAGTCGACGTACAACAAGCAGTAGCCCTCTATCCTTTCTCTCGCC
This sequence comes from Avena insularis, assembly GCA_023614405.1. Taxonomy (NCBI): domain Eukaryota; kingdom Viridiplantae; phylum Streptophyta; class Magnoliopsida; order Poales; family Poaceae; genus Avena; species Avena insularis. The sequence continues at coordinate 408,078,231 of CM042697.1, forward strand.
TTGCACTTCCGGTGACCCGGCGCCGAACCACCGCGCTTTGGCTTCGCCATCTGCAGGTACAACTGGGCGAGGGAGGCGAGGATCTCCATGTGCTCTGTATCTTCGGCGACCTCGGCGTTCTCCTCCTCCAGCAATACGACGAATATCTCCTCGTTGTCGGAGTCCATGGCCGAACCGGCCAAATGCCGAACACTTGGCGGGCGTGGTGGTGGGAGCTCACAGCGAAGCAGAGCTACGACGAAGTTCGGGCGGCGAAAGCGATAGCGGAATGGGCGGCGACTACGGCGAGCATATCTAGAGGCGTGGGCATGTCTCGGCATGGAGGAGCTCCGCAGACGAAGTCCTGGCGACAGAGGCGCTGGGAGCTCTTCACCGCAGTCTGAGCGAGTGGAGTGGGGGGATGGGACTGTCTTGCCGACAGAGCTGGCCCACGCCCATTTTCACTGGGTCCAGCGTTTCCAGGGAGTTCCCGGGAACCTGGATACGGCATGGGAAGCCCGGACTAAAGTTCGCCCGAATCCGGACGAAAACAGGTTCCTGGGTACGCGACTGGGCCGATTTTCGCGTCCGGACCTATTTTCGGCCTGGATGGGCGTCCTGGGTAGCCGAGTAGAGATGCTCTAATATTAGTATAGATGTAGATAGATAAGCTCCATATAGCATCTCGGCAATTTTTAACGAGCTATATGGATTCATTGTTGCAGATTAAATATCACTCACATGAAGATATTGCAAAAGTTAAATTCTTCATGGATATTGTTGATGTGCCTATGCATAAAGTTAAGGAACCTCAAGCTGATCTGAACCTGAAGTTGACTATACCCCCATTTGGATGGTGTAAAGTTAGTATTGATGGTTCTTTTGGTGTAGTGCTGATGGGGAGACGGGTGCGGGAATAATCGTTCGAGATCATATGGGTGAGATCGTGTTTTCCTCGTGTCGCTAAATCTTTAATTGTAGAGATGTTTTGGAGGTTGAACTTTATGCAGCGAAGGAAGGCCTGTCATTGGCTCTGAATTGGTGGACCCAACCGCTAATTCTTGAGATAGATTGTTTGAGGATGATCAAGTTGCTTCAGAATAAAAACATGGATTGTTCACACTAGTGCAGACCCCCCCTCTAACACCGGTTGGGAGGGCCCTCTAACAGCGGTTGTAGAACCGCTGTTGAGGGTTCGGTGTTAGAGGGGGGCCCCTTTAACACTGGTTCTTATACGAACCGGTGTTAAGGGTGGCGCACGTGGGGCTGCCGCAGGGCTCAGGCCCCCCCTTTAACACCGATGTTAAAGGTTCTCTGCCGCGGCAGGAAAACGGCCTAAATCTCTGCCGCGACAGAGTTCTGCCTCTGCCCCGTTCTGGGCGTATTTCTGCGGGAGGGGGGGGGGAATCGATCGGGGGCGATATACACATACATCGTCATCGGTACATACGAGTACATGAATAATGAAGCAACTATTATTATACACAAACATCGTCATCGGCACATACATCGTCATCGGCACATACATCGTCATCGTTCATTTTGGTGGATATCTAAAGAGTTCTCCGCCAGGCGTGACGACCTCATCAAGTATGAACCCCGCCAATTCCTCTTGAATGGCTCGTATGCGGTCAAATGGTAGGAGTTGGTCCCGCATCCGTTCGATCTGAATATATATGAAGAATGGGGTCAATATATATATAAGAATAAAACTCAACACAATTGATGGTAATAAAATAATGTTGTGGACTTTGTTTACTTACTCTAAGTTGTTCTAGTGCGGCTTGGCCCGTCGCACATATCGTGTTGCGAATGAACTCACAAACATAGTATCCACATAAGTTATTGCCGGGTCCCTGATGCGCGCACTTTACGAGAATAGAGAGTTCAATCAAAATAATAATCAATAAATCATGATATAATGGAATTGGAAGCAGAATCAAAGAGATGCGCAGACCTAGCTAGCTAGTATTACTTACATTTTGGTCTACAAATTTTAGTTCTTCTGACCATTCACCCACGGCCCTTCTCGTGAACCTTTTCCAAACCCTGTCCGGCAAAGAAAATGGATAAAGGAGTAATTAATTACTTGTTGTCACGAAAGTTGCCGATCTAGTGCGATAATATGATTGAAATTACCTCTGGAGCATCTCTCTAAAGTCTGCTCATAGCTCTTTTTCTTTTCGTAACGAGTCCATGACAAGGACTTTTCCTGAGTCGGGTTGAATGACTAGCAGAATAAAGTGGAACCTACGCACGCATAACTCATCATCAGTTACACTTAACATCGAGTAAGCCGAAACAGAATGTGTACAAGAGAGGGTAACAGTACTCACGAGAAGTTGTAAGGTAATAGTATTTCCCTTTTGGTTTGTTGTCTCAGTAAAGACCTTAGCAAGTAATCTTCTGTTTGCCCGGGTTTGGTTCTTACCACTTCTTCATGAACTCTATTTGGGTCAACGAACCCAATGTCAAAAAGGCCTCCTTTCATGCATTCCATAACCTTTTTCCTGCATAATAGTATATACATATATGGTGAGCATATATATATATACATGCAATTAATGAAGTGAATGAGATGAGATATAAATTACAGAAATAGTACTTACACACAATAAAGGCTGATGGCAGCTTTGTCGAGTTCCTTCTGATTGAATATAAAATGCAAGTCTTGAATGTTGAAGTCGATCTCGTCGTCTCCGCACAAGAAAATCTCATCTCTTATATGCGCCGTGATCCATTCTTCCTTTCTCGTCTTGCAGAAATCAAGGTACCACTTGTGCAATTTTCGCATCTTTGTTGGTAGATTCTTGAGCTCCTCTTTCTTGACGAGATTCTTCCCATACTTCCATGGCTGTATGGGGTTGGCATCGCATTTGGGCAAGTTGTCTCCCATGATGTTCAAGTATGCAATGTAAGTCATCCCCATCTTATTGGCCTTTCTTTGTAGCTCTGCCTCGTAATCATTTACGAGAGGAGCGTCCCGTGTGTCGAACATTTGGAGCGGGGCGCATGATTGGTTTTCCTGCTCTCCGAGCATGGGAACTGTTTTCTGGGGTGCCGCACGACTGCTACTTTCAGTCTCCCTACGGCGCCTTGCATCCGCCTTCAAAATCTGGCGCTCGTAGTCCGGCACAAGTGGGGTTTCAGGTTTGAAAAGATTTTTGTAAAACTTCTCCACCACCGCCGGATCTATTTTCTCCTTTGGCTCGGCCCGTCTAGGTGCAAAGAATTTCTTGACCTCTTCTTCCGAGATCCTATTGGTCTCCTTGTCGCTGCGATTCCACGGTAAAACCGGCAATGGCTTGGCGGAAGGCTGCAGGACGTAGTTTTTTGAACTCTTTGGCGTACGGTTTCCTGCGGATTTCTTTGTGGCAGTGCTAGTGATGCTCTTCGTGGCAGTGCTCTTCCGCTTACGCTGAGGAGATGGCTGAAGCACCGGAGATGGCTGATGGGCCGGAGATGGCTGGCTCGCTGGAGATGGCTGTCGCGCAGGAGATGACTGAAGCGCCGGAGATGGCTGCCGCGCAGGAGATAGCTGAAGCGGCTCAGACTGCTGACGCTGCGGAGACGGCGGGGGTGCCAGTGGCCTCCAATTTGGAAGCATGATGTGTTCCTTCTTCCAAAGAATGGTTGTTTTCACTGCAAATTTGAGTTGAGTTTCCCCTTCACCTGTAGCATGGTCAAGCTGTGCTTCCTCATATTCCTTCACAACCTCATCCACCCCGACAATAGCATAGCCATATAGAATCGGTCGGCAGTAGTAAGTTCCACCAGCTACAGGAGGTAAGGCATAGCCGACAGCCACCTTAATGGATAAGCCCATTAATCTCACATGCATCTCAACGTGTTCGCTCTCCGTGATCTTATCCACGGGGTATCGAGGACCCGCCATTTCAAGCGTGGGCTGCACGTTCTCCGTGGAAGCCACGCTGCTTTTGCGCGCAGAGTCTGGGCCGCCGGCAACTTCCAATGCAGGCTCTTCGTGTCGCTGAGATGGGCCGGTAGCTTGATGGCTCTGTTGTGCATTCACTTGCGCCTGCAGCGCCACAAGTGCATGTTCTATCTGTGTCATCCGCTTTGTACGCTCTTTTTCTTTTCTGCCGCGCCATCTGTAAGAGTCGCTCCACTCGGCAAATCCATCCTTCCACGTCATGCCCCCTGTGCCTCGTGCATGTCCAGGGTGTTCTTTTTTACCGATGGCGCGTGTGACCTGGTCATTCTCTCTGTCGGGATGGAAGGTCCTGGCGGCTGTTTCCTCGTATGCCGTGATGAGTTCAGTGACGGGTTTGGCAAGGAGGGTTGGGAAGATACACAATCCTGTTTCTGGGTCCAACCTTGCCCCGATTCCGTAGAACCAAGTCTTTGCACGTAGGTCCCACCCATCTGTCTGGGGTGTGATCCCTCTAGCGCGCAGGGTCTTCTCAGCTTCCTCCCACTTAGGCCTCTGAGATATGTAGCCACCTGACCCCGTCCTCTGGTGATATTCCTTCTTCTGGGCATTTAGCGTATTGGTTTTTGACCTCTTTTTAGCTATAGCACCTTTTTTATATGCCACAAATTCGGGCCAGTGAGGTCTTATCTTCGCATAATATGCGTCTTCGAAATTTGGAGTCTCGCGAGCTTTGACAAATTTGTTCAATTTTGTCTTCCAGTTGAGGAAAGCGCCAACCATCTTCTTTAAAGTCCACTCTTTGACCTTTTCCTTTATAACCGGGTTGTTTTCATCCTCCTTTGGCGGAAGGGTGAAATTTACCAACAACGAATTCCAAAGCGTTTCTTTGGATCTTTCATCGACAAAGCTACCGTCGCCCTTCTTTGGATTATTCCAATATTCAATTATGATTGGGATTTGGTCCCTAACAAGAACTCGAGCCTGGCGTACAAATTTGTCTGCGGCCTTCTTGGGCTCCATCGGCCTGTCATCAACACGGACTGCTTCGATCGTGAACTTTGCACGATCTTTCAATCGATGGCTCGCGCCTCGCTTGCTCTTTTTCATAGAAGAAGATGGTTGCTGGCTGGTCGATCCAGAGGGCTAAAAGAAGAAAGAAGCGTTAATTAATACATGTAGAAGAAGATTGTTGGTGGAAGTCAGCAGAGGCTTAATCAATGCATATACCTCGCCGGACTTTGTAATCACTAAATTGCGTTCAGCGGAGTCTTCATCTTCTCCATGACTACTTGAGCTGTCATCATGTCCCTCCAAGTTCAGATATTGTGAGGTGTCCTCAGCAATAATGTTCTCCATTATTTCTTCTTCTTCAAGGTTTCTACTAAATGGATCCATAGTTTCTAAAACAATAATATTATCTAGAGTAAGAGAGTAAACATTCAAGTGAACTTGGATTCATACACAAATATACATATTATTCATACAAAAATACACAAATAAATACACAAATGAAATTAAAACCCTAAGGATGCTTGATCATTTTAAACGAGTTCCGAGGGGGTCCAAACCCTAATTTGGAGAAATCCCGGATGCATATGAGAGGGGCTAGCTACAATGGCTGACCGGAGGCTGGCGACGTTGGAGAGCGACCTAGGGCGCGCGAGGTAGCGTGATACGGCCTACCTAAAACGGGCGTTGTTCGAAAGAGGAGGCCGAGGCAAGCATTATAGTGTCGGCGCCGCCTCAGTATGGTCACCGGAGCGACGGCAGCGACGACAAACAACTTGGCAGAATCGGCGGCCCCAGAGACCTATGGTAAAGGGTTTTCCCCGTCTTCTGCCCCGCCCGTTGTCCCCAAGATAGGCCCCAGACCGAGGGGAGAAGCCACGACGCTCGCCAAAGAGCTGCCTGCGCAGTCCACCTTCTTCTAAGGCCGCCACCGACATTCGCGAACTCTAGCCACCACTCCGACGACCAACGACACATCACATCGCAATTGAGGCTAGGATTTCAAAAGACCACCAAATTTTTTCAAAATTTCAAAAAGCACTGGATTTGGGGCAATAGGTTGCACATAACACTGATCTAGTTTTGACGCGGTTCTAACGATGAATCTGGCCGGTGGGACTCGGTGGTCAGGCCCACTTGCCGCGTTTATTTACCAAAACACCTCCACATATTATAAATTCTAATCTTAGGTCCTTTTTTTCTATTTTTCAATTCCTTTTTTTATTTATCTATTTTTTTCTAATCTATTTATCTTAGGCCGACTTGGACTTGGCCGGCGGGGAGCAGCCACGAGCAGCCGCCGGCGAGCTCTAGCCAACTGGCGAGCGCCGAGTGCCGGACTAGCGCGCATGCGCAGCCAGACTCCACCTGGCCAGCGCTCGCCCGCGCCCCCGTTATCTAGAGGAGAGGACGGGGCGGCAGCTCGACGGCGGAGCGGTCAACGAGGTCACATGCGGGCGGAGGCCGAGAAGCATGGGCGCGGCGGAACTCGCGCTGACCCTGGCTGAAGCTGCTCGGAGCTCGCCCGCGCCCCTGTGTCTAGAGGAGAGGAGGACGTACGGGGCGGCGGCCGACGAGCTAGGTCTCGAGCAGATAGACTGCCAGGACCTTTTCCAAAGATTACTTCTAGGTCCTTGACCATACCAAATACCTCCTCACCGGTACGGAGGACAGGCTTCCTCCGGGGTTCTGCCAGACGTTTGAAATGCTTGCCTTTCTTTCTTACTGGATGCAGGTTCGGAAGAAATCGGCGATACCCTAGGTACTCAACCTTCTTACATTTATCCAAATATACACTTTCAGTCTCATCTAAACAGTGTGTGCATGCATTGTATCCCTTGTTTGTCTGCCCTGAAATGTTACTAAGAGCAGGCCAATCATTGATGGTTACGAAAAGCAATGCTCGTAGGTCAAATGGCTCCCCTTTGTGCTCATTCCACATACGTACACCTGGTTTGGCCCACAGCTGTAAAAGTTTTTCAACTAATGGCCTTAGGTACACATCAATGTCGTTGCCGGGTTGCCTCGGGCCTTGGATGAGCACTGGCATCATAATGAACTTCCTCTTCATACACAACCAAGGAGGAAGGTTATAGATACATAGATTCACAGGCCAGGTGCTGTGACTGCAGCTCTGCTCACCAAAAGGATTCATGCCGTCTGTACTTAGACCAAGCCTTAAGTTCCTTGCGTCACGTGCGAAGTCCGGGTACTCTCGCTCGACTTTTCTCCACTATGATCCATCAGCGGGGTGTCTCAACATTGCGTCTTTCTTACGGTCTTCCATGTGCCATTGCAACAACTTGGCATGCTCTTTATTTCTGAAAAGACGTTTTAACCGTGGTATTATAGGAGCATACCACATAACCTTGGCGGGAACCTTCTTCCTAGGGGCCTCGCCCTCAACATCGCCAGGATCGTCTCGTCTGATCTTATACCGCAGTGCAGTGCATACCGGGCATGCATCCAAATTCTCGTACTTCTCACCGTGGTAGAGGATGCAGTCATTAATGCAGGCATGTATCTTCTGCACGTCTAATCCTAGAGGACAGACAACCTTCTTTGCTTGGTATGTACTATCGGGCAACTCATTATTTCTTGGAAGAAGATTCTTCATTTTTACCAACAACTTTGAAAATGCGCTGTTAGTCACACCGTTCTCTGCCTTCCATTGCAGCAAATCCAGTGTGGTACCTAGCTTTTTGTGGCCATCTTCGCAAGTTGGATACAACAATGTTTTGTGATCCTTTAACATCTGCTCCAGCTTCTCCTTCTCCTTTTTAGTTTCACATTCTTCCTTTGCATCAGTAATGGCCTGACCAAGATCGTCATCAGCGGGCCCATCTGTTGCCTCTTGATCTTCATTATCTACCCCCGTTGCAGTATCATCATATTCAGGATACATATTATGATAGTTGTCATCATCCTCTTCTTCTTTGTTGTCTTCCATCACAACCCCTTTTTCTTCGTGCTTGGTCCAACAATTATAGCTGGGCATGAAACCAGATCGAAGCAGGTGGGCGTGAATGATTCTGGTATTTGAGTAGTCTTTCTTGTTCTGACAGTGAACACACGGACAACACATAAAACCATTGTGACCACGGTTTGCATTAGCCACAACGATGAAATTTTGGAGGCCCGTAATGTACTCGGAAGTGCGGCGGTCACCGTACATCCATTGCCGGTTCATCTGCATTAATATGTAGTATATATCAAAAATTAATAGGGAGATGACCATTTATATATAGTACATCAATGACACATGAAAGGATAGTTGTCGACCTCGACCGAGAAGAAAAAAGCAACGAGAAAACTTAGAGCTCTCGGGCATTTCACCGAACACCTCTTATGCATATAAAAAAACACAAACTAGCACTCTTCACACCCTCTTGCTAGGCTCCAAAATGAGATAGTGAAAAAAATGGAAGAGTGGGGTGTGGGCTGCGGTGTCTTATATAGCCCCCCTTTAACACCGGTTCAAGCCACGAACCGGTGTTAAAGGGGGGCTGCGCGGGTCACTGTTGCAGGGTCCTTTAACACCGGTTCGTGGCACGAACCGGTGTTAAAGGGGGGCTCCTTTTTGCCGCACGGGTCACGCTGGTACGGCCCAACCGGTGTTAAAGCCCTTTTCCAGGATCAACGAAAAGCCTCGTTTCCACTAGTGTTAGTTTACACGATTATGGTTGAAGAGATTAAGGGCTTGCATAAGGATCGTCGTTCATGCATTGCTCATATTAAGAGAGGTCAGAATATTAGTAATTATTATATAGCAAACTATGCTAGATTAAATGGTCGTACACGATTTTGTAATTTCTGATGTTCACTGAGTAATGCAAGTTTTATCCCAAATAAAAAAGCAAATATGCATCTGGGAGGCTAATTGGATTTCAAGGTGGGTGAACTATATACCTGTCGTAGGCATATTGGACATTTTATGTTTGCGCCTGCGCATGTCGATTCACGGGTGCAAATACCAAGCTGATATACTAATGTGTTTACTCCTAGACAAAGTTAAAGTAATTAATTAAATTTTTGCAGAAAAAAATACTCTCTCCAATCCAAATTAGTTTGACTTGGTTTTGTCTAGATTTGGATGTATCTAACATTAAAACAAGTCTAAATACATTCAAATCTAGACAAATTTGAGTCAAATAATGTCGGAGGGAGTAGTATTTTCTTCAACCCATATTTGTTGATTTAAATTTGACTAAAACTTGACCAGATACATTTCTAAATGAATGAGAAAATTAATTTGTTTACTCGGTTTGTTTCTAGGTGCTACAGTTCACTAGCTTTAAATGCTACGATGTACCGAGAGAGACAGTGAGTGAGTACTACTCCCTCTGTTTCAAAATATAAGATGTTTTAGCTTTATAAAGTTATTGAATCTAGACTCTTTTTAGTTCTCCGGCCCATATTAAGTGACTTTGATTTGTCTAAATTTATATGAATCTAGTCACCATTTAGTATATAGGTTCATCGAAATTTTAACAAATCAAAATCAATTAATATGGATAAGAGGGAATATATAGATTCAAAATATAAAATATTTTAGCTTTGTGAAGCTAATGAATCTAGTCTACTTTTATATAGTTATTTTAGTTTCCTTTTATGTACATTAAAAGAAGTCTAGATTTATTAGCTTTATAAAGTTAAAACATCTTATATTTCGAAACTTCGAAAGCGATGGCTCACGAAGTATTCATTTTAATTTTTACCTGGTGATTAGCTATGTTTAGACTAAAGTTACCGCTTAAGCCGGAAGACGGCCTCTCTGCCGGGGGAACTCAGAGTCGGCCAAAGAAACTTAGAGACATCTTCTATACGGTGCCAAATAAAAAGTACTCCGGGAAAACGTTAATCTAGCATTAGACAGACATGCATGATTGCCCGTTCTTATTGGATCTGGGATTGACCCAATGACGCTTCTTTTCTTGAAACTATTATGTTTATATCATTTGGATTTTATCTTTTGTATGGAATTATGGATGGATGATGTTATTCTTGTGAGATGCATATCCGCACCACTGCAGAAAACATGACATTGCCTTTTTGTTGTTGTTTTTGGAACAGCCATGTTACCTGTCATGTCATCTCTGTTGAAATTGCTGTTCGATCTTTATACCTTTTATCATGCTATAAACCTTGTATGATCTCTGTTAACTTTACATTAAATTGCACTTCATTAAATGTACTATTCCCTTTGTAAAGAATTTCGCACATTCACATATAATAAAACAAGGTCAACCGTACACGTTTACAAGAAATACAATCCTCCCAATTACAGTTCACACAAAACATATGAGTATATAGTTCTGGTGCACAGCATATGACGACATGAAGTGCTTAACATAATTGCTCCTACACTTTATGTAAAAAAATAGTTTTGCTTGGATAGATGGCGCTGAAAATAGTCTACTTTGGGAGGGCATTGCAACATCGTATTGCCTTCCCAACTCGATCTGGCTTCTCAAACAACAAAACTTTTCGTTAAATAGCCTGAATCCCGCACAGTTCGTCGCGGTACTTGTCCGTGTTGGCGCCAAGCTTCTGCTTCAGCGTCTCGAAGGCCAGAAGCGCCAGCATGCTACCTCTGCCAGCGGGCTTCGACCTCCAGTCCCCTTCATTGGGCAGCACGACGGCGAGCTGCTTCGCGATGTCGACCAGCGAGCCCACGCAGCTCCGGTCGTGCTCCTCGCCAGCCGCTTCACGTCGTAGACAGACGGCGACCCGAAAAGCTTGCGCACCATGCCCATGAAGGTGTCGACGTCGGCCGGCAGCGTCTCGCCGAACATCATGCTCACGAAGTAGGCGACGTGGTAAGCGCCGGTGAACGTCGCCCACGACGCCCGGGCTCTGAACAGGCCAGAGTCCCGCAGGAGCCAGCGGAGCCTGAACCCGTCGATGCCGGCCCAGCGGAGCCGGATGAAGTCGACGCCGCAACCTGCGAGGTAGGAGATGGACTTGGGGTCTCTCGCTTCGTGCGGAGAGGCGATGTCGAACCCGCACAGGTTGAACTCCCACGCGAAGCGCCGGCCGTCGTCGGTGCGGATGGCGATGCCCACCTGGAGCGGCCTGAGCATGGCGACGTTGGCCCGGATGATCTGGTATCGCTCCTCGGCGGTGAGCTTATAGTGTTTCCGTCCATCGCCGCGGACAACGCAGCCGGGGTACTGGATGTTTAGCGCGACGTGCGCGGCGCGCGGCGCCACTTGGTGGAAGACGGCCGACTCGGCGGCGAAGTTGTTGGCCCACACCGAACGGACGGCGCCGTCCATGCTGCAGACGACGGCGACGGGAGTTTGCTGAGCGGCGGCGTCCTTTTCTCCGAGTACGATCCGTGCGACGCGAGGGGGCCTCTGCCTGCTTCACGTTCTGCTGGACTTGCTCCGGAGGCATCGGGAGACCAGCTTTATGTGTGCAGAACTGTGGGTCGTGGTTAAGCCTTCTCTAATTCGGATTCGGCTTTCGCTTTTCTACTTCTTTTCCAATCCCGAATTCTGGATTTGCTTGGGAGCTTGAAGGATCCTAACGTTAATCCCCTCGCCTGGACGCCGAATCCTTACCGAACTGGTTTTCTAATCCAACCCCAACGTTAAGAATAGAGCATCCCAGCAGCGGGCCGCAACTCAGACACCGAATCGGTTCAATTCGGTCTGTTTGTGGTGTGTCCGGGACGCACGGTTCGGCCATGTCCGCGAGCCCAAAGGGGGCAGCGTATTTTTTTCTCCAAATTTAATTGAAATTAAACATAATGTACATATAGCTGAAAAGGGGCAAAAAACTTAGAAAAACAGGAAGTTTAAACTGCGTCGGCCATGTGGCCTACTCGTCATCTTCGTCCTCCGCTAGGTCGATCCACACTGGCTATGGCCATGGCCATTGTGGGTATGGGCGGAAGGGGCGCCATCTGCGAAGGAGGCGCGTACTGCGGCAGAGGAGGCGCGTGCTGGGGAGGTGCGTACTGGATCGGCGACAGGTAGTGGGGCGGCGGTGGCGGATACTAGGTGGCAGGGGCTCGAACCTCCATTGCGGATGTGTGGAGGGGTTGGAATTTCCCATCCTAGAGCCTCTCCTCCGCCAGTGTCGCGTCTTCCTCCGATTCGCGCAGGACGCGGGTGAGGGCCTCCTTTGGGCCGAGGTTGGGCGACATGATTTCTGCCACCACCTCCCCAGGACCGGTGGCGGCTCGTCCTGGGGCTCATGCTTCACCTCTTCCTCGTCCTCTTCCCAATCATAGCCGGAGGAGTCGTCTCCGTCGCTACCGCTGCCGACGTCCGACATATCCTCGGGCTTGACCTCCAGGTGGATGTCGCCGCGGAAGGTGCTTCGCAGGCGGAAGTTGTTCTCTCACCGGAGGAATTCCACCCAGATGGTACACATGGTCTCGACGGCGGGCCGGTTGAAAGTACCGACTTGATATGACTAGAGGGGGGGGGTGAATAGGCGTCTACCCAATTTTAATTTGTTTCTCACTTTTACGCTCAACGAGAAAGGAAGTTATCTAGAGATGCAACTAAGTGAACAACCTAAATGCAAGAAAACAAACACCAACAACAAAAACAGTAAATAGCAAGGAGTAAAGGAAGGGAACGAAGTAACCAGAGAGGAGACACGGAGATGTAATTCCCGTAGTTCACTCCCAAGGAGCTACGTCTACGTTGGAGAGGTGTCGGGGCCACACAAGGTCACCCGAGCGCCACAAAGGCCTCACCTTCTTCTCCGATGAGCTCCCCCACAAAGGAGGCCTCACAATCCACTAACCGGTGACCTTAAAGGCGCCAACCGAAACCTTTACACCGAGGTTGAGGGGGAAGCTCCACAACTCAATTGGAGGCCCTCAACGACACCTTGAAGCTTTACAACGCACGCCTTAGCTCCGAGGATGCCCTACACCGTCTAGGGTTCCAAGAAACCCAAGAGCAACAAGATCCACAAAGGATGGGTGGGGAAATCAAATCTTCTTAGGTGGAAGTGTAGATCTAGGTCACCTCCCTCACCTCTCAAAAGATCAAGTCATTTGAGTGGCTAGAGAGAGAGATCTAGTGAGGTGAAGCTCAAGCATTAATGGAGGAGAGAGAAAAATTCGAGAGAGAGTGGGAGGAAGAAGAGGGGTGCCTTAAATAGGCCCCCTCGCGCTGAACCGTTACAGCCCCCGCGACCTCACCGGAAGTTCCGGTGAGAGGCCGGAAGTTCCGCCCAGCCTGGCTCCAACGGTCATCAGACCGTTGACGCCCGCTCCAGAAGCGCAGCCGGAAGTTCCGGTCAAAACCGACCAGAAGTTCCGGTGAACTTCCGATGCAAGTTCCGACCAAGTTCCGGCAAATAGCACACTTAAAAACAGAAGGTTACTGAGCCGCCACCAGAACTTGGGGCGGAACAAGGGGCGGAACTTTTGGGTCGCTGGTTTAATCGACGGAAGTTCCGCTCATGGAAGTTCTGCTCAGAACTTTATAGGACAAGTTCCGATGCAAGTTCCGGCCCAAGTTCCGGCAAATAGAACTCTTCAAACAAAAGGTTACTGATTCACCATCGGAACTTGGGGCGGAACTAGCGTCGGAACAAAGTGTAGAACAGCCCGCAGAAAAAGTTTGAGCGGAACTTCCGGCCTATGACCGGAAGTTCCGGTGAGACACAAAAGGCCCCAACAGAACAGGAACACGCTCTCTCACGGGATAATGGGATGGCTGTGGCGGTGCATATAGGTTTGTGCAAGAACAAGTGATTTCCCACAGCCTTCCAAAGTGGACCCCCTCTTAATAGTACGGTGACCTAAAAACAATAACCGGAGAGAAACTAGGAGAAGACTAAAAAAGGCCACCGTCTTCATGAGATCCCAAGAGATCATCCACCACTATAGAAGGAGACATCAACAATGTTTCCCCTGAAACTCAAGCGCACAACTAAAACACATTTGGGATTATCATTAACACCAAAAAAGATACCATGAGAAGATATAGTCCTTTCAATCTCCCCCTTTTTGGTGTTAGATGACAATCCCAAAGATTTTCATAGAAACAAAGCAATCTTTGCAATGGGCGGGACAAGCTCCCCCTGTATGTGTGCAAGGTAGAGGAAAGAACTCTCAGGACAAGACTGTCACACATACACAGAGGCTCCCCCTACCAATTGCAAAGATAGCACAAGTGCAAGATACAAGAAAGGATAGAGAACATACCGGAACCAACCAAACGTGGTGGAGACACAAGGAGTAATAATAACAATAAGAGCAATGAGGCTCCACCACCATATGCATATGCCCATAAGATGACAACAAGATACCACACGCACGACATTGCATAGACATTGCATAAGATAGCACATAGTCTCGAACATAACAAGGTCCACAAGCACACATAAGTTCACGGACATAAAGTCACAAGCACACAAATAAAACTAGAGAGTTCACGAGCAAGAAAAGATCAAAGGCAAGAACAGGCTCGCGACTCAACCCATGCAAATCCCGTAGGCAACCTAATAGACATCTTTCTCCCCCTTTGGCATCGAGACACCAAAAAGGAAGAGAAGATCAAGCTACTCGTCCCAGCCACGAGAGGGAGAGGGGGCAGAACCAGGGACCCAATGACCGCACTCAGGCGGACCAGTGACCTCCTCCTCATACTCATCCTCGGACCAGTTGCAGTTGTCGCGAATCCAATCCTCCTTGGGAACAGTGACAGAGCTAGTGACCGGTGAGCAAGGAATGTTGAGGGCTGCCATGATGGCCTTCTGGCGCTGAATATTGTGACGCTGATCAACATAAGCCTGATACTCGCGGTCCTGCAGAAAGCAGAAAGTTTTCTTCACTTTCCCAAGCAGCTTCTTTGCCCAAGACGGCTGCCTCCGGAGAGAAGGACCACCAGCACTAGAGCCACCAGGAGCAGAGGAGGGACCACTAGCAACATCTCGAGCCTTCTTGAGAGCAGCTTCTTTTTCTTCCTGAGTACGAGGCTTCTGGTGCTTACTCACACGGAGCTTTTTCTCTTCATGAATGGTGATGTTGTCTTGAGGAAAGGGGTTGCCAGTCGCCTCAAGCCACTTGTGATTGATGAGAGTCTGTATGTAAGGAGCATAGATGCAGGAGCGCTTTTCAATGAGAGCCGCCCACATCTCTGAGTAGATGAAGTGCATAATATCCATTGACTTGCCAGTGTCCCGACGAAGATAAGTCTGATGCATGAGGTCAACCTGATAGCCATGAAACTGATCAAAGTTGCCAGCCTTGGGAGAGATGGTGTTCAAGTACACCCTGCGCATGATGTCAAAAACTGGCAGCAGATGATTCACAAACCCAGGAGTTCCCCACCCTTCAATGTAGAGAGGCTCCAGGACCTCAGGATCAGCAGCTTCAGGACCATGAACACGCCAACCATTTGCCCCGCGGCCAGGCTGAATGGGATAGCCAAGAAGCTTAGCAAACTCAGCCCAAGTGGCAGTAAGAAACACGTCCCTGGTCATCCACTTCATCACACCTTCAGTAGAGGACTGCATGCGAAGAAACAGAGTTGAGTAAAACTGAGCAATAGCGGTCACATCAAAGTTCTGACGGTGCTCCATGAGGGGAACCAGCCCAAACTTCTGGCAGATATCAAGAGCCTCTCCAAAGTAAACTTGCTTCTCTTCCATGTGAGTCACATTGATGTACTTTTGAGGAGCAACCACGAACTTCTTCTTTGATGCATAAATTTCTTCATAAATCTGTTCCTGACGGCAGGTGTGGAAGTGAGGGTCCAAGCAAAGACGATCACGAGGCACGAGGTAGGGATCCGTAGCCCTGAATGCAGAGTAAGCTTTCTGAGACCACTTGGAAATCTTGGCTTTGGTCATGTCTAGCCCAGCAGCAGTGGCCTTCTGAGCAAGAGCAGGCCTCTTCCCTGCAGCAACAGCAGCACGACGAGCATCAGCAGCCTTCTGACGAGTAGTCTGAGTGGTCAGACGCACAACCTCAACATCTTCCTCATCAATCTCAGGAGGAATCTCAGAGGATGGTCGGCGGGCACGCTTGCCTTGGCGGGTATCATCTTGCCCTGAGAAGAAAGCACAAGAGTAGGGAGGGAAGGTGGGATAAGTGCACAAGTTCGGAAGCGGAAACAAAAGAAATAGATTGGAAAAATACAAACATAAAAAAAATTGCATTGTCGCCGGAACTTCCGGTGAAAATGGTCCACCGGAAGTTCCGGTCGTGGCTCACCGGAAGTTCCGGTGAGGCCACGAACTGACGGTTCCAACAGGAGTTCACTAGATCTAGATCTAAAGGCCACAAGTGCACAGGTTTTTCAAGGATGTATTGGACCAATCTACTCTAGCATGATACCCTAGGCCTACCAAGATCTTCCAACAAGTTCTAGCCAAAGAACTAGCCTAGACAAGGTGTGCCCTAACTCAAGCCATGGTGAGAGCAAGATCTCCATTAATGGAGGGAGTTGAGGGCAAATACCGGAGTCCATGGCGGGAGATCGAGGTGGGGAAGGATCCCACGGAGCAGATCTGCGGAGGAGAGGTTGGATACGAAGGGGCCGGAGCACCTTCGTGGAGAGGTCCTGGCCGGCGGCGCTCCAAATAGAGGACAGGTATTGGGGGAAAAAAGGAAGAAGATCCCGTTTTTCCCTAGGGCCCACCTTATATAGGACAGGGAGCACCACCGGAAGTTCCGGTCAGGGACCGGAAGTTCCGGTGGACCGGAACTTCCGGGTCAGGCTGACCGGAAGTTCCGCTGACACCAGAAGGACCATCTCAGGTTCGGAAGACAACAAGGAAGAACTTGTGCAGGGAATAGAGAGGGCATGAGGTAAGGAAATGCTTAGGATAGATAGCTCAAACTGTGAAGAACCAAAGCCAACAAAAACCCAAAAGACACAAATAAAAACGAGTAAAAACGAGTCAAAGACACAAATAAAAACGGGTCGGTGGCCGAGGCCACCTTATATAAGAGTAAATGGCTTGAAACCACGAAGATATATCTTGGGTTCATTACCAACACTCATCATGAAGCTCAAATGGTCTCCTTTAGAGACTATAGAGTATGAAAACTTTAATGTGCGCATAATAGGGATAACGTTTGTTCATAAGAGGAACTACACTCCCCCTAAATCCATGCCTACATCCAAACAAGATACACATTGAGACGCGGGTAGGTGTGCAAGGTACTCAAGCAACATTGCTCGAATCAATGATATTTAGCTCATGCCTTAACTCTCGGAACCTTGCTTCATCAAGAGGCTTCGTGAATAGATCCGCAAGATTTGCCTTGGTGGGAACATACTCCAAAGAAATGTCTCCTCTAGCAACATGGTCCGGAATGAAATGATGACGAATCTCAATGTGCTTGGTCCGGTTGTGTTGCATAGGATTGTGAGCAATAGCAATGGCACTCTCATTGTCGCAAAGGAGAGGCACCTTGTCAAAAGATAGTACAAGATCCTTCAAAGTTTGCTTCATCCATAGCAATTGAGCACAGCAGCTTGCGGCAGAGATGTACTCAGCTTCGGCAGTGGACATAGACACACAGTTTTGCTTCTTCGAGGACCAACAAACCAAAGATCTTCCAAGGAACTGACAAGCTCCGGAGGTTGACTTTCTCCCCACTTTGTCACCAGCCCAGTCCGAGTCTGTGTAACCAATGAGATCAAAGCTGGCTCCCTTGGGGTACCACAACCCAAAGTTTGGGGTATGAACTAAATATCGAAAGATCCTCTTGACCGCCACCATGTGACTTTCCTTTGGTGCGTCTTGAAATCTTGCACACATACCCACACTCAACATAATATCCGGTCGGGATGCACAAAGATAGAGCAAAGAACCAATCATCGATCGATAGAGTTTTTGATCCACCTCCTTACCCTTGGGATCGAGATCAAGATTAACCTTAGTTGGCATGGGAGTCTTGGCACCTTTGACTTGATCAAACTTGAACTTCTTGAGCATGTCTTGGATGTACTTGGCTTGGTTGATGAAAGTCCCTTTCCTCAATTGTTTTACTTCAAACCCAAGGAAAAACTTCAAATCCCCCATCATGGACATCTCGAAGCGGTCGGTCATGAGCTTGGCAAAATCCTCATTAAAAGTTTTGTTAATAGACCCAAAGATAATGTCATCAACATAGATTTGGCATACGAACAAGTGGCCTCCAACTTTCTTAGTAAAAAGAGTGGGATCAATGAGGCCCACTTCGAAGCCACGGTCTAACAAGAGCTCCCTAAGGCAATCATACCACGCACGTGGGGCTTGCTTGAGGCCATAGAGTGCCTTATTGAGCTTGTAGACATGGTTCGGAAAAAGTGGATCCTCAAAACCCGGAGGTTGCTTGACATATACCAACTCTTTCAAAGGACCATTAAGAAAAGCACTCTTAACATCCATTTGATGCAATTTAAAGTTATGATGGGTAGCGAAGGCAAGAAGCATACGACTGGATTCAAGGCGAGCAACGGGGGCGTAAGTCTCACCGTAGTCGATGCCCTCAACTTGTGAGTATCCTTGGGCAACTAATCTTGCCTTGTTGCGCACGACAATTCCATTCGCATCGCACTTGTTCTTGAAGACCCACTTGGTTCCAATGACGTTTTGACAATCTTTGAGCCGCTCAACCAATGTCCAAACATTGTTCCTCTTGAAGTTGTGAAGTTCCTTGTTCATAGCATCAAGCCAATCATCATATTGAAGAGCTTCGAAGACTTTATGTGGTTCAACAAGAGAGATAAAAGCATGGTGAGAGCAAAAAGAAGCTAGTTGCCTCCTAGTAGTGGAACCTTTATTGAAATCTCCATAGACATTATCAAGCAAATGGCCATCTCGAATAAGCTTGGCGAGACGATAGGCTTGACGGCGGGCTTGTGCTTCAACTCGAGATTCTTGAGCTACCACTTGGTCATTTCCACCAATTGAGCCCCCCTTGACTATAAGCACGAACACGAGGGTCATCTTCATCAATTTCCACTTCGGGGGAGTCATCACTTGGAGAGGATCCTTGAGGATCATTGACTTGCTCTTGATCTCGACGAGCTTGACCTTGGGGAGAGCCGTGACTTTGAGGAGGAGCCCCATCTTGGGGAGGATGATGAGGTTGATGAAGAGCTTGTCCGTGGGAGGTGCCTTGAGGAGGAGCCCCATCATGGGGAGGTTGATGTTGTTGATGAAGAGCTTGTTCTTTGGAGCTTGGAGAGTCATGAGTATGGGAAGCTTCAGAAGAGCTTGAGGGAGCTTGTGCCAAGAAAGTAGGTCCTTGAGGTGCAAGATGATCTTGTGAGAGTGAGGGCTCCACTTGAGTGGAGCTTGGTCCTTCTCCTTCGTCCATAAGGGGATCCTCAATGGGGAGGTGGAAACCCACAACCATTCTTCCTATGGCCTTGGGAGGAATTTCATCACTTGGATCACAAACACCATCTTGCCTAACAAGAGACTCATGATTTTCATCAAACTTCACGTTGCTCGTCTCTTCAACTCTTCCATTGGCTTTGTTGTAGACTCTATAAGCATGGGACTGATTTGAGTAGCCAACGAAAATTCCTTCTTGAGCCTTGGATTCAAACTTGGACAACTGAACTCCTTTCTTGAGAATGTAGCACTTGCAAACAAACACCCGAAAGTAGCTAACATTAGGCTTTTTCCCGGTGAGAAGTTCATAGGGGGTCTTGTTATTTTTCTTGCGGAGATAAAGCCGGTTGGTTGCATGGCAAGCGGTGGAGATGGCCTTGGCCCAAAAGTTGTATGGAGACTTGAACTTAGCTAGCATAGACCTAGCCGCATCCATCAATGTGCGATTCTTCCTTTCGGCAACTCTGTTTTGTTGAGGAGTGTAGGGAGTGGAGTATTGATGCTTGATTCCTTCATCACTGAGAAACTCATCCAAGGTATAGTTTTTGAACTCGGTGCCATTATCACTTCGAATTGAGAGAATAGTTGCATTGTGCTTCCGTTGAACCTCATTAGCAAATTCGATGACGGTTTGTTGAGTCTCACTCTTGTACTTGAAAAAGAACACCCAAGTGTATCTTGAGAAATCATCCACAATAACCAAGCAATACTTCTTGCCTCCAAGGCTATCATGAGAGGGAGGACCAAAGAGATCCATATGCAAAAGCTCCAAACACCTCTCGGTAGTGATTTGATTGAGCGCTTTGTGAGGAGTTTCATGCATCTTCCCTTCAATACAAGCCCTGCACACACGATCTTTGGCAAAAGAAACATCGTTAATTCCAAGGATGTGGCCCTCGGAGTGAAGTCTTTGCAAAGTCCTCATGTTGACATGGGCTAGGCGGCGATGCCACAACCAACCCTTGTCGGCTTTAGCATAGAGACATAGAGCATGAGGAGTAGTGGTCCCTGAAAAGTCCACCACATACAAGTCATGTTCTACATATCCTACAAAAGCCACCTTGAGAGACTTGCTCCACATGAGGACCACAGAATGAGAATTAAAGAAAGAAGAAAGACCCATAAGAGCAAGAGCACGAACTGAGAGTAAGTTGTAACCAAGAGTTTTGACAAGCATGACGTCAACCAAGGATACATCCGGGGTTACCACCACTTTGCCAAAACCCAAAACCTGAGAGCTTGTTTGGTCACCGTAGGAGACCATGGTGTTGGCAATATTGGGCCTCAATTCTGTCATGATAGACTTGCTTCTGGTCATATGACTTGTGGCACCACTATCAAGCACCCATTTTGATCCGCCGGAAGCATAGTCCTACAAGAAAATCAAGCCTTGGTTTTAGGTACCCATTTTGCAATGGGTCCCCTTTTGTTAGTGACAAGAACCTTTTGGCACCCAAATGGCCCAATGATAATCATGCGTGTAAGACGTTCCCACGTATCTAGCATATACATGACCATCATAAGATTTGCAAAGAATATAAGAGGGATTATTCTTTTCGGCAAAGTTGTCACTTTGCAAGAGGGTTAGGCTGTGTGATACCCCTTGGGCCATGCCCTTGTTCTTTTTCTTCTTGTTCTTCTTCTTCTTCTTCTTCTTCTTAGTCTTGGCAAGTTGATCCTTCAACACCTTGACTTCCTCTATGAGATGCTCATGCTTGCAACAAGGGTTAGGAGAGCTAGACAAGTCTATAATTTGCACAGCGGAAGACTTAGAGAGATCACAAGTTAATTGAGTTTGAAGCTGTTCATGGGCTTCAAAAAGATTTGAGAATTTACTCTCCAAGGCTTTGTGTTCCTCTTTGAGTTTCTCAAGATCCTTTTGAGTCCTATCATGACCACCCACAAACTCAGCATTTTCTTTCTTGAGAACCTTAATCAAAGCAAGAGCATGGTCACGTTCTTTAATTGTAGAGGTCAAAGTGTTGTTATGATCATCTACAAGCTTAGACACATTTTCTTCAAGATTAATTCTCATATTTTGTTCATCTTCAAGACTTTGAGTGAGAGAGGCAATTTCATCGGCGGCATCTCTTTTATTTTTACTTAGCAAGTCAAGAAGTTCTTCCTTTTCATCTAAGGCATCTCTAGCATTGTCAAGTTGTGCAAGTAAGGATTCAAAGCGGTTTTTAGTTTCTTCATCTAAGGTAGCAACAAATTCACACATGTCAATCATCTCTTTCTTCACCTCTAGACCAACAAGATCAAGAGAGGAAGGCTCACTAGAGATAGGTTGAGGAGTGGGTTTCGGTGTTACCTCGATGGCCTTGTCCATGAAGCACTTTTGGTTGGAGGAGATGACATTTTCATTTGGCGAGTCGAAGAGGGATAGACGTGGAGTTGAGGTAGTGGCAATAGCAGCAACCCCCACAATCTCTCCACCATGAACTTCATCATCATCATCTTCATCCGTGCCTGAAAGATATTCTTCATGGACCACAATTGCTCGTTCCTTGTTAGTGGCATTCTTGACGGCGTAGTTCTTGTTCAAAGGATGAGGAGGTCTTGACTTGATCTTGCGAATGAGACGACCACCATTGTCTTCATGGTTCTCAAAGGGACACTTGGCCACGAAGTGGCTCTTGTCATTGCAATTGTAACACGACCTTTCTTTGGGAGACTTGTTGGGTGAGTTGAATCTTGAGTTGTCCCTTGACCTTGACTTGAACCCGGACTTGTTCCAAAAGGCCCTTGAAGCGAGAGCAAGATGTTCGTTGAAGGCACATTTGAGATCCTCTTGAGACCACTCACTTGATGTATCATCATCATCAACTTCAATAGCCTTGGCCTTCAAAGCAAGATTCACTTTGGTTGACCCAAAAGATCTAGCTTGAGCGGACTCCGCATTCTTCTTGGCAATAGTCATGGCAATAACTTCACTCAAGACTTCTTGGGAGGTCATTAAGTGAAAATTGGTTCTTCCCTTGATAGAGTTGAGATTTTGTTCTTCAAATGGGAGGAGAGATTGAATGAACTTCCTCTTCATAAACTTATCATCAACATAGTGATCCCCAAGGTCCCTCATAGTGGAACAAAGGACCTTAAGGCGCCTATACATGTCTTCGGGGGTCTCATCATCTTGCATTGCAAAGCCATCACACTCGTTGTTGATCTCATCAAACTTG
Source organism: Avena insularis (assembly GCA_023614405.1). Classification (NCBI taxonomy): domain Eukaryota; kingdom Viridiplantae; phylum Streptophyta; class Magnoliopsida; order Poales; family Poaceae; genus Avena; species Avena insularis. Next base: position 408,100,608 of record CM042697.1, read on the forward strand.
GAGCTTTGGATGCTAGCATTCCCAACAAAGAGCTCGGTGAGTTGATCCCAAGCTTCCTTCGCGGTGTCAAATTGGCGAATGTGAGCAAAATCCTTTGGAGTCAAGGCCTTTTGAATCATTCCCAAAGCTGTGGCATTGAGTTGCTTGTCCACCACTTCACCTCGTGTCAACTTCTTTGGGTCATATGGAGAGAATCCATCCTCCACAATCCTCATTAACTCAATGGATGAGCTGGAAATATGTGAGCGCATTAGATATTGCCAATTGGCGAAATTAGAAGTATCTAGCATGGGTGGTTCTCCTTGAGGTATAATGTGTGGCATGGGGATGGGTGGATCCGGAGTGTACTTCGGCGGTGGGGGTACCGCCGAGTACTCCTTTCCTCCATTTTCCTCTTTGGAAGTTGGATTCTCGGGCTCCTCGATGTTCTCACTTGGAACCTTGGTAGAGGTTTGAGCAACAAAACCAAGTCCCAAGTGAGTGGTGGCAGCCGTGGGAGTTACCCCGGGGGTGGACACCGTAACGGTGGGAGGAACCTCGTTTGGTTGGGGTGTGTCAATAGCAACCATGGGGTTTGGCTTTAGGGACTGCAAGAGAGTCATCATTTCCTCGAACATGGACATCATGGATGACTCCAATTGCTTGAGGTCATCCATAGTGGGCAAGTTCTTGGATTTTTCGGTTTCACTACCCCCTTCGTCGGCCATAGTCTCTTAGGCGGTAAAGCCTGAAATAAGAGCCTTGGCTCTGATACCAATTGAAAGTACCGACTTGATACGACTAGAGGGGGGTGAATAGGCGTCTACCCAATTTTAATTTGTTTCTCACTTTTAGGCTCAACGAGAAAGGAAGTTATCTAGAGATGCAACTAAGTGAACAACCTAAATGCAAGAAAACAAACACCAACAACAAAAATAATAAATAGCAAGGAGTAAAGGAAGGGAACGAAGTAACCGAAGAGGAGACACGGAGATGTAATTCCCGTAGTTCACTCCCAAGGAGATACGTCTACGTTGGAGAGGTGTTGGGGCCACACAAGGTCACCCGAGCGCCACAAAGGCCTCACCTTCTTCTCTGGTGAGCTCCCCCACAAAGGAGGCCTCACAATCCACTAACCGGTGACCTTGAAGGCGCCAACCGAAACCTTTACACCAAGGTTGAGGGGGAGGCTCCACAACTCAATTGGAGGCCCTCAACGACACCTCGAAGCTTTACAATGCACGCCTTAGCTCCGAGGATGCCCTACACCGTCTAGGGTTCCAAGAAATCCAAGAGCAATAAGATCCACAAAGGATGGGTGGGGAAATCAAATCTTCTTAGGTGGAAGTGTAGATCTAGGTCACCTCCCTCACCTCTCAAAAGATCAAGTCATTTGAGTGGCTAGAGAGAGAGATCTAGTGAGGTGAAGCTCAAGCATTAATGGAGGAGAGAGAAAAATTCGAGAGAGAGTGGGAGGAAGAAGAGGGGTGCCTTAAATAGGCCCCCTCGCGCTGAACCGTTACAGCCCCCGCGACCTCACCGGAAGTTCCAGTGAGAGGCCGGAAGTTCCGCCCAGCCTGGCTCCAACGGTCATCAGACCGTTGACGCCCGCTCCAGAAGCGCAGCCGGAAGTTCCGGTCAAAACCGACCGGAAGTTCGGGTGAACTTCCGATGCAAGTTCCGACCAAGTTCCGGCAAATAGCACACTTCAAAACAGAAGGTTACTGAGCTGCCACTGGAACTTGGGGCGGAACAAGGGGCGAAACTTTTGGGCCGCGAGGCGAATCTGACCGAAAGTTTCGGCTTCTGGCGGAAGTTCCGCTCAGGAACTTTTGGCAGGACAAGTTTCGATGCAAGTTCCGGCCCAAGTTCCGGCAAATAGAACTCTTCGAACAAAAGGTTACTGATTCACCATCGGAACTTGGGGCGGAACTAGCGTCGGAACAAAGTGTAGAACAGCCCGCAGAAAAAGTTTGAGCGGAACTTCCGGCCTATGACCGGAAGTTCCGGTGAGACACAAAAGGCCCCAACAGAACAGGAACACGCTCTCTCACGGGATAATGGGATGGCTGTGGCGGTGCATATAGGTTTGTGCAAGAACAAGTGATTTCCCACAGCCTTCCAAAGTGGACCCCCTCTTAATAGTATGGTGACCTAAAAACAATAACCGGAGAGAAACTAGGAGAAGACTAAAAAAGGCCACCGTCTTCATGAGATCCCAAGAGAGCATCCACCACTATAGAAGGAGACATCAACAATGTTTCCCCTGAAACTCAAGCGCACAATTAAAACACATTTGGGATTATCATTAACACCAAAAAAGATACCATGAGAAGATATAGTCCTTTCACCGGTCTTAACATCCGCCGGTGACCCTCGATCTCAATGTCCAGGCACGGCCCTTCTGGTGGGACGGGCGGCACTGTAATCCTGCCACGGTTCATATGCCACCCGTGCGGGAGGTGCACGTCCCTATGCTCCACCGGGGTTCCCGTTTACCAGTGCCAGCGCACGTCTGACAGCTGGACGTAGTGCCGGTTCCGTCACTCGCTGCGGAGAACCTGGCGACTCCCGCGTGGTTGCGCCGGCGCTAGCTACGTGATGAAACCGTGGGTACTATAAAAGAACTCAAGGAAAAACAATGTAAGAAACCAAAATCGATGGACTTCCCATCTGCCTCCCTCGTCGCCCCTACGTACGAGATACTCTGCCTCCCTCGTCGCTCCCGCGTGGCGACAGGGGGGACCCTAGATCGGGGCACCGCCGCCACCTCCCCTTCCCTTCCCCTCCCTCGCCGCTGCCAGGAGGGCGCGGCTGGGCGAAGCCCGGCCGGCGCCGGTGGTGGCGGGGCCTCCTCGTCTCCTTCCCTAAGGTTGCTCGCGCGGGGTGGAACCTATGGGCTTGGATGTGGCTCTAGCGCTGGGAGCTTCGGCGACGACGCGGGGCTTGCCCTGCTGTGGGTCGTGGCGGGCGATGCAAGGCAAGGGGTTGGCACACCGTGCTTCGGGGATGGCGGGCGACGGCGGCCAGCGGCCTAGGCGGTCGGCGGTGGGAGGTCGTAGGAAGGGGCGGCACTGTCCTCCCGGCCTCAGCCTCCGGATGGTGATGGTAGGAATGTGTCGAGCCCGATCTCGACCGTTTCCTGTCAGATTTGTTGTAGCCGGAAACGGGATGGCTTCTGGGTTCGTCCGGCTTCACGAGGTCACCTAGGGCTGCGAGCCCGGGCATGGTGGTGGTGGCCTTTCTCCCCCGTCGGAGTTAGTCGACCGGTCGAATAAAGGTGGATCGGCCTAGGGTCCCTCTTGTGTGGAGATGATCACCTTCCTGAGGATGGTTCTTGATTTGGACGGAGTGGGGAGTTCCAAAAGGCTCCGCCGGCGAATGTACCAGCGCTTCTATGCCTATAGTTCGCTGGATCGGATGGTATTCGGTCATGTGCATCCATGTTTTATTTCGACCGTTTGGTTCAGGAGGGAGCGTCGCGAAGCTCTGTCCTTTGTTGCCACCAGGCGACTGTCGATGCATGGTGAAGTCAGAGGTGGAGAATTCATGAAGGCCAGGTTTGGAGATCTATCTATGGAGGTTTGAGTCGCCATATAGTTGAGGGACTTGCTTGGTGTTCTAGGCTAAACAGCAGTCGTATGTAAGTGGGGGCGGCAACACAGGTGGGGCAGACCTGCACTCTCCGTATCCCAGAGCGGGTGCCCTGCCATCGATCAGGCCCGCTTCGTGGGCTCCACACCCCGTGCTACGCACATCGCCATCGACAGATGAGTCCTATGACAACAGCAGCTGCAACTCAGATCTGTGTGATCCACCATCGGAGGAAGGGACCTACGGTTCTGGATCCGAAAGCTGCGGCAGCAGCGATCCAATCTACGAGCGCTACCAATGTGCCGTAGTCATCCAGAGCGACGTGGATCAGGAGCACAACCCGCCACCCAACCCGCAGGGTAGAAACGGCGAGAACGGGAGAAACCAGTCCCCCCCGCCCAATGAGGAGGACACCGATCCCAATCGGATCATCCACCTCAGCGAGGAAGGATGGGCTCAAGCACGCGAAGCCGTGGCAGGCAACAAGATCATGCCTGTAGGTGCCTCACGGGATCTACTGATGGCGTACCACCTGCTCCTAGTCGAAGAGCACAAGAAGCAGGTGAAGATGCAAGAAGTGCTTGACAAGCGCAAGCAAGCGGCCTCGGAGTCCAGCGCGTGGCGAGCTGCGCTCTCCACCATTGCCGGCTCCAGCTCGCACGACAACCATGGCAACAAGCACCGTTCTCGCACGGAGAACATGGACCCCAAGGCACGTCGCGAGGTGACTGTTGGGGAGGTGACCCCGGATAGGGTCAAGACAGGGGAAAGACGAAAGGAATCTCCCTTGTCGTAAGCCGAATTACTGATTGTATCGGCCGAATCATGTAAGAGTCGGCCGAGATAAGCAAGGCTATGACAAATGCAGAATGAGAAACACCTAATCCGGCTGACATATGAGTTAAATCGGCCGAATGACTCTGACTAATTCGAATACAGGTGAAGGCCAAGCCGAGTTATGCGAGACAAGGACGAATAACGCGAAGCTTGCAGGAGAAGGAGGAGCCTATAGTCAAACCCTAGTCACTAGCTAGGATGAATCTAGACAGAGCCAAGCACAAAGGACAAGGAGCAGAGCAGCAGAAGGGCAGACGGACGTCACGGAGGTGACAGTGAGGAAGCCTGAGGCGCGCATGTGAAGGTTTCTGGAACATTGCCGCCGATAAAAGAGGGACATGGAAAGGAGGCCGCCGAGTTCCCATATTGGGACAAGAATATTCCAAGGATATGCTTGCCACGTCAGCCCTAGAAGGAACCAAGGCACCCCTTTATAAGGGGAGACGCGGGCTCTTGAGGGGGGATCGATTCACTCTACGCCGGAATGCTCGTGTATTAGTGTTCTTCCTCTCTATGAGACAGCTCTAGGAGCACTTGTATTCATTGAGAAGAGGAATAGAGATTTACTTGTAGAACTGTTGAGTGTAGAAATCACTACATCTTCCCTCCCCGGATCCCTCTAGCATCCATTGGCCCCATACTTTAGCCTACCCATGGCATCTGCCGTGCCACCACCACGACTGTTGGCACCCACCGTGGGGCCAGCAGCGGTGCTAGCTGGAGTCAAGATCCGGACGGGAAACTTCATCCACACCGGCGAGCGGGTTGTCTCTGGTTTAGTCTAGAGATTTGATCTTTGGGACTATGTCAGCGATAACGCGGGAAGCTTCAGGAGGAAAGAGCCTCCACGCAACAGTGTCTTCATCAACCTGGGTACACACAGGGTCTATGTCGGCGTCGACATGTCCAGCGTCTATCCTCGCCGAGTCGTTGAAGCAGGAGAACCTCCCCTCAGCGCTGCTAACGGTCTGTGTGGCGCACGCCCCGTCGGTAGCGTCGAGGTGATGGTGACAGCCGCAACACCGGCGGCAGGGGCAGGCGCCGGGCCAAGCAAGGACCCGGCGGCAGGAGGACAGATGGCCGCGAAGCAGACAGCTCGGCAGCCCACCGAGGTAGATCCGCCAGCATCCAAGTCAGCCGAGGTGCAGGAGACGACCCCAAAGGTGGCAAGGGTAAGATGGCCGCCTCTGGAGAGACCAGAGAATATTCTCCAGGCAACTATAGATAATCTAACCACGCCTGTGGCGCCGATACTTGATCCGGCTAACGCTCAGGCGGAGTTAGAAGAAACCAGACAAAAGGTACTGGTAGAGGCAAAAAAGGTGTCGGCCTTGCGGGAGTCCTTGAACAGGACCCTGCGAGAGTATGCTAGGGCAAACAAACTGGATGTGGCCCCCGAGCAGGTAGATGAATTGAGATTGAGAGGAAAGAACCTCATGAATGATATCAACAAAGAGCATGAAGCACGTGAAGGTGATTCGGTCGATCTAGGCTTGCCGAGGTATAGTACCCCGACAAAGAACCTAAGGGCGGCAAATGCCGCTGCTTTGGAGCTAGAAGGATTAAGCGGGGAAGCCCGGCAGAAACAACAAGAAAGAGTGAATGAGCTGGTGCGCATTGCGAACCAGCAGAATGAGGAAATGCTTAGGGCTAACCCCGCAAGACCGGGAGCTTCGCGCATGGTTCATTCGGCCGGAGCAGCACCCGCACTATCTGCGGTGGCAGCATCCTCACCCGGAAACAACGCGCGAAAAGATAGAGCGGTGACTTCAGGAAAAATAAATAAGCAAATTGTTCCGTATGATCCGGCAGTAGCCGGAAAGGTCAATGATAACAGAGACAATGGCAGCCGAGGTAACATTGGATATAGAAACCCCGGCCGTGCGAACAAAGGGCACGAGGACCTCGGAAGGGGAAATCATGAGAACAATAACCCAGCGAAGGGAAGGAGAAACCCTCCACCAGATCCTCAGCTGAGGTATGAGCCTCGTCAAGAGCGAGAAGTGAGACCAGCTCACCATAATCAGGCAAATGAGAGGTACAATGATGGTTACTCGGATATGGAGCATGCAGAACATGGTGGGAATAACCATTATGGAATACAAGAGAGGATCATTTAAGAAACTTGCCGTCAAATGATGCAAGGGTAAAACTGGACAGGTTATATCGGTCTGAGTTATTGGAGGAACAGGGTCCTCCTGGTCCGGCGTGCTTCGAACCTCGGATCATGGGCGAACCTCTGGTGCCGAACTTTCAATTGTCAAGGGGCACAAAAACATACCATGGGAGCACAAAACCACAAGATTGGTTAATTGACTATGCCACTGCGGTGAAGATAGCTAGCGGAAACTTACGATGGGCGGTGAGATACGTCCCACAGATGCTGGAAGGACCAGCTAGAGTATGGCTAAACAATTTGCCGGCAGGCAGTATCAACTGTTGGTTAGATTTTGAAGAAATGTTTGTCAACAACTTCACCAGTACCTATAAAAGACCAAATAGGCCACAACAACTCGCTATGTGCAAGAAGAAGCCGAATGAAACAGATAGAGAATTCTTGACTCGGTGGTGTAACCTCAGAAACTCATGCGAAGGAGTCATAGAGTCTCAAGCGATAGCTTGGTTTGCTCAAGGCAGCCGATATGGAAGTGTATTATGGCAAAGGCTGCAAAGAGATATGCCGACCACGTTGGCAGAGACCTGTTGGAGATATGCCCTAGAGGCAATAATAAATGTATTTATTATTATATCTTTGTGTTTATGATAAATGTTTACATTCATGCTATAATAGTATTGACCAGAAACATTAATACTTGTGTGATTTGTAAACTAATTTAGAGTCCCTAGTAAAGCCTCTTTATAATACTAGCTTGTTGATTAATAGATGATCATGGTTTCTTGACCATGAACATTTGAGATGTTGTTAATAACAAGGTAATATCATTAGGAGAATGATATGATGGACATACTCCTATAGATAAGCGTAGCATAAAGATCAAGTCATTTTAATAGTTCAATTGCTATAAGCTTTCTGATACATAGTAACCTGATTCCTTCGACCATGAGATCATGCTTATCACCATAACCGGAAGGATGCTTTGATGACATCAAACACCACAGCTTAACTGGGTGGCTATAAAGGTGGCATTGAGTGTTCAAAAAGTATGGGTTGAGACACATGGATCAATAGTGGGATTTGTCCATCCATATGACGGATAGATATACTCTGGGCCCTCTCGGTGGAATGTCATCCAATTAGCTTGCAAGCATGTGACTGGTTCACAAGGGATCACATATCATGGGAACAATAAAAGAGTACTTATCGGTAACGAGGTTGAACTAGGTATGCAGAGATACCGACGATCAAAACCTCGGATAAGTAAACTATCATGAGACAAAGGGAAATTGGTATCGTATGTAAGTGGTTCATTCAATCGCAAAGTAATCATAGAAATATGTGGGAGCCATATGAATTTCCAGATTCCTCTATTGGTTATTGGTCAGAGAAGTGTCTCGATCATGTCTGCATAATTCACGAACCGTAGGGAGACACACTTAAGGATTTGATGTTGTTGAGTAGTTATGGAATGATGAGTAAGAGACCGAATATCGTTCAGAGTCTCGGATGGGATCCGGGATATCACGAGGAGATCCGAAATGGTCCGTAGAATAAGATTCATATAAGGAAAGTCCTGTTTCGGAGTTGGGGAATGATTCCGGTGTTTTCATCAGGAATGTTCTAGAAGGTTCCGGAAGGTCCGACACTCCGGAGGGGAAGGGTACATGAATGTGTCATGACAATGTGGAATGGTTGCATCATGTACTAGGTATCATGGCTGGGCAAAATAAAGGGAGAAATCAAATCCTAGTTTGAAAAGTCAAACGCCAATTTGAAAAGTCAAACGACAAGTTTGCTTGGTGGAGGGAGAGTAGGAAACCTACTTGGGGAGGAAGTCCTCCTCCCTCCACCCGCCGGCCAAGGAGGCCGAGTTGGGGGAGGAGTCCCTCCTCCCAACTGGCGCCCTCCCACCTATAAAATAAGGGGCAGGGGTTCCCCTCTTCCCTACACCCAACACCACCCAAAACCTAACCCTAGCCGCCGGCCTCCTGCAAGTCGCCGCCGCCCCTAGGGTTTCTCCTAGCCGCCGACTTGGGGCTTCCCCAAGCCCTAGCCGCCGGCAAAGCTCTGCACCTTGGTGCCCTCTAAAGATCGCCAAGGCCTCTCTCATAGTCCACCATATTCGCTTCGGCTTAAGGCAAAGACCTGCGAGATCTCCCCTCTACTTCCGGTACCACGCCGTCGTGCTGCCGGAATCGCAAGGAGAGTGCTACAACCTCCGCTACCTGCTGGAACAAGGGAGAGGAAGGTCTTGATCGAGTACCTAACGTGTGACCGACTGCGGAAGCGCTGCCGGAACGCAGCGCCGGAAGGATCGTCTACGCGATCTTGAGATTGGCAAGAGTACGACTACATCACCCACGAGAATCTGCTCTCGTTAACCGCTTTGGACTCTTCGAGGGTGAGTTCCTCTATCGACTTGTTGCTACAATCTAGTAGATAGATCTTGGCTTGTTTGTTTGCATGCGGTAGAAATTTTTTGTTTTCCATGCTACGAACCCCTTCAAGACCATCAGGATAGAAGATTTGTATGCTTTAGGGGATCCGACGCAACCACAGTTAATGTCGGCAGAGCATCGAGAGCATCAAGATCAATATGCAAGAGATGCAGCCGGATCATCGAGGCGCAATGAATTCCGAGGTAGAAGAAGGGAGGAGAGGCTAGATTACAGATATGCTTCCAATCAGGTGGCAGCGGTGGTACAGGATCAGCCGAGTCATGGAAACAGTCAGCGACATAAGAATGGTCCTCAGCAGTGGACACCGAGGAATGAAGGGAAAAAACAGTGGACACCGGAACAGAAGAAGTAGTGGCAGGAAAGGCCAAAGTACACATTTGAATCCATGTTGGATCAACCGTGTAAGTTCCACACTCCAAAACCGGCCAAGCCGGCTAATCATACAACTCGTTAATGTGCTTGGATGAAAAATGCAATGGGGAACCCGGCGGGCATGCAAGCACCTCCTCATCATGCACATCAGCAGCAGCAGCCGCAGCTAACAGGGGCAAATGTGCAGCTGTTAATGTTACCACCACCTCCTCCGAGGTATGATAACTCGGACCGGAGGGATGCAATGCATCAAATGATAAATCAAGGTCAAGATGGAAGGGCAAATCCCGGAAAAAACAAACGTAATGATTACATGGAGAATCATCAATCATATTGTGTGTTCACAACCGAACATCAAGACAGGCAGAGTGTACAACACCGGCATATGGAAGTTAATGCTGTTATGCCGGCAGTACCAAGATACATGCCTTGGTCCGATCAGGAAATAACCTGCAGCATAAAAGATCACCCGAAGATAATGCCGAATCTAGGGTCATATGCACTGGTACTAGATCCGACATTTTTTAGACCCAGCATTAATGTGAAATTCTCAAAAAGTGTTCATTGATAATGGGAGTAGTATCAACTTTATGTACAAGGACACAATGCACAAACTTGGAATAACACAGAATATGTTACAATCCACAAGAACCACGTTCCATGGAATAGTGTCGGGTCTCTCGTGTGAACCCATTGGGAAAGTCCGAGTAGATGTGTTATTCGGCACAAGGGAGAATTGCAGAGCGGAGAATTTGGAGTTTGAAGTGGTGGACCTAGAAAGTTGCTATCATGCTTTACTCGGACGGCTGACACTGGCTAAATTCATGAGCAGCTGCCACATTACTTATCTGAAAATGAAGTTACCCGGGCCACAGGGGGTGATAACAGTAGCCGGAGATTACAGAAAATCAATGGAGTATGCTTCGGTCGGATCAAACCTGGCCGAGTCATTGGTGATTGCAAGAGAAAAAAAGGAGGATTCAGGAGGTAGCAGCTCTGTCTCAGTCGGCACAGCTGAATATGCCGACATTAGCCAACCCCCATGGAAGTGTTTCTTTCCAGCCGACTAAAGAGACGAAAAAGATCCAGATAGATGAACAGTTCCCAGAGCGCACCATCACGATTGGTGCCGGCCTAGATGCCAAATAGGAAGGCGATCTACCAACTTCCTCCGTGAGAATCGGGATATCTTTGCATGGTCAACTCAGGACCTGCAAGGTGTGCCGAGGGAGTTGGCTAAGCACTCTTTGTATGTAAGGCCAGGAGCAAGGCCGGTGAAGCAACCTCTCCGCCGCTTCACCGAAGACAGGAGAAAAATTATAGGGGATGAGATAGCTCGGCTCCTTGCGGCCGGGTTCATCATGGAAGTGCTTCATCCGGATTGGCTATCAAATCCGGTGTTAGTAGAAAAGAAAAAGGATGACCCGAATGTAGCCGTCGTATGGCGAATGTGTATCGATTACACGAACCTAAACAAGGCGTGTCCCAAAGAACCTTTTACTTTACCTAGGATAGACCAAGTCATTGATTCGACCGCTGGTTGTGAGATGTTGTCATTTGTAGACGCGTATTATGGTTTCCACCAGATATCGTTAAATCCGGCCGATCAAATAAAGACTTGCGTTTATTACCCCGTATGGGGCTTATTGCTATCGCACCATGCCATTCGGCATGCGTAATGTAGGAGCAACATACCAAAGATGCATGCAAAAGTGTCTACATGACCAGATAGGAAAAAATGTACAAGTATATGTAGACGATGTGGTTATAAAAACCAAAGAGAGTGAAACGCTCCTTGATGATATTCGGCAGACATTCGCAAACTTGAGAAGATTCCGGATGAAGATTAACCCGAAAAATGTACCTTCAGTGTGCCGGCTGGAAAATTACTCGGTTTCCTCGTGTCCAGCCGAGGTATAGAGGCAAATCCAACTAAAATCCGAGCAGTTGAAAGAATGGAACTGCCGAGGTGTCTGAATGATGTACAAAAGTTCACGGGGTGCCTGGCTTCGCTGAGTAGATTCGTATGTCGGCTAGGGGAAAAGGCATTACCTCTATATCAACTGATGAAAAAATCTGATAAATTCATCTGGACACCACATGCTGATAATGCATTTCATGAATTAAAAAAGATGTTGGTCACAACACCGATCTTGGTTTCTCCATTGTCAAAGGAACCTATGTTACTTTATGTAGCCGCCACTAACAGAGTGGTAAGTGCGGTTGTTGTCGTGGAACGGAATGAAGGGGATAAGTCAATACAAAGGCCAGTATATTACCTAAGCGAGGTATTATCGGCCTCAAAGCAAAACTACCCGCACTACCAGAAGATGGTTTATGGAGTATACATGTCGGCGAAAAAACTCAAACACTACTTCGAAGAACATCCGATAAAGGTGATCTGTGAAGCGCCCATAGCCGAGATACTAAGCAACAAAGATGCAAGTGGCCGAATAGCAAAATGGGCAATCGAGTTATCACCTTATGCTCCACAATTTGATAGGCGAGATGCAATCAAATCTCAGGCAGTGGCCGACTTCTTTGTGGATTGGGCCGAGGTACAATATGAACCAGCATTACCAGATCCGAGTTATTGGACAATGCATTTTGATGGATCCAAGCTGAGAAATGGTTTGGGGGCAGGGATAGTATTAACTTCGCCGAAAAAGATCAACTGAAGTATGTGTTGCATATACATTTCGCTGCGTCAAACAATGTAGACGAGTATGAAGCACTCGTCCATGGGTTAAAAATGGCAAAATAGATTGGTATACGTCGGATCCTATGCTCCGGGGATTCAGATCTGGTAGTACAACAAGTATCGGGAAATTGGGACGCACTAGATGCGAATATGGCCCTATATAGATTTCACGTGCAAAAAATTAGTGGTTATTGCGATGGATGCAAATTTCACCATATACCTCGGGCAGAAAACGACGTTGCGGATACATTGTCAAAACTCGGATCAACTAGGCAATCAATTCCCCCGGGCATTGCCCTAGAGCACCTGAGAAAACCATCGATTACACCATCACCAGAATCCGAGTCAATTCGTATCTCGGAAGAACTGATAGAAGGAAGTGTGCCAATGGAAATAGACAAAGAATGTGACCCGGGTTTTCTAAAGGTGAACCCGGCCGTCACATGAACAAACACAGAAAAATCCGAAGTTGTTATGTCGGCGGATAGTATGGAAATCGACAGTGAAACTGTCCCAGGGAAAATCACGCCAATATGGGCGCAACCCATATTCTCATTCCTTAAGGAGGCAATCTTGCCGAGTAATGAGGTACTGGCTAGACAGATAGTAAGAAGAGCAAAAGCTTACACAATCATAAACAATGAGCTGTATAAGAGAAGCGTCACGAGCGTACTGCAAAGATGTGTTGACTCGGCAGAAGGGCAGGAAATACTCCTGGATATACATCAGGGAGAATGCGGGCATCACGCCTCGTCTAGAGCTTTAGTGGACAAAGCATTTAGGCATGGATTTTATTGGCCGACGGCATTAAAGGAGGCAAAATAATTAGTAGAAAAATGCAATGGTTGCCAGAGATACGCCAACAAGATACATTTGCCCTCGTCCGAGTTAAAAACGATACCAATCACTTGGCCTTTTTCTGTATGGTGCTTGGATATGGTAGGTCCGTTCAAGCCAGCCCGAGGCGGAATGACTCACATTCTAGTCATGGTGGACAAATTCACAAAGTGGATCGAGGTGAAACCAATAAGAAAATGTGATGGACCAACAACGGTAAAATTTCTCAAAGATATTATCTTGAGATATGGATATCCACACAGCGTTATCACGGATAATGGCACAAATTGCTGAAGGAGCCTTTGCTAGATTCTGCCAAGAAAAACACATAAGACTAGATGTTGCCTCGGTGGCTCACCCAGCATCAAACGGGCAAGTAGAAAGATCAAATGGACTGGTATTGTCAGGAATAAAACCCCGGCTTATCGAACCACCGCAAAGGTCGGCAGGATGCTAGATTGAGGAGCTTCCAGCGGTACTGTGGAGCCTCAGGACCACCCCAAACAGGTCGACAGGGTATGCCCCATTCTTTCTAGTATACGGGGCAGAAGCTGTACTTCCAGCCGACATAATGCATGACTCGCCAAGAGTAATCCAATACACAATGGCCGAAGTAAACGAAGTATCACAGCAAGACGATATGGATCTGCTAGAAGAAGCAAGGGAATTGGCATTATCAAGATCAGCTGTTTATCAGCAAAATCTCAGACGATATCATAGCAAAAAGGTCAATCCAAGAGTTTTTAAAGAAGGAGACTTGGTTCTTTGGTTAGTGCAACGCACAGCCGGCATGCACAAACTCTCACCTCCATGAGAAGGACCATTCATCGTGAGTAAAGCATTGCATAATGATGCGTATTACCTGATCGACGCTTAGCCACCAGAGAAGAACAAGGCAAATAAAGCCGGAGATGAATCAAAAAGACCATGAAACATAGCCTTACTTCGCCCGTTCTACACTTAGAAGCCACATGTTGTACGTCGCGATGCGACGCATCGAGTCGGAATATCAAGCATGTATTAAACCTTGGCACCTCGAGCAGTGACTCGGGGACTGCACAATGTTGTTTCTATTTTTTAAGATTATGTATTAAACCTTGGCACCTCGAGCAGCGACTCGGGGACTGCACCATGTTGTTTCTATTTTTTAAGACTATGTATTAAACCTCGGCACCTCGAGCAGTGACTCGGGGACTGCATCATGTTATTTCTTGCTTCGGATTATGCATTAAACCTCGGCACCTCGAGCAGTGACTCGGGGACTGCCCCATAATTATTTCTCATTTTTTGAATTATGTAGTAAACCTCGGCACCTCGAGCAGTGACTCGGGGACTGCCCCATAATTATTTCTCATTTTTTGAATTATGTAGTAAACCTCGGCACCTCGAGCAGTGACTCGGGGGCTGCCCCGTGGTGTTCTCTGCATTGAGTTATGAACTATATTTCGGCAACCCAGTTTATAATTTGGGGACTGCTTCATATCATTCGATATTTTTTGAACGGATATGAACCTTCAGCAACCCAAGCGATAACTCGGAAGTGACCTACGCCACCCATTAAATTTTTTACATACACACAAGAGCTCGATAACTTCAGCAGAAACTCGGGGACTACCCAATTTGCTGATCATAACTCATAGGATGCAATGTAAGCTCACCTCGATCGACAAAGGAATAACAAGGAGGGAACAACTAACGACTTCTAGATGTAACAACCTCAGCAAGTCGAAGTATAATAAGGGACACAAGCCAATCTATGAGGTTAGAGCATTGTACTTCAAGAAGAAATCACGAAAACAATAGCTACACAACCAAGTTTACAAAGGGCAAGCAAGATAAATGTCGAACGAAGGTTAGCCACATGGGAGAATACGATCCGGCTTTACGAAATTAAAGTTGGGCAAAGCAGAGATATGAAGCAGTTAAATTTACTTAGATGGAATGACAATAGTTACCATCACCAATGCCTCAGCGGCACAAGGCAAAAAGGTTCGCACCACACCAAAATACGGACAATTGTTCCACAGATATCATACGCCCGGCATACCGGGGACTTAAAACAACTTAGAGTTTTTGAACCTAAACAACAAAAAAGGCCAAATCACCCTTAAGGGACAGTAGCATTGTCAGGAGCATCGAGCATGGGTATCTCGGACGCTGGCGGAGGGACCTCAGTCTCCTTAGCAAGGGTATCTTCAGGAACTGGGCGCTCCGAGGTAACTGGCGCCTCAGCCGAAGTTACCTCGGCTTCAACAGAAGCCATGGTAACCTTGGGGACAAGCCCCGGCTGCTGAGAGACATCAGCTTGAGCTCGAGAGTTCTCAGTCCCTTTAGAGGACGATCGCGCTTCGCCATCCTCATCAGAGCTTTCGTTTGAATCGCGGGAATTATCTGAATCACCCTCCGGTTCATCCTGACCGGCCGAGTCATCACCTGATGCATCTTCAGCTTCGACATCATCCGCCGGATTGGGAAGAAAACTCGGCCCTTCGATCCAATTATGCAAGTCAGCATACTCAATAAGCTGGAAGGCACGAGTTTGACGGCGAGCAATAAACTCCGGATTTTCAACCCAAGGAGAGCTAGTGCGCAGATGCATCAGAGTATAGAGGGAGATATCTTCATACCAAGACAACACGGCCGTAAGGGCCATGTCAGCACCAGCCCTCCCAGGAGATTCCCTCCAAAGGTTAAGTTGGGTTTGAGATGCCATCAGCCTTGACACAAGCACTTCAACTTCATCAATCTCAGGCGTTCCAGAGGTGTTCGGCCAAAGAACATGATAGGCCCGGGTAGCGGCTTGCACCAGATCTCTTCCCATAATCATCATTGGTCCAATAGCAACACCGACAGCAATCAGGAAGTCTTCCATCGAATATTCTTGACTCGGAGCAACGGGGACACCTCGACGCTCATGAGCAGCAATCACAGCCTTAGTGCTCACTAGTTTCACTTCAGGAAAATGATCTACACAAAAGGAAATCACATCAGTTAAAAATAAGAAAGAGAAGAAGATAACTCGGCCACAGGCGAAGACTTACGATGGATATAACTCAACATTTTCTAGAGATCCAGGGACCAGTCGGCCCTACTCTTCTCGAAACGAGTGATTTCCTCGCTCATCGCCTGGTTCTTTAGCTCGGCAGCGTCAAGAAGTTCCTTATCTTTCTGCAACTGCAGGCTCAGTCAATTCTTTTCTTCAGAGAATTCCTGATCAACGTTTTCCAATTCGGACTTCTGGGAAAGCTTGAGAGACTCAACCTCGGCGCGTAACCTAGTTATCTCATCGTCCTTTTCTTTGAGTTGCGTCGAATGAGTGGCAGCTTGCTCTAAAAAATGCAGCATCATATCAGGCATAGGTATGCGTTCTTGATGTGATGCTGCAAGTGTTTGTAACTCGGCTATACCAAAGCCAGAAGGTTGTAATAAACCCAATATTTATCTCGGACAGGAATTAACAAATTAAAAACAAAAAACGAGGAACCAACCTTCAAGAGCGTGAACCTTCTTGGTAAGGCGGGTATTCAGATTGTTGATGCTAGCTGCACACCAGCGAAGAGTGAATTAGCACGACAAGCCAAAAATGTTACGAACTTAGAGAACAGAATACAGATTTGTTAAATTACCAGTTTTCTTCACTACAGGAACAACCTTCTCATATTTTTCTTGCAGTCTCTTGTGGGCAAAGAGCAACCTTTGAAATTCGGCTGTCCGCCGATCATGGGCAACCTAGATATAATAGAAGGTTACAAGACTGGAAATTCAAAGCTAAAGCAGATCCGAATCAAGTAAAACTTGACTCGGATCTAGGTGGCTGAATATTCAAAGTTAAAGCAGATCCGAATCAAGTAAAACTTGACTCGGATCTAGGTGGCTGGATATTCAAAGTTAAAGCAGATCCGAATCAAGTAAAACTTGACTCGGATCTAGGTGGCTGGATATTCAAAGTTAAAGCCGATCCGAATCAAATAAAGCTTAACTCGGATCTAGGTAGTTGGATATTCAAAGATAAAGCAGATCTGAATCAAGTAAAACTTGACTCGGATCTAGGTGGCTGGATATTCAAAGTTAAAGCAGATCCGAATCAAGTAAAACTTGACTCGGATCTAGGTGGCGGGATATTCAAAGTTAAAGCAGATCCATCCCAAGCGTAACTTGACTCGGATCAAAGTGGCTAGGTATTCAAAGCTAAAGCAAATCCGAACCAAATAAAACTTGATTCGGATATCACAGCTAGTCCGAGTCACGAAGGGGGTTGACTTAGCAAGAAATGCATTTGAAGCCTGACAAAGCTTCCAAACGAACAACAAGTTATCCGGTTGCAAGCTTCGGGGACTAGTGTGTATATAATACCATTTGAATGATAGACAAAGTATCAACGAAAGCACTTACCTCATTCATCTTGTCACTATCAAGGACAATCTTTGCAGCCATGTGCAAGAGACTGCTAATATCGGAAAGATGGAATGGTTGGCTACTCGGATTGCCTTCAAGTTGATCAGCGGCGTTCCAGTTATTGGCATACTCCACCAAAGAGCCGAGGCTATTTCCGCTCTTAGTGCGAGTCAACACTTTACCTTGGGCCCGTGTGTGACCACCGCCGTCGCCGGACTCTTATGAAAAGTAAGTTGAGTATCGGCAGCAGGGGTGACACCAGGCTTAGAAGAGGAAGCTCCCTTGCGAAATGCATCAGCTATGTTGGGCTGAGAAGAGCTAGCTGGCCCTTTCTGAGATGCCGAAGGTTTAGTAACAACAATCTGCCTACTTTTAGTAGAGGCTTCGGCAGGGGCAGCAACCTCAGCACTAGGAATCACGTCCTGGGGGGTAGGAGGAACTAAAATTTCCAAGGGGCAGAGGTGGTGATATCCTCGGTTGGAGTTGAAGTAGTAGCTGGGATTGTGGTGATCAAAGGATCAAGGGGGAAACCTCGGTGGTCTTGACAGGGGCAATAGGCTCAACTGGGTGATCTGGTGTGGGGGTTATGTCGCAATAACGATGGGGGCAATAGGCACATCCCGTCGAGGCGACATATGGGTCGGCGTAGGAGGAGAATCAACATGAGAGGGACTGGGAACCCGAGTATCTTCTGGAGGAGGAGGAGAAGGCTGCCGAGTAGTATGGCTCGTCATACTCGGACCGCTAGGCTTTGCGGAGAGAGGAGCTCTGCGAAAGACAAAAAAGTCGAGTCAAGAGACAAAAAGAGAGAAACAAGAAATACAAATGAAAGTAAACTCACCCAGTAACCGCAGGCATGGTCTTACGCCTCGGGATATGCTGAGAAGATTTCTTCACTCGCTTCTTGGGGGCAGCACTGGAGGGATCTACCGAAGCGGTGCGCTTCTTCGAATTAGCAGGAGCTTGAGAAGCAAGAGGCTCGGCGTCGTGCACCTGACCAGCCGGATTAGCTGGGAAAGAAGGAGCCGAAAATGCGTAAGAGATAGGCACCGTGGCAACTACCTCAAGAATTTGGACATCGTCCGAGTCACCTTCATCCGCGTGGGCAGAGGTCTTGCCACGGGCACGAACCGGAGCAACATCCAACTTAGGGACAAACTCCTCCGAGTTAGGTTCCCCGTTGTCCGGGGTATTACGATCTGCAGTCCACGGTAGAGCCAAAACCTCGGCATCCTCAGTCTTTTGCTCCGTAAACCTCTGCGAGAGAAAAAACAGAGTAGGATTAGCAAAAGAACAATCACAAAGGCGACTCGGAAGCAAACAACAATGCATAAATTTACCTGAGGAGGGGGATTCCCGCGAGTGAATGGCCTCAGTCCCCATGCCCATTCCTCCGGCATATCGGTCTTGAAAATAGCTCGGACACGCTTATAATTGTGATAATCGTCGAGCTCAACCGTAGAAACTCGGTTGGGATCGAGAGGACCACTAATGTAACAAAGCTTGTGAGAGCGAAGCTGAAAAGGGCAGGTTCGGCTGCTGATGAATGCGGTCATCAGATCTTCACCACGGAGCCCGGCGCGGATCAACTCCTTGAGCCGAATCTCAAATGCCTCGGCCAGAGCATGGATCTTCCTAGGGTTGTAGTTCAAATTCTTCTTGGAAGGGGGGCCGATAGAAAAAGCGGGGAGCCGAATCTTATCTTCCTTCCCAGTATTTTTGACATAGAAAAATGATCTATGACATTTCTTACAAGACTCAAGGCCGGCGACACGCGAGAACTCAGAGTTTCTCCGAGGTGTAATGGACGCAGCCCCGCATTGGGTAAGAGATTTCTCAGAAGGATGAAGAGATTTGTCCGACACAACATTAGATCGGATATGGAAGAATTTGGACCAAACATGTACGGAGGGCCAAAGGCCGAAGTACCCCTCCGAAGCCGAGATAAAAGCTGACAAAGAGGCGATAGCATTGGCCGGCAGGTGATGCGGCTGGAGGCCAATGTAATCGAGGAACCCCTAGCAAAATCGCTAAGGGGGAGGCCAAACCCACGAGTAAAGTGGGACATGAAGGCCAAAATCTTCATTGAGAACGGGAGAAGATTCCTTTTCGGGCAAGCGACAGCTTACCTCGGCGGGAATCCGACGCGTCTTAATCAACCACTCTACTTCGCGACGAGTAACGGTGGAACCCTGCCAAGAACCCCGTTCTGGACTGGACGCAAATTCATCGTCCTCAACGAGGGCTCCGCTGGCAGAACTAGACATAGGTTCGTCGGAGGAGTCGACGGAGGATAGACTAGCGGCGGGGAGAGGCCTAGAGACGCAGGGCCCTGTCGTGGTTCTAACAAGCACGGCGGTGGAACAGAAGAAGAACCGCCGCGGGGAATCTAGAAAACAGGAATTCCTAGCACGGCGACCTAGCGGCGATACCATTGGAAAACTCACCGGTGAAAGCACCAGAACAAGGGCACGACGGTGAGGTCGCAGGAGCTGGAGAACGGCGGCGTGATCGTCGAGGAGGACGACGAAGGCGAAAGCACCGGAACACGCAGAAGAGCGGCGGCGCGAGGAAGAAGATGAGGGAGAGCGAAAGGGGAAAAGAGAACTGCCCAAACCCCTCTCCCCTCTTTATAACCGCTCCACAGTAACTGTAGTGGGATCGTGGCTATGCCACGATATACACATAATCGCGTGTATCGCGAAACCGCGCACAGCTAGTGTAGCCACACCACAGGCCACACAACACAGGAGAGGATCGGGCCAACTGACCGATGCGGTACTCGAGGCGTCACTGCGCCGATGCGACGGGCGCAGTAATCACAGTAGCTTATCAGGGGGCATTGTAGCGGAACAAAAAACTAGAAGAGCAATGATGAGTAGTACACGTAGGAAGAGGCGTACCTAGGAAGCTGCGCGGATACCTCGAACAGAGAGAGATAACTCGGAAAGAAAGAGAAAAGAATGTCGGGAAACTGATGTGGCCCGGCCGAGGTTTCCGGCACGACCACACCAGCTTCGGGGACTAATGTTGGAGAGGTGACACCGGATAGGGTCAAGACAGGGGAAAGACGAAAGGAATCTCCCTTGTTGTAAGCCGAATTACTGATTGTATCAGCCGAATCATGTAAGAGTCGGCCGAGATAAGCAGGGCTATGACAAATGCAGAATGAGAAACACCTAATCCGGCCGACATATGAGTTAAGTCAGCCGAATGACTCTGACTAATTCGAATACAGGTGAAGGCCAAGCCGAGTTATGCGACACACAGCCGAATAACGCAAAGCTTGCAGGAGAAGGAGGAGCCTATAGTCAAACCCTAGTCACTAGCTAGGAGGAATCTAGACAGAGCCAAGCGCAAAGGACAAGGAGCAGAGCAGCAGAAGGGCAGACGAACGTCATGGAGGTGACAGTGAGGAAGCCCGAGGTGCGCGTGTGAAGGTTTCTGGAACATTGCCGCCGATAGAAGAGGGACACGGAAAGGAGGCCGCCGAGTTACCATATTGGGACAAGCATATTCCAAGGATATGCTTGCCATGTCAGCCCTAGAAGGAACCAAGGCACCCCTTTATAAGGGGAGACGCGGGCTCCTGAGGGGGATCGATTCACTCTACGCCAGAAGGCTCGTGTATTAGTGTTCTTCCTCTCTATGAGACAGCTCTAGGAGCACTTGTATTCATTGAGAAGAGGAATAGAGATTTACTTGTAGAACTGTTGAGTGTATAAATCACTACATCTTCCCTCCCTAGATCCCTCTAGCATCCATTGGCCCCATACTTTAGCCTACCCATGGCATCTGTCGTGCCACCACCACGACAGTGAATCGGACCCTCAACACGTCTTTCATGGAGATGGATGCCGACGGCAACGTCATCCCGAAGACACCGCAAGCTGCGATCATGGCAGCCAACACATACCTCGCGTCCCATCCACCTCCGGTGGGGGACCCAAAAAGGGCCATGCACAAGTCCGCACTTACCATACTCGGAATCATTGGAGCTGCGCTCCACAGAGAAGCTCCTGTGGAGCCAAAAAAGAAGGCTGCGGTCAGTTTCAACCGCAACCCCACACCTTCATCCGACGAGGAAGAGCACGACCTACCTCGAAGGCACAAGAGCTCGCGCCATTGCAACCGCGATTATGACGCTCGAAGCGAGCTCACCCAACGCAAGATCGACAAAGCGCGCGCCAAGCGCGTCTGCTCGTCCGAATCCGAGGAGGACGATGACGAAGGAGAACTCTGCGGAGCCCGATGCTTCAGCAGATCCGGTGGACACGGATGCCGTGGAACTTCAAGCTTCCTTCGGACACTCCGAAGTTTGACGGTACATAGGACCCCAAGGCATGGCTCAGCGACCACCTGTCATCCTTCAAACTACACGACGGAAACAAGGACACCGCCCTGCAATGTCTTCAGCTGCAGCTGACAGGCGCAGCCCGGATCTGGCTTAGCAGCCTATCCTTGGGATCCATCCGAAGCTGGGAGGAACTGGCGTACAGTTTCATTTGAAACTTCAAAGGCACCAGCAAGAGGCCATCCTCGATCGAGGAGCTACGGGCCTGCACCCAACGAATAGGCGAATCCATTCACTCGTACATATTACGCTGGTCCAACACCAAGAACTCTGTGGCGCACATCTCTGAGGAGAGTGTTGGGAATATTCCCTAGAGGCAATCATGTATGATGAGATTTCCCATTGTATTCATAAAGATATTAAGTAGTCCTTGTATAAACATCTGATGTGTATCATTGAATATGTGATTCGGTTGTGGAACTATGCATTCATGTTGTTTGTACTAAATATCCTTGGCCATTGAGGTTGTGCTGGACACACAAATTAGACCAATGTGAAAGTTGGCTTGATGACTCGGTTCCACTTGTCATGGGCATGGAGATGCTATTCCAACTTACATAGACTCGGCTAAAGAGTTTAGCGAGTCGGATTGACCCATATTGAGGTACAACGAACAAGTTGTCATTTGTATATCTCAATCAATGTAATCCTTAGACCTGAGGTTATTGCATAGTCCGAGTTGAGGATCACCGACTTAGGTTCTGTCAAACGCTAATCCGTTACTGGGCAGTTATAAAGGCAGAGTTCGGGTCGACTGAGAATCAAGCTGTGTGATGTGAATAACCAAGATGGGATTTTGCCCCTCCACTTGGAGAGATATTCTCTGGGCCCTCTCATGAGATATGATTCGGAAAGCATGGCCATGCACGACTCGGTTAAGTGTTAACCGAGGCGATCGACTAAGAGTTAGTCGGGTGAATCACTTATCTCGAATCGAGAAGAGAGTCGGACTATTTAAGGGATGACAAATACTCGCCTATAGTCTGACAAGGTATATCGTGAGGCAAAAGGGACTCGGACGTAAGTCGCATTGGAAAGGCAAGTCGTCATGACTCTTTGGTACTTGGGAGTCGGCACATTCTGCTAGGAGCCATCGATCGATCGATTGAGAGTCGGACTCCAATCGTGTCCAAGTAGCCATGAGCCTGCGGGGTCACACACTTAAGAGCTGGAGCAAGTTCGGATTGGATCTGAACCTGTAATCTGGTTGGGTTGGACCTAAACCAGATTAGGACTGAATTAGTGAGTTGGACTCATGGTGACTAGTGTTATATCGGCTTTAGTGAATGGGTCGCGCGAGCAGAGCCCACATTCACTCCCTATATATAGTGGAGCACCGTAACCCAGAAAGGTTAATCATTGTTCGGTTAGGTCATTCCATGTGTTGGAAACCCTAGCTTCACAGCAGTCCAGCCGTCGTCACGAACCTAGCAGTTCGCCGCCGGCGCTCCTCCTTATACGTGTGGATACCAGCAGAGGTGATGTGCGATCAGCACCAGGACGATCGGATCGTGAGGACTGCACTGCATCAACTGACGCGCTTCATCAGTAATCCGCAACTACGCGTCTAGTGGTAAACCTCGTGGCCTTCTACCTCAGCTAGATCTTGGGTTCACCATGTTAGAGAAAAAGTTTTGTTTTATCTCTGCGTGGCCCAACAGTGGTATCAGAGTGATAGCTTCTGGTTTTAGGCTCGAGATCTCGCATATGTGATATGCGGTTGGCTATAGATGAGATCTATGTGCTGTTTTGGTGGTCGATCTATGAGATAGATCGGTTTTGTACGAGGTTGATTGGATCAACTGTACTTGGGGAATGGTAGATCTGATTTCGTGATCATACTGCTGAGGTCGTGGAACGACATACCCCTACCGGTCGGCTTCCGCCATCGGGGTAGACTGTGACACGTAAATCCAGAGGCGGTGATCGAAGATCAAAATCGTCGGGACCGCCGGCTTCACCCTGTCGTAGCGCCTTAGATGTCGTTGCGAGTTTCACAACGCCAATAGATATTGTATCTATGCATAACTTGTTTTTGCAGGAAGTTGGAATGGTATGGTTCATGTGCATGTGATGTATGTGTGTAATCCATACGTGATCTGCGAATCACGGTTTTTGTCAGCCGGCTGGAGCCTAGGTGCTGTCATTTTATTGTATAACGACCTGCGTGTCGGATTCTCTATGTAATTTACTTTACTAAACTAGTGTAGCTGTTTGGAGAACTCGGAAGGCATGCAAGGCGTTGTACATGTCGGCGACATGGAGTAAGACGGCAAGTGACAAGAGTTGGCACGAGTCGGATTACAGGCTTTGTGGAGATGGAGATCGCCATGAAGAGAGCCATACCATTTCACATTATAATTTCTTTATTTTGTGTTATTGTTATGTCTCTGTTTTACCTCTATTAGATAGTCGGTAAAATTTAATCCCTCAAAGAAGGTCTAGTCAGTTTTCCCGCCAGTGTTTGCACCATCACAAGTCAGACATTTTTGGTAGTGGGCTCATAAAATTGAGGTGCTGCCAATTCTTTCCGACTAGGTGGGTTCGAGTCGGACTCTTACTGCGGAAACACTCGGTAAGCTAGACGGGTCTATCACAACGGTTGTGGGGCTCGAGGAAAAGTCGGATGGGAGCCGGGGCATGTGATGCCACCCGTCCAACAAGGGTCGCATGAGATGCGATTGACAAGGAGTTGTCTACCTTGATCACTTGGCGGCTAGCGGTGATGCTAAAGCTCACTAGCCGACTTGCTTATTTAGGATCCTGAATCACTAAGCAACCATCGGAGGGGTGTTGGTTCTAGTGGGAGCATAAAATATTAAAATGTTTAATATGATTGCTCTTTTATGAATACATGTCTTAAGTGTTTTGCATATTTTCTGTTGTAGATCATGGCACCAAGTAGCAGTCACTCTCAGATATCCGGTTTTGCGTTGAGAACCATTCTTGAGAAAGATAAACTGAACGACACTAATTTTACCAACTGGTATCGAAATCTAAGAATAGTTCTCAAACAAGAAAAGAAGGACCATGTCCTAGACAACCCACTTCCAGATGAGCCGAATGAGAATGCGACTGTCGCAGCCACCAATGCCTACCGTCGGGCTAAGGATGAGTCCACGGATATTAGCTGTCTTATGCTTGCTCACATGGAACCGGACTTGCAGAAGCAGTTCGAGCATGTTGAGGCCTACGATATGATCGAAAGCCTCAAAAGTATGTTCCAGGCTCAGGCGAAGACTAAGAGGTATCAAGTCTCTCAGGCTTTGCTGAGTTGTAAGCTTAAGGATGGTGATCCACTGAGTCCGCATGTGATCAAAATGGTTGGTTACGTGCAGTCTCTAGAGAGGCTTGGCTACCCCATAAGCGAAGAGTTCGCTACGGATATAATTCTGAACTCTCTTCCTAGTGCATATGGGCAGTTCATTTCGAACTACCACATGCATGGTATGGATAAGAAGCTCACTGAATTACATGGGATGCTCAAGCAGGCAGAGGCGGATCTCAAGAAGGGTGCCAGTCAAGTGTTGATGGTGCAGAATAAGGCTAAGTTCAAGAAGAGTTCTTGGACTAAGAAGAAGGCTAAGTCAGGAGGAAAGCAGGCTCCGGACCCGGTCCCAAGCGCTTCCTCAGGGACTAAGCCATCTCCTTCAGCCGGATCCACTTGCTTCTACTGCAAGGAGGATGGCCACTGGAAGAGGAACTGCAGCAAGTACTTGGCCGACAAAGCCAAGAGTGGAGGTATGACTTCTGACTCAGGTACACTTGTTTGCAATGTTATAGACATATATCTTGCTGATGCACCTAATAGTTCTTGGGTATATGATACCGAATCAGTTATTCACATCTACAACTCGTTGCAGGGACTGGTAAGAACTAGGAGCGTAGCAAGAGGCAAGGTTGATATTCGAGTCGGCAACAAAGCAAGAGTTGCTGCGTTGGAAGTCGGCACGATGCAACTTCATTTACCTTCCGGATTCATTATGGAACTAAATAATTGTTATTATGTTCCAGTGCTTAGTCAAAACATTATTTCTGCTTCATGTTTGATGAGGCAAGGCTATGAGTCGAATATCAAGAATAATGGTTGTTCTTTGTATTTGAATGATATGTTTCACGGCTTTGCACCCGTCCAGGACGGGTTATTTATTTTGAATCTTGATGGTGAGTCGGTTTATAACATAAATGTTAAAAGGTTGAAACCAAATGATCTGAATATGACTTACTTTTGGCACTGTCGGCTTGGTCATATAAGTTGGAAACGCATGAAGAAGCTCCATGATGATGGACTCCTAACTTCGTTTGACTTGGAGTCGTTCGAGACATGTGAATCTTGCCTACTCGGCAAAATGACCAAGACACCTTTTGCAAAGAGTTGCGAAAGGGCGTCCGACTTATTGGGACTAGTACATAGTGATGTATGTGGACCAATGAGCACGACGACCGAGGGTGGTTATGAGTACTTCATTACCTTCACTGATGATTTGAGTAGGTATGGATATATCTACTTGATGAAACATAAGTCGGAAGCCTTTGAAAAGTTCAAAGAATTCCAGAATGAATCACAGAATCAACTCGGCAAGAAAATAAAGTTTCTTCGGTCGGACCGAGGAGGTGAGTAAATGAGCCATGAGTTTGATGACCATCTGAAAAGTTGTGGAATAGTTCCTCAACTTACTCCGCCAGGAACGCCGCAAAGGAACGGTGTTTCGGAAAGGCGGAATCGGACCTTGTTGGACATGGTACGGTCAATGATGAGTCGGAGAGATCTGCCTTTATCATTTTGGGGTTATTGTCTAGAAACAGCGGCGTTCACACTAAACAGAGTACCATCAAAATCGGTAGAGAAGACACCGCATGAGATGTGGACAGGCAAAAGGCTGAGTTTGTCTTTTCTTAAGATTTGGGGTTGTGAAGCATTTGTCAAGCGACTTCAGTCAGACAAGCTTACAGCCAAGTCGGATAAATGTATTTTCGTGGGGTATCCGAGGGAAACCTTGGGTTACTACTTCTACAACCGAGAAGAGGGCAAAGTGTTTGTCGCTCGGAACGGGGTCTTCCTTGAGAAAGAGTTTCTCAGTCGGGGAGTAAGTGGGAGCACGGTGCAACTCGAAGAAATTCAAGAGGAACCGGCTAGTAGCGAGTCGGCACAAACCTTGGAGGTTGAGCCGGTCGTGGTAGCTGAGCCGGCAGCAGCACCTGTACTACGAAGATCGGCAAGATTACGAAGTGTTCGTGATGTGTTACTGTTAGACAGTGATGAGCCGGCAAATTATTCAGAAGCGATGGTGGGATCTGATTCCGAGTCATGGCTTGGAGCCATGAGATCCGAGTTAAAGTCCATGGATGAAAATCAAGTTTGGAACTTGGTTGATCTGCCAGATGGTGCAAGACCCGTTGAGTGCAAATGGGTCTTTAAGAAGAAAACTGATATGGATGGAAATGTTTCAACCTATAAAGCACGCCTTGTTGCGAAGGGGTTCCGACAAGTTCAAGGAGTTGATTACGACGAGACTTTCTCGCCTGTAGCGATGCTTAAATCAGTTCGGATCATGTTAGCTATAGCAGCCTATTTCGACTATGAGATATGGCAGATGGATGTCAAAACGGCTTTCCTTAACGGAAATTTAACCGAGGACGTGTATATGATACAGCCCGAGGGTTTTGTCTATCCAGCTAATGCTGACAAAGTATGTAAACTTCAAAAATCCATTTATGGGTTGAAGCAAGCATCTCGGAGTTGGAATATTCGCTTTGATGAGGTAGTCAAATCGTTTGTCTTCATCAAGAGTGATCATGATTCTTGTTTGTACAAGAAGTTTAGTGAGAACAAAGTAAAATTTCTAATCTTAGATGTGGATGACATATTACTGATTGGAAATGATGTCCAGATGTTGCAAGAAACCAAGGAATCATTCGAAAGGAGTTTCTCAATGAAAGACTTGGGTGAGGCAACATACATCCTCGGAATCCGGATCTATAGAGATAGATCAAGGAGGCTCATTGGATTGAGTCAGAGTACTTATTTGGACAAAGTGTTGAAGAAGTTCAACATGGAATCGTCTAAGAAGGGGTTCTTACCGATGTCCCATTGTGTAAAACTTAGCAAGACTCAGTGTCCTTAGACAACTGATGAGCGAATTCGGATGAGTGCGATTCCATATGCTTCTGCAGTCGGATCCATCATGTATACCATGATTTGTACTAGGCCGGATGTTTCCTATGCTCTAAGTGTTGTGAGCAGATACCAGGCTGATCCTGGAGAGATCCACTGGACAGCGTCTAAAAATATCCTAAAGTACTTGAGAAGGACTAAGGATATGTTCTTGGTTTATTGTGGTGAAGTTGAACTCAGTGTAAAGGGTTACACGGATGCGAGTTATCTTACCGACTCTGATGATTCTCGTTCACAATCCGGATACGTGTTTATTATAAACGGAGGTGCTGTGAGCTGGAAGAGTTCCAAGCAAGAGACTGTGTCTGCGTCTACAACAGAGGCTGAGTATATTGCCGCCTCGGAGGCAGCAAAGGAAGCTGCTTGGATGAGGAATTTCCTCATGGATCTTGGTGTGGTTTAGGGCTCGTCCAATCCGTTAGACGTGTATTGTGACAACAATGGTGCTATTGCACAAGCCAAGGAACCTAGACAACACCAGAAGAACAAGCACATACTCATGCGGTACCACCTGATTCGCTAGTTCGTGGATCAGGGTGATATCAAGTTATGCAAGGTACACACAGATGCAAATATTGCGGATCCGTTGACAAAGCCGTTACCACAGCCAAAGCATGAGGCGCACCTGAGAGCCATGGGCATTAGATTCTTAGACATGTGATGTCGGAAGATTGACTCTAGTGCAAGTGGGAGACTGTTGGGAATGTGCCCTAGAGGAAATCATGTATGATGAGATTTCCCATTGTATTCATAAAGATATTAAGTAGTCCTTATATAAACATCTGATGTGTATCATTGAATATGTGATTCGGTTGTGGAACTATGCATTCATGTTGTTTGTACTAAATATCCTTGGTCATTGAGGTTGTGTTGGACACACAAATTAGACCAATGTGAAAGTTGGCTTGATGACTCGGTTCCACTTGTCATGGACATGGAGATGCTATTCCAACTTACACAGACTCGGCTAAAGAGTTTAGCGAGTCGGATTGACCCATATTGAGGTACAACGAACAAGTTGTCATTTGTATATCTCAATCAATGTAATCCTTAGACCTGAGGTTATTGCATAGTCCGAGTTGAGGATCACCGACTTAGGTTCTGTCAAACGCTGATCCGTTACTGGGCAGTTATAAAGGCAGAGTTCGGGTCGACTGAGAATCAAGCTGTGTGATGTGAATAACCAAGATGGGATTTTGCCCCTCCACTCGGAGAGATATTCTCTGGGCCCTCTAGTGAGATATGATTCGGAAAGCATGGCCATGCACGACTCGGTTAAGTGTTAACCGAGGCGATCGACTAAGAGTTAGTCGGGTGAATCACTTATCTCGGATCGAGAAGAGAGTCGGACTATTTAAGGGATGACAAATACTCGCCTATAGTCTGACAAGGTATATCGTGAGGCAAAAGGGACTCGGACGTAAGTCGCATTGGAAAGGCAAGTCGTCATGACTCTTTGGTACTTGGGAGTCGGCACGTTCTGCTAGGAGCCGCTACCGACTGATCGATTGAGAGTCGGACTCCAATCATGTCCAAGTAGCCATGAGCCTGCGGGGTCACACACTTAAGAGCTGGAGCAAGTTCGGATTGGATCTGAACCTGTAATCTGGTTGGGTTGGACCTAAACCAGATTAGGACTGACTTAGTGAGTTGGACTCACGGTGACTAGTGTTATATGGGCTTTAGTGAATGGGTCGCGCGAGCAGAGCCCACATTCACTCCCTATATATAGTGGAGCACCGTAACCTAGAAAGGTTAATCATTGTTCGGTTAGGTCATTCCATGTGTTGGAAACCCTAGCTCCACACCAGTCCAGCCATCGTCACAAACCTAGCAGTTCGCTGACGGCGCTCCTCCTTGTACGTGTGGATACCAGCAAAGGTGTTGTGCGATCAGCACCAGGACGATCGAATCATGAGGACTGCACTGCATCAACTGACGCGCTTCATCAGTAATCCGCAACTGCGCGTCTAGTGGTAAACCTCGTGGCCTTCTACCTCAGCTAGATCTTGGGATCACCACGTTAGAGAAAAAGTTTTGTTTTATCTCTGCGTGGCCCAGCAGAGAGAGCGATCGACGCCTTCAAGGATGGCGTCAACCGCCAGGACTTCAAGGAAGAACTTGGGCGCGTCAAGCCCAAGACACTCGACCACCTCATGGACATCGCCAACAGGTGGGCAGATGGCGAGGACTCCATCCACCAAGCACACTCGGAGGAGGAAGATGACTACGGCCGTCGACGTGAACGCCATAGTAAGAGAAGATCGCGCATCTACGATGATCGCGATGGACCCGACATGGTCGCGGCTGGCTACGCCGACCGCCGCAGCGACCACAACCGCAGCAGCGGCGGATACCGTGGAAACAACTTCCGTGACGGAGGACGCCCAGCACAGTCATGGCAACGTTGTGGCCGTGACGATGGACCCTCAGCATACGACAAACTGTCGGGTCCATGCACCATCCACTTCTACATCGACAAGCAGGATGGTAAAAAGAAGGCAAGCCACATGCTCAAGGATTGCCGCGAGTTCCAGAAACTCAGCGAGAGCATGTCCCAGATGAGGCAACAAGCCCCGAACCCTGGGTACGAGAACACGCTCGCACCAGGTGATATCGCCCACGGAGCTCCTCCACCACCACCCGTGGGACCTTCGAATCATCCAATCGCACCTGCGCAGAACAACGGCGGAAATGGGTACCCCGTGCCAAAAGGATCACTGATGATCCAAAAGGGGCGCCCAACGAACAGGGTGCAGAAGAAAATCACCCGTCAGATCAATTTGACCGTGACCGCTCCACCCGCCATCCCTGAGTACCTCAGCGGATCGGAGTCCTGCATCACGTTCAGCCGTTCGGATCACACCTGCCAGGTTCCTCGCCCAGGTCATGCTGCCCTGGTGCTTGAAGCGCAGATCGGAGGTTTCTACATGAGCCGCGTCTTCATGGACGGCGGCAGCGGCATCAATCTGATGTTCGCCAGCACCTTAGCAGCAATGCGGATCCCGCTGTGCAACCTGGAACAATCCGATACAACGTTCCATGGCATCGTTCCAGGGAAGGGCATATTCCCCCTGGGAAAGATATGGCTCGACGTCATCTTCGGCAAGCCCGACAACTTCCGATGCGAGCGACTCGAGTTAGAAGTGGTGGACTGGCCATCACAATACCACGCCATCCTCGGGCGTGTGGCATTCGCACGATTCCTGGCAGTACCACACTACGCGTACCTGCTACTCAAGATGTCAGGACCTAAGGGCGTAATCACGGTCCACGGGAGCTTCACCCGATCAGACCACTGCGACAGGGACTTCAACGGAATCTCCCAGTCATTCGGCATGCATGAGGAGCTCATAAGGCTCCGAGAGGTGATAGCAACGGGGCACCCCCAGTTGCAAGACAGAACGCACCCGACATGTCTTTCGACTCCACCGTCAACACAAAGAAGGTGCAAGTCCACCCGAAGGACGCCTCCAAGACGGCGCTGATCGCCAACGACCTCAGCCCCGCATAGGAAAGCGCGCTCGTCGAATTCCTCCGTGAGCGCTGGCAAATCTTTGCCTGGTGTCCTGCGGACATGCCAGGAGTTCCCAGGGAATTCGCCGAGCACGCACTTAACGTCTTTCCAGACGCCAAGCCCGTAAAATAGTCCATCCGACGACTGTCCGAACCATGGGCTGAATCCATCGGAGTCGAAGTCAACAGACTACTCGACGAAACTTCATCAGGGAGATCAAGGAAAGCGAGTGGCTCGCCAACACCGTGATGGTCCCCAAAAAGGACACGGACATCCTGCGGATGTGCGTGGACTTCACATCGTTGAACAAGCACTGCTCGAAGGATCACTTGCCTCTCCCTCGGATCGATCAGATCATCGATTCGACTGCAGGATGCGAGAAGCTCTCCTTCCTCGACGCCTACTCAGGCTACAATCAGATTCGACTGAAGGTCGAAGATCAGGAGAAAACGGCGTTTATCACACCGTTCGGAGTATTCTGCTACAACACAATGCCCTTCGGGCTAAAGAACGCAGGCACCACATACCAACGGTGCATGCAGGCATGCCTGAAGGACCAGATCGGCCGCAACATCCAAATCTATGTCGACGACATAGTAATCAAAACAAGGGAGGCCAACACACTGATCGACGATCTCCGCGAGACATTCGACAACCTTGATCAATACAAGATGAGGCTAAATCCGGAAAAGTGGGCCTTCGGCGTCCCATCTGGCCAACTACTAGGCTACTTCATCTCCCAGCGAGGGATCGAAGCAAACCCGAAGAAAATCCGGGCCATAATGGCCATGGAGAAGCCGAAGAACCTCAAGGGAGTCCAGCAGCTTGCTGGGCGAATCACGGCGTTGAGCAGATTCATCAGCCGCATGGGCGAAAAAGCCCTGCCTTTCTATCAGCTGCTACGCCAGGCAGAAAAATTCGAGTGGACGCCCGAAGCGGATGACGCATTCGAAGATCTAAAGCGGCTGCTCTCCACCTCGCCTGTCTTGGTCACGCCAAAAGAATGTGAGCCTCTATTGCTATACATAGCAGCTACACACCAGGTGGTAAGCATCGTGCTTGTGGTCGATAGACCCGAAGATGGCAAGACCCACGGGGTCCAATGCCCAATCTACTACCTTAGCGAGGTATTAACGCCGACAAAGCAGAGGTATCCTCACTACCAGAAACTCGCCTACCGCGTATTCATGACGGCTCGTCGGCTGAGCCACTACTTCCAGGAGCATCAGGTGATGGTCGTCAAGAAGCACCCCTGAACAGCATCCTGAACAACCCGGAGGCCACATGACGTGTGGCCCTGTGGGGCATTGAGCTGTCACCTCTAGACATCGTCTATGAGAAGCGCCACGCGATCAAGTCTCAGGTCCTTCCGGACTTCCTCGTCCACTGGATGGAACTGCAGCTACCAGACACCCCGGACATGACACAGTCATGGACGATGCACTTCGACGACTCCAAGCGCGAGGCCGGAGCAGGAGCCGGGGTCATACTGACCTCCCTGCAGGGAGACAAGATGAAGTACGTCCTCCGGATGAAATTTCGATCTTCCAACAACGAGGCCGAGTATGAGGCCCTCATCCATGGCAAGAGGATGGCCAAGATCTACGGCGTGACGCGCCTGGTCATCTACGGCGACTCGAACCTCGTCGTCTAGAAGACAATGAACGAGTGCGACGCACACGCGACCAACATGATTGCATACCGCGCACTCTACAACGCACTCGAAGGAGACTTTGACGGCTGCGAGCTTTGGCACATTGGGAGAGAAAGCAACAAAGAAGCCGACAGACTCGCCAACATCGGCTCCACCTACGCACGGGTGCCACCAGGGGTGTTCCTCGAACAGATATGCGTGCCATCCATAAAAAGGAAATTCCCAAAGGGATCACCCGAAGAAGCATAACACTCGGGGGCTGCGCTATCCGAAGGACGGGAAGGACCAGAAAAGCTCGACACAGAGGTCGCAGTGGTCAACCTGATGTAGGTCATGGCAGTCGAAGAAACATGGACATAGCCATATCTCTGATATCTGATAGACGGGGAGCTACCTGACAGCCCGACAGATGCCCGGCGCATATCTCGCTGATCCAAGGCCTTCACCATCATCAATGGCGAGCTGTACAAGCGCAGCATTTCGGGTGTACTCCAAAGGTGCGTCACCATCCGTGACGGCAAAACCAACCTCCAAGACATCCACGAGGGCATCTGCGGCCATCACGCGGGTAGCCGCGCCCTTGTCGCCAAAGCTCTACGAGCTGGGTTTTACTGGCCAATGGCCATGAACGATGCCAAGGACATCGTCCGAAGGTGCAACGGGTGCCAGAGGTTCGCAGATAAACCACACGCACCAGGATCGGAGCTCAGACCCATACCCCTAGCCTGGCCCTTCGCCCAATGGGGACTCGACATGATCGACAAACTTCCTAAGTCCTCGAAAGGAGGCCACGTCTACCTCCTGGTCGCAGTCGACAAATTCACCAAGTGGATCGAGGCCATGTCAGTTACTAACCAAAAGGGCAAAATGGCCGTAAAATTCTTCGAATCCATCGTCTACAGGTTCTGCGTGCCACACAACATCATCACTGACAATGGGTCAAACTTCATCTCCAAAGAATTCTAGGACTTCTGCGAAGACCTTGGAATCAATATCACATACGCCTCCGTGGCGCACTCGCAAACAAATGGGCAAGTCAAAAAGGCCAATGGCCTCGTCGGCGGCAGCATCAAGAAACGCCTAATGAGCCCACTACAGCGACTCGCAGGAGCCTGGACACAAGAGCTACCCTTCGTCCTCTGGAGCCTACGCACGACGCCAAACAGCTCAACTGGCCGCACTCCTTTCTTCATGGTACACGGAGCCGAAGCCGTGATGCCCGCAGAGGTGCGCCACAAGGCCCCATGGGTCGTCGCCTACAGCGAAGCTGAATCGATGGTTGCACTCGACGACAATGTCGACACACTCGACGAGGCACGTGACATAACCGCGGCTTGATCAACGGTCTATCAACAGAGCCTCCGCAACTATAACAGCCGTCGGCTGCGCCCAAGGTCCTTCGTCGAAGGAGACCTAGTCTTATGACTCAAGCAAGAGCGACCGAAGAAGCTCGATTCGCCCTGGGAAGGACCCTACGTCATCACTGAAGTCATCCCAGGTGGCGCCTATCGCCTCAAGCACCTGGAGTCTGGAGTAGCATACTCCAACCCATGGAACGTCGCACAACTGCGATGCTTCTACCCCTAGCTACCCCTCCTCTTTTTACTTTCAATAAGGCTATTCAGCCAAGGCTACTCAGCCGAACAATGTACCTCCTCATTACGATATGAATAAAGCTAAGTGTCTCGCCCCAAAATTTTATCTATTTTTCGCATTTTCTTCATGTTACAACACACTTAGGGGATCCCCTCACCTCACGACTTCGTCGACTAAGGATAAAGCGTGTACACCTGAGTAGCTGACCACGTCAGGCTAACAAAAAGGGCACGCATACAAATAAAGCACCACGTGCTAACAACAATCAACCTTTACAGCAAAGGGCATAACACGCCCAGTCGAATACATACAAATTTTACATCTATCTTTTTATAGGTCCTACCTATTCTGAAGAATCACCTACGCACGCTACTCAAAGAGATCTACAATTTGTTCCGCATATTGCCTTACATCCGCATAATGTGGACGCATGTCCCACATGCCACCATCCAGCCGAAGAGGCGGCCTAGCCGCCACAGCAGCAAGATCTACATCAGGGCGATGCAGCCGCACGAGGGAAAGCGCAGCCTTCACCCCTGCAACCAGCTGATGCCGCACCAGCTCCCTGACATGATGCACATTCCGAAACTTCGCCAACAGGCCCCATAGAGTCGATG
Organism: Avena insularis; assembly: GCA_023614405.1. Lineage (NCBI taxonomy): Eukaryota > Viridiplantae > Streptophyta > Magnoliopsida > Poales > Poaceae > Avena > Avena insularis. The sequence goes on from CM042697.1 coordinate 408,135,814, forward strand.
GTGCCTCATCCAGGGGAAACATCACGTGCAGAATCGATGCCAAGGAAGTCTTCGCTTTCCGCAGCACCCGCGACACCTGGTGAACACGATCCTGCACAGTCGCAAGGACCATAGCACGATCACGATCCATCCAGAAAAAGCCGCCGGCCTCCATGTCCTGCTGGGTCAGGCAATTGATCCGAACATCAACACGCTCTTTTTCCTCCCTGGGAACAAGGTTAGCACCTGCAACAACTGCAAAGTAAGATGACAAGCCAACAGGCGCATCCAAAAAATGAGCAGCAGCTCAAGGAAACTCACATTAAAGCTGTTCGGCCAAATGCCGTAACTCCCCCATCAGATACTCCTCCCTGGCGGTGCCCCGCTCTGCCTTCGACTTCCAAACATCCACGTGGCCTCGAACGCCAAGCAACTCTTTCTCAAGACTACGGATGCGGTCACGAAGAAACACAAGCTGCGACGCATCATCCAAGGATGGTCGCAGCTGCGACGCAGACGAAATATCAATGGGATCATCACCCGAAGGCCCCTAGAGGAAAAGAAGGCAAGGATATGAAAAAACGCACGAATAAGAAAATAGCTCGGAGATTCATTATATACAGCAAAAGCCACTGCGTGGCACAAGTAATGTTCATAGATACATTACAACAAAAGAAACAAAAGCTATCCGACAACTACAAGGCCTAAGAAGCTGCATCCTGAGTAGCCTCGGAGCCGGATTGCCTGCTCTTGGCCTCCCCCTGCTGCCTCACCGCGTACTCCGCCATCAAGTCAATCAGCTTCAGGCCATAGCGTTTACAACGGGCAGCGTAGAGGGCGAAGGCTACCTCGGATCCGTCGGCAGCTGTCGGCATCTGGGAGGTGACCTGATGAAGATCTAGCTCCGCTCCAGAAGCCATGGCCATCACCAGCCCCATGGACGCGCCGATACCCTTCTGCTTGTGCTTGTACGCCGCGGGAGCCTCGGATGATAGCGCGTCGACCAACAATTCGACATCCTTGAGGGCGACGCCCTTGGGGATGAACTCCTTGTAGAAGCGCCCGAGAACCACCTTGGCCTTGGCAAGCGAGCCGACCACGGTACTACAGCGGTCTTCGACCGCCGCAATGGCATCATCTAGAGCACTTCCGTGCTCCAGGGCACCACGGTCAAACTCGATGCCCACGGCATCTAGATAAACAGAAGAAGCAAAGTGAAAACCAAAACGAAGCTAGAAAGACAAGGAAGCTGAAAAGGAACAGACGAAACTACTCACCCGAAATAGCCTTCGCAGCGGCCATCAGCTTGTTGGCTACCTCCTTCTCGCGCGAGGCCGCAGCGGTGGCGAGCTGCTCCTTGCGATCCGTGGACTCTTGCTGCAGACGCTCTTTGGCTGCAGCCGCGTCGGCTAGTTCCTGATCAAGGCGCTCCTTAGCGCCAACGACATCTTCAGCCTTCTTCTCCGCTCGCCCGAGGCTCTTTTTGAGAGCATCAAGCTCACGGAGGGAAGTATTGTTCTCGTCTGCAACAAAGAACAAGCATGAGAATTCAGCAGCAAGCAAGCAGCCGAAGAAGCAGAATATAGATAAAAACACACGAACCTTGGAAATCATCCGAAAAATGCTCGGGGACTGCCCCCGCGGCAAGAACGAAAGCACTTACGTGGTCAGACGGTGACTCCGAGGGTCCGGCTGTAGTCTTCTGGGGGACAACCACCCGAGCCTCCTGCGGAGAAGGGTTTGGAGCAGCGCCCTCAGAGGTGGCCACCGTCTGAGGAGGAGGAGGAGCAACCTTCGACTCCCCCACCATCTCCTGAGCGCCATCGCTGAAGGAGCCATCGGAGGAGTGGCTACAAAAGAAAACATCAGACAAGTACAAGCAAGCAAAATCGAAAGAGAGAAAAAAGCAACTGCAGATACTTACGAGTCCATATCACTCAAATTGAAGACAGGCAAGGCCCTCCTGCCTTTCTTCTCTTTCTTCTTCTCTTCCTTCTTCTGCTTCGCCGGTGGCTGCGGTGCCATAGCCCGCACGGGCATGGCCGGAATAGGAGAGGAATAGCCACCATGATCCCCACTGTGACGCTCAAGGCATGAAGGATTCCTAGGGGTTGGTGGAGTCGAGGCATCCGACGATTCGCTCGAGCTCTGTGTCCGCTTTTGAGTCTGCTCCTCGCTTGACTCAAAAGTTTCTTCAGCCGGCGACCGCGCTGAAGGAAGTTCAGACATGGAGTCCACTACCTCATTGTCCGGTGCATCCGAAAAACGTTCGGGCAGTGGAGGCGCCTTTCCAGGCACCTTGAACTCCTGCACAAAAGAAAACAAACTCTCAGAATAAACGAACTGCAAAGAGATGTAGTAAAAAAAGCACTACGCGCACGTCACAGATCTACACATGCGGCACCGGTCGAGAGGCCCTGAATGGAAGGGTCAGCGAGCTACCCGGAATGTCCTCGTCAGCCTTAAACTTCAGCAGCGGCCGGAGGATTCCGTCCACATCCCCCTTGGAGAGCTCTCCAGTCGAAACTCTAGTCGGGTCGTTGTGGCCAGAATAAAGAAACATTGGGTGCGTCCTAGCCTGGAGTGGTTGCACCCGACGTTTGAGGAAGGTGCGGATGATATCCACACCATTCACCTCTTTATCCGGAATCACCTGAAGATCCTCCACCCGATGATAGAGTTCCTCTATCTCCGCCACCTCACCATCCAAGATGTGGTTCTTCCAGGATCTCTTCGACTGGATTTTCTGGGAGGGGTCGAAAGGAGCAAGGCCAAAGTTCTGCCTGGCCACTGTGGAGTCACGGATGTAAAACCATTGCCTCCGCCAGTACTAGACAGACTCAGACATAGAAAAAGAGAAGAAGAGAAAGTTGGATTTAAGGGAAATGATGCAGCCGCCGATGGGATAAACGCCATCGGAGCCAGATTGCCTCTTCACGGAATAGAGCTTCCGAAAGAGGCCAAAGTACGGCTCGACACCGAGCCAGCACTCACAAAACATGATGAAGCAGGCAATATGAAGAAGAGAGTTCGGCGAAAGATGATGGAGTTGGATGCCATAAAAGAAAAGCAATCCACGGAGAAAATCGTGGATCGAGAAAGAAAGGCCCCGAAGGACAGAAGCGACGAACATGACCCGAAACCTAGCGGGAGGACGGGGAATTACCTCGTCACCGGGAATCCTGACGGCTTCCCTATCCTGCGGGATCAGACCCTGCTCATGGAGCTTACGGAGATCGCCCTCGCGCGTCTCCGATCGTCGCCAGTCACCATCGGTGACGCGAGTAGCGGCGGAACCCTTCTTGCCGCCGGCGGCCGCACTAGTACCAACCGTGGTGGAGGCCTTCTTGGACTTCCCCATCGCAGTGCGGCGACGGCGACGACGTGAATGCAGAAACAAAGATGGAAAGTTTCAAAGAAATTCCAGCGCACGGCGAGAAAAACTCACGAAGATGGAAGCAGTGAAACAAGAATGGCTGCGGTGAAAAACAAACAAAACTTTTCCCCAATGATTATATGGACGAAGAAGACGCACGGTGACCGTCCATTGGGAAGCCCTAGAGCCAACATCAAGATCCGACCGTCCACGTGTCAACACGGCAGCGAACCGTCGCTCACACGCCGTCCACTACGCACGGAAATCGAGGAGACGCCGTAATTATCTCCACGTTGCGCGTGACCAGTCAATTCAAAGTTAGAAGGTGGGATCCATGTTCGTCCAGTCACGTCATCTCTGGTGCCGCAGACGCTTGAGGTCACCGATCGTCAGCAATGACGTCATCAAGGCTATACTAGCAACGGTTACACTTCTTCGGCTACACAGCTAAAAGTACTCACTCGAATCTACGATTCGACTAACTACTCGGGGGCTACTCCTATCAGGAGTGCTGGCCGTGCACCCGAAAAATGATCAAAGTACTACACCATTGAACTATTCTTCGAATCCTACGTCGAGTCTACGACTCCACTACGGACTCGGGGGCTACTCCCATAGGGAGGATGGATTCAAGCATCCGAAAAATTTGTGTCCTACGGACCCAAAAGTCAACAAAGACTGAATTAAAGTCTCTGCCCGAGTCTACGACTCGAACAGACACTCGGGAGCTACTCCCATAGGGAGCTCTGGTCGCGCACCCTATGAATTCTTTGACTGCAATCCTTCGAATGAGCATGCAAAAACTTTTCGGCAACTTTGACCCACTTAACGCTAAATGAGTAACATCCTCTTTGGCCACCCGAAACACCTCCACGATGATAAACATTCGGATGCTGTGTCTGCGACGCAAAGATAAGACCTACAGATACCATTTGATGGCCTGGCAACGCACATGACTGCGCTCTGCTAGTAATAATCCGTGCCAACAGGCGCGATGAAAATCCCGACGGATGCGTTGGGTACATCATTTAAAAATCACTGAAATTCCACTTCTGTAAGTCCTCAACGGCCTGAGTCGAATTACGCCAGCATATGTTCCGGTTTTGAGTCGAGGGACTAGAATCTGAAGAAGATCGTGCTGTTTTGTCCTAAGACAGTTAACTGGCCCCGATCCATTGGGAGAGTCAGGCACACGCATCAACAATCTCTACACACTAAAACCATTCTTTAGTGAACAAAAACAACTGCACCCGAAAGATTGAAGAGTCCTCAGCCGAATCTACGATTCGACTGGACACTCGGGGGCTACTGACATGGTTATACCCTACGGGTACATGAACTTAGCATACCTGGTCCAGTCCAAGGAAGGCCCATAAGAATATGCGCGGCCCATGAAGATTTTCGGGTGGCCCAAGCCCATGACGTCTTTGGATCCTTGGAGAACAAGACTAGAGTAGATATAATATTCGAAGGGGTAAACCCTAAAACCTGTAATCGACTCGGTCTATGCCCGGGACCTGCCTACTTCTATATAAAGGCTAGGAGGGCACTTCATACCACCGCATACACACCTCCACGCCAGATTGCATCTGTGCACCCCTGTAACTTTTGATTCCGCCGTAATCAAGAGCAGACAAGCAGGAGTAGGGTTTTCCCTCCGGGGGCCTGAACCTGGGTAAACCTCGTGTCTCCGTGTTGCTTGTTTGCTAACCGTTCCGCGATCTCCAGCATCTCCATCTTCTCCAAAACCCAAGATCATAACAATGGGCATTGACGAGATTAAACCTCGTCAGGTGGTGGTTGTACTGTTGCTGCTAGGACTGGAACACTGTAGCAGGTCTTTTATTTTCTTAGTTTTCTTTATCTTTTGTTGGCTGCGTGTATCCGTAATGCCAATAGGGTATTTCGTTGTTGCAGAGGCCGGGTGTAATTGGTATGTCTTGATATTAATATATGCTCCTTTCTAAAAAAAAACCAAAATCCCGTACTACTAGACATTGTTATAAGCAACTAGTATGGTGGCCCTCGAAAATGTGAGGGCATCATTTTTAATACGTCTAAACAAATATATTTTCGTAGCTTATGTTTTTATCTCTAGGTATATCCATGATTGTAAAATACACATGTTTTAGATATAGATATATTTCTAATAATGGCATAACTTCGATAACTATGTTTTATTATATTGTAAAACTAACAATATTACAAAAATGGATAATATTTACAAAAATATGATGATAGTAATTTTCTTTTAAATAACCCTATTATAGAGCCATGTTTGGAGTTGAGAGGACATTAATGAAACTAATCCACAATTAATATGACTCATAAATCCGTTATACATATTTCAGCTGTAGTGAAAATACAACATATTTTGGCCAAGTTCGGCTAGTTCATGCTCTGGAAGTAGTGTTCTTGTTAATTTCTCATACATCCGTTAAATCCGAAAGTAGTGTGCTTGTTAATTTCTCTCGTAGGTCTGTATCTATACATGTTTATGTTATTTTGTGCATCATGATGAAGTGAAATTGTTCTTTAGAAAATGTTGGCATGTGAGGTTGAGATTCTTGAGTGCATGTGAGGTTGAGATTCTTGAGTGCATATGGTGTGTGCCTATCAGGGCCGGGATAACAAAAGCGGATTTAGCAATTTACGTGTTGTTCGCTCGGGCCGTGATGAGCCGATAAAGACGGGTGTGCTAGAACCATTTGATAAAGTAATTGTACCTTCCAGATTTGTTAGATCTGACCCTCTAGGTCTTTTAAGAGCATCTCCATTCGTTGGGCGAATCCAGGCCGAAATCTGGATTAAATTTTGGCCGGACGAAACACGTTTTCGGCATGGGAACGCCTAGTATCCCACTCGCGTTCCAGGCCGAGTTTCCGGGACGCCCGTTTCCGCTTAAATTCGGCTCAAGTTCGTCCAGATTTCGGCATAGTTCGGCATACTATGAATACAGAAAATTTTATGGCCAAAGTTTGGCGAAATTTTAAACATAGTTCTGCGTAAATATAAACATAGTTCAGCCTGCAGTAAAAATACAACATATTTTAGCCAAGTTCGGCCAGTTCATGCTCTGCATCTACGTGTTGCCCCTGCGTATCTATATGTGCTCAACAAGATCATCCTGTAGTTGTTGATGCACCGCCGGATCTCGGATCTCGCATGGCGATGAATGCAGCCCAGGTTGGAGGCACCTGATGATCAGGCTCGGCAAGAGGACCCTGTCTGTAGTATGGCTCGTTCTGCTCGAGCAAACTCACTGGATCCTTCCTCTCATCCTCAATGATCATGTTGTGCAAGACCACACAACAGTTCATCACTTCCCACATCTGATCTTTCGACCAGGTCATAGCAGGGAACCGGACAACTGCAAACCTCTGCTGGAGCACATCAAATGCCCACAGCAAATGCCCGCTCCACGTCCTTCCTGCAAGCTTCCTGTTCCTTGGGCAAACTGAGAATGCTTCGAGAGCATTGGGTTTGAGATAGTCTTCACAAATGTTGGCCATCTTAGATAGATGCCATCTGCTAGAAAGTATCCCTTGTTGTAGTGGTGCCCGTTGATCTCAAATTTCACATCGGGAGCATGACCCTTAACAAGCTTGGAAAAGACAGTTGAGGAGTTGAGGACGTTGGTGTCCTTGTTCGATCCTGCCATGCCAAAGAAGGAGTGCCAGATCCAAAGATCATGTGTAGCAACTACCTCAAATATCACAGTGCAACCTCCTTTGTGGCCTTTGTACATTTCTTGCCATGCAAATGGACAGTTCTTCCACTCCCAATGCATGCAATCTATGCTTCCAAGCATAACAGGAAATCCTCTACTTTCATTGACTGCGATGATCCAAGCAGTGTCTTCAGCAATGGGTGATCTCAAGTACTATTTCCCGAACACTGCAATCACTGCCCTATAGAACCTGTATAAGCAATCGACGCTCCATATGCAAGCAACCTCATCGCCACAGTGCACTTCTGTAGTGAGGAAAACCCAACCAAGCCAGTGCAGTCCTTCTTGCAAACGAAATATGTGTCAAACTCCCGGATGGCATGCACGATCTTGAGGAAGAGCTTTCGGCTCATCCTGAAACAGCGCCTAAACATGTCCTCTCCATGGAGCGGCTCGTCGCCGAAGTAGTCGGCGTACAACAAGCAGTAGCCCTCTATCCTTTGTCTCGCCTTGCACTTCCGGTGACCCGGCGCCGAACCACCGCGCTTTGGCTTCGCCATCTGCAGGTACAGCTGGGCGAGGGAGGCGAGGATCTTCATGTGCTCTGTATCTTCGGCGACCTCGGTGTTCTCCTCCTCCAACAATACGACGAGTATCTCCTCGTCGTCGGAGTCCATGGCCGAACCGGCCAAATGCCGAACACTTGGCGGGCGTGGTGGTGGGAGCTCGCAGCGAAGCAGAGCTACGGCGAAGTTCGGGCGGCGAAAGCGATGGCGGAATGGGCGGCGACTACGGCGAGCATATCTAGAGGCGTGAGCATGTCTCGGCGTGGAGGAGCTCCGCATGCGAAGTCATGGCGACAGAGGCGCTGGGAGCTCTTCGTCGCAGTCTGGGCGAGTGGAGTGGGGGGATGGGACTGTCTTGCCAACAGAGCTGGCCCACGCCCATTTTCACTGCATCCAGCGTTTCCAGGGCGTTCCCGGGAACCTGGGTATGGCCTGGAAAGCCCGGACTAAAGTTCGTCCGAATTCAAACGAAAACAGGTTCCTGGGTACGCGACTGGGCCAATTTTCGCGTCCGGACCTATTTTCGGCCCGGATCGGCGTCCTGGGTAGCCGAGTGGAGCCGAGTGGAGATGCTCTAATATTAGTATAGATGTAAGCTCCATATAGCATCTTGGCAATTTTTAACGAGCTATATGGATTCATTGCTGCAGATTAAATATCACTCACATGAAGATATTGCAAAAGTTAAATTCTTCATGGATATTGTTGATGTGCCTATGCATAAAGTTAAGGAACCTTAAGCTGATCTGAACCTGAAGTGGACTATACCCCCATTTGGATGGTGCAAAGTTAGTATTGATGGTTCTTTTGGTGTAGTGCTGATGGGGAGACGGCGGTGCGGGAATAATCGTTCGAGATCATATGGGTGAGATCGTGTTTTTCTCGTGTCGCTAAATCTTTAATTGTAGAGATGTTTTGGAGCTTGAACTTTGTGCAGCGAAGGAAGGCCTGTCATTGGCTCTGAATTGGTGCACCCAACCGCTAATTCTTGAGATAGACTGTTTGAAGATGATCAAGTTGCTTCAGAATCAAAACATGGATTGTTCAGTTTACACGATTATGGTTGAAGAGATTAAAGGCTTGCATAAGGATCGTCGTTCATGCATTGCTCATATTAAGAGAGGTCAGAATATTAGTAGTCATTATATAGCAAACTATGCTAGATTAAATGGTCGTACACGATTTTGTAATTTCTGATGTTCACTGAGTAATGCAAGTTTTGTCCCAAAAAAAAGCAAATATACATTGGGAGGCTAATTGGATTTCAAGGTGGGTGAACTATACCTGTCGTAGGCATATTGGACATTTAATGTTTGCGCCTGCGCATGTCGATTCACGGTGCAAATACCAAGCTGATATACTAATGTGTTTACTCCTAGACAAAGTTAAAGTAATTAATTAAATTTTGCAGAAAAAAAATACTCCCTCCGATCTAAATTAGTTTGACTTGGTTTTGTCTAGATTTGGATGTATCTAGCATTAAAACTCAAATAATGTCGGAGGGAGTAGTATTTTCTCCAACCCATATTTGTTGATTTAAATTTGACTAAACTTGACCAGATACATTTCTAAATGAACGAGACAATTAATTTGTTTACTCGGTTTGTTTCTAGGTGCTACAGTTCACTAGCTTGTACCGAGAGAGAGAGTGAGTGTAACATTCCAGTATTTAGGACCTAATGAAGTCTAGATTTAGGAATATGAATTGTTGCATGCATTCATTTGTGAAAATATGGGTAAAATTTTCGTCAAATAAAAAAACCTAAGTGATCAATGTTTCTTTCATACTTTGAGATTAGGATTAGTCTTAAAGGGTGATTGTTATAAACTTTGAGATGATCTTAAGGAGTTATGTGTTTAAAATGAATTTGAATTTTAAACTTGAGTGTTTGAATTATAATTTAAATGATTTAGATATAAGATTTGAATCTTAAATTAATTAAGAGATAAGTATTATAACTTAAATCTTATCCAAAAACAATATTGAAATTCATATTATTAATACATAAACAAGTTACAAAGAATGTAACCGACTGAAGTCACTCCAAACTTCACAATTTACAAAAGAATAAAGAATAAGAATATTCTTTATTAATAATAATATAATCTTTATTACAATTAAATAAAATAAAGATAACAAGAATAGTAAAAGAAAAATTACAAAAGAGTAAGAAAATTACATTTGAATATGTACTAACTATCCTATATCTAAATCTACGCTAAATCTTCATATTTATCTTTGTACCTACAAGACAAAGACTAAATAGAAACAAAATAAGATTAGTGTTAGTATTATTTCTCTCAGATATGTCAGTGAAATGCACTTGACAAATTCATCATTGAGAAATGTTATAAAGGGGCAAGTTTCACCAATATGAAAGATTTTATCTTTCATAAATTCAAAGACAGAAGTCAAATGACAGCCAAGAAGGACCAATTCACCAGCCAGGTGAAAGTAATCTGGTAATAGTAAGTTCAAAATTTCTGAACCTATCCACAAGTGCATAGCAGGTACACAAGCTGGACACACACCAGCATGCACATGGTGTGCTGTCGACCTCACAAGCATAGCCCAATCTCACAAAATCACAGCACAGCCGTGGAGGAGCACATCAACGCATCTCTCCACTATGCAACACACAAGCACAGCCAGTGTAGACAGCAAGAACAGCAGCCAAACCAAACCAACCCAGATCAACCAAACATCACCAGGATGGTGACATAAGGAGGGGGATGAATCTGGTGGACAGCAAGATCAAGCCCAGGAGCTAGGAGGAGCAGGCTAGCTCAAGAGCAAGCACAAGAGTCCAACAAAACCAGATCAAGATCATCATCATCAACCTACTACACCATCATCAGATTTTGTGGTGAGCCTCATAAAACCATCACATGATTCATTCATAGTATCTGAACAAAATCATGTGTTGCTTTATGAAATAATCTCTCAATAATCACCCAAGTGAGGTGAATCTATCCTAGAGATTTCAAGTATAAAGTTAAGAAATCAAACTCAGCCAAAAGCACTAATCTCCCAGACCAGCATCACAGAGTCTAGTGTTAATTTATGCTACTTAAACCATCTTTCATTTGTTCTTATCAGATTAGGGCACATATCCCAGAGAGAGTAGCACCTCTAATCTTACAAACTACAAACAAACTATTTGCTCAACTAACTAGGACTTAAAATCCTAGAGCCTCAGACCAACATCATAGGCAGGAGAGTTAAGCTTTTATTCTATCTTGCCAGTATTAATCACAAGTATTGACAAAGCTAATCCCAAAAATAAAAATCCAACCACTTGTGTGCCAGATTACAATGGTATCACAAGGACAAGTTCTTAATGAGCTAAAATCAATCTTTGCTTAGTTCCCATAGAAAAAAGGACAAACCAATACATATCATCTTCCTGAAGCCAAATGCCAGGAATCAATATCATATTCATCTATACATCCACATAAAATTATTACATGTAATGATTATATCCAGTATGTATAATCTCATACAAGCCTACCATTATAATTGCAGTAAGCAACTACTGAGAGAAACTACTGTCAGTATAAGCATTCTGACAGTAGAGTAAGTTCTCAGATCAACAACATAATCCAATCAGGGATTCCATAGAAACACTAGCCTGGGATCATAGTGGATTACCACTGGAATAAATCTGACAAGCCACTAGCATCATCAAAGCCACTACAAATCATGATCCACAGCAAACAATCATTCTTCATACTCAAGTATGATCATCACTAGATCTAAAGCATCTTGGATATGATCAACAGGGGGTTATGAACCCTAATCAGAACAAGAACCCTAATTAGGAGATGAACCCTAATCTTGAACATAATCACTGGGCACGAGAAGCCACTAGACACACACAGAGAGATTCATGGTAGTAGCATGAACAAGAACCATAGAAGCAACTTACCAGAGGTCCTTGTTGATGAATCGAAGAGGAAGCAGATTGGACGACGAACCGCGGCGGCACAGGGAGTACCCAGGGGGCGCTGCAACTTGCACCGGCCATGACGGTGGCCACAGCAGCACACGAGCCTAGCACACCACAGCAGGCAGGACCATGGCGGTGGCGATAACATTTTCCCCTAACTCTAGGGTTCGGGAACGGGGTGAACTTGACCACGGGGAAGCCCCGGAATCAAATCGAGTTGGACTAGACGAACAAGCGGAGTCACAAACCTCGCCCTGCACCATGGCAGCAGCCAGGGGAAGCCTCAACGGCGGCCATCGCCAGCGGCGGCGCTAGAGCCCGCGGGGTCGGGAAGAGGAAATGTGAGAACGAGGAGGAGGCAGAGAGAATGGGCTGGGTGGGCCAAAACCCCTCGGGGTGGTATTTTTACCTTACCCTATTGGGCCACACTGTCCCAATAAGCCCAAAAGGCCAGCCCAAGTTGTTTAAAAAATTGTTTTAATCAATTGGAAAAGACCAAAATTCCCCTGACCTCAATAAAATTCTAGAAAATAAAATAAAAGTCCAAAAATTATAAATAAAATATTTTTGGATTCACAATAATCCACTCTATCCAAATAAAATAAGATATAAAATTGTGGATATTTAAATTTTTATAAGAATGTTGTAATTTATATATTCCTTATGGAATTTTACAAAATTATTGAAATATGATAAAAATAAATAAAAATCACTTTCATTATATATTAATATTATAGTATTTTTGAAAAATACTAAATAAATATTTAATAATAAATTTTAATGTATAATTAATAATTCCTAAAAGAATTATTAAAGCAATAAAAGTCAAATAAAAAGGGAAATGAAATAAAATAATTCAATATATGCAATAAATATAAAAAAATAATATTTATAAATGCTTTATTAAAAGGCACCTTATATAGGGAAAATGCATATAGAATTAAAAAATGCATTACATTACTTGCATAATTATTTTGCTTCTTTAAATATTGTCCTTACCGGGCAATAATGATGTTTTTGTAGAACTAGAAGCTCAAGGTCCAGTGCAAGCATGAGACTTCACTACCTTGCCATCACAAGGCAAGTTCATCACTTGCTCATGTCCTTTGAAGAGTCTTTATCAAAGTATTTGCAAATTGTGTGTTATCATATATGCTATAAAAGAAATAAAATATTATTTTCACAAGTAAAGAAATTTAGATATCATCCTAAGTGGTGATATGATGGAGCAATAGAACTTAGAGTTCTAATTGCAACAATAATGATCAAGTAGGGACTTAATAACCCCTGACATTAGTGATTCTAGCGCCGTATATTACGTGTTAGCCATGAGATTTGGAATGGGACAGAGAAGTCAGCTGTATCTTCTTCCTCTCGCATGAAGCCGAATGTGTAGGTCGTGGATGTTATCCTCGTAGCGTGCATATTAATTGGTAATTCGTAGAGGATATGCAGCATATGGGTGGGAACCCTCATCGTCCCACGATAGTTCTGGCATCTAACGGTTTGTACAAACCATTGCCGTAATTCATTATGTGGGCATGGTGTACACCAAGGAGGCATGCGGGGTCATGAAGGGGGCAGTGATTGGCTTGGACCAACTACTGGGCTCCACATCATGGAATTGTGGACGGGAAAGTACGCCCGGTTGTGCAACAAGGAGTTGATCTCTCATGGGTAAAGTAACACACCTCTGCAGAGTGTAAGAATTGTAACTTGTTACTCCCTGTTCCGGTAAGGAGCTACGAACGCGGCAGGAAAGGAACTCCATGAAAGTTCTGGTCAACCTCTGAAGGCTGATTGTCATAGTTTTTCAGAATAAAATCAATCTTTAAAGAAAGATTTACAAAAACTGCATAGTGCCAAGGATCTATAATCCGAGGTGGTAGTTAGAGCATCAAACTTCCCACCTTGCATATAATGAACTTGTTGGGTAATGTTGTTACTCATTCTTTCCTTTGATCCCTTGCTTAGACTATGAGGATCCTGAAGACGTGCCAATGTATGCAGCCGAATGCCAAGAAGATGTGTTCTATGAGGAACCTGATCTGTCCGGAGGAGTTGAAGGAGTGGATTACGAGATCCGCTATGGTGTCAATGAGAACGAGTCCAATTAAGTATCTAGTTAGTAGTAACTAACGGAGCCGAGCAGCATGAACTCTATAGAATAAGCTGTTGAGCTCAACTCCTAGTCGGAGTTGTTACTTTTAAATTTCCGCTGAACACTTTATATTTTGGTTTGTAAGTTGGATCCTTTGTAAGTCTTGAACTTCCCGTATTGTAATAATAATAATGTGTGTACATTTGTAATATGGACCCGCAATGTTTATGTTGTACCACTCTGAGGGATGTGATATTTACGGAATGGTGTTCTGTAGATGTCATGTCAACGAATATAGTGTACTACACATGCAGTGGTATCTTTGGGTCACATGATTGGTATCAGAGCAAATTTCTTTGACCTTAGGTTGGAAACCTAGTAAAGGGTATTACCTGTAGGAAAGTTAGCAACGATAAATAATTCTCTAAAAGTAATATAATGGGTATTCAAATGAGAATATTCTGTTATATATTTTAGTGCGATAATTCTTTGTTATGATGCAATATATCATTGGATACTAATCAAAAATTATTTTTCTGATATACAGAGATATGGCACCAAAGTTTCCAAAACATACTTTGGTAAGGAAAGAGGAGACTCTTGATGATTATCAAGGATCATTTACAGACCAACTTCAGCAATTTTTAAAGCTCTTTAGTTGTCCAACTAGAATTTCAGTGAACACTATCACTTACCTTGATGGCCGGATGTTATCCAAGTATCGTGTGAGTATCCAACTTCCAGAAAATCTTGGATTATACCACGATCTACCCATAGGAGAAGGTAGGAGTCATTTAGCAGCCTATCATGTTACTGTTGTGGAGGCGATAGCTAATATCCGGGAGCAGAAAACCAAGGAGCTAGAAGGTATCACATTCTCTGTGATACCTCATGATTCTATAGACTCAGAGCCTATACCGGATCATCTTAATTTGGTTAAGAAGCATCCTAAGTTAGCTTCCAAGTTTATGGATAGATACCGTACACTTGTTGCGTCTTTTTATAAGACTCAGCAAGTGTTTGTTGAAGACAAAAATGACATGTTAGAGGATCTAACTAATCCGGAAAGGAGGAAGCAGTTAGCATTCTAGCTAGAGAAAGAAGCAAGTAGTAGTGCAATACCTATCTTTAAGGATATACCTATAGATCCGGAATCTTTTATACCATATCCTTACTCACCAAGACCTGAATCTACACATGATCCTACTGTGGATATGCGGTATGCAGTACCACAGGGCTCAGAGGATGGTTCTGACTCAGAACTTCCTATTGAGAATTCAGATGGTTGGAGAATGGGATCATATAATGGATCTCACGAACACCAGATGTCCACAGATGGTTCTGACAGAAATGTCGGACAATCTAGTTGGATGGGTGCAAGGATGAACCCTAATAATAGTAGTAGAAATACCATGTCAATAGATAACCAGGATGAAGAATAAGATCCTGAGGAGAGAGTGGTTGAATCATCAACATCTTCTCAAAATCCAGGGAATATACATTATCCAGTGTTCAACTATCTTGTCCACGAGAGCACCTGGGGAGCACCAGGATCTGCGTATTCTGTTGACAACTCAATAAATGAAGCTCAGGAGATGCAGGCTGGAGATAATGTTGAATATGTTTCCGAAGACTTTTCAGGTGAGCTGGAGGGAGTCAATGCGTTCAGGTTGAGTAATGACTCAAGTCCTGACACTTCAGATACAGAGTATGTTCCTTCTGGAAGGCCATATGTTCCACAAACTATGCGACGAACAACACGTCATCATGGTTGGACATCAAGCATGTACGATGAACGTAGTTACTATTAGAAGGAGACAACTAGTCAGTAGTATCAAGTACTGTGTATTGTACCCAAGAAATAAATTAGTTTTGTAAGGATACCTATATGGTATATGTTGTAATGACTTTGTATCATTATGTTAAATATGTGAAATGCATATTTGGATTTTCTTTGGATCTTCATTGTGTGACTAGTTTTGTGCGTAAAGTCGAGCTCAGAACACATGTGCATGATGTAATTATGAGTATTTGCTTTATGTTTCAGGACTAGAGGGTCATGGATACGGGTGTAGAAATGGAAACTGAGCAGCAGCGAATGGAGCGTGAGGCCAAGGAAAAGGCCGATGCAGATGCAGCAAACCAAGAAGCATTACCACCACCAATGAGGTCGTTAATGGAGCAGAACTTTATGCAATGCATGCAAATGATGCAAGAGACCCAGAACAAGTTCATGGAAGAGCTGCTGGGGCGAGCAAATCAGAGGGCACCTGAAGGTGGAGGAGTGAGTTTATCTGATTTCCAGAATGCAAGACCGTTACCTTTTGCATCAGCTCCTGAACCAATGGATGCAGAAGACTGGCTAGCAGATACAGAAAGGAAGCTGAAAACTATGGGTTGCAATGATGAGGAAAAATTGAGGTATGCAACTCATCTTCTGACTGGACCTGCAACATCATGGTGGGAAAATCAGTTAGCCATGCAACAGCCAGGAAGGGAGTTTACCTAGGAGGAGTTCAAGCAGAGATTCCATGAATATCATGTTTCGGAAAGTGTCATGGAGTTGAAGCGGAGAGAATTTGAGGAGCTTCAGCAAGGATATACTAGTGTCATGAAGTACATCCGGGAGTTTAGCCAACTGTCTCGTTATGCTGAGGAGGATGTTAATACTGAAGAGAAGCGGAAGAAGCGTTTCTTGCGTGGATTAAATCCGTTTGTGAAGATGCGGCTAAGGTTAGCCAATAAGAAAACTTATCAGCAGTTGTTGGATGCAGCCATTACTTTGGAGGATGACTACAAGAATGTCCAAGAGGATCGGAGGAAGAGAGCCAAGAAGGAAACCAAAAGAATTCAGGCAAGCAAACCTAAACCTAACCTGGAGTTCAAACCTCGGAATAGGAATTATGGCAACAACAACAATAACAATAACAATAACAATAACAAGGGCAGTGGTGGAAATCAATCCAATACGAGAAGGAATGTCATTTGTAACAATTGTGGAATTCCAAGGCATTTCCAGAGGGAGTGCAAAAAGCATGTAGTGATCTGTTATGGTTGTGGCTAGAAGGGGCATATCAAGCCAGATTGTCTGAGCAAACCACCGGGAGGATGGCCTACCAAGGGAGAAGGACAAGCCAGTGGAGGAAATGGACAGCCCAATAAAGGAGGAAATAATGGCAAGAACAACAATGGCAAGAGAAACCGACCTACCGGAATACTGAACTGTGCAACTCTCGAGGAGGTGGATAATTCGGAGCATGCAGTGATAGGTACGCTCAATATCCTTACCAATCCCGGCAAAGTTCTATTTGATACTGGTGTAGCTACTTCATTCATTTCTGAAGAATTTTGTGATAAGTTCGGGATTAGAAGGGCAACGTTAGAAAGTCCTATGACCGTAGTTACGGCAGGAGGGAATGTGATTATATGCCACATAAAACAAGATCAGGTTATCTCGATCTGTGGTTGTACATATTTCGCAGACCTTTATGTGATTCTTTTGAAGGGAATTGCAGTAGGGCTGGGGATGGATTGGATGATGGAACACAGAGCCCAGATAAATTGTGAGGAGAAAACTGTCTCAATCAAAACTCCAAGTGGAGCAAGGATAGTTTACCAAGCAGATAAACACAGTCATATCAGGGTGGATCTACAGTTGAATTCAATGAAAGAAGTTAAATTAGAAGAGATTCCTATAGTTAATGAATTCCAAGATGTTTTTCCAACAGAGTTACCGGGAATGCCACCAGACCGGGAGATAGAGTTCACCATTGACCTAATACCTGGTACAACACCAATAGCTCAAGCACCATATAAAATGGGACCCAAAGAGTTGAAAGAACTCAAGGAGCAAATTGATGAGTTAGCGGGAAAAGGATATATACAGGAAAGTGTATCTCCATGGGGAACACCAGTAATCTTTGTGGATAAAAGAGATGGTGGAAGACGGATGTGTGGTGATTATAGAAATCTGAACAACGTGACTATCAAGAATAAGTATCCTTTACCAAGAATTCAAGATTTGATTGATCAAGTGAAAGGAGCTGGAGTATTTTCAAAGATCGATTTAAGATCTGGATACCATCAAATAAAAATCAAGTCGGAAGATGTTCCAAAAACAGCATTTGTCTCAAGATATGGACACCATGAGTATCTGGTAGTACCATTTGGTTTGACCAATGCACCAGCAATATTCATGAATCTGATGAACAAGATTTTCATGCCATATTTGGACAAGTTTGTCATCGTCTTTATTGATGATATTCTGATATATTCCAAGGATAAGGAAGAGCATGCTGACCATTTGAGGATAGCATTGCAGACTTTAAGAGAATATAAGCTTTATGCTAAGTTCAGTAAGTGTGAGTTCTGGCTAGATGAGGTAGAATTCCTCGGTCATGTGATCAGTAAGGATGGGATTGCTGTGAATCCATCTAAAGTTCAGTCGGTACTAGAGTGGGCTGCACCGACTAATGTGAAGCAAATTTGAGGTTTCTTAGGAATGGTTGGTTATTATCGGAGATTCATTGAAGGTTTCTCCAAAATAGCCGGACCAATGACCAAATTATTAAGGAAGAATACACCATTCAAGTGGGATGAGAAATGTGAAGCAAGTTTCCAAGAGTTGAAGACTAGATTAACCACAACTCCAATCTTAGCAGTTCCTGAAATAGGGAAGGACTTCACAGTATACTGTGATGCGTCTAAAGAAGGTTTGGGTTGTGTGTTAATGCAAGATCAGAAAGTGATTGCTTATGGTTCAAGACAATTGAAACCACATGAAGTCAATTATCCAACTCATGATTTAGAGTTAGCAGTAGTAGTTTTTGCACTGAAAGGATGGAGGCATTTTCTTTATGGAGCCAGATGTGAGTTATACAGTGACCATAAAAGTCTCAAATACTTCTTCACTCAAAATGAATTGAATATGAGATAGAAGCGTTGGTTGGAATTAATCAAGGATTATGATTTAACAATAAATTACACCCCAGGGAAAGCAAATGTTGTAGAAGATGCTTTAAGCAGAAAGAGTGCAGATATTCAGCCTAGCAATAGGGAGCTACCAAAAGAGTTACAAATGGACTTGGAAAGATTAGAACTTCAATTCATCAGAATAGAGGTTCTTGGAGGATTAGCTACTATGCACGTAGTTGCAGAGCAGGACAGTGATCTTAAGCAAGAAATTTTTAGACATCAAGAAGAAGATCCTTTTATTGCTGAGGAAATTCGGAGGATATCTCAAGGGAAAAAAATCAGTTTTTCGCCTTCGAGATTATGGGTCTTTATGGTTCCAAGAACGTCTATGTGTTCCAGATGTGACTGAGATCAGAAATGTCATACTCAAAGAAGCACATGATACACCATATTCTATACATCCAGGGAGTACTAAGATGTATATGGATTTGAAAGAACTATTCTGGTGGAATAACATGAAAAGGGATATTGCTAAATATGTATCTGAATGCCATACTTGTCAAAGGGTGAAATATGAACATCAAAGTCCAGCAGGACCATTACAACCCTTAGAAATTCCTGAATGGAAATGGGAGGAAATAGGTATGGACTTCATCACAGGATTACCTATGACACCAAAAAGGAAGGATATGATATGGGTAATTGTGGACAGACTCACTAAGAGTGCACATTTTATTCCAGTGAATCAAAAGTATAATGCCGAGAAGTTAGTTGAAGTATATGTCAAAGAGATAGTAAGTAAGCATGGAGTACCCAAAAAGATCGTAACTAATAGGGGATCAATGTTTACTTCAGCATTTTGGAAGCAATTGCATGAAGCACTTGGTTCAAAGTTAGATTTTAGCACGGCATATCATCCTGAGACAGGAGGTCAAACTGAAAGAACAAATCAAATACTAGAAGACATGTTAAGAGCTTGGGCACTAGATTTTGGAGGAACATGGGAAGATCACCTACCATTGGCAGAATTTTCTTATAACAATAGCTATCAGAGTAGTCTAAAGGCAGCTCCATATGAGATTCTGTATGGAAGGAAGTGTAGATCACCAATATGTTGGTATGAACCTAGAAGCAGCAAAGAATTTGCGCCAGATTATATCAAGGAAAGACAAGACATTATTGATAAGATCAGGGATAGACTGAAAATAGCCCAGAGTAGGCAGAAAAGTTATGCGGATCAAAGTCGAAGATCATGGCATCCAGAAGTGGGAGATATGGTCTATTTGAAAGTAAGTCCAATGAAAGGAGTAAAAACATTCGGAGTTAAAGGGAAATTGAGTCCAAGATATATCGGACCATTCAAGATACTGAGTCAAAACAAAACTATAGCTTATGCTTTAGAGTTACCATCAAGATTGACTCAAGTGCATAATGTTTTCCATGTGTGACAACTTCGCAAATGTTTGAAAGTTCGAGATGATGCAATAACACATCAAGAGATACAACTACAAGCAGACCTGACTTATATTGAAAAGCCCTGTAAGATTATGGAAGGAAACTAGAAAAGATTAAGGAATAGAGCAATCAAATATTGCAAGGTTCAGTGGGAACATCACCCTGAGAGGGCAGCCACATGGGAGAAGGAAGAGGATTTAAGAAAAGCTTATCCAGAACTATTCAGGTACATCTCCACAAACTTCGGGACAAAGTTTAATTTAAGGAGGGAAGTCTATAACATCCTAGTATTTAGGACCTAACGAAGGGTAGATTTAGGAATATGAATTGTTGCATGCCTTCATTTGTGAAAATGTGGGTAAAATTTTCGCCAAATAAAAAAACCTAAGTGATCAATGTTTCTTTCATACTTTGAGATTAGGATTAGTCTTAAAGGGTGATTGTTATAAACTTTGAGATGATCTTAAGGAGTTATGTGTTTAAAATGAATTTGAATTTTAAACTTGAGTGTTTGAATTATAATTTAAATGATTTAGATATAATATTTGAATCTTAAATTAATTAAGAGATAAGTACTATAACTTAAATCTTATCCAAAAACAATATTGAATATGAAATTCATTTCATATTATTAATACATAAACAAGGTACAAAGAATGTAACCTACTGAAGTCATTCCAAACTTCACAATTTACAAAAGAATAAAGAATAAGAATATTCTTTATTAATAATAATATAATCTTTATTACAATTAAATAAAATAAAGATTACAAGAATAATAAAAGAAAAATTACAAAAGAGTAAGAAAATTACATTTGAATATGTACTAACTATCCTATATCTAAATCTACACTAAATCTTCATCTTTATCTTTGTACCCGCAAGACAAAGACTAAATAGAAACAAAATAAGATTAGTGTTAGTATTATTTCTCTCAGATATGTCAGTGAAATGCACTTGACAAATTCATCATTGAGAAATGTTATAAAGGGGCAAGTTTCACCAATATGAAAGATTTTATCTTTCATAAATTCAAAGCCAGAAGTCAAATGACAGCCAAGAAGGACCAATTCACCAGCCAGGTGAAAGTAATCTGGTAATAGTAAGTTCAAAATTTCTGAACCTATCCACAAGTGCATAGCAGGCACACAAGCCGGACACACACCAGCATGCACATGGTGTGCTGTCGGCCTCACAAGCATAGCCCAATCTCACAAAACCACAGCACAGCCGTGGAGGAGCACATCAGTGCATCTCTCCACTACACAACACACAAGCACAACCAGTGTAGACAGCAAGAACAACGGCCAAACACAACCAACCCAGATCAACCAAACATCACCAGGATGGTGACATAAGGAGGGGGGATGAATCTGGTGGACAGCAAGATCAAGCCTAGGAGCTAGGAGGAGCAGGCTAGCTCAAGAGCAAGCACAGGAGTCCAGCAAAACCAGATCAAGATCATCATCATCAACCTACTACACCATCATCATATTTTGTGGTGAGCCTCATAAAACCATCACATGATTCATTCATAGTATCTGAACAAAATCATGTGTTGCTTTATGAAATAATCTCTCAATAATCACCCAAGTGAGGTGAATCTATCCTAGAGATTTCAAGTATAAAGTTAAGAAATCAAACTCAGCCAAAAGCACTAATCTCTCAGACCAGCATCACAGAGTCTAGTGTTAATTTATGCAACTTAAACCATCTTTCATTTGTTCTTATCACATCAGGGCACATCTCCCAGAGAGAGTAGCACATCTAATCTTACAAACTACAAACAAACTAGCTCAACTAAATAGGACTTAAAATCCTAGAGCCTCAGACCAACATCATAGGCAGGAGAGTTAAGCTTTTATTCTATCTTGCCAGTATTAATCATAAGTATTGACAAAGCTAAGCCCAGAAATAAAAACCCAACCACTTGTGTGCCAGATTACAATGGTATCACAAGGACAAGTTCTTAATGAGCTAAAACTAATCTTTGCTTAGTTCCCATAGAAAAATGGGACAAACCAATACATATCATCTTCCTGAAGCCAAATGCCAGGAATCAATATCATATTCATCTATACATCCACAGAAAATCATTACATGTAATGATTATATCCAGTATGTATAATCTCATACAAGCCTACCATTATAATTGCAGTAAGCAACTACTGAGAGAAACTAATGTCAGTATAAGCATTCTGACAGTAGAGTAAGTTCTTAGATCAACAACATAATCCAATCAGGGATTCCATAGAAACACTAGCATGGGATCATAGTGGATTACCACTGGAATAAATCTGACAAGCCACTAGCATCATCAAAGCCACTATAAATCATGATCCACATCAAACAATCATTCTTCATGCTCAAGTATGATCATCACTAGATCTAAAGCATCTTGGATATGATCAACAGGGGGTTATGAACCATAATCAGAACAAGAACCCTAATTAGGAGATGAAGCCTAATCAGAACATAATCACTGGGCACGAGAAGCCACTAGACACACACACACAGAGAGATTCATGGTAGTAGCATGAACAAGAACCACAGAAGCAACTTACCTGAGGTCCTTACTGACGAATCGAAGAGGAAGCAGATTGGACGATGAACCGCGGCGGCACAGGGAGTACCCAGGGGGCTGTAACATCCCAAAAATATTAAACTATAATCATCAAACTCTAATCACCAAATTTTGGGTTAACAAAAACTTTTCAAATTTAAAATATGAAAGCATTCATATGAGTGTGCATTAAAATTTGGATTTTTTTTGAATTTCCATGATTATGTGTTTCTTTGCTTGTAAAATGATTCTTAGGTGAAATAAACATCATCTAAACAATCCCCAAACTTTTCCCAATGAGAAATAAATCAAAACAAACAAATTAAGTGAATGGTCACTTTGGCCAATTTAACTCCCATGCCTACTTTGGCTATCTCTAACTTTTAGAACTTAACAGAAACATGTATAGATCTTTGCACCCCTTGATAGTACTCATAACAAGGTACCAAGGCCCACTTTGTGATCATGCAAAAATATTTGAATGCATAGTTTAAATGACATTTTAAAATTGAATCTAATTCATATGGGAAGATCCCACTATTTCAAAAACCACTCAAACAAGCTCAATGTTCAAAACCCAAGCATCCACAGTATCACCAGCACATGCCTAACACACTCACCAAAAATCTTTTCAAAATTCAAAACTTAAGTTCATGCGGCCATTTCATCAAACAGGTTGCAGATACAAATCAAACAAAATCAAAACACTATGTTGAGCAGTGTTTTGGGCCTAACTTGTTCCCTCTCTGGACACCACTAGCCTTAGTAGATCATCTAACAACCTTAACTAATCACTAGCATTACTGTAAGCTGTCCATTGTCATCAATGGTGAGCAGGCCGAGAGCACCATTGCCACCCCATAGTCGACAGCAAGCTACGAGCAACAGTAGCCTCGCCAACCTTGTTTGGAAGCAAGCTAGCACCCCACCACCACTCCCTGTCCCAGCCGCGAGCAATGCCAGCCACTGGACAACACACCCCGGCCATGCCAAGCAACTCTGCAAGCATGTAGAGAGCGCGCCCCGTGCGCCACGCTCGACACACGCCCCCAGACCATGCGCCGCCCTCGCCACGTGCACGGATGATCGCCAACACCCCAACAACCCCGCAGACACGCCCGTTCGCCGCCGCGTGGACCACGCGCGCTGTGCGCCATCAAAATTTCCGTCGGACCAGCGTAGAGCACCGCAGCGTTCCGACCGATCAGCACCGCTCCACGCCTCGCCACCACGCCGTTGAGCTTCGCCAGGGAGCACAGCACCGCCCCTTACCGTCGCCCACGCCGATAGCCCTATGTACCGTCGACCACGACGATCTCAGCTTGCGCCCGTCGGTCCCCTCTTGCCACTATAAATAGAGGCATCCCCCGCTCGAATTCTTCACACCATTCTACTCCCCTCTCACCCAGAACCACCACACCTCATTCCCGGAGCAAGGCAAGCAGCACATCGTCGGAATTTCATCGGAGTTCGCCGCTGCTAGAGAAGAAGGAAGCCATCGATTGGAGCCGCCCCAGGAGGAGCTGCCGAAACCAGGAGGATCATCGTCGTCGACTTTGTCATTCGCCCGCATCGCCGACCCTCGCCTGAGCCTCGGTGAGCCTCCCACGACCCCCACTGAGCCGCTAGGGTTCGAGCTCATCGGTGACTTGTTCATCGTCGACGACGACCCTCAGCCATTGATCTTCATTCTAATCCAACGCACCACATCGCCCCGTAACGCTTCGCGTTTAAAGACTCACTGACCAGTAGACCCCCCCCTGTCAGTTGCGCCCCGCGCTGCGGAGTGACACTGGGCTGGCCCATTATCCCTTCCCGCGCAGCCCAATCGTTTGAATTTATCTTTTTCTATTTATATTCAAACTTATTTCTGTACCT
The DNA here is from genome assembly GCA_023614405.1 of Avena insularis. Lineage (NCBI taxonomy): Eukaryota > Viridiplantae > Streptophyta > Magnoliopsida > Poales > Poaceae > Avena > Avena insularis. The sequence goes on from CM042697.1 coordinate 408,160,266, forward strand.
AGTTTCAAAAATCAACCCAGCTCGATTCAATGAACCAAATTGAATGAAACCAATTTTGTTAGCAAGGTATTGAAATGCTTAATCCAAGCCCGTTGGATTCAAATCATTTGGATCTGTAGATCAATCTTGGTAAAAATAACAAGTCGGAAGTTTTTCTGCATTCCAACATTTTTCAAATTTAAACCGTAATAGCTTTTGAGTTGATTCAAACTCTCAAGAATCACATTTGATCATACCTTTCAGAATATATAAAAACATATGGGTTTACTTACAGAAATAATGTCCAAGTAATAAAAGAATGCCACATAGGCATTTCTAGTCACTTATTTTATTTAAAATAAAAAGGTTAAACCTTATTAAATTGTGACACCACTTTAAATCACATTCTCATGTACTGAAATATGTGGTGATGACATGTGTCAACATGATCCCATGTTTGAGTTGGAGAATATTAAATCTTAAGTAGTTTTTCAATGAGTAGAAATTACTTTTCTAAAAATAAAATAAATAAGATAAATGCTTTAATCTTGTAATATTAGTGATGATGCTATATCATCTATAGAATCCTTGTGTGTGATGATAGAAAGTAGTTAAGTATTATTTGGTGATTGTGTACCTCGTATTTATTCATAGACGCTAGTACCGACCAAGGATACGAGGAGGAAGGAGGATACTACGAAGAAGAAGCCGAGGAGAACTTCAACCACTGCTCTGCTCAAGGCAAGCTATTAACCTTGCAAGACTAACACTTGCAATTATGAAAGTTAGATAACCTATGCAATGCACTAAGCATGCTTGGTTAGACACATTTGATGATACCCAGTCCTAGTTTTACTTGCAAGCTTTCTACTTTATTTCTTTATCAAAGCTATTACTTAGAGCTTACTTAAGTGAATTGTAGATTCTAGAAAGATAATTGAAGGTTGCATAAAGAGCATAAAATTTGGCCTAAGCTTGATAATCTTGATGTCATCCTAAGGCATGAGATTGAACTTAGCTAAACTCCACTAGTTTACCACCCCTCATTAGTACTTACCCCCACTTGTAGATGCTAGTGCTAAGCATAAAACTGGATCAACTTTAGATGGGAATACTTGGTGGAAAATGGTTATGAAAACCTTGGAATGATGGATCATTCTATTGAGATGTTTTGACATGTGTTTCCAAACACCAGATGATTTGATGATGAAAATGTTGAGGCATGAGCCTTAGCCCTTTATAAAACTGATGGTTGTCTGGATGCGATACCATTCCAATTTTTACCGTACAACCATAATACCCGAGAATTGGGTAGGGCTTGACTGGAAACTTATATACCTTAGTATGGGTTCCCTCACGGCCAAGGTCTGAGCTGAGGCTACCTTGTGAAGATTGTCCACCTGTGCAGTACCCAAGATGACAGTTGGTCATGGTTGGGAGGCCAAACTCACAGGAGAGGTGCTTATACTAGGGCGTGTAATTGAAAGGTTAGGATTGATTATCCGCATACCGAGTATGGTGAATTCAGGATTTGTTCCTGACGGATGTATCGAATGTTGTGGTGAAAGTGTACAATCTCTGCAGAGTGTCAAACTATTCGAATAGCCGCGTCCGCGGTTATGGACAGTTGGAGTGGCCATACTGTTCCCCTGTCAGATGTTTTCAAAATGACTTATGAAATGGATTGAGATTTTGACTTGACCACAACAGAGTTGTGATATGAAATACAAGTTCCCACTTAGGTGTTATAAAACTTCAACTAGCTTTTCTTGCTTCTAAACTTAGTAGAGGTAAATCTGGCTTTTTGCAAAACAACCCTAGAGATTAGTGTCCTACTACAAAAACCCCCTTCACTTGTTAGTATTAGCTTGCGAGTACTTAAAGAGTACTCATGGCTTTGTCCCTGGCTATTCCCGTGGCCAGACTATGAAGAGGACCGCGGCGGTGGCGACAGCATTTTCCCCTAACCCTAGGGTTCGGGAACGGGGTGAACTTGACCACGGGGAATCCCGAAGTCAAATCGAGTTGGACTAGACGAACAAGCGGAGTCTCAAACCTCGTCCTGCACCACGGCAGCGGCCAGGGGAAGCCTCAACGACGGCCATCGCCAGCGGCGGCGCCAGAGCCTGCGGGGTCGGGGAAGAGGAAAGGTGAGAACGAGGAGGAGGCAGAGAGAATGGGCTGGGTGGGCCAAAACCCCTCGGAGTGGTATTTTGACCTTACCCTATTGGGCCACACTGGCCCAATAAGCCCAAAGGGCTAGCCCAAGTTGTTTAAAAAACTATTTTAATCAATTGGAAAAGACCAAAATGCCCCTGATCTCAATAAAATTCTAGAAAATAAATAAAAGTCCAAAAATTATAAATAAAATATTTTTGGATTCACCATGATCCACTCTATCCAAATAAAATAAGATATAAAATTTTGGACATTTAAATTTTTATAAGAATTTTGTAATTTATATATTCCTTATGGAATTTTACAAAATTATTGAAAGATGATAAAAATAAATAAAAATCACTTTCATTATATATTAATATTATAGTATTTTTAAAAAATACTAAATAAATATTTAATAATAAATTTTAATGTATAATTAATAACTCCTAAAAGAATTATTAAAGCAATAAAAGTCAAATAAAAAGGGAAATAAAATAAAATAATTCAATATATGCAATAAATATAAAAAAATAATATTTATAAATGCTCTATTAAAAGGCACCTTATATAGGGAAAATGCATATAGAATTAAAAATGCATTACATTACTTGCATAATCATTTTGCTTCTTTAAATATTGTCCTTACCGGGCAATAAGGATGTTTTTGTAGAACTAGAAGCTCAAGGTCTAGTGCAAGCATCAGACTTCACTACCTTGCCATCACAAGGCAAGATCATCACTTGCTCATGTCCTTTAAAGAGTCTTTATCAAAGTATTTGCAAATTGTGTGTTATCATATATGCTATAAAAGAAAGAAAATATTATTTTCACAAGTAAAGAAATTTAGATATCATCCTAAGTGGTGATATGATGGAGCAATAGAACTTAGAGTTCTAATTGCAATAATAATGATCAAGTAGGGACTTAATAACCCCTGACATCAGTGATTCTAGCGTCGTTACGCGTTAGCCATGAGATTTGGAATGGGACAGAGAAGTCAGCTGTATCTTCTTCCTCTCGCATGAAGCCGGATGTGCAGGTGGTTGGAATTATGCCCTAGAGGCAATAATAAAGATGTTATTATTATAATTCTTGTTCATGATAAAGTTTATATTCCATGCTAGAATTGTATTAAGCGGAAACATTAATACTTGTGTGGTTTGTGAACGACACCGTGTCCCTAGTACGCCTCTATGGACTAGCTCATTGATCAATGATGGTTAAGGTTTCCTAACCATAGACATGAGTTGTCAATTGATAATGAGATCATATCATTGGGAGAATGATGTGGTGGACAGACCCAAACTAAGCGAAGCAATTAGATCGTGTCCTTGTGTTCATCTTTGCGAAGCTTTTCCTATGTCAAATATTGTATTCCTTAGACCATGAGATAATACAACTCCCTGGTATCGGAAGAAAGCTTTGAGGTCATCAAACATCATCCTATGAGAGGGTGATCATAAAGGTGTCTCTCAGGTGATCGGAAAGTATCTGTTGGGTTGTATGTATCGAGATGGGATTTGTCCCTCCCAAGTCGGAGGGATATACTTCGGGCCCACTCGGTAATCGATATCAACACCGCTTGCAAGCATGTGGTTAAGGAGTTAATCACAAGGTGATATCGGATTACGGAACGAGTAAAGTACTTGCTGTGAACGAGATTGAACTAGGTATGACGATACCGACGATTGAATCTCGAGCAAGTAAAATATCGCGAGACGAAGGGAATATATATATGGGATTGATTGAATCCTGGCATCGTGGTTCATCCGATATGATCATCGATGAATGTGTGGGAGTCAATATGGGTGCCTGACCCGCTATTGATTATTGATAGAAGATCATGTGCATATTCTCGAACCCGCAGGGTCACACACTTAACGTGTCTCGATGCTAGGATAGATTGGATACTTGGTTTATGAATTTTTGTTCGGAGTCTCGGATGGGATCCGGGATATCACGAGAGGTTCCGGAATGGTCCGGAGAATAAGATTCATATAAGGCAGTGTAGTTTTTGGAGTTCGGAATTGTTCCGGATTAATCGGTATTGTACCGGAAGCTTCTAGAACCTTCCGGAAGGGGGCCAACGTGGTCCCACCTTCCGGGAGGGGGCATGGGCCTATGAGGGAGTGTCCTGGCCGCATTGGGCCAGGGACACAAGGCCCCATAGGGCCCAGCCGATTCTAGATAGATTTAAACTCGTTTAAATCTAGGGATAGAATTTCTAGATAAGGGGATAGTTTAAATCGTTTAAACTAGAGATAGGCTTGGAGGAGGGGCTAGGGCTGGCCGCCGCCACCCCCTCTATATATAGAGGGCTGGTGCGCCCCCTCCCCCCAACCTACACCTCCCTCCAAACCCTAGTTGCCCTGCTGCCCTTCCACTCTCCCTCCCGACTGTTTGTAGGCGAAGCCCTGCTGCAGAAATTCTCCACCATATACACCACGCCGTCGTGTTGTAGATCCAATACATCTCTCCACCATACTTGCTGGTCCGAGGAAGGAGGAGACGTCGAGGTGCTGCACGTGTGCATCTCACGGAGGCACCGCCACTTGTGGTGCTAGATCGGATCGGATCGCGAGGAGGAGAAGCGAGTACGACTACATCACCCACGTTCCGAGCGTTCTGTGCGAATCTTCAAGGGTATGAAGATCTAATCCAATCTCTCTCGTTGTTTGCATCTCCTAGATTAGATCTTGGCTTTCCCTCAGTTCACTTCCGTAGAAAATTTTGATTTACTATGCTGCGAAACCCTTCAGTGGTATCAGAGCTAGATCTATGCGTAGATGTGATTCACGAGTAGAACGCAACATGGTTGTTGCGGGCGTTGATGTTTTCTGTTGCAAGCCTCTTGTTTGTGTTCTTATTATGACGCGGCATAGTGAGATTGAAGCGGTCTAGGCCAACCTTACGCAACGTCGTTCGCGAGACCGGCTCCGCACTTGACGTGTGGCTTGTTCCACACATGCGGCTGGTGGATGTCAGTTTCTCTCACTATAGTGATCATGGGATTAACACCGGAGTTTGGCAACCATAATATCACCGTTGTGGCTTTCCTTAGGTAAGAATCGTTCTTAGCATCTACTCCCATAAGCCACGTAAAACATGCAACAACAAAGTAGAGGCGTCTAACTTGTTTTTGCAGGGAGTGTTTTCTGTGATATGGTATGGCCCAAGATGTGATGTGTATGATGTATGCGATGATCATGTTTTGTAATGTTTCACGACTTGCATGTCGATGAGTACACAACCGGAAGGAGCCATATGGTTGTCTTTATAATTGTGTATGACCTGCGAGTCAACTTCTTATACGCCATGTAATAGCTTTACTTTATCGCTAAGTACTTAACAATAGTTGTAGTTGCTATTCGTGGTGGAGGCAATCATGGTGGAGTGATGGAGATCATGCCGGAACGCACAAGATGGAGATCATTGCGCGAAGATTGGCTATACCATGTCACATAAAGTTATATGCATGTGATGTTTATCCTTTTATGTATCTTATTATGCTTAGATCGCGATGGTAGCATTATAAGATGATTCCTCACTTAAAGATCAAGATAAAAACTGTGTTCTCCCCAAGTATGCACCATTGTGAAAGTTCGTCGTGTCCAAGCATTACGTGATGATCGGGTGCTATAGACTCTACGCTCACATACAACGGGTGCAAGCCAGTTTTGCACACGCGGAAATACTTGGGTCTATCTTGACGAGCCTAGCATGTACAGACATGGCCTCGGAACACAAGAACCGAAAGGTTAAGCATGAGTCATATGAATGATATGATCGACACTTCGTTGTCCACCATTGAAACCACATCTCTTCTCGTGAAGATCGGATTAGGTGTGGTGAATTTGGATCGTGTTCACTAAACAACTTGATGGATGTTGAATTTAGTGGGAGTTCATCTAATAATTTGATTAAGTTGAACTATTTATCATGAACATAGTCTAAACTGTACTTGCAAATACTTTTGATCACATGGCCAAGTCCAACTTCAACTTCAATGTTTTTGCTGAGAAAGAAAAGCTTAAGAACAATGGGTCTAACTTTACCAACTGGTTCCGCAATCTGAGAATCATTCTGTCTGGCGGACAAAAGGACTATGTCCTTGAGAAAGCGTTAGGTAACCCCCTACAAGCTACGGCTTATGAGAAAGTTGTCTATCGATCACGCATAAAGATGATTATGGTGTGATTAAGAGCACCATGTTGTTTGCTATGAAACCGAACTTCAAAATTGTTTTGAAAACTATCCGGGCCCTTTGAGATTCTCGAGGAGCTGAAAACCATGTTTCAGACTCGGGCCCGCTTCGAGAGATATGAGATCTCGAGAAGTTCTTTAGCAAGATGGAGGAAGGGAGTTCCGTTAGTGAGCACGCCATTAAGATGTCGGGCTACACTCGGCTTTGAGCAAGCTGGATGCAAGATTCGGAGGAGCTCAAGATTGACAGGTTCGCAATCACTCCTCCCAGCTACAAAAGTTTTGTAGTGACTCATAATCAGATTGGTTCCTTGATCGATCATCGAGCTCTTCGCAAAGCTGAAGGCTGCGGAGGTGGACATCAAGAAGGATAATCGTGTGTTGATGGTCAACAAGCCCTCCTTTAAGAAAGGTAAAGGTGCAAAGAAGCCCTTCAAGAAGGGCGGCGGCAAGCGCAATGCCCCTGCTGAGAAGAAGCTCAGGTCTGGTCCCAAGCCGGACACTGAGTGCTTCTATTGCAAGGACAAGGGTCACTGGAAGTGCAACTGTCCGAAGTACTTAGCGGACAAGAAGGCTGGCACCATCAAAGGTATATTTGATATACATGTTATTGATGTTTTCCTTACTAGCCCTCGTTGTAGTGCCTGGGTATTTGATACTGGTTCGGTTGCTAATATTTGTAACTCGAAACAGGAGCTACGGAATAGGCTGACTTGCGAGGGATGAGGTGACGATCTTGGCGTTGGCAACGGATCAAGAGTTGATGTGATGGCCGTCGGCACGCTCTCCTTAGTTTTACCTTCGGGATTAGTTTTAAACCTTAATAAATGTTATTATGTGCCTGCGTTGAGCATGAACATTATTTCTGGATCGTGTTTATTGCAAGACGGTTATTCATTTAAATCGAAGAATAATGGTTGTTCTATTTATATGAGTAACATCTTTTATGGTCATGCACCTCTTGTGAATGGTTTATTTCTTCTAAATCTCGAAAGGGATGAAACACACATCCATAACATTGAGGCTAAGAGATGCAAAGTAGATAGTGATAATACTACTTATTTGTGGCACTGTCGTCTAGGTCATATTGGTGTAAAGCGCATGAAGAAACTCCATTCTGATGGACTTTTGGAGTCTCTTGATTTTGAATCATTTGACACATGTGAACCATGCCTCATGGGCAAGATGACCAAAACCCCGTTCTCCGGTATGATGGAGCGAGCAACAGACTTGTTGGAAATCATACATACCGATGTATGCGGACCGATGAGTGTTTCGACGCGCGGTGGATATCGCTATTTTCTCACTTTTACCGATGACTTAAGTAGATATGGGTATATCTATTTAATGAAACATAAATCTGAAACGTTTGAAAAGTTCAAAGAATTTCAGAATGAAGTGGAGAACCATCGTAACAGAAAGATTAAGTTTCTACGATCCGATCGTGGGGGCGAATATTTGAGTTATGATTTTCTCACGCATCTCAAAGCAAGTGGAATCATTTCACAACTCACGCCACCCGGAACACCACAGCGCAATGGTGTGTCTGAGCATGAATCGAACCCTATTAGATATGGTCCGATCGATGATGTCTCTTCTTGATTTGCGTTATCATTTTGGGGTTATGCATTAGAAACCGCTGCATTCACTTTAAATAGGGCTCCATCTAAATCCGTTGAGACGACACCGTATGAACTGTGGTTTGGTGCTAAACCTAAGTTGTCGTTTCTTAAAGTTTGGGGATGCGAAGCTTACGTCAAGAAGTTGATGCCGGACAAGCTCGAACCCAAAGCGGAGAAATGCGTCTTCATAGGATACCCTAAGGAAACTATTGGGTATACCTTCTATCACAGAACCGAAGGCAAAGTGTTTGTCGTAAAGAACGGTTCCTTTCTTGAGAAGGAGTTTCTCTCGAAAGAAGTGAGTGGGAGGAAAGTAGAGCTAGACGAGGTTATTGAACCTTCTCTTGAATTGGAGAGTAGCGCAGCACCTGAAATTGTTCCAGTGCCGCCTGCACCAACAATAGAGGAAGCTAATGACAAGGATCATAAAGCTTCGGACGATGCTGCTACTGAACGTCGCAGGTCGACAAGGTCGCGTGCCCCTCCTGAATGGTACGGCAACCCTGTCTTGACTGTCTTGTTAGTAGAAGACAGTGAACCTACGAACTATGAGGAAGCGATGATGAGCCAGACTCTGAGAAATGGCTAGAAGCCATGAAATCCGAATTGGGATCCATGAGCGAAAACCAAGTATGGACTTTGGTGGACCCTCCTAGCGACCGAAAGGCCGTTGAGTGCAAATGGATCTTCAAGAAGAAAACGGACGTGGATGGTAATGTTACCGTCTATAAAGCACGGCTTGTTGCGAAAGGTTTTCGACAAGTTCAAGGTGTTGACTACGATGAGACTTTCTCTCCCGTAGCGATGTTTAAGTCCATTCGGATTTTATTAGCAATTGCTGCGTTTCATGATTATGAAATATGGCAGATGGATGTCAAGACTGCGTTCCTCAATGGCAACATTGATGAAGAGTTGTATATGATGCAACCCGAAGGTTTTGTCGATCCTAAGGATGCTGATAAAGTATGCAAACTTCAGCGTTCCATTTATGGACTAAAGCAAGCATCTCGGAGTTGGAACCTTCGTTTTGATCAAGTGATCAAGAGCTTTGGATTTGTTCCAAATTGCTACGAAGCTTGCATCTACAAGAAAGTGAGTGGGAGCTCGGTGACGTTTCTGGTACTATATGTAGATGACATATTGATTATTGGAAATGATATCAACATGCTTAACGATGTGAAGAGTTATTTGAACAAGTGTTTTTCAATGAAAGACCTAGGTGAAGCTGCTTATATATTGGGCATCAAAATCTATAGAGATAGACAAAAGGCTGATAGCTTTAAGCCGAGTACATACCTAGACAAAGTTATGAAAAGGTTCAGAATGGATAAGGCATTGAAAGGTTCGTGCCTATGTTGTCGAGTAAGATATTGAGCAAGGCTCGGTGTCCATACTGTAAATGATAGGGAAGCTATGAGCAAAGTGCCTTATGCCTCGGCCATAGGTTCCATCATGTATGCCATGTTGTGTACTAGACCGGATGTGTCCAATGCTCTTAGTTTGACGAGCAGATATCAAAGTGATCCAGGAGTGGAACACTGGACAGCCGTGAAGAACATCCTAAGGTACCTAAATAGGACTAAAGAAATGTTCTTAGTCTATGGGGTGATGAACAGCTCGTCGTAAAAGGTTACGTCGATGCTAGTTTCGACACCGACAAGGATGATTCTAAATCTCAGACAAGATACGTGTATATTTTGAATGGAGGAGCTGTGAGCTGGAGAAGCTGCAAGCAAAGCGTGATCGCGGGATCTACAGTAGAAGCGGAATACATGGCTGCTGCAGAAGCGTCAAGTGAAGGAGTTTGGATCAGAAACTTCACCACTGAGCTTGGTGTGGTTCCAAGTGCATTGGACCCCTTGGAGATCTTGTGACAACACCGGCGCCATAGCACTCGCTAAGGAACCAAGATATCATCCAAAGACCAAGCATATCAACATAAGTTTCATATAATCCGAGATTATATAGCAGATGGAGATCTGAAGATCAGCAAAGTACATACAGATCTGAATGTCGCAGATCCATTGACTAAACCTCTTCCACGTGTAAAACATGATCAGCACCTCAGTGCCATGGGTGTGAGATTGTTGCCAAATGTAAACTAGATTATTGACTCTAGTGCAAGTGGGAGACTGTTGGAATTATGCCCTAGAGACAATAATAAAGATGTTATTATTATAATTCTTGTTCATGATAAAGTTTATATTCCATGCTAGAATTGTATTAAGCGGAAACATTAATACTTGTGTGGTTTGTGAACGACACCATGTCCCTAGTACGCCTCTATGGACTAGCTCATTGATCAATGATGGTTAAGGTTTCCTAACCATAGACATGAGTTGTCAATTGATAATGAGATCATATCTTTGGGAGAATGATGTGGCGGACAGACCCAAACTAAGCGAAGCAATTAGATCGTGTCCTTGTGTTCATCTTTGCGAAGCTTTTCCTATGTCAAATATTGTATTCCTTAGACCATAAGATAATACAACTCCCTGGTATCGGAAGAAAGCTTTGAGGTCATCAAACGTCATCCTATGAGAGGGTGATCATAAAGGTGTCTCTCAGGTGATCGGAAAGTATCTGTTGGGTTGTATGTATCGAGATGGGATTTGTCCCTCCCAAGTCGGAGAGATATACTTCGGGCCCACTCGTGTCGATATCAACACCGCTTGCAAGCATGTGGTTAAGGAGTTAATCACAAGGTGATATCGGATTACGGAACGAGTAAAGTACTTGCTGTGAACGAGATTGAACTAGGTATGACGATACCGACGATCGAATCTCGAGCAAGTAAAATATCGCGAGACGAAGGGAATATATATGGGATTGATTGAATCCTGGCATCGTGGTTCATCCGATATGATCATCGATGAATGTGTGGGAGTCAATATGGGTGCCCAGACCCCGCTGTTGATTATTGATAGAAGATCATGTCTGCATATTCTCGAACCCGCAGGTCACACATAACGTGTCTCGACGCTAGGATAGATTGGATACTTGGTTTATGAATTTTTGTTGAGTCTCGGATGGGATCCGGGATATCACGAGAGGTTCGGAATGGTCCGAGAATAAGATTCATATAAGGCAATGCAGTTTTGGAGTTCGGAATTGTTAGGATTAATCGGTATTGTGCTGGAAGCTTCTAGAACCTTCCGGAAGGGGGCCAACGTGGTCCCACCTTCCGGGAGGGGGCATGGGCCTATGAGGGAGTGTCCTGGCCGCATTGGGCCAGGGGCACAAGGCCCCATAGGGCCCAGCCGATTCTAGATAGATTTAAACTCGTTTAAATCTAGGGATAGAATTTCTAGATAAGGGGATAGTTTAAATCGTTTAAACTAGAGATAGGCTTGGAGGAGGGGCTAGGGCTGGCCGCCTCCACACCCTCTATATATAGAGGGCTGGTGCGCCCCCTCCCCCCAACCTACACCTCCCTCCAAACCCTAGTTGCCCTGCTGCCCTTCCACTCTCCCTCCCGACTGTTTGTAGGCGAAGCCCTGCTGCAGAAATTCTCCACCATATACACCACGCCGTCGTGTTGTAGATCCAATCCATCTCTCCACCATACTTGCTGGTCCGAGGAAGGAGGAGACGTCGAGGTGCTGCACGTGTGCATCTCACGGAGGCACCGCCACTTGTGGTGCTAGATCGGATCGGATCGCGAGGAGGAGAAGCGAGTACGACTACATCACCCACGTTAAATGAGCGTTCCGCTGTCTTGAATCTTCAAGGGTATGAAGATCTAATCCAATCTCTCTCGTTGTTTGCATCTCCTAGATTAGATCTTGGCTTTCCCTCAGTTCGCTTCCGTAGAAAATTTTGATTTACTATGCTGCGAAACCCTTCACAGGTCGTGGCTGTTATCCTCGTAGCATGCATATTAATTGGTAATTCGTAGAGAATATGCAGCATATGGGTGAGAACCCTCATCATCCCATGATAGTTCTGGCATCTAACGGTTTGTACAAACCATTGCCGTAATTCATTATGTGGGCATGGTGTACCCAAGGAGGCATGCGGGGTCACAAAGGGGGCAGTGATTGGCTTGGACCAAATACTGGGCCCCACATCATGGAATTGTGGACGGGAAAGTACGCCCGGTTGTGCAACAAGGAGTTGATCTCTCATGGGTAAAGTAACGCACCTCTGCAGAGTGTAAGAACTGTAACTTGTTACTCCCTGTTTCGGGAAGGAGCTACGAACGCGGCAGGAAAGGAACTCCATGAAAGTTCTGGTCAACCTGTGAAGGCTGATTGTCATAGTTTTTTGGAATAAAATCAATCTTTGAAGAAAGATTTACAAAAACTGCATAGTGCCAAGGATCTATAACCCGAGGTGGTAGTTAGAGCATCAAATTTCCCACGTTGCATATAATGAACTTGTTGGGTAACGATGTTACTCATTCTTTCCTTTGATCCCTTGCTTAGACTCTGAGGATCCCGAAGACGTGTCAATGTATGCAGCCGAATGCCAAGAAGATGTGTTCTACGAGGAACCTGATCTGTCCGAAGGAGTTGAAGGAGTAGATTACGAGATCCGCTACGGTGTCGATGAGAACGAGTCCAATTAAGTATCTAGTTAGTAGTAACTAACGGAGCCGAGCAGCATGAACTCTATAGAATAAGCTGTTGAGCTCAACTCCTAGTTGGAGTTGTTACTTTTAAATTTCCGCTGAACACTTTATATTTTGGTTTGTAAGTTGGATCTTTTGGAAGTCTTGAACTTCCGGTATTGTAATAATAATAATGTGTATACATTTGTAATATGGACCCGCAATGTTTCTGTTGTACCACTCTGAGGGATGTGATATTTACGGAACGATGTCCTGTAGATGTCATGTCAACGACTATAGTGTACTACACATGCAGTGGTATGCTGGGTCACCGCAGTGAGTGAGTATTACTCCCTCTGTTTTAAAATATAAGATGTTTTAGCTTTGTGATGTTATTGAATCTAAACTCTTTTTAGTACTCTCCGGCCCATATTAATTGACTTTGATTTGTCTAGATTTATATGAATCTAGACACCATTTAGTATATAGGTTCATCCAAATTTTAACAAATTAAAATCAATTAATATGAATCGGACGGAATATATAGATTCAAAATATAAAATATTTTAGCTAAATGAATCTAGTCTACTTTTATATAGGTATTTTAGTTTCCTTTTATATACATTAAAAGGAGTCTAGATTCATTAGATTTATAAAGCTAAAACATCTTATATTTCGAAACGGAAGGAGTACTTCGGAAGCAATGGCTCACGAAGTCTTGCATTAGATTAGACATACATGCATGATTGCCCGTTCCTTGGATTGCTCCAACGACGCTTCTTTTCTTGAAACTATTCTGCTAAATCATTTGGATTTTAACTTCTGTATGTATGGATGCGTGACGTTATTGTTGTGAGATGCGTGTCCTTTTTGTTTGTTTTCGAGACAACAATGTTACCTGTCATGTCATCTCTACTGAATTTGCCATACGACTTTTATACTATCTTTTATGATGCTGAAACTTGTATGATATCCATGTTAATCTTGCAACGTTAAATTGCACTTCTTGTGTAAATGTACAAGTGCACATTCAAATATAAACTGTGATATCCATAAACAAGGTCTCTCGTAGAAGTTTGCAAGAAATACAGTGAAGTACAAGTCTCCCCTGTTCAGTTCACACAAAACAATAATGCCTTGGATTTTCTCCAATCCATGCAATAGTTCCTAGAATGTTACATATATAGGAGACTAGGAGTATGGTGGAGAGTACAGACTAAATAACCTAGTATAGTCATTAGCAGATTCTACTTTGGAAGGGCATTGCAACATGGTATTGCCTTCCCAACTTGATCTGGCTTCTCAAAACAACACATTGTCGTTAAATAGCCTGAATCCCGCACAGTTCGTCGCGGTACTTCTCCGTGTTGGCGTAAGCTTCTGCTTCAGCGTCTCGAAGGCCAGAAGCGCCAGCATGCTACCTCTTCCAGCGGGCTTCGACCTCCAGTCCCCTTCATTGGGCAGCACGACGGCGAGCTGCTTCGCGATGTCGACCAGCGAGCCCACGCACTTCTTGTCGTGCTCCTTCGCCAGCCTCTTCACGTCGTACACGGACGGCGACCCGAAAAGCTGCGCACCATGCCCATGAAGGTGTCGGCGTCGGCCGGCGTCTCGCCGAACATCATGCTCACGAAGTAGGCGACGTGGTAAGCGCCGGTGAACGTCGCCCACGATGCCCGGGCTCTGAACAGGCCGGAGTCCCGGAGCAGCCAGCGGAGCCTGAACCCGTCAATGCCGGCCCAGCGGAGCCGGATGAAGTCGACGCCGCAGCCTGCGAGGTAGGAGATGGACTTGGTGTCTCTCGCTTCGTGCGGAGAGGCGATGTCGAACCCGCACAGGTTGAACTCCCACGCGAAGCGCCGGCCGTCGTTGGTGCGGATGGCGATGCCCACCTGAAGCGGCCTGAGCATAGCGACGTTGGCCCGGATGATCTGGTACCGCTCCTCGGCTGTGAGCTTGTAGTGGTTCCGGCCGTCGCCACGGACCACGCAGCCCGGGTACTGGACATTTAGCGCGACGTGCGTGGCGCGCGGCGCCACTTGGTGGAAGACGGCCGACTCGGCGGCGAAGTTGTACGCCCACACCGAACGGACGGCGCCGTCCATGCTGCTCAGGTCGATGGCGATGGGAGTTTGCAGAATTTCCTTACGCAGCGGAGGCACGGAGGAATCCATAGAGCTGCTGAGACATATATATAGGCGTGCACTGGTATAGACTTTTCCAACTCGGATTCGGCCTGTTCCTTTTCTACCTCTCCAATCCCGATTTGGTCAGGAGCCGTGAATTGAAGGAGGGGAACGTGTTCGTCCCGGCCGTTATCCAAGCACCTGGAGGTCGAGTTCGTGAGGTACGCGTATTGGGATCGAACGATGCCAGCCTGCCAAGGAACTTGTTTCTCAAGTTTGAATCAGGTAAAAACGAGATTCCAACGGTAGACGATGCTCAGCGTCCCCCGGACGATAAAAAGATTCCATCGTCCTGCTCCATTGCTTGACACGTGTCCACCTTTTCCTCCACAAATCCCTCTTTTGCTACAAAACAGCCCTTTTTGCTACATATGTTTCCGCTTTTGCTTCCGAAACAAAAAAAAGGTTCGTTTCAGAAATAGAACGTCTCGCCGGACACCTCACCGGAGACCTCGCCGGAGACCATGTAGCAAAAAAATTGTGCTAATGCAGCAAAACCGACTTCGCCGGAGACATCGTCAGAAAAAACTCGCCGGTGACTCTCGCCGAAGACCTTGTAGCAAAAGGTTGACACTGTCGTAGCAAAACCATAAGACAATTGTAGCAACAAATTTCTTCTAATGTAGCAAAAATCCTACTTCGCCGAAGACATGGCCGGAGAATTTAGCCGGAAAACCTCGTCGGAGAACTTGTAGCAAAAAATTTATGGTATTGTAGCAAAACAAAAAAACAGAGATAGCAAAAAAAAATATATCAATATAGCAAAATCAAAAGCTAGGGTTGGTCGTCGCATGGAGCAGCGCCGCCCTCAGCAGGGAGCAACTCTAGCCGCCGCTTGTAGCATTGTCGCCCACCACATGGAGCAAGGCCGCTCTCTGCAAGAAGCAAAAGGTCGCCGCTGTTAGGGAGCAACACCGCTCGCCATAGGGAGCAAACCCGGCTGCCGCAGGGAGCACCCCCGCCGTTCCCGTCGCAGTAGACACCGCCATGGCCCTCGCAACACGGCAGCAGGCGCCTCCTACCCATGGCAAGAACACGCCGTCGTCGCGGGCGAGAGTGGCGCTGCAGACGGGCCGCGTCCGGAGCTCCGCGAGGAGGGTCGAGCAGGGCGACGAGGCGCGACGGCATCTATTGGAGGGAGCAAGGTCTGCGGCGAGGAAAGGGATGAGGGCGAGTGGCCGGCGGCGGCGGTCGCGGGCAAGGGTGCTGCTGCAGAGTGGCCGGCGGCAGTGGTCACGGGCGAGGGTGGCGCGAGCGCCATGGCCTACACCTCTGCAGAACCTCGTCCGGGTTGGGTCGCTCGTGGCCGGAGCTACATCGGCCATGGCCATGCGCGGTTGGTGGTGGCGCGTGTACGGCTGGAACCTGGGGAACACGAAGGCAAGGACAGCGTGCGGTCGAGTTAGTCCGGAAAAGAGTCAAAGAGATAAGGTTGGAAGACTCAACGTGGCGAACCCCACACTCGGGAGGTGGAGCTGAGAAAAAGCAGCGGGCGCATGTTGACCCGGACGATGGTTGCATGGTATCCTCCAGGGAATCACAATCATTTTCCAAAAAAAATCAAGAAATAACACAAAAAACTACACAGACTGCAGAGCACGCGCGGAAACATCCACGGCCGGCACGTCGGAGGCATCAACCAGAGACCGGCACACCGGGCATGTCCTGTGAGACCGCAGCCACTCGTCGATGCACCGGTCATGAAAGAGATGCGTGCACGCCGGCAGCTGCTTCACCACCTCCTTCGGCCTAATCTCGGCGAGGCACACGGCGCATTCGTCGACGTCGCCGCCGCCGCCGCTCCTCATCTTCTCGTACTTGTACACCGGCAGGCCGGCGATCGCTACCCTGCCTAGCCCGACGGCCGGCTCCCGCGGAAGCGCGGCCATGGACTGATCGCTCCCTGGGTCCTGCTCAAGCTGCAGGCGGCGTAACCTGGCGCGACCGGGCGCGCGCTCGCACAGCCCGGCGATGAAGAGAAAGACGAGCAGGACGGCGGCGATGCGGACGTTGATTGTCCATGGGACGCCGGCGAGTTACAGTATGGCGCAGGTTAGGAACACCGGAGCAGCGACGATGAACACGAGCTTAAGCGCCATGCCGGCCGGCGACCGGGTCACGACGGGCCCGATATGCTTTTCTAGGTGCGATCTGTAGTGTTTTTGTAAGGCTAGCGCATGGCTTTGTCTATGGGCTTCCTAGAATCCTAGCTAGTTAGTCCAAATGTGCCGGCGTGCGTGAGTGCGTTGTGTGACTGCAAGGGCTCGTCGATGGCGACAAGGTGGCTGGCCATCTTGGAATTTACGAGATCAGATTTTGGACCATGCATAATTGCCGTACCACGAACCATTTGCATTATCCACCCTTTCACTGTGTGTTTAAAATTTGGATTCAATATTGGTCAGGACAGAAGCAGTTTGCAGCGTGCTGAACTCCTTTTCAATGATAATAATGCCTCCTCCGACACATATTAGTTGACTCAAATTTGTCTAAATACGAATTCGTCTAGCATCAAATCTTGACCAGATACATTCTTTTCTTTTAAAGAGTATATATTAATATAGCAAAGATACCAATTACCCAGCCTCTGCAACAATGCATGTCCTAGCGGCCTTACAGATGCACACAACTCAGAAAAAAGAAGAAGAAATAAAAAAAGTCTCACTATAGAGAACGGTTCCTCAAAGCAACGACCATAGCTAACACCACTAGAACAATACCAGTAACTCAACCACTCTAATAGCAACGCCTTCAAAAAGGAAACAGTGCACAAGCTTCATCATCGCCCGATCAAAGTTCATAGGTTTTCACTCTAAAGAACGTCCTCGTTCGCAAAACAATGTCTTCAACAAGGCCATTGTCAGGCACAACTAATTAATGCCAGATCTTGAAGTTTCACCCTGTAAAGTAAGACTGTGAACTCCCCATGTGTTGTTACCCCCACAAACAGTTGTTGCTGTTAGTCATAGATCATGCAGCCAGTTTCTCGTCACCACAAAGACTCAAACCACCATCGCATGCAACCATCATGTTTCTGCTTTCTTGACATTCTCTGTCTCTGACCTCACCATGGATCGTCGAAGACATGACACATGATGGTAATAGATAGCAGAGCTTCAAAACGCTCTCACTGAAAAAACGGCTAGAAAAACATGGATACACATGATCGAATATCTTCTGATCCAACAATCTCCATGCATAGTCGCCCATGGGAGTTCGCCAGCGAAGCCTTCCGAAACATGCCGGTCCAGATCATATCAACGAGGGCAAGAAACAAGCAGATTTTTGTCTTGGCTCTGAAGAAACCCTAATACCGCCCGCCTTTATTTGCAAGACTCGCAGCCTCCACACCGCTAGTCATCATCTAGCAGGAGAGGGGAACATTGGAGAGGCCGACAAGGACTTGGCTGCAGAATCACCGGCGTGACCGGGGTCACCGCTAGAACCCGCGACCGAAGCCCCCGCTAGACCTATCGACCCAGATCAAAACATATCTTGGTCACCTAGGCCCAAATAGCGTCGCCGCCTCCTTGTCAGACCGGCTACCCGGCAACGGGCCGCCGCCTCCCCGTCGCCTCTCCGCTGGATGGCCTCAGGCCCTGGCCTCTTGGCCATGCCGCCTAGTGCCCTCCACCGGCGCCCACCTTCCCTCATGCAGCGCCGCCTCGGACACCTCCCCTTCCCACCGTCAGATCCGACGAGATGGTCGCCGCCACCGCCGCTGACATAGATAATAGCAACGGCCAGGAGGACAGCGTAGGGGGTTAGGGTTGAGGGAGAAAGCCTCCGGAGTCACTCGAGGGAGGAGCAACTTGGGAGGATAGCTCTTTTCGTATCTAGATGAATCTAATTCAACTAATATGGGTCGAAGAGAATAACTTAAATGCACTCTACACCCAACCCACAAACATACACTATTATGACGAGCGGGAGCAAAACAAAATCAGAACTACACCTAATCCAAATTAGTTGTAAGAGATTCAATGAACCTAGATAGATTTGCAACATTTACATTAATATGTGAAAATTAATTTAGATCAGAGGGTAGTAATAAACAATTTGGAAATTATAATTTTGTAGCCCTTGCATGAGAATAGTCAATTTGTGGTGGGAAAAACCAGCAAGTCACACTACTAGGAAAACCCTCATACGTGGCGCATGGGTATTGCTCTTCTGTGGCGCATATCAAATGCGCCACTGATACGTCGCCACTAAAGTGTAATTCGGTGGCGCATATTGAAATGCGCCACAGAAGTCTCAAAAACTTCTGTGGCGCATATTGCCAATATGCGCCACAGAAGTCCCCAACCATATCCCAAACTTCGGTGGAGCATATTGCCAATATGCGCCACATATTGTTTTTTCAAATTTCAAAAAAAAACGGCCAGATCTGGCCGGAGGTGGATAAGGAGGCCGATGGTGGCCGGAGGAGGAGGAGGAGGTCACCGGTGGAGGAGAGGAGGAGGCCGCCGATGGAGGAGGGGCTCGCTAGAGGAGGAGGAGGTCGTCGGAGTAGGAGGAGGCCGCCGATGGAGGAGTTCTCCGGTGGAGTAGGAGGAGGAGGTCGTCGTAGGAGGAGGAGGTCGCCAGAGGAGGAGCTCACCGGGGTGGAGGAGGAGGAGGAGCTCACCGGGGTGGAGAAGGAGGAGGGTTGAGTCATCGTCGGAGTAGGAGGAGGAGCTCACCGGGATGGAGGAGGAGGAGGAGAAGGTGAGGAAGAAGGGAAGGAGAAGGAGAGAAGAAGTGGAGGAAGGAGAAGGGTGGAGGAGAGTAAGAGGATAAGAGAGGGAGAAAGGGCGGCGGGATTCAAATTTCGAATCCCGTCCAAGACTTCTGTGGCGTATATGGGAGAAATGCTCCACATAAGTTTCTCCTATTTTTTTTATTTTTTTGCAGGAAAAAACGATCTTTTGACCATAACTTTTTACTCTTTTCGAATTTTGAAAATCTAAAAAACGCTAAACGACCTAAGGTGGTTGCGAGCGGATGGGAAATTTTGTTCTCGTCATTTTGGTATATTAAACACATTTTTGCAAAATATATCAAAATTCATGTTTTTAAATTTTGTCTATATCTATACCCCAAAATATAACTACATCTCAAAGAAATTATTTTTTTGAAATTTTTATCATTTTCGTTTAATTTTTACAAAAGTTAAAAGGAAATCGGGGGTGGTATCTGTTTTTCCTACTCGACTTTTGATGCGTTATAGAATAATCATTTCTGTGACGCATATGGTCATACGCTCCACAGAATATTGGTCAGAGTGTGGTCAACGAGATTATGTGGTAGGGCCCACCCGAGATTTCTGTGGCGCATATGGTAATATGCGCCATAGAAATCCTGGGTGTCCAACCCTGGTGGCGAGTCCTGCCAAACTTCTGTGGCGCACTGTCCCTATGCATACGCCACAGAACAGTGAAAGGTTCTGTGGCGCATTTGATGTAATACGTCACTATTGTTTTTCTGTGACGCATGGCAACACATATGCGCCACAGAATTTTTGTCTATCTATAGCTGTTTTCCTAATAGTGCTAATTATTCCTACACACACTTAATGTGATCTAAAATATACATAGCAAAATAAATTGTAACTTCAACACTACATACATATACTAACTCGCGTATTGTTGCTTGTGTCAGAAGGAACATATGCATCGAACATATACATAGGAAATTGAACGCTTCACGGCTTGCACCCAAGCTATTGAGAGCTCTCATAATATTATGAAAAAAATTCAAGACACATGGCCAACCATCTTTTTAAATGTAAAATTCTCAATTTTAGGAAAATCTTAGTGGCTGAAGCCACCTAAATCTCAATTTTATAAACATAAGATTAATACTTAAAAATAAATAAAAATTATTTTTTAGATCTTGAATAAATATAACATACTAGAAAAATATTAAATTTACCATCTGAAATGTTTTTAAGATTTTAAAGTAATAATTCCTTATCTATTACCTATTTTGTAAATTCCTTAATAAAATTTCTTAAGTAAGAAATAATCACAATTATATCTATATAAACCTTAAATGTATTTTATCTAAGAACTAATTCCAAAACCATACCTTGGATTCATAATCAAGATTAAATATAACTATAAAGTTTAAAATATTCTTTAAAAAAAATCTTAAAATTCAAATTGAAAAACACTTTTGAATAAACATTGGGTATCACTCATATATAGTATGGTGAATAATCATTATACTTTAATCATTCTTAACATAACTTCAAATCCTAACAAATTATTAAGATTATATAATTATGCTTCCATTAAATAGATACATATTATTTTCATAATATAAAAACAAATTTAGTCTAATCATTCACTTAAATGTAAAGTGAATAATACCACACTTTAGTCATACTTATCATAAATCCAAAACTTAAGAATAATTAAAACAAAGTACACCTTAAGTTTAATTACCCTTTTAAAGTTAACTTTAGTCTCAAAAGCTTATAAACATCATGTCTAATAAACTACTTATATTTTTATAGTTATCTTTGATCTATTTAAATTAAGACATAAAGTATCTCAATATCAAACTAATCGAACAAACGCCAAGAGACATCGACCACATTCTATTATCCCTTAAAGATTGTTTAAACCTTATCAAAGAAACCTTTTCTTCAAAGGTTATCCCTTTTGCCACTTCAAACAACAAATTTTGTAATAATATCTCTAACTCTTAACAACTAAACCCAAGGAATTTTATCGTAGTCGACAAATGATAATTAATTATAATCACATTACTTTGTACTTTACCTGTATATTTAGGATTGTTGACACTTAAGTTCCTTATAAATGTCATTACTTGTAAAGTAAAATTTGAAGATAATACAATTCTTATATAAGCAGTCTTTGAGTAGCATTCCACATTTGTGTATCTTATTGTTGTGTAATATTATAATTACACGTTGTTTCCCTATGCTTATACAATTCTTATATAAGCAGTCTTTGAGATCGTGGTGATAATGTGTGAGCTCGAGATCTATTCCCCCCCCCCCCCGCTTTCTTCGACATCATGCTTCATCTGCTTCTCCATGTCGTGGAGGATATCGTCCAGCTCGGTCCTGCGTTTCTGCGAAGCATGATGCCGTTCGAAAGGCTCAATGGACACATCAAGGGATACGTTAAGAACAAGTCCAGTCCAGATGGAAGCATAGCAAACGGCTTCCTGGCCGAAGAGTGCATCTCTTTCTGCTCGAACTTTCTACAAACCTAGACCCCTCTTGGTATGCCATTCAACAAGCACCTCGGGAGGCTCGCTGGATGGGGTCACCGCGAGGGTCGACGTGCAAAGCATGTCGAGATGGAGGGCCGAACCAAGGACTTTGAAAGAGCAAACCTGGTCGCGCTGCAACACCTACAGGTGGTTGATCCATACATACATGAGCACAAAGAGTTTATCAAGAAGAATTACGCTGATCAGGGGCGCCAGGTCCCGAGGGAGGAAGATGTTATCAAGGAGCACAACTCCGGTTTCACGCGGTGGTTCAGGGAGAAGGTCATAGCTAATCCACCGCAGGGCGAGTACTCGGAGGAAGATAAACTCATATTCTCATTGTCACAGGGCGCCTCGCACAACCTCATGACCTATCAGGCTTACGATATCAACGGATACACGTTCTACACAGAGGAAAAAGACAATAACTGCGATTACCAGAACTCAGGGGTAACGGGGATATTCTACACCGGCGACATCCCGGAAAGATACTACGGAAGGATCGAGGAGATTTGGGAGCTCGACTATGTTACGGAGAAGGTGCCGATGTTCCGTGTCAGGTGGGCCAAGAGCGTCGAGAAAGAAGACCGGTATTTCACCACCATGGTTATACCGTCAAAGACCACCAGCGCGAACGCACCCGCAAGAAATGAGCCTTGGGTTTTGGCTAGCAAAGTCGACCAATGCTGGTACATCAAAGACCCGTCAAAGCCTAGCCGGGTTGTCGTCAGGAGAGGCAAAAGGAACATTATCGGAATGGACGGAGTCGCCAACGAGCAAGACTTTAACCAGAACGGCGACCCAAAGATAGAAGACGGGTATGGCAACCAAACACGGTACACCACAACCCTACCTAAGAAAGGACTTCCGTTCAAGAGAAGTAGTGAAGACGTCCCGGACCTAACCTATGCAACCGCGACAAAGAAGGGCAAGAAGATGACCATTGTCAAGAAAAGCTAGCGCCCTCCGACCATTGTCAAGAACCATCGTGTGTGTGGCCTACTATTATGTATCAAAACATTCTTAATTTTCATTATGTGTGTGTTATAATAATATTGCATTGAGAATATTATGTATCGACAAGACACATTCATTGAGAATACTCACTTTTGTTGTTTTAGCAATATTTGAATATTTAAAATATTTGTAGTATATTTTATAGTTCATATTGTGTTTGAACAATGCTTTTACATGAAAAATAGCCTTTAAAAAAAATTCCAAAAAATTGTTAACCTTAGGATTCGAACCTGGGTGGCCAGTGAAATAGGACAAGGCATGTTACCACTAGGCTGATGTGTGTTTGTTGATAGAAACTTGCGCACTGTTCTATTTGTCTAGGATTGCATATTATACGAGGCGCATTTAGCCCAGATGCGCCTCGCGTAATATTATACGAGGCGCACTTTGCGATATGCGCCTCGCATAATCCGGTATAGATCAAAGCCGCGCACGCGCACGCCCAGAACCTTTCTTTACATCTCACGCACGCGCGCCGCGTCTCACATCTCACAGATCGAAGCCGCCGCCGGCGGCGGCCATCCGCGCCCGGAGCAGCCCGCCGTCTGCGCCCGGAGCAGCCCGCCCGCCGGACCTGCAACCTCGAGGCGCTCGTCGGCCGCGACTTCCTCCCGCGCGGCTCCGACATCTGCACGCGCCGCCCCCTCGTACTCCAACTCGTGCACCAGCCGCAGCGCTGGCGGCCGACTCACCCGCCCGCCCTCCTCCCCTCCTCCGCTTCCCCGTAAGCTCCTCTGTCCCTCCCCGCCTCCACTTGTTCCCCACACTGAGATCACTCTCAGTCCATCATTGTCCTTCTTGTTTTAGTGGTTGCAGATGATTGTTGCTAAAAGTTGCAGATGATTGTTTAGTCGTGGTTTTAGTTTGATGGAAAAGAAAGAACAGCTAAAAGAATAGGGTACTAAAATCTCAGGGCCAATTTCAAAGTTCAAACCTGGATCTCTGTATTGCTGCTGAAAGCTTCACGTGCAAACATGATATATTTATGCCAAAGCTTCAGTTCTTCTCAGGCATTAGTACCAGACTTGAATTTAGCCCATGAGTTAGTTTCAGTTCTCTTCCAGCATTATTTGGTCGGTGCTTATTAGATAAGATTGCCTTCTGAGAGGAATGCATAAAAACTGATGGTCTTAGATTTAAAGGATCTGTAGGAAGTTGGAAAGATTGAACTCCTTAAAAATATTTCCTATTTAGGATTTTGTATATGAGAATGAGGTTTTACCTCTGGGATCTGCATCAACCAGTGTACATAGTCTAGATGCATGCAAATCTAGAAAACCTGCTGTGAATAAGTTTTCATGTGAATAACCTGCTGCAGTAAGTTTGGTTTGCTTGTGGGTATCTCCGTTGAGATTATGCACCTGGAGTTGGATATCCCTTTTGTGTGATCTGAGGGGGGAGGGAGGTCTGATTCTCCTTTCTGGCAGCGACACTTGCAGATTCCAGTTTACCCTTTTATTTGTGCGTTGTATGTCTACACTTTGTCATTCATAATGCAACTCAAATAGAAACTTGATGTTCTGCTGGTTGTGTTTGTGTATGCTGGCAGCAAAATGGCTGTGTTTATTTCTATTTAGGATTTTTTGTGCAGGTTTTTCTTTTTGAGTTGCCAATGTTTTGCCGGAATGTTGATTCATTTCCGTTCCGGCGAATTTCTGGCACTCCTAGACATAGAAAATTAGCAAAGTTCATGCGAAATTTTTTTGTGAATTTTTGTGCTTATTAGTTTCATTTATTTGTGTGTTTAGAAATGTCGGATCCAGGCCCTTCTAGCCAGAAGCCCTTTTGGGAGCAGCAGGCGGAGATGGAATCCCTAGAGGCCCCGGAATTTGTTCCGCGGGACGACGAGATGGAGGAGGACGAGGATACCTCGTTGGGCAATGAGGAGATGGGGGACGCCGATGGCGACGCCACTACCACTGATGGCGGCGGTGAAGCTACTACAGACGGTGGTAGCGCATCGAAGAAGTCTTGGAAGGATCGGACCCCGATCGTGGTCGACCTCAAAAGGTCCATCATCACAAGCGTGAGCCCTAAAGGTGCGCCTTTGGAGCCAGAAGAATTTGTTGGGGGTTACTCTAACCAGCTCGCGGCAATCCTCCGGAACACCGTCACGATCAACATGGAGAACACGAGGTCAAGAGAACAAGGGTTTCCTCATCCAGCTTTTCCGGAAGCTGCACGCAAGATCTGGCGTTCCGGTGATGAGGAAAACAAGTATAATAATGACAATCTCAAAGGGAATCCGGTGAACAAGTATGCCCTCGGGAGGATGACCAAGGCCTTGTCAAATTGGAAGGCTCGGGTGAAGAATCTGATTTTCGAGGAGAAGCTAAGTTATCCAGAGCTCGTCAAGAAGGAGCCTCTGGTCAAGGAAGAAGACTACAATGTGTTCAAGGCCAGATGTAACTCCGCCTTGGGCAAGGCCAGGACTGAGAAGGGCAAGAATATGAGATCCCGAAACATTGGTACCCACCATCTCGGCTCCGGCGGTTATAGAGCCGCGAGGCCCAAATGGGATAAGGAGGACGCCGACGCTCGTGCAAAGGGGTTGACACGTCCCTTTGACGACATAAAGGAGGAGCAGGCAAAGAACTTCGTCAGGGCCCGGTTTGCCAAGCCGAAAGGGGGTTCTGATTATTCTTCGGAGCCCGCCGGCCCCTTTGCTCCGAGGGTGAAGGACTTCATGCAAAAATATGTAAGTAGTTTGCATGCAAGTCGATTAATTGCATTCATGATTAATTAATGAAGTCCAGTTTTCTGATCAAATGCTTCACGTTCCTTGTGCGCAGGATGAGGAGTGTAGGAGCTCCTCATCCCAGGGGTCAGCGCCACCGCCTGTCGCCAAGTGGGACACCACTTTTAATAGGGCGCTGAACCGGACCAAGAGTGTCGATCCCCTGGCGGCCCCGTCGGCTGGTCGTGTGGTCGGCTTTGGCGGCATATCATGGTCCGAGTACTATGGCACCCCGGAGCGGAAGGGCAAGAAGGCCGAAAGCGCCGAGGTAAAACTCCTAAGGGAACATGTGGAAGCCTTTCCAAATATAGTCCAAGATGCCGTGAACAAGGCTGTGTCGGCTGCCGAGACAAAGTTCCAAGAACAAGTCCGAACACAAGTCCAGTCACAAGTCCATTCACAAGTGAACGAGAAGCTCAACACCATCCTTCCCGTCTACATGGAAAAGTACAACAAGTGGCAGAAGGGTGGTAAATGGGGGCCGCCACCGGTTCCCAACCTCAACAGCGCCCAATCGGACAATGTGGCGCGGCCGGAGGCGTTGGTGACTCCTCCAGCAGGGCCGGTGGTGGTGGAGACTCCTCTAGCTCCGGAGCTTAACTTGCCCACTGCGGCGAAGGCGCCGGCCCGCACCACCGTGCCATCAGGCAGCCACTCCGCCACTTGCGTGGTCAAGCCTGTCGGCGTCGGTGCCTCGACATTGGCCGAGTTTGATGCCCTCAAGGTAACTAACTAATTAAAGCGAGAGTTGGGAGGCTCAACCACACCTATGACTTGATCTCTGTTTTTCTAACGCTCGGCCTACATGTCGATCTTTCGCAGGGAGACACTCCTTGCACTCTAATGCACTGGGTGGGTGGCCAGTTGATGGATGTTGCCAAGGGTACTATTGTTCAACCAAAGAACCGCAAAATGCACAATGTCACAATGCCACCTGACATGATGAGGGTCAAATACAGTATGGTGCTTCCGGGCTACGAGCAAGTGGAACCTCCCTCTCAACCTCAAGGATGGGATGATGAGGACACGGCAGCGGTCCTCAATACCGGCTTCGGCTACTTGTACCTATGGCCGAAGAGCCAGATCCGTCTGGGGACAGAGGACCAGCTCAACATCACCCTAGAGTCAGCACAACCAGCACATGATGAAGACTTCGAGATGGGAGACTTGGACAACATGGCACAGAATCCCGATGATGATGAAGAAATTGACCCGAACTACGGTGACCAGTTTGTTAACACAAGGTTTTCTGATTTGTATGAGCCGGGACCATCAGGCACACATCAAGTTGCCGAGACCCAACCAGCACCAGCGAAACCCCCTTGCAAGGTACGTCTCTTCCCAACTAGTCAGGAGACGCCGCCACCTGTCCCCTTCACCGAGCCTCCAAGGCCAGTAGTTCCTTTGATCAGCCCCGGCACCCTCCATAAGACGGTCGGTGAGGTGAACACAGTGGCCGAAGCCGTAAATAGCAAGAAGGGTCACAAAAGGAAGCCTAAGGGTGATCGGGGCCAGGTCCAAATCCTCTTTTTCGGGACGGCGCTGTGGGGCAAGCCAGGAATCAGCAGCACGTGGCAGGTGTACCGATGATGTGTAAATCGATGCTCGAGGTCGCATATGCGTAGTATTCATTATGGCTGTCTCACAATTGAGCAGTGCCGCATTCGCGACAACGATCAGTTGTACCTCGTTTTCAAGGCTAAGGTGCCTTCTCATATGCCGTGCTTCCTCACTGTACCCCCCGGGGATATCTTCTACGTGCGGCATACCGACCTGTTTGACATGTTGAACGGGTTTCGACTGCACAATACCCTGGCCCGGCTGTTCTCCCTCAATATGGCCATGGAGATCACCAGAGACAAGATCCTGGGCATCCAGATAGTGGATCCCTACTTCATGCGTGACGCCGTCCTGAAAGATGCTGAGGCCATAGATCTGGCGACCGACTACCTCTCAAACTTCCTGCAAACATACTCGGACAAGGATGAGATTCTCCTTCCCTACCATCCCATAACGGAGGATGATCGGACAGGTTGTGTGCTCATAAGCTTGAATTTGAAACACTCAACAGCCTTGTACCTCGACTCAAACAGTGCGATCCAAAAAAACTACACCAATATCAAGAAAATTCTTGATGGCGCTCTCACCGGCTACGTCGCAGCGGGAGGCGTCAAACCGGCAAGGCGACATGTAAAGTTCGGCGCGCACGTGTTCCACCACACGACGAAGTTTGCCTGCGTCAAGCAGACGCCTGGCAGTGGGAAGGATGCCTTCTACGCCCTTTACCACATGAAGGCGTTCTTCAATGACATGGAGACCAAAACGCTGCCATCTGACCTCGCAAAGTGGGCTGAAAAGCTTGCATGCATACAGGCTCGCAACCTCAGGCAACACTTCTTCAACATCCAGGAGGAGATCGCGACAATCATGTACGAGGGAGTCATAAAAACCGGAGGCACCTTCTACGGCGGCTATACACCGTCCAACAGGGAGATAGACGAACGCTTAGCGCAGCAGGGTGATGGCAGGATGTTCATGCAAATGGTGAAAACTCGGTCGGGCTTCATCAATGCCCCCCCAAAGCCGACTCAAGAGCCGAAGAAGACTTCATGATTGCATTGCCTGGGTACCTAGCTGTTAGTTCCGAACTCGTGTTGTAACCTCTTATCACTATGTTAAACTTGCCTAGCAAAACCTCTAGAATATGTTTCGTCAACCGTTGAACTTGATTGTGAGAGACACTAGCTAGTTATTTGTGTTATGAACTATTTTAAGTGCTTGTTGCTTTTCATTTGTCATTGCTTCCCTACTTCTTGTGGTTTGCTTTCTTTGTCTTTCTTTGAAATGTCGATGATTAGAACATGTTATGGCGGATCTGGTGTGCCAAGTAGACTAGTAATTTGGGCATATATATTCTACTTGACGCACAAGATCGAACAACGAGCATTATTATTTCTGTGCCCAACCTAAGTATGAGGTACTAATCCAAGTCATTCTTGGTTTGCTTTTTTTTGGTCTTTCTTCGAAATGCCGATGATTAGAACATGATTTCTTACATTTTGTTGCACCCATATATATATGCATGATTCTATCTTGTGAACTGCTAGCTATTGCTTTCCACTGACATAAGTAATATCATCTTTATTATGTGTAGGAGATGCCGAGGTGTTATGTCGTGTACGTCGGTCGGGTTCCAGGTGTGTACGAGGAGTGGAAAGACTGCCAGAAGCAAGTGAACAACTTCTCGGGCAACATCTACCAAGGCTATGAGAGTAGAGAGGTGGCGGAAGAGAAGTGGAGTTGGCATGGAAGGAAGAAGTGGAGGAACTTCCTCGTGATCACCACCTTGTTTCTCTTCATGGTAGGTTATGTGTTCTACTTCATCTAGATAGAGCTACGTCGTTGGAGTTGTAATGTGATTGTGAACTTGTACTCAAAGGTGTAATGTGATTGTGAACTTGTACTCGGAGGTGTGAACTTGTGGCACAAACACTTGATGTATGAACTTGTATGTCATGATTGATGTGTAATGTATTGTATTCATGTTGGTTCTATTATGCTTTGGCAAATTGCAAGTTTCTGAAAAATTCTGTGCTCTTTATACTGTATTCTGGACTATATTGTATATTTGAATATTTGTATATTATTATTTATAGTGGTCTGTAAAACTTGAATTTCGAAAATATTACCGGAGGCGCATATAGGATACTATAGGAGGCGCATATACTATAAATATACGAGGCGCATTGTAAAACATATGCGAGGCGCATATGATATGCGCCTCCTATACTTCACATATGCGAGGCGCATATCGATATGCGCCTCGCATATGTGAAGTATAGGAGGCGCATATCATATGCGCCTCGCATAAAAAATAGCCGAGGCTTGAAGCTAGAGGCGCATATGATATGCGCCTCGCATAAGCTTTTAGGTGCGCTTCGCATAGGCTTTTCTCTAGTAGTGTAACAAATAAACTCAAGGAATTTTATCGTAGTCAACAAATGACAATTAATCATAATCACATTACTTTGTACTTTACCTGTATATTTAGGATTGTTGACACTTAAGTTCCTTATAAATGTCATTACTTGTAAAGTAAAATTTGAAGATAATACAATTCTTATATAAGCAGTCTTTGAGTAGCATTCCACATTTGTGTATCTTATTATTGTGTAATATTATAATTACATGTTGTTTCACACACACTCACAAGCCTTAATAAGAAACACAAGTATGAAACTTATCTAAAAAAACAACACATTACAAAGAAACCATTTCCAGTTTCCAAACCCTAGATCAACGTTTATTCTAGGGATACGAATTTATCAACTTGCATTACATTACTTATGCATAATAGCATTTTGCTTCTTTAATCATTAGTCCTTACCGAACCAATGATGCTGATTTTAGATATTGGATCTTAGTCCGGGCCTCACACCAAGGAAGTATGAACGGGAATGCGCGCCCGGATGTGCAACAAAGATAAGATCTCTCATGGATAAAGTGACGCACCTCTGCAGAGTGTAAGAACTGTAACTTGTTACTCCCTGTTCCAGGATGGAGCTACTATTGGAGATATGCCCTAGAGGCAATAATAAAAGTGGTTATTATTATATCTTTGTGTTTATGATAAATGTTTACATTCATGCTATAATAGTATTAACCGGAAACATTAATACTTGTGTGATTTGTAAACTAAATTAGAGTCCCTGGTAAAGCCTCTTTGTAATACTAGCTTGTTGGCTGATAGATGATCGTGGTTTCCCGATCATGAACATTGAGATGTTATTAACAACAAAATCATATCATTAGGAGAATGGTGTGATGGACATACTCCTATAGATATGCGTAGCATAAAGATCAAGTCATTTCAATAGTTTGTTTGCTATAAGCTTTCTGATACATAGTAACCTAATTCCTTCGACCATTATAGGAAGGATGCTTTGATGACATCAAACACAGCACCGTAACTGGATGGCTATAAAGGTGGAATTGAGTGTTCGAAAAGTATGTGTTGAGGCACATGGATCAAGAGTGGGATTTGTCCATCCATGTGACGGATAGATATACTCTGGGCCCTCTCGGTGGAATGTCATCCAATTAGCTTGCAAGCATGTGACTGGCCCACAAGGGATCACATATCATGGGAACAAGAAAAGAGTACTTATCGGTAACGAGGTTGAACTAGGTATGCAGAGATACCAACGATCAAACCTCGGATAAGTAAACTATCGTGAGACAAAGGGAAATTGGTATCGTATGTAAGAGTTTCATTCGATCGCAAAGTAATCGTAGAAATATGTGGGAGCCATATGAATTTCCAGATTCCTCTATTGGTTATTGATCAGAGAAGTGTCTCGGTCATGTCCGCGTAATTCACGAACCGTAGGGAGACACACTTAAGGATTTTATGTTGTTTAGTAGATATGGAATGTAAGTAGGGAGACCGAATGTTGTTCGGAGTCTCGGATGGGATCCGGGATATCACGAGGAGATCCGGATGGTCCGGATAATAAGATTCATATAAGGAAAGTCCAATTCCGGAGTTCGGGAATGATGCCGATGATGTCATCGGAGAGGTTCTAGAAGGTTCACCGGACCGGAAGGGGAAGGGTGCATGAATGTGTCATGGATAAGTGGAATGATTGGATCATGTCCTAGGTCACTTGGTTGGGCATTTGCAAGAAAGAAATAAAGCTCCAAATTGAAAGTCAAAAGGCAAGTTTGAAAAGTCAAACCAGGACAATGTATCCTAGTGGAGGAAGGAAAGAATCCTTCTTTCCCTCCACCACAGGCGAACTAGGAGAGGGAGTTGGGGAAGGATTCAAACTCCCCTCTCCCAAGCTGCCCTCCCTCTCATAAATAGAGGGGAGGGGGTGACCCAAGGCCACACAACCAGCCCCTCCCACCTAGCTGCGCCGCCGATCCCCCCCCCCCCCGCAGCGCCGCCATTGCTGGATCGTTGTTGTCGCCCTAGCCTCCGCTGACTCCACCTCCTCCTCTTAGGCCTTCTAAACCCTAGATTGCTGGAAATCCTAGATCCACCATAACCTGCTCCGGCTTAGGCGAAGCCCTATAGGATTTTCCCTCTACTTCCGACACCACGCCGTCGTGCTGCCGGAATCGCGAGGGGAGAACTACAACCTCCGCTGCCTACTAGAACAAGGGATATGAAGGTCTTCATCGAGTACCGAACGTGTGACCGACTGTGGAAGCGCTGCCGGAACATAGCGCCGGAAGGATCGTCTACGCGATCTTGAGATCGGCAAGTGTATGACTACATCACCCACGAGAATCTGCTCTCATTAACCGCTTTGGAATCTTCGAGGGTGAGTACTCTAATCGACTCATTGCTACAATCTAGTAAATAGATCTTGGCTTGTTCGTGTGCATGTGGTAGACATTTTTTGTTTTCCATGCTACGAACCCCTACAACTACGAACGCGGTAGGAAAGGAACTCCAGGAAAGTTTTGGTAAACCTGTGAAGGCTGAGAGACATAGCTTTTTAGAATAAAAACAACATTTGAAGAAATGTTTATGAAAACCTGCATTGCCTATGACCTATGGTCTGTGGCTGTAGATATAGTGCATCAAACAATCCTTTCTAGTGAACGTGCTGAGTATGCTCGTACTCAACGTATCTTCTTAACCCTTGCTAGATTCTGAAGCCAATACAGACGATGTCTACATCAACTTATGCTCAAGGGAATCATCATCAACAACTCAAGTTCCTCAAGGAAGTCAAGGGAGTCGATATATATACAACAACTTAAATGAAGATGAAGTTTCTAATTAGTTAGGATTATAATCTCTAGCCATAGAACCTACTTCTGCAGAGTATTGCAATAGCAGCAATGCAAGCCAAATAGTTAGATGCTAATCTTATTAGCATGATATTTATGAGTTGATTATTTCTGATTCTTCTTTGTAAGAAGTTTCTTTCTCTCTCTTTAACCTAGAGTGTTCTCTAGATCATGTGTAAAGAGTCGAGTTGTAACCTATAGTCATGTCTTGGACCTGATGTGTTTCTGTTGTACAACTCTGAGGGATGTAATACTAGTGACGGTGTTTCATTGGTGTTATGTCAACGACTATAATGTACTATATCATGCAATGGTATGCTGGGTCATCAAAAACCCTGACCTACGGGCCTCAGATCGTCTAGCCCCCTAGACATTCTCCTGATGGGGGTAGCTCGGCATAGCTCTCTCTTGTTTTGGGTTTGTTTAGGTCATATGATGATGTAAAACCATGTTGGTTCACAAGGTGGGGCACTATCCTACATGGTTGCACCGGAACGGGGAGTTTCCCCCTTATACAAGTCCAGAACC
Organism: Avena insularis; assembly: GCA_023614405.1. Taxonomy (NCBI): domain Eukaryota; kingdom Viridiplantae; phylum Streptophyta; class Magnoliopsida; order Poales; family Poaceae; genus Avena; species Avena insularis. The sequence goes on from CM042697.1 coordinate 408,193,284, forward strand.
TTTGCTTTTAGGTTAGAGCGCATTTATGCGAGGGGGGACACATGCAAGTACCCGAAGACTAGTAGGTTTTGTATGTTACAACATAAAACCACACTTTCATGCATGTGCTAGGGCCACATTCAGGTCCTTGAGGTATTCTGATGCCCTGGAGCACGGTTTGCTCCGGAACCGTGATCTGCGGGCCTCAGATCATCTACCCCCTAGACATTCTTCTGATGGGGGTAGCCCGGCATAGCTCTCTCTTGTTTTGTGTTTGTCTAGGTCATAGTATGATGTAAAACCATGTTGGTTCACAAGGTGGGGCACTATCCTACCCAGTTTCACCGGAACAGGGAGTTTCGTCTAGAACCTTCACTTTTAGGTTAGAGCGCATGCATGCGAGGGGGGCCACATGCAAGCACCCGAAGACTAGTAGGTTTTGTATGTTTCAACATAACACCACACTTTCATGCATGTGATAGGGCCACATGCAGGTCCTTGAGGTATTCCGATGCCCCAGAGCGCGATTTGCTGCGGAACCGTGATCTACGGGCCTCGGATCGTCTACCCCTAGACATTCTTATGAAGGGGGTAGCCCGGCATAGCTCTCTCTTGTTTTGTGTTTGTTTAGGTCATAGGATGATGTAAAACCATGTTGGTTCACAAGGTGGGGCACTATCCTACCCGGTTTCATCGGAACATGGAGTTTCCCCCTTATACAAGTCTAGAACCTTCACTTTTAGGTTAGAGCGCATGCATGCGAGGGGGGACACATGCAAGCACCCGGAGACTAGTAGGTTTTATATGTTTCAACATAACACCACACTTTCATGCATGTGCTAGGGCCACATGCATGCAGGTCCTTGAGGTATTCTGATGGTGATATTATTTTCCTAAATAGGCCACCTAATAGTACACACGAGCATTCTATTCAGGCATTTAAAGTATACATCAATGATGATCACACATTCAAAATTGAGAACAATCTAAAGGATGCCAAACAACAAATTTCAGACTTTGTCGTGAAATCCTCTCATCTTGGTCTTTTGATTGACCCAAAGAGTGACCTTTCTATTTCAAAAGTAGTCCAATGCTTTCTTGGTTTTGTTGGTCAACAGCTCTACCGTGAGGGGAAATTGTTGGAGATATGCCCAAGAGGCAATAATAAAGTGGTTATTATCATATCTTCACACTTATGATAAATGTTTACATACCAGGGGTATAATTGTATTAACCGGAAACATTAATACTTGTGTGATTTGTAAACATAAAAGAGTCCCTAGTAAAAGCCTCTTGTTAAACTAGCTTGTTGGTTAATATATGATCATGGTTTCCTGATCATGAACATAGAGATGTTATTAACAATAGGGTCATATCATTAGGAGAATGATGTGATGGACATACTCCTATAGTTAAGCGTAGCATAAAGATCAAGTCATTTAATATAGTTCATTTGCTATAAGCTTTCTGATACATAGTAACCTAATTCCTTCGACCATGAGATCATGTTAATCACCATCACCGGAAGGATGCTTTGATGACATCAAACACCACACCGTAACTGGGTGGCTATAAAGGTGGCATTGAGTGTTTGGAAAGTATGGGTTGAGCCACATGGATCAAGAGTGGGATTTGTCCATCCATATGACGGATAGATATACTCTGGGCCCTCTCAGTGGAATGTCATCCAATTAGCTTGCAAGCATGTGACTGGCTCACAATGGATCACATATCACGGGAACAAGAAAAGAGTACTTATCGGTAACGAGGTTGAACTAGGTATGCAGAGATACCGACGATCAAAACCTCGGATAAGTAAACTATCGTGAGACAAAGGGAAATTGGTATTGTATGTAAATGGTTCATTCGATCGCAAAGTAATCATAGAAATATGTGGGAGCCATATGAATTTCCAGATTCCTCTATTGGTTATTGATCAGAGAAGTGTCTTGGTCATGTCCGCATAATTCACGAACCGTAGGGAGACACACTTAAGGATTCGATGTTGTTTAGTAGATATGGAATGATGAGTAAGAGAACGAATGTTGTTCGGAGTCTCGGATGGGATCCGGGATATCACGAGGAGATCCGGAATGGTCCGGAGAATAAGATTCATATAAGGAAAGTCCTGTTTCGGAGTTGGGGAATGATTCCGGTGTTTTCACCAGGAATGTTCTAGAAGGGTTCGGAAGGTCCGGCACTCCGGAGGGGAAGGGTACATGAATGTGTCATGACAATATGGAATGGTTGCATCATGTACTAGGTCACTTGACTGGGCAAAATGAAGGGAGAAATCAAATCCTAGTTTGAAAGTCAAACGCCAATTTGAAAAAGTCAAATGGCAAGTTTGCTTGGTGGAGGAAGAGTAGGAAACCTACTTGGGGAGGAGTTCCCCTCCCTCCACCCGCCGGCCAAGGAGGCCGAGTTGGGGGAGGACTCCCTCCTCCCAACCGGCCACCCTCCACCTATATAAGGAGGGGTAGGGCGCCCCCTACCCCCTCACACCCAAAACCCTAGCCTCCAAGTCGCCGGCCACCTTCAAGCCGCCGCCTAGGGCCTCCTCTAACTCGACGAGTTAGGGTTTCCCCAAACCCTAGACGCCGGCCAAGCCCTCACCTTCGTGCCCTCTAAACCCTAGATCACCAAGGCCTCTCTCATACTCCACCATACTCGCTCCGGCTTAAGGCGAAGCCCTGCGAGATCTCCCCTCTACTTCCGACACCACGCCGTCGTGCTGCCGGAATCGCGAGGAGAGTGCTACAACCTCTGCTGCCTGCTGGAACAAGGGAGAGGAAGGTCTTCATCGAGTACCGAACATGTGACCGACTACGGAAGCGCTGCCGGAACGCAGCGCCAGAAGGATCGTCTACGCGATCTTGAGATCGGCAAGTGTATGACTACATCACCCACGAGAATCTGCTCTCGTTAACCGCTTTGGATCTTCGAGGGTTAGTATTATATCGACTCGTTGCTACAATCTAGTAGATAGATCTTGGCTTGATCATAGATTAGATCTTGATTGTGTGTTCATGCGGTAGAATTTTTTTGTTTTCCATGCTACGAACCCCTACAGTGGTATCAGATCCGTATCTATATGTAGATCTATTGCATGAGTAGAACACAATGGTCATTGTGGGCGTTGATGCTTTTTGTTGTCGATTGCTTCTTGTGTACTTTGCATCTTGCGGGATGGTGGGATGAAGCGGCCCGGGCTAAACTTACATGACATCGTTCATGAGACTTGCTCCACGCTTGACATGCAACTTGTATTGCATAAGTGGCTTTATGGTGCTTTCTCCCAACATAGTTAAGATTCAATTTACAACGGGTGATTGACAATACTAGTATCAATGTTGTGGTTCTTGTTCGTAAGTTAGAATGACACTTATTGAAAGCCCCAAACCACGTAAAACATGCAAAGAAAATTAGAGGCGTCTAACTTTGTTTTGCAGGGGTGTGCTATGATGTGATATGGCCATGTATGCAATGTCCCTTATTGTAAGTTGGCAACCGGCAGGAGCCATATGGTTGTCTTTTAAATTCCGTTAATACCTGCATGTCTATTCAAAGAAGTTGTAATAGTTGATGCTAGTGGACGACAACCATGAAGCGGCGCCATTGACCTTGACGCCACACCGGTGATGATGGATATCATGTTCGTGCTTGAAGATGGAGATCGGAAGCACAAGAAGAAAGGCCATATCATATCACATATTATGAATTGCATGTGATGTTAATCCTTTTATGCATCTTGTATTGCTTAGTTCACGACGGTAGCATTATAAGATGATCCCTCAAGCACACAATTTCAAGTTTTAAAGTGTTCATCCTTAGTAAGCACCGTTGCTAAAGCTCGTTGTTTCGAAGCACCACGTGATGATCGGGTGTTGACATGGTTATACCCTACGGGTACGTGACTTCAGCATACCTGGTCCAGCCCAAGGAAGGCCCACAACAGACATACGCTGGCCCATGGAGATTTTCGGGTGGCCAAGGCCCATGACGCCTTCGGATCCTTGGAGAGGAAGACTAGCATAGATAGGAAATTTAAAGGGGTAAAACCCTAGAACCTGTAACCGACTAGGACTATGCCCGGGACCTGCCTAAGTCTATATAAAGGTCAGGAGGGCACGTCCTCGATCTCTCGACTCATACTTCCGCACACGCACTTTCACGCCAGATCGAATCTGCGCACCCTGTAACCTTCGATTCCGCCGTAATCAAGAGCAGACAAGCAGGAGTAGGGTTTTCCCTCCGGGGGCCTGAACCTGGGTAAATCTCGTGTCCCCTGGTTGCTTGTCTGTTAACCGTTCCACGATCTCTAGCATCCCCATCTTCTCCAAAACCCAAGTCCATAACAATGGGCATTGACGAGATTAAACCTCGTCAATTGGTGCCGTCTGTGGGAAACGGGGCTGCTGATTGTGCGATCGTGACGGTCCCGACCCGATCGATCTACAACTCCGCGGCGACGGAGAATCACCTCCTCTTCGGCGCTTTCGACTTCACCGCCCACTCGCCGGCCACCATGAAGGATTGCGAGCCCGTAGGCGACGGACTCGAAATTTTGTTCGGGAGCTTCGTCAGTGGGACAACCGCACCTCCGCTTCTGAGCGGGTGCCCGTGCCATCAATCAGGCCCGCCTCGTGGGCTCCACACCCCGTGCTGCGCACATCACCATCGACAGATGAGTTCTACGACAGCAACAGCTGCAACTCCGATCTGTGCGATCCACCTTCGGATGAAGGGACCTACGGTTCCGGATCCGAAAGCTGCGGCATCAGCGGACCAATCTACGAGCGCTACCAATGCGCCGCAGTCATCCAGGAGCAGCAAATGCCTAACCCGCCGCCCAACACGAAGCCCAACCCGCAGGACAGAAACGGCGGAAACGGCGGAATGTAAGAAGCCCCCCACCCGAAGGGGAAAACAACGGCCACGTCATCCAACTTAGCAAAGAAGGATGGGTCCAGGCACGCCGTGCCGTCGCAGGCAACATAGTCCTGCCTGTGGACTCCCCACGTGACCTACTAATGGCATACCACTACCTCCTCATCGAGGAGCACAAGAAGCAAGTCAAGATGCAGGAGACGCTCGACAAACGCAAGCAAGCAGCCTCTGAGTCCAGCGTGCAACGAGTTGCGCTCTCCGCCATGGCACCCGGCTCTAGCACAAACGGAAACCAGGGAAACAAGCACCGCTCGCGGGTGGAGAACATGGATCCCAAGGAGCGTCGTGATGTGACCTGGACTCTCCACACATCGTTCATGGATATGGATGTCGACGGCAACATCATCCCGAAGACACCGCAAGCTGCGATCATGGCAGCCACTGCATATCTCGCGGCCCACCAACCTCCGAAAGGGGACCCGAAAAGAGCCATGCATAAGTCCGCACTCACCAGACTCAGACTCGTCGGAGCTGCGCTCCACGAAGACGCTCCTGCGGAGCCAAAGAAGAAAGCTCCGGCCAGGCGCGACCGGAGCCCCACCCCTTCATCCGAAGAGGAAGAGGAACACGGCCTTCATCGAAGGAAGAAGAGCTCGCATCGCCATAAACGTGACTACGACGCCAGAGACGCGCTTACACAGCGCAAAATCGACAAAGCGCGAGCAAAACGTGCATGTTTGTCTAAATCCGAGATGGACGAAGACGAAGGAGAACTCTGTGGAGCCCGATGCTTCAGCAGATCTGTTCGGCGAATGCAGATGCCACGCAATTTCAAGCTTCCTTCGGATACTCCGAAGTTCAACGGCACGCAAGATCCAAAATCCTGGCTCAGTGACCATCTGTCATCCGTCAAGCTTCACGGCGGCAACAAAGAAACCACCATGCAATGCCTCCAGCTGCAGCTGACAGGCGCGGCACGGGTCTGGCTCAGCAGCCTATCATCAGGATCCATCCGAAGTTGGGAGGAGCTAGCTTACAGCTTCATCCGAAATTTCAAGGGTACCAGCAAGAGGCCCGCCTCAATCGAAGAGTTGCGAGCCTGCACTCAGAGAATGGGTGAATCTATTCGCTCGTACATACTATGCTGGTCTACCACCAAGAACTCCGTAGCACACATCTCCGAAGAGAGGGCCATCGACGCCTTCAGAGACGGTGTCAAACGCCAAGATTTCAAGGAGGAACTTGGGCGCGTCAAGCCCAAGACACTCGACCACCTCATGGACATCGCCAATAGGTGGGCGGACGGCGAAGATTGCATTCACCGAGCACAATCAGATGAAGAGGACGACTACGGCCGAAGGCGAGAACGCCGCAGCAAGAGGAGATCGCGCGTCTACGAGGACCACGACAGACCCGACATGGTCGCGGCTGGCTACGCCGACCGCCGCAACGACAACAGCCGCAACAGCGGAGGATATCGCGGCGGAAACCTCCGCGATAACGGACGACCGACATAGTCGTGGCAACGCCGCGACCGCGACAACGGACCCTCAGCATACGACAAACTTTCGGCTCCATGCACCATCCACTTCTACATCGACAAACAGGATGGCAAAAAGAAAGCAGTCACATGCTCAAGGACTGCCGCAAGTTCCAGAAACTCAGCGAAAGCATGGTGCAGATGAGGCAACAAGCCCCAATCCCTGCGTTCGGAAACGCACCTGCGCCAGGTGAAGTAGCACACGGAGCTCCTCCACCGCCGCCTATTGGAGGCCCAAACCAACCAGTCGCACCAGCGCAGAACAACGCCGGGATCGGGTACCCTCCACCGAAAGGAGCACTAAATATGATCCAGAAGGGACGCCCCACAAATAGGGTGCAGAAGAAAATCACCCGACAAATCAACTTGGCCGTGGCAACTCCGCCTGCAATCCCTGAGTACCTCAGCGGATCGGAGTCCTGCATCACATTCACTCGCGCGGATCACCCTTGCCAGATCCCTCGCCCAGGTCATGCTGCCCTGGTGTTGGAGGCGCAGATCGGAGGCTTCGATATGAGTCGCGTCTTCATGGACAGCGGCAGCGGCATCAACCTAATGTTTGCAAGCACTCTAGCAGCAATGCGAATCCCGCAATGCAGCCTGGAACAATCAGACACAACATTCCACGACATCGTCCTAGGGAAGGGCATATTCCCCCTGGGAAAAATAGGGCTCGACGTCATCTTCGGGAAGCCGGACAACTTCCGGCAGGAGCGACTCGAATTCGAAGTGGTGGACTGGCCGTCGCAATACCACGCCATCCTGGGGCGTGTGGCATTCGCAAGGTTCCTGGCCGTCCCACACTACGCATACCTACTACTCAAGATGCCAGGACCGAGGGGCATCATCACAGTCCACGGGAGCTTCACCCGATCAGACCAATGCGACAGGGATTTCAACAAAATCTCCCAGTCTTTCGGCATGCAAGACGAGCTTGTAAGGCTCCGTGAGGTGACGGACAATGGGGCACCCCCAGTCACACGACAGAACGCACCTGACATGTCCTTCGACTCCACCGTCAACACCAAGAAAGTACAAGTCCATCCGACAGATGCCTCCAAGACGGCCCTGATCGCCAACGACCTCAGCTCCGCATAGGAAGGCGCGCTCGTCGAATTCCTCCGTGAGCGCTGGGAAATCTTCGCCTGGTGTCCTGCGGACATGCCAGGAGTTCCCAGGGAATTCGCCGAGCACGCACTCAAAGTCTTTCAAGACACCAAGCCAGTCAAACAGTCCATCCGGAGACTGTCGGAGCCACGAGCCGAAGCTATTGGCAAGGAAATCAATAGACTACTCACTGCAGACTTCATCAGGGAAATCAAGGAAAGCGAGTGGCTCGCAAACACATTGGTGGTCCCAAAGAAGGACACGGACATCCTGCGGATGTGCGTGGACTTCACGTCACTAAACAAGCATTGCCCAAAGGACCACTTCCCTCTTCCCTGGATCGACTAGATCATCGATTCGTCTGCAGGTTGCGAGAAACTCTCCTTCCTCGACGCCTACTCAGGCTATAACCAGATTCGACTCAAGGTCGAAGATCAGGAGAAAACGGCGTTTATCACACCGTTCGGAGTATTCTGTTACAACATAATGCCCTTCGGGCTAAAGAACGCGGGTGCCACGTACCAGCGATGCATGCAGGCCTGCCTCAAGGACCAGATCGGTCGCAACGTCCAAGTCTATGTCGACGACATAGTAATAAAAACCAGGGAGGCAAGGACACTTATCGACGATCTCCGCGATATGTTCGACAACCTTGATCGCTACAGGATCAAGCTCAACCCGGAAAAGTGCGCCAAGGCCCCATCGGTCACCGCTTGGGTACTTCATCTCTCAGCGAGGGATCGAGGCGAACCCGAAGAAAATCAGAGCCATCATGGCAATGGAGAAGCCAAAAAACCTCAAAGGTGTCCAGCAGCTCGCAGGGCGAATAGCGGTGCTAAGCAGATTCATCAGCCGCATGGGCGAGAAGGCCCTGCCATTCTACCAACTGCTGCGCAAGGCAGACAAGTTCGAGTGGACACCAGAAGCCAACGATGAATTCGAAAGCCTCAAACGGCTCCTCTCCACCTCGCCCGTTTTGGTCACACCAAAGGAGCGCGAGCCCCTGCTGATGTACATAGCAGCCACACACCAGGTGGTCAGCACCGTACTCGTTGTCGAACGACCCGAAGAAGGCAAGACCCACGGGGTCCAGCGCCCAATTTACTACCTCAGCGAGGTACTGACACCAACAAAGCAGATGTACCCTCACTACCAGAAGCTAGCCTACGACGTGTTCATGACGGCTCGACGGCTGAGCCATTACTTCCAGGAGCACCAAGTGATGGTCGTCAACGAGGCACCCCTGAACAGCATCCTGAATAATACAGAGGCCACAGGACGGGTGGCCCTGTGGCGCATCGAGCTGTCACCCCTGGACATCGTCTACGAGAAGCGACTCGCAATCAAATCTCAAGTTCTTCCGGACTTCCTGGTACATTGGATGGAGCTGCAGCTGCCAGACACCCCAGATATGTCGCAGTCATGGACAATGCACTTCGATGGCTCCAAGAGAGAAGCTGGAGCGGGAGCAGGGGTCATACTGACCTCCCCGCAAGGCGACAAGATGAAGTACGTCCTCCGGATGAAATTCCGAGCCTCCAACAACGAGGCCGAATACGAAGACCTCATCCATGGCATGAGGATGGCAAAGATATGCGGCGCAACGCGCCTGGTCATCTACGGTGACTCCAACCTCGTCGTCCAGAAGACGATGAATGAGTGCGACGCACACGCCGAAAACATGATCGCGTACCGCGCGCTCTACAACGCACTCGAAGGAGAATTCGACGGCTGCGAGCTTCGACACGTTGGAAGAGAAAGCAACGAGGAAGCCGACAGACTCGCCAACATCGGCTCCACTTGCGCAAAGGTGCCACCAGGTGTGTTCCTCGAACAGATCTGCGTGCCATCCATCAAGCGGAAATTCCCCAAGGGATCACCCGAAGAAGCAGAACACTCGGGAACTACGCTACCCGAAGGACACGAAGGACCCGAAAAACTGGACACAGAGGTAGCCATAGTCAACCTAATTCAGGTCATGGCAGTCGAAGAAACCTGGACGCGCCCATACCTCCAGTTCTTGTTAAATGGAGAACTGCCTGACAGCCCGACAGATGCCCGGCGCATATCTCGTCGGTCAAAAGCCTTCACTATCATCAACGACGAGCTGTACAAGCGCGGTATTACCGGTGTACTACAAAGGTGCGTCACCATCGGTGACGGGAAAGCAATCCTCCAAGACATCCACGAGGGCATCTGCGGCCATCACGCAGGCAGCCGCTCCCTTGTCGCCAAAGCTCTACGAGCAGGATTCTACTGGCCAACGGCCATGAGCGACGCAAAGGACATCGTCCAAAGATGCAACGGATGCCAACGGTTCGCCGACAAACCGCACGCACCTGGGTCCGAGCTCAGACCCATACCCATAGCCTGGCCTTTTGCTCAATGGGGCCTCGACATGATCGGCAAACTGCCAAAATCCTCGAAAGGGGGACACGTCTTCCTCCTGGTTGCAGTCGACAAATTCACCAAGTGGATCGAGGCCATGCCGGTCAGCAACCAGAAAGGCAAAACTACCATCAAGTTCTTCGAGTCCATTGTCTACAGGTTCGGCGTACCGCACAGCATCATCACCGACAACGGATCGAACTTCATCTCCGAGGAATTCCAGGACTTCTGCGAAGGCCTTGGGATCAACATTACGTACGCCTCAGTGGCACACCCGCAAACGAACGGGCAAGTGGAAAAGGCCAATGGCCTAATCGGCGCCGGCATCAAGAAGCGCCTCATGAGTTCACTCGAACAAAAAGCTGGAGCCTGGACGAAAGAGCTACCATCCGTCCTGTGGAGCTTACGGACTACGCCAAACAGCTCCACTGGCTACACACCGTTCTTCATGGTACACGGAGCCGAGGCCGTGTTACCAGCCGAAGTACGCCACCAGGCCCCACGATTGCACTCGAAGACGCTGTCGACACACTCGACGAAGCACGGGATATAGCAGCAGCTCGATCAGCGGTGTACCAGCAGAGTCTCCGCAACTACCACAGCCGCCGGCTGCGCCCAAGGTTCTTTGTCGAAGGAGACCTCGTCTTGCGACTCAAGCAAAAGCAACCGAATAAATTCGAGTCACCATGGGAAGGACCCTACGTCATCACCGAAGTCATCCCAGGTGGCGCCTATCGCCTCAAGCACGTGGAGTCTGGAGTCGCATACTCCAACCCATGGAACATCGCGCACCTGCGACGATTCTATCCGTAGCAACCTACCCCCTTTACTTTCAATAAGGCTTTCAGCCAAGGCTATTCAGCCGAACAATGTACCTCCTCCATTACGATATAAATAAAGCTAAGTGTCTCGCCCCAAAACTTCAGTTCGCTATTTTTGCTACATGCTACAAACGCACTCGGGGGCTCCCCCCACCTCACGATTTCATCGACTGAGGATCAAACGTGTACACCTGAGTAGCTGACAACGTCAGGCAAACGAAAAGGACACGTACTCAATCAAAGCACTGCGTGCTCACAAAAAACAAACCTTTACAACAAAGGGCACAACACGCCCAGCCGAAATATACAAATTTTACATCTATCTCTTTTTTCAGGTTCTACCTATTCCGAAGAATAACCTGAGCACGCTGCTCAAACAAATCTCGACATAACGCCTTTACAACATGCGTAATGCGGACGCATGTCCGACTCACCACCATCAGGGCGAAGAGGTGGCCCAGCGGCCACAGCAGCCAAATCCATGTCAGGCCGGTGCAGCCTCACAAGAGACAAAGCAGCCTTCACTCCTGCGACGAGCTCTTGCCGCACCAACTCCTTGACATTGCTCACGTTCCGAAACTTCGACAGAAGACCCGCAAGGCTTGTCGGTACGACATCCAAAGGGAACATGACGTGCAGCACTGAGGCAAGCGACGTTTGCACTTGGCGAAGCACTCGAGAAACCTGGTGCACACGATCTTGCACCGTCGCCAGAGCTACGGCACGGTCACGATCCATCCAGAAGAAGCCGCCAGCCTCCATGTCCTGTTGAGTCAAGCAATTGACCCGAACAGCGACACGCTCCTTTTCTTCCCTCGGAGCAAGGTTGGCACCTGCGATAATCGCACAAAATAAGAGTAAGGCCAGCAGACCCATCCGAAGAACTGAGCTATAGCTCGAACCAAAGAACAACTTACATTGCAGCTCCTCGGACAGCCGAACCAGCTCCGCCATCAAGTACTCCTCTCTGGCTGCACCACGATCCGCCTTGGACTTCCAAACATCGGCATGACCGCGTAACCCGAGCAACTCCCTCTCCAGACTACGCACACGATCCCGAAGAAAAGTGAGTTGCGAGGAATCATCCAAAGATGGTCGCAGCGGCATTGCGGACGGGGTGTAAACAGGGTCAGCACCCGAAGGAACCTATAGCAGCAAAAAAAGAAAGGAACACAGACATTCAGACAATGATAGAGCACAACTCAGAAGAATTCATTAAACATATAAGGCCACTACGTGGCACAAGGATGGTGTTCTTCAAGATATTTACAACAAAAGTAGACTACAAACTACCCTACATCTACAACGCCTAAGACGCGGCACCCTGAGTCGCCTCGGAGCCAGACTGCCTAGCTTTGGCCCCTCCCTGTTGCCGTAGTGCATACTCAGACAGCAAATCAATGAGCTTGGGCCCATATCGCTTGCAGCAAGCAGAGTAGGCAACAAAGGCTACCTCGGATTCATCCGCAGTCGTCGGCATCCGAGAGGTGATCTGGGGCAGATCCAGCTCCGCTCCAGCCGCCAAGGCCATCGCTAGCCCGACGGACGCGCCGATGCCCTTCTGCTTGCGCTTGTACGCCGCAGCGCACGCCGACAGAGTGAGCCTCGCCAGAGCATCCACATCATCGAGGGTCGCGCCCTTAGGAACAAGCTCCTTGTAGAAGCGGCCAAGGACCTCCTTCGCCTTGGCAAGGGAGCTGACGACGGTGCTGCAGCGGTCTTCGACCGCCACAGTAGCATCATCTAGAGCACTCCCGTGCTCTAGAGCACCGCGGTCGAACTCGATGCCTGCGGCATCTGAGACAAAAGTAGTAAGAAGGAAGACATGAAGAAAAGCAGCACAGAAGAAGACACGAGGCATGAAGAAACAAGCACAACTCTAGCACTTACCCGAAATAGCCTTGGCAGCAGCCATGAGCTTCGCCGCCACCTCTCTCTCGCGCGCAGCCGACAACAGTGGCCAGCTGCTCCTCACGGTCATGACCTCCTCACCTTGACGCTCTTTCGCTTCGGCTGCCTTAGTCAGCTCTAGCTCAAGGCGTTCCTTTGCACCAACGGCGGCCTCGGCCTTCTGCTCCGATTGACCAAGGCTCTTCTTGAGAGCGTCGACCTCACGGAGAGAAGTGTTATGCTCCTTTGTATTCAAGACAAGCAAGTGTTAAAGAATAGGACCAAGATAAATAAGAGAGGCACTAAAAGGCAGATAGGTACCTTGAAGCTGCCGAAGGTTCGCCTCCAGTGCCAAGCGCTCCTGCACCAGCCGCTTGGCCTCCTGCACAAAAGGCTGAAAGAAAAAGAAATAGCAGTAAGAAAAGGACTTGGGGGATATGCCCAACACAAAGGAGTAAAAACAAAATTCGCACACGAAGACACTCGGGGGCTCCCCCCGTGACATGAAGTAGAAAAAATTACATGCTCTGATGGCGACTCCGAAGGACCGCCTGCGAAATTCTGAGGCGCAACCACCTGCACCTCCTGCAACGGAGGATCCGGAGCCGCGCCACCCGAAGTCGCCACCGTCTGAGGCGGAGGAGACGCAATTTCGACTCCCCCATCATCTCCCGCGCACCATCACTGGAGGAATCGTGGGAGGAATGCCTGCATACGAACAAATCAGCACAAGTGCAAATATCATGAAGGAAAAAGGACAATAGTACAACAAGAAACTTACAAGCCCAGTGAGCTCAGGTCGAAGACAGGAGGAGTCCTTCGGGCCCTCTTCTCCTCCTTCTTCTCCTCCTTCTTTTCTTCCTTCTTCCGCTTTGCTGGCGGGTGCGGCGCTACAGCCCGCACAGGAATGGCAGGAAGAGGAGAGGAAGAACCTCCATGACCGTCACTATGACGCTCAAGACCCAGAGGGTTTCTGGGAGTCGGAGGAGTCGAGGCATCCGAAGACTCGCTGGAGCTCCGTGATCGTTTGCACGTATGGTCCTCACTCGACTCGTCAGCATCCTCCGTCGGAGATCGCGCCGACGGCAGCTCGGACACGGACTCAACCACTTCATTATCCGGGGCATTCAGATACTTTTCGGGCAATGGCGGTACCATGCCCGGCACTTTGAAGCTCTGCAAAATCAGAAGGAACTTTGTTAGCAAACAAAGGAAATAAATACACAGCCGACAAAAAGCACTACGTGCACAAATCTACACCTGCGGTACGGCCAACGTCGAAGAAAATGGAGGAGTTAGCGATTTCCCCGGGATTTCTTCTCCGGTATTGAACTTCAGCAGCGCGCGAAGGGCCCTGTCAAGACCCCCCTCGGAGATTTTTTCAGCCGAAACCCTCGTCGGATCACGGCGCCCAGAATAAAGAAACATCGGGTGCACCCTCGCTTGGAGAGGCTGCACCTGACGCTCAAGAAACGTCCGGATGATGTCCACGCCGTTCACTTCCTTCTCCGGAATCAGCTGGAGATCCTCCACCCGACGGTAAAGGGCCTCTATCTCTGCCACCTCACCATCCAAGATTTGGTTTTTCCAAGACCTTTTCTTCTCAATCATTTGGGAGGGGTCAAAGGGAACAAGACCAAAATCTTGCCCGGGCACTACGGAGTCGCGGATATAAAACCATCGCCTCCGCCAGTACTGGACAGATTCGGACATGGAAAAAGAAAAGAAGAGAAGATTGGGACTAAGGGAGATGATGCAACCCCCAATAGGATATACACCATCCGAACCAGATTGCCTCTTCACGGAATAGAGCTTCCAGAAGAGGCCAAAGTGCGGCTCAATTCCAAGCCAGCACTCGCAAAAAGTGATAAAACAAGCAATGTGGAGAAGAGAATTGGGAGACAGATGATGAAGCTGAATCCCATAGAAGAAGAGCAGCCCACGGAGGAAGTTGTGGACTGGAAAAGAAAACCCACGCATAACGAAGGCGAGAAACATAACCCGATACCCAGATGGGGGACGGGGGATTACCTCATTGTCGGGGAGTTTGACGGCCTCCCTATCGTGTGGGATCAGGCCCCGCTCACGAAGCTTGCGGAGATCGCTCTCCCGTGTCTCTGATCGCCGCCAGCCACCATCGGTGACACGGGTAGCGGTGGTGCCCTTCTTTCCTCCGGCGGCGCTGGTCCCAACCGCAGATGACGATTTCTTTGGTTTCCCCATTGCGCTACGGCGGCGCCGGCGGTGAAAGCGCAGAAACGACGACGGAAATGTGGAAGGAAATCCCAGCGCGCAGCAAGAATCGCTAGAGCACAAGGAAGCAGTGAAAACAAGAACTGATGCGGTGAAAACAAACTGCGGCTTTCCCCAATGATTATAACAGCAAAGACGACGCACGGCAGCCGTCCATCCAGAAGACCTAACGCCAACGGCAGATCTGACCGTACACGTGTCAACATCACAACGAACCGTCGTTACCACGCCGTCCACTATGCGCGGAAATCGAGGAGACGCCATAATTATCTCCACGCCGCGCGTGACCGGTCAATTTAAAGTCAGCAAGTGGGACCCACGTTTCGTCCAGTCAAGTCATCTCTGGCGTAGCAGACGCTTGAGGTCATCGATCGTCAGCACTGATGTCATCAAAAGCTATACTAGCACCAACTACAATTCCCCGGCTCCACAGCTAAGAGTACTCACTCGAATCTTCGGTTCGACTAAATACTCGGGGGCTACTCCTATCAGGAGCGCTGGCCGCACACCCGGAAGATGAATAAAGACAAAGTGTTTCTTCAAGTCCTACGTCGAGTCTACGACTGCACTACGGACTCGGGGGCTACTCCCATAGGGAGGATAAATTTAAGCATCCGAAAATTTTCATGTCCTACGGACTTAACGACTGAACAATGCTTGAACTAAAGTCTCTGCTCGAGTCTACGACTCGAACAGACACTCGGGGGCTAATCCCATAGGTAGCGCTGGTCGCGCACCCTATGAAATCTTCAACTGCGATCTTTCGGATCAGCACGCAAAAACTATTTGGCAACTCTGCCCCAACAAAATGCTGAGTGAGCGACAAACTCCTTGGCCACCCGAAGCACCTCCGTGGTGACAAATGTTCGGATGTTGCGTCTGCAACGCAAAGATAAGACCTGCAGATATCATCTGATGGCTTGGCAACGTACACGACTGCGCTCTGCTAGTATAAATCCATGCCAACAGGCGTGATGAAAAATCCTGACGGACGCGTTGGGTACATCAATTAAAAACACTGGAATTCCACTCCTGTAAGTCCTCCACGGCCTGAGTCGAATTACGCCAGCATATGTTCCGGGTTCAAGTTAAGGGACTCGAACCTGATGAAGATCATGTTGTTTCTTCCTAAGACAGTTAACTGACCCTGATCCGTCAGATGAGTCAGGCACATGTATCAACAATCCCTACACACATATATTGTTAACACCTAGTTGCACCCGAAGGATCGAAGAGTCCTCAGCCGAATCTACGATTCGACTGATCACTCGGGCTCTTGACGGTTATACCCTACGAATGCGTGACTTCAAAGATACCTGGTCCAGCCCAAGGAAGGCCCACAATGCATCTGCTGGCCCATGGAGATTTTCGGGTGGCCAAGGCCCATGACGCCTTCGGATCCTTGGAGAGCAAGACTAGCATAGATAGGAAATTTAAAGGGGTAAAACCCTAGAACCTGTAACCGACTAGGACTATGCCCGGGACCTACCTAAGTCTATATAAAGGCCAGGAGGGCACGTCCTAGATCTCTCGACTCATACTTCCGCACACGCACCTTCACGCCAGATCGAATCTGCGCACCCTGTAACCTTCGATTCCGCCGTAATCAAGAGCAGACAAGCAGGAGTAGGGTTTTCCCTCCGGGGGCCTGAACCTGGGTAAATCTCGTGTCCCCTGGTTGCTTGTATGTTAACCGTTCCACGATCTCCAGCATCCCCATCTTCTCCAAAACCCAAGTCCATAACAATGGGCATTGACGAGATTAAACCTCGTCAGGTGTGTTAGGTTCTGCGAGTGTATACAATGTGAGCAAGCCAGATTTGCTCATGCGGAAGCTAAGGTTTGATCTTGACGAGCCTAGCATGTACAGACATGGTCTCGGAACACGGATCACCGAAAGGTAAAGCATGAGTCATATAGTAGATATGATAAACATGTTGATTGTTCGCCATTGAAGCTACAATCAACTCTCGTGATGATCGGTTTTGATGTGATGGATTTGGTTCGTGTGATCACTAAAACAATGTGAGGGATATTGTTTTGAGTGGGAGTTCAACAGCAATATGATTAAAAGTTGAACACTATTTATCATAAATTAAATCAAAGTGAATTTGCATAGTTGTTGTAGTCATTGGCATCCGTTTACCACCTTGCGCTTAGTTATAATTGAGATGATAGAACTATATAATTCTGGTTAGTTACTTTACGAACTGGTATCGTATTGTTTTTGAAGTGTTAATCTAAAGTTTAAAAGTCCTATTGCAAACTTTCAGTAAGTTCCGATTACTCCATGAAGTTTAATAATTGGTATTAAATCAAGAGTGATAATTCCAACTGTTAGTGTATGAGTATCATGTTTGTCTCCATGATTCTTGATATTCAAAGGATTGTCTTAATATCAAGGTTATCTAGGATCTGAAAGAGTTGTTTCAGAAACCATGATGTGTGGAAGATATTGTGATATCTGAAACGAAGTTTTGGTTGCAACATGATAGAGTATAATATGGCAAAAGTCATGTTCTCATATTTGATGAGAATTTGCAAAAGGTTGGAGACACTAATTGTCCTAATCCTCCAAAAGGTTTTGGAGAGCAAAATTATACTCGCGATTCATCGTTATAGGCTAAAAGTAGCTTGATCATGGATAATTCCATGATAAGGGTGAATATTTGATGTAGGTAAAATGTTTACTACACCAAGAGATTAGAAAAGAAAGGAATTTGAAAGAACACCAAACATTTGATGATGGTGATCTACTTCAAAGTGTAAGTCCAAAGACATTGGTATTTTACTATACATGTTTTGGACTATGTGTCATGTATATGGCTCCACTTTTGATGTTGATAGATTCTTTCAAACAGAAAAGGAAATACTGAAAGAGAATCTCATAAATATATGGCAGAAAAGAAAAGACTAGAATTGTTCAGCTTAAGTATATAGATGATATACATGTTATGGCTATATTCTTTGCTTATTAAACAATGTGGTTCTTAAGTATTTGATACTAAATTTGTTGGTGTGAATCGTCATACGAAACAACACAATTCATGAACTACAATGGCCTAAGTAACTAGCAAAAGAATATGTGATGATGTTCATCAAGAACAAATAAAGGGTTATTGTGATGCTTGTTAAACATCAAAGCTTGCCTTCAAGATTTGTTTTATCAGGTATTATGAGAACAAAAGGGTTGTTCAAATAATTGCCGTAATCCATAAAAGATGGATGATTCACAAATCTCGTTGGAGAAAGCACATCCATAAAACTAGTGCTAAAAATGTCGAAAGACAAATTGATTGAAAGATCACTTAGGAAGTGAAATCGTCGTTTAAATTATATTGGAAAGAAAACATGAAGAAACTCCATGTGGATGGAATTTTGGATTCTTTTTGATTTTTGATCAAATGACGCTTGTGAAACTTTCCTAGAGATAATTAAAACTTCGTTCATAGGCCAAAATGGAACGAATGACTAGCTTATTGGAACTTGTACATATTGTTGTATGAAGTCCATTATGTGTAGTCAAGAGCGATGGATTTTAACTTCATATGCTTTCTCCGAAAATTTGAGTGAATATATGAATATTTACTTAATAAGGATGAAGTATGAAACATTTGAAAAGTTCAAATATTTTCAAGATGAAGTGCAAAATCATTGTAACAAGAATATAAATAGTTTATGATAAGATCATAAATGAAGATATTTGAGTTACAAGTTTAGCATAATACCTAAGATTTAAGGAATCGTTCTGTGGATTTGCATTTCCCGAAACACCATAAGAGTATGGAGCATTCGAGATATGTAATTAAACCTTGTTTGACATGGTAAGATCAAAGGTGTAATTCATAAAACTGTCATCATATTTTAAAGATTAAACGCTTTAGAGACTACCGTTATTCCACTTAAAAGAGCTTCATCATGATCCGTTGAAGTGACACCATATAAAGTTTTGGTTTGGGATTAAACCCAAGTTGTCCTTTCTTAAAAATTGGTATGCTATGCATAAGAAAGATGTTTGCAACCAAAATCGGATGAACATATCTTTCTATGTTATTTTGAATAATCGTTGAGTATTCCTCCATAACACCAAAGACAAAAATGTTTGTCACTCAGAATGTCAAGTTTCTTTGAGAAGAAATTTTCTGTAAAAGGTTAAGTGGGAGGACAATAGAACTTTGATAAGGTTAAAAGAACCTTAGCTATATGTGCAAAGTTGCGCAGCGCCGAAAAGTGTTCCGGAGGCAGCAACAATGCTCATGGCTCACGTGTCTCAAAGGTTGTGATCACGGAGATCTAAGTTCCTATTAAAACAAATAGATTGGGTAAACAATCAAATACCAAGATTTGAGAGTTAAATCATTATTTGACAATAATGATCCGACTACATGCAAAGAAGCGATGATGGGCCCTGACTCTGTCAAATGGCTTGAAGCCATAAAATCCGTGATAGTTCCATATACGAGAGATCAAACTTTGAAAGACTCTCTAGAAAGGTACAAGACCTTACAGTCATATTTGGATCTATAAAGAAATAGACATGGATGTTTCACATCTATGAAATTATTGACATATCGGGAAAGAGTTCACAACAATGTTCAAAGAGTTGACTATGACAAGATCTGATCTTTCATTAAGCGATATTTAGTCTAGACGGATTAATGTAGCAACCACGACATATAATTTTGTTATGTGTTGAATAAACAAAACAAGTTCTTCTAATAGAATGGTTACCTAGGATGTGTGCATAACACAGTCCAAAGGGTTTTGTTAATAGGATGCTAAAAGAATATGCAAACTTCAATGGTTGAAGTAAGCATCGCGGAGTTGGAATCTTCACTATGATGAAACTGTTAAAAGAGTTTAATTTCATCGAAGACGATGAAGATGCTTGCATTTGCAAGAAATTAAGTGGGAGCGCTAAGACATATTTCTAATACATTATGTGGAAGACATATTGTTGATTGGAAATAATGTATCTTTTTAATAACACAAGATAAGAATTTCATCTCGATGAAAGGCTTAGGCAGAACCCGAATATATGGCATCAATGTTTATATGGATAAATTGTGACGCAAATATGGTTGTGCCATAAGTATATAGATGAGATATTGAATGAGTTCAATATAGAAACTACAAGAAAGGTTCTTGTTGCACATGAAGGATTGAATAAATATTTAAGTATTTTGATACTTGATAGTTAAAATAACAAAGAGTATTTATATCAATCATACTGTGATATGTACAAATCCAGATATGTCCTATGCTCTAAATATTGTGAGCATATACCAGAATGATTCATAAGATGGTCATTGGACGATAGTAAAGATATTCTTATGATCTTGTAAAAGAACTAAGAATATATTATTTTGTAGAAGTGACAAATAGATGGTTAGTTCATTGTAAATGAATTACATTGATACTAGTTTTGTCACAAAGTACAAATTAAGTTTATCTCAATCTAAACTAAGGGTGGCACAATATGATGGAATGTGCGTTCCATAATGAATTTGGATGAGTTTCAAAGTTAAGAGATTGTGACAGATACTACAACAAAAGGCTAAGTATATAACTGCTATTATAGCAGCAAAAGAGGGCATTTGTGTCAAGTAGTTTGTTATCAAACTAGGTGTAGTTCACAACAGGGATAATACTATGAAGATATATTGTACGACAATATTATCGACATGTTTTAACCCCATAGAACTAAAGGTCACACCAAAGGACCAAATTTGTACAAAGCCATCTCATTAGAGAATGAGTGATGCGTAGAGACGCAAAGAAATGCAATTGCACATGGACCGGGAAGTGTCAGATCCGGAGATCAGTTGACCACTAGCAATCGTGTACATACGACACCAGAAAGCCATAGGTGTTGAATACACAAAGGTTTGAAACTAGATTATTGACTCTAGTGCAAGTGGGAGACTGTTGGAGATATGTCCAAGAGGCAATAATAAAGTGGTTATTATCATATCTTCACACTTATGATAAATGTTTACATACCATGCTATAATTGTATTAACCGGAAACATTAATACTTGTGTGATTTGTAAACATAAAAGAGACCCTAGTAAAAGCCTGTTGTTAAACTAGCTTGTTGGTTAATATATGATCATGGTTTCCTGATCATGAACATAGAGATGTTATTAACAACAGGGTCATATCATTAGGAGAATGATGTGATGGACATACTCCTATAGTTAAGCGTATCATAAAGATCAAGTCATTTAATATAGTTCATTTGCTATAAGCTTTCTGATACATAGTAACCTAATTCCTTCGACCATGAGATCATGTTAATCACCATCACCGGAAGGATGCTTTGATGACATCAAACACCACATCGTAACTAGGTGGCTATAAAGGTGGCATTGAGTGTTTGGAAAGTATGGGTTGAGCCACATGGATCAAGAGTGGGATTTGTCCATCCATATGACGGATAGATATACTCTAGGCCCTCTCGGTGGAATGTCATCCAATTAGCTTGCAAGCATGTGACTGGCTCACAAGGGATCACATATCACGGGAACAAGAAAAGAGTACTTATCGGTAACGAGGTTGAACTAGGTATGTAGAGATACCGACGATCAAAACCTCGGATAAGTAAACTATCGTGAGACAAAGGGAAATTGGTATCGTATGTAAGTGGTTCATTCGATCGCAAAGTAATCATAGAAATATGTGGGATCCATATGAATTTCCAGATTCCTCTATTGGTTATTGATCTAAGAAGTGTCTTGGTCATGTCCGCATAATTCACGAACCGTAGGGAGACACACTTAAGGATTCGATGTTATTGAGTAGTTATGGAATGATGAGTAAGAGACCGAATGTTGTTCGGAGTCTCGGATGGGATCCGGGATATCACGAGGAGATCCAGAATGGTCCGGAGAATAAGATTCATATAAGGAAAGTCCTGTTTCGGAGTTGGGGAATGATTCCGGTGTTTTCACCAGGAATGTTCTAGAAGGGTTCGGAAGGTCCGGCACTCCGGAGGGGAAGGGTACATGAATGTGTCATGACAATATGGAATGGTTGCATCATGTACTAGGTCACTTGACTGGGCAAAATAAAGGGAGAAATCAAATCCTAGTTTGAAAGTCAAACGCCAATTTGAAAAAGTCAAACGGCAAGTTTGCTTGGTGGAGGAAGAGTAGGAAACCTACTTGGGGAGAAGTTCCCCTCCCTCCACCCGCCGGCCAAGGAGGCCGAGTTGGGGGAGGACTCCCTCCTCCAACCGGCCACCCTCCACCTATATAAGGAGGGGTAGGGCGCCCCCTACCCCTCACACCCAAAACCCTAGCCTCTAAGTCGTCGGCCACCTTCAAGCCGCCGCCTAGGGCCTCCTCTAACTCGGTGAGTTAGGGTTTCCCCAAACCCTAGACGTCGGCCAAGCCCTCACCTTGGTGCCCTCTAAACCCTAGATCACCAAGGCCTCTCTCATACTCCACCATACTCGCTCCGGCTTAAGGCGAAGCCCTGCGAGATCTCCCCTCTACTTCCGACACCACGCCGTCAGGTCACGGAATCGCGAGGAGAGTGCTACAACCTCCGCTTGCTGGAACAAGGGAGAGGAAGGTCTTCATCGAAAATCGAACATGTGACCGATCATGGAAGGCCGCCGAACGCATGGCCTTGGGAGGGATCGTCTACGCGATCTTGAGATCGGCAAGTGTATGACTACATCACCCACAAGAATCTGCTCTCGTTAACCGCTTTGGATCTTCGAGGGTTAGTATTCTATCGACTCGTTGCTACAATCTAGTAGATATATCTTGGCTTGATCATAGATTAGATCTTGATTGTGTGTTCATGCGGTAGAATTTTTTTGTTTTCCATGCTACGAACCCTTGCAAAAATTCTACTCTTGCCGATTGGTTGAGGATTGTTTCTCAAATTTTGTGAATAGGCACCCACCTAATGGAAATGAAGTTCAGCATCCTCCAAAAGCTTATGATCTAGTGCAAACTTCATATTTCCATGCTCTCAATCCTTATGAAGAGCTGGTACATGCTATATCTACAAGAGAAACTATCGTCCGCTCCTTAAGAGGGTTGACAGAACCAGGAACTCTGTTCAAGAGTCTAATGGCCATCTTGCGAGATGTAGCTATATTCTATAATGGAACTGTACGAAACATCTCCAATAAATTCAATCTTGCAACTTAAGTATAGATAAGATGATCTCACAGATTTTCCAAGTGCTATAACTCCTGGAGAACCGGTGGTCTAACCCTATAGCTTTCTCCGTACGAGGGTAGCCCGGTGGACTTTTCTTTTTTTTGGTTTGTTTAGGACATATGTACATGGAAAGCAAAGTTTGGGCCAACTTTGCCATAAAATAGGCTCTGGTTGCCCTGCGGCGGGACTTTCCATGTATATATCCAGGATTTTACTAAGTGTTAACGCATGTATACAAAAGGGGTCACACTTGGGACTTAGCCATGGCACCTACCAACTTTTCACCACACTCACACACATATGCTAGGGACGCATGCAAGTTTTCAGCTGATCCCGATGCTTTCGTGGTCTTCCTCCGGTGAAACCCTCATCCGCGGGCCGCGAATCGTCTACCCCCTAGACGTTCTTATGATGGGGGTCGCCAGGCATAGCTCTCTCTTGTTTTGTGTTTGTTTAGGTCATAGGATGATGTAAAACCATGTTGGTTCACAAGTTGCGGTAGTATCCTACCCGGTTTCACCGGAATGGGGAGTTTCCCCCGTATACAAGTCTAGAACCTTCGCTTTTAGGTTAGAGCGCATGCATGAGAGGGGGACACATGCAAGCACCCGAAGACTAGTAGGTTTTGTTTGTTTCAACATAACAACACACTTTCATGCATGTTCCAAGGCCACATGCAAGTCTTTGAGGTATTCCGATGCCCTGGAGCGCAGTTTGCTGCGAAACCCTGATCTGTGGGCCTCAGATCGTGTACCGCCCTAGACATTCTTCTGATGGGGGTAGCCCGGCATAGATCGCTCTTGTTTTGTGTTTGTTTAGGTCATAGGATGATGTAAAACCATGTTGGTTCACAAGGTGGGGCACTATCCTACCCCGTTTCACCGGAACAGGGAGTTTCCCCATTATACAAGTCCAGAACCTTCACTTCTAGGTTAGAGTGCATGCATGCGAGGGGGGACACATGCAAGCACCCGAAGACTAGTAGGTTTTGTATGTTTAAACATAACACCACACTTTCATGCATGTGCTAGGGCCACATGCATGTCCTTGATGTATTCTGATGCCCCGAAGCGCGGTTTGCTGCGGAACCCTGATCTGCGGGCCTCGGACCGTCTACCCCCCTAGATATTCTTCGGATGGGGGTAGCCTGACATATCTATCTCTTGTTTTTGGTTTTTTTAGGTCATAGTATGATGTAAAATCATGTTGGTTCATAAGTTAGGGCACTATCCTACCCGATTTCACCGGAACAGGCAATTTCCCCCTTATACAAGTCCAGAACCTTCGCTTTTAGGTTAGAGCGCATGCATGCGAGGGGGACACATGCAAGCACCCGAAGACTAGTAGGTTTTGTATGTTTCAACATAACACCACACTTTCATGCATGTGCTAGGGCCACAAGCAGGTCCTTGAGGTATTATGATGCCTCGGAGCGCGGTTTGCTACGGAACCGTGATCTACGGGCCTCAGATCGTCTATCCCCTAGACATTCTTCTCATGGGGTAGTTCGACATAGCTCTTTTTTTGTGTTTGTTTAGGTCACAGGATGATGTAAAACCATGTTGGTTCACAAGGTGGGGGCACTATCCTAACCGGTTTCACCGGAACAGGGAGTTTCCTCCTTATACAAGTCTAGAACCTTCACTTTTAGGTTAGAGCGCATGCATGCGAGAGGGGACACATGCAAGCACCCGAAGACTAGTAGGTTTTGTATGTTTCAACATAACACAACACTTTCATACATGTGCTAGGGCCACATGCAGGTCCTTGAGGTATTCTGATGCCCCGAAGCACGGATTGCTGCAGAACCATGATCTACGGGCCTCAGATCGTCTACCCCCCTAGACATTCTTCTGATGGGGGTAGCCCGGCATAGCTCTCTCTTGTTTTGTGTTTGTTTAGGTCATAGGATGATGTAAAACCATGTTCATTCACAAGGTGGGGCACTATCCTACCCGGTTTCACCGGAACCTTCGCTTCTAGGTTAGAGTGCATGCATGCAAGGGGGACACATGCAAGCACATGGAGACTAGTAGGTTTTGTATGATTCAACATAACACCACACTTTCATGCATGTGATAGGGCCACATGCATGTCCTTGAGGTATTCCGATGCCCCGAAGCGCGGTTTGCCGTGGAACCCTGATCTGCAGGCCTCGGATCGTCTACCCCCTAGACATTCTTCGGATGGGGGTAGCCCGACATAGCTCCCTCTTGTTTTGGGTTTTTTAGGTCATAGGATGATGTAAAACCATGTTGGTTCACAAGGTAGGGCACTATCCTACCCGATTTCACCGGAACAGGCCGTTTCCCCCTTATACAAGTCCAGAACCTTCGCTTTTAGGTTAGAGTGCATGCATGCGAGGGGGACACATGCAAGCACCCGAAGACTAGTAGGTTTTGTATGTTTCAACATAACACCACACTTTCATGCATGTGCTAGGGCCACATGCAGGTCCTTGACGTATTCTGATGCCTTGGAGCGTGGTTTGCTATGGAACCATGATCTACGGGCCTCATATCGTCTACCCCCCTAGACATTCTTCTGATGGGGGTAGTTCGGCATAGCTCTCTCTTTTTTGTATTTTTTTAGGTCACAGGATGATGTAAAACCATGTTGGTTCACAATGTGGGGCACTATCCTAACCGGTTTCACCGGAACGGGGAGTTCCCCCCTTATACAAGCCCAAAACCTTCACTTTTAGGTTAGAGCACATGCATGCGAGGGGGGACACATGCAAGCACCTGAAGACTAGTAGGTTTTGTATGTTTCAACATAACACAACACTTTCATGCATGTGCTAGGGCCACATGCAGGTCCTTGAGGTATTCTGATGCCCCGAAGCGCGGTTTGCTGCAGAACCATGATCTACGGGCCTCGGATCTTCTACCCCCCTAGACATTCTTCTGATGGGGGTAGCCCAGCATAGCTCGCTCTTGCTTTGTGTTTGTTTAGGTCATAGGATGATGTAAAACCATGTTGGTTCAAAAGGTGGGGCACTATCCTACCCGGTTTCACCGGAACAGGGAGTTTCCCCCTTATACAAGTCTAGAACCTTCGCTTCTAGGTTAGAGTGCATGCATGCGAGGGAGGACACATGCAAGCAACCAGAGACTAGTAGGTTTTGTATGTTTCAACATAACACCACACTTTCATGCATATGATAAGGCCACATGCATGTCCTTGAGGTATTTCAATGCCTCGAAGCGCGGTTTGCCGTGGAACCCGGATCTGCGGGCCTCGGATCGTCTACCCCCTAGACATTCTTCGGATGAGGGTAGCCCGACATAGCTCTCTCTTGTTTTCGGTTTTTTAGGTCATAGGATGATGTAAAACCATGTTGGTTCACAAGGTAGGGCACTATCCTACCCGATTTCACCGGAACAGGCAGTTCCCCCTTATACAAGTCTAGAACCTTCGCTTTTACGTTAGAGCGCATGCATGCGAGGGGGACACATGCAAGCACCCGAAGACTAGTAGGTTTTGTATGTTTCAACATAACACCACACTTTCATGCATGTGCTAGGGCCACATGTAGGTCCTTGACGTATTCTGATGCCTTGGAGCGTGGTTTGCTATGGAACCATGATCTATGAGCCTCAGATCGTCTACCCCCTAGACATTTTTATGATGGGAGTAGTTCGGCATAGCTCTCTCTTTTTTGTGTTTGTTTAGGTCACAGGATGATGTAAAACCATGTTGGTTCACAAGGTGGGGCACTATCCTAACCAGTTTCACCGGAACGGGGAGTCCCCCCCCCATATACAAGCCCAAAACCTTCACTTTTAGGTTAGAGCGCAAGCATGCGAGGGGGGACACATGCAAGCACCCTAAGACTAGTAGGTTTTGTATGTTTCAACATAACACAACACTTTCATGCATGTTCTAGGGCCACATGCAGGTCCTTGAGGTATTCTGATGCCCCGAAGCGCGGTTTGCTGCAGAACCATGATCTACGGGCCTCGGATCTTCTACCCCCCTAGACATTCTTCTGATGGGGGTAGCCCGACATAGCTCTCTCTTGTTTTGTGTTTGTTTAGGTCATAGGAAGATGTAAAACCATGTTGGTACACAAGGTGGGGCACTATCCTACCCGGTTTCACCGAAACAGGGAGTTTCCCCCTTATACAAGTCTAGAACCTTCGCTTCTAGGTTAGAGTGCATGCATGCGAGGGGGGACACATGCAAGCACCCGGAGACTAGTAGGTTTTGTATGTTTCAACATAACACCACACTTTCATGCATGTGATAGGGCCACATGCATGTCCTTGAGGTATTCCGATGCCTCGAAGCGCGGTTTGCCGTGGAACCCTGATCTGCAGGCCTCGGATCGTCTACCCCCTAGACATTCTTCGGATGGGGGTAGCCCGACATAGCTCTCTCTTGTTTTGGGTTTTTTTAGGTCATAGGATGATGTAAAACCATGTTGGTTCACAAGGTAGGGCACTATCCTACCCGATTTCACCGGAACAGGGAGTTTCCCCATTATACAAGTCTAGAACCTTCGCTTTTAGGTTAGAGCGCATGCATGCGAGGGGGACACATGCAAGCACCCGAAGACTAGTAGGTTTTGTATCTTTCAACATAACACCACACTTTCATGCATGTGCTAGGGCCACATGCAGGTCCTTGACGTATTGTGATGCCTCGGAGCGTGGTTTGCTATGGAACCATGATCTACGGGCCTCAGATCGTCTACCCCCTAGACATTCTTCTGATGGGGGTAGTTCGGCATAGCTCTTTTTTTTGTGTTTGTTTAGGTCACATGATGATGATGTAAAACCATGTTGGTTCACAAGGTGGGGCACTATCCTAACCGGTTTCACCGGAATAGGGAGTTCCCCCCTTATACAAGCCCAGAACCTTCACTTTTAGGTTAGAGCGCATGCATGCGAGGGGGGACACATGCAAGCACCCGAAGACTATTAGGTTTTGTATGTTTCAACATAACACAACACTTTCATGCAAGTGCTAGGGCCACATGCAGGTCCTTGAGGTATTCTGATGCCCCGAAGCGCGGTTTGCTGCAGAACCATTATCTACGGGCCTCGGATCTTCTACCCCCTAGACATTCTTCTGATAGGGGTAGCCCGGCATAGCTCTCTCTTGTTTTGTGTTTGTTTAGGTCATAGGATGATGTAAAACCATGTTGGTTCACAAGGTGGGGCACTATCCTACCCGGTTTCACCGAAACAGGGAGTTTCCCCCTTATACAAGTCCAGAACCTTCACTTCTAGGTTAGAGCGCATGGAAGCGAGAGGGGACACATGCAAGCACGCGAAGACTAGTAGGTTTTGTATGTTTCAACATAACACCACACTTTCATGCATGTGCTAGGGCCACATGCAGGTCCTTGAGGTATTCTGATGCCCCGGGGCGCGATTTGCATGCGAGGGGGGACACATGCATGCACCCGGAGACATGTTGGCACATGTTGTGACAAGATCAACCCCGGTTTTACCGAAACAGGGAGTTTTCCCCTAATAGTTAGATTGCAGACACTTTTTGTTTAGGGGACGACGCATGTCTGCGAAGGGGGTCACACTTTGGAACCATATTTTTGGAGGTTTGAGCATGCCACCACACTTTATCACACATGATAGGGTCACATGCATAGTTTGGAGGTGTTCTGATGCCCCGAAGTGCTTCTTCCTATAGAAAACCCTAATCCATGGGCCCACACTTTATTTCCCTGATTTTTGGGGGGGGGGCATGAAGATGTTGAATACATGTCGTATTGAAAAGTATGTGTGTACACAATGTCTTAACTAATACTAACAAATATTCAACAAAAAGTTCACTAAAAACTTAAAATAAATATAATTGAAAGAAAAAATGGAAAGAAAATTAGAAAAAACTAGAAGGCACATGGCAAAGGATAAAATACACGGCAAACAACCCTTTGCCGTCTGTTTTCCTGCGATACACGGCAAAGGGCTAGTCCCAATTATTGACCCGCGTGGGCCCACGCAAGCCCTATCCACTCGCTTGCAGCTCCCAGCCACACACCACCCGTGCTCGACCCCTACCCCTCGCACCGCCGCCAGCCCTGCCTCGCCGCCGTCGGCCCTCCCGCCTCCACCCAGCACCGGCCCTCCCGCCTCGCCCCACCCAGCCCCTCACGCGCCTATCGCCCGCCTCACTGTAGCCCTCCTCACTTCCTCCTTGGCCGCCACCATGGCCGCGTTTGCACCATAGGAGGTGCGGCCTGCTCGCGTGCAAGGTGGGAAGAGCTCCGGCCGGCTTCTCCCCTCCTCCACCGAGTGGCAAAGCCTGTGTCGTGTTCCGCATGGCCTTTGCCGTGTGGATATGCCCACACTGCAAAGAACGCCTCTGTCGTAGTGAAACGGCCCAACCCATTTAACCCCTCCCCACCGTCAAGTAATCAACACCCATAATTAGGATCAATGTCTCGTCGGCCACCACCTCGGCGGCTTCCCGTACGACTTCTCCTTTTCCTGTGTTTTGGCGACAGGCTTTCGGCGTGCGGGCAACCAACAGACGCACAACCAGCATTTGTTTTCCGTCCGCCATGGGTTATAAAGAAATCCAACGATGTGAGGTGGACGAAAAACCTTAGCTAGTCACCAATATCTTGCCGCAAGGTCACTATCTGGTCCAAGGCACGCGAGCGCGTCAGTCTAACTGGAGATGGCGAGGTCGAGCCTGACTCGGCCCGCCCAACACAGATCGGACCAAAAGGGTCTAGATCAAGGCATGTGAGACACCTCTAGGTAAGCTCAAGCCCAGCTACTCTCACCACCAACTAGTTCTCCTTGCCACTTAGGGCATCCACGGTATGGCCAAAACCAAATCTGACAAAAAGTTAAATTTAGCTTTGATAGACGTAGACAATATAGCCATAACTCCACAACATAGTGCTTCTAAATATCTGCACCACAAGTTCAAAGAAAAAGGCCTTCTCTCTCCTTGTGACCAGACGTCATGCATGTTCAGGACCATGCAAATAAAGAGACGATGCAACCTTTGGCTCTTGGTAGCTGAGAGAGAAATAATTTTTCACTCTGAGGATGGAATTTGGCATTGGAGCAAAAGGTTGCTTCTGTTTTCTCTTTTTGTAAATTTAACTATCTTTACAACAGTGAGAACTAGTTCTAAAAGCTAAATACCCAATTTAGAACTAGATTTGATTACACATTGTGGGTGGCCTTAGGATCCTAGAGCCACACCTCCGGATTCCCTAGTTTCCGCTCTTAGCGGGAGCAATTAGCTCTCGTCTGAAGGCAGTTTTCTTCATAGGCACTCCGATGTGGCCTGATAACGTCTTTTTTTTTTATGTTTATGTTTTGCTGTTTCTAGGTAATAAAAAGTGTAGGATTTGACAAATATTCAAGTTTAAAAATGGTTTGAAATTAAAAATGTCAAATATAAAAATGTTTGACTATAAAAATTGTTTGAATTTAAAAGTCTTCAGTTTTAAAAACAAATTTGGAAAATGTTTGGATTATAAAAATGTTTAAATTAGAAAAACGGTGGAAAAACAGAAACAGAAAGCAGCCAAAATGGGAAACCCCTCAAAAACCGTACCAAGAAAATAGGGAACCGATTTCTTTCCTGCTAAATGGGCCGCGACCTAGTTCCCCGCTTCCCCATGCGGGATGGAATGTGTCTCGTAACATGTCATAAAAGAGTTTGCCTAGGTCGCTCCACGCGAGGATGCCTCCGAGAGGGGAAAAGCAGGGGGCTACCATCTAGGCCTTCCTACCGACGCACGCCGGCAACGACGGGGAGAGGGAACTCTAGGGAAGGGGCGACCAGGTCGCGAGCGCGATTTTTCACCGGGTTTTCCAAGCCATCCAAAAATATTTTTATATACAACATTTTAGCAGTCAATCCAAAA
The DNA here is from genome assembly GCA_023614405.1 of Avena insularis. Classification (NCBI taxonomy): domain Eukaryota; kingdom Viridiplantae; phylum Streptophyta; class Magnoliopsida; order Poales; family Poaceae; genus Avena; species Avena insularis. The sequence goes on from CM042697.1 coordinate 408,224,193, forward strand.
ATATATAGGCCGCCAAAACTTTGGCAAGGCACGTTTGTAGGCATATTGGACATCTTGGTCTGTGCATTTCTATTGACTTATCTAAATACCAAGCTAATGTAATTTGCTTAAAAAAAAGCTGATGTGATTATTATTTTTACTTGGTTGGATAATGTCTCCGACAGCTAGTTCACTGGCTTTTAAGGCTACCGTGTGCCAAGAGAGTAGCGCACCAAAAGCGACGACTCACAATGTCTTCAGTTTGCCCGGTGATTAGCTCTGTTTATTTTTAGACTAGAAAGGTACTGCTGTCAAGGCCGAGTTGAGGCATTGAGCCGGAGGACAGCCTCTCGGTCTGATTCTCTCTTTCTTCTCCCGGTGATCTGGACTCTGGAGGTATGCGCTCCATTTATTTTCACCTCCCCTCGTCGATTCTCTCTTTCTTTACCCGCGGCTTCCATTTCCGTCTGATATTTCTCTGTATGTGTTCCTCTGGCCATCCCAAACCTTGCCCCGACCTGCAGATTTACAGCGTACACTCAGTTTTTGATTTTTCCCTGTTGCAGCTTCCATGCACACCACCTGTTCGACGGAACGCCTCTGAGCTCTAACCCCATGGCGGAGGCGTCGGACAGCCAGAGAATGGTCCCTGCGCGTGTTGGCCGCGCAGTAGACAGGATCGGCGCCCTCCCCGACGACGTCCTCCGCCGTGTCCTGTCCCAACTGAGCTCACGTGAAGCCGTGCACACATGCTTGTTGGGGCAGCGCTGGCGCGACCTCTGGCGGTCGGTGCCCATCATCAACGTGTCTTTCGGGGAGTTTGAAGACAGTGATGCTGATGATGATGTTGAAGACACCTTTGATCGCGAGGAGACGTTCAAGAAGTTTGTCAACCGTTTCCTGATGCTCCGTAACCCCGTTGGCCTGGACGAGTTCCGGCTCGACTACAGCTCGAGCACCGGCGACCTAGTATCCGTTGACCAGGCTTCTATTTCGGCTCCAAGTCTCGTTACTCTGTCCATTGAGGGCAATCTTTGTTTCGGCAGGCTACCTATACTAAAGAACGTGGCAGACTGCATCAGTCTTGCTTTCGGGTGATATGACAGATTTTGATGCTGATGCCATCAGGCAGCTTCTCGCGGGCCTCTATGATGTTAGAAGTTTGGACTTCTGTTATGCGGATAGGAAGGTATGCTTCTTTATTTGATATTACTATCCGTGATGCCTCCTCTTTCGTGTACATCCCTGTATCCTATTGAACTCCATACATATATCCATAACAAAGGTTGCACCTTAGGAACTTGCTTTGCCCATGACCCTTCAAAATCATACTAGATGAGTCATTATATAACATAAGTGCCAACCACACCTCTTGACAGGATGACCAATGTTGTCTGTGTCTCCACTCAATATATTTTCCATGTCATATGATCATTTTGTAGATTCATCAAATTGATGACCAAAGTATCTTATTTGGAGGATTGATTGCATATAAATTTGAGCATTTCTTATTCATTCTTAGTGCAATAACTGGGTTAACAACTTAACATCATGGAAAACAGTTATGCTGATATAATAACATAATGTCCATATTAGTGATTCTTTCTAGGAAAATGATGAGCTTATTGTTGCTCAATATGTAATATATTTGCTTGACGTGATTTATGTCTGTGCTGCCATTTATTCATATCCAATATGCTCTAAAGATATAGCTCTAAGCTTTTTAGTGTGGACTCAATCAGACACAGACACAGTAGTTATGCTTGTTACCTCCCACCTGATATTTTGGTAAGTTTGGCTGAATCAGATAGCATATGGCATGGGTATTATGTTGTGTCTTAATCCTTTCAATGTTGTGCAGCTGACGATGGAAAAGAATTTCCGATGGTGTCCAACATTCAGCAATCTTATAAACCTGACAATTTTTATACTTGGTGTGTCCATGCGGACTTCTATGCACTGATATTCTTCCTTCAGAACTCACCCAGTCTGAAAAAGCTAACTCTCAAACTAAAACAGGTATATGGTCTTCGCTGCATTATGGATCTTTAAGTTAATGTGGATGAATGTACCATAAAGATAAAACATGTTTTCTCTTACTTGCTAGGAGGGTATGTCCGCAATCACTGGCGAGTTGGAAGACAGATCATTTACATGTGAGCAACTTGAGATTGTTGAAATCATATGTTCAAAGACAAGTGAGCTGCTACCCAGGGTGACTCGGTTTTTGCTTGATAGTGGCATAAGGAATGATCAGATGCGTATCGTCACTGGAAGTAAGTCCGATGTATCAGTCACCGAAAAAAATTCTGATGTTTCAGGTCCCACTGCAGGCGAATGACATGGGATTACTCATTCACCCGTCATCGCAGCCAAACATAATCTCCTCTTGGATCTACATTGGTCCGCTCTGCTTTAGCCTGAAGGAACATGGCATGCATGTTTGCCGCCCTTGTCTTTTTTCCCACAATAGATTTGACATGATAAATTTGAATGATTTTTTGCCGACGGTGAGCCAGAAGAAACTTAGATGTGACATCTTCTATCCAGTGGGAAATTAAAAAAAAATGCTTCCTGGAGAACTTAGATGTGACATACATGCATGATTGCCCATTCCTTGGATTGCTCCAACGACGCTTCTTTTCTTGAGACTATTCTGCTAGATCATTTGGATTTTAACTTCTGTATGTATGGATGCATGACGTTATTGTTGCGAGATGCGTGTCCTTTTTGTTTTTTTTGAGACAACAATGTTACCTGTCATGCCATCTCTGCTGAATTTGCCATAGGATCTTTATATCTTTTATGATGCTGAACCTTGTATGATATCCATGTTAATCATGCAACATTAAATTGCAATCCTTGTGTAAATATAGTATTCACTTTGATTGTCTACATCCTTGTACAAAGTTTTGCACATTCAAATATAATAAAGTCAACTGTGATATCCATAAACAAGGTCTCTCGTAGAAGTTTGCAAGAAATACAGTGAAGTACAAGTCTCCCCTGTTCAGTTCACACAAAACAATAATGCCTTGGATTTTCTCCAATCCATGCAATAGTTCCTAGAATGTTACATATATAGGAGACTAGGAGTATGGTGGACAGTACAGACTAAATAACCTAGTATAGTCATTAGCAGATTCTAGTTTGGAAGGGCATTGCAACATGGTATTGCCTTCCCAACTTGATCTGGCTTCTCAAAACAACACATTGTCGTTAAATAGCCTGAATCCCGCACAGTTCGTCGCGGTACTTCTCCGTGTTGGCGCCAAGCTTCTGCTTCAGCGTCTCGAAGGCCAGAAGCGCCAGCATGCTACCTCTTCCAGCGGGCTTCGACCTCCAGTCCCCTTCATTGGGCAGCACGACGGCGAGCGATGTCGACCAGCGAGCCCACGCACTTCTTGTCGTGCTCCTTCGCCAGCCTCTTCACGTCGTACACGGACGGCGACCCGAAAAGCTTGCGCACCATGCCCATGAAGGTGTCGACGTCGGCCGGCAGCGTCTCGCCGAACATCATGCTCACGAAGTAGGCGACGTGGTAAGCGCCGGTGAACGTCGCCCACGATGGCCGGGCTCTGAACAGGCCGGAGTCTCGCAGCAGCCAGCGGAGCCTGAACCCGTCGATGCCAGCCCAACGGAGCCGGATGAAGTCAACGCCGCAGCCGGCGAGGTAGGAGAGGCGATGTCGAACCCGTGCAGGTTGAACCCCCACGTGAAGCGCCGTCCGTCGTCGGTGCGGATGGCGATGCCCACCTGGAGCGGCCTGAGCAGGGCGACGTTTGCCCGGATGACCTGGTACCGCTCCTCGGCGGTGAGCTTGTAATGTTTCCGGCCATCGCCGCGGACCACGCAGCCGGGGTACTGGATGTTTAGCGCGACGTGCGTTGCGCGCGGCGCCACTTGGTGGAAGACGGCCGACTCGGCGGCGAAGTTGTTGGCCCACACCGAACGGACGGCGCCGTCCATGCTGCAGACGACGGCGACGGGAGTTTGCTGAGCGGCGGCGCCCTTTTCTCCGAGTACGATCCGTGCGACGCGAGGGGGCCTCTGCCTGCTTCACGTTCTGCTGGACTTGCTCCGGAGGCATCGGGAGACCAGCTTTATGAGTGCAGAACTGTGGGTCGTGGTTAAGCCTTCTCTAATTCGGATTCGGCTTTCGCTTTTCTACTTCTTTTCCAATCCCGAATTCTGGATTTGCTTGGGAGCTTGAAGGATCCTAACGTTAATCCCCTCGCCTGGACGCCGAATCCTTACCGAACTGGTTTTCTAATCCAACCCCAGCGTTAAGGAATAGAGCATCCCAGCAGCGGGCCGCAAATCAGACACTGAATCGGTTCAATTCGGTCTGTTTGTGGTGTGTCCGGGACGCACACGGTTCGGCCATGTCCGCGAGCCCACAAGGGGGCAGCGCATTTTTTCTCCAAATTTAATTGAAATTAAACATAATGTACATATAGCTGAAAAAGGGCAAAAGACTTAGAAAAAACAGCAAGTTTTAACTGCGTCAGCCATGTGGCCTACTCGTCATCTTCGTCCTCCGCTAGGTCGATCCACACTGGCTATGGCCATGACCATTGTGGGTATGGGCGGAAGGGGCGCCATCTGCGAAGGAGGCGCGTACTGCGGCAGAGGAGGCGCGTGCTGGGGAGGTGCGTACTGGATCGGCGACAAGTAGTGGGGCGGCGGTGGCGGATACTAGGTGGCCGGGGCTCGGACCTCCATCGCGGATGTGTGGAGGGGTTGGAATTTCCCATCCTAGAGCCTCTCCTCTGCGAGTGTCGCGTCTTCCTCCGATTCGCGCAGGACACGGGCGAGGGCCTCCTTTGGGCCGAGGTCGGGCGGCATGATTTCCGCCACTACCTCCCCCAGGACCGGTGGCGGCTCATCCTGGGGCTCATGCGCTTCACCTCTTCCTCGTCCTCTTCCAAATCATAGCCAGAGGAGTCGTCTCCATCGCTACGCTGCCGACGTCCGACATATCCTCGGGCTTGACCTCCAGGTGGATGTCGCCGCGGAAGGTGCTTCGCGGGCGGAAGTTGTTCTCTCACCGGAGGAATTCCACCCAGATGGTACACATGGTCTCGACGGCGGGCCGGTCTTATCATCCGCCGGTGACCCTCGATCTCAATGTCCAGGCATGGCCCTTCTGGTGGGGCGGGCGGCACTGTAATCCTGCCATGGTTCATATGCCACCCGTGCGGGAGGTGCAGGTCCCTATGCTCCACCGGGGTTCCCGTTTACCAGCGGTGCAGCGTCCGACACCTGGACGTAGTGCCGGTTCCGTCACTCGCTGCGGAGAACCCGGCGTCTCCCGCGTGGTTGTGCCGGCGCTAGCTGCGCGATGAAACCGTGGGTACTATAAAAGAACTCAAGGAAAAACAATTAAGAAACCAAAATCGATCGACTTCCCATCTGCCTCCCTCGTCGCCCCCGCGTGGTGACAGGGGGGACCCTAGATCAGGGCACCGCCGCCACCTCCCCGTCCCTTCCCCTCCCTCGCCGCTGCTAGGAGGGCGCGGCTGGGCGAAGCCCGACCGGCGCCGGCGGTGGCGGGGCCTCCTCGTCTCCTTCCAAGCTTTTCATGTGAGGTGGAACCTATGGGCCAGGGCTTGGCTATGGCTGGGAGCTGGGCTGACGACGCGGGGTTTGCCCTGCTGTGGGTCGTGGCGGGCGGTGCAAGGCAAGGGGCTGGCACACCGTGCTTCGGGGATGGCGGGCGACGGCGGCCAGCGGCCTAGGTGGTCGGCGGTGGGAGGTCGTAGGCAGGGGCGACACTGTCCTCCCGGCCTCAGCCTCCGGATGGTGATGGCAGGAGCATGTCGAGCCCGATCTCGACCGTTTCCTGTCAGATCTGTTGCAGCCGGCAGCGGGATGGCTTCTGGGTTCGTCCGGCTTCACGAGGTCACCTAGGGCTGCGAGCCCGGGCATGGTGGTGGTGGCCTTTCTCCCCCGTCGGAGTTGGTCAACCGGTCGAATAAAGGTGGATCGGCCTAGGGTCCCTCTTGTGTGGAGATGATCACCTTCCTGAGGATGGTTCTTGATTTGGCCGGAGTGGGGAGTTCCAGAAGGCTCCGCCGGAGAATGTACCAACGCTTCTATGCCTACAGTTCGCTGGATCGGATGGTATTCGGTCATGTGCATCCATGTTTTATTTTGACCATTTGGTTCAGGAGGGAGCCCAAGCTTGTGGCTCCTTGTTGCCACCAGTATTTGTCGATCCATGGTGAAGTCAGAGGTGGAGAATTCATGAAGGCCAGGTTTGGAGATCTATCTATGGAGGTTTGAGTCGCCATACAGTTGAGGGACTTGCTTGGTGTTCTGGGCTAAACAGCAGCCGTATGTAAGTGGGGGCGGCAACACAGGTGAATTTCAGAATCTTACCTTTCAGGGTGAAAGCCCAAGGTCTGGCCTTAGCTGGTTGTGCCTAGCAATGGCCTTGTTGAAGGCATTGTTTTGAGAGTGAGGATTATCTTCAGGGTGAAAATCTAGATCTTTGATCGGGCGACACGCTTGTGCCTTTATTCCTTCTTGGAGGCGTCGATTTTGAAGAGCCTGAAGTTCAGGTGTTGTATTGGTGGTGACATGGTTATACCCTACGGGTACACGACCTTAGCATACCTGGTCCAGTCCAAGGAAGGGCCACAAGAATATGCGCGGCCCATGAAGATTTTTGGGTGGCCCAAGCCCATGACGTCTTCGGATCCTTGGAGAACAAGACTAGAGTAGATAGAATATTCGAAGGGGTAAACCCTAAAACCTTTAACCGACTCGGTCTGTGCCCGGGACCTGCCTACTTTTATATAAAGGCTTGGAGGGCACGACGAGGAGGGCACTTCATACCACCGCATACACACCTCCACGCCAGATTGCATCTGCGCACCCCTGTAACTTTCGGTTCCGCCGTAATCAAGAGCAGACAAGCAGGAGTAGGGTTTTCCCTCCGGGGGCCTGAACACAGGTAAACCTCGTGTCCCGTGTTACTTGTTTGCTAACTGCTCCATGATCTCCAAAGATCCCCATCTTCTCCAAAACCCAAGCTCATAACAATGGGCATTGACGAGATTAAACCTTGTCAATTGGCGCCGTCTGTGGGAACTGGGGACTCTGATTGTGCAATCGTAACGGTCCCAACCAAAGCGATCTACAACTCCGCGGTGACGGAAAGTCATCTCCCCTTTGGCGCTTTCGACTTCACCGCCCACTCGCCACGAAGGACTTGAGCCCGTGACGGCTCGAGATCCTGCTCGAGCTTCGCCTGTGGGGCAGACCTGCACTCTCCGTCTCCCAGAGCGGGTACCCTGCCATCGATCAGGCCCGCTTTGTGGGCTCCACACCCCGTGCTACGCACATCGCCATCGACAGATGAGTCCTATGACAGCAGTAGCTGCAACTCAGATCTGTGTGATCGACCATCGGAGGAAGGGACCTACGGTTCCGGATCCGAAAGCTGCGGCAGTAGCGATCCAATATACGAGCGCTACCAATGCACCGTAGTCATCCAGAGCGACGTGGATCAGGAGCACAACCCGCCACCCAATCCGCAGGGTAGAAACGGCGAGAACAGGAGAAAACAGGCCCCCCCACCCAACAAGGAGGACACCGATCCCAATTGGATCATCCACCTCAGCGAGGAAGGATGGGCTCAAGCACACGAAGCCGTGGCAGACAACAAGATCCTGCTTGTAGGTGCCTCACGGGATCTACTGATGGCGTACCACCTGCTCCTAGTCGAAGAGGACAAGAAGCAGGTGAAGATGCAAGAAGTGCTTGACAAGCGCAAGCAAGCGGCCTCGGAGTCGTCAAGGCGGCTGCTCTCCGCCATGGCCGGCTCCAGCTCGCACGACAACCATGGCAACAAGCACCGTTCTCGCACGGAGAACATGGACCCCAAGGCACATCACGAGGTGACTGTTGGGGAGGTGACCCCGGATAGGGTCAAGACAGGGGAAAGATGAAACCAAGGCACCCCTTTATAAGGGGAGACGCGGGCTCCCGAGGGGGGATCGATTCACTCTACGCCGGAAGGCTCGTGTATTAGTGTTCTTCCTCTCTATGAGACAGCTCTAGGAGCACTTGTATTCATTGAGAAGAGGAATAGAGATTTACTTGTAGAACTGTTGAGTGTAGAAATCACTACATCTTCCCTCCCCGGATCCCTCTAGCATCCATTGGCCCCATACTTTAGCCTACCCATGGCATCTGCCATGCCACCACCACGACTGTTGGCGCCCACCGTGGGGCCAGTAGCGGTGCTAGCTGGAGTCAAGATCCGGACGGGAAACTTTGTAACACCCTCAGAATCGGACCTATGCAAGTTTTAGCGAAACCCGCCAAACCCGCATAGAAACGATTCAAAGGTGCCCACCAGGCACTTTCGTGCGGGTGGAAAACGAAGTAATAACATTACACAACAGTCCTCGATGGGACCCACGTAGAGATATATAACAGCGACTCAATGAGTCAAGAATATATACGTAACAAAGATTCAAATCACCTTGAAAATAGTAAGGGCGTCCGACTACGGACAAGATGCAAATGGGGCTAAGAGCCCCAAGAATAACCAATGCCCATAACCGCCTGTGCCAAGCCGGAAGGGTAACCCCGCTAACGACGCCGATCTCAAAACCTGCTTAAACAAAAGGGTGCCGACAAAGGGCAAAGGAAAAGAGGAGCGCCAAGATCGAGACCCGACAGCGAGGCTAGAATTCGGCGGTCCTCGCCTACATAGGTATGGTGGACTAAAGCAGCAGCGGCAGCATGCACTAAACAACCTATAGAGACTCGATGTCACTGACGGCTATCAGAGAGGGGTAAGAAAGACCTATCCGGAACCAGCCTGATACTAACACCAAACAATCCCATCCTGGTATTCCCCCTCGAGACCAAACGAGGAAGTCAACCGAGGAACTCACACAGTTGGTAGTTTTATTTATTCAGTTATCGTTGCAGCAATTACTAGTCAGGTTTAGATAATCATCCTGATAAAATAAGCAGTGGGCACTTTTAGTTGACCATTCCGTTGTAGTTGCATCACTTACTAATCAGATACAATTAGCATGAGATAACCCCAAAACCCAGCAGTTGTTGGTACTTTTACTTAGCCATTCCGTTGTAGTGAAGCTGATTACTAGTCATATCGGATACAAGTCAATTTATAACAATAAACTTTAGTTATAGTTGTCTATGATCGAGATACTATGCTCCAAGTCGTCCATAACCGCGGACACGGCTTTCAGAAAGTTTTACCCTGCAGGGGTGCACAAATAGCAACACACACTCGATATGCCTCGGAAAAACCAAATCAAAACCCAACGAGACAGTCACGACAAAGCAATTACAGGATTCAGAAATATTTCAGGGGGCCACCCCTTTAAGTAGATCCCGCAACGAAGCCGGGCCGGTTCAAACGGGCTTAAGGTTGTGGAGGCGGTCAGAACGATCGGGAACCCGAAAGCGTCGGGCTTGTCGACACAAATAAATCGGGCCACGATCCTAAAAGACAATGCATTACCTCGCACAATTTAAATAAAGCAAAAAGCATGGCATAAGTACAGGATAGTAAATAAAACCTCAAACTAGTTTGTGGCCCCAAGAAATAAGAATGAATCAAGCTCGCTCGGGGGTCCATAAGCCTCCCGGATGTGGATAGCGAATATTCAAGGAACAGTATCAAGTACTGGGGTCCCACGGACACAAGTGGATGATTAACAACCAAATAACATCTATTGCCCAATTGCCTCCGCTACCTACTTCAATTTTAGTTATTAAACAGTAATTAAAGTTAACGATAAATATAGCCAAGATCATCTCCAACATCAACATGCGGCCAAACTCCAACAACTGTGGCACTTGACAACACGCAACGGCACTTGAGCAAGCGACTACGACGCGCAAGTCCAACTATCTACCAAACAACAGGTAATAGGAGGTGTCCAGGGCAATATAAGGCTGCAAGGGATATCACGGGTACGAAAACTAGAGCATCGCAACACAGATAGCAAGAGATCAACAGGAGGGAATAAATACTATAAAAGTAAGATAGGTAGAAAGGGGGAGATGCTCGCCTGAAAAACATTGCTGAAGGTTCATCCGAAGATCGGGGCGAAGCTCACATCAACTCAACGGCCTTATCCGCGAAGAAGCAAAACACTAGAAGAAACACCGGATGCACTATTTAATACTACGGCAAAAGATCGAGCATGATGCATGTATGATGTATGGCATGGCAAGGGGCGATGCAATTAGGCAATATTAAGCGGAACCGGGGTCCCGACATTTAATTAAACGGTTCAAGTTATTTAACTACCCCGCAATTTAAATGTTGTCTTAACAAGGCAAAAGATAGCATCGGTTCGATACACAAATTTAAATGGGGCCAATATAAGACTAGATTTGCCCACATATGGGCCCCATATTTGATTATAAGGTGAATCGGCATAGTGCCCCCAACCACATGACAATATGCATGCGAGTATGACAATTTAATATGCAACAAGTTTTATATATAGCATTTATAAAGTAGGGGCTCGGGAAAGGTGCACACATTAGGGTTCTGCAGATCTTGGGGTTCCGGGGTTCGGGGGTTCGGGGTTCGACGGGATCGGTCTTGGACAACAGAAGTCGATCTTGACGCATCCGAGAAGACGAACTTGGTTAGCGTTGGGGCGCATCGGCCTCGCCCTGGTCGGTGTCAAACTTGTCGTCGATGGAGGACTTGAGTGGATCGGGTACCTGGGTCTTCAGATCCGTGAAGTAGATCTTGTCGCACGGTGTCCGGGGTAGATGAACTTGGTGTATTCGCATCGGCGATCTTGACGTTCGGGTTCTCGACTTCGCCTCCGGGAAAGGAGTACTTGTCGCACATATGGTCTTCGGGTCCGGGTAGAAGAGCTCGTCGTCCGGGGTTCTCTGGGCCCGCGACCTGCAGTAGCTGGTCTTGGCGTTCGAGGGAAGTACTTGACGCCCGGCGTCCTTCGGTATCCATGTCAACGGTCTTGTGGATCGAGTAGAAGATCTTGGCGTGCCGTGAAAACTTCGGGTCTCGGCAGAAAAGATGGCGGCTTCGCGACACTCTTGTCGAGGTGGGGATCTTGGCATTCCGACTCCAATGTCGAGGACGTACTTGACACGGCGCTGATCTTGTCGTCCCCCATATTTTGTTAGTTCTAGGTACATGGATGCGGCACCGTTGGTGAAGATCTTGGGGGTTTTGGTTCCGTGGGCATCAACGGACTTGTAGTAGCACATGGTCTTCGGGCCGATCTTGGCTTGCACCTCTCGAATCAAGCGTCGGGCCAACACCGCGAGACGGCTGCGGAAGCATGTGCAGCGGACACCAAGACGAGGAGGACGCAGGGGCGGCTCGGGCTTGTGCAGGCGGACAGAGGCCACCGAGGGGCGCCGAGCCGAAGGAGGGCGGCCGGAGCTGGGCCCGCGACGAGGAGGGACGCCCGCGGCGGCGGCAGAGCTAGAAGGAGGGGAGGTTTCAAGGCCAAGCGCGTCGGAGGTGGTGGAGGCCGGGCGGAGGGGGCGAGGGGCGCGGGAGGTGTCCGGGCGGCGCAGAAGAGCACGTGGGGCCGGGCGACGAGGCGGGCTCATGGGTGAGGACGCGACGGGCGAGCGACGGCTCCTGGGGACGCTGCCATGGTCGATCCTGGCTCGAGAGGAGCGCAAGGGCGAAGCTTGGTGGAGGCAGGGAGGGAGCGTCAAGGGGGAGAGAGAGGCGTGGAGGAGGGCCGACAGTGGTGGGGTCAGTGGGCTGGGGGTCCTGGTGGAGGGAGTGGACCAGGTCCAGGGGGAGGTGGGATCCGGGGGAGGGGGAGATGGGCGCGTGTGTGCTGGATGGTGGGGTGGGAAGTGGAGAGAGAGAGGGGTGGCTGGTGGGGTGATGTGGCAGATTAGGAGTGGGTAGGGGCTTGGGTTAGGGTGACGTGTCGGTTGGGGATTGGCCGGGGTGAGGTGGCCAGAGGGGTGGGTAGACTAGGTTGGGTAGTTTTAGGATTTTTGGGGGACCGATTGTTTGTACTGGGGGTGGTCGTTCGGGTCGATTCGGCCGCTCGGCCCCACTAAAAATAATTCAATAATTTTATTTGTTTCAAACCGACTTTTGCAAACCGATAGCAAACAAAACAAAATAATCCGGTGACCCGGGTTTTGCGTTTGAATAGAGACGGGGCGTTTAGAAAACACAAACAGGTTTTTCCGAAATTAGTTTTATGCAAGCAAATGCAAGATGATGACGATGCTCAAATGCAATGTGGTATGATGACATGAGCATGCGGTCATGATGATGCAATGCACAAAAACAACGTGATTTTCTAGTAGTGGTTTTGCGGGATGCCACAAACTTCATCCACACCGGCGAGCGGGTTGTCTCTGGTTAGTCTAGAGATTTGATCTCTGGGACTATGTCAGCGATAACGCGGGCAGCTTCAGGAGGAAAGCGCCTCCGTGCAACAGTGTCTTCATCAACCTGGGTACACACAGGGTCTACGTCGGCGTCAACACGTCCAGCGTCTATCCTTGCCGAGTCGTTGAAGCAGGAGAACCTCCGCTCAGCACTGCTAACGGTCCGCGTGGCGCATGCCCCGTCGGTAGCGTCGAGGTGATGGTGACAGCCGCAGCACCGGCGGAAGGGGCAGGCGCCGGGCCAAGCAAGGACCCGACGGCAGGAGGACAGATGGCCGCGAAGCAGACAGCTCCGCAGCCCACCGAGGTAGATCCGCTAGCAGCCAAGTCAGCCGAGGTGCAGGAGACAACCCCAAAGGCGGCAAGGGTAAGATGGCCGCCTCTGGAGAGACCAGAGAATATTCTCTAGGCAACTATAGATAATCTAACCACGCCTGTGGCGCCGATACTTGATACGGCTAACGCTCAGGCGGAGTTAGAAGAAACCAGACAAAAGGTACTGGTAGAGGCAAAAAAGGTGTCGGCCTTGCGGGAGTCCTTGAGCAGGACCCTGCGAGAGTATGCTAGGGCAAACAAACTGGATGTGGCCCCCGAGCGGGTAGATGAATTGAGACTGAGAGGAAAGAACCTCATGAATGATATCAACAAAGAGCATGAAGCAAGTGAAGGTGATTCGGTCGATCTAGGCTTGCCGAGGTATAGTACCCCGACAAAGAACCTAAGGGCGGCAAATGCCGCTGCTTTGGAGCTAGAAGGATTAAGCGGGGAAGCCTGGCAGAAACAACAAGAAAGAGTGAATGAGCTGGTGCGCATTGCGAACCAGCAGAATGAAGAAATGCTTAGGGCTAACCCGGCAAGACCGGGAGCTTCGCGCATGGTTCATTCGGCCGGAGCAGACACAAGACTATCTGCGGCAGCATCCTCACCCGGAAACAACGCGCGAAAAGATAGAGCGGTGACTTCAGGAAAAAGAAATAAGCAAATTGTTCTGTATGATCCGGCAGTAGCCAGAAAGGTCAGTGATAATAGAGGCAATGGCAGCCGAGGTAATAGTGGAGATAGAAACCCCGGCCGTGCGAACAAAGGGCACGGGGACCTCGGAAGGGGAAATCATGAGAACAATAACCCGGCGAAGGGAAGGAGAAACTCTCCACCAGATACTCAGCTGAGGTATGAGCCTCGGCAAGAGCAAGAAGTGATACCAGCTCACCATAATCAGGCAAATGAGAGGTACAATGATGGTTACTCGGATATGGAGCATGTAGAACATGGTGGGAATAACCATTATGGAATACAAGAGAGGATCATTTACAGAAACTTGCCGTCAAATGATGCAAGCGTAAAACTGGACAGGTTATATCGGTCTGAGTTATTGGAGGAACAGGGTCTTCCTGGTCCGGCGTGCTTCGGACCTCGGATCATGGGCGAACCTCCGGTGCCGAACTTTCAATTGGCAAGGGGCACAAAAACATATAATGGGAGCACAAAACCACAAGACTAGTTAATTGACTATGCCACTGCGGTGAAGATAGCTAGCGGAAACCTACGATGGGCGGTGAGATACGTCCCGCAGATGCTGGAAGGACCAGCTAGAGTATGGCTAAACAATCTGCCGGCATGCAGTATCAACTGTTGGTTAGATTTTGAAGAAATGTTTGTCAGCAACTTCACCAGTACCTATAAAAGACCAAACATGCCACAACATCTCGCTATGTGCAAGCAGAAGCCGAATAAAACAGATAGATAATTCTTGACTCAGTGATGTAACCTCAGAAACTCATGCAAAGGAGTCATAGAGTCTCAAGCGATAGCTTGGTTTGCTCAAGGCTGCCGATATGGAAGTGTATTATGGTAAAGGCTGCAAAGAGATATGCCAACCACGTTGGCAGAGACCATCAGGATAGCAGATTCGTATGCTTTAGGGGATCCGACGCAACCAGAGTTAATGTCGGCAGAGCATCGGGAGCATCAAGATCAATATGCAACAAATACAGTCAGACCATCGAGGCGCAACGAATTCCGAGGTAGAAGAAGGAAGGAGAGGCCAGATTACAGATATGCTTCCAATCAGGTGGCAGCGGTGGTACAGGATCAGCCGAGTCATGGAAACAGTCAGCGACAAAAGAATGGTCCTCAGCAGTGGACACCAAGGAATGCAGGGAAAAAACAGTGGACACCGGAACAGAAGAAGCAGTGGCAGGAAAGGCCGAAGTACACATTTGAATCCATGTTGGATCAACCGTGTAAGTTCCACACTCCAAACCCGGCCAAGCCGGCTAATCATACAACTCGTTAATGTGCTTGGATGAAAAATACAATGGGGAACCCGGCGGGCATGCAAGCACCTCCTCATCATGCACATCAGCAGCAGCAGCCGCAGCTAACAGGGGCAAATGCGCAGCAGTTAATGTTACCACCACCTCGTCCGAGGTATGATAACTCGGACCGGAGGGATGCAGTGCATCAAGTGATAAATCAAGGTCAAGATGGAAGGGAAAATCCCGGAAACAACGGACGTAATGATTACAGGGAGCATCATCAATCATATTGTGTGTTCACAACCGAACAGCAAGACAGGTAGAGTGTACAATGCCGGCATATGGAAGTTAATGCTGTTATGCCGGTAGTACCAAGATACATGCCTTGGTCCGATCAGGAAATAACCTGGAGCATAAAAGATCACCCGAAGATAATGCCGAATCCAGGGTCGTATGCACTGGTACTAGATCGGACATTTGTTGGACCCATCATTAATGTGAAATTCTCAAAAGTGCTCATTGATAATGGGAGTAGTATCAACATTATGTACAAGGACACAATGCACAAACTTGGAATAACACAGAATATGTTACAATCCACAAGAACCATGTTCCATGGAATAGTGTCAGGTCTCTCGTGTGAACCCATTGGGAAAGTCCGAGTAGATGTGTTATTCAGCACAAGGGAGAATTGTAGAGCGGATAATTTGGAGTTTGAAGTGGTGGATCTAGAAAGTTGCTATCATGCTTTACTCGGACGGTCGGAACTGGCTAAATTCATGAGCAGCTGCCACATTACTTATCTGAAAATGAAGTTACCCGGGCCACAGGGGGTGATAACAGTAGCCGGAGATTACAGAAAATCAATGGAGTGTGCTTCAGCCGGATCAAACCTGGCCGAGTCATTGGTGATTGCAAGAGAAAAAAGGAGGATTCAGGAGGAGGTAGCAGCTACGGCTAAGACAGCTGAATATGCCGGCATTAGCCAACCCCCATGGAAGTGTTTCTTTCCAGCCGACTAAAGAGACAAAAAAGATCCAGATAGATGAAAAGTTCCCAGAGCGCACCATCACGATTGGTTCCGGCCTAGATGCCAAATAGGAAGGCGAGCTCACCAACTTCCTCCATGAGAATCGGGATATCTTTGCATGGTCAACTCAAGACCTGCAAGGTGTGCCGATGGAGTTGGCTGAGCACTCTTTGCATGTAAGGCCAGGAGCAAGGCCGGTGAAGCATCCTCTCCGCCACTTCGCCGAAGACAGGAGAAAAATTATAGGGGATGAGATAGCTCGGCTCCTTGCGGCAGGGTTCATCATGGAAGTGCTTCATCCGGATTGGCTATCAAATCCGGTGTTAGTAGAAAAGAAAAAGGATGACCCGAATGTAGCCGTCGTATGGCGAATGTGTACTGATTACACGAACCTAAACAACGCGTGTCCCAAAGATCCTTTTCCTTTACCTAGGATAGACCAAGTCATTGATTCGATCGCTGGTTGTGAGCTGTTGTCATTTGAGGACGCGTATTCTGGTTTCCACCAGATACCGTTAAATCCGGCCGATCAAATAAATACTGTGGGGCTTATTGCTATCGCACCATGCCATTTGGCATGCGTAATGCAGGAGCAACATACCAAAGATGCATGCAAAAGTGTCTACATGACCAGATAGGAAAAATGTACAAGTATATGTAGACGATGTGGTTATAAAAACCAAAGAGAGCGAAACGCTCCTTGATGATATTCGGCAGACATTCGCAAACTTGAGAAGATTCTGGATGAAGCTTAACCCGAAAAAATGTACCTTCGGTGTGCCGGCCAGAAAATTACTCGGTTTCCTCGTGTCCAGCCGAGGTATAGAGGCAAATCCAACTAAAATCCGAGCAGTTGAAAGAATGGAACTGCCGAGGTGTCTGAATGATGTACAGAAGTTCACGGGGTGCCTGGCTTCGCTGAGTAGATTCGTATGTCGGCTAGGGGAAAAGGCATTACCTCTATATCAACTGATGAAAAAATCTGATAAATTCATCTGGACACCACATGCTGATAATGCATTTCATGAATTAAAAAAGATGTTGGTCACAACACCGATCTTGGTTTCTCCATTATCAAATGAACCTATGTTACTTTATGTAGCTGCCACTAACAGAGTGGTAAGTGCGGTGGTTGTCATGGAATGGAATGAAGGGGATAAGTCAATACAAAGGCCGGTATATTACCTAAGCGAGGTATTATCGGCCTCAAAGCAGAACTACCCGCACTACCAGAAGATGGCTTATGGAGTATACACGTTGGCGAAAAAACTCAAACACTACTTCGAAGAACATCCGATAAAGGTGATCTATGAAGCGCCCATAGCCGAGATACTAAGCAACAAAGATGCAAGTGGCCGAATAGAAAAATGGGCAATCGAGTTATCACCTTATGCTCCGCGATTTGATAGGCGAGATACAATCAAATCTCAGGCAGTGGCCGACTTCTTTGTGGATTGGGCCGAGGTACAATATGAACCACCATTACCAGATCCGAATTATTGGACAATGCATTTTGACGGATCCAAGCTGAGAAATGGTTTGGGGGCAGGGATAGTATTAACTTCGCCAAAAAAATATCAGCTGAAGTATGTGTTGCAGATACATTTCGCCGCGTCAAACAATGTAGCCGAGTATGAAGCACTCGTCCATGGGTTAAAAATGGCAAAAGAGATTGGTCTACGTCGGATCCTATGCTATGGGGATTCAGATCTGGTAGTACAGCAAGTATCAGGCAACTGGGACGCACTAGATGCGAATATGGCCCTATATAGATTTCACGTGCAAAAAATCAGTGGTTATTTCGATGGATGCGAATTTCACCATATACCTCGGGAAGAAAACGACACTGCAAATACATTGTCAAAACTCGGATCAAGTGGCAATCAATTCCCCCGGGCATTGCCCTAGAGCACCTAAGAAAACCATCGATTACACCATCACCATAATCCGAGTCAATTCGTATCTCGGCAGAACTGATAGAAGGAAGTGTGCCAATGGAAATCGACAAAGAATGTGACCTGGGTTTTCTAAAGGTGAACCCGGCCGTTGCACGAACAAACACAGAAAAATCCGAAGTTGTTATGTCGGTGGAAAGTATGGAAATCGACAGTGAAACTATCCCAGAGAAAATCACGCCAATATGGGCGCAACCCATATTCTCATTCCTTAAGGAGGCAATCTTGCCGAGTAATGAGGTACTGGCTAGACAGATAGTAAGAAGAGCAAAAGCTTACACAATCATAAACAATGAGCTGTATAAGAGAAGCATCACGAGCGTACTGCAAAGATGTGTTGACTCGGCAGAAGGGCAGGAAATACTCCTAGATATACATCAGGGAGAATGCGGGCATCACGCCTCGTCCAGAGCTTTAGTGGCCAAAGCATTTAGGCATGGATTTTATTGGCCGACGACATTAAAGGAGGCAAAAGAATTAGTAGAAAAATGCAATGGTTGCCAGAGATACGCCAGCAAGATACATTTGCCCTCGTCCGAGTTAAAAATGATACCAATCACTTGGCCTTTTTCTGTATGGTGCTTGGATATGGTAGGTCCGTTCAAGCCAGCCCGAGGCGGAATGACTCACATTCTAGTCATGGTGGACAAATTCACAAAGTGGATCGAGGTGAAACCAATAAGAAAATATGATGGACCAACAGCGGTAAAATTTCTCAAAGATATTATCTTGAGATATGGATATCCACACAGCGTTATCACGGATAATGGCACAAATTTTGCTGAAGGAGCCTTTGCTAGATTCTGCCAAGAAAAACACATAAGACTAGATGTTGCCTCGGTGGCTCACCCAACGTCAAACGGGCAAGTAGAAAGATCAAATGGACTGGTATTGTCAGGAATAAAACCCCGGCTTATCGAACCACTGCAAAGGTTTGCAGGATGCTGGGTTGAGGAGCTTCCAGCAGTACTGTGGAGCCTCAGGACCACCCCAAACTGGTCGACAGGGTATACCCCATTCTTTCTAGTATACGGGGCAGAAGCTGTGCTTCTAGCCGACATAATGCATGACTCGCCAAGAGTAATCCAATACACAACGGCCGAAGTAAACGAAGTATCACGGCAAGACGATGTGGATCTGCTAGAAGAAGCAAGGGAATTGGCATTATCAAGATCAGCTGTTTATCAGCAAAATCTCAGACGATATCATAGAAAAAAGGTCAATCCAAGAGTTTTTAAAGAAGGAGACTTGGTTCTTCGGTTAGTGCAACGCACAGCCGGCATACACAAACTCTCACCTCCATGGGAAGGACCATTCATCGTGAGTAAAGCATTGCACAATGATGCGTATTACCTGATCGACGCTCAGCCACCAGAGAAGAACAAGGCAAATAAAGCTGGAGACGAATCAAAAAGACCATGGAACATATCCTTACTTCGCCCGTTCTACATTTAGAAGCCACATGTTGTACGTCGCGATGCGACGCATCGAGTCAGAATATCAAGCATGTATTAAACCTTGGCACCTCGAGCAGCGAGTCGGGGACTGCACAATATTGTTTCTATTTTTTAAGATTATGTATTAAACCTTGGCACCTCGAGCAGCGACTCGGGGACTGCACCATGTTGTTTCTATTTTTTAAGACTATGGATTAAACCTCGTCACCTCGAGCAGTGACTCGGGGACTGCATCATGTTATTTCTTGCTTCGGATTATGCATTAAACCTCGGCACCTCGAGCAGTGACTCGGGGACTGCCCCATAATTATTTCTCATTTTTTGAATTATGTAGTAAACCTCGGCACCTCGAGCAGTGACAGGGACTGCCCCGTGGTGTTCTCTGCATTGAGTTATGAACTATATTTCGGTAACCCAGTTTATAATTTGGGGACTGCTTCATATCATTCGATATTTTTTGAACGGATATGAACCTTCAGCAACCGAAGTGATAACTCGGAAGTGACCTACGCCACCCATTAAATTTTTTACATACACACAAGAGCTCGATAACTTCAGCAGAAACTCGGGGACTACCCAATTTGCTGATCATAACTCATAGGATGCAATGTAAGCTCGCCTCGATCGACAAAGGAATAACAAGGAGGGAACAACTAACGACTTATAGATGTAACAACCTCAGCAAGTCGAAGTATAATAAGGGACACGAGCCAATCTATGAGGTTAGAGCATTGTACTTCAAGAAGAAATCGCGAAAACAACAGCTACACAACCAAGTTTACAAAGGGCAAGCAAGATAAATGCCGAACGAAGGTCAGCCACATGGGAGAATACGATCCGGCTTTATGAAATTAAAGTTGGGCAAAGCAGAGATATGAAGCATTTAAATTTACTTAGATGGAATGACAATAGTTACCATCACCAATGCCTCAGCGGCACAAGGCAAAAAGGTTCACACCACACCAAAAGACGGACAATTGTTCCACAGACATCATACGCCCGACATACCGGGGACTTAAAACAACTTAGAGTTTTTGAACCTAAACAACGAAAAAGGCCAAATCACCCTTAAGGGGCAGTAGCATTGTCAGGAGCATCGAGCATGGGTATCTCAGACGCTGGCGGAGGGACCTCGGTCTCCTTAGCAAGGGTATCTTTAGGAACTGGGCGCTCCGAGGTAACTGGCGCCTCAGCCGAAGTTACCTCGGCTTCAACAGAAGCCATGGTAACCTCGGGGACAAGCCCCGGCTGCTGAGAGACATCAACTTGAGCTTGAGAGTTCTTAGTCCCTTTAGAGGACGATCACGTGTCGCCATCCTCATCCGAGCTTTCTTTTGAATTGTGGGAATTATCCGAATCACCCTCCGGTTCATCCTGATCGGCCGAGTCATCACCTGATGCATCTTCAGCTTCGACATCATCCGCCGGATTGGGAAGAAAACTCGGCCCTTCGATCCAATTATGCAAGTCAGCATACTCGATAAGCTGGAAGGCACGAGCTTGACGGCGATCAATAAACTCCGGATTTTCAACCCAAGGAGAGCCAGTGCGCAGATGCATCAGAGTATCGAGGGAGATATCTTCATACCAAGACAACACGGCCGTAAGGGCCATGTCAGCACCAACCCTCCCAGCAGATTCCCTCCAGAGGTTAAGTTGGGTTTGAGATGCCATCAGCCTTGACACAAGCACTTCAACTTCATCAATCTCAGGCGTTCTAGAGGTGTTCAGCCAAATAATATGATAGGCCCGGATAGCTGCTTGCACTAGATCTCTTCCCATAATCTTCATTGGTCCAATAGCAGCACCGACAGCAATCAGGAAGTCTTCCATCGAATATTATTGATTCGGAGCAACGGGGACACCTCGGCGCTCATGAGTAGCAATCACAGCCTTAGTGCTCACTGGTTTCGCTTCGGGGAAATGATCTACACAAAAGGAAATCACATCAGTTAAAAATAAGAAAGAGAAGAAGATAACTCGGCCACAAGCAAAGACTTACGATGGATATAACTCAACATTTTCTGGAGATCCAGGGACCAGTCGGCCCTACTCTTCTCGAAACAAGTGATTTCCTCGCTCATCGCCCGGTTCTTTAGCTCGGCAGCCTCAAGAAGTTCCTTATCTTTCTGCAACTGCAGGCTCAGTCGATTATTTTCTTCAGAGAATTCCTGATCAACTTTTTCCAATTCGGACTTCTGGGAAAGCTTGAGAGACTCAACCTCGGCGTGTAACCGAGTTATCTCATCGTCCTTTTCTTTGAGTTGCGCCGAATGAGTGGCAGCTTGCTCTAAAAATGCAGCATCATATCAGGCATAGGTATGCGTTCTTGATGCGGTGCTGCAAGTGTTTGTAACTCGGCTATACCAAAGCTGGAAGGTTGTAAGAAACCCAATATTTTTCTCAGACAGGAATTAACAAATTAAAAACAAAAAACGAGGAACCAACCTTCAAGAGCGTCAACCTTCTTGGTAAGGTGGGTATTCAGATTGTTGATGCTAGCTGCACACCAGCGAAGAGTGAATTAGCACGACAAGCCAAAAATGTTACGAACTTAGGGAACGGTATACATATTTGTTAAATTACCAGTTTTCTTCACTACAGGAACAACCTTCTTATATTTTTCTTGCAGTCTCTTATGGGCAAAGAGCAACCTTTGAAATTCGGCTGTCCGATGATCATGGGCAACCTAGATATAATAGAAGGTTACAAGACTGGAAATTCAAAGTTAAAGCAGATCCGAATCAAGTAAAACTTGACTCGGATCTAGGTGGCTGGATATTCAAAGTTAAAGCAGATCCGAATCAAGTAAAACTTGACTTGGATCTAGGTGGCTGGATATTCAAAGTTATTGCAGATCCGAATCAAGTAAAACTTGACTCAGATCTAGGTGGCTGGATATTCAAAGTTAAAGCCGATCCGAATCAAATAAAGCTTAACTCGGATCTAGGTGGCTGGATATTCAAAGATAAAGCAGATTTGAATCAAGTAAAACTTGACTCGGATCTAGGTGGCTGGATATTCAAAGTTAAAGCAGATCCGAATCAAGTAAAACTTGACTCGGATCTAGGTGGCGGGATATTCAAAGTTAAAGCAGATCCAACCCAAGCGTAACTTGATTCGGATCAAAGTGGCTAGGTATTCAAAGCTAAAGCAAATCCGAACCAAATAAAACTTGATTCGGATATCATAGCTAGTCCGAGTCACGAAGGGGGTTGACTTAGCAAGAAATGCATTTGAAGCCTGACAAAGCTTCCAAACAAACAACAAGTTATCCGGTTGCAAGCTTCGGGGACTAGTGTGTATATAATACCATTTGAATGATAGACAAAGTATCAACGAAAGCACTTACCTCATTCATCTTATCACTATCAAGGACAATCTTAGCAGCCATGTGCAAGCGACTGCTGATATCGAAAAGCTGAAATGGTTGGCTACTTGGATTGCCTTCAAGTTGATTGGCGGTGTTCCAGTTATTGGCATACTCCACCAAAGAGCCGAGGCTGTTTCCGCTCTTAGTGCGAGTCAACACTTTACCTCGGGCCCGTGTGTGACCACCGCTGTCGCCGAACTCTTATGAAGAGTAAGTTGAGTATTGGCAGCAGGGGTGACACCAGGCTTAGCAGAGGAAGCTCCCTTGCGAAATGCATTAACTATGTTGGGCTGAGAAGAGCTAGCTGGCCCTTTCTGAGATGCCGAAGGTTTAGTAACAACAACCTTCCTACTTTTAGTAGAGGCTTTGGCAAGGGCAGCAACCTCAGCACTAGGAATCACGTCCTGGGGGGCAGGAGGAACTAAAATTTCCAAGGGGGCCGAGGTGGTGATATCCTCGGTTGGAGTTGAAGTAGCAGCTGGGATTGTGGTGATCAAAGGATCATGGGGGGAAACCTCGGTGGTCTTGACAGGGGTAACAGGCTCAACCGGGTGATCCGGTGTGGGGGTTATGTCGGCAATAACGATGGGGGCAATAGGCACATCCCGTCGAGGCGACATATGGGTCGGCGCAGGAGGAGAATCAACATGAGAGGGACTGGGAACCCGAGTATGTTCTGGAGGAGGAGAAGGAGAAGGCTGCCGAGTAGTATGGCTCGTCATACTCGGACCGCTAGGCTTTGCGGAGAGAGGAGCTCTGCCAAAGACAAAAAATTCGAGTCAAGAGACAAAAAGAGAGAAACAAGAAGTACAAATGAAAGTAAACTCACCCAGTAACCGCAAGCATGGTCTTACGCCTCAGGATATGCTAAGAAGATTTCTTCACTCGCTTCTTGGGGGCAGCACCGGAGGGATCTACCGAAGCGGTGCGCTTCTTCGAAGTAGCAGGAGCTTGAGAAGCAAGAGGCTCAGTGTCGTGCACCTGACCAGCCGGATTAGCTGGGAAAGAAGGAGCCAGAAATGCGTAAGAGATAGGCACCGTGTCAACTACCTCAAGAATTTGGACATCGTCCGAGTCACCTTCATCCGCGTGGGCTGAGGTCTTGCCACGGGCACGAACCGGAGCAACATCCGACTTAGGGACAAACTCATCCGAGTCAGGTTCCCCGTTGTCCGGGGTATTACGATCTGCAGTCCACGGAAGAGCCAAAACCTCGGCATCCTTAGTCTTTTGCTCCGTAAACCTCTACGAGAGAAAAAAAGAGGGCATGGCGGTGAGGTCGCATGAGCTGGAGAACGGCGGCGTGACCGTCGAGGAGGACGACGAAGGCGAAAGCACCAGAACACGCAGAAGAGCGGCGGCGCGAGGAAGAAGATGAGGGAGAGCGGAAGGGGAAAAGAGAACTGCCCAAACCCCTCTCCCCTCTTTATAACCGCGCCATAGAAACTGTAGTGGGATCGTGGCTATGCCATGATATCCACATAATCGCGTGTATCACGAAACCGCGCACAGCTAGTGGAGCCACACCATAGGCCACACGACACAGGAGAGGATCGGGCCAACTGACCGATGTGGTACTCGAGGCGTCACTGCGCCGACACGACGGTCGCAGTAATTACAGTAGCTTGTCAGTGGGCATTGTAGCGGAACAAAAAACTAGAAGAGCAATGATGAGTAGTACACATAGGAAGAGGCGTACCCAGGAAGCTGCACGGATACCTCGAACAGAGAGAGATAACTCGGAAAGAAAGAGAAAAGAATGTCGGGAAACTGATGTGGCTCGGCTGAGGTTTCCGGCAGGACCACACTAGCTTCGGGAACTAATGTTGGGGAGGTGACCCCGGATAGGGTCAAGACAGGGGAAAGACGAAAGGAATCTCCCTTGTCGTAAGCCGAATTACTGATTGTGTCGGCCGAATCATGTAAGACTCGGCCGAGATAAGCAGGGCTATGACAAATGCAGAATGAGAAACACCTAATCTGGCCGACATATGAGTTAAGTCGGCCGAATGACTCTGACTAATTCGAATATAGGTGAAGGCCAAGCCGAGTTATGCGACACACGGCCAAATAACGTGAAGCTTGCAGAAGAAGGAGGAGCCTATAGTCAAACCCTAGTCACTAGCTAGGAGGAATCTAGACAGAGCCAAGCGCAAAGGACAAGGAGCAGAGCAGCAGAAGGGCAGATGAACTTCATGGAGGTGATAGTGAGGAAGCCCGAGGCGCGCATGTGAAGGTTTCTGGAACATTGCCGCCGATAGAAGAGGAACACGGAAAGGAGGCCGCCGAGTTACCATATTGGGACAAGCATATTCCAAGGATATGCTTGCCACGTTAGCCCTAGAAGGAACCAAGGCACCCCTTTATAAGGGGAGACGCGGGCTCCAGAGGAGGGATCGATTCACTCTACGCCGGAAGGCTCATGTATTAGTGTTCTTCCTCTCTATGAGACAGCTCTAGGAGAACTTGTATTCATTGAGAACAGGAATAGAGATTTACTTGTAGAACTGCTGAGTGTAGAAATCACTACATCTTCCCTCCCCGGATCCCTCTAGCATCCATTGGCCCATACTTTAGCCTACCCATGGCATATGTCGTGCCACCACCACGACAGTGACTCGGACCCTCAACACGTCTTTCATGGAGATGGATGCCGACGACAATGTCACCCCGAAGACACCGCAAGCTGTGATCATGGCAGCCACCACATACCTCGCGTCCCATCCACCTCCGGTGGGGGACCCGAATAGGGCCATGCACAAGTCCGCACTTACCGGACTCGGACTCATTGGAGCTGTGCTCCACAGAGAAGCTCCTGTGGAGCCAAAAAAGAAGGTTGCGGTCAGATTCAACCGCAGTCCCACACCTTCATCTGACGAGGAAAAGCACGACCTACCTCGACGGCACAAGAGCTCGCGCCATCACAGCCGCGATTACGACGCTCGAAGCGAGCTCACCCAACGCAAGATCGACAAAGCGCGTGCCAAGCGCGTCTGCTCGTCCGAATCCGAGGAGGACGATGACGAAGGAGAACTCTGTGGAGCTCGATGCTTCAGCAGATCCGGCGGACACGGATGCCGCGGAACTTCAAGCTTCCTTCGGACACTCCGAAGTTTGAAGGTACATAGGACCCCAAGGCGTGGCTCAGCGACCACCTGTCATCCGTCAAACTACACGGAGGAAACAAGGACACCGCCCTGCAATGCCTTCAGCTGCAGCTGTTAGGCGCAGCCCGGATCTGGCTCAACAGCCTATCCTTGAGATCCATCCGAAGCTGGGAGGAACTGGTGTACAGTTCCATCTGAAACTTCAAAGGCACCAGCAAGAGGCCAGCCTCGATCGAGGAGCTACGGGCCTGCACCCAACGAACGGGCGAATCCATTCGCTCATACATATTACGCTGGTCCAACACCAAGAACTCCGTGGCGCACATCTCTAAGGAGAGAGAGCGATCGACGCCTTCAAGGATGGCGTCAAGCGCCAGGACTTCAAGGAAGAACTTGGGCGCGTCAAGCCCAATACACTCGACCACCTCATGGACATCGCAAACAGGTGGGCAGATGGCGAGGACTCCATCCACCGAGCACACTCGGAGGAGGAAGATGACTACGGTCGTCGACGTGAACGCCGTAGTAAGAGAAGATCGCGCGTCTACGACGATCGCGACGGACCCGACATGGTCGCGGCTGGCTATGCCGACCGCCGCAGTGACGACAACCGCAGCAGCGGCGGACAACTTCCGCGACGGAGGACGCCCAGCGCAATCATGGCAACGTCGTGGCCGTGACGATGGACCCTCAGCATACGACAAACTGTCGGGTCCATGCACCATCCACTTCTACATCGACAAGCAGGATGGTAAAAAGAAGGCAAGACACATGCTCAAGGATTGCCGCGAGTTCCAGAAACTCAGCGAGAGCATGTCCCAGATGAGGCAACAAGCCCCGAACCCCGGGTATGGGAACGCGCTCGCACCAGGTGACATCGCCCACGGAGCTCCTCCACCACCACCCGTGGGACCTTCGAATCATCCAATCGCACCTGCGCAGAACAACGGCGGAAACGGGTACCCCGTGCCAAAAGGATCACTGATGATCCAAAAGGGGCGCCCAACGAACAGGGTGCAGAAGAAAATCGCCCATCAGATCAATTTGGCCGTGACCGCTCCACCCGCCATCCCTGAGTACCTCAGCGGATCGGAGTCCTGCATCACATTCAGCCGTTCGGATCACCCCTGACAGGTTCCTCGCCCAGGTCATGTTGCCCTAGTGCTCGAAGCGCAGATCGGAGGTTTCTACATGAGCCGCGTCTTCATGGACGGTGGCAGCGGAATCAATCTGATGTTCACCAGCACCTTAGCAGCAATGCGGATCCCGCTGTGCAGCCTGGAACAATCCGATACAACGTTCCACGGCATCGTTCCAGGGAAGGGCATATTCCCCTTGGGAGAGATATGGCTCGACGTCATCTTCGGCAAGCCCGGCAACTTCCGGTGCGAGCGACTCGAGTTTGAAGTGGTGGACTAGCCATCACAATACCACGCCATCCTCGGGCGTGTGGCATTCGCACGATTCCTGGCAGTACCACACTCGCGTACCTGCTACTCAAGATGCCAGGACCTAAGGGCGTAATCACGGTCCACGGGAGCTTCACCCGATCAGACCACTGCGACAGGGACTTCAACGGAATCTCCCAGTAATTCGTCATGCAGGAGTAGCTCATAAGGCCCCGAGAGGTGGCAGCAACGGGGCACCCCCAGTTGCAAGACAGAATGCACCCGCCATGTCTTTCGACCCCACCGTCAACACAAAGAAGGTGCAAGTCCATCCGACGCACACCTCCAAGACGGCGCTGATCGCCAACGACCTCAGCCCCGCATAGGAAAGCGCGCTCGTCGAATTCCTCCGTGAGCACAGGGAAATCTTTGCCTGGTGTCCTACAGACATGCCAGGAGTTCCCAGGGAATTCGCCGAGCACGCACTTAACGTCTTTCCAGACGCCAAGCCCATCAAACAGTCCATCCGATGATTGTACGAACCACGAGCTGAAGCCATCGGTGTCGAAGTCAACAGACTACTCAACGCAAACTTCATAAGGGAGATCAAGGAAAGCGAGTGGCTC
The DNA here is from genome assembly GCA_023614405.1 of Avena insularis. Lineage (NCBI taxonomy): Eukaryota > Viridiplantae > Streptophyta > Magnoliopsida > Poales > Poaceae > Avena > Avena insularis. Next base: position 408,251,777 of record CM042697.1, read on the forward strand.
GCCAACACCGTGATGGTCCCCAAAAAGGACACGGATATCCTACGGATGTGCGTGGACTTCACATCGCTGAACAGCATCGCTCAAGGATCACTTCCTCTCCCTCGGATCGATCGATCATCGATTCGACCGCAGGATGCGAAGCTCTCCTTCCTGACGCCTACTCAGTTAAATCAGATTCGATCAAGGTCAAGATCAGAGAAAACGGCGCTCATCACCGCTCGAGTATTCACATAACACAATGCCCTTCGGGCTGAAGAACGCAGGCGCCACGTACCAAAAGTGCATGCAGGCATGCCTGAAGGACCAGCTCGGCCGCAACATCCAAGTCTATGTCGACGACATAGTAATCAAAACAAGGGAGGCCAAAACACTGATCGACGATCTCCGCGAGATGTTCGACAACCTTGATCAATACAAGATCAAGCTAAATCCGGAAAAGTGCGCCTTCAGCGTCCCATCTGGCCAACTACTAGGCTACTTCATCTCCTAGCGAGGGATCGAAGCAAACCCGAAGAAAATCCGGGCCATAATGGCCATGGAGAAGCCGAAGAACCTCAAGGGCGTCCAGCAGCTTGCTAGGCGAATCGCGGCGTTGAGCAGATTCATCAGCCGCATGGGCGAAAAAGCCCTGCCTTTCTATCAGCTGCTACGCCAGGCAGAAAAATTCGAGTGAACGCCCGAAGTGGACGACACATTCAAAGATCTAAAGCGGCTGCTCTCCACCTCGCCCGTCTTGGTCACACCAAAAGAACGCGAGCCTCTATTGCTATACATAGCAGCTACACACCAGGTGGTAAGCACCTTTCTTGTGGTCAAAAGACCCGAAGATGGCAAGACCCATGGGGTCCAACGCCCAATCTACTACCTTAGCGAGGTATTAACGTCGACAAAGCAGAGGTATCCTCACTACCAGAAACTCGCCTACGGCGTATTCATGACGTCTCGTTGGCTGAGCCACTACTTCCAGGAGCATCAGGTGATGGTCGTCGACGAAGCACCCCTGAACAGCATCCTGAACAACCCGGAGGCCACAGGACGTGTGGCCCTGTGGGGCATCGAGCTGTCACCTCTAGATATCGTCTATGAGAAGCGCCACGCGATCAAGTCTCAGGTCTTTCCGGACTTCCTCGTCCACTGGATGGAACTGCACCTGCCAGACACCCCGGACATGACACAGTCATGGACGATGCACTTCGACGACTCCAAGCGCGAGGCCGGAGCAGGAGCCAGGGTCATACTGACCTCCCCGCAAGGCGACAAGATGAAGTACGTCCTCCGGATGAAATTTCGATCTTCCAACAACGAGGCCGTGTATGAGGCCATCATCCATGGCATGAGGATGGCCAAGATCTGCGGCGCGACGCGCCTGGTCATCTACGGCGACTCGAACCTCGTCGTCTAGCAGACAATGAACGAGTGCGACGCACACGCGGCCAACATGATTGTGTACCGCGCATTCTACAACGCACTCGAAGGAGACTTCGACGGCTGCGAGCTTCCGCATGTTGGGAGAGAAAGCAACGAAGAAGCCGACAGACTCGCCAACATCGGCTCCACCTGCGCACGGGTGCCACCAGGGGTGTTCCTCGAACAGATCTGCGTGTCATCCATAAAAAGGAAATTCCCAAAGGGAGCACCCGAAGAAGCAGAACACTCGGGGGCTGCGCTACCCAAAGGACAGGAAGGACCAGAAAAGCTCGACACAGAGGTCGCGGTGGTCAACCTGATGCAAGTCATGGCAGTCGAAGAAACATGGACACAACCATACCTCCGATATCTGATAGACAGGGAGCTGCCTGACAGCCCGACAGATGCCCGGCGCATATCTCGCCGGTCCAATGCCTTCACCATCATCAATGGCGAGTTGTACAAGCGCAGCATTTCGGGTGTACTCCAAAGGTGCGTCACCATTGGTGACGGCAAAACCAACCTCCAAGACATCCACGAGGGCATCTGCGGCCATCACGCGGGTAGCCGCGCCCTTGTCGCCAAAGCTCTACGAGCTGGGTTCTACTGGCCAACGGCCATGAACGACGCCAAGGACATCGTCCGAAGGTGCAACGGGTGCGAGAGGTTCGCATATAAACCACACACACCAGGATCGGAGCTCAGACCCATACCCCTGGCCTGGGCCTTCGCCCAATGGGGACTCGACATGATCGGCAAATTGCCCAAGTCCTCGAAAGGAGGCCACGTCTACCTCCTGGTCGCAGTCGACAAATTCACCAAGTGGATCGAGGCCATGTCCGTTACTAACCAAAAGAGCAAAACGGCCGTAAAATTCTTCGAATCCATTGTCTACAGGTTCTGCGTGCTGCACAGCATCATCACCAACAACGGTTCGAACTTCATCTCCAAAGAATTCCAGGACTTCTGCGAAGACATTGGAATCAACATCACATACGCCTCCGTGACACACCCGCAAACAAATGGGCAAGTCGAAAAGGCCAACGGCCTCGTCGGCGGCGACATCAAGAAACGCCTAGTGAGCCCACTACAGCGACTCGCAGGAGCCTGGACACAAGAGCTACCCTTCGTCCTCTGGAGCCTACGCACGACGCCAAACAGCTCAACTGGCTACACTCCTTTCTTCATGGTACATGGAGCCGAAGCCGTGCTGCCCGCAGAGGTGCGCCACAAGGCCCCACGGGTCGTCGCCTACAGCGAAGCTGAATCGACGGCTGCACTCTACGACGCCGTCGACACACTCGACGAGGCACGTGACATAACCGCGGCTCGATCAGCGGTCTATCAACAGAGGCTCCGCAACTATCACAGCCGTCGGCTGCACCCAAGGTCCTTCGTCGAAGGAGACCTAGTCTTATGACTCAAGCAAGAGCGACCGAAGAAGCTCGAGTCACCCTGGGAAGGACCCTACGTCATCACTGAAGTCATCCCAGGTGGCGCCTATCGCCTCAAGCACGTGGAGTCTGTAGTAGCATACTCCAACCCATGGAACGTCGCACAACTGCGATGCTTCTACCCCTAGCTACCCCCTCTTTTTACTTTCAATAAGGCTATTCAGCCAAGGCTACTCAGCCGAACAATGTACCTCCTCATTACGATATGAATAAAGCTAAGTGTCTCGCCCCAAAAATTTATCTATTTTTCGCATTTTCTTCATGTTACAACACACTTAGGGGATCCCCTCACATCACGACTTCGTCGACTGAGGATAACGCGTGTACACCTGAGTAGCTGACCATGTCAGGCTAACAAAAAGGGCACGCATACAAATAAAGCACCACGTTCTAACAACAATCAACCTTTACAGCAAAGGGCATAACACGTCCAGTCGAATACATACAAATTTTACATCTATCTTTTTACAGGTCCTACCTATTCTGAAGAATCACATGCACACACTACTCAAAGAGATGTGCAATTTGTTCCGCATATTGCCTTACAGCCGCATAATGTCGACGCATGTCCCACATGCCACCATCCGGCCGAAGAGGCAGCCCAGCCGCCACAACAGCAAGATCTACATCAGGGCGATGCAGCCGCACGAGGGAAAGTGCAACCTTCACCCCTACAACCATCTGATGCCGTACCAGCTCCCTGACATGATGCACATTCCGAAACTTCGCCAATAGGCCCCATAGAGTCGATGGTGCCTCATCCAGGGGAAACATCACGTGCAGAATCGATGCCAAGGAAGGCTTCGCTTTCCGCAGCACCCGCGACACCTGGTGAACATGATCCTGCACAATCGCAAGGACCATAGCACGATCATGATCCATCCAGAAAAAGCCGTCGGCCTCCATGTCCTGCTGGGTCAGGCAATTGATCCGAACACCAACACGCTCTTTTTCCTCCCTGGGAACAAGGTTAGCACCTGCAACAACTGCAAAGTAAGATGACAAGCCAACAGGCGCATCCAAAAAATGAGCAGCAGCTCGAGGAAACTCACATTGAAGCTGTTCGGCCAAACGCCATAACTCCCCCATCAGATACTCCTCCCTGTTGGCGCCCTGCTCTGCCTTCGACTTCCAAACATCCGCGTGGCCTCGAATGCCAAGCAACTCTTTCTCAAGACTACGGATGCGGTCACGAAGAAACACAAGCTGCAACGCATCATCCAAAGATGGTCGCAGCTGTGGCGCAGATGAAATATCAACGGGATCATCACCCGAAGGCCCCTAGAGGAAAAGAAGGCAAGGATATGAAAAAATGCATGAATAATCAAATAGCTCGGAGATTCATTATATACAGCAAAAGCCACTGCGTGGCACAAGGAATGTTCATAGATACATTACAACAAAAGAAACAAAAGCTATCCTACAACTACAAGGCCTAAGAAGCTGCATCCTGAGTGGCCTCGGAGCCGGACTGCCTGCTCTTGGCCTCCCCCTGGTGCCTCACCGCGTACTCCGCCAGCAAGTCAATCAGCTTCAGCCCATAGCGTTTACAACGGGCAGCGTAGAGGGCGAAGGCTACCTCGGATCCGTCGGCAGCTGTCGACATCTGGGAGGTGACCTGATGAAGATCCAGCTCCGCTCCAGAAGCCATAGCCATCGCTAGCCCCATGGACGCGCCGATACCCTTCTGCTTGCGCTTGTACGCAGCGGGAGCCTCGGATGACAGTGCGTCCGCCAACAATTCGACATCCTCAAGGGCGACGCCCTTGGGGACGAGCTCCTTGTAGAAGCGCCCGAGAACCACCTTGTCCTTGGCAAGCGAGCCGACCATGGTACTACAGCGGTCTTCCACCGCCGCAGTGGAGTCATCCAGAGCACTTCCGTGCTCCAGGGCACCACGGTCAAAATCGATGACCGCGAAATATAGATAAACGGAAGAAGCAAAGTGAAAACCAAAACGAAGCTAGAAAGACAAGGAAGCCAAAAAGGAACATACGAAACTACTCACCCGAAATAGCCTTCGCAGCGGCCATCAGCTTGCCGGCTACCTCCTTCTCGCGCGAGGCCGCTGCGGTGGCGAGCTGCTCCTTGCGATCCGTGGCCTCTTGCTGCAGGCGCTCCTTGGCCGCAGTCGCGTCGGCTAGTTCCTGATCAAGGCGCTCCTTAGCGCCAACGGCATCTTCAGCCTTCTTCTCCGCTCGCCCGAGACCCTTTTTGAGAGCATCAAGGTCACGGAGGGCAGTGTTGTTCTGGTCTGCAACAAAGAACAAGCATGAGAATTCAGCAGCAAGCAAGCAGCCAAAGAAGCAGAAGATAGATAAAAACACATGAACCTTGGAGCCCCTGAAGGCTGGCCTCCAATGCCAGATGATGCTTCACCAGCTGATTGACACCCTGAACAAAAGGCTGCGAGAAGATGAAACTTGTCAGGGAAAAGGCTCAGGGGCTGCGCCCAAGGAAACGAGCAAAACAAATCACGCCACGAAAAGCGCTCAGGGGATCCCCCTGAGACACGTACAAAAAAGAAAGGCATGATCAGCAGATCATCTGACAGATGCTCGGGGGCTCCCCCGAGACACAAAACAAAAATGATCAGCAGATCATCTGAAAAATGCTCGGGGACTCCCCCCGCGGCAAGAACGAAAGCACTTACGTGGTCAGACGGCGACTCCGAAGGTCCGGCTGTAGTCTTATGGGGGACAACCACCCGAGCCTCCTGTGGAGAAGGGTTCGAAGCAGCGCCCTCAGAGGTTGCCACCGTCTGAGGAGGAGGAGCAACCTTCGACTCCCCCACCATCTCCCGAGCGCCATCGCTGAAGGAGCCATCGGAGGAGTGGCTACAAAAGAAAACATCAGACAAGTACAAGCAAGCAAAATCGAAAGAGAGCAAAAAGCAACTGCAGATACTTATGAGTCCATATCACTCAAATTGAAGACAGGCAAGGCCCTCCTCCCTTTCTTCTCTTTCTTCTTCTCTTCCTTCTTCCGCTTCGCCGGCGGCTGCGGCGCCATAGCCCGCACGGGCACGGCCGGAATAGGAGAGGAAGAGCCACCATGACCCCCACTGTGATGCTCAAGGCATGAAGGATTCCTAGGGGTCGGTGGAGTCGAGGCATCCGACGATTCGCCGAAGCCAGGTTCGCTTTGAGTCTGCTCCTCGCTTGACTCAAAAGTTTCTTCAGCCGGCGACCGCGCTGAAGGAAGTTCAGACATGGAGTCCACTACCTCATTGTCCGGTGAATCCGGAAAACGTTCGGGAAGTGGAGGCGCCTTGCCAGGCACCTTGAACTCCTGCACAAAAGAAAACAAACTCTCAGAATAAACGAACTGCAAAGAGATGCAGTAAAAAAAGTGCTACGCGCACGTCATAGATCTACACCTGCGGCACCGGTCGGGAGGCCCTGAATGGAAGGGTCAGCGAGCTACCCGGAATGTCCTCGTCAGCCTTAAACTTCAGCAGCGGCCAGAGGATTCCGTCCACATCCCCCTTGGAGAGCTATCCAGTCGAAACTCTAGTCAGGTCGTTGCGGCCAGAATAAAGAAACATTGGGTGCGCCCTAGCCTGGAGCGGCTGCACCCGACGTTTGAGGAAGGTGCGGATGATATCCACACCGTTCACCTGTTTATCCGTAATCACTTGAAGATCCTCCACCCGACGATAGAGTTCCTCTATCTCCGCCACCTCACCATGCAAGATGTGGTTCTTCTAGGATCTCTTCGGCTGGATTTTCTGGGAGGGGTCGAAAGGAGCAAGGCCAAAGTTCTGCTTGGCCACTGTGGAGTCGCGGATGTAAAACCATCGCCTCCGCCAGTACTGGACAGACTCAGACATAGAAAAAGAGAAGAAGATAAAGTTGGATTTAAGGGAAATGATGCAGCCGCCGATGGGATAAACGCCATCGGAGCCAGATTGCCTCTTCACGGAATAGAGCTTCCGAAAGAGGCCAAAGTACGGCTCAACACCGAGCAAGCACTCGCAAAACGTGATGAAGCAGGCAATATGAAGAAGAGAGTTCGGCGAAAGATGATGGAGCTGGATGCCATAAAAGAAAAGCAATCCACGAAAAAAATCATGGATCGGGAAAGAAAGGCCCCGAAGGACAAAAGCGACGAACATGACCCGAAACCCAGCGGGAGGACGGGGAATTACATCGTCACCGGGAATCCTGACGGCTTCCCTATCCTGCGGGATCAGCCCCTGCTCACGGAGCTTGCGGAGATCGCCCTCGCGCGTCTCCGATCGTCGCCAGTCACCATCGGTGACGCGAGTAGCGGAGGAACCCTTCTTGCCGTCGGCGGCAACACTAGTACCAACCGCGGTGGAGGCCTTCTTGGACTTCCCCATCGCAGTGCAGCGACGGCGACGGCGTGAACGCAGAAACAAAGATGGAAAGGTTCGAAGAAATTCCAGCGCGCGGCGAGAAAAACTCACGAAGATGGAAGCAGTGAAACAAGAATGGCTGCGGTGAAAAACAAACAAAACTTTTCCCCAATGATTATAAGGACGAAGAAGACGCACGGTGACCGTCCATCGGGAAGCCCTAGAGCCAACATCAAGATCCGTCCGTCCACGTGTCAACACGGCAGCGAACCGTCGCTCACACGCCGTCCACTACGCACGAAAATCGAGGCGACACCGTAATTATCTCCACGTTGCGCGTGACCAGTCAATTCAAAGTCAGAAGGTGGGATCCATGTTCGTCCAGTCACGTCATCTCTGGCGCCGCAGACGCTTGAGGTCACCGATCGTCAGAAATGACGTCATCAAGGCTATACTAGCAACGGTTAAAATTCTTCGGCTACACAGCTAAAATTACTCACTCGAATCTACGATTCGACTAACTACTCGGGGGCTACTCCTATCAGGAGTGCTGGCCGTGCATCCGAAATATGATCAAAGTACTACACCATTGAACTATTCTTCGAATCCTACGTCGAGTCTACGACTCCACTACGAACTCGGGGGCTACTTCCATAGGGAGGATGGATTCAAGCATCCGAAAAATTTGTGTCCTACGGACCTAAAAGTCAACAAAGACTGAATTAAAGTCTCTGCCCGAGTCTACGACTCGAACAGACACTCGTAGGCTACTCCCATAGGGAGCGCTAGTCGCACATCCTATGAATTCTTCGACTGCAATCCTTCGGATGAGCATGCAAAAACTTTTCGGCAACTTTGACCCACTTAACGCTAAATGGGTAACATCCTCTTTGGCCACCCGAAACACCTCCGTGGTGATAAACATTCGGATGCTGCGTCTGCGACGCAAAGATAAGACCTACAGATACCATCTGATGGCCTGACAACGCACACGACTGTGCTCTGCTAGTAATAATCCGTGCCAAAAGGCGCGATGAAAATTCCGATGGAAGCGTTGGGTACATCATTTGAAAATCACTGGAATTCCACTTCTGTAAGTCCTCAACTGCCTGAGTCGAATTACGCCAGCATATGTTCCGGTTTCGAGTCGAGGGAGTAGAATCTAAAGAAGATCGTGTTGTTTTGTCCTAAGACAGTTAACTGGCCCCGATCTGTCGGGAGAGTCAGGCACACGCATCAATAATCTCTACACACTAAAACCATTCTTTGGTGAACAAAAACAACTGCACCCGAAAGATTGAAGAGTCCTCAGTCGAATCTACGATTCGACTGAATACTCGGGGGCTACTGACATGGTTATACCCTATGGGTACACGAACTTAGCATACCTGGTCCAGTCCAAGGAAGGCCCACAAGAATATGCGCGGCCCATAAAGATTTTCGGGTGGCCCAAGCCCATGACGTCTTCGGATCCTTGGAGAACAAGACTAGAGTAGAGAGAATATTCGAAGGGGTAAACCCTAAAACCTGTAATCGACTCGGTCTGTGCCCGGGACCTGCCTACTTCTATATAAAGGCTAGGAGGGCACAACGAGGAGGGCACTTCATACCACCGCATACACACCTCCACGCCAGATTGCATCTGCGCACCCCTGTAACTTTCGGTTCCGCCATAATCAAGAGCAGACAAGCAGGAGTAGGGTTTTCCCTCCGGGGACCTAAACCTGGGTAAACCTCGTGTCCCCGTGTTACTTGTTTGCTAACCGTTCCACGATCTCCAGCATCTCCATCTTCTCCAAAATCCAAGCTCATAACAATGGGCATTGACGAGATTAAACCTCGTCAGGTGGTGGTTGTACTGTTGCTGCTAGGACTGGAACACTGTAGGAGGTCTTTTATTTTCTTAGTTTTCTTTATCTTTTATTGGCTGTGTGTATCCGTAATGCCAATAGGGTATTGCGTTGTTGTAGAGGCCGGGTGTAGTTGGTATCTCTTGATATTAATATATGCTCCTTTCCAAAAAAAAACAAAATCCCGTACTGCTAGACATTGTTAAGCAACTAGCATGGTGGCCATCGAAAATGTGAGGGCATCATTTTTAATACGTCTAAACAAATATATTTTCGTACCTTATGTTTTTATCTCTAGGTACATCCATGATTGTAAAATACACATGTTTTAGACATAGATATATTTCTAATAATGGCATAACTTCGATAACTATGTTTTATTATATTGTAAAACTAACAATATTACAAGAATGGATAATATTTACAAAAATATGATGATAGTAATTTTCTTTTAAATAACCCTATTATAGAGCCATGTTTAGAGTTGAGAGGACATTAATGAAACTAATCCACAATTAATATGACTCATACATCCGTTATACATATTTCAGCTGCAGCGAAAATACAACATATTTCGGCCAAGTTCGGCTAGTTCATGCTCCGGAAGTAGTGTTCTTGTTAATTTCTCATACATCCGTTAAATCCGGAAGTAGTGTGCTTGTTAATTTCTCTCGTAGGTCTGTATCTATACACGTTTATGTTATTTTGTGCATCATGATGAAGTGAAATTGTTCTTTAGAAAATGTTGGCATGTGAGGTTGAGATTCTTGAGTGCATGTGAGGTTGAGATTCTTGAGTGCATATGGTGTGTGCCTATCAGGGCCGGGATAACAAAAGCGGATTTAGCAATTTACGTGTTGTTCGCTTGGGCCGTGATGAGACGATAAAGACGGGTGTGCTAGAACCGTTTGATAAAGTAATTGTACGTTTCCAGATTTGTTAGATCTGACCCTCTGGGTCTTTTAAGAGCATCTCCATTCGTTGGGAGAATCCAGGCCAAAATCTGGACTAAATTTTGGCCGGACGAAACACGTTTCTGGCCTGGGAACGTAGTATCCCACTCGCGTTCCAGGCCGAGTCCCCGGGACGCCCATTTCCGCTTAAATTCGGCTCAAGTTCGTCCAGATTTCAGCATAGTTCGGCATACTATGAATACAGAACATTTTATGGTCAAAGTTTTGCGAAATTTTAAACATAGTTCTGCGTAAATATAAACATAGTTCAGCATGCAGTGAAAATACAACATATTTCAGCCAAGTTTGGCCAGTTCATGCTCTGCATCTACGTGTTGCCCCTGCGTATCTATATGTGCTCAACAAGATCATCCTGTAGCTGTTGATGCACCGCCGGATCTCGGATCTCGCATGACGATGAATGCAGCCCAGGTTGGAGGCACCTGATGATCAGGCTCGGCAAGAGGACCCTGTCTGTAGTATGGCTCGTGCTGCTCGAGCAAACTCACTGGATCCTTCATCTCATCATCAATGATCATGTTGTGCAAGACCACACAACAGTTCATCACTTCCCACATCTGATCTTTTGACCATGTCATAGCAGGGAACCGGATAACTGCAAACCTCTGCTGGAGCACACCAAATGCCCACACCAAATGCCCGCTCCACGTCCTTCCTGCATGCTTCCTGTTCCTTGGGCAAACTGAGAATGCTTGGAGAGCATTGGGTTTGAGATAGTCTTCACAAATGTTGGCCATCTTAGATAGATGCCATCTGCTAGATAGTATCTCTTGTTGTAGTGGTGCCCGTTGATCTCAAATTTCACATCGGGAGCATGACCCTTAACAAGTTTGGAAAAGACAGTTGAGGAGTTGAGGACGTTGATGTCCTTGTTCGATCCTGCCATGCCAAAGGAGTGCCAGATCCAAAGATCATGTGTAGCAACTACCTCAAATATCACAGTGCAACATCCTTTGTGGTCTTTGTACATTCCTTTCCATGCAAATGGATAGTTCTTCCACTCCAAATGCATGCAATCTATGCTTCCAAGCATACCAGGAAATCCTCTACTTTCATTGACTGCGATGATCCAAGCAGTGTCTTCAGCAGTGGGTGATCTCAAGTACTATTTCCTGAACACTGCAATCACTGCCCTGTAGAACCTGTACAAGCAATCGATGGCGGTGGACTCGGCCATGCGGATATAGTCGTCGGCACTGTCAGCCGACGCTCCATATGCAAGCAACCTCAACGCCACGGTGCACTTCTGCAGTGAGGAAAACCCAACCAAGTCGGTGCAGTCCTTCTTGCAAACGAAATAGGGGTCAAACTCCCGGATGGCATGCACGATGTTGAGGAAGAGCTTCCGGCTCATCCTGAAACGGCGCCGAAACACGTCCTCTCCATGGAGCGGCTCGTCGCCGAAGTAGTCGGCGTACAACAAGCAGTAGCCCTCTATCCTTTGTCTCGCCTTGCACTTCCGGTGACCCAGCGCCGAACCACCGCACTTTGGCTTCGCCATCTGCAGGTACAGCTGGGCGAGGGAGGCGAGGATCTCCATGTGCTCTGTATCTTCGGCGACCTCGGCGTTTCGCTCCTCCAGCAATACGACGAGTATCTCCTCGTCGTCGGAGTCCATGGCAGAACCGGGCAAATGCCGAACACTTGGCGGGCGTGGTGGTGGGAGCTTGCAGCGAAGCAGAGCTACGACGAAGTTCGGGCGGCGAAAGCAATGGCGGAATGGGCGGCGACTACAGTGAGCATATCTAGAGGCGTGGGCATGTATTGGCGTGGAGGAGCTCCGCATGCGAAGTCATGGCGACAGAGGCGCTGGGAGCTCTTCGCCGCAATCTGGGCGTGTGGAGTGGGGGGAGATGGGATGAAAGCTGTACATTTTACCCGCTTGCGTCCGGCGTTTTGGGACGTTTCGGGAACCTGGGTACTGGGAGGCCCGGACTAAAGTTTGCCCGAATCCGGACGAAAACATGTTCCTGGGTATGCGACTGGGCCGATTTTCGCGTTCGGACCTATTTTCGGCCCGGATCGGTGTCCTGGGTAGCCGAGTGGAGCCGAGTGGAGATGCTCTAATATTAGTATAGATGTAAGCTCCATATAGCATCTCAGCAATTTTTAACGAGCTATATTTATTCATTGCTGCAGATTAAATATCACTCACATGAAGATATTGCAAAAGTTAAATTCTTCATGGATATTGTTGATGTGCCTATGCATAAAGTTAAGGAACCTCAAGCTGATCTGAACCTGAAGTGGACTATACCCCCATTTGGATGGTGCAAAGTTAGTATTGATGGTTCTTTTGGTGTAGTGCTGATGGGGAGACGGGTGCGGGAATAATCGTTCGAGATCACATGGGTGAGATCGTGTTTTCCTCGTGTCGCTAAATCTTTAATTGCAGAGATGATTTGGAGGTTGAAATTTGTGCAGCGAAGAAAGGCCTGTCATTGGCTCTGAATTGGTGCACCCAACCGCTAATTCTTGAGATAGACTGTTTGAAGATGATCAAGTTGCTTCAGAATCAAAACATGGATTGTTCAGTCTACACGAGTATGGTTGAAGAGATTAAAGGCTTGCATAAGGATCGTCGTTCATGCATTGCTCATATTAAGAGATGTCAGAATATTAGTAGTCATTATATAGCAAATTATGCTAGATTAAATGGTTGTACACGATTTTGTAATTTCTGATGTTCACTGAGTAATGCAAGTTTTATCCCAAAAAAAAGCAAATATGCATTGGGAGGCTAATTGGATTTCAAGGTGTGTGAACTATACCTGTCGTAGGCATATTGGACATTTTATGTTTTCGCCTGCGCATGTCGATTCACGGGTGCAAATACCAAGCTGATATACTAATGTGTTTACTCCTAGACAAAGTTAAAGTAATTAATTAATTTTTTGCAGGAAAAAAATACTCCCTCCGATTCAAATTAGTTTGACTTGGTTTTGTCTAGATTTGGATGTATCTAGCATTAAAACAAGTCTAAATACATTCAAATCTAGATAAATTTGAGTCAAATAATGTCGGAGGGAGTAGTATTTTCTCCAACCCATATTTGTTGATTCAAATTTGACTAAAACTTGACCAGATACATTTCTAAATGAATGAGAAAATTAATTTGTTTATTCGGTTTGTTTCTAGGTGCTACAGTTCACTAGCTTTAAATGCTACGATGTACAGAGAGAGAGAGAGAGAGAGAGAGAGTGAGTGAGTGTAACATTCCAGTATTTAGGACCTAACGAAGGCTAGATTTAGAAATCTGAATTGTTGCATGCATTTATTTGTGAAAATGTGGGTAAAATTTTTGCCAAATAAAAAAACCTAAGTGATCAATGTTTCTTTCATAATTTGAGATTAGGATTAGTCTTAAAGGGTGATTGTTATAAACTTTGAGATGATCTTAAGGAGTTATGTGTTTAAAATGAATTTGAATTTTAAACTTGAGTGTTTGAATTATAATATAAATGATTTAGATATAAGATTTGAATCTTAAATTAATTAAGAGATAAGTATTATAACTTAAATCTTATCCAAAAACAATATTGAATATGAAATTCATTTCATATTATTAATACATAAACAAGTTACAAAGAATGTAACCTACTGAAGTCATTCCAAACTTCACAATTTACAAAAGAATAAAGAATAAGAATATTCTTTATTGATAATAATATAATCTTTATTACAATTAAATAAAATAAAGATAACAAGAATAATAAAAGAAAAATTACAAAAGAGTAAGAAAATTACATTTGAATATGTACTAACTATCCTATATCTAAATCTACACTAAATCTTCATCTTTATCTTTGTACCTGCAAGACAAAGACTAAATAGAAACAAAATAAGATTAGTGTTAGTATTATTTCTCTTAGATATATCAGTGAAATGCACTTGACAAATTCATCATTGAGAAATGTTATAAAGGGGCAAGTTTCACCAATATGAAAGATTTCAACTTTCATAAATTCAAAGCCAGAAGTCAAATGACAGCCAAGAAGGACCAATTCACCAGCCAGGTGAAAGTAATCTGGTAATAGTAAGTTCAAAATTTCTGAACCTATCCACAAGTGCATAGCAGATACACAAGCTGGACACACACCAGCATGCACATGGTGTGCTGTCGACCTCACAAGCATAGCCCAATCTCACAAAACCACAGCACAGCCGTGGAGGAGCACATCAGTGCATCTCTCCACTACATAACACACAAGCACATCCAGTGTAGACAGCAAGAACAACAGCCAAACCAAACCAACCCAGATCAACCAAACATCACCAGGAAGGTGACATAAGGAGGGGGATGAATCTGGTGGACAGCAAGATCAAGCCCAGGAGCTAGGAGGAGCAGGCTAGCTCAAGAGCAAGCACATGAGTCCAGCAAAACCAGATCAAGATCATCATCATTAACCTACTACACCATCATCAGATTTTGTGGTGAGCCTCATAAAACCATCACATGATTCATTCATAGTATCTGAACAAAATCATGTGTTGCTTTATGAAATAATCTCTCAATAATCACCCAAGTGAGGTGAATCTATCCTAGAGATTTCAAGTATAAAGTTAAGAAATCAAACTCAGCCAAAAGCACTAATCTCTCAGACCAGCATCACAGAGTCTTGTGTTAATTTATGCAACTTAAACCATCTTTCATTTGTTCTTATCAGATCAGGGCACATCTCCCAGAGAGAGTAGCACCTCTAATCTTACAAACTACAAACAAACTATTTGCTCAACTAACTAGGACTTAAAATCCTAGAGCCTCAGACCAACATCATAGGCAGGAGAGTTAAGCTTTTATTCTATCTTGCCAGTATTAATCACAAGTATTGACAAAGCTAAGCCCAGAAATAAAAACCCAACCACTTGTGTGCCAGATTACAATGGTATCACAAGGACAAGTTCTTAATGAGCTAAAACCAATCTTTGCTTAGTTCCCATAGAAAAAAGTACAAACCAATACATATCATCTTCCTGAAGCCAAATGCCAGGAATCAATATCATATTCATCTATACATCCACAGAAAATCATTACATGTAATGATTATATCCAGTATGTATAATCTCATACAAGCCTACCATTATAATTGCAGTAAGCAACTACTGAGAGAAACTACTATCAGTATAAGCATTCTGACAGTAGAGTAAGTTCTCAGATCAACAACATAATCCAATCAGGGATTCCATAGAAACACTAGCATGGGATCATAGTGGATTACCACTGGAATAAATCTGACAAGCCACTAGCATCATCAAAGCCACTACAAATCATGATCCATAGCAAACAATCATTCTTCATGCTCAAGTATGATCATCACTAGATCTAAAGTATCTTGGATATGATCAACAGGGGGTTATGAACCCTAATCAGAACAAGAACCCTAATTTCGAGATGAACCCTAATCAGAACATAATGACTGGGCACGAGAAGCCACTAGACACACAGAGAGATTCATGGTAGTAGCATGAACAAGAACCACATAAGCAACTTACCCGAGGTCCTTGCTGACGAATCAAAGAGGAAGCAGATTGGACGATGAACCGTGGCGGCATAGGGAGTACCACAAGAAGACACGAAGCCAAGCACACCACTGACAGTGGGACCGCGGCGGTGGCGACAGCATTTTCCCTAACCCTAGGGTTCGGGAACGGGGTGACCTTGACCACGGGGAAGCCCCGGAGTCAAGCCGAGTTGGACTAGACGAACAAGCGGAGTCGCAAACCTCGCCGTGCACCACGGCAGCGGCCAGGGGAAGCCTCAACGGAGGCCATCGCCAGCGACGGCGCCAGAGCCCGCGAGGTCGGGGAAGAGGAAAGGTGAGAACGAGGAGGAGGCAGAGAGAATGGGCTGGGTGGGCCAAAACCCCTCGGGGTGGTATTTTGACCTTATCCTATTGTGCCACACTGGCGCAATAAGCCCAAAAGGCCAGCCCAAGTTGTTTAAAAAACTGTTTTAATCAATTGGAAAAGACCAAAATGCCCCTAACCTCAATAAAATTCTAGAAAATAAAATAAAAGTCCAAAAATTATAAATAAAATATTTTTGGATTCACAATAATCCACTCTATCCAAATAAAATAAGATATAAAATTTTGGACATTTAAATTTTTATAAGAATTTTGTAATTTATATATTCCTTATGGAATTTTACAAAATTATTGAAAGATGATAAAAATAAATAAAAAACACTTTCATGATATATTAATATTATAGTATTTTCGAAAAATACTAAATAAATATTTAATAATAAATTTTGTATAATTAATAATTCCTAAAAGAACTATTAAAGCAATAAAAGTCAAATAAAAAGGGAAATAAAATAAAATAATTCAATATATGCAATAAATATAAAAAAATAATATTTATAAATGCTTTATTAAAAGGCACCTTATATAGGGAAAATGCATATAGAATTAAAAAATGCATTACATTAGTTGCATAATCATTTTGCTTCTTTAAATATTGTCCTTACCGGGCAATAATGATGTTTTTGTAGAACTAGAAGCTCAAGGTCCAGTGCAAGCGTCAGACTTCTCTACCTTGCCATCACAAGGCAAGTTCATCACTTGCTCATGTCCTTTGAAGAGTCTTTATCAAAGTATTTGCAAATTGTGTGTTATCATATATGCTATAAAAGAAAGAAAATATTATTTTCACAAGTAAAGAAATTTAGATATCATCCTAAGTGGTCATATGATGGAGCAATAGAACTTAGAGTTCTAATTGCAACAATAATGATCAAGTAGGGAGTTAATAACCCCTGACATCAGTGATTCTAGCGCCGTATATTACGCGTTAGCCATGAGATTTGGAATGGGACAGAGAAGTCAGCTGTATCTTCTTCCTCTCGCATGAAGCCGGATGTGCAGGTCGTGGCTATTATCCTTGTAGCGTGCATATTAATTGGTAATTCGTAGAGGATATGCAACATATGGGTGGGAACCCTCATCGTCCCACGATAGTTCTGGCATCTAACGGTTTGTACAAACCATTGCCGTAATTCATTACGTGGGCATGGTGTACATCAAGGAGGCATGCGGGGTCATGAAGGGGGCAGTGATTGGCTTGGACCAACTACTGGGCCCCACATCATGGAATTGTGGACAGGAAAGTACGCCCGGTTGTGCAACAAGGAGTTGATCTCTCATGGGTAAAGTAACGCACCTCTGCAGAGTGTAAGAACTATAACTTTTTACTCCTTGTTCCGGGAAGGAGCTACGAACGGGGCAGGAAAGGAACTCCATGAAAGTTTTGGTCAACCTGTGAAGGCTGATTGTCATAGTTTTTTTGGAATAAAATCAATCTTTAAAGAAAGATTTACAAAAACTGCATAGTGCCAAGGATCTATAATCCGAGGTGGTAGTTAGAGCATCAAACTTCCCACCTTGCATATAATGAACTTGTTGGGTAACGCTGTTACTCATTCTTTCCTTTGATCCCTTGCTTATACTCTGAGGATCCCGAAGACGTGCCAATGTATGCAGCTGAATGCCAAGAAGATGTGTTCTACGAGGAACCTGATCTGTCCGGAGGAGTTGAAGGAGTGGATTACGAGATCCGCTATGGTGTCGATGAGAACGATTCCAATTAAGTATCTAGTTAGTAGTAACTAACGGAGCTGAGCAGCATGAACTCCATAGAATAAGCTGTTGAGATCAACTCCTAGTCGGAGTTGTTACTTTTAAATTTCTGCTGAAAACTTTATATTTTGGTTTGTAAGTTGGATCCTTTGGAAGTCTTGAACTTCCCGTATTGTAATAATAATAATGTGTGCACATTTGTAATATGGACCCGCAATGTTTCTGTTGTACCACTCCGAGGGATGTGATATTTACGGAATGGTGTTCTGTAGATGTCATGTCAACGACTATAGTGTACTACACATGCAGTGGTATGCTGGGTCACCGCAGTTGGTATCAGAGCAAATTTCTTTGACCTTAGGTTGGAAACCTAGTAAAGGGTATTACCTATAGGAAAGTTAGCAACGATAAAGAATTCTCTAAAAGTAATATAATGGGTATTCAAATGAGAATATTCTGTTATATATTTTAGTGCGATAATTCTTTGTTATGATGCAATATATCATTGGATACTAACCAAAAATTATTTTTCTGATATACAGAGATATGGCACCAAAGTTTCCAAAACAGACTTTGGTAAGAAAAGAGGAGACTCTTGATGATTATCAAGGATCATTTACAGACCAACTTCAGCAACTTTTAAAGCTCTTTAGTTGTCCAACTAGAATTCCAGTGAACACTATCAATTACCTTGATGGCCGGATGTTATCCAAGTATCGTGTGAGTATCCAACTTCCAGAAAAGCTTGGATTATACCACGATCTACCCATAGGAGAAGGTAGGAGTCATTTAGCAGCCTATCATGTTGCTGTTGTGGAGGCGATAGCTAATATCTGGGAGCAGAAAACCAAGGAGCTAGAAGGTAGCACATTCTCTGTGATATCTCATGATTCTATAGACTCGGAGCCTAAATCGGATCATCTTAATTTGGTTAAGAAGCATCCTAAGTTAGCTTCCAAGTTTATGGATAGATACCGTACACTTGTTGCGTCTTTTTATAAGACTCATCAAGTGATTGTTGAAGACAAAAATGACATGTTAGAGGATCTAACTAATCCGGAAAGGAGGAAGCAGTTAGCATTCCAGCTAGAGAAAGAAGCAAGTAGTAGTGCAATACCTATCTTTAAGGATATCCCTATAGATCCAGAATCTTTTATACCATATCCTTACTCACCAAGACCTGAATCTACACATGATCCTACTATGGATATGCGGTATGCAGTACCACAGGGCTCAGAGGATGGTTCTGACTCAGAACTTCCTATTGAGAATTCAGATGGTTGGAGAATGGGATCATATAATGGATCTCACGAACACCAGATGTCCACAGATGGTTCTGACAGAAATGTCGGACAATCTAGTTGGATGGGTGCAAGGATGAACCCTAATAATAGTAGTAGAAATACCATGTCAATAGATAACCAGGATGAAGAAGAAGATCCTGAGGAGAGAGTGTTTGAATCATCAACATCTTCTCAAAATTCAGGGAATATACACTATCCAGTGTTCAACTATCTTGTCCACGAGAGCACCTGGGGAGCAGCAGGATCTGCGTATTCTGTTGACAACTCAATAAATGAAGCTCACGAGATGCAGGCTGGAGATAATGTTGAATATGTTTCTGAAGACTTTTCAGCTGAGCTGGAGGGAGTCAATGCGTTCAAGTTGACTAATGACTCAAGTCCTGACACTTCAGATACAGAGTATGTTCCTTCTGGAGGCCATATGTTCCACAAACTGTGCGACGAACAACACGTCATCATGGTTGGACATCAGGCATGTACGATGAACGTAGTTACTATTAGAAGGAGACAACTAGTCAGTAGTATCAAGTACTGTGTATTGTACCCAAGAAATAAATTAGTTTTGTAAGGATACCTATATGGTATATGTTGTAATGACTTTGTATCATTATGTTAAATATGTGAAATGCATATTTGGATTTTCTTTGGATCTTCATTGTGTGACTAGTTCTGTGCGTAAAGTCGAGCTCAGAACACATGTGCATGATGTAATTATGAGTATTCGCTTTATGTTTCAGGACTAGAGGGTCATGGATACAGGTGTAGAAATGGAAACTGAGAAGCAGCGAATGGAGCGTGAGGCCAAGGAAAAGGCCGATGCAAATGCAGAAAACCAAGAAGCATTACCACCACCACCAATGAGGCCGTTAATGGAGCAGAACTTTATGCAATGCATGCAAATGATGCAAGAGACCCAGAACAAGTTCATGGAAGAGCTGCTGGGGCGAGAAAATCAGAGGGCACCTGAGGGTGGAGTAGTGAGTTTATATGATTTCCAGAATGCAAGACCGTTACCTTTTACATCAGCTCCTGAACCAATGGATGCAGAAGACTGGCTAGGAGATACAGAAAGGAAGCTGAAAAATGTGGGTTGCAATGATGAGGAAAAATTGAGGTATGTAACTCATCTGCTAACTGGACCTGCAACATCATGGTGGGAAAACCAGTTAGCCATGCAACAGCCAGGAAGGGAGTTTACCTGGGAGGAGTTCAAGCAGAGATTCCGTGAATATCATGTTCCGGAAAGTGTGATGGAGTTGAAGTGGAGAGAATTTGAGGAGCTTCAGCAAGGATATACTAGTGTCATGAAGTACATCCGGGAGTTTAGCCAACTGTCTCGTTATGCTGAGGAGGATGTTAATACTGAAGATAAGCGAAAGAAGCGTTTCTTGCATGGATTAAATCCGTTTGTGAAGATGCAACTAAGGTTAGCCAATAAGCAAACTTATCAGCAGTTGTTGGATGCAGCCATTACTTTTGAGGATGACTACAAGAATGTCCGAGAGGATCGGAGGAAGAGAGCCAAGAAGGAAACCAAAAGAATTCAGGCAAGCAAACCTAAACCTAACCTAGAGTTCAAACCTCGGAATAGGAATTATGGCAGCAACAACAACAATAACAATAACAAGGGCAGTGGTGGAAATCAATCCAATCCTAGAAGGAATGTCATTTGTAACAATTGTGGAATTCCAGGGATTTCCAGAGGAAGTGCAAAACGCCTGTAGTGATCTGTTATGGTTGTGGCCAGAAGGGGCATATAAAGCCAGATTATCCGAGCAAACCACCGGTAGGATGGCCTACCAAGGGAGGAGGACAAGACATTGGAGGAAATGGACAACCCAATAAAGGAGGAAATAATGGCAAGAACAACAATGGCAAGAGAAACCGACCTACCGGAAAACTGAATTGTGCAACTCTCGAGGAGGTGGATAATTCGGAGCATGCAGTGATAGGTACGCTCAATATCCTTACCAATCCCGGCAAAGTTCTATTTGATACTAGTGCAACTACTTCATTCATTTCTAAAGAATTTTGTGGTAAGTTCGTGATTAGAAGGGCAACGTTAGAAAGTCCTATGACCGTAGTTACGGCAGGAGGGAATGTGATTATACGCCACATAAAACAAGATCAGGTTATCTCGATCTGTGGTTGTACATATTTCGCAGACCTTTATGTAATTCCTTTAAAGGGAATTGCAGTAGGGCTGGGGATGGATTGGATGATGGAACACGGAGCCCAGATAAATTGTGAGGAGAAAACTGTCTCAATCAAAACTCCAAGTGGAGCAAGGATAGTTTACCAAGCAGATAAACACAGTCATATCAGGGTGGATCTGTAGTTGAATTCAATGAAAGAAGTTAAATTAGAAGAGATTCCTATAGTTAATGAATTCCAAGATGTTTTTCCAACAGATTTACCGGGAATGCCACCAGACCGGGAGATAGAGTTCACCATCGACCTAATACCTGGTACAGCACCAATAGCTCAAGCACCATATAAAATGGGACCCAAAGAGTTGAAAGAACTCAAGGAGCAAATTGATGAGTTAGCGGGAAAAGTATATATACAGGAAATTGTATCTCCATGGGGAACACTAGTAATCTTTGTGGATAAAAGAGATGGTGGAAGACGGATGTGTGGTGATTATAGAAATCTAAACAACGTGACTATCAAGAATAAGTATCCTTTACCAAGAATTCAAGATTTGTTTGATCAAGTGAAAGGAGTTGGAGTATTTTCAAAGATCGATTTAAGATCTGGATACCATCAAATAAAAATCAAGCCGAAAGATGTTCCAAAAACAACATTTATCTCAAGATACGGACACCATGAGTATCTGGTAGTACCATTTGGTTTGACCAATGCGCCGGCAATATTCATGAATCTGATGAACAAGATTTTCATGCCATATTTGGACAAGTTTGTCATCGTCTTTATTGATGATATTCTGATATATTCCAAGGATAAGGAAGAGCATGCTGACCATTTGAGGATAACATTGCAGACTTTAAGAGAACATAAGCTTTATGATAAGTTCAGTAAGTGTGAGTTCTGGCTAGATGAGGTAGAATTCCTCGGTCATGTGATCAGTAAGGATGGGATTGCTGTGAATCCATCTAAAGTTTAGTCGGTACTAGAGTGGACTGCACCGACTAATGTGAAGCAAATTCGAGGTTTCTTAGGAATGGCTGGTTATTATCGGAGATTCATTGAAGGTTTCTCCAAAATAGCCGGACCAATGACCAAATTATTAAGGAAGAATACACCATTCAAGTGGGATGAGAAATGTGAAGCAAGTTTCCAAGAGTTGAAGACTAGATTAACCAAAGCTCCAATCTTAGCAGTTCCTGAAATAGGGAAGGACTTCAACGTATACTTTGATGCGTCTAAAGAAGGTTTGGGTTGTGTGTTAATGCAAGATCGGAAAGTGATTGCTTATGGTTCAAGACAATTGAAACCACATGAAGTCAATTATCCAACTCATGATTTAGAGTTAGCAACAGTAGTTTTTGCACTGAAAGGATGGAGGCATTTTCTTTATGGAGCCAGATGTGAGTTATACACTAACCATAAAAGTCTCAAATACTTCTTCACTCAAAAGGAATTGAATATGAGACATAAGCGTTGGTTGGAATTAATCAAGGATTATGATTTAACAATTAATTACACCCCAGGGAAAGCAAATGTTGTAGCAGATGCTTTAAACAGAAAGAGTGCAGATATTCAGCCTAGCAATAGGGAGCGACCAAAAGAGTTACAAATTGACTTGGAAAGATTAGAACTGCAACTCATCAGAATAGAGGTTCTTGGAGGATTAGCTACTATGCACGTAGTTGCAGAGCAGGACAGTGATCTTAAGCAATAAATTTTTAGACATCAAGAAGAAGATCCTTTTATTGCTGAGGAAATTCAGAGGATATCTCAAGGGAAAAAATCAGTTTTTCGCCTTGGAGATTATGGGTCTTTATGGTTCCAAGATCGTCTATGTGTTCCAGATGTGACTGAGATCAGAAATGTCATACTCAAAGAAGCACATGATACACCATATTCTATACATCTAGGGATAACTAAGATGTATATGGATTTGAAAGAACTATTCTGGTGGAATAACATGAAAAGGGATATTGCTAAATATGTATCTGAATGCCATACTTGTCAAAGGGTGAAAGATGAACATCAAAGTCCAGCAGGACCATTACAACCCTTAGAAATTCCTGAATGGAAATGGGAGGAAATAGGTATGGACTTCATCACAGGATTACCTATGACACCAAAAAGGAAGGATATGATATGGGTAATTGTGGACAGACTCACTAAGAGTGCAAATTTTATTTTAGTGAATCAAAAGGATAATGTCGAGAAGTTAGTTGAAGTATATGTCAAAGAGATAGTAAGTAAGCATGGAGTACCCAAAAAGATCATAACTGATAGGGGATCAGTGTTTACTTTAGCATTTTGGAAGCAATTGCATGAAGCACTTGGTTCAAAGTTAGATTTCAGCACGGCATATCATCCTGAGACAGGAGGTCAAACTGAAAGAACAAATCAAATACTATAAGACATGTTAAGACCTTGGGAACTAGATTTTGGAGGAACATGGGAAGATCACCTACCATTGGCAGAATTTTCTTATAACAATAGCTATCAGAGTAGTCTAAAGGCAGCTCCATATGAGATTCTGTATGGAAGGAAGTGTAGATCACCAATATGTTGGTATGAACTCGAAGCAAAGAAAGAATTTGCGCAGATTATATCAAGGAAAGACAAGACATTATTAATAAGATCGGGATAGGCGAAAATAGCCCAGGAGTAAAAGTTATGCGGATCAAAGTCGAAGATCATGGCATCCAGAAGTGGGAGATATGGTCTATTTGAAAGTAAGTCCAATGAAAGGAGTAAAAACATTCGGAGTTAAAGGTAAATTGAGTCCAAGATATATCGGACCATTCAAGATACTGAGTCAAAACAGAACTATAGCTTATGCTTTAGAGTTACCATCAAGATTGACTCAAGTGCATAATGTTTTCCATGTGTCACAACTTCGCAAATGTTTGAAAGTTCCAGATGATGCAATAACACATCAAGAGATAGAACTACAAGAAGACCTGACTTATATTGAAAAGCCATGTAAGATTCTGGAAGAAAACTGGAAAAGATTAAGGAATAGAGCAATCAAATATTGCAAGGTACAGTGGGAACATCACCCTGAGAGGGAAGCCACATGGGAGAAGGAAGAGGATTTAAGAAAAGCTTATCTAGAACTATTCAGGTACATCTCCACAAACTTCGGGACAAAGTTTAGTTTAAGGGGGGAAGTCTGTAACATCCTAGTATTTAGGACCTAACGAAGGGTAGATTTAGGAATATGAATTGTTGCATGCATTCATTTGTGAAAATGTGGGTAAACTTTTCGCCAAATAAAAAAACCTAAGTGATCAATGTTTCTTTCATACTTTGAGATTAAGATTAGTCTTAAAGGGTGATTGTTATAAACTTTGAGATGATCTTAAGGAGTTATGTGTTTAAAATGATTTTGAATTTTAAACTTGAGTGTTTGAATTATAATTTAAATGATTTAGATATAAGATTTGAATCTTAAATTAATTAAGAGTTAAGTATTATAACTTAAATCTTATCCAAAAACAATATTGAATATTAAATTCATTTCATATTATTAATACATAAACAAGTTACAAAGAATGTAACCTACTAAAGTCATTCCAAACTTCACAATTTACAAAAGAATAAAGAATAAGAATATTATTTATTAATAATAATATAATATTTATTACAATTAAATAAAATAAAGATTACAAGAATAATAAAAGAAAAATTACAAAAGAGTAAGAAAATTACATTTGAATATGTACTAACTATCCTATATCTAAATCTACACTAAATCTTCATCTTTATCTTTGTACCTGCAAGACAAAGACTAAATAGAAACAAAATAAGATTAGTGTTAGTATTATTTCTCTCAGATATGTCAGTGAAATGCACTTGACAAATTCATCATTGAGAAATGTTATAAAGGGGCAAGTTTCACCAATATGAATGATTTTATCTTTCATAAATTCAAAGCCAGAAGTCAAATGACAGCCAAGAAGGACCAATTCACCAGCCAGGTGAAAGTAATCTGGTAATAGTAAGTTCAAAAATTCTGAACCTATCCACAAGTGCATAGCAGGCACACAAGCTGGAAACACACAAGCATGCACATGGTGTGATGTCGACCTCACAAGCATAGCCCAATCTCACAAAACCACATCACAGTCGTGGAGGAGCACATCCGTGCATCTCTCCACTACACAATACACAAGCACAACCAGTGTAGACAGCAAGAACAACAGCCAAACCAAACCAACCCAGATCAACCAAACATCACTAGGATGGTGACATAAGGAGGGGGATGAATCTGGTGGACAGCAAGATCAAGCCCAGGAGCTAGGAGGAGCAGGCTAGCTCAAGAGCAAGCACATGAGTCCAGCAAAACCAGATCAAGATCATCATCATCAACCTACTACACCATCATCAGATTTTGTGGTGAGCCTCATAAAACCATCACATGATTCATTCATAGTATCTGAACAAAATCATGTGTTGCTTTATGAAATAATCTCTCAATAATCACCCAAGTGAGGTGAATCTATCCTAGAGATTTCAAGTATAAAGTTAAGAAATCAAACTCAGCCAAATGCACTAATCTCTCAGACCAGCATCACAGAGTCTAGTGTTAATTTATGCAACTTAAACCATCTTTCATTTGTTCTTATCAGATCAGGGCACATCTCCCAGAGAGAGTAGCACCTCTAATCTTACAAACTACAAACAAACTATTTGCTCAACTAACTAGGACTTAAAATCCTAGAGCCTCAAACCAACATCATAGGCAGGAGAGTTAAGCTTTTATTCTATCTTGCCAGTATTAATCACAAGTATTGACAAAGCTAAGCCCAGAAATAAAAACCCAACCACTTGTGTGCCAGATTACAATGTTATCACAAGGACAAGTTCTTAATGAGCTAAAACCAATCTTTGCTTAGTTCCCATAGAAAAATGGGACAAACCAATACATATCATCTTCCTGAAGCCAAATGCCAGGAATCAATATCATATTCATCTATACATCCATAGAAAATCATTACATGTAATGATTATATCCAGTATGTATAATCTCATATAAGCCTACCATTATAATTGCAGTAAGCAACTACTGCGAGAAACTACTGTCAGTATAAGCATTCTGACAGTAGAGTAAGTTTTCAGATCAACAACATAATCCAATCAGGGATTCCATAGAAACACTAGCATGGGATCATAGTGGATTACCACTGGAATAAATCTGACAAGCCACTAGCATCATCAAAGCCACTACAAATCATGATCCACAGCAAACAATCATTCTTCATGCTCAAGTATGATCATCACTAGATCTAAAGCATCTTGGATATGATCAACAGGGGGTTATGAACCCTAATCAGAACAAGAACCCTAATTAGGAGATGAACCCTAATCAGAAAGTAATCACTGGGCACGAGAAGCAACTAGACACACACAGAGAGATTCATGGTAGTAGCATGAACAAGAACCACAAAAGCAACTTACCCGAGGTCCTTGCTGACGAATCGAAGAGGAAGCATATTGGAGGACGAACCGTGGCGGCACAGGGAGTACCCAGGGGGCTGTAACATCCCAAAAATATTAAACTAGAATCATCAAACTCTAATCACCATATTTAGGGTTAACAAAAACTTTTCAAATTAAAAATATGAAAGCATTCATATGAGTGTGCATTAAAAATTGGATTCTTTTGAATTGCCATGATTATGTGTTTCTTTGCTTGTAAAATGATTCTTAGGTGAAATAAACATCATCTAAACAATCTCCAAACTTTTCCCAAAGACAAACAAATCAAAACAAACAAATTAAGTGAATGGTCACTTTGGCCAATTTAACTCCCATGCCTACTTTGGCTATCTCTAACTTTTAGAACTTAACAGAAACATGTATAGATCTTTGCACCCCTTGATAGTACTCATAACAAGGTACCAAGGCCCACTTTGTGATCATGCAAAAACATTTGAATGCATAGTTTAAATGACAGTTTAAAATTGAATCTATTTCATATGGGAAGATCCCACTATTCCAAAAACCACTCAAACAAGCTCAATGTTCAAAACCCAAGCATCCACAGTATCACCAGCACATGCCTAGCACACCCACCAAAAATATTTTCAAAATTCAAAACTTAAGTTCATGCGGCCATTTCATCAAACAGGTTGCAGATACAAATCAAACAAAATCAAAACACTATGTTGAGTAGTGTTTTGGGCCTAACTTGTTCCCTCTCTGGACACCACTAGCCTTAGTAGATCATCTAACAACCTTAACTAATCACTAGCACTACTGTAAGCTGGCCATTGTCATCAATGGTGAGCAGGCCGAGAGCACCATTGCCACCCCATAGTCGACAACAAGCTACAAGCAACACTAGCCTCGCCAACCTTGTCTGAAAGCAAGCTAGCACCCCACCGCCACTCCCTGTCCCAGCCGCGAGCAATGCCAGCCACTGGACCACACGCCCCGGCCATGCCAAGCCACTCTGCAAGCATGCCGAGAGCGCGCCCCATGCGCCACGCTCGACACACGCCCACAGACTGCGCGCCTCCCTTGCCGCGTGCACGCATGATCGCCAACACCCGTAAACCCCAGACACGCCGTTCGCCATGACCACGCGTTAGCGCCATCAAAACTTCCGTCGGACCAGCGCAGAGCACCGCAGCGTTCCGACCGATCAGCACCGCCCCACGCCTCGCCACCACGCCGTTGAGCTTCGCTAGGGAGCACATCACCGCCCCCTACCGTCGCCCATGCCGATAGCCCTCTATACCGTCGACCACGACGAGCTCAGCTTGCGCCCGTCGGTCCCCTCTCGCCACTATAAATAGAGGCATCCCCCGCTCGAATTCTTCACACCATTCTACTCCCCTCTCACCCAGAACCACCCCACCTCATTCCCGGAGCAAGGTGAGCAGCGCATCGCCGGAATTCCACCGGGGTCCGCCGCTGCTGGAGAAGAAGGAAGCCATCGATTGGAGCCACCCCAGGAAGAGCTGCCGGAACTAGGAGGATCGCCGTCGTCGACTTCGTCGTTCGCCCGCATCGCCGACCCTCGCCTGAGCCCTGGTACGCCTCCCACGACCCCCACTAAGCCGCTAGGGTTCGAGCTCGCCGGTGACTTGTTCATCGTCGACGACGACCCTCAGCCGTCGATCTTCATTCTAATCCAACACACCACATCGCCTGCAGACAGCGTTTAAAGTCATGACCAGTAGACCCTCTGTCGATTCGCCCACTAACTGGCGGAGTGACACTGGGCCGGCCCATTATCCCTTCCCGCGTAGCCCAATCGTTTGAATTTATTTTTTTCTATTTATATTCAAACTTAGTTCTATACCTAGTTTCAAAAATCAACCCTGCTCGATTTAGTGAACCAAATTGAATGAAACCAATTTTGTTAGCAAGGTATTGAAATGCTTAATCCAAGCCCGTTGGATTCAAATCATTTGGATCTGTAGATCAACCTTGGTAAAAATAACAAGTCAGAAGCTTTTCTGCATTCAAACATTTTTCAAATTTAAACCATAATAGCTTTTGAGTTGATTCCAACTCTCAAAAATCACATTTGATCATACCTTTCAGAATATATAAAAACATATGGGTTTACTTACAGAAATAATGTCCAAGTAATAAAACAATACCACATAGGCATTTCTAGTCACTTATTTTATTTAAAATAAAAAGGTTAAACCTTATTAAATTGTGACACCACTTTAAATCACATTCTCATGTACTGAAATATGTGGTGATGACATGTGTCAACATGATCCCATGTTTGAGTTGGAGAATATTAAATCTTAAGTAGTTTTTCAATGAGTAGAAATTACTTTTCTAAAAATAAAATAAATAAGATAAATGCTTTAATCTTGTAATATTAGTGATGATGCTATATCATCTATAGAATCCTTGTGTGTGATGATTGAAAGTAGTTAAGTATTGTTTGGTGATTGTGTACCTCGTATTTATTCATAGACGTTAGTACCGACCAAGGATACGAGGAGGAAGGAGGATACTACGAAGAAGAAGCCGAGGAGAACTTCAACCACTCTCTACTCAAGGCAAGCTATTAACCTTGCAAGACTAACACTTGCAATTATGAAAGTTAGATAACCTATGTAATGCACTAAGCATGCTTGGTTAGACAAATTTGATGATACCCAGTCCTAGTTTTACTTGCAAGCTTTCTACTTTATTTCTTTATCAAAGCTATTACTTAGAGCTTACTTAAGTGAATTGTAGATTCTAGAAAGATAATTGAAGGTTGCATAAAGAGCATAAAATTTGGCCTAAGCTAGATAATCTTGATGTCATCCTAAGGCATGAGATTGAACTTATCTAAACTCCAGTAGTTTACCACCCCTCATTAGTACTTACCCCCACTTGTAGATGCTAGTGCTAAGCATAAAACTGGATCAACTTTAGATGGGAATACTTGGTGTAAAATGGTTATGAAAACCTTGGAATGATGGATCATTCTATTGAGATGTTTTGACATGTGTTTCCGAACACCAGATGATTTGATGATGAAAATGTTGAGGCATGAGCCTTAGCCCTTTATAAAACTGATGGTTGTCTGGATGCGATACCATTCCAATTTTTACCATACAACCACAATACCCGAGAATTGGGTAGGGCTTGACTGGAAACTTATATACCTTAGTATGGGTTCCCTCACGGCCAAGGTCTGAGCTGAGGCTACCTTGTGAAGATTGTCCTGTTGCAAGATCAAGATGACAGTTGGTCATGGTTGGGAGGCCAAAATCACAGGAGAGGTGCTTATACTAGGGCGTGTAATTGAAAGGTTAGGATTGATTATCCATATCTTGAGTATGGTGAATTCAGGATTTGTTCTGATGGATGTATCGAATGTTGTGGTGAAAGTATACAATCTGCAGAGTGTCAAACTATTGAATAGCGCGTCATGATTATGGACAGATTGGAGTGTATACTGTTCCCCCGTCAGATGTTTTCAAAATGACTTGTGAAATGGATTGAGATTTTGACTTGACCACAACAGAGTTGTGATATGAAATACAAGTTCCCACTTAGGTGTTATAAAACTTCAACTAGCTTTTCTTGCTTCTAAACTTAGTAGAGGTAAATCTGGCTTTTTGCAAAACAACCCTAGAGCTTAGTGTCCTACTGCAAAACCCCCCTTCACTTGTTAGTATTAGTTTGCGAGTACTTAAAGAGTACTCATGGCTTTGTCCCTGGCTATTCCCGTGGCCAGACTATGAAGAGTACGGGAGGAAGGACCCTAGGAAGGTTACGACAACTAGGATCATCTCCCATCAAGCATTACTGTGACCTCAAGATGGAGCTTCGCCTACGCTACCTTTATTATTACGTATTTCCGCTGCTTGAGTTGTATTAAGAACTGGATCATGAGATCCTTATTTGTGTAAGAACTTATGTATGGTTTGTAATGGATGATATACTGCGGTATCCAATTCTGTTATGTCTCGCAAAAATGGTAATCCTGGGATTGCGATGTATGGCATAACAGGCATCTAGGATTAAAAATCCGGGTGTTGACGCCAGAACTTGCACCGCCACGAGGCGCCACAACAGACACGAGTTCAAAGACACCACCGTAGGCGGGACCGCGGTGGTGGTGACAGCATTTTCTCCTAACCCTAGGGTTCGGGAACAGGGTGAACTTGACCACGGGGAAGCCCCAGAGTCAAATCGAGTTGGACTAGACGAACAAGCGGAGTCGCAAACCTTGCCCTGCACCACGGCAGCGGCGAGGGGAAGCCTCAACGGCGGCCATCGCCAGCGGCGGCGCTAGAGCCCGTGGGGTCGGGGAAGAGGAAAGGTGAGAACGAGGAGGAGGCAGAGAGAATGGGCTGGGTGGGCCAAAACCCCTCGGAGTGGTATTTTGACCTTACCCTATTAGGCCACACTGGCCCAATAAGCCCAAAAGGCTAGCCCAAGTTATTTAAAAAACTGTTTTAATCAATTGGAAAAGACCAAAATTCCCCTGACCTCAATAAAATTCTAGAAAATAAAATAAAAGTCCAAAAATTATAAACAAAATATTTTTGGATTCACAATAATCCACTCTATCCAAATAAAATAAGATATAAAATTTTGGACATTTAAATTTTTATAAGAATTTTGTAATTTATATATTACTTATGGAATTTTACAAAATTATTGAAAGATGATAAAAATAAAGAAAAATCACTTTCATTATATATTAATATTATAGTATTTTTGAAAAATACTAAATAAATATTTAATAATAAATTTTAATGTATAATTAATAATTCCTAAAAGAATTATTAAAGCAATAAAAGTCAAATAAAAAGGGAAATAAAATAAAATAATTCAATATATGCAATAAATATAAAAAAATAATATTTATAAATGCTTTATTAAAAGGCACCTTATATAGGGAAAATGCATATAGAATTGAAAAATGCATTACATTATTTGCATAATCATTTTGCTTCTTTAAATATTGTCCTTACCGGGCAATAATGATGTTTTTGTAGAACTAGAAGCTCAAGGTCCAATGCAAGCATCAGACTTGACTACCTTGCCATCACAAGGCAAGTTCATCACTTGCTCATGTCCTTTGAAGAGTCTTTATCAAAGTATTTGCAAATTGTGTGTTATCATATATGCTATAAAAGAAAGAAAATATTATTTTCACAAGTAAATAAATTTAGATATCATCCTAAGTGGTGATATGATGGAGCAATAGAACTTAGAGTTCTAATTGCAACAATAATAATCAAGTAGGGACTTAATAACCCCTGACATCAGTGATTCTAGCGCCGTATATTACGCGTTAGCCATGAGATTTGGAATGGGACAGAGAAGTCAGCTGGATCTTCTTCCTCTCGCATGAAGCCAGATGTGCAGGTCGTGGCTGTTATCCTCGTAGTGTGCATATTAATTGGTAATTCATAGAGGATATGCAGCATATGGGTGGGAACCCTCATCGTCCCACGATAGTTCTGGCATCTAATGGTTTGTACAAACCATTGCCGTAATTCATTATGTGGGCATGGTGTACACCAAGGAGGCATGCGGGGTCGCGAAGGGGGCAGTGATTGTCTTGGACCAACTATTGGGCCCCACATCATGGAATTGTGGACAGGAAAGTACGCCCGGTTGTGCAAAAAGGAGTTGATCTCTCATGGGTAAAGTAACGCACCTCTGCAGAGTGAAAGAACTATAACTTGTTACTCCCTGTTCCGGGAAGGAGCTACGAACGCGGCAGGAAAGGAACTCCATGAAAGTTCTGGTCAACCTGTGAAGGCTGATTGTCATAGTTTTTCGGAATAAAATCAATCTTTGAAGAAAGATTTACAAAAACTGCATAGTGCCAAGGATCTATAATCCGAGGTGGTAGTTAGAGCATCAAACTTCCCACCTTGCATATAATGAACTTGTTGGGTAACGCTGTTACTCATTCTTTCCTTTGATCCCTTGCTTAGACTCTGAGGATCCTGAAGACGTGCTAATGTATGCAGCCGAATGCCAAGAAGATGTGTTCTACGAGGAACCTGATCTGTCCGAAGGAGTTGAAGGAGTGGATTACAAGATCCGCTACGGTGTCGATGAGAACGAGTCCAATTAAGTATCTAGTTAGTAGTAACTAGCGGAGCCGAGCAGCATGAACTAAATAGAATAAGCTGTTGAGCTCAACTCCTAGTCGGAGTTGTTACTTTTAAATTTCCGCTGAACACTTTATATTTTAGTTTGTAAGTTGGATCTTTTGGAAGTCTTGAACTTCCGGTTTTGTAATAATAATAATGTGTATACATTTGTATTATGGACCCACAATGTTTCTGTTGTACCACTCTAAGGGATGTGATATTTACGGAACGATGTCCTGTAGATGTCATGTCAACGACTATAGTGTACTACACATGCAAAGGTATCTTGGTCACCTTGATGAGTGAGTACTACTCCCTCTGTTTTAAAATATAAGATGTTTTAGCTTTGTGAAGTTATTGAATCTAGACTCTTTTTAGTACTCTCCGGCCCATATTAATTGACTTTGAGTTGTCTAGATTTATATGAATCTAGACACCATTTAGTATATAGGTTCATCCAAATTTTAACAAATCAAAATCAATTAATATGAATCGGAGGGAATATATAGATTCAAAATATAAAATATTTTAGCTAAATGAATCTAGTCTACTTTTATATAGGTATTTTAGTTTCCTTTTATATACATTAAAAGGAGTCTAGATTCATTAACTTCATAAAGCTAAAACATCTTATATTTTAAAACGGAAGGAGTACTTCGAAAGCGATGGCTCACGAAGTCTTGCATTAGATTAGACATGCATGCATGATTGCCCGTTCCTTGGATTGCTCCAACGACGCTTCTTTTCTTGAAACTATTCTGCTAGATCATTTGGATTTTAACTTCTGTATGTATGCATGCATGACGTTATTTTTGTGAGATGCGTGTCCTTTTTGTTTGTTTTTGAGACAACAATGTTACCTGTCATGCCATCTCTGCTGAATTTGCCATACGATTTTTATACTATCTTTTATGATTCTGAACCTTGTATGATATCCATGTTAATCTTGCAACGTTAAATTGCACTTCTTGTGTAAATGTACAAGTGCACATTCAAATATAATAAAGGCAACTGTGATATCCATAAACAAGGTCTCTCGTAGAAGTTTGCAAGAAATACAGTGAAGTACAAGTCTCCCCTGTTCAGTTCACACAAAACAATAAGCCTTGGATTTTCTCCAATCCATGCAATAGTTCCTAGAATATTACATATATAGGAGACTAGGAGAATGGTGGACAGTACAGACTAAATAACCTAGTATAGTCATTAGCAGATTCTACTTTGGAAGGGCATTGCAACATGGTATTACCTTCCCAACTTGATCTGACTTCTCAAAACAACACATTGTCGTTAAATAGCCTGAATGAATCCCGCATACCGTCATGGTATTTCTCCGTTGCGCCAAGCTTCGCCAGCGTCTCGAAAGGCGAAGCGCAAGATGCTACCTCTTCCAGCGGGCTTCAACCTCTAGTCCCCTTCATTGGGCAGCATGACGGCGAGCTGCTTCGCGATGTCGACCAGCGATCCCACGCACTTCTTGTCGTGCTCCTTCACCAGCCTCTTCACGTCGTACACGGACGACGACCCGAAAATCTTGCGCACCATGCCCATGAAGGTGTCGACGTCGGCCGGCAGCGTCTCGCCGAACATCATGCTCACGAAGTAGGCGACGTGGTAAGCGCCGGTGAACGTCGCCCACGACGCCCGGGCTCTGAACATGCCGGAGTCCCGCAGGAGCCAGTGGAGCCTGAACCCGTCGATGCCGGCCCAGCGGAGCCGGATGAAGTCGACGCCGCAGCCGGTGACAAGGTTTAATCTCGTGAATGCCCATTGTTATGGACTTGGGTTTTGGAGAAGATGGGGATGCTGGAGATCGCGGAATGGTTAGCAAACAAGCAATACGGGACACGAGGTTTACCCAGGTTCAGGCCCCCGGAGGGAAAACCCTACTCCTGCTTGTCTGCTCTTGATTACGGCAGAACCGGTGATTACAGGGGTGCGCAGATGCAATCTGGCGTGGAGGTGTGTATGCGAAAGTATGAGAGAGAGAGAGAGAGATCTAGGTCGTGCCCTCCTGGCCTTTATATAGACTTAGGCAGGTCCCAGGCACAAATCTAGTCGGTTACAGGTTCTAGGGTTTACCCCTTTGAATTTCCTATCTACTCTAGTCTTGCTCTCCAAGGATCCGAAGGCGTCATGGGCCTTGGCCACCCAAAAATCTTCATGGGCCGGCGTATATTTGCCATGGGCCTTCCTTGGGCTGGACCAGGTATCTTTGAGATCGTGTACATGGGTATAACCATGTCAGTAGCCCCCGAGTGTTCAGTCGAATCGTAGATTCGGCTGAGGACTCTTCAATCCTTCAGGTGCAACTCTGTCTTTCAAGAGAATATATAGGGATTGTTGATGCGTGTGCCTGACTCTCCCGATGGATCAGGGTCAGTTAACTGTCTTAGGACAAAACAACACGATCTTCTTCAGGTTCGAGTCCCTCGACTCGAACCTGGAATATATGCTGGCGTAATTCGACTCAGGCCGCGGAGGACTTACAGGAGTGGAATTCAAGTGAATTTAATTGATGCACCCAACGCGTCCGTCGGGATTTTTCATCGCGCCTGTTGGCACGGGTTTATACTAGCAGAGCGTAGTCATGTGCGTTATCAGGCCATCAGATGATATCTGTAGGTCTTATCTTTGCGTCGCAGACACAACGTACGAAATTTATCACCGCGGAGGTGTTTCGGGTAGCCAAGGAGAATGCTACTCACTTAGCGTTTAGTTGGGGCAGAGTTGCCGAAAAGTTTTTGCATACTGACCTGAAGGATCGCAGTCGAAATTTTATAGGGTGCGCGACCAGCGCTCCCTATGGGAGTAGCCCCCGAGTGTCTGTTCGAGTCGTAGACTCGAGCGGAGACTTTAATTCAGCCGTTGTTCAGTGTCAGGTCCGTAGGACACAAAAAATTTCGGATGCTTAAATCCATCCTTCCTATGGGAGTAGCCCCCGAGTCCGTAGTGGAGTCGTAGACTCAATGTAGGACTCGAAGAAACAGTTCAGTGCTGTAACGTGTTGTTCATTTTTCAGGTGCGCGGCCAGCGCTCCTGATAAGAGTAGCCCCCGAGTAATTGGTCGAATCGTAGATTCGAGTGAGTACTCTTAGCTTTGAAGCCGAAGAAATTGCGGCTGTTGCTAGTATAGATTTTGATGACGTCAGTGCTGACGATCGATGACCTTAAGCGTCTGCTGGGCCAGAGATGATTTGACTGGACGAACATGGGTCCCACTTTGTTACCTTGAATTGACTGGTCACGCGTGTCGTGGAGATAATTACGGCGTCGCCTCGATTTCCACGTGTAGTGGACGGCGTGTTAGCGACGGTTCGTTGCGATGCTGACACGTGTATGGCCAGATCCTGCCGTTGGCGTTAGCTCTTCTTGATGGACGGTTGTCGTGTAGCGTCTTCATCTTTATAATCATTGGGGGAAAACATTAGTCTGATTTCACCACAGCCATTCTTGTTTCACTGCTCCCTTGTTCTCTGAGAGTTCTTGCTGCGCGCTGGAATATCCTCGGACATTTCCTTCTTCCATCCTACGTCCTCGCCGCCGGCGCCGCCGTAGCATAATGGGAAAACCAAGGAAGTCCTCCTCTGCAGTTGGTACCAGCGCTGCTGGAGGGAAGAAGAGTGCCGCCGCTACCCGTGTCACCGATGGTGGCTGGCGGCGATCGAGACGTGGGAGAGTGATCTCCGCAAGCTTCGTGAGCGGGGCTTGATCCCGCAGGATAGGGAGGCTGTCAAACTCCCAGGCAACGAGGTAATCCCCCGTCCCCCGCTGGGTTTCGGGTTATGTTCCTCGCCTTCATTATTCGCGGCTTTTCCTTCCCAGTCCACGACTTCCTTCGTGGACTGCTTTTTCTTTACGGTTTCCAATTGCATCATCTTTCCCCCAATTCTCTTCTTCACATTGCTTATTTTATCACTTTCTACGAGTGCTGGCTCGGTATCGAGCCGCACTTTGGCCTCTTCCGGAAACTCTATTCCGTGAAGAGGCAATCTGGTTCGTATGGTGTTTATCCCATTGGGGGTTGCATCATCTCCCTCAAACCCAATCTGCTTTTCTTTTCTTTTTCCATGTCCGAATTTGTCCAGTACTGGCGGAGGCGATGGTTTTATATCCGCGACTCCACAGTGGCTGGGCAGTATTTTGGTCTTGCTCATTTCGATCCCTCCCAAAAGATCGAGCCGAAGAGGTCCTGGAAAAACCAGATCTTGGATGGCGAGGTACCGGAGATAGAGGCTCTCTATCATCGAGTGGAGGATCTCCAGTTGATTCCGAAGAAGGAAGTGAACGGTGTGGATATCATCCGCACTTTTATTGAGCGTCGGGTGCAACCACTCCAGGCTAGGGTGCACCCGATGTTCCTTTATGCTGGCCACCGTGATCCGACTAGGGTTTCGGCTGAGAAATTCTCCCAGGGAGATCTCGACAGGGCCCTTCGTTCGCTGCTGAAGTGCAAGGCTGGAGAGGATATCCCGGGGAAGTCGCTGACTTCTCCATTTTCTGCTTCGCTTCTTGTTCCATAGGTGTAGATCCGTGCGCGTAGCGCTATTTTTGACTGCATTGTATTTGCACTTGTTTGGTAACAAATTTTCTTCTCTTGTGCAGGACTTCAAAGTGCCGGGCATGTCGCCTCCATTACCCGAAGTATTTCCGGATGCTCCAGATAATGAGGTGGTGGATTCCATGTCCGAGCTACCATCGGCGCGATCTCCGGCTGAGGAGGCCAACGATTCGAGCGAGGACCACACTCGCAAGCGGACACGGAGCTCCAGTGAGTCTTCGGATGCCTCGACTCCTCCGACTCCTAGGAATCTGATGTGTCTTGAACTTCACAGTGATGGTCATGGAGGATCTTCCTCTCCGATTCATTCCATTCCCGTGCGGGCTGTGGCACCGCACCCGCCGGCGAAGCGGAAGAAGGAAGAAAAGAAGGAAGAGAAGAAAGAGGAGAATAAAGTCCGGAGGACCCCTCCTGTCTTCAACCTGAGCGAGCTTGACTCGTAAATTTCTTTAATCCTGCACTGCTTTTCCTTGCCTGTTTACTTTGTACTTGTGCTAATTTGTCCTTGTGCAGCCACTCCTCCAACGACTCCTCTAGTGATGGTGCTCGGGAGATGATGGGGGAGTCGAAAATCGCGTTTCCTCCTCCACAGATGGTGGCTACCTCTGAAGGCGCTACTCCAGACCCTTCTCCGCAGGAGGTTCAGGTGGTTGCGCCTCAGAAGGCTGCAAGTGGACCTTCGAAGTCGCCATCGGATCATGTGAGTAGTTCTGTTTCCTGCCATGGGGGAAGGCCCCGAACATCTGTAAAGGAGTTTTGTTGTTTGTTCTTCCTTTGGGTCTCGGGGGAGCCCCCGAGCGTTTTCGTGTGTGTATTTTGCTTCTGCTCTTTCTTTTGGGCGTAGCCCCCGAGTCCTTCTCTTGACTAGTAGGTCTTTTTCCTGCAGCCTTTTGTGTAGGATGCCAAACGATTGGTGCAGCAGCACTTGGCGCTGGAGGCTAGCCTCAAACAGCTTCAAGGTACTTTTATGCCTTGATGTTTGCTTCTTCTTGTATTCTTGTCCTGTTATCTGACATTTGTATTATTTGAATGCAGAGGAGCACAACACCTCCCTTCGTGAGATTGATGCTCTCAAAAAGAGCCTCGGTCAACCAGACAAGAAGGCCGAGGTCGTCGTTGGTGCGAAGGAGCGCCTCGAGCTGGAGCTGGCCACTGCGGCCGAGGCTAAGGAGCGCCTGCAGCGGGAGGCCACGGACCGCGAGGAGCAGCTTGACACCGCCATGGCTTCGCGCGAGAGAGAGGTGGCCGGCAAGCTTATGGCGGCTGCCAAGGCTGTTTCGGGTGAGTATCTTCGCCGTCCTCTTTTGATTTCCTTGTCTTTATTTTGCGGTGATGTCGTTCATTCTTCTTCCTTGTTGTTTTAGATGCCGCAGGCATCGAGTTTGATCGCGGTGCTCTGGAGCACGGGAGTGCTCTGGATGATGCTACTGTGGCAGTTGAAGATCGCTGCGGCACCGTCGTCAACTCGCTTGCCAAGACCAAGGAGGTCCTTGGGCGCTTCTACAAGGAGCTTGTCCCCAAGGGCGCGGCCCTTGATGATGTTGATTCTCTGGCGGAGGCGCTGTCAGCCGAAGCACCTGCGGCATACAAGCGCAAGCAGAAGGGCATCGGTGCATCTGTCGGGGTAGCAATGGCCTTGGCGGCTGGAGCAGAGCTGGACCTTCCCCAGGTCACTTCTCGGATGTCGACGACTGCTTATGGATCCGAGGTAGCCTTTGCTACCTATTCTGCTCGCTGTAAGCGTTATGGGCCGAAGCTGATTGATCTGTCGGCCGAGTACGCGCTATGGCAGCAGTGGGAAGCCAAGGCGAGGCAATCCGGCTCCGAGGCTACTCAGGGTGCCGCGTCTGAGGCGGTGTAGCTATAGGATAGTTGTAGTCTCTTTTGTTGTAATTATTTTGATGAACAAATCCTTGTGCCATGTAGTGGCTTTTGATGCACTTAATGAATTTGTTGAGTTATGTGCTCCTTCGTCTATGTGTTCATGTCTTTGCCTATCTGTTGATCTAGGGTCCTTCGGGTGCTGATCCCGTTGACACTTCGCCTGCAGCGCGGCTGCGGCCATCCTTGGATGATTCGTTGCAGCTTGCATTTCTTCGAGACCGTGTTCGTAGTCTCGAGAAAGAGTTGCTTGGGGTGCGTGGCCATGCCGACGTTTGGAAGTCCAAGGAGGATCCCGGTGCTGCCAGAGAGGAGTACTTGATGGCGGAATTGCTTCGATTATCCGAGCAGCTTCAGTGTAAGTTTTTCGAGCTGTTGCCCATTTCTTCGGATGCGCCTGCTGGCATGGCATCTTACTTTTGTGCAAGTATTGCATGTGCTAACCTTGCTCCGAGGGAGGAGAAGGAGCGTGTTGCTGTTCGGGTCAATTGCTTGAATCAACAGGACATGGAAGCCGGTGGGTTCTTCTGGATGGATCGTGACCGTGCTATGGTCCTTGTGACGGTGCAAGATCGCGTTCACCAAGTATCGTGGGTGCTTCATCAGGTGCAGACTTCACTCGCGTCGGTTCTGCATATGATGTTTCCGCTGGATGATGCACCTTCAACCCTCTCTGGTCTTTTGTCGAAGTTTCGGAACGTGCATCATGTCAAGGAATCGGTGAGGCAGCAGATCGTCGCAGGGGTGAAGGCTGCGCTGTCCCTTGTTAGGCTGCATCATCCTGATGTGGATCTGTCCGTTGTGGCGGCTGGGCCGCCACTTCGGCTGGATGGTGGTGTGTGGGATATGCATCCACATTATGTTGTTGTAAGGCAGTATGCCGAAGAGATCGTAGATCTATTTGAGCAGCGTGCTCAGGTTATTCTTCAGAGTAGGTAGTACCTGTAAAAGAGATAGATGTAAAATTTGTATATATTTGACTGGGCGTGTTTTGCCCTTTGTTATAAAGGTTTGGTTGTTGTTTGAGCACGTAGTGCTTTGTTCGCATACGTGTCCTTTTCGTTAGCCTGACATGGTCAGCTACTCAGGTGTACACGTGTTATCCTCAGTCGATGAAATCGTGAGGTGGGGGGAGCCCCCGAGTGCGTTTGTAGCATGGAGTAAAATTGCGAATAGAAAACAAAATTTTGGGGAGAGACACTTAGCTTTATTTATATCGTAATGGAGGAGGTACATTGTTCGGCTGGGTAGCCTTGGCTGAATAGCCTTATTGAAAGTAAAGGGGTAGGTAGCTAGGGGTAGAATCGTCGCAGTTGTGCGACGTTCCATGGGTTGGACTATGTGACTCCAGACTCCACGTGCTTGAGGCGATAGGCGCCACCTGGGATGACTTCTGTGACGATGTAGGGTCCTTCCCATGGTGACTCGAATTTCTTAGGTCGCTCTTGCTTGAGTCGCAAGACGAGGTCTCCTTCGACGAAGGATCTTGGGCGCAGCCGTCGGCTGTGGTAGTTGCGGAGACTCTGCTGGTACACCGCTGATCGAGCTGTTGCTATGTCTCGTGCTTCGTCGAGTGTGTCAACGGCGTCTTCGAGTGCAGCCGTGGACTCGGCTTCGCTATAAGCGACGACCCGGGGCGATTGGCGTGCCGGTAGCACGGCTTTGGCTCCGTGCACCATGAAGAACGACGTGTAGCCGGTGGAGCTGTTTGGCGTGGTACGTAGGCTCCATAGGACGGAGGGTAGCTCTTTCGTCCAAGCTCCGGCGAGTCGCTCGAGTGGGCTCATGAGGCACTTCTTGATGCCAACGCCGATTAGGCCGTTGGCCTTTTCCATCTGCCCATTCGTTTGTGGGTGCGCCACAGAGGCGTATGTGATGTTGATTCCAAGGCCTTCGCAGAAGTCTTGGAATTCTTTGGAGATGAAGTTTGATCGATTATCGGTGATGATGCTATGCGGTATGCCGAACCTGTAGACAATGGATTCAAAGAACTTGACGGCAGTCTTGGCCTTTTGGTTAGTGACCAGCATGGCTTCGATCCACTTGGTGAATTTGTCGACTGCGACCAGGAGGTAGATGTGCCCTCCTTTCGAGGACCTTGGCAGTTTGCCGATCATGTCGAGGCCCCATTGGGCGAAAAGCCAGGCCAAGGGTATGGGCCTGAGCTCTGACCCGGGAGCGTGTGGTTTGTCGGTGAACCTTTGGCACCCTTTGCATCTTCGAACGATGTCTTTTAATGCTGCTCATGGCCAGCTAGTAGAATCCAGCTCGTAGAGCTTTGGCGACAAGGGAGCGACTGCCTGCGTGATGGCCGCAGATGCCCTCATGGATGTCTTGAAGTATGGTTCTCCCGTCACCGATGGTGACGCACCTTTGTAGTACACCCGAAATGCTACGCTTGTACAGCTCGCCATTGATGATGGTGAAGGCTTTTGACCGGCGAGATATGCGTCGGGCATCTGTCGGGCTATCAGGTAGCTCTCCGTCTATCAAGTACTGGAGGTACGGTCGTGTCCAAGTTTCTTCGACTGACATGACCTGCATCAGGTTGACTGTGGCGACCTCTGTGTCCAGTTTTTCGGGTCCTTCATGACCTTCGGGTAGCGTAGCCCCCGAGTGTTCTGCTTATTCGGGTGATCCCTTGGGGAATTTCCGCTTGATGGATGGCACGCAGATCTGTTCGAGGAACACACCTGGTGGCAGCCTTGCGCAGGTGGAGCCGATGTTGGCGAGTCTGTCGGCCTCCTTGTTGCTTTCTCTTCCAACATGCCGAAGCTCGCAGCCGTCGAATTCTCCTTCGAGTGAGTTGTAGAGTGCGTGGTACGCAATCATGTTTTTGGCGTGTGCGTCGCACTCATTCATCGTCTGTTGGACGACGAGGTTGGAGTCACCGTAGATGACCAGGCGCATTGCACCGCAGATCTTTGCCATCCTCATGCCGTGGATGAGGGCTTCGTATTCGGCCTCGTTGTTGGAAGCTCGGAATTTCATCCGAAGGACGTACTTCATCTTGTCGCCCTGCGGGGATGTCAGTATGACCCCGGCTCCCGCTCCAGCTTCACGCTTGGAGCCTTCGAAATGCATCGTCCATGACTGCGACATGTCTGGGGTGTCTGGCAGCTGCAGCTCCATCCAGTGTACAAGGAAGTCCGGGAGGACCTGAGACTTGATTGCGAGCCGCTTCTCATAGACGATGTCTAGGGGTGATAGCTCGATGCCCCATAGGGCCACGCGTCCTGTGGCCTACGGATTGTTTAGGATGTTGTTCAGGGGTGCTTCGTTGACGACCATCACCTGGTGCTCCTGGAAGTAATGGCTCAACCGACGAGCCGTCATGAACACGCCGTAGGCGAGTTTCTGGTAGTGAGGGTACCTCTGCTTTGTTGGCGT
Source organism: Avena insularis (assembly GCA_023614405.1). NCBI lineage: Eukaryota > Viridiplantae > Streptophyta > Magnoliopsida > Poales > Poaceae > Avena > Avena insularis. Next base: position 408,294,232 of record CM042697.1, read on the forward strand.
CAATACCTCGCTGAGGTAGTAGATTGGGTGTTGGACCCCATGGGTCTTGCCTTCTTCGGGTCTCTCGACCACCAGCACGGTGCTTACCACCTGGTGTGTGGCTGCTATGTACAGCAGTAGGGGCTCGCGCTCCTTTGGCGTAACCAAGACAGGCGAGGTGGAGAGCAGCCGCTTCAGATCTTCGAATGCGTCGTCCGCTTCGGGCGTCCACTCGAATTTGTCTGTCTTGCATAACAGCTGGTAGAATGGCAGGGCTTTCTCGCCCATGCGGCTGATGAACCTGCTCAATGCCGCTATTCGTCCTACGAGCTGCTAGACACCCTTGAGGTTCTTCGTCTTCTCCATGGCCATGATGGCCCGGAATTTCTTCGGGTTCGCCTCGATCCCCCGCTGGGAGATGAAGTAGCCAAGCAGCTGACCTAATGGGACGCCGAAGGCGCACTTTTCGTGATTGAGCTTGATCCTATAGCGGTCGAGATTATCGAACGTCTCGCGGAGATCGTCGATGAGCGTTCTTGCCTCCCTGGTTTTGATCACTATGTCATCGACATAGACTTGGACGTTGCGATCGATCTGGTCCTTCAGGCATGCCTGCATGCATCGCTGGTACATGGCACCTGCGTTCTTTAGCCTGAAGGGCATTGTGTTGTAGCAGAACACTCCGAACAGTGTGATAAACGCCGTTTTCTCTTGATCTTCGACCTTGAGTCGAATCTGGTTGTAGCCTGAGTAGGCATCGAGGAAGGAGAGTTTCTCGCATCCTGCAGTCTAATCGATGATCTGATCTATCCGAGGAAGAGGGAAGTGGTCCTTTGGGCAGTGCTTGTTCAGCGACGTGAAGTCTATGCACATCCGCAGGATGTCCGTGTCCTTCTTGGGGACCATCACTGTATTTGCGAGCCACTCGCTTGCTTTGATCTCCCTGATGAAGTCTGCAGCGAGTAGTCTGTTGATTTCCATCCCGATGGCTTCGGCCCGTGGCTCGGACAGTCTCCGGATGGACTTCTTGACGGGCTTGGTGTCTGGAAAGACGTTGAGTGCGTGCTCGGCGAATTCCCTGGGAACTCCTAGCATGTCTGCTGGACACCAGGCGAAGATTTCCCAGCGCTCACGGAGGAATTCGATGAGCGCGCTTTCCTATGCGGGGCTGAGGTCGTTGGCGATCAGCGCCGTCTTGGAGGCATCCGTCGGGTGAACCTGCACCTTCTTTGTGTTGATGGTGGAGTCGAAAGACATGTCAGGTGCGTTTTGTGATGACTCCCATGGACTGTGATGACTCCTCTGAGTCCTGGCATCTTGAGTAGCAGGTACGCGTAGTGTGGTACTGCCAGGAATCTTGCGAATGCTACACGCCCGAGGATGGCGTGGTATTGTGATGGCCAGTCCACCACTTCAAACTCGATCCGCTCGCATCGGAAGTTGTCCGGCTTGCCGAAGATGACGTCGAGCCATATCTTTCCCAGGGGGAATATGCCCTTGCCTAGAACGATGTCGTGGAACATTGTGTCTGACTGTTCCAGGCTGCACAGCGGGATCCGCATTGCTGCTAGGGTGCTTGCGAACATCAGGTTGATGCCGTTGCCGCCGTCCATGAAGACGTGGCTCATCTCGAAACCTCTCATCTGCGCCTCGAGCACTAGGGCAGCATGACCTGGGCGGGGGACCTGGCAAGGGTGATCTGAACGGCTGAACATGATGCAGGACTCCGATCGCTGAGGTACTCAGGGATGGCGGGTGGAGCTGTCGCGGCCAGGTTGATCTGACGCGTGATTTTCTTCTGCACCCTATTCATTATGCGTCCCTTCTGGATCATTAGTGCTCCTTTCGGCGGGGGGTACCCGTGCCCGGCGTTCTTCTGTGCTGGTGCGACTGGTTGGTTCGGGCCTCCTACAGGTGGCGGTGGAGGAGCTCCATGCGCTATTTCACCTGGTGCGGGTGCGTTCCCGAATCCTGGGGGTGGAGCTTGCTGCCTCATCTGAACCATGCTTTCGCTGAGCTTCTGGAACTCGCGGCAGTCCTTGAGCATGTGGCTTGCCTTCTTCTTGCCATCCTGATTGTCGATGTAGAAGTGGATGGTGCATGGACCCGAAAGTTTTTCGTATGCTGAGGGTCCGTTATCGCGATCGCGGCGCTGCCACGACTGTGTTGGGCGTCCTCCATCGCGGAAATTGCCTCCGCGGTATCCGCCGCTGTTGCGGTTGGCATCGTTGCGGCGATCAGTGTAGCCGGCCGCGACCATGTCGGGTCCATCACGATCGTCGTAGACGCGCGGTCTCCTCTTGTTACGGCATTCCTGTCGTTGGTCGTAATCGTCCTCTTCCTCTGATTGTGCCCGGTGGACGGAATCTTCGCCGTCAGCCCACCTGTTGGCGATGTCCATGAGGTGGTCAAGAGTCTTGGGCTTGACGCGCCCAAGTTCCTCCTTGAAGTCCTGGCACTTGACGCTGTCCTTGAAGGCGTCGATGGCCCTTTCTTCGGAGATGTGCACCGTGGAGTTCTTGGTGTTGGACCAGCACAGTATGTACGAGCGAATGGATTCACCCATTCATTGAGTACAGGCTCGCAACTCCTCGATCGAGACGGGCCTCTTGCTGGTGCCTTTGAAGTTTCGGATGAAACTGTAAGCCAGCTCTTCCCAGCTTCGGATGGATCCTGAAGATAGGCTGCTAAGCCAGATCCGGGGTGCGCCTGTCAGCTGCAGCTGAAGGCATTGCATGGCGGTTTCCTTGTTTCCACCGACCATCTTGACGGATGATAGGTGGTCGCTGAGCCACACCTTGGGGTCCTGTGTACCGTCGAACTTCGGAGTATCCGAAGGAAGCTTGAAATTTCACGGCATCCGTGTCCGTCAGACAGATCTGCTGAAGCACCGGGCTCCGCAGAGTTCTCCTTCGTCTTTGTCCATCTCGGATTCAGACGAGCATGCACGCTTGGCTCGCGCTTTGTCGATTTTGCGCTGTGTTAGCGTGTCTCTGGCATCGTAATCGTGGCTGCGATGACGCGAGCTCTTGTGCCTTCGAGGAAGGTCATGGTCCTCTTCTTCGGATGAAGGAGTGGGGCTGCGGTCGAACCTGACCGTAGCTTTCTTTTTTGGCTCCGTAGGAGCTTCTTGATGGAGCGCAGCTCCGACGAGTCCGAGTCCGGTGAGTGCGGACTTGTGCATGGCTCTTTTCGGGTCCCCTTACGGAGGTGGATGGGACGCGAGGTACGCAGTGGCTGCCATGATCGCAGCTTGCGGTGTCTTCGGGATGATGTTGCCGTCGGCATCCATCTCCATGAAGGATGCGTGGAGGGTTCGGGTCACCTCACGGCGCTCCTTGGGGTCCATGTTCTCCGTCCGGGAGCGGTGCTTGTTGCCGTGGTTGCCGTTCGAGCTAGAGCCGATGCCCATGGCGGAGAGCGCAGCTCGTCGCGCACTGGACTCTGAGGCTGCTTGCTTGCGTTTGTCAAGCACCTCTTGCATCTTGACCTTCTTCTTGTGCTCCTCGATCAGGAGCAAATGGTATGCCATCAGCAGGTCCCGTGAGGCTTCTGCAGGCAGTTCCGTGCTGCCTGCCATGGCGGCGCGTGCCTGGGCCCATCCTTCTTTGCTAAGGAGGATGACATGGCCGGTGTTATCCCCTTCGGGTGGGGGGCGGACTGGCTTCTTCTGTTCCCACCGCTTCTGTCCTACGGGTTAGGTGGCGGGTTGGGCGGTGGGTTGGGCTCTTGCTGATCCACGTCGCTCTAGATGACTACGGCGCATTGATAGCGCTCGTAGATTGGTCCGCTGCTGCCGCAGCTTTTGGATCCGGAACCGTAGGTCCCTTCATCCGATAGCAGATCGCACAGATCGGAGTTGCAGCTGCTGCTGTCGTAGGACTCATCTGTTGATGATGATGTGCGTAGCACGGGGTGTGGGGCCCATGAAATGGGCCTGATTGATGGTAGGGGTACCCGCTCTGGGAGGCGAAGGGTGCCAGTTTGCCCCACCTAGAAGCATAAGCTCCCGAACAGGATCTCGAGTCTGTCGCCTACGGGCTCGAAGTCCTTCATGGTGGCCGGTGAGTGGGCGGTGAAGTCGAAAGCGCCGAAGAGGAGGTGATTCTCCATCACTGCAGAGTTGTAGATCACTCGGGTTGGGACCGTCACGATCGCACAATTAGCGTCCCCAGTTCCCACAAACGGTGCCAATTGACGAGGTTTAATCTCGTCAATGCCCATTGTTATGGACTTGGGTTTTGGAGAAGATGGGGATGCTGGAGATCGCGGAACAGTTAGCAAACAAGAAATACGGGACACGAGGTTTACCCAGGTTCAGGCCCCCAGAGGAAAAACCCTACTCCTGCTTGTCTGCTCTTGATTACGGCGGAACCGGTGATTACAGGGGTGCGCAGATGCAATCTGGCGTGGAGGTGTGTATGAGAAAGTATGAGAGAGAGAGAGAGAGAGAGAGATCAAGGTCATGCCCTCCTGGCCTTTATATAGACTTAGGCAGGTCCCAGGCATAGATCTAGTCGGTTACAGGTTCTAGGGTTTACCCCTTTGAATTTCCTATCTACTCTAGTCTTGCTCTCCAAGGATCCGAAGGCGTCATGGGCCTTGGCCACCCGAAAATCTTCATGGGCCGGCGTATATTTGCCGTGGGCCTTCCTTGGGCTGGACCAGGTATGCTGAGATCGTGTACCCGCGGGGTATAACCATGTCAGCCGGCGAGGTAGGAGATGGACTTAGGGTCTCTCGCTTCATGCGGAGAGGCGATGTCGAACCCGCGCAGGTTGAACTCCCACGCGAAGCACCGGCCGCCGTCGGTGCGGATGGCGATGCCCACCTGGAGCGGCCTGAGCATGGCGATGTTGGCCCGGATGATCTGGTATCGCTCCTCGGTGGTGAGCTTATAGTGTTTCCGTCCATCGCCGCGGACAACGCAGTCGGGGTACTGGATGTTTAGCACGACGTGTGCGGCGCGTGGCGCCACTTGGTGGAAGATGGCCGACTCGGCGGCGAAGTTGTACGCCCACACCGAACGGACGGCGCCGTCCATGCTGCAGATGACGGCGACGGGAGTTTGCGGTGCGGCGGTGTTCTTCTCTCCGAGTACGATCCGTGCGCCCTACGAGATCGAGTTATGGCGAGGGCCTGCGTGCTTCCCGTTCTGCTAGACTTGCTCCGGAGGCACCAGCTTTCTGTTGTCATATATATATATATGCAGAACCGTGGCCCGTGGGTCGTGGTGGGTAAGCCTTCTCGAGTTCGGATTCGGCTTTCGCTCTTCTACTTCTTTTCCAATCCCGAACGTGTCCGGCCAGTTAATCCCCTTGCCTGGACGCTGAGTCCTTGCATCCCACTCATTGGATGATTTTAGGCTGAAATCCGGACTAATTTTGAACGAAACTTGATTCCGGTCAGGAACGCCGAGTTTCCAGCTCGCGTTTACAGACTGGGTTCCCGCGTTCTGTGAAAATTCAGACGTAATTATCAAATTAGGAGGATGTCATTAAACTTGGGCGAATATAGAAGGATTACATTGAATTGGAAACTACGTTACTAGATAATAAACTAAAAACATTAAAAAAGGACCGCCGCCATCGCCGCTTCTACATGTCGAGGTGGCAATAGAAGGACGTGTAGCAGGAATGGGCCGTGCCATCGTCCTCGCTGCCATCGTCGTCGTTGTCGCTCGGCGACTATGGCGGACGGGAGCTCCCCTGGCCGGCATCACCGCACCTCCAGGGCTGGTAGGAGGGGTCGGCTTCGTCGTCGTCGAGGACGATGAGCGGCGTGCCATGGTAGGCGAGAACATGGCCAGACCAAGCCTGGCGTTCGACCTCCTGCTGCAGGCGATGGATGCGCCGCTGCTCTGTCTCCTCCCAGTCCACCCTGGACCAGGCTAGTATTTCCTATGAGGACGGCTCCACTGGCGGTTGCGGCGCCGCCATCTTGACGGTGAATGCATCCTCGTCGACGGGCACAGCCCAGTCTTGCAGCTCCGGCTTCGGCTTGCGAAGGCGGAGACGGCCAGTGGGCGGCGACGGAGCGCGCGACTCGTTGATGACGATGCCGCGCGACCTGGTCCTCGGCGGCGACCGTACCGACGTCTCCGGCTCCTTCTTAACCGCCCGAAGCGGCGGCGAAGTCGCCGGCGCGAACCCGGAGGAGCGGGTAACCGAGGCCGAGGATGAAGAGGAGAGGCTGTCCATCCTCCTAGGCAGCCAGTTGGCTGGAGGATGGCGCCTCACCCTTGACGATGGCGTGGGGTTGCGGGGGAAGCCGAGGAGGGGCTCGTTGCCGGCGTGGATGTGCTTCGGCACAACCGCAAGGGTGTGCCCAGAAGCGCTCCACCAGCGGCGGCACCCAGCCACGTTGTTCCTCTTCGGCGGCGAGCCCGACGACCCCTCGTGGTGGGCGAGCGCATGCTGCCGGTTGTGGGCGAGATGCTGTTCCCAGAATACGCGGTTGCCCGGATCCTCGACGAGGTTCGGGTCCTCCATGGCGGTGATGTGTTGGGGATATGCCCTAGAGGCAATAATAAATATGGTTATTATTATATCTTTGTGTTTATGATAAATGTTTACATTCATGCTATAATAGTATTAACAAGGAAACATTAATACTTGTGTGATTTGTAAACTAAAATAGAGTCCCTAGTAAAGCCTCTTTATAATACTAGCTTGTTGGTTAATAAATGATTGTGGTTTACCTATCATGAACATTGAGATGTTATTAACAACAAGATCATATCATTAGGAGAATGATATGGTGGACATACTCCTATAGATAAGCGTAGCATAAAGATCAAGTCATTTTAATAAGTTCAATTGCTATATGCTTTCTGATACATAGTAACCTAATTCCTTCGACCATGAGATCATGCATATCACCTTCACCGGAAGGATGCTTTGATGACATCAAACACCACACCGTAACTGGGTGGCTATAAAGGTGGCATTGAGTGTTCGGAAAGTATTGGTTGAGACACATGGATCAAGAGTGGGATTTGTCCATCCATATGACGGATAGATATACTCTGGGCCCTCTCGGTGGAATGTCATCCAATTAGCTTGCAAGCATGTGACTGGATCACAAGGGATCACATATCACGGGAACGATAAAAGAGTACTTATCAGTAACGAGGTTGAACTAGGTATGCAGAGATATCGACGATCATAACCTCGGATAAGTAAACTATCGTGAGACAAAGGGAAATTGGTATCGTATGTAAGTGGTTCATTCGATCGCAAAGTAATCGTAGAAATATGTGGGAGCCATATGAATTTCCAGATTCCTCTATTGGTTATTGTTCAGAGAAGTGTCTCGATCATGTCCGCATAATTCACGAACCGTAGGGAGACACACTTAAGGATTCGACGTTGTTTGAGTAGTTATGGAATGATGAGTAAGAGACCAAATGTTGTTAGGAGTCTCGGATGGGATCCGGGATATCACGAGGAGATCCGGAATGGTCCGGAGAATAAGATTCATATAAGGAAAGTCCTGTTTCGGGGTTGGAGAATGGTTCCGGTGTTTTCATCGGGAACGTTCTAGAAGGTTCCGGAGTGTCCGGCACTCCGGAGGGGAAGGGTACATGAATGTGTCATAACAAGTTGGAATGATTGCATCATGTACTAGGTGTCATCGCTGAACAAAATAAAGGGTTTAATCAAATTCTAGTTTGAAAAGTCAAACACCAATTTGAAAAGTCAAATGGCTATTTTGTGAGGTGGAGGGGAAGTAGGAAACCTACTTGGGGAGGAGTTCCCTCCCTCCACCGCCGGCCCACTTGGAGACCGAGTTGGGGAGGGACTCCCCTCCCCTGGCACGCAAAACCCTAGCTCCTAGCCGCCGGCACCGCCACCTCCTGCTGTTGCCGCCGCCTAGGCAAACCCTAGCCGCCAGCCTTGCTCCTCCTTGGTGTGTCTAAACCCTAGATCGCCGAGGCTCTCTCTCATAGTCCACCATACTCGCTCCGGCTTAAGGCGAAGCCCTGCGAGATCTCCCCTCTACTTCTGGTACCACTCCGTTGTGCTGCCGGAATCGCGAGGAGAGTGCTACAACCTCCGCTCACTTTGGAACAAGGAGAGGAAGGTCTTCGTCGAGTACGAACGTGACCGATCATGAAGCGCTGCCGAACGCAACCGAAGGATCGTCACGCGATCTTGAGATCGGAAAGAGTACTACATCACCCACGAGAATCCTCTCATTAAACACTTTGAAATCTTCGAGGGTGAGTTATTCCATCGACTGCTGCTACAATCTAGTAGATAGGTCTTGGCTTGTTTGTTTGTATGCGTAGAAATTTTTGTTTTCCATGCTGAAAACCCTACAGTGGTATCAGAGCCGTGTCTATATGTAGATCTGTTGCACGAGTAGAACACAATGGTCATTATGGGCGTTGATGCTTTTGTTGTCGATTGCTTGTTGTGTAATTTGCATCTTGCGGGATGGTGGGATGAAGCGGCCCGGGCTAACCTTACATGACATCATTCATGAGACTTGCTCCACGCGTGACATGCAACTTGTATTGCATAAGTGGCTTTGCGGGTGCCTGTTTCTCCCAACATAGTTAAGATTCAATTTACAACGGGTGATTGACAATACTAGTATCAATGTTGTGGTTCTTGTTCGTAAGTTAGAACGACACTTATTGAAAGCCCCAAACCACGTAAAACATGCAAAGAAAGTAGAGGCGTCTAACTTTGTTTTGCAGGGGTGTGATGTGATGTGATATGGCCCTGATTGTGATTATATTTGATGTATGCAATGTTCCTTATTGTAAGTTGGCAACCGGCAGGAGCCATATGGTTGTCTTTAAATTCTGTTAAGACCCGCGTGTCTATTCAAAGTAGTTGTAATAGTTGAAGCCGGTGGACGACAACCATGGAGCAGCGTCATTGACCTTGATGCAATGCTGGTGATGATGGAGATCATGTTCGTGCTTGAAGATGGAGATCGGAAGCACAAAGAAGAAAGGCCATATCATATCACATATTATGAATTGCATCTGATGTTAATCCTTTATGCATCTTGTATTGCTTAGTTAACGACGGTAGCATTATAAGATGATCCCTCATGCACATGAATTTCAAGTTCTAAAGTGTTCATCCTTAGTAAGCACCGTTGCTAAAGCTTGTTGTTTCGAAGCACCACGTGATGATCGGGTGTGTTAGATTCCGCAAGTGTATACAACGTGAGCAAGCCAGATTTGCTCATGCGGAAGCTAAGGTTTGATATTGACGAGCCTAGCATGTACAGACATGGTCTCGGAACACGGATCACCGAAAGGTAAAGCATGAATCATATAGTAGATATGATGAACATGTCGATTGTTCGCCATTGAAGCTGCATCAACTCTCGTGATGATCGGTGTTGATGTGGTGGATTTGGTTCGTGTGATCACAAAAACAATGTGAGGGATATTGTTTTGAGTGGGAGTTCACCTAGATTAATTTAACTATTAATTAGAACTCAATTTGTCATAAACTTAGTCTAAACTATTGCAAATATGTTGTAGATCAATGGCGGCCCCTACCATCAATTTTAATGCATTCCTAGATAAAGAAAAGTTGAAAAACAATGGAAGCAACTTCGCGGATTGGTTCCGCAATTTGAGGATTGTCCTCACAGCTGGTAATTTGACTTATGTGCTGGATGCACCGCTGGGTGACCCACCTGCAGCTACAGCTACCGATGAAGTAAAGAATGTTTACCTCGCTCGGAAGACTCAGTACTCCACAGTTCAGTGTGCTATCTTGTATGGTTTAGAATTGGAGCTTCAGAAAAGGTTTGAGAATTCAGACCCACATGATATTGTCCATGATCTCAAATTGATCTTTGAGACTCATGCGGCAATTGAGAGCTATGAGGCTTCTGAAAAGTTCTTTAACTGCAAGATGGAAGAGGGCAGCTCCGTCAGTGATCATGTGCTTAAGATGTCTGGGCACGCAAACAAACTTCAAAGCTTGGGTATAGTGATTCCTAATGCTTTGGGGATTTATCGTGTCCTCCAATCACTACCACCAAGTTATAAGAACTTTGTGATGAACTACAATATGCAAAACATGAACAAGCAGTTGCCAGAACTCTTCGCCATGTTAAAATCTGCAGAAGTGGAGATCAAGAAAGAGCACCAAGTGTTGTTGGTCAATAAGACCACCAAATTCAAGAAAGGCAAGTCTAAGCAAAAGGAACACTTCAAGAAGGGTGGTAAGAAAGTTATCATACCGAAGAAGACCAAGGCTGGACCTAAGCACGATCTTGAGTGCTTTTACTACAAGGGAGAAGGTCACTGGAAGCGGAATTGCCCAAAGTACTTGGCGGATTTGAAGAACGGCAACATCAAGAAGAAAGGTATATCCGATATACATGTTATTGATGTGTATCTCATTAGTACTCATAGTAGTGCCTGGGTATTTGATACTGGTTCGGTTGCTCATATCTGTAACTCGAAACAGGTGGTGCAGAATAAACGGAAGCTAGCGAAGAACGAGGTGACGATGCATGTGGGAAACGGATCAAAGGTTGATGTGATCGCGGTCGGCACGCTACCTCTTCATCTACCATCGGTATTAGTTTTATACTTAAATAATTGTTATTTGGTGCCTGCGTTAAGCATGAACATTATATCGGGATCTTGTTTATTGCGAGACGGTTACTTGTTTAAGTCCGAGACTAATGGTTGTTCGATTTATATGAGTAATATGTTTTATGCACATGCACCTTTGATAGATGGTCTATTCTTATTAAATCTCGATAGTAGAAATACACATATTAATAACATTGAGGCTAAACGTTTGAAATCAAGCGATAACTCGACCTATATGTGGCAATCGCTGCCTTGGTCACATTGGAGTGAAGCGTATGAAGAAACTCCATTCCGATGGACTTCTTGAATCACTTGATAGATGCGAAGCATGTCTGATGGGTAAAATGACTAAGAATCCATTTTCTGGTATGATGGAGCGAGCTACGGACTTATTGGAAATCAAACATACCGATGTGTGTGGTCCGATGAGTGTAGCATCGCGCGGTGGTTATCGTTATGTTCTTACCTTCACGGCTGACTTGAGTAGATATGGGTATATCTATTTCATGAAACATAAGTCTGAAACTTTCGAGAAGTTTAAGGAATTTCAAAGTGAGGTAGAGAATCAACGTAACAAGAAGATTAAATTTCTACGTTCTGATCGTGGAGGTGAATATCTAAGTTACGAGTTTGGCGAGCATTTGAAGAAATGCGGAATACTTTCACAATTGACACCGCCAGGAACACCACAGCGTAATGGTGTGTCCGAACGTCGTAATCGAACTCTCTTAGATATGGTTCGTTCTATGATGTCACTTACAGATTTACCGCTATCATTTTGGGGTTATGCGTTAGAAACAGCCGCATTCACTTTAAATAGGGCACCATCTAAATCCGTTGAAACGACACCGTATGAATTATGGTTTGGGAAGAAACCTAAATTGTCGTTCCTTAAAGTTTGGGGTTGCGAAGCCTATGTAAAGAAGTTACAGCCGGACAAGCTTGAACCCAAAGCGAAAAAATGCGTCTTCATAGGATACCCGAAGGAAACTATTGGGTATACCTTCTATCATAGATCCGAAGGCAAAATCTTCGTTGCCAAGAATGGATCCTTTCTAGAGAAGGAATTTCTCTCGAAAGAAGTGACTAGAAGGAAAGTAGAACTCGACGAGGTTGTCGAACCTTTTCTCGAACTTGCGAGTAGCGCAGCGCCGGAAGAAGTTCCTGTGGTGCCTGCACCAATAAGAGAGGAAGCTAATGATGATGATCATGAAACTTCGGCTGTAGTTGCTACAGAGCCTCGCAGGTCAACGAGAACTCGTACCACTCCTGATTGGTATGATCCCATTATGAGTGTCATGTTGGTGGATAACACCGATGACCCTGCGACATATGAGGAAGCGATGATGAGCCAAGATTCCAATAAATGGCAAGAAGCCATGAAATCCGAGATTGGATCAAGGTACGAAAACCAAGTATGGACTTTAGTGGACTTACCGGATGGCCGGAAGACTGTCGAGAACAAATGGATTTTCAAGAAGAAAACAGATGCTGATGGTAATGTTACTGTCTATAAAGCTCGACTTGTCGCAAAAGGGTTTCGACAAATTCAAGGAGTTGACTACGATGAGACTTTCTCACCAGTAGCGAAGCTAAAGTCTATGAGGATTATGTTAGCAATCGCTGCATATTATGATTATGAGATATGGCAGATGGATGTCAAAACAGCATTCCTCAATGGAGACATTGATGAAGAGTTGTATATGATGCAACCCAAAGGTTTTGTTGATCCTAAAGATGCTAACAAGGTATGCAAACTTCAACGGTCTATATGTAGATGACAAATTGTTGATTGGGAATGATGTAGACCTTCTTAATAGTGTCAAGGAATATTTGAATAATAGTTTTTCAATGAAAGATCTTGGCGAAGCAGCTTACATATTAGGCATAAAGATTTATAGAGATAGATCGAGACGCCTAATATCATTGTCACAAAGTACATATTTGGACAAAGTTCTAAAGAGGTTTGGAATGGAAGATAGCAAGAAAGGGTTCTTGCCCATGTTGCTAATTTAATCGACCTTGAGTAAAACTCAAAGTCCGACAACGGCAGAAGACAGAGAAAGGATGAGTAAAACTCCCTATGCCTCAGCCATAGGATCTCTAATGTATGCCATGCTATGTACCAGGCCCGACATTGCATATGCTGTTAGTTTAACTAGCAGATATCAAAGTGATCCAGGAGTGGATCATTGGACAGCGGTCAAAAACATCCTTAAGTACTTGAGAAGAACTAAGGATATAGTTCTTTCTTATGGAGGTGATGAACAGCTCGTTGTTAATGGTTACACCGATGCTAGTTGGAACACCGATCCAGATGATTCTAAATCACAACTGGATAATGATTTACTTTGAATGGTGCAGCAAGTTAGCTGGAGGAGTGCAAAGCAAAGCGTTGTGGCGAGATCTTCAACCGAATCGGAATACATGGTTGCCGGAGGCTTCACAAGAAGCAATATGGATGAAAGAGTTCATTACAGAGCTGGGTGTGGTTCCTAGTGCGCTGGACCCAATGTCTATCTACTGTGATAACATGGGCGCCATAGCCAATGCGCAAGAACCAAGGTCACACAAGAAGCTGAAGCACATCAAGCAACGTTTTCACGCTATTCGAGAACATGTCCAAGATGGGGACATAAAGATTTGCAAAGTACACACAGATCTGAATGTGGCAGATCCGTTGACTAAACCTCTCCCGAGGGCAAAACATGACCAACACCAAACTGCCATGGGTGTTTGGTATATTACCATGTAATCTAGATTAGATGACTCTAGTGCAAGTGGGAGACTGTTGGAGATATGCCCTAGAGGCAATAATAAATATGGTTATTATTATATCTTTGTGTTTATGATAAATCTTTACATTCATGCTATAATAGTATTAACAAGGAAACATTAATACTTGTGTGATTTGTAAACTAAAATAGAGTCCCTAGTAAAGCCTCTTTATAATACTAGCTTGTTGGTTAATAAATGATTGTGGTTTCCCTATCATGAACATTGAGATGTTATTAACAACAAGATCATATCGTTAGGAGAATGATATGGTGGGCATACTCCTATAGATAAGCGTAGCATAAAGATCAAGTCATTTTAATAAGTTCAATTGCTATATGTTTTCTGATACATAGTAACCTAATTCCTTCGACCATGAGATCATGCATATCACCTTCACCGGAAGGATGCTTTGATGACATCAAACACCACACCGTAACTGGGTGGCTATAAAGGTGGCATTGAGTGTTCGGAAAGTATTGGTTGAGACACATGGATCAAGAGTGGGATTTGTCCATCCATATGACGGATAGATATACTCTGGGCCCTCTTGGTGGAATGTCATCCAATTAGCTTGCAAGCATGTGAATGGCTCACAAGGGATCACATATCACGGGAACGATAAAAGAGTACTTATCAGTAACGAGGTTGAACTAGGTATGCAGAGATACCGATGATCATAACCTCGGATAAGTAAACTATCGTGAGATAAAGGGAAATTCGTATCGTATGTAAGTGGTTCATTCGATCGCAAAGTAATCATAGAAATATGTGGGAGCCATATGAATTTCCAGATTCCTCTATTGGTTATTGTTCGGAGAAGTGTCTCGATCATGTCCGCATAATTCACGAACCGTAGGGTGACACACTTAAGGATTCGACGTTGTTTGAATAGTTATGGAATGATGAGTAAGAGACCAAATGTTGTTAGGAGTCTCGAATGGGATCCGGGATATCACGAGGAGATCCGGAATGGTCCGGAGAATAAGATTCATATAAGGAAAGTCCTATTTCGGGGTTGGAGAATGGTTCCGGTGTTTTCATCGGGAACGTTCTAGAAGGTTCCGGAATGTCCGGCACTCCGGAGGGGAAGGGTACATGAATGTGTCATAACAAGTTGGAATGATTGCATCATGTACTAGGTGTCATCGCTGAACAAAATAAAGGGTTTAATCAAATCCTAGTTTGAAAAGTCAAACGCCAATTTGAAAAGTCAAACGGCTATTTTGTGAGGTGGAGGGAAGTAGGAAACCTACTTGGGGAGGAGTTCCCTCCCTCCACCGCCGGCCCACTTGGAGACCGAGTTGGGGAGGGACTTCCCTCCCCTGGCGCGCCCCCTCCACCTATATAAGTAGGGGCAGGGCTGCCCCTCCAAGTACACAACACTTCCACCCAAAACCCTAGCTCCTAGCCGCCGGCGCCGCCACCTCCTGCTGCCGCCGCCGCCTAGGCAAACCCTAGCCGCCGGCCTTGCTCCTCCTTGGTGTGTCTAAACCCTAGATCACCGAGGCTCTCTCTCATAGTCCATCATACTCGCTCCGGCTTAAGGCGAAGCCCTGCGAGATCTCCCCTCTACTTCCGGTACCACGCCGTTGTCTTTGAATCGCGAGGAGAGTGCTACAACCTCCGCTGCCTGCTGGAACAAGGAGAGGAAGGTCTTCGCCGAAGTAACGTGTGACCCGATTATGGAAGCGCCGAACGCAGCCTGGAAGGATCGTCTACGTGATCTTGAGATCAAAAAGAGTACGACTACATCACCCACGAGAATCCGCTCTCGTTAAACACTTTGGAATCTTCGAGGGTGAGTTATTCCATCGACTCGTTGCTACAATCTAGTAGATAGATCTTGGCTTGTTTGTTTGTATGCGATAGAATTTTTTTGTTTTCCATGCTATGAAACCCTACATGATGGCCGCCTGAATCTCGTCGTCAAGCTCCTCGGGCTTCGACTCTGGCGAAATCGGGATCCCACCGGCGCTGAACCTCCAGCCGGATGGGAGGCGGATGTCCGGCGACGCCATGTAGCCCGCCTCGTACAACATGCAGGCCTCCCACGGCTGGAGCAACAACACGGAAAGTTCCGGTCGCAGGATCCGGTCAAGCCTGACCAGGTCCACGAACCGGAACTTTCGGTGCTACTTCCAGTGGAAGTTCTGTCAAATAGGACACTTCAATACTGAAGCATCCAGTACATGGGCGGAACTTCTACCCGAAGTTGGGCCGGAAATAGAGCCGGACCCAGCCCCGCAGAGAGCCCTGAGCGGAACTTACGGCCCTTGACCGGAACTTCCGGTCAGGACAGAAACATCCCAAACGACTCCAAAGATCACTCTCTTGCTGATGGATAGGATGCTATGGCGGTGCAAGTATGGTTTGTGCATGAACAAATGATTTCCCATAGCCTTCTGAGGTGGACCCCCTCTTGATAGTACGGCGACCTAAAACTATAAAAAGAGAGAAAGGAAAAAACAAAGGCCGCCGTCCTCGCGAGACTCCAAGAGAGGCATCCACAAACTCCACTAGGTCCATTAAAAACAAATAATCTAAAACTCAAGCACACAGTTAGATCACAAGTGGAATTGTCATCATCACTATCTGGTCTAAGGCGCGCGAGGGTGTTAGTCTATCTGGAGACGGCAAGGCCAAGCCTGACCCGTCCCGCCTGAACAGATCGGACCAAAGGACTTAAATCAAGGCATGCCTCGAGACACCTGTGGGGAAGTCAAGCCCAGCTACTATCACCACGCGCCAACACTAGTTTGCCCTGCCACTTAGGACAGCCACAACGTACACATTGCCAAATGTGACATAACTCACCATTTGGCATTGGAGTAAAATATAGCGACCACTCCACAATATGGCCGTCGCCAAATACATGTAGCGTGGGTCTCAATTCATGACTAACCAAATGGAAAAGTATAAATCTAAGAGCTTCCTCCCTTGAGAAATAAAGTATTTTATTGTGGCTAGAAAATTTGGCATCTAGCACGGACTTGTTCAGTTTTTCCTGCTACACAATGTAAACAATTAGTTCCAAAAGCCAAAATCTTAATTTAAAACTACTTTTAGCTGGCCTTAGGCTCTTAGAGCCACACCGCCGGATCCCCTAATTTTCGCTCTTAGCGGGAGCAATTAGCTCCCGTCTGCAGTTTTCTTTATGAGCACTTAGATGCGGCCTAATAAATGGTATAGTCTTTTCTATGTTTTATGTTTATATTCCGCTTTTTCTAGGTAATAAAAAGTCTAAGATTTGACAAATATTCAAGTTTAAAAATGGTTCGAAATTAAAAATATCAAATAAAAAAATGTTTGACTATAAAAATTGTTTGAATTTAGAAGTGTTCAGTTTTAAAAACGAAATTTGGAAATGTTCAGATTATAAAAATGTTTGAATTAGAAAAACGGTGAAAAAATAGAAACAGGAAAGCAGCCAAAAACCCAGAACAAAGAAAAATCATCAGAAAACCGTACCAAGAAAATAGGAAACCAATTTCTTTCTTGCTAAATGGGCTAGGACCAAGTTCGCTGCCATAAGAGCATCTCTAATGGAACCCGAAAAAGGGCCAAATCCATGAAATTCTGGCGAGAATACAGGCCGTGAGCCGCGAGGCCGAGCTAACCGAGCCTGTAAAGACCCTGGCCCATATTCGTTTTCCCGGGCCCCCGCAAACACCACTCCGCAACCCCTACAAATAGCGTGCATGCGGGCGGATACGGGTTCCAACCCGCCCGCCGCCGCCGCACATCAAACCCTATCCCCTCGCCGCCACCGTCGCCGCACAGCAACCCCCCTCCCGACGAGCAATTCATGCCACGGCGGTTGTGGATCGACGATGGCGCCCTCGCCATGTCAATGCTGCACGACGGATGCAGGCAGGGAGGAGGCCGTAGTGGCGGCGAAGGAGGTGGTGGCCGGCAGCCGCTCCCGTGGTTATCCCCGCATCCCTGCTCCGACGAGGCGGCCACGAAGCTTGTGGGGTCCATTGGGGCCAAGCGACGGGCGACGCTCCGCTGGACCAACAGGGGTCTACCGCCGTCCCCCTTGCTGGCGCCCTATGTCGCCAGCCTGCCCGAAGTGGAGGTGCCGCGAGCTCTGCTTTCCCCTTCCGGCGAGGCGTCATCCTCATCCTCCTCATCGCGCCCGAAGCAGATGCGTCGTGGCGACAAGGAGGATATGGAGGCGCTGTTGCGCGCGCTCGCTGAGTCCAAGGCGGAGGCGGAGGAGCAGGACTGCCGCGAGCGGGAGGAGGTGGAGGCGGCCATCGCCGCGGTGACCTTGCCCCACGCGCCGAGGAGGTGGAGGCCGAGGCGGTCGCGGTCGCGGACGAGATGGAGGTGGAGGTCATCGTCCTCGATGACTAGATGGCCGACGCGGAGCTCCGGAGAGCACGGAGAGCTCGATTTAGGCCTCACGTGGACGCACTGGCGTCCCTGGCGAGCTCCCCCCATTAATTATTTTTAGGATTTTGATGTATATTGTATGAACTGCTTGATCTGCCGACGAACTAGTGCGTTCGCGCGTAAATTTGTTGCCAGAGTTCAAATTTGCGGGTTGATTTCACGGGCTCCGATCTGTGCCGACTGCGCCGACGAACTAGAACATGTAAATCGCGAGTACAACAGCCTGTACTCGCAATTTACAGGCTGGACGTTTACGGGTTTCATTAGAGATGCTCTGATAAAGTTTGCCCACAGGCCGCTCCGCGCGAGGACGCCTTCGAGAGGGGATAAGCAGGGGGCTGCCATCTAGGCATTCCCAGCTAAGCTACGCACACTGACGATGACAAGGAGAGGGAACTCTAGGGAAGGGGAATGGCGGCACGGCCCAGTCGCCCTCGGCAGGTCGCGAGCGCGATTTTTCGCCATGCTTTCCAAGCCATCCCAAAAATATTTCTATATATAAAACATTTTTGCAGTCAATCCAAAAATTATAGGCCGCCAAAACTTTGGCAAGACAGGTTTGTAGGCATATTGGACATCTTGGTCCATGCGTTTTTATTGACTTATGTAAATACCAAGCTAATGTAATTTGCTTAAAAAAGCTGATGTACTAATTATGTATTTTTATTTGGTTGGATAATCTGTTTCCGACAGCTAGTTCACTAGCTTTTAAGGCTGGTTATAATGAGGAGTAACTTAGAGTAGTAATATACATATGTTACTAGTCTAAGTTACTAGCTCTATAGTGAAAAATAACTTATGTGTGATAATATATAATGCCACATTAAATAGGTTATAGACACACTTTGCGTTGATATGTGTGTTGTTACAGTAACATAGCTAGTTACTTAATCCATCTCTCTTTATTAAATCATTGCCATATAAACAAAAATAGTGACTTGGACTCTTAATTATAGTTACTAGTGAAGTTACCCCACTATGACCAGACTAAGGCTACCGTGCGTCAAGCTTAAGAGAGTAGCACACCGAAATCGACGACTCACGAAGTCTTCAGTTTGCCCGGTGATTAGCTCTTTTTATTTTTAGACTGAAAAGGTACTGCAGTCACGGCTGAGTTGAGCATTGAGCCGGAGGACACGGCCCCTCCTTTCACCTCCGGAGGTATGCGCTCCATTTCCTCCTTTCACCTCCCCTCCCTTTCTTCTCTCGTCGCTGCCGATTTCCGTCTGATCTTTCTCTGTCCGTGTCCCTCGGGCCATCCCAAATCTTACCCCGACCTGCGGATTTACGGCGTACACTCAGTTTTTCAATTTTCGCTACTGCATCTTCCATGCACACCACCTGTTTGATGGAATTCCTCTGAGCTCTAACCCCATGGCAGAGGCGTCGGACAACCAGAGGATGGTCCCTGCGCGTGTTGACCGCGCAGTAGACAGGATCGGCGCCCTCCCTGACGACGTCCTCTGCCGTGTCCTATCCAAGCTGAGCTCACAGGAAGCCATGCAAACATGCTTGCTAGGGCAGCGTTGGCGCGACCTCTGGCGGTTGGTGCCCATCATCCACGTGTCTTTCGGGGAGTTTGAGGACAGTGATGCTGATGATGATGCTGAAGACACCTTTGAGCGTGAGGAGACGTTCAAGAAGTTTGTCAACCCTTTCCTCATGCTCCGTAACCCCGTTGGCCTGGACGAGTTCCGGCTCGACTAACGATTGTCCTGACGATGCAAACCTATGGATCTTCCATGTGTTGCAGTGTAATGCTTGGGCTGTCAAGGTTGTCAATCGGGGTGAACCATTGAAGCTCGCCCCTGGGGTATTCAGTTCAAGCTTCTTGAATAGGCTTCATATTTCCAGTGCTATATTGGTCCCAGGTTTCTTTAATCAGTTCCAAATGGGCTGTCCAGCATTGAAATATATGTTCATGTCTGCCTGCGACATCATGGACCATGAGATTTTCTCCAAGACGCTGGAGGTTTTGATCCTCTCTGAAGAAGTTGCGTTCGATGACCAGGCTTCTATTTCGGCTCCAAGTCTCGTTACTCTGTCCATTGAGGGAAATCTTTGTTTCGGCAGGCTACATATACTAAAGAACATGGCATCTTTAGAGACTGCATCAGTCTTGCTTTCGGGGGATATCACAGATTTTGATGCTGATACCATCAGGCAGCTTCTCGCAGGCCTCTCTGATGTTAGAAGTTTGGACTTTTGTTATGCGGATAGGAAGGTATGCTTATTTATTTGATATTACTATCCGTGATGCCTCCTCTTTCGTGTACATTCCTGTATCCCATTGAACTCCAGACGTACATCCATAACAAAGGTTGCACCTTAAGAACTTGTTTTGCCCATGACCCTTCAAAATCACACTAGATGAGTCATTATATAAACTTATTCATCAAGTTCTGATTCGGTCGTGGTGGGTAAGCCTTCTCGAGTTTGGATTCGGCTTTCGCTTTTCTACTTCTTTTCCAATCCCAAATTCTGGATTTGCTTGGGAGCTTGAAGGATCCTCAACGTGTCTGGCCCGTTAATCCCCTCGCCTGGACGCCGAGTCCTTACCGAACTGGTTTTCGAATCCAACTCGAACGTCAAGGAAGTTAGGCCATGTTCATCCGGATTTCGGATATGGGATGTGTCTGTTTTATTTCGTATGAGTCGACCCCTGGATAGACCTATTTGGAACATAGGATATATATATTTTATTTTGCATTTTTTTAAATAGACGTTTTATTACTTAATAGTAAATTTACACTCGGCTTCTGCGTAGTTAGCATACACACCAATCAACCACACAATCCGCGGATAAAAAAGGGAAGCGCTACGCTTACCTAGGGATAAGTCCTCCCGATCCTGGGTCCTCTGAAAACGACATGTGTCCTCTGGAAACGACCTAAATCTTGTTTTTGCTACAAATGATCCGTTTTGCTATAAATTGTCCCGCTTTTACTACAGGTAACAAAAAACAGTTTGACCTAAAAATAGAATAAAAAGATCAAACCTCGTCGGAGACCTTGTCAGAGACTTTGTAGCAAAAATAAGTCGTAATGTAGCAAAACCGACTTCATCGGAGATATCGCCAGGAGACCTCGCCGGAGACTTTGTGGCAAAAACTTTACGCTGTTGTAGAAAATTCATAAAACGGTTGTAGCAAAAAAATTAACAAATTGTAGCAAAAAGGCTCTATCGACAGAGAACACGATGCCACCGGAGAAGACGGTGTCATGCCTCTGTAGCAAAGCTGGTGTACCCCTTAGTAGGGATTCGCAAAATTCGTAGCGAAAACCAACACCCACTTGTAGCATTGCCGCAGAACCCTCGTAGCAAAACTTGACGCCGCTTGTAGCATCGTCGTCGACCGTATGTAGCAAGTCTTGACGCCATACATAGCAGCGACAGTGCCCTTCGGTATCAATGTCGGCGGCCGCATGTAGCAAACCGTGGGGAGACAATCGTTGATGGCACGCTCGGCTGGAATTCACATATAGCAGCGCAGTGAGGCAAAGCTTTGTAAAGAGGCGCGGGATGGAGGTGGAGGAGCAGGGCTTCCCGGGAACGGTGGACATGGCGTGTGGCCCCCATCTCCAGCGGCAGGCGGGAGCTGGTGAGTGGTGGAGGCGGATCAACGAGACGCCCTAGGCGGCGGCCATGGCGCGTGGTGGCCTTCATCTTAGGCGGATGCATCTGCCTCGGGTGAGCCGGCGGGAGGAGCTCATGCCCAGGCGACACAGTGGCATATTCTACCAGGAGTGGGTGGGGGAGCATGGCGGCACGGCTTCCCGGTGGCGCAAGCAAAGAAGCGGGCGGCCAAGGCCGGTGTGGTGGCGCAAGAGGGGGAGCGCGAGTGCGAGATGTTGGTGAGAGGCAGAGGCCATCACGTAGGGGATAAGGAACAACGTGCGCGGTGGGCCTCGACCCGTGCGAGCCGCGAGCGACGACCCAGGGGATCAAAACGTCCGATCCCTCAAAGGATGTGTATCCTTTTCTACATAAAAAGGCCTTTTTTGTCTCGACAATTCTAGATCGAGCGCCCATCTAGCGGGCCGACCCTTTTAACCCCTCCCCACCATCAAGGAACCAGCGCACATAATTAGGATCAACGTCGTCGGCCAGGCGGCTTCTGGTCTAACCGCTCCTTTTCCCTTGTTTTGGTGGCAGGCTTTCGGTGTGTGGGAAACCGACAGGCGCACAACCAGCATTTGTTTTTTGTCCGCCACGGGTTATAAAAAAGACAACTAAGCGAGGTGGATGGCAAACCTTAGCTAGCCACCAATGTCTCGCTGCAAGATCACCACCTGGTCCAGAATCAACACACTGGAGTGTGAGCGCTTCTCCACGGATCACACCGAGGATGAGGTGCACGCGATCCCATTCACGACATTCATGGATGCCACAGAGCGGCAAACGACACATGCGGTGGTGGCTGCTGAGGCGGCGTGCGAGGCGACAGACGTGCTACGTGCGGGAGGCGATGGCCCGCTTGGCGGAGGAGGAGGTGCGCGACGTAGAGGTGCTAGCCATGGTGGCCGGGGACCTAGCACCCGAGCAGGAGATGGTGGACGCGGTAATGGCGGTGTCCGATGCTGACACAGTCATCGTGGATAGCGACGACCTGGAATGACTCGAGGAGCTGGACAATGAGGTCGGCGCACTGGACGTTCCGCTAGCGTCCTTTGATGGCCGTGAAATACAATAATTTTCTCCGGCGTGTCACGGAGATGTTGTCTCTCGCGTGTACAGTCCTTTATAGGGACCATGCCACCACAAGAAGGCAAAGAGAGAGAGGGATTTACTCTCTGAGGAAAATATCTTAGAAAATTATTGGTGTTGTGTTTTAATCCCACCCATGGGTACGCCTTTATATAGATGGATGGAAGTGTACCCTTCCTAAAGGGTGTCTCTTGTGGAACTAAACTAGTGCATAAGGGAAAAAGGAGGAGGGACAACCGCCGGCTCGGCCCATAGCGGTGGCCGGGTGGGCAACGGCATCGGTTGGCTGGGTGGACGGGCCCTTGCGCACGCATGGCCCAACGGCGGAGCAACAACAGCGGCAGCGCCCGCTGGGTGAACCAGCCACCCGAGAACATCCCAGCTACGCCGCCAGCGCCCACGCAGAACCTAGCGCCTGCCTCTGTGGGCTGCCTGGCCCACTTGCTGTCTTTTTTCAGGTAGCTTTCTTCTGGGCTGATTCGCTCTAAGGTTTTGTCCCTTTTGAGGAAGTTTCCCTATAAATATTAATTTAATATAAAATAATTTATAATTAACATATAATAAATGTATATTATTAATTGTTATTTCTCCAAACATGTTTCGATCTTTTTCCTTTCTTTCTCCTCCTCTGAACAACTTCAGATCTTTTTTCTCCGGAACGATTCTGGTTTTCTCTTTTGTGATTTTGGTTCTCTCATTTGTGATTCCATCTTGAAGGGCGTCGTAGTGCCCTTAAGTGTATTACCCCTACGGTTCGGGAATGGCATAGTCATAATTGAGACGATCTCAATCAATGATCAATAACGGGACTGGGTTGTACATAATGACCCCATGCATTCCACGACACTGCATCATGTCAAACCATAAACTTCGTATCCAATTCCCTTGTTACTTCGACACTTACTTGTCTGAGATCTGATCATTGTATCATGATACCTTGTTCAATCTCATTTCTAACAAGTATTGTTTTACTCGTACACGCGATATTCCATCCCCATCAGTGGCGGATCCAGAATTGGAGCAACCCCTTGACCAAAAATTAAGCATAAAAATAATTCTTAAAATACTTTGTAATAGCACAATTTTTTGGGTTTAATTGAATAGATAAGTTATATTTTCAAATCCATTGTTCACTTTTGGTCCTAAAGCATGAGATTGATTACAAACAAATGTGAAATTAACGAATAAAACTGTTCAATTACAAATAAATCCAACTATCTAATCAAACTAGTGAAGAAATTACCTAGCCGAGGCCAAAGAAAGATCCACCCGAGCAACGAGCAATCGACAAATTAACAGTGCATTTCATCACGTCAGGTCATCAGCAACAACCAATGAAGAAAGGTTGGATTAGAGGAGGCATAGCCACACACTCTTAGCAATCGCCTGGTGGAGACTGGAGAAGGGCGTCTAGGACACAGTGCATTTCTAAAATATTCCCTCTTTTTTAAATGTAAAATCCTCGGTCCGTCCGAACCTTTGTTTGCCTAAACTATTTTAACAAAAGGATATTTAAAACTAAATAAAATAAATAAAACGTTTTTGGCCGAGGAGGCAGTCCGACCGGTCAGGCCAGAGGCCCAACCGGACCAGATCACCTACAACCCTGGTCCCATCCAAAACCCTAACCTTAAAACTCAACACACCCTCTACTCCCCACCCTGCCGCGCCGCAACACACCCAGAACACCACACACGCTCCGCAGCAACCGACCCACCCCGTCACAGCTCACGCATGCACCCAACCTTGGTCACGCCCTCCTGCACTCACGCATGGCATCCACCCCGGCCCCACGTTGCAACCTTGACCGCGTCCACCCAATCCAGCGCCTCGGGATTTCTTTCTCGACCCCACCCCAACGCGCTTTCTCCATGATCCCTTCCATATCGCTAACCTCCCCGCGCCCTCCTTCTCTGGTTGAGCCCTCCGCCGGTCACCACTGTAGGGGTTCGTAGCATGGAAAACAAAAAATTTCTACCACATGCAAAAACAAGCCAAGATCTATCTACTAGATTGTAGCAACGAGTCGATAGAGGAACTCACCCTCGAAGATTCCAAAGTGGTTAACGAGAGCAGATTCTCGTGGGTGATGTAGTCGTACTCTTGCTGATCTCAAGATCGCATAGACGATCCTTCCAACAAGGCGCTAGGCGTTCAATGGGTCACATCGCTTCGTGCTTGATGAAGACCTTCCTCTCCCTTGTTCCAGCAGGCAGCGGAGGTTGTAGCACTCTCCTCGCGATTCCGGCAGCATGACGGCATGGTGTCGGAAGTAGAGTGGAGATCCCGCAGGGCTTCACCTTAAGCCGGTGCGAGTATGGTGGAGTATGAGAGAGGCCTTGGTGATCTAGGGTTTAGAGGGCACCAAGGGGAGGGCTTGGCCGGCGGCTAGGGTTTGGGGAAACCCTAACTCGCCGAGTTAGAGGAGGCCCTAGGCGGCAGCTTGGAGGTGGCCGACGACTTGGAGGCTAGGGTTTTGGGTGTGAGGGGTAGGACGCCCTACCCCTCCTTATATAGGTGGAGGGTGTCCGGTTAGGAGGAGGGAGTCCTCCCCCAACTCGGCCTCCTTGGCCGGCGGGTGGAGAGAGGGGACTTCCTTCCCAAGTAGGTTTCCTACACTCCCTCCACCAAGCAAACATGCCGTTTGACTTTTTCAAATTGGCGTTTGACTTTCAAACTTGGAGTTGATTTCTCTCTTTATTTTGCCCAGCCAAGTGACCTAGTACATGATGCAACCATTCCATATTGTCATGACACATTCCTGTACCCTTCCCCTCCGGAGTGTCGGACCTTTCGGACCCTTCTAGAACATTCCTGGTGAAAACACCGGAATCATTCCCCAACTCCGAAACAGGACTTTCCTTATATGAATCTTATTCTCCGGACCATTCCGGATCTCCTCGTGATATCCCGGATCCCATCTGAGACTCCGAACAACATTCGGTCTCTTACTCATCATTCCATAACTACTCAACAACATCGAATCCTTAAGTGTGTCTCCCTACAGTTCGTGAATTATGCGGACATGACCGAGACACTTCTCCGATCAATAACCAATAGAGGAATCTGGAAATTCATATGGTTGCGATCGAATGGACCACTTACATACGATACCAATTTCCCTTTATCTCACGATAGTTTACTTATCCGAGGTTTTGATCGTCGGTATCTCTGCATACCTAGTTCAACCTCGTTACTAATAAGTACTCTTTTCTCGTTCCCGTGGTATGTGATCCCTTGTGAGCCAGTCACATGCTTGCAAGCCAATTGGATGACATTCCACCGAGAGGGCCTAGAGTATATCTATCCGTCATATGGATGGACAAATCCCACTCTTGATCCATGTGCCTCAACCCATACTTTCCGAACACTCAATGCCACCTTTATAGCCACCTAGTTACGGTGTGGTGTTTGATGTCATCAAAGCATCCTTCCGGTGATGGTGATTAGCATGATCTCATGGTCGAAGGAATTAGGTTACTATGTATCAGAAATCTTATAGCAATTGAACTCTTAAAATGACTTGATCTTTATGCTACGCTTATCTATAGGAGTATGTCCATCATACTATTCTCCTAATGACATGATCTTGTTGTTAACAACATCTCAATGTTCATGATAGGGAAACCACAATCATCTATTAACCAACAAGCTAGTATTATGAAGAGGCTTTACTAGGGATTCTAATTTAGTTTACAAATCACACAAGTATTAATGTTTCCTTTTAATACTGTTATAGCATGAATGCAAACATTTATCATAAACACAAAGATATAATAATAACTATATTTATTATTGCCTCTAGGGCATATCTCCAACAGGCTCCCACTTGCACTAGAGTCAACTAATCTAGATTACATAGTAATATACCAAACACCCATGGCAGTTTGGTGTTGGTCATGTTTTTCCCTCGGGAGAGGTTTAGTTAACGGATCCGCCATATTTAGATCTGTGTGTACTTTGCAAATCTTTATGTCACCATCTTGGACATGTTCTCGAATAGCGTGAAAACGTAGCTTGATGTGCTTCAGCTTCTTGTGTGACCTTGGTTCTTGCGCATTGGCTATGGCGCCCATGTTATCATAGTAGATAGACATTGGGTCCAGCGCACTTGGAACCACATCGAGCTCTGTAATGAACTCCTTCATCCATATCGCTTCTTGTGAAGCCTCCGAAGAAGCTATGTATTCTGATTCAGTTGAAGATCTCGCCATAACGCTTTGCTTTGCACTCCTCCAGCTAACTGTTGCACCATTCGAAGTAAATACGTATCCAGATTGAGATTTAGAATCATCCGGATCGGTGTTCCAACTAGCATCGGTGTAACCATTAATAACGAGCTGTTCATCACCTCCATAAGAAAGAACTATATCCTTAGTTCTTCTCAAGTACTTAAGGATGTTTTTGACCGCTGTCCAATGATCCACTCCTAGATCACTTTGATATCTTCTAGTTAAACTAACAGCATATGCAATGTCGGGTCTAGTATATAGCATGGCATACATTAGAGATCCTATGGCCGAGGCATAGGGAGCCTTACTCATCCTTTCTCTATCTTCTGCCGTTGCTGGACTTTGAGTTTTACTCAAGGTCGTATTGGGCAACATGGGCAAGAACCCTTTCTTGCTATCTTCCATTCCAAACCTCTTTAGAACTTTGTCCAAATATGTACTTTGTGACAATGATATTAGGCGTCTCGATCTATCTCTATAAATCTTTATGCCTAATATGTAAGCTGCTTCGCCAAGATCTTTCATTGAAAAATTATTATTAAAATAATCCTTGACACTATTAAGAAGGTCTACATCATTCCCAATCAACAAAATGTCATCTACATATAGTATTAAGAATGCTACAGAGCTCCCACTCACTTTCTTGTAAATACAAGCTTCTCCATAAGTTTGTATAAAACCAAATCTTTTGATTACCTTATCAAAACGTTGATTCCAATTTCGGGATGCTTGCTTCAATCCATATATGGACCATTGAAGTTTGCATACCTTGTTAGCATCTTTAGGATAGACAAAACCTTTGGGTTGCATCATATACAACTCTTCATCAACGTCTCCATTGAGGAACGCCGTTTTGACATCCATCTGCCATATCTCATAATCATAATATGCAGCGATTGCTAACAAAATACTCACAGACTTTAGCTTCGCTGCCGATGAGAAAGTCTCATCGTAGTCAACTCCTTGAATTTGTCGAAACCCTTTTGCGACAAGTCGAGCTTTATAGACAGTAACATTACCATCAGCATCTGTTTTCTTCTTGAAAATCCATTTGTTCTCGATAGCCTTCCGGCCATCCGGTAAGTCCACCAAAGTTCATACTTGGTTTTCGTACATGGATCCAATCTCGGATTCCATGGCATCTTGCCATTTATTGGAACCTGGGCTCATCATCGCTTCCTCATAGGTCGCAGGGTCATCGGTGTTGTCCACCAACATGACACTCATAACGGGATCATACCAATCAGGTGTGGTACGAGTTCTCGTTGACCTGCGAGGTTCTGTAGCAACTTCAATCGAAGTTTCATGATCATCATCATTAGCTTCCTCTCTTATTGGTGTAGGCGCCACAGGAACTACTTCCGGTGCAGCGCTACTCGCAAGTTCGAGAGAAGGTTCAACAACCTCGTCGAGTTCTACTTTCCTTCCAGTCACTTCTTTCGAGAGAAATTCCTTCTCTAGAAAGGATCCATTCTTAGCAACGAAGATTTTGCCCTCGGATCTATGATAGAAGGTATACCCAATAGTTTCCTTCGGGTATCCTATGAAGACGCATTTTAACGCTTTGGGTTCAAGCTTGTCCGGCTATAACTTTTTTACATAAGCTTCGCAGCCCCAAACTTTAAGGAACGACAATTTAGGTTTCTTCCCAAACCATAATTCATACGGTGTCGTTTCAACGGATTTAGATGGTGCCCTATTTAAAGTGAATGCGGCTGTTTTTAATGCATAACCCCAAAAAGATAGCGGTAAATCTGTAAGTGACATCATAGAACGAACCATATCTAAGAGAGTTCGATTACGATGTTCGGACACACCATTACGCTGTGGTGTTCCCGGCGGTGTCAATTGTGAAAGTATTCCGCATTTCGTTAAATGCTCGCCAAACTCGTAACTTAGATATTCACCTCCACGATCAGATCGTAGAAATTTAATCTTCTTATTACGTTGATTCTCAACCTCACTTTGAAATTCCTTAAACTTCTCGAAAGTTTCGGACTTATGTTTCATGAAATAGATATACCCATATCTACTCAAGTCATCCGTGAAGGTAAGAACATAACGATAACCACCGCGCGATGCTACACTCATTGGGCCACACACATCGGTATGTATGATTTCCAATAAGTCCGTAGCTCGCTCCATCATCCTAGAAAATGTAGTCTTAGTCATTTTACCCATCAGACATGCTTCGCATCTTTCAAGTGATTCGAAATCAAGTGATTCAAGAAGTCCATCGGAATGGAGTTTCTTCATACGCTTCACTCCAATATGACCAAGACGACAGTGCCACATATAGGTTGAGTTACCGCTCAATTTCAAATGTTTAGCTTCAATGTTATTAATATGTGTATTTCCACAATCGAGATTCAATAAGAATAGACCATCTATCAAAGGTGCATGTGCATAAAACATAATACTAATATAAATCGAACAACCATTATTCTCGGACTTAAACAA
Source organism: Avena insularis (assembly GCA_023614405.1). Lineage (NCBI taxonomy): Eukaryota > Viridiplantae > Streptophyta > Magnoliopsida > Poales > Poaceae > Avena > Avena insularis. Next base: position 408,323,368 of record CM042697.1, read on the forward strand.
GTAACCGTCTCGCAATAAACATGATCCAGATATAATGTTCATGCTCAACGCAGGCACCAAATAACAATTATTTAAGTATAAAACTAATCCCGATGGTAGATAAAGAGGTAGGGTGCCGACCGCGATCACATCAACCTTTGATCCATTTCCAACGCGCATCGTCACCTCCTTCTTCGCAAGCTTCCGTTTATTCTGCAGCACCTGTTTCGAGTTACAAAAATGAGCAACCGAACCAGTATCAAATACCTGTGCACTACTATTTAGTACTAGTGAGATACACATCAATAACATGTATATCGGTTATACCTTTCTTCTTGATGTTGCCGTTCTTCAAATCCGCCAAGTACTTTGGGAAATTCCACTTGCAGTGACCTTCTCCCTTGCTGTAAAAGCACTCAGTATCAGGCTTAGGCCTAGTCTTGGTCTTCTTCGTCGGTGCGGCAACTTTCTTACCGCCCTTCTTGAAGTTTCCCTTTTGCTTAGACTTGCCTTTCTTGAATTTGGTGGTCTTATTGACCAACAACACTTGATGCTCTTTCTTGATCTCCACTTCTGCAGATTTCAACATGGAGAAGAGTTCTGGCAACGTCTTGTCCATGTTTTGCATATTGTAGTTCATCACAAAGTTCTTGTAACTTGGTGGTAGTGATTGGAGGACATGGTGAATCCCCAAAGAATTAGGAATCACTATACCCAAACTTTGGAGTTTGTTTGCGTGCCCAGACATCTTAAGCACATGCTCACCGTGAGTGCCCTCTTCCATCTTGCAGTTAAAGAACTTTTCAGAAGCCTCATAACTCTCAACTGCCGCGTGAGCCTCAAATATCATTTTGAGTTCACGGACAATATCATGTGGGTCATGGTTCTCAAACCTTTTCTGAAGCTCCGATTCCAAAGCATACAAGACAGCACACTGAACTCTGGAGTACTGATTCTTCCGAGTAAGGTAAACATTCTTTACTTCATCGAAAGAAGTAGCCGCAGGCGGGTCACCCAGCGGTGCATCCAGCACATAGGTCAAATTACCAGCATTGGGGACAATCGTCAAATTGCGGAACCAATCCGCGAAGTTGCTTACATTGTTTTTCAACTTTTCTTTCTCTAGGAACGCATTAAAATTGATGGTAGGGGCCGCCATTGATCTACAACATATTTGCAATAGTTTAGACTAAGTTTATGACAAATTGAGTTCTAATTAATAGTTAAATTAATCTAGGTGAACTCCCACTCAAAACAATATACCTCACATTGTTTTAGTGATCACACGAACCAAATCCACCACATCAAAACCGATCATCATGAGAGTTGATGTAGCTTCAATGGCGAACAATCAACATGTTCATCATATCTACTATATGACTCATGCTTTACCTTTCGCTGATCCGTGTTCCGAGACCCTGTCTGTACATGCTAGGCTCGTCAAGATCAAACCTTAGCTTCCGCATGAGCAAATCTGGCTTACTCACATTGTATACACCCGCAGAATCTAACACACCCGATCATTACGTGGTGCTTCAAAACAACGAGCTTTAGCAACGGTGCTTACTAAGGATGAACACTTTAAAACTTGAAATTTGTGTGCTTGAGGGATCATCTTATAATGCTACCGTCGTTAACTAAGCAATACAAGATGCATAAAGGATTAACATCACATGCAATTCATAATATGTGATATGATATGGCCTTTCTTCTTGTGCTTCCGGTTTCCATCTTCAAGCACGAACATGATCTCCATCATCACCGGTATGGCGTCAAGGTCAACGACGTTGTTTCTTGGTTGTCGTCCACCAGCTTCAACTATTACAACTACTTTGAATAGACACACGTGTCTTAACAGAATTTAAAGACAACCATATGGCTCCTGCCGGTTGCCAACTTACAATAAGGAACATTGCATACATCAAATATAATCACAATCATGGCCATATCACATCACAGCACACCCCTGCAAAACAAAGTTAGACGCCTCTAATTTTCTTTGCATATTTTACGTGGTTTGGGGATTTCAATAAGTGTCGTTCTAACTTACGAACAAGAACCACAACGTTGATGCTTGAACTATCAAGTGCCTGTTGTAAATTGGATCTATACTATGATGGGAGAGATAGGCACCCGCAAAGCCATTTATGCAATAAAAGTTGCATGTTAAGCGTGGAGCAAGTCTCATGAACGATGTCATGTAAGGTTAGCCCGGGCCGCTTCATCCCATCATACTGCAAGATGCAAAGTACACAAAAAGCAATTGATAATAAAAGCACCACCTCCCAGAATGACCATTGTGGTCTACTCATGCAACAAATCTACATATAGACACGGCTCTGATACCACTGTAGGGGTTCGTAGCATGGAAAACAAAAAACTTCTACCGCATGCAAACAAACAAGCCAAGATCTATCTACTAGATTGTAGCAACGAGTCGTTAGAGGAACTCACCCTCGAAGATTCCAAAGCGGTTAACGAGAGCAGATTCTCGTGGGTGATGTAGTCGTACTCTTGCCGATCTCAAGATCGCGTAGACGATCCTTCCGGCCAAGGCGTTCAAAGCGCTCAATGGGTCACACGTTCAGTGCTCGATGAAGACCATCCTCTCCCTCCCTTTTCCAGCAGGCAACGGAGGTTGTAGCACTCTCCTCGCGATTCCGGCAGCACGACGGCGTGGTGTCGGAAGTAGAGTGGAGATCCCGCAGGGCTTCGCCTTAAGCCCGTCCGAGTATGGTGGAGTATGAGAGAGGCCTTGGTGATCTAGGGTTTATAGGGCACTAAGGGGAGGGCTTGGCCGGCGGCTAGGGTTTGGGGAACCCTAACTTTCCGAGTTAGAGGAGGCCCTAGGCGGCGGCTTGGAGGTGGCCGGCGACTTGGAGGCTAGGGTTTTTGGTGTGAGGGGTAGGGGGCGCCCTACCCCTCCTTTTATAGGTTTAGGGTGGCCGGTTGGGAGGAGGGAGTCCTCCCCCAACTCGGCCTCCTTGTCCAGCGGGTGGAGGGAGGGGACTTCCTCCCCAAGTAGGTTTCCTACTCTCCCTCCACCAAGCAAACTTGCCGTTTGACTTTTTCAAATTGGCGTTTGACTTTCAACCTTGGATTTGATTTCTCTCTTTATTTTGCCCAGCCAAGTGACCTAGTACATGATGCAACCATTCCATATTGTCATGACACATTCATGTACCCTTCCTCCGAGTCTGGACCTTAGGACCCTTCTAGAACATTCCTGGTGAAAACACCGGAATCATTCCCCAACTCCGAAACAGGACTTTCCTTATATGAATCTTATTCTCCGGACCATTCCGGATCTCCTCGTGATATCCCGGATCACATCCGAGACTCCAAACAACATTCGGTCTCTTACTCATCATTCCATAACTACTCAACCACATCGAATCCTTATGTGTGTCTCCCTACGGTTCGTGAATTATGCGGACATGACCGAGACACTTCTCCGATCAATAACCAATAGAGGAATCTGGAAATTCATATGGCTCCCACATATTTCTACGATTACTTTGCGATCGAATGAACCACTTACATACGATACCAATTTCCCTTTGTCTTACGATAGTTTACTTATCCGAGGTTTTGATCATCGGTATCTCTGCATACCTAGTTCAACCTTGTTACTGATAAGTACTCTTTTCTCGTTCCCGTGGTATGTGATCCCTTGTGAGCCAGTCATATGATTGCAAGCCAATTGGATGACATTCCACCGAGAGGGCCCAGAGTATCACTACAAGGAATCTGGATATATATGACCCTCTATTTTCGTCACAGAATCATCACAATAGTCTGTTTATGACGATTCTATGAAGATTTTGAGATCGTCGAAAGCTGGGCGTCGCAAATGAACTATAACGATGTTTTTACTAAAATCGTCATAACCGTCTATGACGATATTGAATCGTCATAAACGTTGTGACGATCGAATATCGTCACGAGCAGTCTGGCCTCGCCAAGTCAGATCCTACGTGGCATAGAATCAGCCTGGTCCATTTCAAAAATCGTATGGGCCAAGCCCAACAATTTAGTCCATTAATATTTTCCTATCAATTCTAGTTGCCACTTGGGCCAAGCCTAGCATTTTGGCCTTTTTGTTTGGAGGGCCGTGGCCTTTTTATTTTTAGGGCTATCGATTTTTACCGTCCAGCTCTTTTTATTTTTAACCATTTTTACCAGGAATTGTAAATTGCTCCAGTACAATATTTTTTAGGCCGTGGCTTTTAACAAGTAGCATTTGAATAAACACACAGGCATTACACAAAAAATATTTTGGGAAACGCATCTCAAATCATATTCAATAATTGTAACCAAAATTGTAACATATATTACAATCAGACGTACATCATAGAGACCAAACATAAAGTAACATGAAATGGTGACCATAAAATAACATCATAGAGGAACTACTGGATCCTAATGCAAATATATTCAGACCATAGCTTCAACATCACAAAGGAACTCTACAAAATATGAGGACCACATGTGCAGAATCACAGAGTAGAAACAAAGTTATTTTTAGTTTCTGACTGCTACTGTTTTTTCATCATGTACGAGATGCTCAACTCCTCAATAACCCAAGATATATATAGTGTGATGGTCACCATGTCAAAACTAAATAAAATGAGATGCAGATACAACCACATTAATATAGAGGTGCCTAGTGGACTGCAATAAACAAGGATAGCTCATCTGCAACAACATGTACAATTCGGAGCCTACTATGCAACACAAGGACATTCCCATAGCACATAAGAAGTTGATCTCAATAGTTTTGTCTCAACTTACAATTTCCATTAATCTAGTGTTCTAATTAGATTGCTGGTACTACACAGTAAAACACACTCAAAATCCTATACATCACCATCAATGGGTATGACATTGTAACGGTGCCTAGCTATGAGACTTACCAAGACAAGAAAATCCAGTAGCCAAAGAGGCCAAACCAGCAGCGGATGGGAAGTTATTGTACGATGCTATGTGCACATGCAACTTCTTCCAGTCCTATTTCTTGATCTTGATCCGCTTTTTCTCGTCCTCGAGCCCGCTTCCTGATCTCCCTCAGGAAGCTCTGAAATTTCCCACCAGACAACTCGATCTCCTGCTCAATTCCAAACCAAACAGAGGATTAACTCATAAATACCATCCTAAATTATAACAAGTTTCCATGTTATGTTACATCCAGTTCTCCATAATCATAGCTTGACTGTAATAAACTAGATGCTAGTGCAAACAAAATTAGAAACAGAAAGGTCCCTTCTAGTTTTTGTTACATGGCAATGATAGGTACCGATCCAGAACAAGGTAACTTAGTAATTGCGTCAAAGTTATTCATATTTACTAATGTGTTTGTCACACTACCAAGATTAAAGATAAAATATGCGAACTGATTCAACACTGCATTACTCTAGCATAACTAAAATAGAAATATCAATTTACTGTTCCAGATGAGACTAATGGTAACTCTTTTCTAACTACCTTCATAAATTTCTACAAGAAGCAAGAAACTAGATTGCTATAGAAGAGCGACATATGTTCGAGTACACACTACACACATGCTACAGAATATATCACAATGTGATGACATGCTACTCCCCGATCAAGTAAATGTTCCATTACCAAACGTTATTGTAGAGATCAGTGAGCTTAAACCATGTAATATATTGCCAAAACTAAACATGAAATTGTTACATTCACAAGAGACATTTATAGATGGCTTATAAAGTACATAAAATATACATATGAGTGCCACAACAATTAACAGCAACATATCACATCACACTCACTCGTAATGAAAAGATTTACAAGTATGCAATCAGATAACTAGACTTTGTTATGTAAAACACTAAAACAAAAATTAATTGGTACAAGTAGGCTCATTCTTCCATATCTATCTATACATGTGTATACCAAACAACAGAAGTAGGTCAATCAAGTGTATACCAAGATAAAGGCATCGCTTGAAGGAACAACTTTATTAATATCCTAGGTTTGTGAGTGTGCTGGAAAAGAAGAAATCTCTCATCATAAAACGATTCTTGTGGTAAACGTTGAACCCTCGTACATCATTGTTTGGGGCACCTTTGTGAAATCCGATGGTGGTGATTTTAGATAGCTAAATAAAACAGCGAGCCAATGTGAGAACACATGATTTATAAAAAAATGTTATGCTGAATATGGAACAGTAGGTCCATATGTAGAACCTAAACAGAGTCTGGTACAGGTTAAAAGGAAAAATAAAGCAAGTGACCATTTTATTGGAGTAAATACCACTACTGAAGGATTAGATGATCCATAGGACATATTCAGGTCCAAGCTAAAGACTTATGAAGAGAGTGTTTCAAGTATAAATATATTAAGATCTTGCTTTACCTAGCAACTAGTTGTTATAGAAAAAGTTGCATATAGCATAGCAAATGTAGATATGTTCGAAAACAATGATAGAATAATAGGGCAAAGTTATGTTGGCACTTCCTCTATGATGCATACTTAACTAAAATGACCTAGTTTGCACTTTGCACATCAATGATATGACTGACAACATATAACTAGATAAGCAATCTGACTACAAATTACCTTGGTGGTGCATACAAGCACATCAAGAAAGGAATCATAATAAGGTGAAGGTATTAAATTGCACGAAAGCTATCTGCATATAAGCAGCCAGATGCTACCACTGCATCCAAACTACCAGGATTACGTATGTATGATTGGAAGCAGCAAGTCGTAGTGGTGAAATCAGAATAAGGTGAAGGTGGGAAGGGAGCGTGCAGGTGTAGTAGGTACATGAGGATGTTGAGCGGGAGTACCTTAGCGTTGAAGTCAACGGTGAACTTGCGGACGGAGGGCATGGAGGAGAGGTCGAGGTCCATGACATCGAGGGTGGCATAGGGGTGTCAGCGAAGACGGCCTTGCGCATGGAGTCGGTGGCGGCGAGGTTCCTCGAGGTCATGACGATGTGGGCGCTGCGCTCTGCGCTCTGCCAAGACTCGCATCATCTCGGCGTCGATCCCGCTGGACACCCCTGGGTTCTAGAATCGGGTCCGTCAACAAGTGGGCGGCGACGGCAAGGGGAACTAAGGAGGCGGGAGGGGATGGGAGGGGTGTTACCTGTGATGATGGCGGTGAGATCTTGAGTGACCTGGTCGGCGGTGGAGGCCCAGGAGAAGCCCGAGGCGCCCTTGCGGTTGAAGATGGACATCAGCATCTTGGTCCCTGGCAGCCACGAGATCTTGGTCGTGGCCCTTCCTAGGAGGAGATCGGCGATGGGGGTCGCTGTGGAGGGGAGGGGGCGAGCCGAGATCGGCGTTGGCGATGGTATCAGATCGGGATTCAGGAGCAGTGGGGTGGGGGTGGGGGTGGTGGCGGAGAGATGAGGAGTCTGCGCGATGTGGTAGACGTGGACCTAGGGTTGGATGTGCGACCTGCCAGGTCATCGATCCACAACAAGTTTTCACAGATCGCCATACTATCCGTTCATCATGTTCACATCCAATGGCTAATATTGTCCTTCTCTAATATCCCGCCCAGCCTTAGCAATTATGACGATTCCGTCCATAGAAATTACGACGATTTGTAGCGAAATCGTCATAGTTTAATAAGGATTTGGCCCTGCCAAACGGCTTACGACCATCTGGTGCAGAATTGTCATAGATCTATGATGATTTTATCCACAGTCACTATCAAAAGGTCACAAGTTGACACATTCCTTGTAGTGTATATCTATCCGTCATATGGATGGACAAATCCCACTCTTGATCCATGTGCCTCAACCCATACTTTCCGAACACTCAATGCCACCTTTATAGCCACCCAGTTACGGTGTGGTGTTTGATGTCATCAAAGCATCCTTCCAATGATGGTGATTAGCATGATCTCATGGTCGAAGGAATTAGGTTACTATGTATCAGAAAGCTTATAGCAATTGAACTATTAAAATGACTTGATCTTTAGGACTATGTCCATCATACCATTCTCCTAATGACATGATCTTGTTGTTAACAACATCTCAATGTTCATGATAGGGAAACCACAATCATCTATTAACCAACAAGCTATTATTATGAAGTGGCTTTACTAGGGACTCTAATTTAGTTTACAAATCACACAAGTTTCCTTTTAATACTGTTATAGCACGAATGCAAACATTTATCATAAACAACAAGATATAATAATAACTATATTTATTATTGCCTCTAGGGCATATCTCCAACAGTCTCCCACTTGAACTAGAGTCAACTAATCTAGATTACATGGTAATATACCGAACACCCATGGCAGTTTGGTGTTGGTCATGTTTTGCCCACGGGAGAGGTTTAGTCAACAGATCCGCCACATTCAGATCTGTGTGTACTTTGCAAATCTTTATGTCACCATCTTGGACATGTTCTCGAATAGCGTGAAAACGTAGCTTGATGTGCTACAGCTTCTTGTGTGACCTTGGTTCTTGCGCATTGGCTATGGCGCCCATGTTATCACAGTAGATAGACATTGGGTCCAGATAAGACTTGGAACCACACCGAGCTCTGTAATGAACTCCTTCATCCATATCGCTTCTTGTGAAGCCTCCGAAGCAGCTATGTATTCCGATTCAGTTGAAGATCTCGCCACAACGCTTTGCTTTGCACTCCTCCAGCTAACTGCTGCACCATTCAAAGTAAATACGTATCTAGATTGAGATTTAGAATCATCCGGATCGGTGTAACCATTAACAACGAGCTGTTCATCACCTCCATAAGAAAGAACCATATCCTTAGTTCTTCTCAAGTACTTAAGGATGTTTTTGACCGCTGTCCAATGATCCACTCCTGGATCACTTTGATATCTGCTAGTTAAACTAACAGCATATGCAATGTCGGGTCTAGTACATAGCATGGCATACATTAGAGATCCTATGGCTGAGGCATAGGGAGTCTTACTCATCCTTTCAATATCTTCTGCCATTGCTGGACTTTGAGTTTTACTCAAGGTCGTATTGGGAAACATGGGCAAGAACCCTTTCTTGCTATCTTCCATTCCAAACCTCTTTAGAACTTTGTCCAAATATGTACTTTGTGACAATGATATTAGGCGTCTCGATCTATCTCTATAAATCTTTATGCCTAATACGTAAGCTGCTTCACCAAGATCTTTCATTGAAAAACTATTATTCAAATAATCCTTGACACTATTAAGAAGGTCTACATCATTCCCAATCAACAATATGTCATCTACATATAGTATTAAGAATGCTCCAGAGTTCCCACTCACTTTCTTGTAAATACAAGCTTCTCCATAAGTTTGTATAAAACCAAAGCTTTTGATTACCTTATCAAAACGTTGATTCCAACTTCGGGATGCTTGTTTCAATCCATATATGGACCGTTGAAGTTTGCATACCTTGTTAGCATCTTTAGGATCGACAAAACCTTTGGGTTGCATCATATACAACTCTTCATCAATGTCTCCATTGAGGAATGTCGTTTTGACATCCATCTACCAGATCTCATAATCATAATATGCAGCGATTGCTAACAAAATCCTCACAGACTTTAGCTTCGCTACCGGTGAGAAAGTCTCATCGTAGTCAACTCCTTGAATTTGTCGAAACCCTTTTGCGACAAGTCGAGCTTTATAGACAGTAACATTACCATCAGCATCAGTTTTCTTCTTGAAAATCCATTTGTTCTCGACAGCCTTCCGGCCATCCGGTAAGTCTACCAAAGTCCATACTTGGTTTTCGTACATGGATCCAATCTCAGATTTCATGGCATCTTGCCATTTATTGGAATCTGGGCTCATCATCGCTTCCTCATATGTCGCAGGGTCATCGGTGTTGTCCACCAACATGACACTCATAACGGGATCATACCAATCAGGTGTGGTACGAGTTCTCATTGACCTACGAGGTTCTGTAGCAACTTCAATCGAAGTTTCATGATCATCATCATTAGCTTCCTCTCTTATTGGTGTAGGCGCCACAGGAACTACTTCCGGTGCAGTGCTACTCGCAAGTTCGAGAGAAGGTTCAACAACCTCGTCGAGTTCTACTTTCCTTCCAGTCACTTCTTTCGAGAGAAATTCCTTCTCTAGAAAGGATCCATTCTTAGCAACAAAGATTTTGCCCTCGGATCTATGATAGAAGGTATAACCAATAGTTTCCTTCGGGTATCCTATGAAGACGCATTTTAACGCTTTGGGTTCAAGCTTGTCCGGCTATAACTTTTTTACATAAGCTTTGCAACCCCAAACTTTAATGAATGACATTTTAGGTTTCTTCCCAAACCATAATTCATACGGTGTCGTTTCAACGGATTTAGATGGTGCCCTATTTAAATTGAATGCGGCTGTTTCTAATGCATAACCCCAAAACAATAGCGGTAAATCTGTAAGTGACATCATAGAATGAACCATATCTAAGAGAGTTCGATTACGACATTCGGACACACCATTACGCTGTGGTGTTCCCAGCGGTGTCAATTGTGAAAGTATTCCGCATTTCTTTAAATGCTCGCCAAACTCGTAACTTAGATATTCACCTCCACGATCAGATCGTAGAAATTTATCTTGTTGTTACGTTGATTCTCAACCTCACTTTGAAATTCCTTAAACTTCTCGAAAGTTTCGGACTTATGTTTCATGAAATAGATATACCCATATCTACTCAAGTCATCCGTGAAGGTAAGAACATAACGATAACCACCGCGCGATGCTACACTCATTAGTCCACACACATCGGTATGTATGATTTCCAATAAGTCCGTAGCTCGCTCCATCATCCCAATGGAGTCTTAGTGATTTTACCCATCAGACATGCTTCACATCTTTCAAGTGATTCGAAATCAAGTGATTCAAGAAGTCCATCGGAATGGAGTTTCTTCATATGCTTCACTCCAATATGACCAAGACAACAGTGCCACATATAGGTTGAGTTATCGCACAATTTCGAACGTTTAGCTTCAATATTATTAATATGTGTATTTCCACAATCGAGATTCAATAAGAATAGACCATCTATCAGAGGTGCATGTGCATAAAACATATTACTCATATAAATCAAAAAACCATTATTCTCGTACTTAAACAAGTAACCGTCTCGCAATAAACATGATCCATATATAATGTTCATGCTCAACGCAGGCACCAAATAACAATTATTTAAGTATAAAACTAATCCTGATGGTAGACGAAGAGGTAGCGTGCCGACCGCGATCACATCAACCTTTGATCCATTTCCAACGCGCATCGTTACCTCGTTCTTCGCTAGCTTCCGTTTATTCTGCAACACCTGTTTCGAGTTACAAATATGAGCAACCGAACTAGTATCAAATACCCAGGCACTACTACGAGTACTAGTGAGATACACATCAATAACATGTATATCGGATATACCTTTCTTCTTGATGTTGCCGTTCTTCAAATCCAAAGAGTAATTTGGGCAATTCCGCTTCGAGTGATCGTCCTAGCGCTGAGCCCCGACCGCCGCCCTTGCGCCTCCCCTTGCTCGTCGCGACCTCCCTCCTCCTCGCAGTGACGCCCTCTTCATCGATCCTCTCTGCTCTGTGCGACCATTATTTTTATAATACATATAATATACTTGTTGCATCTAGATCGTTCATGTTTGCAGACATATCATGTGGTTTTGGGGCATTATGCCGATTCATCTCATAATTAAATATGGATACCATATGCGGACAAATCTAGTCTAATATTGACTGCATTTAAAAATTTGTGTAGCGTACCAGTGATATATTTTTCCATGTTAAGACAACATTTAAATTGCGGGGTAGCTAAACAACAAGAACCTATTTATTAATTGTCGAGACCCTGGTTCCGCTTAATATCGCCTAATTGCATCGTACCTTTGCCATATCATACATCATACATGCATCATGCCCGATCTTTTGCTGTAGTATTAAATAGTGCATCCGATGTTTCTTCTAGTGCTTTGCTTCTTCACGGATTAGGCCGATGAGTTCATGCGAGTGTCGACTCGATCTTCGGATGAACCTTCGACAATGTTTTCAGGCGATCATTCTCCCTCTTTCTACATATTTTATATTTCTAGTCTTTATTTTTCCTTCTGTTGATCTATTGCTATTTGTGTTGCGATGCTATAGATTCTGTACCCCTTTATATTTCCTGTTGCCATGGACACCTCCTATTACCTGTTGTTTGGTAGATAGTCGGCCTTGCGAGTCGTAGTCGCTTGCTCAGGTGCTGCTTCACGTAGTCGATGTTCCACCGTTGTGGGGTGGTTGGCACATGCTTAATGGTGGAGATGATCATGGCTTTAATTATCGTTTAATAACTAAAATTGAAAGTAGGTAAATAATGTAGAGGCACCGGTGGGTAATAGACAATATTTGGTTTTTAACCGCTCACTGGTGTCCCTAGGACCCCGAGTTCTTGACACATGTTCCGAGATCGAGCGCGTTAACCAGGTGGGTGTGGCACCCCATCGATTTAGTACCTGATTTCAAAGTATCTTGCAGGGGCCATAAACTAGTTTGGGGCTTTATTACTATCTTGTACTTATGCCATGCTTTATCATGATAGCGCTCAGATCATTGGCGCTTTTATTAGGAATCCTGATACGCTTTTTTTCAGTCGACAAGCCCGGTCACAATTTCGGGTTCCCGGTCGTTTACAGCCGTCGACACAAAACCTGGGTCCGTCTCGGAGACTGGCCGACTTCGTTACGGGTAGCTTAGTGGGGTGGCCCCCATGTGCTTACTTTGGATCTAGGAAACGTCATGTCCGAAACCCCATCGACATACCGTTGGGTGTATGTTTTGTGATCTTGTACCTACCTGATCTGACAACAAGGGTGTAGGTGCGTGTGGGAACTTTGGTGCACCCCTGTAGGGTTAAATATTTTTGAGAAGCCGTGTCCGTGGTTATGGACAACTTGGAGCACAGTTCTCGATCATATACAACTATAACTAAAGTTTACTGTTATAATATGACTTTCATCTGATATGACTAGTAAGTTGGACAACCACCATGGAATGAATGAATAAAACTTCCAACTGTGTGAGTTTCCTCGGATTGACTTCCTCGTTTGGTCTCGAGGGGGAAATACCAGGATGGGTAAGTTTGGTGGTAGTATTAGGTTTGTTCCGAATAGGTCTTTCTTACCCCTCTCTGATAGCCGACAATTGTATCGAGTCTCTATAGGCTGTTTAGTGCATGTTGCACCGCCGCTTCAGTCCACCATACCTATGTAGGCGAGGACCGCCGAATTCTATTCTCGCCGTGTACTGGCCTCAGTACACCGCTCTCTTTTTTCCTTTGCCCTTTGTCGGCACCCCTTTTGTTTAAGCGGGTTTCGAGATCGACGTCGTTAGCAGGGTTACCCTTCTGGCTCGGCTTGGGCAGGGTTATGGATGCCATTGGTTATTCTTCAGGGCTCTTAGCTCAATTTGCATCTTGTTCGTACGCGGACGTTGTATCGTTTTCAAGGTGATTTGGATCTTTGTACTGTATATATATGTATTCTTGACTCTTGGAGTCGTTGTTGTATATATATGTTCTGTGGGTTCCATCATGGACTATTGTGTAATGGTATTACTTTGTTTTCCACCCACACAAAAGTGCCTGGTGGGCACCTTTGAATCATTTCTATGCGGGTTTGGCGGGAATCACTAAAACCTACATAGGGTCGTGTAGGGGTGCGTAGCATGAAAAAAAAATTCTACCGCATACAAACAAACAAGCCAAGATCTATCTACTAGATTGTAGCAACGAGTCGATAGAATAACTCACCCTCAAAGATTCCAAAGTGTTTAATGAGATCGGATTCTCGTGGGTGATGTAGCCGTACTCTTCCCGATCTCAAGATCGCGTAGATGATCCTTCCGGCGCTGCATTCCGGCAGCGCTTCCGCAGTCGGTCACACGTTCGGTACTCGACAAAGACCTTCCTCTCCCTTGTTCCAAAGAATGGAGGTTTTAGCACTCTCCTCGCGATTCCGGCAGCACGACGGCGTGGTACCGGAAGTATAGGGGAGATCTCTCAGGGCTTCGCCTTAAGCCGGAGCGAGTATGGTGGACTATGAGAGAGCCTCAGTGATCTAGGGTTTAGACACACCAAGTAGAAGGAGCTAGGACGGCGGCTAGGGCAACTAGAAGCCCCAACTCGGCGGCTTGGGAGAAACCCTAGGGCGGTGGCGGCTATGGTGGGCGGCGGCTAGGGTTAGGGTTTAGAGGGGCTAGGTGTGTGTCTTGGAGGGGCAGCCCTGCCCCTCCTTATATAGGTGGAGGGGGCACGCCAAGGAGGAGAGTCCTCCCAACTCGGCTTCAAGTCAAGGTGGAGGGAGAGGGACTTCCTCCCCAAGTAGGTTTCCTACTCTCCCTCCACCAAACAAAATAGCCGTTCGACTTTTCAAATTGGCGTTTGACTTTTCAAACTAGGATTTGATTTAACCCTTTATTTTGTTCAGCAATGACACCTAGTACATGATGCAACCATTCCAACTTGTTATGACACATTCATGTACCCTTCCTCTCCGGAGTGCCGGACATTCCAGAACCTTCTAGAACATTCCCGATGAAAACACCGGAACCATTCTCCAACCTCGAAACCGGACTTTCCTTATATGAATCTTATTCTCCGGACCATTCCGGATCTCCTCGTGATATCCCGGATCCCATCCGAGACTCCAAACAACATTCGGTCTCTTACTCATCATTCCATAACTACTCAACAACGTCGAATCCTTAAGTGTGTCTCCCTACGGTTCGTGAATTATGCGGACATGATCGAGACACTTCTCCAAACAATAACCAATAGAGGATTCTGGAAATTCATATGGCTCCCACATATTTCTATTTATTACTTTGATCGAATGAACCACTTACATACGATACCAATTTCCTTTGTCTCACGATAGTTTACTTATCCGAGGTTTTGATCGCTTCGGTATCTCGCATACCTAGTTCAACCTCACATCGATAAGTACTCTTTTATCGTTCCCGTGATATGTGATCCCTTGTGAGCCAGTCACATGCTTGCAAGCCAATTGGATGACATTCCACCGAGAGGGCCCAGAGTATATCTATCCGTCATATGGATGGACAAATCCCACTCTTGATCCATGTGTCTCAACCAGTACTTTCCGAACACTCGATGCCACCTTTATAGCCACCCAATTACGGTGTGGTGTTTAATGTCATCAAAGCATCCTTCCGGTGATGGTGATATGCATGATCTCATGGTCGAAGGAATTAGGTTACTATGTATCATAAAGCATATAGCAATTGAACTATTAAAATGACTTGATCTTTATGCTACGCTTATCTATAGGAGTATGTCCATCATACCATTCTCCTAACGATATGATCTTGTTGTTAATAACATCTCAATGTTCATGATAGGGAAACCACAATCATTTATTAACCAACAAGCTAGTATTATGAAGAGGCTCTACTAGGGACTTCAATTTAAGTTTACAAATCATGCAAGTATTAATGTTTCCTTGTTAATACTATTAAGCATGAATGTAAACATTTATCATAAACACAAAGATATAATAATAACTAAATTTATTATTGCCTCTAGGGCAGATCTCCAACAGTCTCCCACTTGGACTAGAGTCATCTAATCTAGATTACATGGTAATATACCGAACACCCATGGCAGTTTGGTGTTGGTCATGTTTTGCCCTCGGGAGAGGTTTAGTCAACGGATCCGCCACATTCAGATCTGTGTGTAATTTGCAAATCTTTATGTCACCATCTTGGACATGTTCTCGAATAGCGTGGAAACGTAGCTTGATGTTCTTCAGCTTCTTGTGTGACCTTGGTTATTGCGCATTGGATATGGCGCCCATGTTATCACAGTAGATAGACATTGGGTCCAGCGCACTTGGAACCACACCGAGCTCTGTAATGAACTCTTTCATCCATATCGCTTCTTGTGAAGCCTCCGAAGCAGCCATGTATTCCGATTCAGTTGAAGATCTCGCCACAACGCTTTTCTTTGCACTCCTCCAGCTAACTGCTGCACCATTCAAAGTAAATACGTATCCAAATTGTGATTTAGAATCATCCGGATCGGTGTTCCAACTAGCATCGGTGTAACCATTAACAACGAGCTGTTCATCACCTCCATAAGAAAGAACCATATCCTTAGTTCTTCTCAAGTACTTAAGGATGTTTTTGACCGCTGTCCAATGATCCACTCCTGGATCACTTTGATATCTGCTAGTCAAACTAACAGCATATGCAATGTCGGGTCTAGTACATAGCATGGAATACATTAGAGATCCTATGGCTGAGGCATAGGGAGTTTTACTCATCCTTTCTCTATCTTCTGCCGTTGTTGGACTTTGAGTTTTACTCAAGGTCGTATTGGGAAACATGGGCAAGAACCCTTTCTTGCTATCTTCCATTCCAAACCTCTTTAGAACTTTGTCCAAATATGTACTTTGTGACAATGATATTAGGCGTCTCGATCTATCTCTATAAATCTTTATGCCTAATATGTAAGCTGCTTCGCCAAGATCTTTCATTGAAAAACTATTATTCAAATATTCCTTGACACTATTAAGAAGGTCTACATCATTCCCGATCAACAATATTTCATCTACATATAGTATTAAGAATGCTACAGAGCTCCCACTCACTTTCTTGTAAATACAAGCTTCTCCATAAGTTTGTATAAAACCAAAACTTTTGATCAGCTTATCAAAACATTGATTCCAACTTCGGGATGCTTGCTTCAATCCATATATGGACCGTTGAAGTTTGCATACCTTGTTAGCATCTTTAGGATCGACAAAACCTTTGGGTTGCATCATATACAACTCTTCATCAATGTCTCCATTGAGGAACGTTGTTTTGACATCCATCTGCCATATCTCATAATCATAATAAGCAGCGATTGCTAACATAATCCTCACAGACTTTAGCTTCGCTACAGGTGAGAAAGTCTCATCGTAGTCAACTCCTTGAATTTGTCGAAACCCTTTTGCGACAAGTCGAGCTTTATAGACAGTAACATTACCATTAGCATCTGTTTTCTTCTTGAAAATCCATTTATTCTCGACAACCTTCCGGCCATCCGATAAGTCCACCAAAGTCCATACTTGGTTTTCGTACATGGATCCAATCTCGGATTTCATGGCTTCTTGCCATTTATTGGAATCTGGGCTCATCATCGCTTCCTCATACGTCGCAGGGTCATCGGTGTTGTCCACCAACATGACACTCATAACGGGACCATACCAATCAGGAGTGGTACGAGTTCTCGTTGACCTGCGAGGCTCTGTAGCAACTACAACCGAAGTTTCATGATCATCATCATTAGCTTCCTCTCTTATTGGTGCAGGCACCACAGGAATTTCTTCCGGTGCTGCGCTACTTGCAAGTTCGAGAGAAGGTTTGACAACCTCGTCGAGTTCTACTTTCCTTCCAGTCACTTCTTTCGAGAGAAATTCCTTCTCTACAAAGGATCCATTCTTGGCAACGAAGATTTTGCCCTCGGATCTATGATAGAAGGTATAGCCAATAGTTTCCTTTGGGTATCCTATGAAGACGCATTTTTCCGCTTTGGGTTCAAGCCTGTCCGGCTGTAACTTCTTTACATAGGCTTCGCAACCCCAAACTTTAGGGAACGACAATTTAGGTTTCTTCCCAAACCATAATTCATACGGTGTCATTTCAATGGATTTAGATGGTGCCCTATTTAAAGTGAATGCGGCTGTTTCTAATGCATAACCCCAAAATGATAGCGGTAAATCTGTAAGTGACATCATAGAACGAACCAAATCTAAGAGAGTTCGATTACGACGTTCGGACACACCATTACGCTGTGGTGTTCCCGGCGGTGTCAATTGTGAAAGTATTCTGCATTTCTTCAAATGCTCGCCAAACTCGTAACTTAGATATTCACCTCCACGATCAGAATGTAGAAATTTAATCTTCTTGTTACGTTGATTCTCAACCTCACTTTGAAATTCCTTAAACTTCTCGAAAGTTTCGGACTTATGTTTCATGAAATAGATATACCCATATCTACTCAAGTCATCCGTGAAGGTAAGAACATAACGCTAACCATCAAGGATGCTACACTCATTGGACCACACATCGGTATGTATGATTTCCAATAAGTCCGTAGCTCGCTCCATCATACCGTAAAATGGAGTCTTAGTCATTTTACCCATCGACATGCTTCGTGATCTTTCAAGTGATTCAAAATCAAGTGATTCAAGAAGTCCATTGGAATGGAGTTTCTTCATATGCTTCACTCCAATGTGACCAAGACGACAGTGCCACATATAGGTCGAGTTATCGCTCGATTTCAAACGTTTAGCTTCAATGTTATTAATATGTGTAATTCCATTATCGAGATTCAATAAGAATAGACCATCTATCAAAGGTGCATGTGCATAAAACATATTACTCATATAAATCGAACAACCATTATTCTCGGACTTAAACAAGTAACTGTCTCGCAATAAACAAGATCCCCATATAATGTTCATGCTTAACGCAGGCACCAAATAATAATTATTTAAGTATAAAACTAATCCCGATGGTAGATCAAGAGGTAGCGTGCCGACTGCGATCACGTCAACCTTTGATCCGTTTCCCACGCGCATCGTCACCTCGTTCTTCGCTAGCTTCCGTTTATTCGCAAAGACCTGTTTGAGTTACAAATATGAGCAACGAACCAAAGATCAAATACCTGTGCACTACTTAGTACTAGTGAGATACACATCAATAACATGTATATCGGATATACCTTTCTTATTGATGTTGCCGTTCTTCAAATCCGCCAAGTACTTTGGGCAATTCCGCTTCCATGACCTTCTCCTTGGCAAGAAAAGCACTTCGGTATCGTGCTTGGGTCCAGCCTTGGTCTTCTTCGTCGGTGTGGTAACTTTCTTACCACCCTTCTTGAAGTGTCCCTTTTGCTTAGACTTGCCTTTCTTGAATTTGGTGGTCTTATTGACCATCAACACTTGGTGCTCTTTCTTGATCTCCACTTCTACAGATTTTAGCATGGAGAAGAGTTCTGGCAACTGCTTGTTCATGATTTGCATATTGTAGTTCATCACAAAGTTCTTGTAACTTGGTGGTAGTGATTGGAGGACACGGTAAATCCCCAAAGCATTAGGAATCAATATACCCAAGCTTTGAAGTTTGTTTGCGTGCCCATACATCTTAAGCACATGCTCACTAACGGAGCTTCCCTCTTCCATCTTGCAGTTAAAGAACTTTTCAGAAGCCTCATAGCTCTCAACTGCCGCGTGAGTCTCAAAAATCAGTTTGAGTTCACGGACAATATCATGTGGGTCTGAATTCTCAAACCTTTTCTGAAGCTCCGATTCTAAACCATACAAGATAGCACACTGAACTGTGGAGTACCGAGTCTTCCGAGCGAGGTAAACATTCTTTACTTCATCGGTAGCAGTAGCTGCAGGTGGGTCACCTAGCGGTGCATCCAGCACATAGGTCAAATTACCAGCATTGAGGACAATCCTCAAATTGCGGAACCAATCCGCGAAGTTGCTTCCATTGTTTCTCAACTTTTCTTTCTTTAGGAACGCATTAAAATTGATGGTAGGGGCCGCCATTGATCTACAACATATTTGCAATAGTTTAGACTAAGTTTATGACAAATTGAGTTCTAATTAATAGTTAAATTAATCTAGGTGAACTCCCACTCAAAACAATATCCCTCACATTGTTTTAGTGATCACACGAACCAAATCCACCATATCAACACCGATCATCACGAGAGTTGATGTAGCTTCAATGGCGAACAATTGACATGTTCATCATATCTACTATATGATTCATGCTTTACCTTTCGGTGATCCGTGTTCCAAGACCATGTCTGTACATGCTAGGCTCGTCAAGATCAAACCTTAACTTCCGCATGAGAAAATCTGGCTTGCTCACGTTGTATACACTTGCAGAATCTAACACACCCGATCATCACGTGGTTCTTCGAAATAACAAGATTTAGCAACGGTGCTTACTAAGGATGAACACTTTAGAACTTGAAATTTATGTGCATGAGGGATCATATTATAATGCTACCGTCGTTAACTAAGCAATACAAGATGCATAAAGGATTAACATCACATGCAATTCATAATATGTGATATGATATGGCCTTTCTTCTTTGTGCTTCCGATCTCCATCTTCAAGTACGAACATGATCTCCATCATCACCGGCATTGCATCAAGGTCAATGACGCTGCTCCATGGTTGTCGTCCACCGGCTTTAACTATTACAACTACTTTGAATAGACACGCGGGTCTTTAACAGAAATTAAAGACAAACATATGGCTCCTGCCGGTTGCCAACTTACAATAAGGAACATTGCATACATCAAATATAATCACAATCATGGCCATATCACATCACAGCACACCCCTGCAAAACAAAGTTAGACGCCTCTAATTTCTTTGCATGTTTTACGTGGTTTGGGTCTTTCAATAAGTGTCGATCTAACTTACAAACAAGAACCACAACGTTGATGTTTGAACTATCAAGTGCACGTTGTAAATTGGATCTATACTATAATGGGAGAGACAGACACCCGCAAAGACACTTATGCAATACAAGTTGCATGTTGAGCGTGGAGCAAGTCTCATGAACGATGTCATGTAAGGTTAGCCCGGGCCGCTTCATCCCATCATACCGCAAGATGCAAAGTACACAAGAAGCAATTGATAATAAAAACACCACCGCCTTTATGACCATTGTGTTCTACTCGTGCAACAGATCTACATATAGACACGGCTCTGATACCATTGTAGGGGTTCGTAGCATGGAAAACAAAAAAATTCTACCGCATACAAACAAACAAGCCAAGATCTATCTACTAGATTGTAGCAACGAGTCGATAGAATAACTCACCCTCGAAGATTCCAAAGTGTTTAACGAGAGCGGATTCTCGTGGGTGATGTAGTCGTACACTTGTCGATCTCAAGATCGCGTAGACGATCCTTCCGGTTGCTGCTCGCAGCGCCGCAATCGGTCACACGTTCGATTTTCGGACGAAGACCTTCCTCTCCCTTGTTCCAGCAGGCAGCGGAGGTTGTAGCACTCTCCTCGCGATTCCGGCAGCACGACGGCGTGGTACCGGAAGTAGAGGGGAGATCTCGCAGGGCTTCGCCTTAAGCCGGAGCGAGTATGGTGGACTATGAGAGAGCCTCGGTGACCTAGGGTTTAGACACACCAAGTAGAAGGATCTAGGCCGGCGGCTAAGGCAACTAGAAGCCCCAACTCGGCGGCTTGGGAGAAACCCTAGGGCGGCGGCGGCTATGGTGGGCGGCGGCTAGGGTTAGGGTTTAGAGGGGCTAGGTGTGTGTCTTGAGGCAGCCTGCCTCCTTATATAGGTGGAGGGGCACGCCAAGGGGAGGAGTCCCTCCCAACTCGGCTTCCAAGGCCGGCGGTGGAGGGAGAGGGACTTCCTCCCCAAGTAGGTTTCCTACTCTCCCTCCACCAAACAAAATAGCCGTTTGACTTTTCAAATTGGCGTTTGACTTTTCAAACTAGGATTTGACTTAACCCTTTATTTTGTTCAGCGATGACACCTAGTACATCATGCAACCATTCCAGCTTGTTATAACACATTCATGTACCCTTCCTCACCGGAGTGCCGGACATTCCGGAACCTTCTAGAACATTCCCGATGAACACACCGGAACCATTCTCCAACCCCGAAACATGACTTTCCTTATATGAATCTTATTCTCCGGACCATTCGGGATCTCCTCGTGATATCCCGGATCCCATACGAGACTCCGAACAACATTCGGTCTCTTACTCATCATTCCATAACTACTCAACAACGTCGAATCCTTAAGTGTGTCTCCCTACGGTTCGTGAATTATGCGGACATGATCGAGACACTTCTCCGAACAATAACCAATAGAGGAATCTGGAAATTCATATGGTTCTACATATTTCTACGATTACTTATGCATCGAATGAACCACTTACATACGATACCAATTTCCCTTTGTCTCACGATAGTTTACTTATCCGAGGTTTTGATCGTCGGTATCTCGCATACCTAGTTCAACATCGCATCGATAAGCACTCTTTCTCGCTCCGTGATATGTGATCCCTTGAGAGTCACATGCTTGCAAGCCAATTGGATGACATTCCACCGAGAGGGCCCAGAGTATATCTATCCGTCATATGGATGGACAAATCCCACTCTTGATCCATGTGTCTCAACCAATACTTTCCGAACACTCGATGCCACCTTTATAGCCACCCAGTTACGGTGTGGTGTTTAATGTCATCAAAGCATCCTTCCGGTGATGGTGATATGCATGATCTCATGGTCGAAGGAATTAGGTTACTATGTATCATAAAGCATATAGCAATTGAACTATTAAAATAACTTGATCTTTATGCTACGCTTATCTATAGGAGTATCTCCATCATACCATTCTCCTAACGATATGATCTTGTTGTTAATAACATCTCAATGTTCATGATAGGGAAACCACAATCATTTATTAACCAACAAGCTAGTATTATGAAGAGGCTCTACTAGGGACTTCAATTTAAGTTTACAAATCACGCAAGTATTAATGTTTCCTTGTTAATACTATTAAAGCATGAATGTAAACATTTATCATAAACACAAAGATATAATAATAACTACATTTATTATTCCCTCTAGGGCATATCTCCAACAGGCCGGTCCGAGGGTGTTACACGTGGTATGGGAAGGCGGGGAGTTCGGGGACGGGTGTGGCCTGCTCTCTGTTGGCGTGGGCGTGTCAGCCCTGATGTGGTCGAGTGGGAAAGCAAGCGAGGGAAATCGACGGGAGCTAGAGGAGGCTAAAATGCTTGGTCGTGGACTCGCTGTCGAGCGAGGCAGGAGTCAGCGACTTGGGCCAGAGCTGGACTGCGCCCTGGGCCAATGTTTTACTTCACAGATGATAGGGCAAGAAATTTTCTATGCCTCGGGCCATGGCCCTTATTTCCCACGGCCTAGATCCGCCCCTGATCCCCATGACCTAGACATATTATGCGTAGCTTATGGATGTAAATTCACTGAGTAGGCCCAGTGTATCTTCCCATCACACAACCGAAAAAATCCCGATCTTGATACATATGCCTCAACATGACCCTTTGGAATACCTAACTTACACCTTTATGGTAAACTAGCTACAGACATGACGGTTGATGCAGTTAAAGAAGTCTCGGTTGACAGTGATTAATATGATCTCACGGTTTAAGGACTACAACACTCTGTTCTAGACAATTGCAACTATGAACTATGTGACATGATCTCTTTGCAACAATCTTTGATGGGTAATGTCCATCATATCATTCTAGATGATATGACTTCATTGTCTGTTGGCATAAATGCAGCATGATCAGGAAACCTTGATCATTAGTTGCCCAATGAACTAGTTGAATAGAGGCTACTAGGGAACTTCTAGGGTTTAGACACACCAAGTAGAAGGATCTAGGCCGGCGGCTAAGGCAACTAGAAGCCCCAACTCGGCGGCTTGGGAGAAACCCTAGGGCGGCGGCGGCTATGGTGGGCGGCGGCGGCTAGGGTTAGGGTTTAGAGGGGCTAGGTGTGTGTCTTGGAGGGGCAGCCCTGCCCCTCCTTATATAGGTGGAGGGGGCGCGCCAAGGGGAGGGGAGTCCCTCCCCAACTCGGCTTCCAAGGCCGACGGTGGAGGGAGAGGGACTTCCTTCCCAAGTAGGTTTCCTACTCTCCCTCCACCAAACAAAATAGCCGTTTGACTTTTCAAATTGGCGTTTGACTTTTCAAACTAGGATTTGATTTAACCCATTATTTTGTTCAGTGATGACACCTAGTACATGATGCAACCATTCCAGCTTGTTATAACACATTCATGTACCCTTCCTCACCGGAGTGCCGGACATTCCGGAACCTTCTAGAACATTCCCGATGAAAACACCGGAACCATTCTCCAACGCCGAAACAGGACTTTCCTTATATGAATCTTATTCTCCGGACCATTCCGGATCTCCTCGTGATATCCCGGATCCCATACGAGACTCTGAACAACATTCGGTCTCTTACTCATCATTCCATAACTACTCAACAATGTCGAATCCTTAAGTGTGTCTCCCTACGGTTCGTGAATTATGCGGACATGATCGAGACACTTCTCCGAACAATAACCAATAGAGGAATCTGGAAATTCATATGGCTCCCACATATTTCTACGATTACTTTGCGATCGAATGAACCACTTACATACGATACCAATTTCCCTTTGTCTCACGATAGTTTACTTATCCGAGGTTTTGATCGTCGGTATCTTTGCATACCTAGTTCAACATCGTTACTGATAAGCACTCTTTTCTCGTTCCCGTGATATGTGATCCCTTGTGAGCCAGTCACATGCTTGCAAGCCAATTGGATGACAGTCCACCGAGAGGGCCTAGAGTATATCTATCCGTCATATGGATGGACAAATCCCACTCTTGATCCATGTGTCTCAACCAATACTTTCCGAACACTCAATGCCACCTTTATAGCCACCCAGTTACGGTGTGGTGTTTGATGTCATCAAAGCATCCTTCCGGTGATGGTGATATGCATGATCTCATGGTCGAAGGAATTAGGTTACTATGTATCAGAAAGCATATAGCAATTGAACTATTAAAATGACTTGATCTTTATGCTACGCTTATCTATAGGAGTATGTCCATCATACCATTCTCCTAACGATATGATCTTGTTGTTAATAACATCTCAATGTTCATGATAGGGAAACCACAATCATTTATTAACCAACAAGCTAGTATTATGAAGAGGCTCTACTAGGGACTTCAATTTAAGTTTACAAATCACGCAAGTATTAATGTTTCCTTGTTAATACTATTAAAGCATGAATGTAAACATTTATCATAAACACAAAGATATAATAATAACTAAATTTATTATTCCCTCTATGGCATATCTCCAACATGCCGATCCGATGGTGTTACACGTGGTATGGGAAGGCGGGGAGTTCGGGGACGGGTGTGGCCCGCTCTCTGTTGGCGTGGGCGTGTCAGCGCCGATGTGGTCGAATGGGAAAGCAAGCGAGGGAAATCGACGGGAGCTAGAGGAGGCTAAAAGGCTTGGTCGTGGACTCGCTGTCGAGTGAGGCAGGAGTCAGCGACTTGGGCTGTGAGCTGGATCGCGCCTGGGCCAATGTTTTACTTCGCAGATGATAGGGCAAGAAATTTTCTATGCCTCGGGCCATGGCCCTTATTTCCCACGGCCTAGATCCGCCCCTGATCCCCATGACCTAGACATATTATGCGTAGCTTATGGATGTAAATTCACTGAGTAGGCCCAGTGTATCTTCCCATCACACAGCCGAACAAATCCCGATCTTGATACATATGCCTCAACATGACCCTCTGGAATACCTAACTTACACCTTTATGGTCAACTAGCTACAGACATGACGGTTGATGCAGTTAAAGCAGTCTCGGTTGACAGTGATTAATATGATCTCACGGTTTAAGGACTACAACACTCTATTCTAGACAATTGCAACTATGAACTATGTGACATGATCTCTTTGCAACAATCTTTGATGGGTAATGTCCATCATATCATTCTAGACGATATGACTTCATTGTCTGTTGGCATAAATACAGCATGATCAGGAAACCTTGATCATTAGTTGTCCAATGAACTAGTTGAATAGAGGCTACTAGGGAACTTCTAGTTTGTTTATATACCACACATGTATCAGTGTTTTATATTTAAATAATTATAGCATGATATAAAACTCTTATTAACTAATGAGATATGATAGTAAATCCCTTTATTATTTGTCTTTACGGCATATCTCCTTCAGTCTCCCACTTGCACCAGAATACAAATAATCTAGTTACATTTCTACTAATCATAAACCACATCATATATGTGTTTATTGATCATGCTTGCTCATGGAGGACTTCTTATCCTAAATCCGTTTTACCAGATTCATAAGGTCTTATTTGCAAATCATTAATGTCACCTATTTTGACTTTCACACCATTATCACATAATGCGTTAAGCATTTTGGTGACAGAGTGAGACTTTGTTTTCTAGTATATACAGTGACGGTCTATCAGTCAATTGTACTTTCAATGTTGTCATGTATAAATATAAACACACTCAGTCGAAAGTCGAACTTTCTTTAAACCAAAATTATACTTGATAATACTGAAGTATTCTAATACTTATATATCTATGTAAATTTAATCGATGTGCAATACTTGCGACTTTGATGTCCAGCCACGCTTTTGCTGCATTCAAACTTAACTCTGATCCAGTGATTAACTCAGAAATCACTTTTCGAATCTTGTTCTTTACAACTAAGAAAATGGGTCACATTATGCCATGTACATGTAACATGGTTTACATGGAAAACCTATGGCCAAGGCACAGGTGATGCAATGCATCTCTCTTCCTTGTTTAACCATTATCACAAATACTGAGTCTTTACTTTAATGCTTCTCCTAGTTTCACAAGTAAAAAAATTCTTCACTTGACTTTATTCCGAATTGATTTTTTTCTAGAATCTCAACTAGGACCTTCTGAACTTCTTTTAGAATCCTTGAAACACCTCAACATTTAATATTTATCAAACATCTTGATCTATCCACATATATCCTCTAAGTTTAATATATGTCTAATTTCATCCTTCTAATGATCTAATCATATCAAACACATTATTCTTAATACGTCAATTACATGTGTAAGAATGATGTAACACTCCCACTCGAATATATCACAATATTTGTCAAACCAGAATATCAGTTACCTCCCACTCAAATATGTCATCCACATATCCGACCTAGAAAACTTCTAAGCTCCCACTCAATTTATTGTAATTACAGACCCTCTCGATAATCTTGGTACATAAAAAATTCTTTGATCTTTTATCAAATCGAGAATTTTTTGTTACAAGCTATTAGAAATCTCATGATTGACCAAAACCTGCATGTTGTACTAGTTACAACATTTTCTTCAAAATCTTGAAGACTATGCAGTTTTGATCAGTCCTTCACTAATTTCCAAATTGGACTAATTGCTGACTCAAATCCAATATTATACATTTAGGCATCACTATACCTTTTATGTCTTCTATTAAGTTTAATTTCTTTCCTTTCAACTTTGTAGTTTACTAGGAAGGATTAAGTAAATACTATTAATTAATGAGATCAAGTAACATTTTACTTTAAAATCTCAAATGTAACTTAATTCGGGATTTCTTAGTCATTTATTGTACTTAGGTCCATATTTCTTTCTTTGTAGTTTGTAGGTATGTCTTGTTCAAATAACAAGACAAGTGAATCAAGAATGAAATTCTTCAAATGACAGAAAACATTCTTGAATCCTACTTTCTTTAGTAAAAGTACTCTTCTGGAACATTTTGATCATATATCATTAGTTTCTCCTTTTCCTTGTAGATTTTCGGTTCCGGAAATTATTCTTTTGCGCTACTCGATAATCTAAGGTAAGGTCAATAACCTTGTTTTGAGCTTTCACTTTCTTCCACTTATGATTTCTCAAGAGAACATTCTTTCGATAAAATACCGGACTGAGACAAACTTTGTCTCCTATGGAATTGTATTCAAAGTTTCCTGAGAATACCCTACAAAGTTTTTCGCAACGATCTTGAATTATCGAAATCTCTAGAAACTCGAACTTGCCATATCTCATATGGTGTTGTTTTCATAAATCTTTAGATGTTCCTTATACTTTAAATTGAGTGTTTACTATTTCAATCTATAACTCTAATATATAATGCTTAGAACTAGTGGGATTCATTTCAGACCATGTGTATCTCATTCACTATGACTATGATGTATTAGACATATCCATACGGTTTGACATGTCCAATCACCATAATTTGTGAAACAGTTTTCACAAGTCCTTATGCCAACTTGTCATTAACTTGAATACTGAGTCATATGGATTAGATCGTAGAGACTTTGATATTCTTGTTAATTTTAATATCCTCCTTTACTTTGAAGGTTTAGATATTTTGGCAATTTCTCATGTTTCACAAATGTTTTATTATAAAACAGACAAAGACTAGAATAAATTATTCATAATCATAATACAAATCATAAATGAAATTATTCATAGAAAAGGAACAACTGATTGTTTCTCATTAATATGAATAACTGTCCTGCATTAAGTAAGACACACTAATACGGTTCATAAACTCGATTATAAAGATTTTATTCAAATCTTCTAATCCTAATGATAAACTTCGAGGGGAGGAGTGTCGTCGGCCTTTAACAGATTGCTTTCCATCATCACGCCATCAGCGCCTCATCCCACCCGTACCTACATAGAGGGTACTCTTTTCAATAAAACAAGAGTAAGTATCGAATACTTGAAACTACATAAGTGTTTCATGGAAACATTTATTACTTGTATATCAAAATATACCTTCTCTGTTGGTAATGATCCCAGCTTTGGGTTCGACCTTGGTTGTCCTTAGCTTGGCTATGAACTCGTGAAAGGTACACAATATCCCTTTTATGACATAGTTGGTGACGTTGTCTTTGTAGCTGGGAGGAAGCGAGCGCAACACCCCATCTATTGCAAAGGCATCAGTCAACCAGTTTCCCATGGCATCCTTGAGACGTTCATGGACTTCTTCCATGGTGTCCAGGTGGCTGTCCAAGCATGAGTTTTCTTCCATCTTGATAGAAGTAAACTCCTTCATGTACTCATATTGCATGCGTCTAATCTCAGCTGAAAACATGCTCTTTAATCCATCGAGCATATCCAATGTGTCAATTTCATGGAAAGGCACTATAACACCCTCGGTCACTCTAGACCGAAGACTATCACTTCTGGCAGCTCAATAGGATCTCTAGACTAACCCCACAAACCAACACTAGTCTTTTCTGTGCACTTTGTCCTCACTCGTGCGCACCCATACCCACTTCCCGATCAGTCACCCATCCTAGAATTGCTCTAAGCCAAGCACGCTTAACCTTAGAGTTTTTTTCGAATGAGGTTCCGAAAAAAAAGTTGCAACTTGTTGGTATGGGTTTCCTATCAATCCTATTGAGCCATGCACCAGGGTCTCACATACACCCACCCTTAGAAGATCAACGCCCTCATCGATCAACCATAAGCCAGGAACGTCCTGTCTTAGCACACGTCTGTGCGTCCAGTGCCGGCACATATTCCATGGCATGTCCACTCCGGGCCACACGCGCCATGCGCCACATGTCCTCCACTGACCCGCACACGCTCATGTAACCACGAGGGTCGGCTCTAATACCACTTGTAACACCCCCGGTCACTCTGGACCGACGACTGTCACTTCTGGCAGCTCAATAGGATCTCTAGACTAACCCCACAGACCAACACTAGTCTTTTCTGTACACTTTGTCCTCACTCGTGTGCACCCGGTACCCACTTCCCGGTCGGTCACCCATCCTAGAATTGCTCTAGGCCAAGCACGCTTAACCTTAGAGTTCTTTTCAAATGAGGTTCTGGAAAAGAAGTTGCAACTTGTTGGTACGGTTTACCTATCAATCCTATTGAGTCATGCGCCAGGGTCTCACATGCACCCTCAATCCGGATTCCATGGCATACTTGACCACGAGGGTCGGCACTGACCCGCACACGCTCATGTAACCACGAGGGTCGGCTCTAATACCACTTGTAACACCCCCGGTCACTCTGGACCGACGACTGTCACTTCTGGCAGCTCAATAGGATCTCTAGACTAACCCCACAGACCAACACTAATCTTTTCTATGCATTTTGTTCTCACTCGTGCGCATCCGGTACCCACTTCCTGGTCGGTCACCCATCCTAAAATTACTCTAGGACAAGCATGCTTAACCTTAGAGTTCTTTTCGAATAAGGTTCTGGAAAAAAAGTTGCAACTTATTGGTACGGTTTACCTATCAATCCTATTGAGCCATGCGCCAGGATCTCACAGGCACCCTCAATCCGGATTCCATGGCATGATTAATGATGTACTTGACAACCATAAACATGTCACGGCGGTTACGAAGAGTCGCATCTTCATTGCCATCGGAGTCATCCGGGAAATCTTCCAAGGGTTCACGAAGGACATAGAGAAAATGGTTTTTTTATGAGGATCTCCCTAAGGCGTTGGTACTGGTCAATGAAATTCAACCCATCTAGTTTAAGTTTCTCCTTGTTCATAAATGGACCAAAGGTGTCCTGAACTTTAGGAATGGCCATAAGCTACAAGACATTTGCAAAAAGACTTAGACTAAGTTCATAATAGGAGTTTAAATTTATAATCATATTAACAAACGAGATCCCACTTAATCTATCATCCCTATTTAGTGATTACACGATCCCTTCATACCTCATAATCTTCGATCATCACGGCCTTTGATGCGGCTGTCAGGGTGGAATATATCCGTCAATCACATCATTCATGTAACTCGTGCTTGATCTTTCGATCTACTATATTCCGAGACCATGCATGTACATGCTAGGCTCATCAATCCATGTGACCGTATGCGAACACATAGATGTCTAGCACCCGATCTTCACAACCTGCTTCGTAACCGCGTACTTTCTTGAGACAACAATGTCATGCCATCTCTGCTGAATTTTCCATACGATCTTTATATGTTTTATGATGCTGAACCTTGTATGATATCCTTGTAAATATAGTATCCTTGTAGGATATCCTTGTATGTTAATCATGCAACGTTAAATTGCACTTCTTGTGTAAATATAGTAGTCGCTTTGATTATCTACATCCTTGTACAAAGTTTTGCACATTCAAATACTCCCTCCAACCCATATTAGTTGACTCATATTTGTCTAGATTTAGATGAATCTAGACACTATTTAGTATATAGGTTCATCCAAATTTTGACAAATCTTAGTCAATTAATACGGATTGGAAGGAGTATAATAAAGGCAACTATGATATCCATAAACAAGGTCTCTCGTACAAGTTTGCAAGAAATACAATGAAGTACAAGTCTCCCCTGTTCAGTTCACACAAAACAATAATGCCTTGGATTTTCTGTATTTCCAATCCATGCAATAGTTCCTAGAATGTTACATATATAGGAGACTAGGAGTATGGTGCACGGTACAGACTACAGACTTAATAACCTAGTATAGTCATTAGCAGATCCAACTTGATCTGGCTTCTCAAAAGAACACATTGTCGTTAAATAACCTGAATCCCGCACAGTTCGTCGCGGTACTTCTCCGTGTTGGCGCCAAGCTTCTGCTTCAGCGTCTCGAAGGCCAGAAGCGCCAGCATGCTACCTCTGCCAGCGAGCTTCGACCTCCAGTCCCGTTCATTGGGCAGCACGACGGCGAAGTCGGATGAAGTCGACGCCGCAGCCTGCGAGGTAGGAGATGGACTTAGGGTCTCTCGCTTCGTGCGGAGAGGCGATGTCGAACCCGCGCAGGTTGAACTCCCACGCGAAGCGCCGGCCGTCGTTGGTGCGGATGGCGATGCCCACCTGAAGCGGCCTGAGCATAGCGACGTTGGCCCGGATGATCTGGTACCGCTCCTCGGCTGTGAGCTTGTGGTGGTTCCGGCCGTCGTCACGGACCACGCAGCCCGGGTACTGGACATTTAGCGCGACGTGCGTGGCGCGCGGCGCCACTTGGTGGAAGACGGCCGACTCGGCGGCGAAGTTGTACGCCCACACCGAACGGACGGCGCCGTCCATGCTGCTCAGGTCGATGGCGATGGGAGTTTGCACTGCGGCGGCAAATTTCCTTACGCAGCGGAGGCACGGAGGAATCCATAGAGCTGCTGAGACATATATATAGGCGTGCAGAGTTCTGGTATAGACTTTTCCAACTCGGATTCGGCCTATTCCTTTTCTACTTCTCCAATCCCGATTTGGTCAGGAGCTGTGAATTGATTGAGGGAAACGTGTTCGTCCCGTTATCCAACCACATGGAGGTACTCCTACTTGTATTGGGATCGAATGATGCCAGCCTGACAAGGAACTTGTTTCTCAAGTTTGAATCAGGTAAAAACGAGATTCCAACGGTAGAAAAAATCAAGAGACGACAAACAAACATCCACTCCCTCGGGCCCGTTTTATTGTTCGCAGGGTCAGTTCAAAGTCAGACTTTCAAATAAAATCAAATTCATTCAAAACGTTACAAATTTGGCTAGATTCGAAATCCGAACTTGCCGTCCGTCGTCAGCCCATGATCTCGCGTTTCTCGTCGTACTCCCATGATCTCGTCGTCGTCGTCGCTGTGCCGGTGGAGGCAGACGCGGACCAGGCTGGATCGAGTGTCGTCGGAGACGGAGGCCAATCCCCTGCCGTCCGTCCCCGCACGCAACCCCCGGCCGCCGCGTACGATTCCTACGCCCGCCCGCGATTCCCGGTGGCCGCGCTCCATCCCTGGCGCCGTCCTCGGGGGAGGCAGAGGCCCCTTCCCGTCATTGTCCCTCGAGATCCCTCCGCCACTTCCTCGAGCTTGTCGTCCTCCCCCGCCTCGGCTGCTCCCTACTGCTGCTTGTTGCCTGCTGCCGGTGCCTGCTGCTGCTCCCTGCTCCAAGACAGATGTGGTGTCTGCTCGTGAGATCGATCAAGCATCTAATCTCACGGGTTGGTAAGCTAGCTAGCTGGCTTAATCGATCATGTGTTTTGTGCACGCGTACCTACTAAATGTTATTTCTTTTGTTTTCATCAATTTCTGTAATTGTTAAATATATGACAGGTGGGTCCACCATGTAAGTGATATAAACATTTTCAGTAATGTTTTCTGTTTAATAAAATGTTAAAAGTAATTTAAAAAATATAAAATTTGTTGGAGATATGCCCTAGAGGCAATAATAAATATAGTTATTATTATATCTTTGTGTTTATGATAAAAGTTTACGTTCATGCTATAACAGTATTGAAAGGAAACATTAATACTTGTGTGATTTGTAAACTAAATTAGAGTCCCTAGTAAAGCCTCTTCATAATACTAGCTTGTTGCTTAATAGATGATTGTGGTTTCCCTATCATGAACATTGAGATGTTGTTAACAACAAGATCATATCATTAGGAGAATGGTATGATGGACATACTCCTATAGATAAGCGTAGCATAAAGATCAAGTCATTTTAATAGTTCAATTGCTATAAGCTTTCTGATACATAGTAACCTAATTCCTTCGACCATGAGATCATGCTAATCACCATCACCGGAAGGATGCTTTGATGACATCAAACACCACACCGTAACTGGGTGGCTATAAAGGTGGCATTGAGTGTTCGGGGAGTATGGGTTGAGGCACATGGATCAAGAGTGGGATTTGTCCATCCATATGACGGATAGATATACTCTGGGCCCTCTCGGTGGAATGTCATCCAATTAGCTTGCAAGCATGTGACTGGCTCACAAGGGATCACATACCACGGGAACGAGAAAATAGTACTTATCAGTAACGAGGTTGAACTAGGTATGCAGAGATACCGACGATCAAAACCTCGGATAAGTAAACTATCGTGAGACAAAGGGAAATTGGTATCGTATGTAAGTGGTTCATTCGATCGCAAAGTAATCGTAGAAATATGAGGGAGCCATATGAATTTCTAGATTCCTCTATTGGTTATTGATCGAAGAAGTGTCTCGATCATGTCCGCATAATTCACGAACCGTAGGGAGACACACTTAAGGATTCGATGTTGTTGAGTAGTTATGGAATGATGAGTAAGAGACCGAATGTTGTTCGGAGTCTCGGATGGGATTCGGGATATCACGAGGAGATCCGCAATGGTCCGGAGAATAAGAATCATATAAGGAAAGTCATGTTTCGGAGTTGGGGAATGATTCCGGTGTTTTCACCAGGAATGTTCTAGAAGGGTCCGGAAGGTCCGGCACTCTGGAGGGGAAGGGTACATGAATGTGTCATGACAATATGGAATGGTTTCATCATGTACTAGGTCACTTGGCTAGGAAAAATAAAGAGAGAAATCAAATCCAAGTTTGAAAGTCAAACGCCAATTTGAAAAGTCAAACGCCAAGTTTGCTTGGTGGAGGGAGAGTAGGAAACCTACTTGGGGAGGAAGTCCCCTCCCTCCACCCGCCGGCCAAGGAGGCCGAGTTGGGGGAGGACTCCCTCCTCCCAACCGGCCACCCTCCACCTATATAAGGAGGGTAGGGCGCCCCCTACCCCTCACACCAAAAACCCTAGCCCCAAGTCGTCGGCGCCACCACCTCCTTGTGCTGCCGCCGCCTAGGGCACCTCCAACTCGGCGAGTTGGGGTTTCCCCAAACCCTAGCCACCGTCCAAGCGCTCCCCTTGGTGCCCTCTAAACCCTAGATCACTAAGGCCTCTCTCATACTCCACCATACTCGCCCCGGCTTAAGGCGAAGCCCTACGAGATCTCCCCTCTACTTCCGACACCACGCCGTCGTGCTGCTGGAATCGCGAGGAGAGTGCTACAACCTCTGCTGCCTGCTGGAACAAGGGAGAGGAAGGTCTTCATCGAGTACCAAACGTGTGACCGACTGCGGAAGCGCTGCCGGAACACAGCGCCGGAAGGATCGTCTACGCGATCTTGAGATCGGCAAGAGTACGACTACATCACCCACGAGAATCTGCTCTCGTTAACCTCTTTGGAATCTTCGAGGGTGAGTTCCTCTATCGACTCATTGCTACAATCTAGTAGATAGATCTTGGCTTGTTTGTTTGCATGTGGTAGAAATTTTTTGTTTTCCATGCTACGAACCCCTACAGTGGTATCAGAGCCGTGTCTATATGTAGATCTATTGCACAAGTAGAACACTATGATCATTGTGGGCGGTGGTGCTTTTATTATCAATTGCTTTTTGTGTACTTTGCATCTTGCGGTATGATGGGATGAAGCGGCCCGGGCTAACCTTACATGACATCGTTCATGAGACTTGCTCCACGCTCAACATGCAACTTGTATTGCATAAGTGGCTTTGCGGGTGCCTGTCTCTCCCATCATAGTATAGATCCAATTTACAATGGGCACTTGATAGTTCAAGCATCAACGTTGTGGTTCTTGTTCGTAAGTTAGAACGACACTTATTGAAAGCCCCAAATCACGTAAAATATGCAAAGAAAATTAGAGGCATCTAACTTTGGTTTGCAGGGGTGTGCTGTGATGTGATATGGCCATGATTGTGATTATATTTGATGTATGCAATTTTCCTTATTGTAAGTTGGCAACCGGCAGGAGCCATATGGTTGTCTTTAAATTCCGTTAAGACCCGTGTATCTATTCAAAGTAGTTGTAATAGTTGAAGCTGGTGGCGACAACCATGAAATGGCGCCATTGACCTTGACGCCATACTGGTGATGATGGAGATCATGTTCGTGCTTGAAGATGGAGATATGAAGCACAAGAAGAAAGGCCATATCATATCACATATTATGAATTGCATGTGATATTAATCCTTTATGCATCTTGTATTGCTTAGTTAATGACGGTAGCATTATAAGATGATCTCTCTGTTGGAGATATGCCCAAGAGGCAATAATAAAGTGGTTATTATCATATCTTCATGCTTATGATAAATGTTTACAGACCATGCTATAATTGTATTAACCGGAAACATTAATACTTGTGTGATTTGTAAACATAAAAGAGTCCCTAGTAAAGCCTCTTGTTAAACTAGCTTGTTGGTTAATATGTGATCATGGTTTCCTGATCATGAACATAGAGATGTTATTAACAACAGGGTCATATCATTAGGAGAATGATGTGATGGACATACTCCTATAGTTAAGCGTAGCATAAAGATCAAGTCATTTTAATAGTTCAATTGCTATAAGCTTTCTGATACATAGTAGCCTAATTCCTTCGACCATGAGATCATGCTAATCACCATCACCGGAAGGATGCTTTGATGACATCAAACACCGCACCGTAACTGGGTGGCTATAAAGGTGGCATTGAGTGTTCGGAAAGTATGGGTTGAGGCACATGGATCAAGAGTGGGATTTGTCCATCCATATGACAAATAGATATACTCTAGGCCCTCTCGGTGGAATGTCATCCAATTGGCTTGCAAGCATGTGAATGGATCACAAGGGATCACATACCACGGGAACGAGAAAAGATTACTTATCGGTAACGAGGTTGAACTAGGTATGCAGAGATACCGACAATCAAAACCTCGGATAAGTAAACTATCGTGAGACAAAGGGAAATTGGTATCGTATGTAAGTGGTTCATTTGATCGCAAAGTAATCGTAGAAATATGTGGGAGCCATATGAATTTCCAGATTCCTCTATTGGTTATTGATCGGAGAAGTGTCTCGGTCATGTTCGCATAATTCACGAACCGTAGGGAGACACGCTTAAGGATTCGATGTTGTTGAGTAGTTATGGAATGATGAGTAAAAGATCGAATGTTGTTCGGAGTCTCGGATGGGATTTGGGATATCACGAGGAGATCCGGAATGCTCCGGAGAATAAGGTTCATATAAGGAAAGTCATGTTTCGGAGTTGGGGAATGATTCCGGTGTTTTCACCAGGAATGTTCTAGAAGGTTCCGGAAGGTCCGGCACTCCGGAGGGGAAGGTTACATGAATGTGTCGTGACAATATGGAATGATTACATCATGTACTAGGTCACTTGGCTGGGAAAAATAAAGAGAGAAATCAAATCCTAGTTTGAAAGTCAAACACCAATTTGAAAAAGTCAAACGGCAAGTTTGCTTGGTGGAGGGAGAGTAGGAAACCTACTTGGGGAGGAAGTCTCCTCCCTCCACCCGCCGGCCAAGGAGGCCGAGTTGGGGAAGGACTCCCTCCTCCCAACCGGCCACCCTTCACCTATATAAAAATGGGTAGGGCGCCCTCTACCCCTCACACCTCAAACCCTAGCCCCAAGCCGCCGGCCTCCTCCAAGTCGCCGCCGCCTAGGGCCTCCTCCCAAGTCACCGACTAGGGTTTCCCCAAACCCTAGACGCCGGCTACACCTCTCCCCTTAGTGATTCTAAACCCTAGATCGCCAAGGCACCTTTCTTGCTCCACCATACTTGCACTGGCTTAAGGCGAAGCCCTGTGGGATCTCCCCTCTACTTCCGACACCACGCCGTCGTGCTGCCGGAATCGCGAGGAGAGTGCTACAACCTCCGCTGCCTGCTGGAACAAGGGAGAGGAAGATCTTCATCGAGTACCAAACGTGTGACCAATCATGAAGCGCAGCATGGCCTGGGAAGGATCGTCTACGCGATCTTGAGATCGGCAAGAGTACGACTACATCACCCACGAGAATCTGCTCTCGTTAACCGCTTTGGAATCTTCGAGGGTGAGTTCCTCTATTGACTCGTTGCTACAATCTAGTAGATAGATCTTGGATTATTTGTTTGCATGTGGTAGAAAATTTTGTTTTCCATGCTACGAACCCCTACAGTGGTATCAGAGCCGTGTCTATATGTAGATCTATTACACGAGTAGAACACAATGGTTATTGTGGGCGGTGGTGCTTTTATTATCAATTGCTTCTTGTGTACTTTGCAGCTTGCGGTATGGTGGGATGAAGCGGCCCGGGCTATCCTTACATGACATCGTTCATGAGACTTGCTCCACGCTCGACATGCAACTTGTATTTCATAAGTGGCTTTGCGGGTGTCTGTCTCTCCCATCATAGTAAAGATTCAATTTACAACGGGCACTTGATAGTTCAAACATCAACGTTGTGGTTCTTGTTCGTAAGTTAGAACGACACTTATTGAAAGCCCCAAACCATGTAAAACATGCAAAGAAAATTAGAGGCATCTAACTTTGTTTTGCTGGGGTGTGCTGTGATGTGATATGGCCATGATTGTGTTTGTATATGATGTATGCAATGTCCCTTATTGTAAGTTGGCAACCGACAGGAGCCATATGGTTGTCTTTAAATTCCGTTAAGACCTGCATGTCTATTCAAAGTAGTTGTAATAGTTGAAGCTGGTGGACGACAACCATGAAACGGCGCCATTGACCTTGATGCCATACCGGTGATGATGGAGATCATGTTCGTGCTTGAAGATGGAGATCGGAAGCACAAGAAGAAAGGCCATATCATATCAGATATTATGAATTGCATGTGATGTTAATCCTTTATGCATCTTGTATTTCTTAGTTTGCGACGATAGCATTATAAGATGATCACTCAAGCACACAAATTTAAAGTTTTAAAGTGTTCATCCTTAGTAAGCACCGTTGCTAAAGCTCGTTGTTTCGAAGCACCACGTGATGATCGGGTGTGTTAGATTCTGCGAGTGTATACAACGTGAGCAAGCTAGATTTTCTCATGCGGATGCTAAGGTTTGATCTTGACGAGCCTAGCATGTACAGACATGGTCTCGGAACACGGATCACCGAAAGGTAAAGCATGAGTCATATAGATGATATGATGAACATGATGATTGTTCGCCTTTGAAACTATATCATGTCACGTGATGATCGGACTTGGTGTAGTGAATTTGGTTCGTGTGATCACTAAAACAATGTGAGGGATATTGTTTTGAGTGGGAGTTCAACAACAATATGATTAAGAGTTGAACACTATTTATCATAAATTAAATCAAAGTGAATTTGCATAGTTGTTGTAGTCATTGGCATCCATTTACCACCTTGCGCTTAGTTTTAATTGAGATGATAGAACTATAGAATTCTGGTTAGTTACTTTACGAACTAGTATCGTATTGTTTTGAAGTGTTAATCTAAAGTTTAAAAGTGCCATTGCAAACTTTCAGTAAGTTTCGATTACTCCGTGAAGTTTAATAGTTGGTATTAAATCAAGAGTAACAATTCCAGTGTTAGTATATAAGTATCATGTTTATCTCCATGATTCTTGATATTCGAAAGATAGTTTCAATATCAAGGTAATCTAGGAGTTGAAAGAGTTGTTTCAGAAACCATCATGTATGGAAGATATTGCGATATCTGAAATGATGTTTTGGTTACAACATGATAGAGTATAATATGGCAAAGTTTGTGTTCTCATATTTGATGAGAATTTACAAAAGGTTGGAGACACTAGTTGTCCTAATCCTCCAAAATGTTTTGGAGAGCAACATTGTACTCGCGATTCACCGTTATAAGCTAAAAGTAGCTTGATTATGGATAATTCCATGATAAGGGTGAATATTTGATGTAGGTAAAATGTTTACTACACCATGAGATTTCTAAAGAAAGGAATTTGAAAAGAACGCCAAACATTTGATGATGGTGATCTACTTCAAAGTGCAAGTCCAAAGACATTGGTATTTAACTATACATGCT
Source organism: Avena insularis (assembly GCA_023614405.1). Taxonomy (NCBI): domain Eukaryota; kingdom Viridiplantae; phylum Streptophyta; class Magnoliopsida; order Poales; family Poaceae; genus Avena; species Avena insularis. The sequence goes on from CM042697.1 coordinate 408,362,531, forward strand.
TTGGACTATGTGTCATGTATGTGGCTCCACTACTGATGTTCATAGATTCTTTCAAACAGAAAAAGAAATACTGAAAGAAAATCTCATAAATATATGGCAGAAAAGAAAAGACTAGAATTGTTCAACTTAGATATATAGAGGATATACGCGTTATGGCTGTATTCTTTGCTTGTTAAATAATGTGGTTCTTAAGAATTGGATACTGAAATTGTTTGTATGAATCGTCATACGAAACACCAGAATTCATGAACTACAATGGCCTAAGTAACTAGCAAAAGAATATGTGATGATGTTCATCGAGAACAAATAAAGGGTTATTGTGTTGCTCGTTAAACATCAAAGCTTGGGAGTAGCCCCCGAGTGTCTGCTCGAGTCGCGGACTCGAGCGGAGACTTTAATTCAGCCGTTTTTCAGTATCAGGTCCGTGGGACACAAAAAAATTCGGATGCTTAAATCCATCCTCCCTATGGGAGTAGCCCCCGAGTCCGTAGTGGAGTCGTAGACTTGACGTAGGACTCGAAGAAATAGTTCGATGCTGAAACATGTTGTTCCTCTTTCGGGTGCGCGGCCAGCGCTCCTGATAGGAGTAGCCCCCGAGTAATTAGTCGAATCGTATATTCGAGTGAGTACTCTTACCTTTGAAGCCGGAGAAATTGTAGCTGCGCTAGTGTAGCTTTTGATGACGTCAGTGCTGACGATCGATGACCTCAAGCGCCTGCTGCGCCAGAGATGACTTGACTGGATGAACGTGGGTCCCACTTTCTGACCTTGAATTGACCGGTCACGCGCGGCGTGGAGATAATTACGGCGTCGCCTCGATTTCCGCGCGTAGTTGACGGCGTGTTGGCGACGGTTCGTTGTGATGCTAACACGTGTATGGCCAGATTCTATCGTTGGTGTTAGGTCTTCTCGATGGATGGTTGTCGTGCATCGTCTTCGTCTTTATAATCATTGGGGAAAACTTCAGTTTGTTTTCACCGCATCTATTCTCGTTTTCACTGCTTCCTTGTTCTCTAAGAGTTCTTGCTGCGCGCTGGAATATCCCTTCACATTTCCATCTTCCATCCTGCGCTCTCGCTGCCGGCGCCGCCGTACCGCGATGGGGAAGTCGAAGAAGGCTTCATCTGCGGTTGGTACCAGTGCTGCTGGAGGGAAGAAGAATGCCGCCGCTACCCGTGTCACCGACGGTGGCTGGCGGCGATCGGAGACGCGGGAGAGTGATCTCCGCAAGCTTCACGAGCGGGGCCTGATCCCACAGGATAGGGAGGCCGTCAAACTCCCAGGCAATGAGGTAATCCCCCGTCCCCCCGCTGGGTATCGGGTTATGTTCCTTGCCTTTGTCATTCGCGGATTTTCCTTCCCGGTCCACGACTTCCTTCGTGGACTGCTTTTTCTGTACGGTGTCCAATTGCACCATCTTTCCCCCAATTCTCTTCTTCACGTTGCTTGTTTTATCACTTTCTGCGAGTGCGGGCTCGGTATTGAGCCGCACTTTGGCCTCTTCCGGAAACTCTATTCCGTGAAGAGGCAATCCGGTTCGGATGGTGTTTATCCCATTGGGGGTTGCATCATCTCCCTCAAGCCCAATCTGCTTTTCTTTTCTTTTTCCATGTCCGAATCTGTCCAGTACTGGCGGAGGCGATGGTTTTATATCCGCGACTCCGTAGTGCCTGGGCAGGATTTTGGTCTTGTTCCTTTCGACCCCTCCCAAAAGATCGAGCCGAAAAGGTCCTGGAAAAACAAGATCTTGGATGGCGAGGTGGCGGAGATAGAGGCTCTCTATCGTCGAGTGGAGGATCTCCAGTTGATTCCGGAGAAGGAAGTGAACGATGTGGATATCATCCGCACTTTTCTCGAGCGTCGGGTGCAGCCACTCCAGGCTAGGGCACACCCGATGCTCCTTTATGCTGGCCGGCGTGATCCAACGAGGGTTTCGACTGAGAAATTCTCCCAGGGAGATCTCGACAGGGCCCTTCGTTCGCTGCTGAAGTTCAAGGCTGGAGAGGATATCCCGGGGAAGTCGCTGACTCCTCCATTTTCTTCTTCGCTTCATGTTCCACAGGTGTAGATCCGTGCGCGTAGCGCTATTTTTCGACTGTGTTGTATTTGTGTTTGTTTACTAACAAATTGTTCTTCTCTTATGCAGAGCTTCAAAGTGCCAGGTATGTCGCCTCCACTACCCGAAGTATATCCGGATGCTCCAGATAATGATGTGGTGGATTCCATGTCCGAGCTGCCATCGGCGCGGTCTCCGGCTGAAGAGGCCAACGAGTCGAGCAAGGACCACACTCGCAAACGATCACGGAGCTCCAGCGAGTCTTCGGATGCTTCGACTCCTCTGACTCCTAGGAACCCACTGTGTCTTGAACGTCACAGTGGTGGGCATGGAGGCTCTTCCTCTCCGATTCCTGCCCTTCCCGTGCGGGCTGTAGAGCCGCACCCGCCAGTGAAGCGGAAGAAGGAAGAAAAGAAGGAAGATAAGAAAGAGGAGAAGAAGGTCCGGAGGACCCCTCCTGTCTTCAACCTGAGAGAGCTTGACTCGTAAGTTTCCTCTGCACTGCATTTTCTTGACTGTTTACTTTGTACTTGTACTAATTTTTCCGTGTGCAGGCACTCTTCCAACGACTCCTCTAGCGATGGTGCTCGGGAGATGATGGGGGAGTCGAAAGTCGCGTCTCCTCCTCCTCAGATGGTGGCTACCTCTGAGGGCGTTGCTCCGAACCCTCCTCCGCAGGAGGTTCAGGTGGTTGCGCCTCAGAATTTTGCTAGCGGACCTTCGGCGTCGCCATCGGATCATGTAATTAGTTATGTCTCCTGCCACGGGGGGAGCCCTCGAGCATCTTTAAAAGAGTTTTCTTGTTTTGTTCTTCCTTCGAGTCTCGGGGGAGCCCCCCGAGTGTTTTCGTGTGTGTATTTTGCTTCTGTTCTTTTCTGTTGGGCGTAGCCCCCGAGTCCTTTACCTGACTAGTAGGTCGACTTCCTGCAGCCTTTTGTGCAGGATGCCAAGCGACTGGTGCAGGAGCACCTGTTGCTGGAGGCCAGCCTCAAACATCTTCAAGGTACTCGATGTTTGCTTCTTCGTGTATTCGTGTCCTGTTATCTGACGCTAGTATTTTTTGAATGCAGAGGAGCACAACACCTCCCTTCGTGAGATTGATGCTCTCAAAAAGAGCCTCGGTCAAGCGGAGAAGAAGGCCGAGGTCGCCATTGGTGCGAAGGAGCGCCTCGAGCTGGAGCTGGCCACTGCAGCCGAGGCTAAGGAGCTCCTGCAGCAGGAGGCCACGGACCGCGAGGAGCAGCTTGCCACTGCTGCGACTGCGCGTGAAAGGGAGGTGGCTGGCAAGCTCACAGCGGCTGCCAAAGCTGTTTCGGGTGAGTATCTTCACTTGCGTCTGTTTTGGTTTTCTTGTCTTCCTTCTGCGGTGCTTTTGTTCATTTCTTCTCTTTATTGTATCAGATGTCGTGGGCATCGAGTTCGACCGCGGTGCTCTGGAGCATGGGAGTGCTCTGGATGATGCTACTGCAGCGGTCGAAGATCGCTGCAGCACCGTCGTCAACTCGCTCGCCAAGGCCAAGGAGGTCGTTGGACGCTTCTACAAGGAGCTTGTCCCCAAGGGCGCGGCCCTTGATGATGTTGACGCTCTGGCGGAGGCATTGTCAGCCGAAGCACCTGCGGCGTACAAGCGCAAGCAGAAGGGCATCGGCGCATCCGTCGGGCTGGCAATGGCTTTGGCGGCTGGAGCGGAGCTAGATCTTCCCCAGGTCACCTCCCGGATGCCGACGACTGCGGATGGATCCGAGGCAGCCTTCGCTACCTATTCTGCTTCCGTAGTTTATATGGGCCAAAGATGATTGATGCGCTGGCGATACGCACTCCGGCAAGAGAGTACGCCTCTGGCTGAGGGGAGGCAAGGCGAGGCAATCCGGCTCCAAGGCTACTCAGGGTGCTGCATCTTAGGCGCTGTAGCTGTAGGATAGTTGTAGTCTCTTTTGTTGTAATTATGTTGATGAACAAATCCTTGTGCCACGTAGTGGCTTTTGATGCACTTAATGAATTTGTTGAGTTGTGTGCTTCTTCGTCTGAGTGTTCATGTCTTTGCCTTTCTGCTGATCTAGGGTCCTTCGGGTGCTGATCCCATTGACACCTCGCCTGCCGCGCGGCTGCGGCCCTCCCTGGATGATTCATCACAGCTTGCTTTTCTTCGAGACCGTGTTCACAGTCTCGAGAAGGAGTTGCTTGGGGTGCATGGCCATGCCGACGTTTGGAAGTCCAAGGCGGATCGCGGTGCTGCCAGAGAGGAGTACTTGATGGCGGAATTGCTTCGATTATTCGAGCAGCTTCAGTGTAAGTTTCTTCGAGCTATTGCCTATTTCTTCGGATGCGCCTGTTGGCCTTGCATCTTACTTTTGTGCAAGTATTGCAGGTGCTAACCTTGCTCCGAGGGAGGAGAAGGAGCGTGTTGTTGTTTGGGTCAATTGTTTGACTCAACAGGACATGGAAGCCGGCGGGTTCTTTTGGATGGATCGTGACCTTGCTATGGTCCTTGCGACTGTGCAAGATCGCGTTCACCAAGTGTCGCGGGTGCTTCGTCAGGTGCAGACTTCGCTCGCGTCGGTTCTGCATGTGATGTTTCCGTTGGATGCTGCACCGACGACCCTTTCTGGTCTTCGTCCAAGTTTCGGAACATGGATTATGTCAAGGAGGTGGTGCGGCATCAGCTTGTCACGGGAGTGAAGGCTGCATTGTCTCTTGTGAGGTTGCATCACCCTGATGTAGATCTGTCCGTTGTAGCGGCTGGACCACCCCCTCGACCAGATGGTGGTGCGTGGGATATGCGTCCGCATATACGCGGCTGTAGGGCAGTATGCCGAAGAGATCGTAGATCTATTTGAGCAGCGTGTTTAGGTTATTCTTCAGAATAGGTAGTGCCTGTAAAAGAGATAAATGTAAAATTTGTATATATTTGACTGGGCGTGTTTTGCCCTTTGTTATAAAGGTTTAGTTGTTGTTTGAGCATGTAGTGCTTTGTTCGTATGCGTGTCCTTTTCGTTAGCCTGACGTTGTCAGCTACTCAGGTGTACACGTGTTATCCTCAATCGACGAAATCGTGAGGTGGGGGAGCCCCCGAGTGCGTTTGTAGCATGAAGTAAAAGTGCGAATAGGAAAACAAAAATTTTGGGGCGAGACACTTAGCTTTATTTATATCGTAATGGAGGAGGTACATTGTTCGGCTGAGTAGCCTTGGCTGAATAGCCTTATTGAAAGTAAAGGGGTAGGTAGCTGGGGATAGAATCATCGCAGGTGTGCGATGTTCCATGGGTTGAGTATGCGACTCCAGACTCCACGTGCTTGAGGCGATAGGCACCACCTGGGATGACTTCGGTGATGACGTAGGGTCCTTCCCATGGTGACTCGAATTTCTTCGGTCTCTCTTGCTTGAGTCTCAAGACGGGATCTCCTTCGACGAAGGACCTTGGGCGCAGCCGTCGGCTGTGGTAGTTGCAGAGACTCTGCTGGTACACCGCTGATCGAGCTGCTGCTATGTATCGTGCCTCGTCGAGTGTGTCGACGGTGTCTTCGAGTGCGGCCGTGGATTCGGCTTCGCTGTAAGCGACGACCCGGGGGGCATGGTGGCGTACTTCGGCTGGTAGCACGGCTTCGGCGCCGTGCACCATGAAGAATGGCATGTAGCCTGTGGAGCTGTTTGGCGTGGTGCGCAAGCTCCATAGGACGGATGGTAGCTCTTTCGTTTAGGATCCAGCTTTTCGCTCGAGTGGGCTCATGAGGCGCTTCTTGATGCCAGCGCCGATTAGGCCGTTGGCCTTTTCCACCTGCCCGTTCGTTTGTGGGTGTGCCACCGAGGCGTATGTGATGTTGATTCCGAGGCCTTCGCAGAAGTCTTGGAATTCTTTGGAGATGAAGTTCGATCCATTGTCGGTGATGATGCTATGCGGTACGCCGAACCTGTAGACAATGGATTCAAAGAACTTGACGGCAGTCTTGCCCTTTTGGTTAGTGACCGGCATGGCCTCGATCCACTTGGTGAATTTGTCGACTGCGACCAGGAGGTAGACGTGCCCCCCTTTCGAGGACCTTGGCAGTTTGCCGATCATGTCGAGACCCCATTGAGCGAAGGGCCAGGCTATAGGTATGGGCCTGAGCTCTGACCCGGGTGCGTGTGGTTTGTTGGCGAATCTTTGGCACCCCTTGCATCTTCGGACGATGTCCTTTGCGTCGCTCATGGCCGTTGGCCAGTAGAATCCAGCTCGTAGAGCTTTGGCGACAAGGGAGCGGCTGCCTGCGTGATGGCCGCAGATGCCCTCGTGGATGTCTTGGAGGATGGTTTTCCCGTCACTGATGGTGACGCACCTTTGTATTACACCCGTGATGCTTCGCTTGTACAGCTCACCATTGATGATGGTGAAGGCTTTTAACCGGCGAGATATGCGTCGGGCATCCGTCGGGCTGTCAGGCAGTTCTCCATCTATCAAGAACTGGAGGTACGGCTGCGTCCAGGTTTCTTCGACTGCCATGACCTGCATCAGGTTGACCATGGCGACCTCTGTGTCCGGTTTCTTGGGTCCTTCATGACCTTCGGGTAGCGTAGCCCCCGAGTGTTCTGCTTCTTCGTGTGATCCCTTGGGGAATTTCTGCTTGATAGATGGCACGCAGATCTGTTCGAGGAACACACCTGGTGGTACCTTTGCGCAGGTGGAGCCGATGTTGGCGAGTCTGTTGGCCTCCTCGTTGCTTTCTCTTCCAACGTGCCGAAGCTCGCAGCCGTCGAATTCTCCTTCGAGTGCGTTGTAGAGTGCGCGGTACGCGATCATGTTTTCGGCGTGTGCATCGCACTCGTTCATCGTCTGCTGGACGACGAGGTTGGACTCACCATAGATGACCAGGCGCGTTGCGCCGCAGATCTTCGCCATCCTCATGCCGTGAATGAGGGCTTCGTATTCGGCCTCGTTGTTAGAAGCTCGGAATTTCATCCGAAGGACGTACTTCATCTTGTCGCCCTGCGGGGAGGTCAGTATGACCCCGGCTCCTGCTCCAGCTTCACGCTTGGAGCCATCGAAGTGCATCGTCCATGACTGCGACATGTCTGGGGTGTCTGGCAGTTGCAGCTCCATCCAGTGTACAAGGAAGTCCGGGAGGACTTGAGACTTGATTGCGAGTCGCTTCTCGAGACGATGTCTAGGGGTGACAGCTCGATGCCCCATAGGGCGTCCTGTGGCCTCTGGGTTATTCAGGATGTTGTTCAGGGGTGCCTCATTGACGACCATCACCTGGTGCTCCTGGAAGTAATGACTCAACCAACGAGCCGTCATGAACACGCCGTAGGCGAGTTTTTGGTAGTGAGGGTATCTTTGTTTTGTTGGCGTCAATACCTCGCTGAGGTAGTAAATTGGGCGTTGGACCCCATGGGTCTTGCCTTCTTCGGGTCATTCGACCACTAGCACGATGCTGAACACCTGGTGTGTGGCTGCTATGTACAGCAACAGAGGCTCGCGCTCCTTTGGCGTGACCAAAACGGGCGAGGTGGAGAGTAGTCGTTTGAGACTTTTGAACGCATCGTCAGCTTCGGGCGTCCACTCGAATTTATCTTCCTTGCGTAGCAGGTGGTAGAATGGCAGGGCCTTATCGCCCATGCGGCTGATGAATGTGCTCAATGCCGCTATTCGTCCTGCGAGCTGCTGGACGCCCTTGAGATTATTCGGCTTCTCCATCGCCATGATGGCCCGGATTTTCTTCGGGTTCGCATCAATCCCTCGCTGGGAGATGAAGTAGCCAAGGAGTTGTCCTGATGGGACGCCGAAGGCGAACTTTCCGGGATTGAGCTTGATCCTGTAGCGGTCGAGATTATCGACCGTCTCGCGGAGATCGCCGGCGAGCGCCGCCCCTGGTTTTGATGACTATGTCGTCGACATAGACTTGGACGTTGTGACCGATCTGGTCCTTCAGGCATGCCTACATGCATCGCTGGTACGTGGCACCTGCGTTCTTTAGCCCGAAGGGCATTGTGTTGTAGCAGAACACTCCGAACGGTGTGATGAACGCCGTTTTCTCTTGATCTTCGACCTTGAGTCGAATCTGGTTGTAGCCTGAGTAGGCGTCGAGGAAGGAGAGTTTCTCACATCCTGCAGTCGAATCGATGATCTGGTCGATCCGAGGAAGAGGGAAGTGGCCCTTTTGGCAGTGCTTGTTCAGCGACGTGAAGTCCACGCACATCCGCAGGATATCCGTGTCCTTCTTGGGAACCATCACTGTATTTGCGAGCCACTCGCTTTCTTTCATGTCCCTGATGAAGTCTGCAGCGAGTAGCCTGTTTATTTCCATCCCGATGGCTTCGGCCCGTGGCTCGGACAGTCTCCGGATGGACTGCTTGACGGGCTTGGTGTCTGGAAAGACGTTGAGTGCATGCTCGGCGAATTCCCTGGGAACTCCTGGCATGTCCGCAGGACACCAGGCGAAGATTTCCCAGCGCTCACGGAGGAATTCGACGAGCGCGCTTTCCTATGCGGGGCTGAGGTCATTGGCGATCAGCGCCGTCTTGGAGGCATCCGTCGGATGGACCTGCACCTTCTTTGTGTTAACGGTGGAGTCGAAGGACATGTCAGGTGCGTTTTGTCGTGCGACTGGGGGTGCCCCATTGTCCGTCACCTCGCGGAGCCTTACAAGCTCCTCCTACATGCCGAATGATTGGGAGATTCTATTGAAGTCCCTGTCGCATTGGTCCGATCGGGTGAAGCTCCCGTGGACTGTGATGACGCCCTTTGGTCCCGCATCTTGATGAGTGTATGCGTAATGTGGGACAGCCAAGAACCTTGCGAATGCTACACGCCTGAGGATGGCGTGGTATTGTGATGGCCAGTCCACCACTTCGAATTCGAGCCACTCGAGTCGGAAGTTGTCCGGCTTGCCGAAGATGACGTCGAGCCATATTTTGCCTAGAGGGAATATGCCCTTTCCTGGGACGATGCCGTGGAACGTTGTGTCTGACTGTTCCAGGCTGCACTGCGGGATCCGCATGCTGCTAGAGTACTTGTGAACATCAGGTTGATGCTGCTGCCGCCGTCCATGAAGACGCGGCTCATCTTGAAACCTCCGATCTGCGCCTCCAGCACCAGGGCAGCATGACCTGGGCGAGGGATCTGGCAAGGGTGATCTGAACGACTGAACATGATGCAGGACTCCGATCCGCTGAGGTACTCAGGTATGGCGGGTGGAGTTGCCACGCCCAGGTTGATCTGACGGGTGATTTTCTTCTACACCCTATTCGTGGGGCGCCCCTTCTGGATCATCAGTGCTCCTTTCGGCGGGGGATACCCGTTCCCAGCGTTGTTCTGTGCTGGTGCGACTGGTTGGTTCGGGCCTCCTTCAGGTGGCGGTGGAGGAGCTCCATGCGCTATCTCACCTGGTGAGGGTGCGTTCCCGAATCCAGGAAGTGGAGCTTGCTGCCTCATCTGGACCATGCTTTCGCTGAGCTTCATGAACTCGCAGCAGTCTTGAGAATGTGGCTTGCCTTTTTCTTGCCATCCTTCTTATCGATGTAGAAGTGGATGGTGCATGGACCCGAAAGTTTTTCGTATGCTGAGGGTCCGTTGTCGTGATCGCGGCGCTGCCACGACTGTGTTGGGCACCCTCCATCGCGGAAGTTTCCTCCACGGTATCCTCCGCTGTTGCGGCTGGCGTCGTTGCAGCGGTCGGCGTAGCCGGCCGCGACCATATCGGGTCCATCGCGATCGTCGTAGACGCGCGATCTTCTCTTGCTATGGCGCTCTCGTCGTCGGCCGTAGTCGTCCTCTTCCTCCGAGTGCGCCCGGTGGACAGAATCTTCGCTGTCAGCCCACCTGTTGGCGATGTCCATGAGGTGGTCGAGTGTCTTGGGCTTGATGCGAACAAGCTCCTCCTTGAAGTCTTGGCGCTTGACACCGTCCTTGAAGGCGTTGATGGCCCTCTCTTCGGAGATGTGCGCTGCGGAGTTCTTGGTGTTGGACCAGCGTAGTATGTACGAGCGAATGGATTCGCCCGTTCGTTGAGTGCAGGCCCGCAACTCCTCGATTGAGGCGGGCCTCTTGCTGGTGCCTTTGAAGTTTCGGATGAAGCTGCAAGCTAGCTCCTCCCAGCTTCGGATGGACCCTGAAGATAGGCTGCTGAGCCAGATCCGGGCTGCACCTGTCAGCTGCACTTGAAGGCATTGCATGGCGGTTTCCTTGTTCCCGCCGTGCAATTTGACGGATGACAGGTGGTCGCTGAGCCATGCCTTTGGGTCTTGTGTGCCGTCGAACTTCGGAGTGTCCAAAGGAAGCTTGAAATTTCACGGCATCTTTGTTCGTCGAACAGATCTGCTGAAGCATCGGGCTCCGCAGAGTTCTCCTTCGTCTTCTTCCATCTCGGATTCAGACGAGCATGCGCGCTTGGCTCGCGCTTTGTCGATTGTGCGCTGTGTGAGCGCGTCCCTGGCGTCGTAATCGCGGTTGCGATGGCGAGAACTCTTGTTCCTTCGAGGAAGGTCATGGTCCTCTTCTTCAGATGACAGGGTGGGGCTGCGGTCGAACCTGACCGGAGCTTTCTTCTTCGGCTCCGTAGGAGCTTCCTGGTGGAGCGCGGCTCCGACGAGTCCGAGTCCGGTAAGTGCGGACTTGTGCATGGCTCTTTCGGGTCCCCCTCCGGAGGAGGGTGCGACGCTAGATACGCTGTGGCTGCCATGATCGCAGCCTGTGGCGTTTTCGGGATGACGTTGACATTGGCGTCCATCTCCATGAAGGATGCGTGGAGGGTTCGGGTCACCTCATGGCGCTCCTTAGGATCCATGTTCTCCATCCGAGAGCGGTGCTTGTTGCCTTGGTTGTCGTTCGTGCTGGAGCCGATGCCCATGGCGGAGAGCGCAGCTCGTCGCGCGCTGGACTCTGAGGCTGCTTGCTTGCGTTTGTCAAGCACCTCCTTCATCTTGACCTGCTTCTTGTGCTCCTCGATCAGGAGCAGATGGTAGGCCATCAGCAGATCCCGTGAGGAGTCTGCAGGCATGACTATGCTGCCCGCCACAGCGGCGCGTTCCTAGGCCCATCCTTCTTTGCTAAGGCGGATGACATGGCCGTTGTTATCCCCTTCGGGTGGGGGGACTGGCTTCTTCTGTTTCCGCCGTTTCGATCTGGCGGGTTAGGTGTCGGGTTGGGCGGCGGGTTGGGCGCCTGCTGATCCACGTCGCTCTGGATGACTACGGCGCATTGGTAGCGCTCGTAGATTGGTCCGCTGCTGCCGCAGCTTTCGGATCCGGAACCGTAGGTCCCTTCATCCAACGGGGGTCGCACAGATCGGAGTTGCAGCAGCTGCTATTGTAGGATTCATCTATTCATGACGATGTGCGTAGCACGGGGTGTGGGGCCCATGAAGCGGGCCTGATTGATGGTAGGGGCACCCGCTCGGGGAGGCGGAGGGTGCCAGTTTGCCCCACCTGAAAGAAGAAGCTCCCGAACAGGATCTCGAGTCCGTCGCCTACGGGCTCGAAGTCCTTCATGGTGGCCGGCGAGTGGGCGGTGAAGTCGAAAGCGCCGAAGAGGAGGTGACTCTCCGTCGCCGCAGAGTTGTAGATCGTTCGGGTTGGGATCGTCACGATCGCACAATCAGCGTCCCCAGTTCCCACAGACGGCGCCAATTGACGAGGTTTGATATCATCAATGCCCATTGTTATGGACTTGGGTTTTGGAGAAGATGGGGATGCTGGAGATCGCAGAACGGTTAGAAAACAAGCAATACGGGACACGAGGTTTACCCAGGTTCAGGCCCCTGGAGGGAAAACCCTACTCCTGCTTGTCTGCTCTTGATTACGGCGGAACCAAAGGTTACAAGGGTGCGCAGATGCAATCTGGCGTGGAGGTGTGTATACGAAAGTATGAGAGAGAGATCTAGGTCGTGCCCACCTGGCCTTTATATAGACTTAGGCAGGTCCCGGGCATAGACCTAGTCGGTTACAGGTTCTAGGGTTTTACCCCTTTGAATTTCCTATCTACTCTAGTCTTGCTCTCCAAGGATCCGAAGGCGTCATGGGCCTTGGACACCCGAATGTCTTCATGGGTCGGCGTATATTTGTCGTGGGCCTTCCTTGGGCTGGACCAGCTATGCTGAGATCATGTACCCGCAGGGTATAACCATGTCAGATCCTTTCTAGAGAAGGAATTTCTCTCGAAATAAGTGACTGGAAGGAAAGTAGAACTCGACGAGGTTGTTGAACCTTCTCTCGAACTTGCGAGTAGCGCAACACCGGAAGTAGTTCCAGTGGCGCCTACACCAATAAGAGAGGAAGCTAATGATGATGATCATGAAACTTCGGTTGAAGTTGCTATAGAACCTCGCAGGTCAACGAGAACTCGTACCACTCCTGATTGGTATGATCCCGTTATGAGTGTCATGTTGGTGGACAACACCGATGACCCTGCGACATATGAGGAAGTGATGATGAGCCCAGATTCCAATAAATGGCAAGATGCCATGAAATCCGAGATTGGATCCATGTACAAAAACCAAGTATGGACTTTGGTGGACTTACCGGATGGCCGGAAGGCTGTCGAGAACAAATGCATTTTCAAGAAGAAAACAGATGCTGATAGTAATGTTACTGTCTATAAAGCTCGACTTGTCGCAAAAGGGTTTCGGCAAATTCAAGGAGTTGACTACGATGAGACTTTCTCACCGGTAGCGAAGCTAAAGTCTATGAGGATTTTGTTAGCAATCGTTGCATATTATGATTATAAGATATGGCAGATGGATGTCAAAACGGTGTTCCTCAATGGAGACATTGATGAAGAGTTGTATATGATGCAACCCAAAGGTTTTGTCGATCCTAAATATGCTAACAAGGTATTCAAATTTCAAGGGTCCATATATGGATTGAAGCAAGCATCCCGAAGTTGGAATCAACGTTTTGATAAGGTAATCAAAATCTTTGGTTTTATACAAACTTATGGAGAAGCTTGTATTTACAAGAAAGTGAGTGGGAGCTCTGCATCATTCTTAATAGTATATGTAGATGACATATTGTTGATTGGGAATGATGTAGGCCTTCTTAATAGTGTCAAGGATTATTTGAATAATAGTTTTTCAATGAAAGATCTTGGCGAAGCAGCTTACATATTAGGCATAAAGATTTATAGAGATAGATCGAGACGCCTAATATCATTTTCACAAAGTACATATTTGGACAAAGTTCTAAAGAGGTTTGGAATGGAAGATAGCAAGAAAGGGTTCTTGCCCATGTTGCCCAATACGACCTTGAGTAAAACTCAAAGTCCAAAGAACGCGTAAGATAGAGAAAGGATGAGTAAGACTCCCTATGCCTCGGCCATAGGATCTCTAATGTATGCCATGCTATGTACTAGACCCGACATTGCATATGATGTTAGTTTGACTAGCAGATATCAAAGTGATCTAGGAGTGGATCATTGGACAACGGTCAAAAACATCCTTAAGTACTTGAGAAGAACTAAGGATATGGTTCTTTCTTATGGAGGTGATGAACAACTCGTTGTTAATGGTTACACCGATGCTAGTTGGAACACCAATCCGGATGGTTCTAAATCTCAATCTGGATACGTATTTACTTTGAATGGTGCAGCAGTTAGCTGGAGGAGTGCAAAACAAAGCGTTGTAGCGAGATCTTCAACTGAATCGGAATACATAGCTGCTTAGGAGGCTTCACAAGAAGCGATATGGATGAAGGAGTTCATTACAGAGCTCGGTGTGGTTCCAAGTGCGCTAGACCCAATGTCTATCTACTGTGATAACATTGGCGCCATAGCCAATGCGCAAGAACCAAGGTCACACAAGAAGCTGAAGAACATCAAGCTACGTTTTCACGCTATTCGAGAACATGTCCAAGATGGTAACATAAAGATTTGCAAAGTACACACAGATCTGAATGTGGCGGATCCGTTGACTAAACCTCTCCCGAGGGCAAAACATGACCAACACCAAACTGCCATGGGTGTTCGGTATATTATCATGTAATCTAGATTAGTTGACTCTAGTGCAAGTGGGAGACTGTTGGAGATATGCCCTAGAGGCAATAATAAATATAGTTATTATTATATCTTTGTGTTTATGATAAATGTTTACATTCATGCTATAACAGTATTAAAAGGAAACATTAATACTTGTGTGATCTGTAAACTAAATTAGAGTCCCTAGTAAAGCCTCTTCATAATACTAGCTTGTTGGTTAATAGATGATTGTGGTTTCCCTATCATGAACATTGAGACGTTGTTAACAACAAGATCATATCATTAGGAGAATGGTATGATGGACATACTCCTATATATAAGCGTAGCATAAAGATCAAGTCATTTTAATAGTTCAATTGCTATAAGCTTTCTGATACATAGTAACCTAATTCCTTCGACCATGAGATTATGCTAATCACCATCACCGGAAGGATGCTTTGATGACATCAAACACCACACCGTAACTGGGTGGCTATAAAGGTGGCATTGAGTGTTCGAGAAGTATGGGTTGAGGCAGATGGATCAAGAGTGGGATTCGTCCATCCATATGACGGATAGATATACTCTAGGCCTTCTCGGTGGAATGTCATTCAATTGGCTTGCAAGCATGTGACTGGCTCACAAGGGATCACATACCACGGGAACGAGAAAAGAGTACTTATCAGTAACGAGGTTGAACTAGGTATGCAGAGATACTGACGATCAAAACATCGGATAAGTAAACTATCGTGAGACAAAGGGAAATTGGTATCATATGTAAGTGGTTCATTCGATCGCAAAGTAATCATAGAAATATGTGGGAGCCATATGAATTTCCATATTCCTCTATTGGTTATTGATCGGAGAAGTGTTTCGATCATGTCCGCATAATTCACGAACCGTAGGGAGACACACTTAAGGATTCGATGTTGTTGAGTAGTTATGGAATGATGAGTAAGAGACCAAATGTTGTTCGGAGTCTCGGATGGGATCCAGGATATCACGAGAAGATCCGAAATGGTCCGGAGAATAAGATTCACATAAGGAAAGTCCTGTTTCGGAGTTGGGGAATGATTCCGGTGTTTTCACCAGGAATGTTCTAGAAGGGTCCGGAAGGTCCGGCACTCCGGAGGGGAAGGGTACATGAATGTGTCATGACAATATGGAATGGTTGCATCATGTACTAGGTCACTTGGCTGGGCAAAATAAAGAGAGAAATCAAATCCAAGTTTGAAAGTCAAACGCCAATTTGAAAAGTCAAACGCCAAGTTTGCTTGGTGGCGGGAGAGTAGGAAACCTACTTGGGGAGGAAGTCCCATCCCTCCACCCGCCGGCAAAGGAGGCCGAGTTGGGGGAGGACTCCCTCCTCCCAACCGGCCACCCTCCACCTATATAAGGAGGGGTAGGGCGCCCCCTACCCCTCACACCAAAAACCCTAGCCCCAAGTCGCCGGCGCCACCACCTCCTTGTGCTGCCGTCGCCTAGGGCACCTCCAACTCGGCGAGTTGGGGTCTCCACAAACCCTAGCCGCCGGCCAAGTCCTCCCCTTGGTGCCCTCTAAACCCTAGATCACCAAGGCCTCTCTGATACTCCACCATACTCGCTCCGGCTTAAGGCGAAGCCCTGCGAGATCTCCCGTCTACTTCCGACACCACGCTGTCGTGCTGCTGGAATCGCGAGGAGAGTGCTAAAACCTTCGCTGCCTGCTGGAACACGGGAGAGGAAGGTCTTCATCAAGTACCGAACGTGTGACCGACTGCGGAAGCGCTGCCGGAACGCAGCGCCGGAAGGATCGTCTACGCGATCTTGAGAAGAGTATGACTACATCACTTACGAGAATCTGCTCTCGTTAACCGCTTTGTAATCTTCGAGGGTGAGTTCCTCTATCGACTCGTTGCTACAATCTAGTAGATAGATCTTGGCTTGTTTGTTTGCATGCGGTAGAATTTTTTTTCCATGCTACGAACCCCTACAAAATTATTTTATAATGTTCTAAAAATGATTTAAAATGAATTAAAATTGGAGAAATTCAAAACTAATTCATTTTAAATTATAAAAATACAAATAATATATCAAAATGTTCAGAAAAATAAGATCTACACAATAGCATAATAATCATGCATTGATCAACAACTTCAATTGCAAGTTTAATTAGAAGAACCAATTAAACCCCACATGTGGTTCCGAGGATCCCCTGTTTTAGGGTTTGTACCTCTCGGACCCCGTTTAAAATGACCAAACATGCTTTAGGGTTCATTTCAATATGATTAACTTGTCATATCATCATACTTGCTTGAGCATTGCATCGATGCCATGTGTTAATCACTTCCCCTTCTTTCCGGTGTTTGGTTCTTCCCCGATAGAGTACGATATTGAGATCGAGATCGAAGACCGAGGCCAACACCGTCGAAGATCGAAGAACAATACTTGAACAACCATAATCAAGTCAAGCTGATGTACCCAAAGATCTGTATTGGGTATCAACCGGCAAAGGTAAGCGAAGCCCCACACATGATATAATCCTATGTTTTCAAGCACTAACTTGTCTCTTCAGATAACCATAATTCCTATTAAATGTCATTTAAAAATATTTTTCCTGTTTTTGTACATACTACTATTGTGATTTTGATATTGATTTTTCCTAGAAATTGTTGCTGAGAATTATTTATTTGTAATCCTACTTAGATAATTTTTAGGCAATCCAGTCACATGGTTTCTTTCTCTAATTCTAAATTACCGTAGACCATTTTTATGAACTATTGTAATTAATTCTCATTAATTTGTATCGATAAACAATTTTGACGTCTCTCTTTCTAGGACATCATCTATTTTGCAACATAAGTAGAAGTTATGATAAAAAAATTAACCAATATGATTAAATTATATATGTTTCCAAAGTTTGAGACTTGGAACTATCCTCTTGTACTTATCAAACACTATATATTATGATTTTTTCTTGTAAGAGTTGCATTATAAAACATGTATTTAAATGGCTACACATAATATTAAGTATTTTAAAATAACATATTTTGTATAAAAAGTTATCACGATATTGAGCGTGAAAGGTTGATACCACGTAGATCGAAAACTGGAAATCTTATTTGGGAGGGCATTAATGCCCGGTACAGTTCACACAAAACATTAATGCCCGGTACATATGAGTATATATTTCTGGTGCACAGCCTACACTTTATGTAAATAAAAAAATAGTTTTGCTTGGAGAGAAGATGCAGAAAATAGTCTTATTTGGGAGGGTATTGCAATATCGTATTGCCTTCCCAACTTGATCTGGCTTCTCAAAACAACACATTATCGTCAAATAACCTGAATCCCGCACAGTTCGTCGCGGTACTTCTCCGTGTTGGCACCAAGCTTCTGCTTCAGCATCTCGAAGGCCAGAAGCGCCAGCATGCTTCCTCTGCCAGCGGGCTTCGACCTCGACTCCCCTTCATTGGGCAGCACGACGGCGAGCTGCTTCGCGATGTCGACCAGCGAGCCCAAGCAGCTCCTGTCGTGCTCCCTCGCCAGCCTCTTCACGTCGTAGACGGACGGCGACCCGAAAAGCTTGCGCACCATGCCCATGAAGGTGTCGACGTCGGCCGGCAGCATCTCGCCGAACATCATGTTCACGAAGTAGGCGACATGGTAAGCGCCGGTGAACGTCGCCCACGACGCCCGGGCTCTGAACAGACCGGAGTCTCGAAATAGCCAGCGGAGCCTGAACCCGTCGATGCCGGCCCAGCGCAGCCGGATGAAGTCGACGCCGCAGCCGGCGAGGTAGGAGATGGACTTGGGGTCTCTCGCTTGGTGCGGAGAGGCGATGTCGAACCCGCGCAGGTTGAACTCCCACGCGAAGCGCCGGCCGTCGTTGGTGCGGATGGCGATGCCCACCTGGAGCGGCCTGAGCAGGGCGACGTTGGCCCGGATGACCTGGTACCGCTCCTCGGCGGTGAGCTTATAGTGTTTCCGTCCATCGCCGCGGACAACGCAGCCAGGGTACTGGATGTTTAGCGCGACGTGCGCGGCGCGCGGCGCCACTTGGTGGAAGACGGCCGACTCGGCGGCGAAGTTGTGGGCCCACACCGAACGGACGACGCCGTCCATGCTGCCGGACGGCGACGGGAGTTTGCGGACCGGCGGTGTTCTTCTCTCCGAGTAGGACACGGTGGCTGTTCTACGAGATCGAGTTAGGGCGAGGGGGGCCTGCCTGCTTCTCGTTCTGCTGGACTTGCTCACGAGGCACCAGCTTTCCGTTGTCATATATATTATGCAGAACCGTGGGTAGTGGGTAAGCCTTCTCGAGTTCGGATTCGGCTTTCGCTTTTCTACTTCTTTTCCAATCCCGAATTCTGGATTTGCTTGGGAGCTTGAAGGATCATCAACGTGTCTGGCCCGTTAGTCCCCTCGCCTGGACGCCGAGTCCTTACCGAACTGGTTTTCGAATCCAACTCGAACGTCAAGGAAGTTAGGCCATGTTCATCCGGATTTCCGATATGGGATGTGTCTGTTTTATTTCGTATGAGTCGACTCCTGGATAGACCTATTTGAAACATAGGATATATCTATTTAAAACTTTACGCTGTTGTAGCAAATTCATAAAACGGTTGTAGCAAAAAAATTTAACAAATTGTAGCAAAAAAGGCTCTATCGACAGAGAACACGATGCCATCGGAGAAGACGGTGGCATGCCTCTGTAGCAAAGCTGGTGTACCCCTTAGTAGGGATTCACACCATTCGTAGCGAAAACCAACACCCACTTGTAGCACTGCCGGAGAACCCTCGTAGCAAAACTTGACGCCGCTTGTAGCACCGTCGTCGACCGTATGTAGCAAGTCTTGATGCCATACATAGCAGCGACAGTGCCCTTCGGTATCAATGTCGGCGGCCGTATGTAGCAAACCTGTGGGGAGACAATCGTTGATGGCACGCTCGGCTGGAACTCACATATAGCAGCGCAGTGAGGCAAAGCTTTCTAAAGAGGCGCGGGATGGAGGTGGAGGAGCGGGGCTTCCCGAGAACGGTGGACATGGCGTGTGGCCCCCATCTCCAGCGGCAGGCGGGAGCTGGTGAGTGGTGGAGGCGGATCAACTAGACGCCCTGGGCGGCGGCCATGGCGCGTGGTGGCCTTCATCTCAGGCGGATGCATCTGCCTCGGGTGAGCCGGCGGGAGGAGCTCATGTCCAGGCGACACGGTGGCATATTCTACCAGGAGTGGGTGGGGGAGCATGGCAGCACGGCTTCCCGGTGGCGCAAGCAGCAGCGGGCGCTGCCGCTGCAGTGGTGGCGCAAGAGGGGGAGCGCGAGTGCGAGATGTTGGTGAGAGGCAGAGGCCATCACGTAGGGGATAAGGAACAACGTGCGGGGTGGGCCTCTACCTGTGCTAGCCGCGAGCGACGACCCAGGGGATCAAAATGTACGATCCCTCAAAGGATGTGTATCCTTTTCTACATAAAAAGGCCTTTTTTGTCTCGACAATTCTAGATCGAGCGCCCATCTAGCAGGCCGACCCTTTTAACCCCTCCCCACCATCAAGGAACAAGCGCACATAATTAGGATCAACATCGTCGGCCAGGCGGCTTCTGGTCTGACCGCTCCTTTTCCCGTGTTTTGGTGGCGCCGTGTGTGGGAAACCGACAGACGCACAACCAGCATTTGTTTTATGTCCACCACGGGTTATAAAAAAGACAACTAAGCGAGGTGGATGGCAAACCATAGCTAGCCACCAATGTCTCGCTGCAAGATCACCACCTGGTGCAGAATCAACACACTGGAGTGTGAGCGCTTCTCCACGGATCACACCGAGGATGAGGTGCACGCGATCCCATTCACGACATTCATGGATGCCACAGAGCGGCAAACGACACATGCGGTGGTGGCTGCTGAAGCGGCGTGCGAGGCGACAGACGTGCTACATGCGGGAGGCGGTGGCCCGCTTGGCGGAGGAGGAGGTGCGCGACGTAGAGGTGCTAGCCATGGTGACCGGGGACCTAGCACCCGAGCAGGAGATGGTGGATGCGGTAACGGCGGTGTCCGATGCTGACACAGTCATCGTGGATAGCGACGACCTGGAATGACTCGAGGAGCTGGACAATGAGGTCGGCGCACTGGACGTCGACAGGCTCCGCTAGCGTCCTTTGATGGCCGTGAAATACAATAATTTTCTCCGGCGTGTCGCGGAGATGTTGTCTCTCGCGTGTACAGTCCTTTATAGGGACCATGCCACCACAAGAAGGCAAACAGAGAGAGGGATTTACTCTCTGAGGAAAATATCTTAGAAAATCGTTGGTGTTGTGTTTTAATCCCACCCATGGGTACGTCTTTATATAGATGGAGGGAAGTGTACCCTTCCTAAAGGGTGTCTCTTGTGGAACTAAACTAGTGCATAGGGGAAAAAGGAGGAGGGACAGCCGCCGGCTCGGCCCATAGCGGTGGCCGGGTGGGCAACGACAGAGGTTGGCTCAGTGGACGGGCCCTTGCACACGCATGGACCAACGGCGGAGCAACAACAGCGGCAGCGCCCGCTGGGTGAGCCAGCCACCCAAGAACAGCCCAGCTACGCCGCCAGCGCCCACGCGGAACCTAGCGCTGCCTCCGTGGGCTGCCTGGCCCACTTGCTGTCTTTTTTCGGGTAGCTTTCTTCTGGGATGATTCTCTCTAAGGTTTTGTCCCTTTTGAGGAAGTTTCCCTATAAATATTAATTTAATATAACATATAATAAATGTATATTATTAATTGTTATTTCTCCAAAACACGTTTCGATCTTTTTCCTTTCTTTCTCCTCCTCTGAACAACTTCAGATCTTCTTTCTCCAGAACGATTTTGGTTTTCTCTTTTGTGATTTTGGTTCTCTCATTTGTGATTCCATCTTGCAGGGCGTCGTAATGCCCTTAAGTGTATTACCCCTACGGTTCGGGAATGGCATAGTCATGATTGAGACAATCTTAATTAATGATCAATAACGGGACTGGGTTGCACATAATGACCCCATGCATTCCACGACACTGCATCATGTCAAACCATAAACTTCGTATCCAATTCCCTTGTTACTTCGACACTTACTTGTCTGAGATCTGATCATTGTATCAAAATACCTTGTTCAATCTTATTTCTAACAAATATTGTTTTACTCGTGCACCTGATATTCCATCCCATCAGTGACGGATCCAGAATTGGAGCAACCCCTGGACCAAAAATTAAGCATAAAAATAATTCTTAAAATACTTTGTAATAGCACAATTTTTTGGTTCAATTGAATAGATAAGTTATATTTTCAAATCCATTGTTCACTTTTGGTCCTAAAGCATGAGATTGATTACAAACAAATGTGAAATTAACGAATGAAACTGTTCAATTACAAATAAATCCAACTATCTAATCAAACTAGTGAAAAAATTACCTAGCCGAGGCTAAAGAAAGATCCACCTGAGCAACGAGCAATCAACAAATTAACAGTGCGGTTCATCACGTCAGGTCATCAGCAACAACCAATGAAGGAAGGTTGGATTAGAGGAGGCATAGCCACACACTCTTAGCAATCGCCTGGTGGAGACTGGAGGAGGGCGTCCAGGACCACAGGAGGCCAAGAGACGGCGGCAAGCGGGCCCATCCTATTAGGCTGACGGGCGTTCATCAATTTTGCCATGAAAAATTCCATCCAGCGACGGGCAGACAGGCAGGGAGAGTAAAACCACTACTAAAAAATCATCGTTGTTTGTATTAGTACATTATTATAACATCAACGTGCATCTATTTGTTTAAAACTATATTTTGATAAAAACATGTTTTTGTTTTCTAAAATATTCCCTCTTTTTCAAATGTAAAATCTTCGGTCCGCCCGAACCTGGCCGAGGAGGCAGTCCGACCGGTCAGACCAGTGGCCCAACTGGACCAGATCACCTACAACCCTGGTCCCATCCAAAACCCTAACCCTAAAACTCAACACACCCTCTACTCTCCACCCTGCCGCGCCGCAACACACCCAGAACACCACACACGCTCCGCAGCAACCGACCCACCCCGTCACAGCTCATGCATGCACCCAACCCTGGTCACGCCCTCCTGCACTCACGCATGCCATCCACCCCGGCCCCACGTTGCAACCTTGACCGCCACCCAAGCCAGCGCCTCGGGATTTCTTTCTCGACCCCACCCCAACGCGCTTTCTCCATGATCCCTTCCCTATCGCTAACCTCCCCGTGCCCTCCTTCTCTGGTTGAGCCCTCCGCCGGTCACCACCTCGCCTCCCCGAAGCCCGGCCGCTGCCTCATCGGGCCGCGTCCTAGCGCCGAGCCCTGACCGCCGCCCTTGCGCCTCCCCTAGCTCGTCGCGACCTCCCTCCTCCTCGCAGTGACGCCCTCTTCACCGATCCTCTCTGCTCTGTGCGACCATTATTTTTATAATACATATAATATACTTGTTGCATCTAGATCGTTCATGTTTGCAGACATATCATGTGGTTTTGAGGCATTATGCCGATTTATCTCATAATTAAATATGGAGACCATATGCGGACAAATCTAGTCTAATATTGACTCCATTTAATTTTTTTTGTAGCGAACCGATGATATATTTTGCCATGTTAAGACAATATTTAAATTGCGGGGTAGCTAAACAACAAGAACCTATTTATTAATTATCGGGACCCTGGTTTCGCTTAATATCGCCTAATTGCATCGTATCTTTGCCATATCACACATCATACATGCATCATGCCTGATCTTTTGCTGTAGTATTAAATAGTGCATCCGATGTTTCTTCTAGTGCTTTGCTTTTTCACGGATTAGGCCGATGAGTTGATGCGAGTGTCGACCCGATCTTCGGATGAACCTTCGGCAATGTTTTTAGGTGAGCATTCTCCCTCTTTCTACCTATTTTATATTTCTAGTCTTTATTTTTCCTTCTGTTGATCTATTGCTATCTGTGTTGCGATGCTATAGATTCAGTACCCCTTTATATTTCCCTGCAGCCTCTATATTGCCATGGACACCTCCTATTACCTGTTGTTTGGTAGATAGTCGGCCTTGCGAGTCGTAGTCGCTTGCTCAGGTGCTGCTTCGCGTAGTCGATGTTCCACCGTTGTGGGGTGGTTGGCACATGCTTAATGGTGGAGATGATCATGGCTTTAATTATCGTTTAATAACTAAAATTGAAAGTAGGTAAATAATGTAGAGGCACCGGTGGGTAATAGACAATATTTGGTTTTTAACCGCTCAGTGGTGTCTCTAGGACCCCGAGTTCTTGACACATGTTACGAGATCGAGCGCGTTAACCACGGGTGGGGTGTGTGGGCACCCCCATCGATTTAGTACCTGATTTCAAAGTACTGTACTGGGGACACAAACTAGTTTGGGGCTTTATTACTATCATATACTTATGCCATGCTTTAATGCTTTATTTACGATTGCACGTGGAGCGCATGTACTATTTAAGAACCCCGTGATACGTTTTTGCTGTATCGACAAGCCCGGTCACAATTTCGGGTTCCCAGTCGTTTACAGCCGTCGACACAAAACCTGGGTCCGTCTCGGAGACCGGCCGACTTCGTTACGGGTAGCTTAGTGGGGTGGCCCTCATGTGCTTACTTTGGGTCTGGGAAACGTCATGTCCGAAACCCCGTCGACACAACGTTGGGTGTATGTTTTATGATCTTGTACCTACCTGATCTGACAACAAGCGTGTAGGTGCGTGTGGGAACTTTGGTGCGCCCCTGTAGGGTTAAATCTTTTTGAGAAGCCGTGTCCGCGGTTATGGACAACTTGGAGCACAGTTCTCGATCATAGACAACTATAACTAAAGTTTACTGTTATAATATGACTTGCATCTGATATGACTAGTAAGTTGGACAACCACCATGGAATGAATGAATAAAACTGCCAACTGTGTGAGTTTCCTCGAATTGACTTCCTCGTTTGGTCTTGAGTGGGAAATACCAGGATGGGTATGTTTGGTGGTAGTATTAGGTTGGTTCCGAATAGGTCTTTCTTACCCCTCTCTGATAGCCAACAATTTATCGAGTCTCTATAGGCTGTTTAGTGCATGATGCGCTGTCGCTTCAGTCCACCATACCTATGTAGGCAAGGACCGCCGAATTCTAGTCTCGCCGTGTACTAGCCTCAGTACACCGCTCTTTTTTTCCTTTGCCCTTTGTCGGCACCCCTTTTGTTTAAGCAGGTTTTCAGATCGATGTTGTTAGCAGGGTTACCCTTCCGGCTCGGCCTGGGCAGGGTTATGGACGCCATTGGTTATTCTTCAGGGCTCTTAGCTCAATTTGCATCTTGTCCGTACGTGGACGTTGTATCGTTTTCAAGGTGATTTGGATCTTTGTACTGTATATATGTATTCTTGACTCTTGGAGTCGTTGTTGTATATATATGTCCTGTGGGTTCCATCATGGACTATTGTGTAATGGTATTACTTTGTTTTCCACCCGCACGAAAGTGCCTGGTGGGCACCTTTGAATCGTTTCTATGCGGGTTTGGCGGGAATCACTAAAACCTACATAGGGCCGATCTGAGGGTGTTACACGTGGTATGGGGAGGCGGGGAGTTCGGGGACGGGTGTGACCCGCTCTCTGTTGGCGTGGGCATGTCAGCGCCAATGTGGTCGAGCGGGAAAGCAAGCGAGGGAAATCGACGGGAGCTAGAGGAGGCTAAAAGGCTTGGTCGTGGACTCGCTGTCGAGCGAGGCAGGAGTCGGCGACTTGGGCCAGAGCTGGACTGTGCCCTGGGCCAATGTTTTTCTTCGCAGATGATAGGGAAAGAAATTTTCTATGCCTCGGGCCATGGCCCTTATTTCCCACGGCCTAGATCCGCCCCTGATCCCCATGACCTAGACATATTATGCGCAGCTTATGGATGTAAATTCACTGAGTAGACCCAGTGTATCTTCCCATCACACAGCCAAACAAATCCCGATCTTGATACATATGCCTCAACATGACCCTCTGGAATACCTAACTTACACCTTTATGGTCACCTAGCTACAGACATGATGGTTGATGCAGTTAAAGCAGTCTCGGTTGAGAGTGATTAATATGATCTCACGGTTTAAGGACTACAACACTCTGTTTTAGACAATTGCAACTATGAACTATGTGACATGATCTCTTTGCAACAATCTTTGATGGGTAATGTCCATCATATCATTCTAGACGATATGACTTCATTGTCTGTTGGCATAAATGCAGCATGATCAGGAAACCTTGATCATTAGTTGCCCAATGAACTAGTTGAATAGAGGCTACTAGGACTTCTAGTTTGTTTATATACCACACATGTATCAGTGTTTTATCTTGAAATAATTATAGCATGATATAAAACTCTTATTAATTAATGAGATATGATAGTAAATCCCTTTATTATTTGTCTTTAGGGCATATCTCCTTCAGTCTCCCACTTGCACCAGAATACAAATAATCTAGTTACATTGCTACTAATCATAAACCACATCATATATGTGTTTATTGATCATGCTTTCTCATGGAGGACTTCTTATCCTAAATCTGTTTTACTAGATTCATAAGGTCCTATTTGCAAATCATTAATGTCACCTATTTTGACTTTCACACCATTATCACATAATGCGTTAAGCATTTTGGTGACAGAGTGAGACTTTGTTTTCTAGTATATACAGTGACGGTCTATCAGTCAATTGGACTTTCAATGTTGTCATGTATAAATATAAACACACTCAGTCGAAAGTCGAACTTTTTTTAAACCAAAATTATACTTGATAATACTGAAGTATTCTAATACTTATATATCTATGTAAATTTAATCGATGTGCAATACTTGCGACTTTGATGTCCAGCCACGCTTTTGCTGCATTCAAACTTAACTCTGATCCAGTGATTAACTCAGAAATCACTTTTTGAATCTTGTTCTTTACAACTAAGAAAATGGGTCACATTATGCCATGTACATGTAACATGGTTTACATGGAAAACCTATGGCCAAGGCACAGGTGATGCAATGCATCTCTCTTCCTTGTTTAACCATTATCACAAATACTGAGTCTTTACTTAATGCTTCTCCTAGTTTCACAAGTAATAAAAATTCTTCACTTGACTTTATTCCGAATTGATTTTTTTCTAGAATCTCAACTAGGACCTTCTGAACTTCTTTTAGAATCCTTGAAACACCTCAACATTTAATATTTATCAAACATCTTGATCTATCCACATATATCCTCTAAGTTTAATATATGTCTAATTTCATCCTTCTAATGATCTAATCATATCAAACACATTATTCTTAATACATCAATTACATATGTAAGAACGATGTAACACTCCCACTCGAATATATCACAATATTTGTCAAACCAGGATATCAGTTAGCTCCCACTCAAATATGTCATCCACATATCCGACCTGGAAAACTTCTAAGCTCCCACTCAATTTATTGTAATTACAGACCCTCTCGATAATCTTGGTACATAAAAAATTCTTTGATCTTTTATCAAATCGAGAATTTTTTGTTACAAGCTATTAGAAATCTCATGATTGACCAAAACCTGCATGTTGTACTAGTTACAACATTTTCTTCAAAATCTTGAAGACTATGCAGTTTTGATCAGTCCTTCACTAATTTCCAAATTGGACTAATTGCTGGCTCAAATCCAATATTTTACATTTAGGCATCACTATACCTTTTATGTCTTCTATTAAGTTTCATTTCTTTCCTTTCAACTTTGTAGTTTACTAGGAAGGATTAAGTAAATACTATTAATTAATGAGATCAAGTAACATTTTACTTTAAAATCTTAAATGTAACTTAATTCGGGATTTCTTAGTCATTTCTTGTACTTAGGTCCATATTTCTTTCTTTGTAGTTTGTAGGTATGTCTTGTTCAAATAACAAGACAAGTGAATCAAGAATGAAATTCTGCAAATGACAGAACACATTCTTGAATCCTACTTTTTTTAGTAAAAGTACTCTTCTGGAACATTTTGATCATATATCATTAGTTTCTCCTTTTCCTTGTAGATTTTCGGTTCCGGAAATTATTTTTTTTGCGCTACTCGACAATCTAAGGTAAGGTCAATAACCTTGTTTTGAGCTTTCACTTTCTTCCACTTATGATTTCTCAAGAGAACATTCTTTCGATAAAATACCGGACTGAGACAAACTTTGTCTCCTATGGAATTGTATTCAAAGTTTCCTGAGAATACCCTACAAAGTTTTTCGCAACGACCTTGAATTATCGAAATCTCTAGAAACTCGAACTTGCCATATCTCATATGGTGTTGTTTTCATAAATCTTTAGATGTTCCTTATACTTTAAATTGAGTGTTTACTATTTCAATCTATAACTCTAATATATAATGCTTAGAACTAGTGGGACTCGTTTCAGACCATGTGTATCTCATTCACTATGACTATGATGTATTAGACATATCCATACGGTTTGACATGTCCAATCGCCATAATTTGTGAAACAGTTTTCACAATTCCTTATGCCAACTTGTCATTAACTTGAATACTAAGTCATATGGATTAGATCGTAGAGACTTTGATATTCTTGTTAATTTTAATATCCTCCTTTACTTTGAAGGTTTAGATATTTTGGCAATTTCTCATGTTCCACAAATGTTTTATTATAAAACAGACAAAGACTAGAATAAATTATTCATAATCATAATACAATTCATAAATGAAATTATTCATAGAAAAGGAACAACTGATTGTTTGTCATTAATATGAATAACCGTCCCGCATTAAGTAAGACACACTGATACGGTTCATAAAATCGATTATAAAGATTTTATTTAAATCTTCTAATCCTAATGATAAACTTCGAGGGGAGGAGTGTCGTCGGCCTTTAACAGATTGCTTTCCATCATCACGCCATCAGCGCCTCGTCCCACCCGTACCTACATAGAGGGTCCTCTTTTCAATAAAACAAGAGTAAGTATCCAATACTTGAAACTACATAAGTGTTTCATGGAAACATTTATTACTTGTATATCAACATATACCTTCTTTGTTGGTAACGATCCCAGGTTTGGGTTTGACCTTGGTTGTCCTTAGCTTGGCTATGAACTCGTGAAAGGTACACAATATCCCTTTTACGACATAGTCGGTGACGTTGTCTTTGTAGCTGGGAGGAAGCGAGCGCAACACCCCATCTATTGCAAAGGCATCAGGCAACCAGTTTCCCATGGCATCCTTGAGATGTTCATGGACTTCTTCCATGGTGTCCAGGTGGTTGTCCAAGCAGGAGTTTTCTTCCATCTTGATAGAAGTAAACTCCTTCATGTACTCATATTGCATGCGTCTAATCTCAGCTGAAAACATGCTCTTTAATCCATCGAGCATATCCAATGTGTCAATTTCATGGAAAGGCACTATAACACCCCCGGTCACTCTAGACCGACGACTGTCACTTCTGCCAGCTCAATAGGATCTCTAGACTAACCCCACAGACCAACACTAGTCTTTTCTGTGCACTTTGTCCTCACTCGTGCGCACCCGGTACCCACTTTCCGATCGGTCACCCATCCTATAATTGCTCTAATCCAAGCATGCTTAACCTTAGAGTTCTTTTCGAATGAGGTTCCGAAAAAGAAGTTGCAACTTGTTGGTATGGGTTTCCTATCAATCCTATTGAGCCATGCGTCAGGGTCTCACATACACCCACCCTTAGAAGATCGACGCCCTCATCGATCAACCACAAGCCAGGAACATCCCGTCTTAGCACACGTCTGTGCGTCCAGTGCCGGCACATGTTCCATGCCATGTCCACTCCGGGCCACACGCGCCATGCGCCACATGTCCGCCACTGACCCGCACACACTCATGTAACCACGAGGGTCAGCTCTAATACCACTTGTAACACCCTCGGTCACTCTGGACCAACGACTCTCACTTCTGGCAGCTCAATAGGATCTCTAGACTAACCCCACAGACCAACACTAGTCTTTTATGTGCACTTTGTCCTCACTCGTGCGCACCCGGTACCCACTTCCCGGTCGGTCACCCATCCTAGAATTGCTCTAGGCCAAGCACGCTTAACCTTAGAGTTCTTTTCGAATGAGGTTTTGGAAAAGAAGTTGCAACTTGTTGGTACGGTTTACCTATCAATCCTATTGAGCCATGCGCCAGGGTCTCACAGGCACCCTCAATCCGGATTCCATGGCATACTTGACCACGAGGGTCGGCACTGACCCGCACACGCTCATGTAACCACGAGGGTCGGCTCTAATACCACTTGTAACACCCCCGGTCACTCTGGACCAACGACTGTCACTTCTGGCAGCTCAATAGGTTCTCTAGACTAACCCCACAGACCAACACTAGTCTTTTCTATGCACTTTGTCCTCACTCGTGCGCATCCGGTACCCACTTCTTGGTCGGTCACCCATCCTAGAATTGCTCTAGGCCAAGCATGCTTAACCTTAGAGTTCTTTTCGAATAAGGTTCTAGAAAAGAAGTTTCAACTTGTTGGTACGGTTTACCTATCAATCCTATTGAGCCATGCGCCAGGGTCTCACAGGCACCCTCAATCCGGATTCCATGGCATGATTAATGGTGTACTTGACAACCATAAACATGTCACGGCGGTTACGAAGAGTCGCATCTTCATTGCCGTCGGAGTCATCCGGGAAATCTTCCAAGGGTTCACGAAGGACATAGAGAAAATGGTTTTTTTATGAGGATCTCCCTAAGGCGTTGGTACCAGTAATGAAATTCGACCCATCTAGCTTAAGTTTCTCCTTGTTCATAAATGGACCAATGGTGTTCTGAACTTTAGGAATGGCCATAAGCTACAAGACATTTGCAAAAAGACTTAGACTAAGTTCATAATAGGAGTTTAAATTTATAATCATATTAACAAACGAGATCCCACTTAAACTATCATCCCTATTTAGTGATTACACGATCCCTTCATACCTCATAATCTTCGATCATCACGGTCTTTGATGCGGCTGTCAGGGTGGAATATATCCGTCAATCACATCATCCATGTAACTCGTGCTTGATCTTTCGATCTACTATATTCCGAGAACATGCATGTACATGCTAGGCTCGTCAATCCATGTGACCATATGCGAACGCATAGATGGTCTAGCACCCGATCTTCACGGCTTGCTTCATAACCGCGTACTTTCTTGAGACAACAATGTCATGCCATCTCTGCTGAATTTTTCATACGATCTTTATATGTTTTATGATGCTGAACCTTGTATGATATCCTTGTAAATATAGTATCCTTGTAGGATATCCTTGTATGTTAATCATGCAACAACGTTAAATTGCACTTCTTGTGTAAATATAGTAGTCGCTTTGATTATCTACATCCTTGTACAAAGTTTTGCACATTCAAATACTCCCTCCAACCCATATTAGTTGACTCACATTTGTCTAGATTTGGATGAATCTATACACTATTTAGTACATAGGTTCATCCAAATTTTGACAAATCTAAGTCAACTAATACGGGTTGGAAGGAGTATAATAAAGGCAACTATGATATCCATAAACAAGGTCTCTCGTGCAAGTTTGCAAGAAATACAGTGAAGTACAAGTCTCCCCTGTTCAGTTCACACAAAACAATAATGCCTTGGATTTTCTGTATTTCCAATCCATGCAATAGTTCCTAGAATGTTACATATATAGGAGACTAGGAGTATGGTGCACGGTACAGACTACAGACTTAATAACCTAGTATAGTCATTAGCAGATTCTACTTTGTATTGCCTTTCCAACTTGATCTGGCTTCTCAAAAGAACACATTGTCGTTAAATAACCTGAATCCCGCACAGTTCGTCGCGGTACTTCTCCGTGTTGGCGCCAAGCTTCTGCTTCAGCGTCTCGAAGGCCAGAAGCGCCAGCATGCTACCTCTGCCAGCGAGCTTCGACCTCCAGTCCCGTTCATTGGGCAGCACGATGGCGAGCTGCTTCGTGATGTCGACCAGCGAGCCCACGCACTTCTTGTCGTGCTGCTTCGCCAGCCGCTTCACGTCGTACACGGACGGCGACCTGAAAAGCTTGCGCACCATGCCCATGAAGGTGTCGACGTCGGCAGGCAACGTCTCGCCGAACATCATGCTCACGAAGTAGGCGACGTGGTAAGCGCCGGTGAACGTCGCCCACGATGCCCGGGCTCTGAACAGGCCGGAGTCCCGGAGCAGCCAGCGGAGCCTGAACCCGTCGATGCCGGCCCAGCGGAGCCGGATGAAGTCGACGCCGCAGCCTGCGAGGTAGGAGATGGACTTAGGGTCTCTCGCTTCGTGCGGAGAGGCGATGTCGAACCCGCGCAGGTTGAACTCCCACGCGAAGCGCCGGCCGTCGTTGGTGCGGATGGCGATGCCCACCTGAAGCGGCCTGAGCATAACGACGTTGGCCCGGATGATCTGGTACCGCTCCTCGGCTGTGAGCTTGTAGTGGTTCCGGCCGTCGTCACGGACCACGCAGCCCGGGTACTGGACATTTAGCGCGACGTGCGTGGCGCGCGGCGCCACTTGGTGGAAGACGGCCGACTCGGCGGCGAAGTTGTACGCCCACACCGAACGGACGGCGCCGTCCATGCTGCTCAGGTCGATGGCGATGGGAGTTTGCACTGCGGCGGCAAATTTCCTTACGCAGCGGAGGCACGGAGGAATCCATAGAGCTGCTGAGACATATATATAGGCGTGCAGAGTTCTGGTATAGACTTTTCCAACTCGGATTCGGCCTATTCCTTTTCTACTTCTCCAATCCCGATTTGGTCAGGAGCTGTCAATTGATTGAGGGAAACGTGTTCGTCCCGTTATCCAACCACATGGAGGTACTCCTACTTGTATTGGGATCGAATGATGCCAGCCTGACAAGGAACTTGTTTCTCAAGTTTGAATCAGGTAAAAACGAGATTCCAACGGTAGAAAAAATCAAGAGACGACAGCCCGTTTTATTGTTCGCAGGGTCAGTTCAAAGTCAGACTTTCAAATAAACTCAAATTCATTCAAAACGTTACTAATTTGGCTAGATTCGAAATCCGAACTTGCCGTCCGTCGCCAGCCCACGATCTCGCGTTTCTCACTACAGGAATGGCCAGATGCGCCGACGGCCGTCCGCTACGCCGACGGCCAAACGTCGGGGCCGTCGGCGTAGCACCGCACCAGGCCAGCCCAACTGGCCAGCCCTTGGCGTAGCCAAGCCGTCGGCGTAGTATACACTACACCGACGGTCACCCTCGGCGTAATGGAGGCCCTCGGCGTAGCAAGCGGACGCGAGGCACATGCCGGCCAGCACGGACGGCGCGCTAACGGTGCCGTCGGTTAGGCCGACGGCGACCCTCGGCATAGCATACGCCGACGGCCACCTCGGCGGGCACGCCATGTCACCCTCGGCGTAGCCTTCTGTATTTTTTATTTATTTTATATTTGTATCAATTATTTATATTTTTTTATTAATTGGATAATTTCGTACCCTCTGAATAGCAGTCTACACGTCCACATGAAATGTCGTTGCGAATCTTCTCACACCCCGAGAAATTTCTATATGTTTGTAAGTGTTATTATCGCATGTGGTTCTCAATAGCACTCACCACGACCACATGAAGTGCTTGCATGTGTCCCCCTCGCATGCATGCGCTCTAACCTAGAGGCGAAGGTTCCGTACCGTATAAGGGGGGAATCTCCCCGTTTAGGTGAAACCGGGTAGGCTGGTGCCCCAACTTGTGAACCAACATGGTTTTACATCACCCTATGACCTAAACAAACACAAAACAAGAGAGAGCTACGCCGGGCTACCCCTGTCAGAGGAACGTCTAGGGGGGTAGACGATCCGAGTGTGCACAGAGATCAGGGTTTCGCCGGAGGAAGACCACGAGAACATCGGAATCAGATGAGAACTTGCATGTATCCCTAGCATATGTGTGTGAGTGTGGTGAGAGGTTGGTATAGGTGATTGCATGTGTCCCTCCTCGCATGCATGCGCTCTAACCTAGAAGCGAAGGTTCCGTACCAGATAAGGGGAATCTCCCGTTTAGGTGAAACCGGTAGGATAGTGCCCCAACTTGGAACCAACATGGTTTTACATCACCCTATGACCTAAACAAACACAAGACAAGAGAGAGCTACGCCTGGCTACCCTGTCGGGAGGAACGTCTAGGGGGTAGACGATCCGAGTGTGCACAGAGATCGTGGTTTATGGAGGAAGACCACGAGAACATCGGAATCAGATGAGAACTTGCATGTGTACCTAGCATATGTGCGTGAGTGTGGTGAGAGGTTGGTATAGGTGCTTGCATGTGTCCCCCCTCGCATGCATGCGCTCTAACCTAGAGGCGAAGGTTCCGTACCCGTATAAGGGGGAATCTCCCTGTTTAGGTGAAACCGGGTAGGATAGTGCCCCAACTTGTGAACCAACATGGTTTTACATCACCCTATGACCTAAACAAACACAAAACAAGAGAGAGCTACGCTGGCTACCCTGTCGAGGAACGTCTAGGGGGTGAAGGCGATGCGAGTGTGCAGAGATCGAGGTTTCACGGAGGAAGACCACGAGAACATCGGAATCAGATGAGAACTTGCATGTGTCCCTAGCATATGTGTGTGAGTGTGGTGAGAGGTTGGTATAGGTGCTTGCATGTGTCCCCTCGCATGCATGCGCCTAACCTAGAGGCGAAGGTTCCGTGAGAGTGGGGGAATCTCCGTTTAGGTGAAACCGGGTAGGATAGTGCCCCAACTTGTGAACCAACATGGTTTTACATCACCCTATGACCTAAACAAACACAAAACAAGAGAGAGCTACGCCGGGCAACCCCTGTCAGAGGAACGTCTAGGGGGTAGACGATCCGAGTGTGCACAGATCAGGGTTTCGCTGAAGGAAGACCACGAGAACATCGGAATCAGATGAAAACTTGCATGTGTCCCTAGCATATGTGTGTGAGTGTGGTGAGAGGTTGGTATAGGTGCTTGCATGTGTCCCCCCACGTATGCATGCGCTCTAACCTAGAAGCGAAGGTTCCGGACCCGTATAAGGGGGAATCTCCCCGTTGAGGTGAAACCGGGTAGGATAGTGCCCCAACTTGTGAACCAACATGGTTTTACATCACCCTATGACCTAAACAAACACAAAACAAGAGAGAGCTACGCCGGGCTACCCCTGTCAGAGGAACGTCTAGGGGTGAGCGATCCAGTGTGCACAGAGATCGTGGTTTCACCGGAGGAAGACCACGAGAACATCGAAATTATATGAGAACTTGCATGTGTCCCTAGCATATGTGTGTGAGTGTGGTGAGAGGTTGGTATAGGTGCTTGCATGTGTCCCCCTCATGCATGCGCTCTAACCTAGAGGCGAAGGTTACATGCAGTATAAGGGGAATCTCCCGCTTAGGTGAAACCGGGTAGGATAGTGCCCCAACTTGTGAACCAACATGGTTTTACATCACCCTATGACCTAAACAAACACAAAACAAGAGAGAGAAACGCCGCTACCTGTCAGAGGAACGCTTAGGGGGTAGGCGATCACGAGTGTGCACAGAGATCTGGTTTCACCGGAAGACCACGAGAACATTGGAATCAGATGAGAACTTGCATGTGTCCCTAGCATATGTGTGTGAGTGTGGTGAGAGGTTTGTATAGGTGCTTGCATGTGTCCCCCCTCGCATGCGTGCGCTCTAACCTAGAGGCGAAGGTTCCAGACCAGTATAAGGGAATCTCCCGCTTAGGTGAAACCGGTAGGATAATGCCCCAACTTGTGAACCAA
Source organism: Avena insularis (assembly GCA_023614405.1). NCBI lineage: Eukaryota > Viridiplantae > Streptophyta > Magnoliopsida > Poales > Poaceae > Avena > Avena insularis. Next base: position 408,397,201 of record CM042697.1, read on the forward strand.
CATGGTTTTACATCACCCTATGACCTAAACAAACACAAAACAAGAGAGAGCTACACTGGCTACCCCTCGGAGGAACGCCTAGGGGGTAGACGATCCGAGTATGCAGAGATCGGGGTTTCACGGAGGAAGACCACGAGAACATCGGAATCAGATGAGAACTTGCATGTGTCACTAGCATATGTGTGTGAGTGTGATGAGAGGTTGGTATAGGTGCTTGCATGTGTCCCCCCCTCGCATGCATGCGCTCTAACCTAGAGGCGAAGGTTCAGAGCAGGGGGGAATCTCCCGCTTAGGTGAAACCGGGTAGGATAGTGCCCCAACTTGTGAACCAACATGGTTTTACATCACCCTATGACCTAAACAAACACAAAACAAGAGAGAGCTACGCGGGCGACCCTGTCGGAGGAACGCCTAGGGGGTAGACGATCCAGTGTGCACAGAGATCGTGGTTTCAGGGAGGAAGACCACGAGAACATCGGAATCAGATGAGAACTTGCATGTGTCCCTAGCATATGTGTGTGAGTGTGGTGAGAGGTTGGTATAGGTGCTTGCATGTGTCCCCCCTCGCATGCATGCGCTCTAACCTAGAGGCGAAGGTTCCGGACACGTATAAGGGCGGAATCTCCCTGTTAAGGTGAAACCGGGTAGGATAGTGCCCCAACTTGTGAACCAACATGGTTTTACAGCACCCTATGACCTAAACAAACACAAAACAAGAGAGAGCTATGCCGGGCTACCCCTGCAAGAGGAACGTCTAGGGGGTAGACGATCCGAGTGTGCACAGATCAGGGTTTCGCCGGAGGAAGACCACGAGAACATCGGAATCAGATGAGAACTTGCATGTGTCCCTAGCATATGTGTGTGAGTGTGGTTAGAGGTTGGTATAGGTGCTTGCATGTGTCCCCCCTCGCATGCGTGCGCTCTAACCTAGAGGCGAAGGTTCGCACCAGATAAGGGTGAATCTCCCCGTTTAGGTGAAACCGGGTAGGATAGTGCCCCAACTTGTGAACCAACATGGTTTTACATCACCCTATGACCTAAACAAACACAAAACAAGAGAGAGCTACGCCGGGATACCCCTGTCAGAGGAACGTCTAGGGGGGTAGACGATCCGAGTGTGCACAGAGATCAGGGTTTCACCGGAGGAAGACCACGAGAACATCGGAATCAGATGAGAACTTGCATGTGTCCCTAGCATATGTGTGTGAGTGTGGTGAGAGGTTGGTATAGGTGCTTGCATGTGTCCCCCCTCGCATGCATGCGCTCTAACCTAGAGGCGAAGGTTCAGACCAGATAAGGGGAATCTCCCGTTTAGGTGAAACCGGGTAGGATAGTGCCCCAACTTGTGAACCAACATGGTTTTACATCACCCTATGACCTAAACAAACACAAAACAAGAGAGAGATACGCCGGGCGACCCTGCCGAGGAACGCCTAGGGGGGCAGATCCGAGTGTGCACAGAGATCGTGGTTTCAAGGGAGAAGACCACGAGAACATCGGAATCAGATGAGAACTTGCATGTGTCCCTAGCATATGTGTGTGAGTGTGGTGAGAGGTTAGTATAGGTGCTTGCATGTGTCCCCCCTCGCATGCATGCGCTCTAACCTAGAGGCGAAGGTTTCGTACCCGTATAAGGGGGGAATCTCCCCGTTTAGGTGAAACCGGGTAGGATAGTGCCCCAACTTGTGAACCAACATGGTTTTACATCACCCTATGACCTAAACAAACACAAAACAAGAGAGAGCTACGCCGAGCTACCCCTGTCAGAGGAACGTCTAGGGGGTAGACGATCCGAGTATGCACAGAGATCAGGGTTTCGCCGGAGGAAGACCACGAGAACATCGGAATCAGATGAGAACTTGCATGTGTCCCTAGCATATGTGTGTGAGTGTGGTGAGAGGTTGGTATAGGTGCTTGCATGTGTCCCCCCTCGCATGCATGCGCTCTAACCTAGAGGCGAAGGTTCCGTACCCGTATAAGGGGGGAATCTCCCCGTTTAGGTGAAACCGGGTAGGATAGTGCCCCAACTTGTGAACCAACATGGTTTTACATCACCCTATGACCTAAACAAACACAAAACAAGAGAGAGCAACGCCGGGCTACCCCTGTCAGAGGAACGTCTAGGGGGGTAGACGATGCGAGTGTGCACAGAGATCTGGGTTTCACCGGAGGAAGACCACGAGAACATCGGAATCAGATGAGAACTTGCATGTGTTCCTAGCATATGTGTGTGAGTGTGGTGAGAGGTTTGTATAGGTGCTTGCATGTGTCCCCTCGCATGCGCCTAACCTAGAGGCGAAGGTTCCGTGCAGTATAAGGGGAATCTCCCGCTTAGGTGAAACCGGTAGGATAGTGCCCCAAATTGTGAACCAACATGGTTTTACATCACCCTATGACCTAAACAAACACAAAACAAGAGAGAGCTACGCCGGGCTACCCCTGTGAGAGGAACGACTAGGGGGGTAGACGATCCAAGTGTCCACAGATCGTGGTTTCACGGAGGAAGACCACGAGAACATCGAATCAGATGAGAACTTGCATGTGTCCCTAGCATATGTGTGTGAGTGTGGTGAGAGGTTGGTATAGAGCTTGCATGTGTCCCTCGCATGCATGCGCCTAACCTAGAGGCGAAGGTCTGCACCGTATAAGGGGAATCTCCCGCTTAGGTGAAACCGGTAGGATAGTGCCCCAACATGTGAACCAACATGGTTTTACATCACCCTATGACCTAAAAAACACAAAACAAGAGAGAGCTACTGCTGGCTACTCGCCGAGGAACGCCTAGGGGTAGACGATCCGAGTGTGCACAGAGATCAGGGTTTCGCCGGAGGAAGACCACGAGAACATCGGAATCAGATGAGAACTTGCATGTGTCCCTAGCATATGTGTGTGAGTGTGGTGAGAGGTTGGTATAGGTGCTTGCATGTGTCCCCCTCGCATGCATGCGCCTAACCTAGAGGAAGGTTCCAGCCCAGATAATGGGGGAATCTCCCCGTTTAGGTGAAACCGGGTAGGATAGTGCGCCAACTTGTGAACCAACATGGTTTTACATCACCCTATGACCTAAACAAACACAAAACAAGAGAGAGCAACGCCGGGCTACCCCTGTCAGAGGAACGTTTAGGGGGGTAGACGATGCGAGTGTGCACAAAGATCTGGGTTTCACCGGAGGAAGACCACGAGAACATCGGAATCAGATGAGAACTTGCATGTGTCCCTAACATATGTGTGTGAGTGTGGTGAGAGGTTTGTATAGGTGCTTGCATGTGTCCCCCCTCGCATGCGTGCGCTCTAACCTAGAGGCGAAGGTTCCATACCAGATAAGGGAATCTCCCCGCTTAGGTGAAACCGCAGGATAGTGCCCCAACTTGTGAACCAACATGGTTTTACATCACCCTATGACCTAAACAAACACAAAACAAGAGAGAGCTACACCGGGCTACCCCTGTCAGAGGAACGTCTAGGGGGGTAGACGATCCGAGTGTGCACAGAGATCGTGGTTTTGGGAGGAAGACCACGAGAACATCTAATCAGATGAGAACTTGCATGTGTCCCTAGCATATGTGTGTGAGTGTGGTGAGAGGTTGGTATAGGTGCTTGCATGTGTCCCCCCACGCATGCATGCGCACTAACCTAGAGGCGAAGGTTCCGATCTGTATAAGGGAATCTCCCACATTAGGAGAAAACGGGTAGGATAGTGCCCCAACTTGTGAACCAACATGGTTTTACATCACCCTATGACCTAAACAAACACAAAACAAGAGATAGCTACTCCGGGCTACCCCTGGCTTAGGAACTAGTGGGGGGGTACACGATCCGAGTGTGCACAGAGATCAGGTTTTATCCTGAGGAAGACCACGAGAACATAGTAATCAGATGAGAACTTGCATGTGTCCCTAGCATATGTGTGTGAGTGTGGTGAGAGGTTGGTATAGGTGCTTGCATGTGTCCCCCTCGCATGCATGCGCTCTAACCTAGAGGCGAAGGTTCCGTACCCGTATAAGGGGGGAATCTCCCCGTTTAGGTGAAACCGGGTAGGATAGTGCCCCAACTTGTGAACCAACATGGTTTTACATCACCCTATGACCTAAACAAACACAAAACAAGAGAGAGCTACGCCGGGCTACCCCTGTCAGAGGAACGTCTAGGGGGGTAGACGATCCGAGTGTGCACAGAGATCAGGGTTTCACCGGAGGAAGACCACGAGAACATCGGAATCAGATGAGAACTTGCATGTGTCCCTAGCATATGTGTGTGAGTGTGGTGAGAGGTTGGTATAGGTGCTTGCATGTGTCCCCCCTCGCATGCATGCGCTCTAACCTAGAGGCGAAGGTTCCGGACCCATATAAGGGGGGAATCTCCCCGTTTAGGTGAAACCTGGTAGGATAGTGCCCCAACTTGTGAACCAACATGGTTTTACATAACCCTATGACCTAAACAAACACAAAACAAGAGAGAGCTACGCCGGGCTACCCCTGTCAGAGGAACGTCTAGGGGGTAGACGATCCGAGTGTGCACAGAGATCAGGGTTTCGTCGGAGGAAGACCACGAGAACATCGGAATCAGATGAGAACTTGCATGTGTCCCTAGCATATGTGTGTGAGTGTGGTGAGAGGTTGGTATAGGTGCTTGCATGTGTCCCCCTCGCATGCATGCGCTCTAACCTAGAGGCGAAGGTTCCGTACCCGTATAAGGGGGGAATCTCCCCGTTTAGGTGAAACCGGGTAGGATAGTGCCCCAACTTGTGAACCAACATGGTTTTACATCACCCTATGACCTAAACAAACACAAAACAAGAGAGAGCTACTGGCTACCTGTCAGAGGAACGTCTAGGGGGTAGACGATCCGAGTGTGCACAGAGATCAGGGTTTCACCGGAGGAAGACCACGAGAACATCGAAATCAGATGAGAACTTGCATGTGTCCCTAGCATATGTGTGTGAGTGTGGTGAGAGGTTGGTATAGGTGCTTGCATGTGTCCCCCGCCCATGCATGCGCTCTAACCTAGAAGCGAAGGTTCCGGACCCGTATAAGGGGGAATCTCCCATGTTTAGGTGAAACCGGGTAGGATAGTGCGCCAACTTGTGAACCAACATGGTTTTACATCACCCTATGACCTAAACAAACACAAAACAAGAGAGAGCAACGCCGGGCTACCCCTGTCAGAGGAACGTTTAGGGGGGTAGACGATGCGAGTGTGCACAAAGATCTGGGTTTCACCGGAGGAAGACCACGAGAACATCGGAATCAGATGAGAACTTGCATGTGTCCCTAACATATGTGTGTGAGTGTGGTGAGAGGTTTGTATAGGTGCTTGCATGTGTCCCCCCTCGCATGCGTGCGCTCTAACCTAGAGGCGAAGGTTCTGTACCCGTATAAGGGGGGAATCTCCCCGTTTAGGTGAAACCGGGTAGGATAGTGCCCCAACTTGTGAACCAACATGGTTTTACATCACCCTATGACCTAAACAAACACAAAACAAGAGAGAGCTACACCGGGCTACCCCTGTCAGAGGAACGTCTAGGGGGGTAGACGATCCGAGTGTGCACAGAGATCAGGGTTTTGCCGGAGGAAGACCACGAGAACATCGGAATCAGATGAGAACTTGCATGTGTCCCTAGCATATGTGTGTGAGTGTGGTGAGAGGTTGGTATAGGTGCTTGCATGTGTCCCCCTCGCATGCATGCGCTCTAACCTAGAGGCGAAGGTTCAGACCAGATAAGGGGAATCTCCCCGTTTAGGTGAAACCGGGTAGGATAGTGCCCCAACTTGTGAACCAACATGGTTTTACATCACCCTATGACCTAGACAAACACAAAACAAGATATAGCTACGCCGGGCTACCCCTGTCAGAGGAACGTCTAGGGGGGTAGACGATCCGAGTATGCACAGAGATCAGGGTTTCACCGGAGGAAGACCACGAGAACATCGGAATCAGATGAGAACTTGCATGTGTCCCTAGCATATGTGTGTGAGTGTGGTGAGAGGTTGGTATTGGTGCTTGCATGTGTCCCCCCTCGCATGCATGCGCTCTAACCTAGAGGAAGGTTCCAGTACAGTATAAGGGGAATCTCCCGCTTCGGTGAAACCGGGTAGGATAGTGCCCCAACTTGTGAACCAACATGGTTTACATCCCCCTAGGACCTAACCACACACAGACCAAGAGCTCGCTACGCCGGGCTACCCCTGTCAGAGGAACGTCTAGGGGGGTAGACGATGCGAGTATGCACAGAGATCAGGGTTTCACCGGAGGAAGACCACGAGAACATCGGAATCAGATGAGAACTTGCATGTGTCCCTAGAATATGTGTGTGAGTGTGGTGAGAGGTTTGTATAGGTGCTTGCATGTGTCCCCCCATCGCATGCATGCGCTAACCTAGAGGCGAAGGTTCCAGACCAGTGTATAGGGGAATCTCCCGCTTAGGTGAAACCGGGTAGGATAGTGCCCCAACTTGTGAACCAACATGGTTTTACATCACCCTATGACCTAAAAAAACACAAAACAAGAGAGAGCTACTGGCTACCCATGTCGGAGAACGTCTAGGGGGGTAGACGATCCGAGTGTGCACAGAGATCAGGGTTTCGCCGGAGGAAGACCACGAGAACATCGGAATCAGATGAGAACTTGCATGTGTCCCTAGCATATGTGTGTGAGTGTGGTGAGAGGTTGGTATAGGTGCTTTCATGTGTCCCCCCTCGCATGCATGCGCTCTAACCTAGAGGCGAAGGTTGCGTATAAGGGGAATCTCCCGCTTAGGTGAAACCGGTAGGATAGTGCCCAAACTTGTGAACCAACATGGTTTTACATCACCCTATGACCTAAACAAACACAAAACAAGAGAGAGCTACTGGCTACCCCTGGGAGGAACGTCTAGGGGTAGACGATCCGAGTGTGCAGAGATCGTGGTTTCACGAGGAAGACCACGAGAACATCGGAATCAGATGAGAACTTGCATGTGTCCCTAGCATATGTGTGTGAGTGTGGTGAGAGGTTGGTATATGTGCTTGCATGTGTCCTCCCTCGCATGCATGCGCTATAACCTAGAGGCGAAGGTTCCGTACCCGTATAAGGGGGAATCTCCCCGTTTAGGTGAAACCGGGTAGGATAGTGCCCCAACTTGTGAACCAACATGGTTTTACATCACCCTATGAACTAAAAAAACACAAAACAAGAAAGATCTACGCCGGGCTACCCCTGTCAGAGGAACGTCTAGGGGGTAGACAATCCGAGTGTGCTCAGAGATCAGGGTTTTGCCGGACCCGTATAAGGGGGGAGTCTCCCCGTTTAGGTGAAACGGAATCAGATGAAAACTTGCCGGTTTCTTCTGTAATAGTAGACACCAAATAATATATTTTCATTTGTTATATTAGTAGACACCAAATAATTTTTTTTATTAATAACTAAAAAAAACCTTGCTACGCCGACGGTCCTCGGCGTCATTTGGCCGTCAGCCTTATATCTCTTCTACCCCCTTGCCCACCCCGGGCCACCCAAGACACACTCACACACCCTTTCTTCCCCTACCCCGCGCCCTTGACCCCGCCCCCCACCCCGCGCCACCACCAGCTGCCGCCAACCGCCTCCCTCCTCCTCCTCCCTCCCGCCTCCTCCTCCACCTCCTCCTCCTCCCTCCCCGAGCCTCCCTGCCTCCTCCCTGCCGCCAACCGCCGCCTCCCTCCCTCCCTCCTCCCTCCCCGAGCCTCCCTCCACCAGCCTCCTTCCCGCCGCCTCCCTCCCTCCTCCCCGCCGCCAGCCGCCGCCTCCCTCCCTCCTCCCTTCCTCCTCCCCGAGCTCGGCCCCCTCCTCCCCGAGCTCGGCCCCCTCCTCCCCAAGCTCTCCCCCTCCTCCCCGACCTTGCCCCCTCCTCCCCGATCTCGGCCCCCTCCTCCCCAAGCTCTCCCCCTCCTCCCCGAGCTCGGCCCCCTCCTCCCCAAGCTCTCCCCCTCCTCCCTGAGCTCGGCCCCCTCTGCAGGTACCTCCTCCACTCCCCTATAGAAGCAAATATTGTTGTTAGAGTTAATTTTGTTAGATTAAATCTTGTTGTTAATCTTGTTAGAATTTATTAGTTGCATCTATTAGTAGTTTATATCATTTGTTAAGTGATATGCATGCACGAGTTGCTAGGATTAGGCCGTTGGTTAGTGGCAAGCTAGCTTGGTCATATGGCCGTTGAAGAGAGAAGCCACACTAGGGCCGTGAGTGTGTTGCATGTTTACTAAGGTGTTCTCTTTATGTCAATGTACAGACTTTGTAGTGTTTCGGGAGTGACCATCCTTGGCGGACTGACTGTCGTTGCGGGAGATGGTGTAGGTGACACCTCGATCCCGTCTCCGAGTTCCGTCACCGACCTCGACACTCGGTTGATCGACTACTTCCTCTACCGCCGAGGGTGAGAATCCGTTCGCCTCTCTTGTACCTAGGTTTATTTTCGTGTCTAGATCACCAAGTATGTCGCGTCACCTAGGCGTCATCCCGACCGTAAGCGTTACGCGACTTAATATGCATTAGTGGTCTCGCATATTTTGGACCGTAACGCTTATGGCTTTTATCGAGGCGGTCGGATTCGTAGTTGGGTTTGGTTCTCCCTGGCTCTACCTCGATTCGAGACAGGATTTCGGTGGCGCCTCCTCGTTGTTCTCCGGATGCACATCCTCTTGGCTTTTTGTCGAGACGTGTATCGGGAGAGCAGCGGGGAGGTGCTGCCGAAATTCTGCTTGGATCGGGGTAGAACCAGGGAGAACTTACCCAATCTACGGATCCGGCGGCTGGTTAGGACCCTCTTTTCCTATTGGACATGTAGGTTGATGAATGCGTAAAAATATGAAGCATTTAATCTCCTGTTTGATATAAAATGTTATATTTATTGTTTGTCTCCCAACAAAGCAGAAGAGGATGGCTGATAATGGGTGGATGTCTAATGGCCGTATTAATGCGACTAATAAAACAGATGATTGGGTACGGAACACTCATTTGTTAGTGAATGAGTTAGCGCGTGGTTCGAAGGCAATGGTTCGGGCACTTTGTCTCTGCGCTCATTGCACTAAGCGTCATCGTCAGGGAAAGGATGACATGTACAAACACCTTCTGCAATATGGGTACATGTCTAACTATGTCACGCAAGTCGACTTTGCTCGGTACGAACATGACAGAGGTGAGGTGATGCGTCAGCGGCTCAATGGCAATGAGAACGATGGGATTAGAAACATGCTAGATGATCTTATCGATGCCGACCAGCCGAATTCGCCACCTCCACGGGAGGAATCACCAGAACCGGAGGAACCGGAGCCAACCGCGAAGGCCTTCCTTGATATGATGGCCGCGGCTAAGAGGCCTCTGTACGAGGGTGCAAAGATTTCTCAGCTCGATGCCATCTCTCAGTGTCTAGCTGACAAGTGCCAGTACTCCGCCACCCGTTCTCACTTTGAAGCTATTCTGAGAACATGTGGTAACATGTTGCCCGAAGGGCATTGTCTGCCTAAAACCTTTCACGAAATGAAGAAACTCATGAAGGAGCTCAACATGGATTATGAAAAGATAGATTGTTGTCCAAAAGGCTGCCTTTTGTTTTGGAAACAGTTTGAGGGTGACAAGTACTGCTCCATTTGTAAGGCCTCTAGATATGAAGAGATAAAGGGGAAGGATGGTCAGGTGAGGCAGTCGAAGGTCGCTAAGAAGATACTTCAGTATCTCCCATTCATAAAAAGAATCCAGCGGCTTTACTTGAGCGAGGAGACTGCCAAATAGATGACATGGCACAAGAAGGGGAAAATATATGAGGATGGGCACGGACGGAAGAAGATGGGACATCCATCTGATGGTAAGGCATGGAAGAACTTCGATGACAAATACCCCCGGTGGGCAGAAGAGGCTCGGAATGTTAGAATTGCGATAGCAACAGATGGCTTCAACCCATATGGTATGTCGTGACCTCGTACCTGCTGGCGGTGTATGTTATTCCGCTCAATCTCCTCCCGGAGTATTAATGCAACGGAAGACCATGTTTTGTCGCTGATAATTCCGGGACTGAGTATCCGGGAAGAACTTGAGTGTCTACATGGAGCCGATTGTGGATGATTTGAACCACTCTTGGATACGGGACGCTGACATGACCGAGCATCAAAGAGAAACTTTTGATGAAAGTTTGGTTACAATATACTATGCATGACATGCGATGCAGCCCTAACGTGCGGATGGTGTACAGCTGGTAAGTGGCCATGCCCAGTGTGTAGGCACCGACTTGAGTTCCTTTGGCTAAATTCGGGTCGCAAATATGTTGCGTTTGACACGAATCGACAGTACCTCAAAAGAAATCATTCGTTCAGAGAAGATAGAAAGAACTTCAAGAAGGGCAAAGTTGTGCATGAAGTAAAAGAGGTACCAAAGTTCGAGGGTGCAAATTGATGCCGAGATACGTGCTCTCGTGCTGGCATACGGAACCGCCATCAATTTATGGGATATGGTGTAACGCATAATTGGACTCACGTGGCGCCTTAACGAATCTCGTGTATTACAAGGACCTCGAACTTCCCCATAACATCGATGTGATGCACACCAAAAAGAATGTCGGGGAGCCTTTTTCACACAGTCCTGAACATTCCTGGGAAGTCAAAGGATAATGTCAAGGCTAGAGTCAATGTTGAGAAGCTTTGTGATAGGAAGAGATTACACATGCAGCCTCCTACTGTCCGTCGAAAGAATTGGTTCAAGCCGCATGCCTACTACTGCCTTGATAATATCCAAAAAAAGGAGTCATTCAGGTGGCTCAAATACGTCTTGATGTTCCCTGACGGTTATTGTTCGAATATAAGCAAGGGAGTCAATCTTTCGATGGGACAAGTCACCGGGCTCAAGAGTCAGGACTATCATATATGGATTGAGCGGTGATGCGGTGATGGTTCGAGGTATCTCCCGAAAAAGTATGGCGAGTGCTTGCGGAGTTGAGCCATTTCTTCCGCACCCTCTGTGCTAAGCAGATATGTCCTCTGGTGATTGAGAAGCTGCAAGTTCAGGTGCCGGAGTTGCTATGCAATTTGGAGATGATCTTTCCGCCAGGCTTCTTTACTCTGATGGCACATCTCATTGTGCACCTCGCGAACGAGGCACTCTTGGGGGGGGGGGCGGTGCAATTTCGTTGGCAATTTTGTATTGAGAGAGAGTTTAAGTATATTCGAAAGATAACTGGAAACAAAGCCAAGATTGAAGCATGCATAGCTGAAGCAACATGCCTTCGGAGATGGCGACGCCATGACAACCCATCGGCCCAATGATGTTCCCACTATGCATAACCCGGTCTCTCGTTACAATGTCGACCTGCCCAAGAATGACCCCAATCTCGAACTATTCCAATTTCCCGGTGGCAAGGCCGGTAAAGGACTAAAATATAGGTTGCCAAAGGAAGAGAAGGATTACATAATGCTCTATGTGCTTATGAACATGAAGGAAGTGGTCGATTTCATTAGGTAAAATGGTGAACACCCTATTTCTCTATGCAGCTAGTAACTCGGTCTCCGTCTAATGCTCATTTTCTCCTTCTTAGCGATTTCACGGATGAGCGTGGCGGGACCGACGGATCCCTCTCCCATGGATTTGGACACTCTACTGAAAGAGGGTGCTCCCGGAAATAAAAAAACTTTGTGTCCTGGTTTATGGAAAAAGTAATTTCTAACCTATCCCTCTTACCTTGGAATATGTGACTTGTCGCTCTTATTCCACGTAACTACTGAACGCAACAAATTCCTCTTGTACCTGTAGGGAGCTGATCCCAACGTTGAGATGTCAGATGAGCTGAAATGTGTTTCCCAAGGTTGTAACAGTGTCGTCATTAAGTATGAGAAGTATGATGTGAATGGGTTTCGCTTCCATACAGAGACGCACCAGAAAGGGCGACCGAATGCAAAAACGGTAAATACTGGGGTGTTCACCAAAGGAGCCGATTCCCTTGATTACTACGGAAGGTTAGAGAATGTATCTGGTGACCTTCAATCGTACGAATGTCGAACTCAATCTTGTTGTGTTCAAGTGCCACTGGTTTGACCCAAGGGGTGGACTGAGAAGTACCCCTTCCATTGGGTTAGTTGATGTTAGGCCTTCAACCACCTATAGCGGAGCCGACGTCTTTGTTGTTGCTCACCAAGCCAACCAAGTTTATTATTTGCCCTACCCATGCCAGAAAGCGGAACTCCAGGGCTGGGAAGTCGTGTTCCAGGTATCGCCACATGGTAACCTACCGATTCCCTCCGAGGACGATTACAACAACATTAACCCTGTAACGTACGAGGGAATTTTCTATCAAGAGCAAGAGGACTTCGGACACTTTGATTTAGAACCGGTTGATCTTGAGGACCTTGGGAATGATGTAGAAACTTCGGGGTGAGTCGTGGTGAATCTACATGACATAAGTATGCTCGAGAAGCTCCATACCGAGAATGACAACGATGATGAGCCTACACCCTTGATGAGAATCCAGATTTCTACTCAAAAGATAGTGATAGTGAGAATGAGAATGAGAATGAGAATGAAAATGATAGTGAGTATTTATTTTTTAATGCATTTTATTTTGTCTTTGTGCTTAACTGTTTTCTTAATTGCATTATGCCTTTATTCTTTGTGTATACATTTTATTATGTCTTTGTGCTTAACTGCTTTTTTCTCTTACTTAATGCGGTGATTGAACAATATGAGCAGCAAGGCAACCAGTTCGTCCTTGCTTAATGCTGAAGCAGCGCAAGAAAAGAGCTACGGAGTGGGGAGACAGCCAAATCAATCTGCGTTACCCGATCTTGCTCCTGCTGGCGGAGGAGGGTCGAGGCCGAGGTCGAGGAGGACGAGGACGAGGTGCCACGGGAGGAGGCGTGGACTTTGACCCACCACCTCTGCTTCAGCGGCGTGGCTCTGAGTTGTTCTGACAGAGCAGCCTTCGGGGCGAGAGGGAGGCAGAGTCAGGAGGAGGCGAGTCTGAGAGGGAGGCGAGGACCGAGAGGGAGGCGGGGACCGATACGGAGGCGGACACTAGCCGCGAGTTGGTGGGGCCGAAGAAATTGCGGAATCGTGGGGAATCGGGAGTCCCTGACGAGAAGTTTGAGCCTAGGACTCAGGAGGCGAAAGCCCTTATTATTTCAGATGGCCTTGAGTAAATGTACTAATTTGGCAATTTAAAACATTTTATTTCATGTTGGTCATAAATAATTATTGTGTACTAATGTTTATTATTGTGCAGCAATTGGACATTTCCTCCGGGGACCAAGGCTCGCCTTCCTAATAGCCTCGTTGGAGCTCTGATTAGGAAGTTTTGGCCGGGCTATCACATTACCCACGAGGGTGACAGGAAGCTAGCTACTACTTGGGCGGACTACCAGACTACCCGTGTCCCGGGCTTTACGATAGCTACTGATGCTGTCATCACCAAGTTTTGGGTAAGGCATATTTCTCGAGTGATGTTCATACTTGATGACCCCATCGTGCTAACTCATGACTCTTATGCATGATTGAAGTGCTTTTACCGTGTGGCCGAGGAGGACCAGGAGAAGGCGCAGAGGACTTTGCTTGGGGCTTGTGTGAAGTTGACCCCCCAGGTGTGGTACAACCAGAAGGTCACGACCGCTAGCCACTTCTGGGCTGACAGGGGCGTGAGGGTCAAGAAGGAAGACATTGTCGGTAGGAACCCTAATCCTGAGTACTAGATGACGCCAGAAGAGTACATGTTGGTGAGTAAAATGTCAATGATATTCCACATTGCTTCTAAGTTGCCATTGCATTGTCTGGAGTTGAGTATTGCATTTTCAGGTTATCCCCGATTGGGCCGAGCCGCATCGACTCGCATGGGAGGAGCTGGTTAGGACGAGGTGGCTCAGAGAAGACGAGGAGTTTCCAGCCTTGTCGAGGCGGAACTCGGATAACCGAGGCGATGGTGGAACGCACTGCGTGGGAAACCGCAACTTTGACCGCTTCAAGGGGAAGGTGGTACGTATATACATGGAACAACCTGCGTGTATTTCTTGTCATGTTTGTACTTCATGTGCATAATATTTCTTTTCGAGATACAGGTGGCCGAGGCACAACCCGGGGAGGTGATTCATGACGTCGCCGTCTATGAGATGATGCGGCGAAAGAAGCCCAATTACTCGGAGCCTCAACCCTCATTGCCCGTGTACTTCGGTACTGCCCAGAACAACTTGGGGAACTACAGCACGATGGTGAAGGCTCGTCATCCCCATGTGGATGACCCCATTCACGCGGAGATCGACGAGGAGTCGTTGGTCCTGTCGGGGCACGGATTGCAGCATGGACGCCTCAAGATTATGAATAAGAAGGTCAAGCCTACCCTCAGCACGAGCTTCAGCCGTCTCAAGGCTACCTACCCCGCCGACGGCCCCCTTATCCCGCCTCGTGGCCAGCCTCGTCGCTCCGCCGAGGATGTAAGTTTTTCTCGTTCTCATCATCTTTATGACTTTTGTTCCTGCATGGCTAACCACTGACGAGATTCCTTGTATTTGAAATTGTAGCATGAGTTAGACGCGGCCTATGATACCGTTTATGAGGAATATCAGGTGGCCTTTCGGCAGCATCAGGAGGCGCTTGCGATCTACATGCAATACGTAAATGTAAGTCCGAACCTTTATTTTTGCAAAAGATACAAGTCCCACTTCCCCCCGTTTGTTGTACTACGGCCTGACTTCTAAACTATCTTGCAGGACATGATGGTGAATATTCAAACTGGCCAGAATAGAGATTTAGGGCCCTTGCCTCCCATGCCAGGTCCGACGCCATTTTTGCAATCGAAGGAAAGCTTCGCTAGGACCTACTACGCATCGACACTGGTAAGTTCTTTGCTAACCCACTGGTTATCGCTTTACTTTGCCTCGCAAGTTGCTAACATGTAGGCAACATGTAGGAACGGAGCTCGAACCGCACTTTGGCCACGCCTCGCCGGATGGGCGTCAGATCACACCGCTTCATGACAATGGTCCATCTCCTGACCATTCTGAAGGTGGTTCTCCCGAGCTTCACACTTCTCCTACTCCCTCGCCAGGTGGCTCTTCTGCTGCTTCTACTGGACGCAACCCTCGGCAGAGGTCGCCACTTTTCACCAGGGGAGATCTCGGGTACACCCCGTCTCCTCCAGAGTTGTAGGTTGTTATTGTCTATGCATGTGCGATGATGTTGATACCCCTGTATGAATGGTGTGATCTTGTTTGATACATGTTTGAATAATGTATGAATGATGTGATCTTTGTTTGATACATGTATGGCATATGTGATGTTGTTTGAATTGCTATGGAATATATTTCCACATATTGCTGTGAGTATTGCTGTGAAAATTGGTACATATTGCTGTGAAACAAAACTGTGCCATTTGGTATATACCGCTGAGCGTAAAAATTTGGCGGTGATACGCCGAGGGCCTTGCCGCGGGCGAGGGCCTCTGTGCCATTTGGTCTGCGCTACGCTGAGGGCCTGGCCGTCGGCGTATCAGTGGGCCATACGTCGAGGGTCGTGGCCGTCGGCCTAGCGTCGGCCTGGGAGGCCCAGGCGCCTGCCACGTGCTCCCCTACGCCGAGGGCTGGGGCCGTCGGCGTACGTCGCCTCCTGGGAAGGCCCAACACGCGCCACGTGTCGACCCTACGCCGAGGGCGCGGCCGTCGGCGTACGTGCCGCGCCGTTAGCCGGACGTGTAACGGCAAGGATGCCGTGCGCCGATGGCTAATACGCCGACAGGCCACCAACGGCCGTCGGCAAAGCTATACGCCGATGGTGAGTGGATACGCCGATGGCCCGTGTTGCTCCGCCGAGGGAGCTACGCCGACGGCAGCCCTCGGCGTAGCGTACGCCGATGGCGAAAGGGGCTACGCCGAGGGCTTTTTGCCGTTGGCCTATCAGTCTGTTCCTATAGTGTCTCGTCGTACTCCGCGATCCCATTGTCGATGTGCCGGTGGAGGCAGACCAGGCTGGATCGAGTGTCATCGGAGACGGAGGCCAATCCCCTGACATCTGTCCTCAAGACGCAACCTCGGCGCGGCCCAAGATGATCCCTACGCCCGCCATGATTCCCGTGGCGCGCCGATCCTCGGCGCCGTCCTTGGGGGAGGCAGAGGCCCCTTCCCGTCGTTGTCCCTCAAGATCCCTCCGCCACTTCCTCTAGCTTGTCGTCCTCCCCCGCCTCGGCTGCTCCCTACTGCTGCTTGTTGCCTGCTGCCGCCTCCCCGCCGCAAAGATGATGTGGTGTCTGCTCGTGAGATCGATCAAGCATCTAATCTAATAGGTTGGTAAGCTAGCTAGCTGGCTTAATCGATCATGTGTTTTGTGCTCGCGTACCTACTAAATGTTATTTCTTTTGTTTTCATCAATTTCTGTAATTGTTAAATATATGACAGGTGGGTCCACCATGTAAGTGATATAAACATTTTCAGTAATGTTTTCTGTTTAATAAAATGTTAAAAGTAATTTAAAAAATGTAAAATTTGTTGGAGATATGCCCTAGAGGCAATAATAAATATAGTTATTATTATATCTTTGTGTTTATGATAAATGTTTACATTCATGCTATAACAGTGTTAAAAGGAAACATTAATACTTGTGTGATTTGTTAACTAAATTAGAGTCCCTAGTAAAGCCTCTTCATAATACTAGCTTGTTGGTTAATAGATGATTGTGGTTTCCCTATCATGAACATTGAGATGTTGTTAACAACAAGATCATATCATTAGAAGAATAGTATGATGGACATACTCCTATAGATAAGCGTAGCATAAAGATCAAGTCATTTTAATAGTTCAATTGCTATAAGCTTTCTGATACATAGTAACCTAATTCCTTTGACCATGAGATCATGCTAATTACCATCACTGGAAGGATGCTTTGATGACATCAAACACCACACCGTAACTGGGTGGCTATAAAGGTGGCATTGAGTGTTCAGAAAGTATGGGTTAAGGCACATGGATCAAGAGTGGGATTTGTCCATCCATATGACGGATAGATATACTCTGGGCCCTCTCGGTGGAATGTCATCTAATTGGCTTGCAATCATGTGACTAGCTCACAAGGTATAACATACCACGGGAACGAGAAAAGAGTACTTATCGGTAACGAGGTTGAACTAGGTATGCAGAGATACCGACGATCCAAACCTCGGATAAGTAAACTATCGTGAGACAAAGGGAAATTGGTATCGTATGTAAGTGTTTCATTCGATAGCAAAGTAATAGTAGAAATATGTGGGAGCCATATGAATTTCCAGATTCCTCTATTGGTTATTGATCGGAGAAGTGTCTCGGTCATGTTCGCATAATTCACGAACCGTAGGGAGACACACTTAAGGATTCGATGTTGTTGAGTAGTTATGGAATGATGAGTAAGAGACCGAATGTTGTTCGGAGTCTCGGATGGGATCCGGGATATCACGAGGAGATCCGGAATGGTCCGGAGAATAAGATTCATATAAGGGAAGTCCTGTTTCGGAGTTGGGGAATGATTCCGGTGTTTTCACCAGGAATGTTCTAGAAGGGTCCGGAAGGTCCGGCACTACGGAGGGGAAGGGTACATGAATGTGTCATGATAATATGGAATGGTTTGATCATGTACTAGGTCACTTGGCTGGGCAAAATAAAGAGATAAATCAAATCCAAGTTTGAAAGTCAAATGCCAATTTGAAAAGTCAAACGCCAAGTTTGCTTGGTGGAGGGAGAGTAGGAAACCTACTTGGGGAGGAAGTCCCCTCCCTCCACCCGCCGGCCAAGGAGGCCGAGTTGGGGGAGGACTCCCTCCTCCCAACCGGCCATCCTCCACCTATATAAGGAGGGGTAGGGCGCCCCCTACCCCTCACACCAAAAACCCTAGCCCCAAGTCGCCGGCGCCACCACCTCCTTGTGCTGCCGCCGCCTAGGGCACCTCCAACTCGGCGAGTTGGGGTTTCCCCAAACCCTAGCCGCCGGCCAAGCCCTCCCCTTGGTGCCCTCTAAACCCTAGATCACCAAGGCCTCTCTCATACTCCACCATACTCGCTCCGGCTTAAGGAGAAGCCCTGCGAGATCTCCCCTCTACTTCCGACACCATGCCGTCGTGCTGCTGGAATCGCGAGGAGAGTGCTACAACCTCCGCTGCCTGCTGGAACAAGGGAGAGGAAGGTCTTCATCGAGTACCGAACATGTGACCGACTGCGGAAGCGCTGCCGGAACACAGCACCGGAAGGATCGTCTACGCGATCTTGAGATCGGCAAGAGTACGACTACATCACCCACGAGAATCTGCTCTCGTTAACCGCTTTGGAATCTTCGAGGGTGAGTTCCTCTATCGACTCGTTGCTACAATCTAGTAGATAGATCTTGGCTTGTTTGTTTGCATGCGGTAGAATTTTTTTGTTTTCCATGCTACGAACCCCTACAGTGGTATCAGAGCCGTGTCTATATGTAGATCTGTTGCACGAGTAGAACACAATGATCATTGTGGGCGGTGGTGCTTTTATTATCAATTGCTTTTTGTGTACTTTGCATCTTGCGGTATGATGGGATGAAGCGGCCCGGGCTAACCTTACATGACATCGTTCATGAGACTTGCTCCACGCTCAACATGCAACTTGTATTGCATAAGTGGCTTTGCGGGTGCCTGTCTCTCCCATCATAGTATAGATCCAATTTACAACGGGCACTTGATAGTTCAAGCATCAACGTTGTGGTTCTTGTTCGTAAGTTAGAACGACACTTATTGAAATCCCCAAACCACGTAAAACATGCAAAGAAAATTAGAGGCGTCTAACTTTGTTTTGCAAGGGTGTGCTGTGATGTTATATGGCCATGATTATGTTTGTATATGATGTATGCAATGTCCCTTATTGTAAGTTGGCAACAGGCAGGAGCCATATGGTTGTCTTTAAATTCCGTTAAGACCCGTGTGTCTATTCAAAGTAGTTGTAATAGTTGAAGCTGGTGGACGACAACCATGAAACGGCGCCATTGACCTTGACGCCATACCGGTGATGATGGAGATCATGTTCGTGCTTGAAGATGGAGATCGGAAGCACAAGAAGAAAGGCCATATCATATCACATATTATGAATTGCATGTGATGTTAATCCTTGATGCATCTTGTATTGCTTAGTTAACGACGGTAGCATTATAAGATGATCCCTCTGTTGGAGATATGCCCAAGAGGCAATAATAAAGTGGTTATTATCATATATTCATGCTTATGATAAATGTTTACATACCATGCTATAATTGTATTAACCGAAAACATTAATACTTATGTGATTTGTAAACATAAAAAGTCCCTAGTAAAGCCTCTTGTTAAACTATCTTGTTGGTTAATATGTGATCATGGTTTCCTGATCATGAACATAGAGATGTTATTAACAACAGGGTCATATCATTAGGAGAATGATGTGATGGACATACTCCTATAGTTAAGCGTAGCATAAAGATCAAGTCATTTTAATAGTTCAATTGCTATAAGCTTTCTGATACATAGTAACCTAATTCCTTCGACCATGAGATCATGCTAATCACCATCACCGGAAGGATGCTTTGATGACATCAAACACCGCACCGTAACTGGGTGGCTATAAAGGTGGCATTGAGTGTTCGGAAAGTATGGGTTGAGGCACATGGATCAAGAGTGGGATTTGCCATCCATATGACGGATATATATACTCTGGCCCTCTCGGTGGAATGTCATCCAATTGGCTTGCAAGCATGTGACTGGATCACAAGGGATCACATACCACGGGAACGAGAAAAGAGTACTTATCGGTAACGAGGTTGAACTAGGTATGCAGAGATACCGACGATCCAAACCTCGGATAAGTAAATTATCGTGAGACAAAGGGAAATTGGTATCGTATGTAAGTGGTTCATTCGATCGCAAAGTAATAGTAGAAATATGTGGGAGCCATATGAATTTCCAGATTCCTCTATTGGTTATTGATCGGAGAAGTGTCTCGGTCATGTTCGCATAATTCACGAACCGTAGGGAGACACACTTAAGGATTCGATGTTGTTGAGTAATTATGGAATGATGAGTAAGACACTGAATGTTGTTCGGAGTCTCGGATGGGATCCGGGATATCACGAGGAGATCCGGAATGGTCCGGAGAATAAGATTCATATAAGGAAAGTCATGTTTCAGAGTTGGGGAATGATTCCGGTGTATTCACCAGGAATGTTCTAGAATGGTTCGGAAGGTCCGGCACTACGGAGGGGAAGGGTACATGAATGTCTCATGACAATATGGAATGATTGCATCATGTACTAGGTCACTTGGCTGGGCAAAATAAAGAGAGAAATCAAATCCAAGTTTGAAAGTCAAACACCAATTTGAAAAGTCAAACGGCAAGTTTGCTTGGTGGAGGGAGAGTAGAAAACCTACTTGGGGAGGAAGTCCCCTCCCTCCACCCGCCGGCCAAGGAGGCCGAGTAGGGGGAGGACTCCCTCCTCCCAACCGGCCATCCTCCACCTATATAAGGAGGGGTAGGGCGCCCCCTACCCCTCACACCAAAAACCCTAGCCCCAAGTCGCCGACGCCACCACCTCCTTGTGCTGCCGCCGCCTAGGGCACCTCCAACTCGGCGAGTTGGGGTTTCCCCAAACCCTAGCCGCCGGCCAAGCGCTCCCCTTGGTGCCCTCTAAACCCTAGATCACCAAGGCCTCTCTCATACTCCACCATACTCGCTCTGGCTTAAGGCGAAGCCTGAGATCTCCTCTACTTCCGACACCACTGCCGTCAGGTCTTGGAATCGCGAGGAGAGTGCTACAACCTCCGCTGCCTGCTGGAACAAGGGAGAGGAAGTTCTTCATCGAGTACCGAACGTGTGACTGACAGCGTAAGCGCTGCTTGAACACAGCGCCGGAAGGATCGTCTACGCGATCTTGAGATCGGCAAGAGTACGACTACATCACCCACGAGAATCTGCTCTCGTTAACCGCTTTGGAATCTTCGAGGGTGAGTTCCTCTATCGACTCGTTGCTACAATCTAGTAGATAGATCTTGTCTTGTTTGTTTGCATGCGGTAGAAATTTTTTGTTTTCCATGCTACGAACCCCTACAGTGGTATCAGATCCGTGTCTATATGTAGATCTGTTGCACGAGTAGAACACAATGATCATTGTGGGCGGTGGTGCTTTTATTATCAATTGCTTTTTGTGTACTTTGCATCTTGCGGTATGATGGGATGAAGCGGCCCGGGATAACCTTGCATGACATCGTTCATGAGACTTGCTCCACGCTCAACATGCAACTTGTATTGCATAAGTGGCTTTGTGGGTGCCTGTCTCTCCCATCATAGTATAGATCCAATTTACAACGGGCCCTTGATAGTTCAAGCATCAACGTTGTGGTTCTTGTTCGTAAGTTAGAACGACACTTATTGAAATCCCCAAACCACGTAAAACATGCAAAGAAAATTAGAGGCGTCTAACTTTGTTTTGCAGGGGTGTGCTGTGATGTTATATGGCCATGATTGTGTTTGTATATGATGTATGCAATGTCCCTTATTGTAAGTTGGCAACCGGCAGGAGCTATATGGTTGTCTTTAAATTCTGTTAAGACCCGTGTGTCTATTCAAAGTAGTTGTAATAGTTGAAGCTGGTGGACGACAACCATGAAACGACGCCATTGACCTTGACGCCATACCGGTGATGATGGAGATCATGTTTGTGCTTGAAGATGGAGATCGGAAGCACAAGAAGAAAGGCCATATCATATCACATATTATGAATTTCATGTGATGTTAATCCTTTATGCATCTTGTATTGCTTAGTTAACGACGGTAGCATTATAAATGATCCCTCTGTTGGAGATATGCCCAAGAGGCAATAATAAAGTGGTTATGATCATATCTTCATGCTTATGATAAATGTTTACATGCCATGCTATAATTGTATTAACCGAAAACATTAATACTTATGTGATTTGTAAACATAAAAGAGTCCCTAGTAAAGCCTCTTGTTAAACTAGCTTGTTGGTTAATATGTGATCATGGTTTCCTGATCATGAACATAGAGATGTTATTAACAACAGGGTCATATCATTAGGAGAATAATGTGATGGACATACTCCTATAGTTAAGCGTAGCATAAAGATCAAGTCATTTTAATAGTTCAATTGCTATAAGCTTTCTGATACATAGTAACCTAATTCCTTCGACCATGAGATCATGCTAATCACCATCACCGGAAGGATTCTTTGATGACATCAAACATTGCACCGTAACTGGGTGGCTATAAAGGTGGCATTGAGTGTTTGGAAAGTATGGGTTAAGGCACATGGATCAAGAGTGGGATTTGTCCATCCATATGACGGATAGATATACTCTGGCCCTCTCGGTGGAATGTCATCCAATTGGCTTGCAAGCATGTGACTGGATCACAAGGCATCATATACCACGGGAACGAGAAAAGAGTACTTATCGGTAACGAGGTTGAACTAGGTATGCAGAGATACCGACGATCAAAACCTCGGATAACACTACAAGGAATGTGTTATTCTATGACCTTCTAATAGTGACCGTGAACAAAATTGTCATAGAGTTATGACGATTTTGCATGAGATGGTCGTAAGCAGTTCAAGAGGGCCTATACCCTGGAAAATTACGACGATTTTGCTAAAAATCGTCATAGTTACTTTAGATGAAATCGTCATAATTTGATGGAAGCAGCCTATGGTGTTACTTGTAGCTTACTATGACGATTTTAAATCGTCATATTGTCCAAATTAGCATAACTTGACATGAGTTGTCTGCCACCTCATCATTTACGCCTATGTGTCATTTTTATGTGTCAATTTTTGGCTATGTGACAATCCACGTGTCTGCTTTAGAGCGTTGCCAATTAAGTAGGAAAAAAAGAAGGTGCGGGGTTCGAACCCGCAACCAATTTCTCTATCCCACTAAGGAGGACTAGAACCACTGAGCCACGATGGCATTTGTTCTTTCATCCCAAGCTACAAATTTATGAATATGGCCATGTTCAGTTCAGCATTGTCAATTAATAGAGCAAAAAGGGGTGGAACGGGGGTTCGAACCCGCAATGCCCAGCTAGGTCCGATGGTGGTTAACCACCAGGCCACTAGTCAGTTTGTGTCAAGGAATGGAGCTCGGCCTTTTTAAACAACGTTTTCTTTGTTGGGCCTGGGCCAAGGAGACACGAGGCCTCCTGTTTTTCTCCACCTATTTTTTTATCTTTTCCTTATACGACTGATGGGCTTGTGGTTTGTTGGGATCGCATTTTCTTTTAGTTGGTGGTCCGGTTTTAGTCCTAGGCCGATGTGTTGGTCTATTCAGAAAGTTTTTTTTCTTTTTCCTATTTTGTTAATTCTTTTGTATCTTTTTCAATAAAAATCCAAAATAATTGATTTTTGGCTCTAAATTTTTATAAAAATCAGTAGATCCTCTTAGGGTGTTAATTATGAATATTTATTTATTTTAAAATAGTGGATTTCATTTGGTGGTTGCTTCACAATATGCCCCGTTTTATGTACTCGGAAAATGGAAAATGCTTTTCTTGTGCGACGAAAAGAAAAAATTTGTCTCAAAATGCATTGGATCTCTAAAGAAATAGCATATTGTGAGTCTAAAAATGATTTTTGCCAAATATCATGAGCATCGGATCATGTACCTGTAGTTCAAACCGGACCCACTTCCTACCGATTCAGCAGGAATTTGTCTTTTTCGCCAGGGGTGAACGGAAAGGTTTGAGATACCCCGGTTGGGACATTGTCCATGTAAGGTGGCATATTATTTTTTCAAAATGTGGTGGTACCATTCTAAAACTGTCGTTTGGTGGTTGCTTCACAAAACACCCCATTTTTGGGCGCTCGAAAAATGGAAAATGGATTTTCCATGCGTCGAAAAGGAAAAATTTCTCCTACAACATTGTTCGCCATCCCATGACACATATGTGTGCACAATATGGGAACATTATCACAAACTATGCCCTGATTCTAGCCATAACATTGTTTGTTCGGTCCGAAAGCCATGAAACCTCGGACATGATAGGTCATTTATGAGAAGGTTTTTTCGAGACACTTGCAATATACCAAGGTTGGTATTTTTCCTTGCAACTATGTCACATAA
This sequence comes from Avena insularis, assembly GCA_023614405.1. Classification (NCBI taxonomy): domain Eukaryota; kingdom Viridiplantae; phylum Streptophyta; class Magnoliopsida; order Poales; family Poaceae; genus Avena; species Avena insularis. The sequence continues at coordinate 408,421,262 of CM042697.1, forward strand.
GAAGACACCACGGGAAGGATTTGCATTGATCGGACCGTTTTTGAATTTTTTATGCCAGTTTCAAATTATGGTCAAAACGGCGGACATGAAGGTTCTTAGCTAGGGGCTGAGCCTCGCTAAACTTGCATTGGATCTCTGAAGAAATAGCATATTAAGAGTCTAAAAATAATTTTTGCCAAATATCATCAGCATCGTATCATGTACCTGTAGTTCAAACCGGACCCACTTCCTGCCGATTCAGCAGGAATTTGTCTTTTTCGCCAGGGGTGAACGGAAAGGTTTGAGATACCCCGGTTAGGACATTGTCCATGTAAGGTGGCATATTATTTTTTTAAAATTTGGTGGTACCATTCTAAAACTGTCGTTTGGTGGTTGCTTCACAAAACACCCCATTTTTGGGCGCTCGGAAAATGGAAAATGGATTTTCCGTGCGTCGAAAAGGAAAACTTTCTCCTACAACATTGTTCGCCATCCCATGACACATATGTGTGCACAATATGGGCACATTATCACAAACTATGCCCTGATTCTAGCCATAACATTGTTTGTTCGGTCCGAAAGCCATGAAACCTCGGACATGATAGGTCATTTATGAGAAGGTTTTTTCGAGACACTTGCAATATACAAAGGTCGATATTTTTCCTTGCAACTATGTCACATAAGAAGACACCACGCGAAGGATTTGCATTGATCGGACCGTTTTTGAATTTTTTATGCCAGTTTCAAATTATGGTCAAAACGGCGGACATGAAGGTTCTTAGCTAGGGGTTGAGCCTCGCTAAACTTGCATTGGATCTCTGAAGAAATAGCATATTAAGAGTCTAAAAATAATTTTTGCCAAATATCATGAGCATCGTATCATGTACCTGTAGTTCAAACCGGACCCACTTCCTACCGATTCAGCAGGAATTTGTCTTTTTTGCCAGGGGTGAACGGAAAGGTTTGAGATACCCCGGTTGGTACATTGTCCATGTAAGGTGGCATAATATTTTTTTAAAATGTGGTGGTACCATTCTAAAACTGTCGTTTGGTGGTTGCTTCACAAAACACCCCATTTTTGGGCGCTCGGAAAATGGAAAATGGATTTTTTGTCCGACAAAAAGAAAAACTTTCTCCTGCAACATTGTTCGCCATCCCAAGACACATATGTGTGCACAATACGGGCACATTATCACAAACTATGCCCTGATTCTAGCCATAACATTGTTTGTTCGGTCCGAAAGCCATGAAACCTCGGACATGATAGGTCATTTATGAGAAGGTTTTTTCGAGACACTTGCAATATACCAAGGTTGGTATTTTTCCTTGCAACTATGTCACATAAGAAGACACCACGCGAAGGATTTGCATTGATCGGAACGTATTTGAATTTTTTATGCCAGTTTCAAATTATGGTCAAAACGGCGGACATGAAGGTTCTTAGCTAGGGGCTGAGCCTCGCTAAACTTGCATTGGATCTCTGAAGAAATAGCATATTAAGAGTCTAAAAATAATTTTTGCCAAATATCATGAGCATCGTATCATGTACCTGTAGTTCAAACCGGACCCACTTCCTACCGATTCAGCAGGAATTTGTCTTTTTCGCCAGGGGTGAACGGAAAGGTTTGAGATACCCCGGTTGGTACATTGTCCATGTAAGGTGGCATAATATTTTTTTAAAATGTGGTGGTACCATTCTAAAACTGTCGTTTGGTGGTTGCTTCACAAAACACCCCATTTTTGGGCGCTCGGAAAATGGAAAATGGATTTTTTGTCCGACAAAAAGAAAAACTTTCTCCTGCAACATTGTTCGCCATCCCAAGACACATATGTGTGCACAATACGAGCACATTATCACAAACTATGCCCTGATTCTAGCCATAACATTGTTTGTTCGGTCCGAAAGCCATGAAACCTCGGACATGATAGGTCATTTATGAGAAGGTTTTTTCGAGACACTTTCAATATACCAAGGTTGGTATTTTTCCTTGCAACTATGTCACATAAGAAGACACCACGCGAAGGATTTGCATTGATCGGACCGTTTTTGAATTTTTTATGCCAGTTTCAAATTATGGTCAAAACGGCGGACATGAAGGTTCTTAGCTAGAAATGAGCCTCGCTAAACTTGCATTGGATCTCTGAAGAAATAGCATATTAAGAGTCTAAAAATAATTTTTGCCCAATATCATGAGCATCGTATCATGTACCTGTAGTTCAAACCGGACCCACTTCCTGCCGATTCAGCAGGAATTTGTCTTTTTCGCCAGGGGTGAACGGGAAGGTTTGAGATACCCCGGTTGGGACATTGTCCATGTAAGGTGGCATATTATTTTTTTTAAATGGGATCATAGTATTTTGAAACTTTCATTTGGTGGTTGCTTCACAAAACTCCCCGGTTTTTTGCGCTCGGAAAATGAAAAGTGGTTTTTTTGTCCGACAAAAAGAAAAACTTCCTCCTGCAACATTGTTTGTCATCCCAAGATGCACATGCGTGCACAATATGGGAACATTATCACACACTATGCCGTGATTCTAGCCATAACATTCGTTTTGGCACTTGGAATATCGAAAATAGAGTGATACCATTTAAGCCATTCAGAAGGGATAATTCTCCTACCCACGGATCACCCCAACAAGCAGATCTCAACCGTCTATATATCCACCATCCAATGGACAAAATTTCTCCTGCCTCCCCTCGACTTCCTCCAAAATTGAAATTGAAATGACCAGAACACCCACAAATACAGTCTTGCATCACACAAATATCCAGGGGTATTTTGGAGAAGTTGACGATGCCACCCAGAGAACCCAACCCCAATCCGCTCCCGTCCACACAATCCCTAATCTCCACCCTCATGCCTCCGCTCCCCAAACCCTAATTTCCACCCTCCGCCTTCCGCCTGCAGCCACCACCATCTCGCATTCGCTTCTCCCAAACCTAATCGCCACCCTCTGCTCGTTAAGCCTGCAACGCCGCAACCACTCTCGCCTTTCCCGCAGCAGCCGCCAAAGATCTTGCCTCTGCCCCACCAGATCTCTTCCTCCTCGAGCCGGATTTCCTCCTCCCACGAATCCAGCCACCGCTCATCTCTGCACCAAGCCCGGGTTCCATAGAGCGCGAGCGACCTCGGCGGCGGCCATCTCCTCCTCCCATGCTTGTACGAGGAGCGGCGGCCGTCCTCCCTGGAAGAGCACCCCACGGACGATCTTCTGCGAACCCTAGCGTCGGTCTTTCCGGCCGGCATCAAGGACGACGATGTGGCGCTTCCCCAGGCTCACCGCTATCCCTCCCTGCCTCTTCGTCGACCTGATCATCGCACGCTCCGCCCTAGATCTTCCAGAGAGGTATGGTCTCCTCTAACCAACAAACTACCCAGATCGAATCCACCTTCACTCGCTGATGCTGTACTGGCTCGGAGGATCCCGTTCAAGATGTTATTGCATGAGTGGATCCCTTTCAAGAACAAGTTCTTCCTCGACCTGACGGCCGTTGCCGGCATTGAGGACGCTGGCCGCACCAATTCGAAGAGGATGTGGAGGTTGTGCTCATCGACCCGGACAAGCTCCGAGCTCCAAAGGTCGTCGACCCGAGTGCGTTAGGGCCAATCCTTCCGGAAGGTCACGCTCACAAGCCCCTCTAAATAAAAATAGGTATCACTCTCTCCCATCTCTCACTGGATTGTATTGATGGGTCAGTGATGGTACTGCAATTTGAAGTTTGGTCCTTGTTTACTTCTGTAGTATCCATGGTAGCGAACCAGATGGAGATCATCTAGATCCTGGCCAGTTTCATGCTATAAGCCATGTTGGAGAAGCTGCAGCTTCCATGCCGTACTTGTCATGCTTTTGATGAAGGCCAGTTTTTGAGCAAACTTATGTTATGCCCTTTTACATAGTTTACAATAAGTAGAAGATGTGATGATTGCCATGGTATCATATTTTATTGAATTGTGTCTGTATACAAATTCATGTTTTCTTTGAGAGCTAATTTTGTGTATTCACTTGTAGAAGCGTTTCATTGATATGGTCGTCTTGTAGCTGTAGGACCTTTGATCATGTTGTGTACATTTGGTTGATTGATCTTTACACTTGAAATGGGTAAATGATACTAAAATGACTTAAATACTATAACAACACTGGTGGCCTGTATGATTACTCTTATCAGGATAATTTGAAAATCCAATTTCATTATCCTATACGGACCACACATGTGTATCTCCTCTACTTGCACAATATTAACATCTGTGAAAAATATAGTTGATGCTTATAACTTCCTACTTCAAGATGGTTCTAGTAACAAATCTGTAGTTAGGTACATGCCTTTGGTAGCATTTTTGCACGCAAGCTAGTTATTTCTTTGTTTGGTTAGGATATGTGGAATACAAGTTGTTCCCTGTTGCACATAGTTTTGATCTGATCCACCACTTTGATATCAACAAAGGACAATGAAATATTGCACTTGAATACAATAGTATATCGTTTATGATGTTGATTTTCATACCTGGGAATTCTGGATTGTTGTGAGGTAGTACTTGCCATCTTAATAAGTTTGTTGCTAAAGTAGTTCCAGTTTTGAATATACTAGCACCTTTACCATGAATAATGTTCTGATGATTTTCTATAGATTGATCTTGGGTCTGATGCAGTCGTATTGTACTACTGCAGTTTTGGTCCTGAACCTTATTTTGTACTTGTCGTGAACTCATGTTTATTTGATTGTGTTGTTCTTTACTATAAGATAAATGGCTATTGGATGATCTACGCTTGCTATTGGTCGTCTGATATGGTTTTTTTTTGTGTGGTTGGTGTAGGTCAAGCTGTAGCAGAACACACATGAGCTATAGGAGAAACATGTCCTATTGGTACTAATAGGAGAGCAATAGTATTATTGATTCATCACTAGATGCATTTTTTATTTCTTCAAATGTATTATTGGTACTGTATATGGAATCATCAGACTTGTTAAGCTGCATTGAGATGTTTGAACCTGAACCTTTTCTGTTTGGCGCTTGCGATGTCGAGTAGAAGCAGTTGAACCCCATGTGGGAGATTAAGGTGTAGAAGCTCGTCCTCAACATCTCCGTCGGTGTCAGCAGAGATCGCCTCACTCGCACCTCCAAGGTATAATATGCCTATCTATTTATCTTCCTAGTCCCCTTATGAGCTTGCATGTGAAGGATTCAGATTAAGATATGACTATGTTAGTTGCAAGGTTTGGTCGATGTTCAGTTATATACCGTGTGGTATGCTTCGCTTACAGCAATCTAGTTGCTTTAGTAGTTTGTGGAATTGCAAGTCATCAATGATCTAGCCTATCTTGCCACTAGCCTATTTGATCCGTGGAGTGCCTATCTTGTAGCCTGCTAGTAGGACATGCATCAGCTAGTGATATACATGCATGTATTGGTTATTGTATCATGTGTAAAGAGTCAGTCAATTCAACAAGTAGAAATTCAAAGTATGTAGTAAGTAGTCTATTGGATTTTGGTACTTGCAAGCTTTTATGGAAATGGACTTACTATAGGTAATATGCTGCTATTTATTTATCCAATTCATATCACTTATGCTAGTTTTTCTGTTTGACAGAAATAAGAAGGTCGAAGAAGGATATTGGAAGTTCTTGGATGTGTTATATCTAGGCCAGCAACAATGGCGCCATAAGTAGTAGGGAGATCTGCTCCAGGCATTGACAACGAGTAGCGAATCTGTCATGTTTACATCATTGTATTCTTTGTCTTTTGGTTATTGTGTCTCAAATTTGGCTGCTGTATCTGCTATCATGTTTATATCCGTTGTATCAGATATCTATATCTGTTATGATGATCTAGCTATCATGTCATGTAATAGTGTTACTTATTAGCCTCGTGGCTGTTATGTTTAAATTCTGGATTATATACTGTGGTGTTGTGTGAACTATATATTTGGAAATGTTGTTGGGCTGGTTTGTACATTTGGGTCCGTACTAGATCTAAAAAGTCCACGTGGAATTAATAATAAAACAGGAAAAGGGTTGAAAATAAAAAAGAAATCGGCTGTAAAGAACAAAGGCCCAAAAGGGAATACACCCTAAAAAAAGGCCATGGCCCATAGACATGACATAAAATGAAATGCTCTACAAATGGCCTAGGCCCAAAACAGAAAAAGTCCAACATTATTGGGCCAGCCCATTTAGATCACTAAAATGGACTGGGCTGATTTTGATTTGAGACGATTTCATTTCGTCACAATTTTGCCACGTAGGATCTGAGCTGGCTTGGCTAGATGGTCCATGACGATATTAGATCGTCATATACATTATGACGATTTAATATCGTCATAGATGGTTATGACGATTTTACCAAAAACGTCGTTATAGTTCATTTGCGACGCCCAGCTTTCGACGATCTCAAAATCGTCATAGAATCGTCATAAACGAACTACTATGACGATTTTGTGACGAAAATGGAGGGTCATATATAGCTAGATTCCTTGTAGTGTAAGTAAACTATTGTGAGACAAAGGGAAATTGGTATCGTATGTAAGTGGTTCATTCGATCGCAAAGTGATCGTAGAAATATGTGGGAGCCATATGAATTTCCAAATTCCTCTATTGGTTATTGATTGGAGAAGTGTCTCGGTCATGTTCGCATAATTCACGAACCGTAGGGAGACACACTTAAGGATTCGATGTTGTTGAGTAGTTATGGAATGATGTGTAAGAGCCCGAATGTTGTTCGGAGTCTCGGATTGGATCCGGGATATCACGAGGAGACCCGGAATGGTCCGGAGAATAAGATTCATATAAGGAAATTCATGTTTCAGAGTTGGGGAATGATTCCGGTGTTTTCACCAGGAATGTTCTAGAATGGTCCGAAAGGTCCGGCACTACGGAGGGGAAGGGTACATGAATGTGTCATGACAATATGAAATGATTGCATCATGTACTAGGTCACTTGGCTGGGCAAAATAAAGAGAGAAATCAAATCCAAGTTTGAAAGTCAAACACCAATTTGAAAAGTCAAATGGCAAGTTTGTTTGGTGGAGGGATAGTAGGAAACCTACTTGGGGAGGAAGTCCCCTCCCTCCACCCGCCGGCCAAGGAGGCCGAGTTGGGGGAGGACTCCCTTCTCCCAACCGGCCATCCTCCACCTATATAAGGAGGGGTAGGGCGCCCCTACCCCTCACACCAAAAACCCTAGCCCCAAGTCGCCGGCGCCACCACCTTCTTGTGCTGCCGCCGCCTAGGGCACCTCCAACTCGGCGAGTTGGGGTTTCCCCAAACCCTAGCCGCCGGCCAAGCGCTCCCCTTGGTGCCCTCTAACCCTATATCACCAAGGCCTCTCTCATACTCCACCATACTCGCTCCGGCTTAAGGCGAAGCCCTGCGAGATCTCCCCTCTACTTCCACCACTGCCGTGTCTGCTGGAATCGCGAGGAGAGTGCTACAACCTCCGCCTTTCAAACAAGGGAGAGGAAGGTATTCATCGAAAATCAACGTGTGACCATTGAAGCGCTGCCGGAACACAGCGCCGGAAGGATCGTCTACGCGATCTTGAGATCGGAAAGAGTACGACTAGATCACCCACGAGAATCTGCTCTCGTTAACCGCTTTGGAATCTTCGAGGGTGAGTTCCTCTATCGACTCGTTGCTACAATCTAGTAGATAGATCTTGGCTTGTTTGTTTGCATGCGGTAGAATTTTTTTGTTTTCCATGCTACGAACCCCTACAAAGGGTATCGAGCCGTGTCTATATGTAGATCTGTTGCACGAGTAGAACACAATGATCATTGTGGGCGGTGGTGCTTTTATTATCAATTTCTTTTTGTGTACTTTGCATCTTGCGGTATGATGGGATGAAGCGGCCCGGGCTAACCTTACATGACATCGTTCATGAGACTTGCTCCACGCTCAACATGCAACTTGTATTGCATAAGTGGCTTTGCGGGTGCCTGTCTCTCCCATCATAGTACAGATCCAATTTACAACGGGCACTTGATAGTTCAAGCATCAACGTTGTGGTTCTTGTTCGTAAGTTAGAACGACACTTATTGAAAGCCCCAAACCACGTAAAACATGCAAAGAAAATTAGAGGCGTCTAACTTTGTTTTGCAGGGGTGTGCTGTGATGTTATATGGCCATGATTGTGTTTGTATATGATGTATGCAATGTCCCTTATTGTAAGATGGCAACCGGCAGGATCCATATGGTTGTCTTTAAATTCCGTTAAGACCCGTGTGTCTATTCAAAGTAGTTGTAATAGTTGAAGCTGGTGGACGACAACCATGAAACGGCGCCATTGACCTTGACGCCATACCGGTGATGATGGAGATCATGTTCGTGCTTGAAGATGGAGATCGGAAGCACAATAAGAAAGGCCATATCATATCACATATTATGAATTGCATGTGATGTTAATCCTTTATGCATCTTGTATTGCTTAGTTAACGACGGTAGCATTGTAAGATGATCCCTCTGTTGGAGATATGCCCAAGACACAATAATAAAGTGGTTATTATCATATCTTCATGCTTATGATAAATGTTTACATACCATGCTATAATTGTATTAACCGAAAACATTAATACTTATGTGATTTGTAAACATAAAAGAGTCCCTAGTAAAGCCTCTTGTTAAAGTATCTTGTTGGTTAATATGTGATCATGGTTTCCTGATCATGAACATAGAGATGTTATTAACAACAGGGTCATATCATTAGGAGAATGATGTGATGGACATACTCCTATAGTTAAGCGTAGCATAAAGATCAAGTCATTTTAATAGTTCAATTGCTATAAGCTTTCTGATACATAGTAACCTAATTCCTTCGACCATGAGATCATGCTAATCACCATCACCGGAAGGATGCTTTGATGACATCAAACATCGCACCGTAACTGGGTGGCTATAAAGGTGGCATTGAGTGTTTGGAAAGTATGGGTTAAGGCACATGGATCAAGAGTGGGATTTGTCCATCCATATGACGGATAGATATACTCTGGCCCTCTCAGTGGAATGTCATCCAATTGTCTTGCAAGCATGTGACTGGATCATAAGGGATCACATACCACGGGAACGAGAAAAGAGTACTTATCGGTAACGAGGTTGAACTAGGTATGCAGAGATACCGACGATCAAAACCTCGGATAAGTAAACTATTGTGAGACAAAGGGAAATTGGTATCGTATGTAAGTGGTTCATTCGATCGCAAAGTAATCGTAGAAATATGTGGGAGCCATATGAATTTCCAGATTCCTCTATTGGTTATTGATCGGAGAATTGTCTCGGTCATGTTCACATAATTCACGAACCGTAGGGAGACACACTTAAGGATTCGATGTTGTTGAGTAGTTATGGAATGATGAGTAAGAGACCGAATGTTGTTTGGAGTCTTGGATGGGATCCGGGATATCACGAGGAGATCCGGAATGGTCCGGAGAATAAGATTCATATAAGGAAAGTCATGTTTCAGAGTTGGGGAATGATTCCGGTGTTTTCACCAGGAATGTTCTAGAATGGTCCGGAAGGTCCGACACTACAGAGGGGAAGGGTACATGAATGTGTCATGACAATATGGAATGATTGCATCATGTACTAGGTCACTTGGCTGGGCAAAATAAAGAGAGAAATCAAATCCAAGTTTGAAAGTCAAACACCAATTTGAAAAGTCAAACGGCAAGTTTGCTTGGTGGAGGGATAGTAGGAAACCTACTTGGGGAGGAAGTCCCCTCCCTCCACCCGCCGGCCAAGGAGGCCGAGTTGGGGGAGGACTCCCTCCTCCCAACCGGCCATCCTCCACCTATATAAGGAGGGGTAGGGCGCCCCCTACCCCTCACACCAAAAACCCTAGCCCCAAGTCGCCGGCGCCACCACCTCATTGTGTTGCCGCCGCCTAGGGCACCTCCAACTCGGTGAGTTGGGGTTTCCCCAAACCCTAGCCGCCGGCCAAGCGCTCCCCTTGGTGCCCTCTAAACCCTAGATCACCAAGGCCTCTCTCATACTCCACCATACTTGCTCCGGCTTAAGGCGAAGCCCTGCGAGATCTCCCCTCTACTTCCGACACCACGCCGTCGTGTTGTTGGAATCGCGAGGAGAGTGCTACAACCTCCGCTGACTTCTGAAACAAGGGAGAGGAAGGTCTTCATCAGTGAGCGATGTGTGACCCATTGAGCACGAATTCCGCGCTTGAAAGGATCGTCTCGCGATCTTGAGATCGCAAAATACGACTACATCACCCACGAGAATCTGCTCTCGTTAACCGCTTTGGAATCTTCGAGGGTGAGTTCCTCTATCGACTCGTTGCTACAATCTAGTAGATAGATCTTGTCTTGTTTGTTTGCATGCGGTAGAATTTTTTTGTTTTCCATGCTACGAACCCCTACAGTGGTATCAGAGCCGTGTCTATATGTAGATCTGTTGCACGAGTAGAACACAATGATCATTGTGGGCGGTGGTGCTTTTATTATCAATTGCTTTTTGTGTACTTTGCATCTTGCGGTATGATGGGATGAAGCGGCCCGGGCAAACCTTACATGACATCGTTCATGAGACTTGCTCCACGCTCAACATGCAACTTGTATTGCATAAGTGGCTTTGCGGGTGCATGTCTCTCCCATCATAGTATAGATCCAATTTACAACGGGCACTTGATAGTTCAAGCATCAACGTTGTGGTTCTTGTTCGTAAGTTAGAACGACACTTATCGAAAGCCCCAAACCACGTAAAACATGCAAAGAAAATTAGAGGGGTCTAACTTTGTTTTGCAGGGGTGTGCTGTGATGTTATATGGCCATGATTGTGTTTGTATATGATGTATGCAATGTCCCTTATTGTAAGTTGGCAACAGGCAGGAGCCATATGGTTGTCTTTAAATTCCGTTAAGACCCGTGTGTCTATTCAAAGTAGTTGTAATAGTTGAAGCTGGTGGACGACAACCATGAAACGGTGCCATTGACCTTGACGCCATACCGGTGATGATGGAGATCATGTTCGTGCTTGAAGATGGAGATCGGAAGCACAAGAAGAAAGGCCATATCATATCACATATTATGAATTGCATGTGATGTTAATCCTTTATGCATCTTGTATTGCTTAGTTAACGACGGTAGCATTATAAGATGATCCCTCTGTTGGAGATATGCCCAAGAGGCAATAATAAAGTGGTTATTATCATATCTTCATGCTTATGATAAATGTTTACATACCATGCTATAATTGTATTAACCGAACACATTAATACTTATGTGATTTGTAAACATAAAAGAGTCCCTAGTAAAGCCTCTTGGTAAACTAGCTTGTTGGTTAATATGTGATCATGGTTTCCTGATCATGAACATAGAGATGTTATTAACAACAGGGTCATATCATTAGGAGAATGATGTGATGGACATACTCCTATAGTTAAGCGTAGCATAAAGATCAAGTCATTTTAATAGTTCAATTGCTATAAGCTTTCTGATACATAGTAACCTAATTCCTTCGACCATGAGATCATGCTAATCACCATCACCGGAAGGATGCTTTGATGACATCAAACACCGCACCATAACTGGGTGGCTATAAAGGTGGCATTGAGTTTTCGGAAAGTATGGTTTGAGGCACATGGATCAAGAGTGGGATTTGTCCATCCATATGACGGATAGATATACTCTGGCCCTCTCGGTGGAATGTCATCCAGTTGGCTTGCAAGCATGTGACTGGATCACAAGGGATCACATACCACGGGAACGAGAAAAGAGTACTTATCGGTAACGAGGTTGAACTAGGTATGCAGAGATACCGACGATCAAAACCTCGGACAAGTAAACTATCATGAGACAAAGGGAAATTGGTATCGTATGTAAGTGGTTCATTCGATCGCAAAGTAATCGTAGAAATATGTGGGAGCCATATGAATTTCCAGATTCCTCTATTGGTTATTGATCGGAGAAGTGTCTCGGTCATGTTCGCATAATTCACGAACCGTAGGGAGACACACTTAAGGATTCGATGTTGTTGAGTAGTTATGGAATGATGAGTAAGAGACCGAATGTTGTTCAGAGTCTCGGATGGGATCCGGGATATCACGAGGAGATCCGGAATGGTCCGGAGAATAAGATTCATATAAGGAAAGTCATGTTTCAGAGTTGGGGAATGATTCCGGTGTTTTCACCAGGAATGTTCTAGAATGGTCCGGAAGGTCCGTCACTCCGGAGGGAAGGGTACATGAATGTGTCATGACAATATGGAATGATTGCATCATGTACTAGGTCACTTGGCTGGGCAAAATAAATAGAGAAATAAAATCCTAGTTTCAAAGTCAAACACCAATTTGAAAAAGTCAAACGGCAAGTTTGCTTGGTGGAGGGAGAGTAGGAAACCTACTGAGGGAGGAAGTCTCCTCCCTCCACCCGCCGGCAAAGGAGTCCGAGTTGGGGGAGGACTCCCTCCTCCCAACCGGCCACCCTTCACCTATATAAGGAGGGGTAGGGCGCCCCCTACCCCTCACACCTCAAACCCTAGCCCCAAGCCTCCGGCCTCCTCCAATTCGCCGCCGCCTAGGGCCTCCTCCCAAGTCGCCGACTAGGGTTTCCCCAAACCCTAGACACCGGCTACACCTCTCCCCTTGGTGCTTCTAAACCCTAGATCGCCAAGGCACCTCTCTTGCTCCACCATACTCGCACCGGCTTAAGGCGAAGCCCTGCGGGATCTTCCCTCTACTTCCGACACCACGCCAGTGTCTTTGGGAATCATGAGGAGAGTGCTACAACCTCCGCTGCTTTGGAACAAGGGAGAGGAAGGCCTTCATCAGTACCAGCGTGTGACCGATCATGAAGCGCTAGGAACAGCGCCGGAAGGATCGTCTACGCGATCTTGAGATCGGCAAGAGTACGACTACATCACCCACGAGAATCTGATCTCGTTAACCCCTTTGGAATCTTCGAGGGTGAGTTCCTCTATTGACTCGTTGCTACAATCTAGTAGATAGATCTTGGCTTGTTTGTTTGCATGCGGTAGAAAATTTTGTTTTCCATGCTACGAACCCCTACAGTGGTATCAGAGCCGTGTCTATATGTAGATCTTACTACACAGTAGAACACAATGGTCATTGTGGGCGGTGGTGCTTTTATTATCAATTGCTTCTTGTGTACTTTGCATCTTGCGGTATGGTGGGATGAAGCGGCCCGGGCTAACCTTACATGACATCGTTCATGAGACTTGCTCCACGCTCGACATGCAACTTGTATTGCATAAGTGGCTTTGCGGGTGTCTGCCTCTCCCATCATAGTAAAGATTCAATTTACAACGGGCACTTGATAGTTCAAACATCAACGTTGTGGTTCTTGTTCGTAAGTTAGAACGACACTTATTGAAAGCCCCAAACCACGTAAAACATGAAAAGAAAATTAGAGGCATCTAACTTTGTTTTGCAGGGGTGTGCTGTGATGTTATATGGCCATGATTGTGTTTGTATATGATGTATGCAATGTCCCTTATTGTAAGTTGGCAACCGGCAGGAGCCATATGGTTGTCTTTAAATTCTGTTAAGACCTGCATGTCTATTCAAAGTAGTTGTAATAGTTGAAGCTGGTGGACGACAACCATGAAACGGCGCCATTGACCTTGACGCCATACCGGTGATGATGGAGATCATGTTCGTGCTTGAAGATGGAGATCGGAAGCACAAGAAGAAAGGCCATATCATATCACATATTATGAATTGCATGTGATGTTAATCCTTTATGCATCTTGTATTGCTTAGTTTGCGACGGTAGCATTATAAGATGATCCCTCAAGCACACAAATTTCATGTTTTAAAGTGTTCATCCTTAGTAAGCACCGTTGCTAAAGCTCGTTGTTTTGAAGCACCACGTGATGATCGGGTGTGTTAGATTCTGCGAGTGTATACAACGTGAGCAAGCCAGATTTGCTCATGCAGATGCTAAGGTTTGATCTTGACGAGCCTAGCATGTACAGACATGGTCTCGGAACACGGATCACCGAAAGGTAAAGCATGAGTCATATAGATGATATGATGAACATGATGATTGTTCGCCTTGAAACTATATCATGTCACGTGATGATCGGACTTGGTGTAGTGAATTTGGTTCGTGTGATCACTAAAACAATGTGAGGGATATTGTTTTGAGTGGGAGTTCAACAGCAATATGATTAAGAGTTGAAAACTATTTATCATAAATTAAATCAAAGTGAATTTGCATAGTTGTTGTAGTCATTGGCATCCGTTTACCACATTGCGCTTAGTTTTAATTGAGATGATAGAACTATAGAATTCTGGTTAGTTACTTCACAAACTGGTATCGTATTGTTTTGAAGTGTTAATCTAAAGTTTAAAAGTACCATTACAAACTTTAGTAAGTTTAGATTACTCTGTGAAGTTTAATAGTTGGTATTAAATCAAGAGTAACAATTCCAGTGTTAGTATATAAGTATCATGTTTATCTCCATGATTCTTGATATTCGAAAGATAGTTTCAATATCAAGGTAATCTAGGAGTTGAAAGAGTTGTTTCAGAAACCATCATGTATGGAAGATATTGCGATATCTGAAATGATGTTTTGGTTACAACATGATAGAGTATAATATGGCAAAGTTTGTGTTCTCATATTTGATGAGAATTTACAAAAGGTTGGAGACACTAGTTGTCCTAATCCTCCAAAATGTTTTGGAGAGCAACATTGTACTCGCGATTCACCGTTATAAGCTAAAAGTAGCTTGATTATGGATAATTCCATGATAAGGGTGAATATTTGATGTAGGTAAAATGTTTACTACACCATGAGATTTCTAAAGAAAGGAATTTGAAAAGAACACCAAACATTTGATGATGGTGATCTACTTCAAAGTGCAAGTCCAAAGACATTGGTATTTAACTATACATGCTTTGGACTATGTGTCATGTATGTGGCTCCACTATTGATGTTCATAGATTCTTTCAAACAGAAAAAGAAATACTGAAAGAAAATCTCATAAATATATGGCAGAAAAGAAAAGACTAGAATTGTTCAGCTTAGATATATAGAGGATATACGCGTTATGGCTGTATTCTTTGCTTGTTAAATAATGTGGTTCTTAAGAATTGGATACTGAAATTGTTTGTATGAATCGTCATACGAAACACCAGAATTCATGAACTACAATGGCCTAACTAACTAGAAAAAGAATATGCAATGATGTTCATCGAGAACAAATAAAGGGTTATTGTGTTGCTCGTTAAACATCAAAGCTTGCCTTCAAGATTTGTTTTATCAGGTATTATGAGAACAAAAGGGTTGTTCAAATAATTGCCATAATCCATAAAAGATGGATGATTTACAAATCTCGTTGGAGAAATCACATCCATAACACTAGTGCTAAAAATGTCGAAAGACAAATTGATTGGAAGATCACTTAGGAAGTGACATCGCCGTTTAAATTATATTGGAAAGAAAACATGAAGGAACTCCATGTGGATGGAATTTTGGAGTCTTTTGATTTTTGATCAAATGACGCTTGTGAAACTTTCCTAGAGATAATTAAAACTTCGTTCAAAGGCCAAAAGGGAACGAATGACTAGCTTATTGGAACTTGTACATATTGTTGTATGAAGTCCATTATGTGTAGTCAAGAGTGATGGTTTTCAACTTCATATGATTTCTCCAAAAATTTAAGTGAATATATGAATATTTACTTAATAAGGATGAAGTATGAAACATTTGAAAAGTTCAAAGACTTTCAAGATGAAGTTAAAAATCATTGTAACAAGAATATAAATAGTTTATGATAAGATCATAAAGGAATATATTTGAGTTACAAGTTTAGCATAATACCTAAGATTTGAGGAATCATTCCGTGGATTTGCATTTCCCGAAACACCATAAGAGTATGGAGCGTTCGAGATATGTAATTAAACCTTGTTTGACATGGTAAGATCAAAGGTGTAATTCATAAAACTGCCATTATATTTTAAAGATTAAAAGCTTTAGAGACTACTGTTTTTCCACTGAAAAGAGCTCCATCATAATCCATTGAAATGACACCATATAAAGTTATGGTTTGGGATAAAACCGAAGTTGTCCTTTCTTAAACATTGGTATGCTATGCATAAGAAAGATGTTTGCAACCAAAGTCGGATGAACCTGTCTTTATATGTTATTTCAAATAACTGTTAAGTATTCCTCCATAACACCGGAGACAAAAGTGTTTGTTGCTTAGAACGTCAAGTTTCTTTCAGAAGGAATTTTTGGTGAAAAGATAAGTGGGAGGACAATAGAACTTTGATAAGGTGAAAAGAACCTTAGCTGTATGTGCAAAGTTGCGCAGCGCCGAAAAGTGTTCCGGAGGCAGCAACAATGCTCATGGATCACGTGCCTCAAAGGTTGTGGTTATGGAGGTCAAAGTTTCTATTGAACCAAGTAGGTTGGGTAAACAATAAAATACCAAGATTTGAGGGTTGAATCATAATTTGAGAATAATGAATAGACTACATGCAAAGAAGCGATGATGGGCCCTGACTCCGTAAAATGGCTTGAAGCCATAAAATCCGTGATAGTTCCATACACGAGAAATCAAGCTTTGAACTTGAAGGACCCTCGATAAAGGTATAAGACCTTATAGTCGTGTTTGGATCTATAAAGAAATAGACAAGGATGTTTCACATCTATGAAATAGTCGACATGTTTGGGGAAGAGTTCACAACAATGTTCAAAGGTTGTGTATGACAAGATTTGATCTTTCATAGCGATATTTAGTCGAGACGGATTAATATAGCAACCACTACATATAATTTTCTTATATGGTAGTTGAATAAACAAAACAAGTTCTTCTAATAGAATTGTTACCTAGGACGTGTGCATAACACGGTCCATAGGGTTTTGTTAATTCAAAGGATGCCAAAAACGTATGCAAACTTCAATGGTTGAAGTGAGCATTGCGGAGTTGGAATCTTCACCATGATGAAATTGTTAAAAGAGTTTAAATTCATCAGAGACGATGAAGATGCTTGCATTTGCAAGAAATTAAGTGGGAGCGCTAAGACATATTTCTAATACATTATGTGGAGGACATATTGTTGATTGGAAATGATGTATCTTTTATTAACACATATTAAGAATTTCATCCCGATGAATGACTTAGGCAAAACCCAAATATTTGGCATCAATAGACGCTAATATGGTTGTGCCAAAAGTACATAGATGATGTATTGAATGAGTTCAATATAGAAACTACAATAAAGGTTCTTGTCGCACATAAAAGATTGAATGAGTTCAATAATGATGATATATTCAAGAGTATTGACACTTGGTAAGTGAAACAAAGATTCAAGTATAGATTGATACTTGATGTATGAAATCACAAAGAGTATTTATACCAATCATACTGTGATATGTACAAATCTAGATATGTCCTATGCTCTAAATGTTATGAGCATATACCAGAATTGTTCATAAGATGATCATTGGACAATAGTAAGGATATTCTTATGAATCTTTTGGAAGAACTAAGAATATATTGTTTTGTAGAAGTGACAACTAGATGGTTAGTTCATTGTAAAAGTACTACATTGATACTAGTTTTGTCACAAAGTAAAAATTAAGTATATCTCAATCTAAACTAAGGGTGGCAAGATATAATGGAAAGTAAGTTCCATAATGGATTTGGATGAGTTCCAAAGTTAAGACATTGTGACAGATACTACAACAAAAGGCCAAGTATGAATTATGGTTTGGGAAGAAACCTAAATTATCGTTCCTTAAAGTTTGGGGTTGCGAAGCTTATGTAAAGAAGTTACAACCGGACAAGCTTGAACCCAAAGCGGAGAAATGCGTCTTCATAGGATACCCGAAGGAAACTATTGGGTATACCTTCTATCATAGATCCGAGGGCAAAATCTTCGTTGCTAAGAATGGATCCTTTCTAGAGAAGGAATTTCTCCTGAAAGAAGTGACTGGAAGGAAAGTAGAACTCGACGAGGTTGTTGCACCTTCTCTTGAACTTGCGAGTAGCGTAGCACCGGAAGTAGTTCCTGTGGCGCCTACACCAATAAGAGAGGAAGCTAATGATGATGATCATGAAACTTTGGTTGAAGTTGCTACAGAACCTCGTAGGTCAACGAGAACTCGTACCACTCCTGATTGGTATGA
This sequence comes from Avena insularis, assembly GCA_023614405.1. Lineage (NCBI taxonomy): Eukaryota > Viridiplantae > Streptophyta > Magnoliopsida > Poales > Poaceae > Avena > Avena insularis. The sequence continues at coordinate 408,439,343 of CM042697.1, forward strand.
TCCCGTTATGAGTGTCATGTTGGTGGACAACACCGATGACCCTGCGACATATGAGGAAGCGATGATGAGCCCAGATTCCAATAAATGGCAAGATGCCATGAAATCAGAGATTGGATCCATGTACGAAAACCAAGTATGGACTTTGGTGGACTTACCGGATGGCCGGAAGGCTGTCGAGAACAAATGGATTTTCAAGAAGAAAACAGATGCTGATGGTAATGTTACTGTCTATAAAGCTCGACTTGTCGCAAAAGGGTTTCGACAAATTCAAGGAGTTGACTACGATGAGACTTTCTCACTGGTAGCGAAGCTAAAGTCTGTGAGGATTTTGTTAGCAATCGTTGCATATTATGATTATAAGATATGGCAGATGGATGTCAAATGGCGTTCCTCAATGGAGACATTGGTGAAGAGTTGTATATGATGCAACCCAAAGGTTTTGTCGATCCTAAATATGCTAACAAGGTATTCAAATTTCAACGTACATATATGGATTGAAGCAAGCATCCCGAAGTTGGAATCAACGTTTTGATAAGGTAATCAAAATCTTTGGTTTTATACAAACTTATGGAGAAGCTTGTATTTACAAGAAAGTGAGTGGGAGCTCTGTAGCACTCTTAATAGTATATGTAGATGACATATTGTTGATTGGGAATGATGTAGACCTCCTTAATAGTGTCAAGGATTATTTGAATAATAGTTTTTCAATGAAAGATCTTGGCGAAGCAGCTTACATATTAGGCATAAAGATTTATAGAGATAGATCGATACGCCTAATATCATTGTCACAAAGTACATATTTGGACAAAGTTCTAAAGAGGTTTGGAATGGAAGATAGCAAGAAAGGGTTCTTGCCCATGTTGCCCAATACGACCTTGAGTAAAACTCAAAGTCCAGCAACAGCAGAAGATAGAGAAAGGATGAGTAAGACTCCCTATGCCTCAGCCATAGGATCTCTAATCACTACTAGGAAAATGGCTATAGGTAATCAGCACATCCGTGGCTCACATGGTTGAAGTGCCCCACGGCTAAAACAGGCGTGGCTCACCTATGGGCAGTGCCCTACTAGTAACTAGAAAAACCGTGGCGCACATGACCATAGTGCGCCACAGATATGTGTGGGCCAGGGCCCTGTTGGCCGCACGCCAGACATCCGTAGAGCACATAGGGTAGGTGCGCTACGGTTGTTAGTGTCAACCGTGGCGCACATGGAGGGGGTGCGCTACGCCTAAGCGCATGCCCCTCTCTGCTGTGAAACGGCCAGACACATCCGTGGCGCACTATGGCATGTGCGCCACGGATGTTACTACTCCCTGTGGCGCACTAGGGCAGAGTGCGCCACGGATGTGGCGATTTTTTTGGTAGCTGCACTTTATGTGCACATGTGTGACCATCCACCACCCCACACTTCACTTTCCCCTTCTTCTTCCTCCTTAGATCTAGTCGGGATCTTCTCCTTCCCACCTCAATTTCTCCAACCATTCACCATTTTTAGCATGTAGAACTTGCCTTGGATGTTACATAAGTAATAGAGGAAGGTCTCCGGTCTCTCATCTCCTTCTCCAGTCTCGTGCGCACCTCTCCTTTCCATCTTTCTCGCGATTGGTATCTCATCTCGGTAATTTGTCCATGTAAGGATGTGTTCATGTGTATATGGATGATATGCTCATATGTATGTAGATGCTCATATGGAGAGTATCGATGATGCTCATGCATGTGTGTATGGAGAGGATAATGATATGTTCATGTGTGTATGGATCGGTCTCTCTCTCTCTCTTGTGTTTGTATGTGAACAAGTTGCCATTTGTTTTGCCAAAATGTTGATTCATTTCCATTTTGGCAAGACTTTGGCATTTCACAAAGGTCCTAATTTTAGGATAGGTCATGCCGAAATTTTCTATCGACACCATTGCATGCATGCATTGATTATGTGGTTCTAATAGACTTCTAATTGTACCGTGTACACCGTGCAGGCAAAAATGGTGCTCATAATGAGCGAAGACATTGTGGCTAGATTTTTGAAATGTGCGACGGCCGACATGATACGAAATAACAAGATGGATATAAGATGTCCGTGCAGAAGATGCAAACTCAACTGGGTGATCGACCTAGATTCCGGGAATCTGCAGGCGCACCTGCTCCACCATGGTTTCATGGATGGATACACTCGTTGGATAAGCGATGACGAAGATGATGGAGACGGTGAAGGTGGGCAACATGACGATGATCATCATCATGGCGAGAACGGGCGAGATGATGAAGAGTCTCCGGAGATGGTGAAGGTGCGAGCGGGCAAGGATGATGATGATCTAGATGCGGAGGAGCGTACAATGATGGAACAACGTCAGGATGAGTGCGGGACCATTATGAGCAAGAGCTGCTTCTAAAGCAGACGAGTAACGCCTTGGCTGCCGCTAGAGAAAAGCTTGTGCAACTTGAGAAAGACGCGGTTACTCCATTGTATGAAGGATGCAGGCCCGATGATACCCGGTTGAATGTAACACTCAAGGCTATGGAGATGAAGGCAAAACACAAATTGAGCGACGCAAGCTTCGACGATATGATGGCATTACAGCACGATCGTCTCCGGAGGAACACATTTCCAACTTTTTTCGAGGACGCCAAGAAAATCGTCTGTACTCTCGATCTACCGCATGTTATATATCACGTATGCATCAACTATTGCATCATTTATCGGGCGAGGGCGGAGAAAACCACATGTCCGGTGTGCGGCGTGAGTCGATACAAGAAAGGGAAAAGCACCTCGAAAAGTGGTATGGTACTTTCCTATCACTCCTCTGCAGCGCTATTTCGGACCCTAAGGAAGCGAAGCTCATGCGATGGCATGCGGAAAGGAAGAAGCCGAAGATGATGATGATGACCCGAAAAGGATGAGCTGCGGCGCACTTGGATGCTAGCGATTGGAAAGCATTGGACCTCGAATTCCCAATCGTGGAGATTCGAGGAACATCGGGCTTGGTGCGAGCGATGGACTCAATCCGTTCGGTAGCCAAAACGCATAGCACTTGGCCCATGTTTTTATGGATGTACAACCTCCCTCCATGGTTCTGCATGAAGAAGAAGTACATACAAATGAGTATGCTAATTCAAGGCTAAAACAACCTGGTACCGACATCAATCTGTATCTCGGCCTATTGAAAGAGGAGCTAGCCACATTATCGGAATCGGAGCCAATACTTACGGCCGTCGCACAAGATTATTTCACTATGAGAGTCGCGTTGGTCACTCGGTGCAAGACTATCCAGTTGCGGGTATATCTCGGGGCAGGTTATCCAAGGATTACGCATGCGTTAGGTGCATGGATAGCACAAGCTATCTCCAACTAGAAAGATCCAGGTCATCGAAAGCAGTGTCCATGGCGCACGGAGGTGGCTCGGCAAGAATGATCCATGGAAAACATGGAGACCTATTCGATGGCAAATCCGAGACCGAGGAATCCCGAGCGTAGGAGCAGCGAAGAAGTGGAAGAGTTGCTGAAAAACTAGAAAGATTGTCCTAAGCACGGAAAGAAGCGAAGAGGCGAAACAAGACAAGCGGCGATGAAAGTATGGAAAACAAGGTCATTTTAGGAGTTGCCATCTTGGAAGTTTCTCACGCCTCATAGCCTCGACATCATGCATATCATGAAAACGTGTGCGAGTCCGGTCGCCACCATAATCAACATGCCGATAGGGACGAAAGATGGTCCGAAAGCAAGGCATGACCTGATATGCTTGGGTATCGGAAGGAGCTTCACGGAGGGCCTACTCCCGATGATCGGAAGATGGCGATGATCATGAGTCGGAGATGACACAAGGTCGTCGGAAGGGTAAAAAGTTCAAGAAGAACGAATATTACTGCCCTCCTTCTTGCTTCACGCTAAGCCGTGGATGAGATCAAACAGTTTTCAAGTGCCTTCTAGGAGTCAAATTTCCTTACGACTCTGGCGGGCAAGATAAGCGAGATACCTAGGCGAAGCAGAGGTTCGATGGCATGAAGTCTCACGGTATGCCGTGCTAATGACGAGTACTCATTCGCACTAAGAGGGATAATGGACGAGCACGTCCGTGAAACGTTATTTGGCCTCTTCAAGTTTTTCGACGTCATCTCTAAGAAGTCGATTGGCGTGAATCAGCTCGGGAGGCTACAGGAGGAGATCGTGGTGATACTATGTGAGCTTGAGGTCTACTTCCCACCCGCATTCTTTTACATTATGGTGCATCTGTTGGTCCATGTCGTGGAGGACATCGTACAACTCGGGCCGATGTTCCTCCGCAGCATGATGGCGTTCGAAAGGATGAACGGACACATCAAAGGATACGTTCTACAGTCCCGTCGGATGGAAGCATAGCCAAGGGCTTTCGGCCAAAGAGTGCATCTCTTTACGCACGAATTATCTGAACATCGAGAACCCTGTTGGTCTTCCCGTCAGCGAGCACCTTGGCAAGCTCGGCGGATCTGGTCACCGAGAGGTCGTCATCGCATGCGAGACTTCGATTTTCGACAGAACTTTGATCGAGCAAACCTCGTCGTGCTACAGCATTTAGAACTGGTCGATCCTTGGGTACAGAAGCACAAAAGGTTAATCGAGAAGAAGTACAGTGACCGGGGCATACAGAGGACGCAGGGAGAAATAATCAGAGAGCACAACTCAGATTTCACGCGTTGGTTTAGGCAGACACTCCTTGATAATCCCACGCGATCGCATTCTTCTGACACGGAAAATATCATATTCACCTTGTCGCATGGACCGATGCAAAACCTGGTAACCTATCAGGCGTATGATATCAACGGCTACACATTCTACATGGAGGAAAAGGACAACAAGTGTGATTATCAGAACTCGGGCATAACGTCGGAATTCTACACCGATGACAACGTGAAGGAAAGATTCTACGGAAGAATCGAGGAGATCTGGGAGCTCGACTACTGTGGAGAAAAGGTGCCGATGTTCCATGTCAGATGGGCAAAGAGCGTCAAAAGAGAAGACCGGTATTTCACAACCATGGTTATACCCGAAGCAGCCAAATCCAAGGCCGTCGGTGCAAACGTGGCCGCGAAAAATGAACCTTGGGTACTGGCTACCAAAGTGGACCAATGTTTTTTCATTACCGACCCGACAAAGCCTAGAAGTGTTGTCGCGAGGAGAGGAAAAAGAAACATCATCGGAATGGATGGAGTCGCCAACGAGCAAGACTTCGACCAGTACGGCGATCCAAAGATTGAAGATGACGACGACTACGATGCAGCAACATACATCACAAGAAGAAAAAGGACAACCCTATCCAAAAAAGGTAGCCCGTTCGAAAGAAGAAACATTAAAGTGCCGGGGCTAAATTATTCAACCGCGACAAAGAAGAGAAAAAATATTGTAAAACGCTAACTCAAAAAATATTGTAAAACGCGTGGTCGAAAAATATTGTAATATTCATGGACAAATTATTATGAAATTTAGTTATACTTTGAATCATATTTGTACCACTTTTATGACATATATTATCACTTTTGGGAATTTTTGGAATATTTAAAAGTATTTTAAAAACAAAACAAAACTTCTATGGCATATATCACCACTTTTGGGCATTTTTTGGAACATTTAAAAGTATTTTTAAAATAAAAATAAAAAAGTGGGGCACCAGGATTCGAACCTGGGTGCTCACAAGTTTAGAATAGAGCAGTGGGTAGAACCAGTGGGATAAGACAGTGGTAGTGTTAACTAGTGGGGTGGCCGCCCTCTTATCTGATAGTCCAACCCACATAGGCGTAGCGCACCCTGGCCAAGTGCGCTACTGGTAATCGTAGCGCACTTGGCCAGGGTGCGCTACGGCTATGTGGGTTGGACTAGTCAACCGCGCCACGTCCGCCTCTCTCATCCCCATCTCACAGACACCACACATCGATTGAGCCCCGCCGCGCTGCGCCACCGCCGCTGCTTTCTCGATCCGCCACCGCCGCGCTGCGCTCTCGAGGAGGATGAGGCCGCCACCGATCCATGGAGGAGGAGGAGGCCCGCGTCGCTTGTGGAGGAGGATCGCGCCGCTCGAGGAGGAGGAGGCCCACGTCGATGCCGATCCGTGGAGGAGAAGGTCGTCGCCGCTCGAGGAGGAGGAGGCCGCCGCCGCTCGAGGCTGAGGAGGAGGAGGTCGCCGCCTCTCCCACGCGATCCTCGTCGTCCTCGTCTCAGAGGAGGTGAGCCTCCGCTCTCTCCCTCTCTCCCTGCCCACACGGTTCCTTCTCCATTGGGGCAAACCGAGCTCACGACACCTTCGCGTCCAGGCTCGTGTTAGGGTTTGGCTTGCAGTGGCTTGATCTTAGTTAGGGTTCCTAGTTCTGCAGTAGTAGCTTCAGAGATACAAGGCAGGGAAAAATGACAGGGACACATACAGTAGTAGCTTTCGTTTTGAGGCCAACACTTAGAAATCTGGAGCTTTGGGTTCTACTTAGGGAAGGGGAATTGAGAAACAATGGCTCATCTGCTCATGTAGCTCTAGATTTTAATTGTTGGTGCTTAATCATCACTTGATGTTGCCATTGCCGTCGTGTTTGTATGAGGTCTCAGTTAGATGTAGTTAAGTCTGGATGCAGCAGTTTGCTCCTCTACTAGTCAAGCACATGCCAAGGTTAAGAGTAGCAAGCTTAAGGTTAGGGTCCTGAGTTTATTCTGTGTAGCAAGCTTCAGGTTAGGTTCAGGTTAGGTTCAGAGTAGCAAGATTCAGGTTAGGTTTAGGTTAGGTTCAGAGTAGATGAAAATGCAGTAGTAGAACAAAGATATGTGCAGTAGATTAATATAGCACTAGATGGTCATATATTCTTTAACCCAAGCATGAAATAAAACATCACTCATGCATCAAGTCCAGTAACTTCTTGCAAGTCCAGTAGATGAATATAGCAGTAGATGGTCATATTTTATCAAGTCTAGTAATAATAGACAGAGAGCCTGAGCCATTGGTTGATCATATTAGGAAAAACTTGTGGACTGTGTAAGTGTTGAATTGTTTTTCTTTCATTATAGACTTGCCAACAGTATTTATGGAACATTGATGATTTAGTTTGATGGAGTTTCTAATTCTCTTCCCTCTTTATAAGTTTTGTACTTTGGTCAAAATGAAAAGTGCATCAATTAGTTTCTCTTCAGCTGTTGCCAATATGCAGTGCCCCTTTGCGCTATTCTTTTTTCACAATAACCTATCTGTAGTTCTTTGCAATGAAACAGGGTATTAGTTTGAGTGCCCTGATTGCCCTGATTGGGGTGGAAGTGGCTATGCTGCATGCATCTGCATGCGAGTAACTTCTTGCATCAAAATTAAAATAAGTCTGCATTGCACCTGTAGTTGCTGTCAAGTTAGATGTCGAGCTTGTGCTTGCCAAGGTGAACTGAATTGAACTGTGTATACTTGTCATTTGCTGTCATTTGTTCACAGAACTAAAAATTATGTTGCCGTCATTTGCTTGCTGAACTTGTGCTTGTTATGGTGTATGGTGTATTCTCATTTTCTTATTGCAAGCAAATGACAGCAAGGATTGTTGTTATTGTTGTAGCACTTGAAATTATTCTTGTGCTTGTATGAAGCACTTTATTATGTCCCATATGCAGGTTCTTGTATGAAATGAGTCCTGATTTTTGCCGGAATGTTGATTAACTTCCGTTTTGGCAGAAATCGGGCACTCCTAGTTTAAGAAAATTAGCAAAGGTCATGCCGGATTTTTTCGTGCATTAAACCAATTATTTGTTTTTTATTAGTGCAAAGATGCATGACAACGACGTGGCTGGATGTTCTAAGCACATCAGCGCTGAAGGAGAACTCAGACCTCCGAATAAACAATTGACATTCTGGGAGGCGGCCCAGCGGCTAGAAGACAATGAAGAATACCATCCTTCGGAGAGCGAGGATGATGAGATGGAAGACGCGGAGGAAGAAGCCGAAGGAACGGCGGATGTTGAAACCTTGATGGCGAGGAGCACAGGGAGTGGTAGCAATCCTCCTAAGAAGAATAAGAAGCCGAAGGACCGGCGCCCAAACACGGTCGGCACCGTCAGGGAGGAAATTACCGAAGTGAGCCCATCAGGGGTTCCTTTGGAGCCCGCCCTTGTCGTCAAAGGGTACGGTGGGCAAGTGGCGGCGATCACCCGGACAACCATCTCGATCAACACCGAGAATCTCTGTCATAAAGATAATGGCCACTTGCGCACACTCCTCTTCGAGAAGCTGCACGCAAGATACAAGTTCCCATACAGTGTCGAACACAAATTATCATGGGAGCAGTAAAAATCCGCCCTCACAAAGATGAGCACCGCCGCCATTGGAGAACCGGATAAAGAAGAAGATCTGTAAAGAAGGCAAAAGTATCGAGGAGATCCAGAAGATTGACCCGCAGATCACGAAGATCAGTTCACGGGAGTTCAAGGAGAGGTGTGAATCGAAAGAGCCACAGCCAATAGTATTCGAGGAAAGGTCTTTGCGAGGCGATGAATATAGGTCATCACCATCTCGGATCTGGTGGATCTGAACGCGGAGGCCAAATGGAATAAGGAGGGCGAAGAGTATAGATCCAAGGGATAGAAAACCCTTTGCTAAATTCGAACCGGGCAGGTTGAAACTTCATCGAGGGCCCGTTACCATGTGGACCCAAAAACCAAACAACTCACCGGATCTGCGGTGAAGGTCGAGAAATTGTGGTAAGTATAATCTAATTACGGAATCAACTCGATTGCAATCTAATCGATGATCTAAGCGATTCATGTTACTTCTTCCGGAGGAGGAGAAATTGTTGCTAGTCATGGATCCTGGGTTCCTCATCCTGTGGGTCGGCGGCCACCGGTGGGATAACCCTTTTAACAGGCGATGAACCGGGCCAAGAAAATAGAGCAGTTATGAAGAAGCCATCGGCTGGCCGTCTGGCGACCTCGGGGTAAATTGGGTGGATCATTTTGGTCCATCGCCGAGACGCATGTGGCGCCGTCAGGAAGGAGCGAGGAGGAAAACCGCGAGGTTCAAGAACTTAAGGCACAAGTGGCGTGGATCCCGCAGATCGTCCAAGACAACCTGGCAATCACCCTCACGTCCTTCCTGCCTACCTTGCTGGAGTCAATAGCGAACTGGAGTGCGGATGGTCGAGTAGGGTCGTGCCTGATTCCAAGCATGGTCAGCAGCCACTCGAACAACGTGGTGCCGACGAATCAGGCGAACTACGTGTTCGTGACTCCGCCCGCTAGCACCGCGGCGCCGCAAGTGTTGGTGACTCCCCCTGCCATCACCGCGGCGCCGGAGTACATGTTGGTGCCCCCCTGCCATCGTCGCGGCGGCACCGGAGCTCAAGCACCCGTCGGTAGGGAGAATACACGGTGACAGCACCGTGCCATCAAGCAGCCCTTCCGTCTCTTACGCCGCGTCGCCCGTATGCGGTGCGTCGACATTAGCCGATCTCGACGCCATCACGGTAAACAAATTGCTTTAATTACCGCCTTTCATGCCATCTATTACTCTTATGGCATCTCTGACGACGCCGTACATGTTTTCCGCAGACGGATGTTCCTTGCACTCTCTTATGCTACCTGAACAACAAGCCGAGGGATGTTGCCAAGGGTACCATCGTTCAACCCTTGCAGCGCACGTTCCACTCAAGACTGATGCCAGATAGCGTGCACAGGGTTAAAATTAGTCGGGTGCTAAGGGGCTACGACGACCTGGAACCTCCCATTCAACCCCCAGGAGCGGATGAAGAAGAGTCGTCTGTCCTCAGAAATTTCTTCAGCTTATTCTTGCTATGGTCAAAGAGCATGATCCGTTTGGGGACGGCGGGGGCCATCACGCCACAAACAAAGGCACTTTGTCGTGCGGCGACAAGCGGTGGCAAAACCTACACGCCCTCGCCGTCACCTCCAGTGTCGGATGATCATGTTGATGATATGCACATGGCGCGAGATCCGGCCGAGGACGACGAAGACTGGAATGATCACTTCTTCAACACTCAGTTTAGCAACGAAGACCTAGCTGGTGGCCCCACAGATAAAGCCACTATCACCAAGCGTCTGTTTGGTTCTCAGGAGACGCCTCCAGCTTGTGCCTTTACAGAGCCAGCTGATACAACCAACTGGCCCTTTATTCTAAGCCCTGACACACTACATAGGGCAGTCGGTGCTCAGATTGCAGTGCCTGCCCGCTCTCCAAAAGGAAAAAAGGGCAGGAAAAAAAATCTAGCAGCTCGAGCCAGCCGGTGGCGTCAACAACTACGAATCCGATCAGGTTTCGGGACGGGCCACCAAGACCCGAGGGTATTATGTGGAGGATTCATGTGGTGGGTGAGCCCATGCTACCTAAGAATTTGCGGAATCTCGCCAGTTCGGAACTGCAGAGTGTGCATGACGGCGTGCTGACGATAGAGAGACGCCTTCTATCGAAGAAAGATACCTCGCACCCGGTATTCGTGGTTAAGGTGCCACCAGGCTTGGGCTTCGTCAACAATGCCCCTGTGGATCTGTTCTTCCTGTGGTTCAACGACATCTTCAATATGTTCCACTTATACCCGCTGCACTATACCATGGTCCGTCTGTTTTCTCTCAGCCTGGCCATGCAGATCATTAGAGAGAACACACCGGGCATCGCTATAGTGGACCCCTACTACATGCGTGACGGCTGCTTGAGTTCCCCCGCCGAACGACGTATCGTGGCCTCGTACCTAAAAAGAATCCTCGTGGCGAACAAGACAAAGGAATACATTCTCGTGCCTTACTTTCCCGAGTAAGTTGTTATTCACTCGCCACCGTCGATTGGCTTTATTAGATCATCATCATTCTTTTTCCAACACATTCCATTTGAATTTTTTTGAGAGATGAACACGACGCTCATCTCCTTATCGCCAAGCATTCCCGCCACGTATTTCGACTCGAGGAGTCTAGAAAAGAAGAAAAACTATGACAAGATCAAGGAAGTTACGGATGATGCTCTCACGGCTTTGCCTCGACGGAAGGCACCACCTTCGATGCGTCTGAAGGTCAAGTTAACGAACGCGTCTTCAACCATGTAACGGAGTTCCCTGCGTGAAGCAGCCGGAAAACAATGAAGGAAGCCTACTCGCACTCCATCACATGAGGCGTTCCTACTTGACCAGCAGAATTCTGTTGCCGGATCATCTCAAACAGTGGGCGAAGCAAAGGCCAAGATCCTCGATTGGATATTAGACAAGAGATGTATCGCATCCAAAGCATTTAGGGCAATCATCTTCGTGATGTCATGACTTTGGGGGGATCTTCTACATAGGAAATATCCCGAATAACCGTGACATAGAAGATCGCCTAGAGATGCAGGGTGACTATAGGAAGTTCATGACGAGACAAGGCGTCCTCCCGTTCCCTAAGCCGAGCCAGAAGGCTTGATGTTGGCCTAGTTGTAGTTACAAACTATAGATGACCTTTGTGTGTGTGGACAAGTGTACATGCTACTATACTTATCTTATTAGGTTTATGAATCATCGCTTACTTCTTTTGCTTATTATTATTATATATCAATCAATGCTTGGTTTTTTTGCTTACTCTTTGGTCCTTTGCTCACTTTGGTCCTTTTTTTCCTTACACTTTTTTTGAGAATAATGCCGATGATTGAAATGTCGTGGCACACTATAAATTTTAATGTGCTACGATGGGATTGTGAGCCTTGTGATATGCACAAGTCTAGGTCTTGTGCATCCTACTTGGCTCACGGTTTCATCGTAGCATATTCCTGTGTCCAACAACCTATGTATATATATGAGGCATTCTTTTCGAGTTATTTTTGTCTTTTTCGAGAATAATGCCGATGATTGAAATGTCGTGGCACACTGTATATGTGAATGTGCTACGACGGGATAGTGAGCCTTGTGATATGCACAAGTCCAGGAATTGTGCATCCTACTTGGCTCACTGTTCCGTCGTAGCATATTCCTGTCTCCAACGACCTAGCTAGTTATATATGAGGCATTCTTTTCGAGTTATTTTTGTCTTTTTCGAGAATATGCCGATGATTGAAATGTCGTGGCACAATATATATGTGAATGTGCTACGACGGGATAGTTAGCCTTGTGATATTCACAAGTCCAGGAATTGTGCATCCTACTTGGCTAACCGTTCCGTCGTAGCATATTCTAATCAACGACCTAGCTAGTTATATATGAGGCATTCTTTTCGAGCTACTTTGGTCTTTTTCGAGAATAATGCCGATGATTGAAATATCTTGGCACAATATATATGTGAATGTGCTACGACGGGACTGTAAGCCTTGTGTTATGCACAAGTCTAGATGTTGTGCATCCTACTTGGCTTACAGTTCCATCGTAGCATATTCCTGTGTCCAACAACCTATGTATATATATATATGAGGCATTCTTTTCGAGTTACTTTGGTCTTTTTCGAGAATAATGCCGATGATTGAAATGTCGTGGCACACTATATATGTGAATGTGCTGCGATGGGATTGTCCGCCTTGTGCTATGCACAGGTCCAGGTGTTGTGCATCCTACTTGGCGGATGGTTCCATCGTAGCATATTTCTGTGTCGAACAACCTAGTTATATATGAGGCATGCTTTTTGAGTTTGGTCTTTTTGATTTAGGAGTACTTTCTATAAGTGTATCTTCATATGCGACTTTAATTATATATATTTTTTTCAATCATCAGTTAATTATTATTTTCAACTTATAGATGACGTGGTACGTCGTGTACAAGGGACGGGTTCCCGGAGTCTACGATGATTGGGAAGACTGCCGGAGACAGGTGCACCGTTTCAGCGGCAATAGCTACAAAGGGTACAACACTATGGCGGAGGCGGAAGCTAGATATACGCGCTATCTAGCGGGAGTTAGGACAAGGAACCGGAAAAAGACCTACACCTTCGTCACGGAGGTGATCATGCTTATCTTCTTTGGTTGTTTATCCCGCGTTTGTGTCTATCTAGTTTAGATGTCTAGGCGAGCTTCCGAGTTTAACTTGTTCGATCAACACATGTATTCGCATGTCACCAACTACTTTGTAACTTGATCGAAACAATGTAACTTATACTATGTATTCATGTATGAGACTTATCTATATGTATTTGTTTCAATCTTGTTTTTCAAATTGTGTATTTATATATATAATTGTATATCTTGTATCTGTGTGTGTATATCTGCTTGTAATATTGTATATAATCTGGCTCGGAAATTAAAAAAACAAAAGAAACACATGTGGCACACATGACCTACCTTTTGTGGCGCACTACACCTAAAGCGCACCTCAGAAGCTTAGTGGCGCACTGGGAAGTACGCCACATAAGATCCTACGCGTAGCGCACCTGCCCACATAGCCGTGGCGCACTAGCAGGTGCGCCTACGCCTCATCACCGTGGCACACTAGGCGATGCGCCAGCTGGAGATAGTCCGTGGCGCAACGCTAGTGGCGCGCCAGCTCAATGGATGGACATTCCATGCGCCCACGTGATTTTTTTCCTAGTAGTAAATATATGTCATGCTATTTACTAGACCCGACATTGCATATGCTGTTAGTTTGACTAGCATATATCAAAGTGATCCAGGAGTGGATCATTGGACAGTGGTCAAAAACATACTTAAGTACTTGATAAGAACTAAGGATATGGTTCTTTCTTATGGAGGTGATGAACAGCTCGTTGTTAATGGTTACACCGATGCTAGTTGGAACACCAATCTGGATGATTCTAAATCTCAATCTGGATACGTATTTACTTTGAATGGTGCAGCAGTTAGCTGGAGGAGTGCAAAACAAAGCGTTATAGCGAGATCTTCAACTGAATCAGAATACATAGCTGCTTCGGAGGCTTCACAAGAAGCAATATGGATGAAGGAGTTCATTACAGAGCTCGGTGTGGTTCCAAGTGCGCTAGACCCAATGTCTATCTACTGTGATAACATTGGCGCCATAGCCAATGCGCAAGAACCAAGGTCACACAAGAAGCTGAAGAACATCAAGCTACGTTTTCACGCTATTCGAGAACATGTCCAAGATGGTGACATAAAGATTTGCAAAGTACACACAGATCTGAATGTGGCGGATCCGTTGACTAAACCTCTCCCGAGGGAAAAACATGACCAACACCAAACTGCCATGGGTGTTCGGTATATTATCATGTAATCTAGATTAGTTGACTCTAGTGCAAGTGGGAGACTGTTGGAGATATGCCCTAGAGGCAATAATAAATATAGTTATTATTATATCTTTGTGTTTATGATAAATGTTTACATTCATGCTATAACAGTATTAAAAGGAAACATTAATACTTGTGTGATCTGAAAACTAAATTAGAGTCCCTAGTAAAGCCTCTTCATAATACTAGCTTGTTGGTTAATAGATGATTGTGGTTTCCCTATCATGAACATTGAGATGTTGTTAACAACAAGATCATATCATTAGGAGAATGGTATGATGGACATACTCCTATAGATAAGCGTAGCATAAAGATCAAGTCATTTTAATAGTTCAATTGCTATAAGTTTTCTGATACATAGTAACCTAATTCCTTCGACCATGAGATCATGCTAATCACCATCACCGGAAAGATGCTTTGATGACATCAAACACCACACCGTAACTGGGTGGCTATAAAGGTGGCATTGAGTGTTCGGGAAGGATGGGTTGAGGCAGATGGATCAAGAATGGGATTCGTCCATCCATATGACGGATAGATATACTCTGGGCCTTCTCGGTGGAATGTCATCCAATTGGCTTGCAAGCATGTGACTGGCTCACAAGGGATCACATACCACGGGAACGATAAAAGAGTACTTATCAGTAACGAGGTTGAACTAGGTATGCAGAGATACCGACGATCAAAACCTCGGATAAGTAAACTATCGTGAGACAAAGGGAAATTGGTATCGTATGTAAGTGGTTCATTCGATCGCAAAGTAATCATAGAAATATGTGGGATCCATATGAATTTCCATATTCCTCTATTGGTTATTGATCAGAGAAGTGTTTCGATCATGTCCGCATAATTCACGAACCGTAGGGAGACACACTTAAGGATTCGATGTTGTTGAGTAGTAGATGAGTAAGAGACCAAATGTTGTTCGGAGTCTCGGATGGGATCCAGGATATCACGAGAAGATCCGAAATGGTCCGGAGAATAAGATTCATATAAGGAAAGTCCTATTTCAGAGTTGGGGAATGATTCCGGTGTTTTCACCAGGAATGTTCTAGAAGGGTCCTAAGGTCCGCACTGGAGGAAGGGTACATGAATGTGTCATGACAATATGGAATGGTTGCATCATGTACTTGGTCACTTGGCTGGGCAAAATAAAGAGAGAAATCAAATCCAAGTTTGAAAGTCAAACGCCAATTTGAAAAGTCAAATGCCAAGTTTGCTTGGTGGAGGGAGAGTAGGAAACCTACTTGGGGAGGAAGTCCCCTCCCTCCACCCGCCGGCAAAGGTGGCCGAGTTGGGGGAGGAATCCCTCCTCCCAACCGGCCACCCTCCACCTATATAAGGAGGAGTAGGGCGCCCCCTACCCCTCACACCAAAAACCCTAGCCCCAAGTCGCCGGCGCCACCACCTCCTTGTGCTGCTGTCGCCTAGGGCACCTCCAACTCGGCGAGTTGGGGTTTCCACAAACCCTAGCCGCCGGCGAAGTCCTCCCCTTGGTGCCCTCTAAACCCTAGATCACCAAGGCCTCTCTGATACTCCACCATACTCGCTCCGGCTTAAGGCGAAGCCCTGCGAGATCTCCGTCTACTTCCGAGCCTGCTGTCGTCTTCTTTGGAATCATGAGAGAGAGTGCTAAAACCATTGTCTGCTGGAACACGGAGAGGAAGGTCTTCATCAAGCGACGATGTGACCCATGGAAGCGCTGGCAGCCTTGGGAAGGATCGTCTACGCGATCTTGAGATCGGCAAGAGTACGACTACATCACTTACGAGAATCTGCTCTCGTTAACCGCTTTGGAATCTTCGAGGGTGAGTTCCTCTATCGACTCGTTGCTACAATCTAGTAGATAGATCTTGGCTTGTTTGTTTGCATGCGGTAGAATTTTTTTTTCCATGCTACGAATCCCTACAAAATTATTTTATAATGTTCTAAAAATGATTTAAAATGAATTAAAATTGGAGAAATTCAAAACTAATTCATTTTAAATTATAAAAATACAAATAATATATCAAAATGTTCAGAAAAATAAGATCTACACAATAGCATCATAATCATGCATTGATCAACAACTTCAATTGCAAGTTTAATTAGAAGAACCAATTGAACCCCACATGTGGTTCCGAGGATCCCCTGTTTTAGGGTTTGTACCTCTTGGACCCCGTTTAAAATGACCAAACATGTTTTAGGGTTCATTTCAATATGATTAACTTGTCATATCATCATACTTGCTTGAGCATTGCATCGATGCCATGTGTTAATCACTTCCCCTTCTTTCCGGTGTTTGGTTCTTCCTCGATAGAGTACGATATTGAGATCGAGATCGAAGACCGAGGCCAACACCGTCGAAGATCGAAGAACAATACTTGAACAACCATAATCAAGTCAAGCTGATGTACCCAAAGATCTGTATTGGGTATCAACCGGCAAAGGCAAGCGAAGCCCCACACATGATATAATCCTATGTTTTCAAGCACTAACTTGTCTCTTCAGATAACCATAATTCCTATTAAATGTCATTTAAAAATATTTTTCCTGTTTTTGTACATACTACTATTGTGATTTTGATATTGATTTTTCCTAGAAATTGTTGCTGAGAATTATTTATTTGTAATCCTACTTAGATAATTTTTAGGCAATCCAGTCACATGGTTTCTTTCTCTAATTCTAAATTACCGTAGACCATTTTTATGAACTATTGTAATTAATTCTCATTAATTTGTATCGATAAACAATTTTGACGTCTCTCTTTCTAGGACATCATCTATTTTGCAACATAAGTAGAAGTTATGATAAAAAAAATTAACCAATATGATTAAATTATATATGTTTCCAAAGTTTGAGACTTGGAACTATCCTCTTGTACTTATCAAACACTATATATTATGATTTTTTTCTTGTAAGAGTTGCATTATAAAACATGTATTTAAATGGCTACACATAATATTAAGTATTTTAAAATAACATATTTTTGTATAAAAAGTTATCACGATATTGAGCGTGAAAGGTTGATACCACGTAGATCGAAAACTGGAAAACTTATTTGGGAGGGCATTAATGCCCGGTACAGTTCACACAAAACATTAATGCCCGGTACATATGAGTATATATTTCTGGTGCACAGCCTACACTTCATGTAAATAAAAAAATAGTTTTGGAGAGAAGATGCAGAAAATAGTCTTATTTGGGAGGGTATTGCAATATCGTATTGCCTTCCCAACTTGATCTGGCTTCTCAAAACAACACATTATCGTCAAATAACCTGAATCCCGCACAGTTCGTCGCGGTACTTCTCCGTGTTGGCACCAAGCTTCTGCTTCAGCATCTCGAAGGCCAGAAGCGCCAGCATGCTTCCTCTGCCAGCGGGCTTCGACCTCGACTCCCCTTCATTGGGCAGCACGACGGCGAGCTGCTTCGCGATGTCGACCAGCGAGCCCAAGCAGCTCCTGTCGTGCTCCCTCGCCAGCCTCTTCACGTCGTAGACGGACGGCGACCCGAAAAGCTTGCGCACCATGCCCATGAAGGTGTCGACGTCGGCCGGCAGCATCTCGCCGAACATCATGTTCACGAAGTAGGCGACATGGTAAGCGCCGGTGAACGTCGCCCACGACGCCCGGGCTCTGAACAGACCGGAGTCTCGAAATAGCCAGCGGAGCCTGAACCCGTCGATGCCGGCCCAGCGCAGCCGGATGAAGTCGACGCCGCAGCCGGCGAGGTAGGAGATGGACTTGGGGTCTCTCGCTTAGTGCGGAGGCGATGTCGAACCCGCAGGTTGAACTCCCACGCCAAGCGCCGGCCGTCGTTAGTGCGGATGGCGATGCCCACCGAGCGGCTGGCAGGCGGACGTTGGCCCGGATGACCTGGTACCGCTCCTCGGCGGTGAGCTTATAGTGTTTCCGTCCATCGCCGCGGACAACGCAGCCAGGGTACTGGATGTTTAGCGCGACGTGCGCGGCGCGCGGCGCCACTTGGTGGAAGACGGCCGACTCGGCGGCGAAGTTGTGGGCCCACACCGAACGGACGACGCCGTCCATGCTGCCGGACGGCGACGGGAGTTTGCGGACCGGCGGTGTTCTTCTCTCCGAGTAGGACACGGTGGCTGTTCTACGAGATCGAGTTAGGGCGAGGGGGGCCTGCCTGCTTCTCGTTCTGCTGGACTTGCTCACGAGGCACCAGCTTTCCGTTGTCATATATATTATGCAGAACTGTGGGTAGTGGGTAAGCCTTCTCGAGTTCGGATTCGGCTTTCGCTTTTCTACTTCTTTTCCAATCCCGAATTCTGGATTTGCTTGGGAGCTTGAAGGATCATCAACGTGTCTGGCCCGTTAGTCCCCCTCGACGCCGAGTCCTTACCGAACTGGTTTTGAATCCAACTCGACGTCAAGGAAGTTAGGCCATGTTCATCCGGATTTCCGATATGGGATGTGTCTGTTTTATTTCGTATGAGTCGACTCCTGGATAGACCTATTTGAAACATAGGATATATCTATTTAAAACTTTACGCTGTTGTAGCAAATTCGTAAAACGGTTGTAGCAAAAAAATTTAACAAATTGTAGCAAAAAAGGCTCTATCGACAGAGAACACGATGCCACCGGAGAAGACGGTGGCATGCCTCTGTAGCAAAGCTGGTGTACCCCTTAGTAGGGATTCACACCATTCGTAGAGAAAACCAACACCCACTTGTAGCACTGCCGGAGAACCCTCGTAGCAAAACTTGACGCCGCTTGTAGCACCGTAGTAAATAGCAGAAGTCTTGATGCCATACATAGCAGCGACAGTGCCCTTCGGTATCAATGTCGGCGGCCGTATGTAGCAAACCTGTGGGGAGACAATCGTTGATGGCACGCTCGGCTGGAACTCACATATAGCAGCGCAGTGAGGCAAAGCTTTGTAAAGAGGCGCGGGATGGAGGTGGAGGAGCGGGGCTTCCCGAGAACGGTGGACATGGCGTGTGGCCCCCATCTCCAGCGGCAGGCGGGAGCTGGTGAGTGGTGGAGGCGGATCAACAAGATGCCCTGGGCGGCGGCCATGGCGCGTGGTGGCCTTCATCTCAGGCGGATGCATCTGCCTCGGGTGAGCCGGCGGGAGGAGCTCATGCCCAGGCGACACGGTGGCATATTCTACCAGGAGTGGGTGGGGGAGCATGGCGGCACGGCTTCCCGGTGGCGCAAGCAGCAGCGGGGGCGCGCGCGGCTGCCGGCGGTGTGGTGGCGCAAGAGGGGGAGCGCGAGTGCGAGATGTTGGTGAGAGGCAGAGGCCATCACGTAGGGGATAAGGAACAACGTGCGGGGTGGGCCTCTACCTGTGCTAGCCGCGAGCGACGACCCAGGGGATCAAAATGTACGATCCCTCAAAGGATGTGTATCCTTTTCTACATAAAAAGGCCTTTTTTGTCTCGACAATTCTAGATCGAGCGCCCATCTAGCAGGCCGACCCTTTTAACCCCTCCCCACCATCAAGGAACAAGCGCACATAATTAGGATCAACATCGTCGGCCAGGCGGCTTCTGGTCTGACCGCTCCTTTTCCCGTGTTTTGGTGGCAGGCTTTCGGTGTGTGGGAAACCGACAGACGCACAACCAGCATTTGTTTTATGTCCACCACGGGTTATAAAAAAGACAACTAAGCGAGGTGGATGGCAAACCTTAGCTAGCCACCAATGTCTCGCTGCAAGATCACCACCTGGTGCAGAATCAACACACTGGAGTGTGAGCGCTTCTCCACGGATCACACCGAGGATGAGGTGCACGCGATCCCATTCACGACATTCATGGATGCTACAGAGCGGCAAACTACACATGCGGAGGTGGCTGCTGAGGCGGCGTGCGAGGCGACAGACGTGCTACGTGCGGGAGGCGGTGGCCCGCTTGGCGGAGGAGGAGGTGCGCGACGTAGAGGTGCTAGCCATGGTGGCCGGGGACCTAGCACCCGAGCAGGAGATGGTGGACGCGGTAACGGAGGTGTCCGATGCTGACACCGTCATCGTGGATAGCGACGACCTGGAATGACTCAATGAGGTCGGCGCACTGGACGTCGACGGGCTCCACTAGCGTCCTTTGATGGCCGTGAAATACAATAATTTTCTCCGGCGTGTCACGGAGATGTTGTCTCTCGCGTGTACGGTCCTTTATAGGGACCATGCCACCACAAGAAGGCAAACAGAGAGAGGGATTTACTCTCTGAAGAAAATATCTTAGAAAATCATTGGTGTTATGTTTTAATCCCACCCATGGGTACGTCTTTATATAGATGGAGGGAAGTGTACCCTTCCTAAAGGGTGTCTCTTGTGGAACTAAACTAGTGCATAGGGGAAAAAGGAGGAGGGACAGCCGCCGGCTCGGCCCATAGCGGTGGTCGGGTGGGCAACGGCAGCGGTTGGCTGGGTGGACGGGCCCTTGCGCACGCATGGACCAACGGCGGAGCAACAACAGCGGCAGCGCCCGCTGGGTGAGCCAGCCACCCGAGAACAGCCCAGCTACGCCGCCAGCGCCCACGCAGAACCTAGCGCCTGCCTCCGTGGGCTGCCTGGCCCACTTGCTGTCTTTTTTGGGTAGCTTTCTTCTGGGCTGATTCTCTCTAAGGTTTTGTCCCTTTTGAGGAAGTTTCTCTATAAATATTAATTTAATATAACATATAATAAATGTATATTATTAATTGTTATTTCTCCAAAACACGTTTCGACCTTTTTCCTTTCTTTCTCCTCCTCTGAACAACTTCAGATCTTTTTTCTCCAGATTCTGGTTTTCTCTTTTATGATTTTGGTTCTCTCATTTGTGATTCCATCTTGCAGGGCGTCATAATGCCCTTAAGTGTATTAGCCCTACGGTTCGGGAATGGCATAGTCATGATTGATAACGGGACTGGGTTGCACATAATGACCCCATGCATTCCACGACACTGCATCATGTCAAACCATAAACTTCGTATCCAATTCCCTTGTTACTTCGACACTTACTTGTCTAAGGTCTGATCATTGTATTATGATACCTTGTTCAATCTTATTTCTAACAAGTATTGTTTTACTCGTGCACGTGATATTCCATCCCATCAGTGGCGGATCCAGAATTGGAGCAACCCCTGGACCAAAAATTAAGCATAAAAATAATTCTTAAAATACTTTGTAATAGCACAATTTTTTTGGTTCAATTGAATAGATAAGTTATATTTTCAAATCCATTGTTCACTTTTGGTCCTAAAGCATGAGATTGATTACAAACAAATGTGAAATTAACGAATGAAACTGTTCAATTACAAATAAATCCAACTATCTAATCAAACTAGTGAAGAAATTACCTAGCCGAGGCCAAAGAAAGATCCACCCGAGCAACGAGCAGTCAACAAATTAACAGTGCAGTTCATCACGTTAGGTCATCAGCAACAACCAATGAAGGAAGGTTGGATTAGAGGAGGCATAGCCACACACTCTTAGCAATCGCCTGGTGAAGACTGGAGGAGGGCGTCCAGGACCATAGGAGGCCAAGAGACGGCGGCAAGGGGGCCCATCCTATTAGGCTGACGGGCGTTCATCAATTTTGCCATGAAAAATTCCATCCAGCGACGGGCAGACAGGCAGAGAGAGTAAAACCACTACTAGAAAATCATCGTTGTTTGTATTAATATATCATCATAACATCAACATGCATCTATTTGCTTAAAACTATTTTGATAAAAACATGTTTTGTTTTCTAAAATATTCCCTCTTTTTCAAATGTAAAATCCTCGGTCCGCTCGAGCTTTGTTTGCCTAAACTATTTTACCAAAAGGGTATTTAAAACTAAATAAAATAAATAAAACGTTTTTGGCCGAGGAGGCAGTCCGACCGGTCAGGCCAGAGGCCCAACCGGACCAGATCACCTACAACCCTGGTCCCATCCAAAACCCTAACCCTAAAACTCAACACACCCTCTACTCCCCACCCTGCCGCGCCGCAACACACCCAGAACACCACACACGCTCCACAGCAACCGACCCACCCCGTCACAGCTCACGCATGCACCCAACCCTGGTCACGCCCTCCTTCACTCACGCATGCCATCCACCCCGGCCCCACGTTGCAACCTTGATCGCCACCCAAGCCAGCGCCTCGGGATTTCTTTCTCGACCCCATCCCAACGCGCTTTCTCCATGATCCCTTCCCTATCGCTAACCTCCCCGCGCCCTCCTTCTATGGTTGAGCCCTCCGTCGGTCACCACCTCGCCTCCCCGAAGCCCGGCCGCTGCCTCGTCGGGCCGCGTCCTAGCGCCGAGCCTTGCGACTCCCTCCTCCTGCCATGGTGATACCCTCTTCACCGATCCTCTCTGCTCTGTGCGACCATTATTTTTATAATACATATAATATACTTGTTGCATCTAGATCGTTCATGTTTGCAGACATATCATGTGGTTTTGAGGCATTATGCCGATTCATCTCATAATTAAATATGGAGACCATATGCGGACAAATCTAGTCTAATATTGACTCCATTAAATTTTTTTGTAGCGAACCGGTGATATATTTTGCCATGTTAAGACAATATTTAAATTTTGGGGTAGCTAAACAACAAGAACCTATTTATTAATTGTCGGGACCCTGGTTTCGCTTAATATCGCCTAATTGCATAGTATCTTTGCCATATCATACATCATACATGCATCATGTCTGATCTTTTGTTGTAGTATTAAATAGTGCATCCGATGTTTCTTCTAGTGCTTTGCTTCTTCATAGATTAGGCCGATGAGTTGATGCGAGTGTCGACCCGATCTTCGGAGGAACCTTCGGCAATGTTTTTAGGCGAGCATTCTCCCTCTTTCTACCTATTTTATATTTCTAGTCTTTATTTTTCCTTCTGTTGATCTATTACTATCTGTGTTGCGATGCTATAGATTCCGTACCCCTTTATATTTCCCTACAGCCTCTATATTGCCATGGACACCTCATATTACCTGTTGTTTGGTAGATAGTCGTCCTTGCGAGTCATAGTCGCTTGCTCAGGTGCTGCTTCACGTAGTCGATGTTCCACCGCTGTGGGGTGGTTGGCACATGCTTAATGGTGGAGATGATCATGGCTTTAATTATCGTTTAATAACTAAAATTGAAAGTAGGTAAATAATATAGAGGCACCGGTGGGTAATAGACAATATTTGGTTTTTAACCGCTCACTGGTGTCCCTAGGACCCCGAGTTCTTGACACATGTTCCGAGATCGAGCGCGTTAACCACGGGTGGGGTGTGTGGGCACCCCCATCGATTTAGTACCTGATTTCAAAGTACTGTACTGGGGACACAAACTAGTTTGGGGCTTTATTACTATCCTGTACTTATGCCATGCTTTAATGCTTTATTTACGATTGCACGTGGAGCGCATGTACTATTTAAGAACCCCGTGATACGTTTTTGCTGTATCGACAAGCCCGGTCACAATTTCGGGTTCGATCGTTCTGACCGTCGACCTAAAACACAGGTCCGTCTCGGAGACCGGCCGACTTCGTTACGGGTAGCTTAGTGGGGTGGCCCTCATGTGCTTACTTTGGGTCTGGGAAACGTCATGTCCGAAACCCCGTCGACATACCGTTGGGTGTATGTTTTATGATCTTGTACCTACCTGATCTGACAACAAGCGTGTAGGTGCGTGTGGGAACTTTGGTGCACCCCTGTAGGGTTAAATCTTTTTGAGAAGCCGTGTCCGCGGTTATGGACAACTTGGAGCACAGTTCTCGATCATAGACAACTATAACTAAAGTTTACTGTTATAATATGACTTGCATCTGATATGACTAGTAAGTTGGACAACCACCATGGAATGAATGAATAAAACTGCCAACTGTGTGAGTTTCCTCGAATTGACTTCCTCGTTTGGTCTTGAGTGGGAAATACCAGGATGGGTATGTTTGGTGGTAGTATTAGGTTGGTTCCGAATAGGTCTTTCTTACCCCTCTCTGATAGCCAACAATTTATCGAGTCTCTATAGGCTGTTTAGTGCATGATCTTGTCGCTTGATCCACCATACCTATGTAGGCAAGGACCGCCGAATTCTAGTCTCGCCGTGTACTAGCCTCAGTACACCGCTCTTTTTTTCCTTTGCCCTGTGTCGGCACCCCTTTTGTGTAAGCAGGTTTTCCGATCGATGTTGTTAGCGAGGTTACCCTTCCTCGGCACAGGCGGGGTTATGGACGCCATTGGTTATTCTTCAGGGCTCTTAGCTCAATTTGCATCTTGTCCGTACGTGGACGTTGTATCGTTTTCAAGGTGATTTGGATCTTTGTACTGTATATATGTATTCTTGACTCTTGGAGTCGTTGTTGTATATATATGTTCTGTGGGTTCCATCATGGACTATTGTGTAATGGTATTACTTCGTTTTCCACCTGCACGAAAGTGCCTGGTGGACACCTTTAAATCGTTTCTACGCGGGTTTGGCGGGAATCACTAAAACCTACATAGGGACGATCCGAGGGTGTTACACGTGGTATGGGGAGGCGGGGAGTTCGAGGACGGGTGTGACCCTCTCTCTGTTGGCGTGGGCGTGTCAGCGCCAATGTGGTTGAGCGGGAAAGCAAGCGAGGGAAATCGACGGGAGCTAGAGGAGGCTAAAAGGCTTGGTCGTGGACTCGCTGTCGAGCGAGGCAGGAGTCAGCGACTTGGGGAGGCTGATCGCCACAGGCCAATGTTTTTCTTCGCAGATGATAGGGAAAGAAATTTTCTATGCCTCGGGCCATGGCCCTTATTTCCCACGTCATAGATCCGCCCCTGATCCCCATGACCTAGACATATTATGTGTAGCTTATGGATGTAAATTCACTGAGTAGGCCTAGTGTATCGTCCCATCACACAGCCAAACAAATCCCGATCTTGATACATATGCCTCAACATGACCCTCTGGAATACCTAACTTACACCTTTATGGTCACCTAGCTACAGACATGACGGTTGATGCGGTTAAAGCAGTCTCGGTTGACTGTGATTAATATGATCTCACGTTTTAAGGACTACAAGACTCTGTTTTAGACAATTGCAACTATGAACTATGTGACATGATCTCTTTGCAACAATCTTTGATGGGTAATGTCCATCATATCATTCTAGATGATATGACTTCATTGTCTGTTGGCATAAATGCAGCATGATCGGGAAACCTTGATCATTAGTTGCCCAATGAACTAGTTGAATAGAGGCTACTAGGGACTTCTAGTTTGTTTATATACCACACATGTATCAGTGTTTTATCTTGAAATAATTATAGCATGATATAAAACTCTTATTAACTAATGCGATATGATAGTAAATCCCTTTATTATTTGTCTTTAGGTCATATCTCCTTCAGTCTCCCACTTGCACCAGAATACAAATAATCTAGTTACATTGCTACTAATCATAAACCACATCATATATGTGTTTATTGATCATGCTTGCTCATGGAGGACTTCTTATCCTAAATCTGTTTTACCAGATTCATAAGGTCCTATTTGCAAATCATTAATGTCACCTATTTTGACTTTCACACCATTATCACATAATGCGTTAATCATTTTGGTGACAGAGTGAGACTTTGTTTTCTAGTATATACAGTGACGGTCTATCAGTCAATTGGACTTTCAATGTTGTCATGTATAAATATAAACACACTCAGTCGAAAGTCGAACTTTCTTTAAACCAAAATTATACTTGATAATACTGAAGTATTCTAATACTTATATATCTATGTAAATTTAATCGATGTGCAATACTTGCGACTTTGATGTCCAGCCACGCTTTTGCTGCATTCAAACTTAACTCTGATCCAGTGATTAACTCAGAAATCACTTTTTGAATCTTGTTCTTTACAATTAAGAAAATGGGTCACATTATGCCATGTACATGTAACATGGTTTACATGGAAAACCTATGGCCAAGGCACAGGTGATGCAATGCATCTCTCTTCCTTGTTTAACCATTATAATACTGAGTCTTTACTTTAATGCTTCTCCTAGTTTCACAAGTAATAAAAATTCTTCACTTGACTTTATTCCGAATTGATTTTTTTCTAGAATCTCAACTAGGACCTTCTGAACTTCTTTTAGAATCCTTGAAACACCTCAACATTTAATATTTATCAAACATCTTGATCTATCCACATATATCCTCTAAGTTTAATATATGTCTAATTTCATCCTTCTAATGATCTAATCATATCAAACACATTATTCTTAATACGTCAATTACATATGTAAGAACGATGTAACACTCCCACTCGAATATATCACAATATTTGTCAAACCAGGATATCAGTTAGCTCCCACTCAAATATGTCATCCACATATCCGACCTAGAAAACTTCTAAGCTCCCACTCAAATCCAATATTATACATTTAGGCATCACTATACCTTTTATGTCTTCTATTAAGTTTCATTTATTTCCTTTCAACTTTGTAGTTTACTAGGAAGGATTAAGTAAATACTATTAATTAATGAGATCAAGTAACATTTTACTTTAAAATCTCAAATGTAACTTAATTTGGGATTTCTTAGTCATTTCTTGTACTTAGGTCCATATTTCTTTCTTTGTATTTTGTAGGTATGTCTTGTTCAAATAACAAGACAACTGAATCAAGAATGAAATTCTTCAAATGACAGAAAACATTCTTGAATCCTACTTTCTTTAGTAAAAGTACTCTTCTGGAACATTTTGATCATATATCATTAGTTTCTCCTTTTCCTTGTAGATTTTTGGTTCCGGAAATTATTCTTTTGCGCTACTTGAAAATCTAAGGTAAGGTCAATAACCTTGTTTTGAGCTTTCACTTTCTTCCACTTATGATTTCTCAAGAGAACATTCTTTCGATAAAATACCGGACTGAGACAAACTTTGTCTCCTATGGAATTGTATTCAAAGTTTCCTGAGAATACCCTACAAAGTTTTTCGCAACGATCTTGAATTATCGAAATCTCTAGAAACTCGAACTTGCCATATCTCATATGGTGTTGTTTTCATAAATCTTTAGATGTTCCTTATACTTTAAATTGAGTGTTTACTATTTCAATCTATAACTCTAATATATAATGCTTAGAACTAGTGGGACTCATTTCAGACCATGTGTATCTCATTCACTATGACTATGATGTATTAGACATATCCATACGGTTTGACATGTCCAATCACCATAATTTGTGAAACGGTTTTCACAAGTCCTTATGCCAACTTGTCATTAACTTGAATACTGAGTCATATGGATTAGATCGTAGAGACTTTGATATTCTTGTTAATTTTAATATCCTCCTTTACTTTGAAGGTTTAGATATTTTGGCAATTTATCATGTTTCACAAATGTTTTATTATAAAACAGACAAAGACTAGAATAAATTATTCATAATCATAATACAAATCATAAATGAAATTATTCATAGAAAAGGAACAACAGATTGTTTCTCATTAATATACCGTCCCGCATTAAGTAAGACACACTGATACGGTTCATAAACTCAATTATAAAGATTTTATTCAAATCTTCTAATCCTAATGATAAACTTTGAGGGGAGGAGTGTCGTCGGCCTTTAACAGATTGCTTTCCATCATCACGCCATCAGCGCCTCGTCCCACCCGTACCTACATAGAGGGTCCTCTTTTCAATAAAACAAGAGTAAGTATCCAATACTTGAAACTACATAAGTGTTTCATGGAAACATTTATTACTTGTATATCAACATATACCTTCTCTCTTGGTAACGATCCCAGCTTTGGGTTCGACCTTGGTTGTCCTTAGCTTGGCTATGAACTCGTGAAAGGTACACAATATCCCTTTTATGACATAGTCGGTGACGTTGTCTTTGTAGCTGGGAGGAAGCGAGCGCAACACCCCATCTATTGCAAAGGCATCAATCAACCAGTTTCCCATGGCATCCTTGAGATGTTCATGGACTTCTTCCATGGTGTCCAGGTGGCTGTCCAAGCAGGAGTTTTCTTCCATCTTGATAGAAGTAAACTCCTTCATGTACTCATATTGCATGCGTGTAATCTCAGCTGAAAACATGCTCTTTAATCCATCGAGCATATCCAATGTGTCAATTTCATGGAAAGGCACTATAACACCCCCGGTCACTCTGGACCGACGACTGTCACTTCTGGCAGCTCAATAGGATCTCTAGACTTACCCCACCGACCAACACTAGTCTTTTCTGTGCACTTTGTCCTCACTCATGCGCACCCGGTACCCACTTTCCGATCGGTCACCCATCCTAGAATTGCTCTAAGCCAAGCACGCTTAACCTTAGAGTTCTTTTCGAACGAGGTTCCGAAAAAGAAGTTGCAACTTGTTGGTATGGGTTTCCTATCAATCCTATTGAGCCATGCGTCAGGGTCTCACATACACCCACCCTTAGAAGATCGACGCCCTCATCGATCAACCACAGGCCAGGAACGTCCCGTCTTAGCACACGTCTGTGCGTCCAGTGCCGGCACATGTTCCATGCCATGTCCACTCCGGGCCACACGCGCCATGCGCCACATGTCCGCCACTGACCCGCACACGCTCATGTAACCACGAGGGTCGGCTCTAATACCACTTGTAACACCCCCGGTCACTCTGGACCGACGACTGTCACTTCTGGAAGCTCAATAGGATCTCTAGACTAACCCCACAGACCAACACTAGTCTTTTCTGTGCACTTTGTCCTCACTCATGCGCACCCGGTACCCACTTCCCGATCGGTCACCCATCCTAGAATTGCTCTAGGCCAAGCACTCTTAACCTTAGAGTTCTTTTCGAATGAGGTTCTGGAAAAGATGTTGCAACTTGTTGGTACGGTTTACCTATCAATCCTATTGAGCCACGCAACAGGGTCTCACAGGCACCCTCAATCCGGATTCCATGGCATACTTGACCACGAGGGTCGGCACTGACCCGCACACGCTCATGTAACCACGAGGGTCGGCTCTAATACCACTTGTAACACCCCCGGTCACTCTGGACCGACGACTGTCACTTCTGGCAGCTCAATAGGATCTCTAGACTAACCCCACAGACCAACACTAGTCTTTTCTATGTACTTTGTCCTCACTCGTGCGCATCCGGTACCCACTTCCTGGTCGGTCACCCATCCTAGAAT
Organism: Avena insularis; assembly: GCA_023614405.1. NCBI lineage: Eukaryota > Viridiplantae > Streptophyta > Magnoliopsida > Poales > Poaceae > Avena > Avena insularis. The sequence goes on from CM042697.1 coordinate 408,468,525, forward strand.
TGCTCTAGGCCAAGCATGCTTAATCTTAGAGTTTTTTTCGAATAAGGTTCTGGAAAAGAAGTTGCAACGTGTTGGTACGGTTTACCTATCAATCCTATTGAGCCATGCGCCAGGGTCTCACAGGCACCCTCAATCCGGATTCCATGGCATGATTAATGGTGTACTTGACAACCATAAACATGTCACGGCGGTTACGAAGAGTCGCATCTTCATTGCCGTCGGAGTCATCCGGGAAATCTTCCAAGGGTTCACGAATGACATAGAGAAAATGGTTTTTTTATGAGGATCTCCCTAAGGCGTTGGTACCAGTAATGAAATTCGACCCATCTAGCTTAAGTTTCTCCTTGTCCATAAATGGACCAAAGGTGTCCTAAACTTTAGGAATGGCCATAAGCTACAAGACATTTGCAAAAAGACTTAGACTAAGTTCATAATAGGAGTTTAAATTTATAATCATATTAACAAACGACATCCCTATTTCATCCCTATTTAGTGATTACACGATCCCTTCATACCTCATAATCTTCGATCATCACGGCCTTTGATGCGGCTGTCAGGGTGGAATATATCCGTCAATCACATCATTCATGTAACTCGTGCTTGATCTTTCGATCTACTATATTCCGAGACCATGCATGTACATGCTAGGCTCGTCAATCCATGTGACCGTATCCGAATGCATAGATGTCTAGCACCCGATCTTCACGGCCTGCTTCGTAACCGCGTACTTTCTTGAGACAACAATGTCATGCCATCTCTGCTGAATTTTCCATACGATCTTTATATGTTTTATGATGCTGAACCTTGTTAGATATCCTTGTAAATATAGTATCCTTGTAGGATATCCTTGTATGTTAATCATGCAACGTTAAATTGCACTTCTTGTGTAAATATAGTAGTTGCTTTGATTATCTACATCCTTGTACAAAGTTTTGCACATTCAAATACTCCCTCCAACCCATATTAGTTGACTCACATTTGTCTAGATTTGGATGAATCTAGACACTATTTAGTATATAGGTTCATCCAAATTTTGACAAATCTACGCCAACTAATACGGGTTGGAAGGAGTATAATAAAGGCAACTATGATATCCATAAACAAGGTCTCTCGTACAAGTTTGCAAGAAATACAGTGAAGTACAAGTCTCCCCTGTTCAGTTCACACAAAACAATAATGCCTTGGATTTTCTGTATTTCCAATCCATGCAATAGTTCCTAAAATGTTACATATATAGGAGACTAGGAGTATGGTGCACAGTACAGACTACAGACTTAATAACCTAGTATAGTCATTAGCAGATTCTACTTCGTATTGCCTTCCCAACTTGATCTGGCTTCTCTAAACAACACATTGTCGTTAAATAACATGAATCCCGCACAGTTCGTCGCGGTACTTCTCCGTGTTGGCGCCAAGCTTCTGCTTCAGCGTCTCGAAGGCCAGAAGCGCCAGCATGCTACCTCTGCCAGCGGGCTTCGACCTCCAGTCCCCTTCATTGGGCAGCACGACGGCGAGCTGCTTCGCGATGTCGACCAGCGAACCCACGCACTTCTTGTCGTGCTCCTTCGCCAGCCTCTTCACGTCGTACACGGACGGCGACCTGAAAAGCTTGCGCACCATGCCCATGAAGGTGTCGACGTCGGCCGGCAGCGTCTCGCCAAACATCATGCTCACGAAGTAGGCGACGTGGTAAGCGCCGGTGAACGTCGCCCACGATGCCCAGGCTCTGAACAGGCCGGAGTCCCGGAGCAGCCAGCGGAGCCTGAACCCGTCGATGCCGGCCCAGCGGAGCCGGATGAAGTCGACGCCGCAGCCTGCGAGGTAGGAGATGGACTTAGGGTCTCTCGCTTCGTGCGGAGAGGCGATGTCGAACCCGCGCAGGTTGAACTCCCACGCGAAGCGCCGGCCGTCGTTGGTGCGGATGGCGATGCCCACCTGAAGCGGCCTGAGCATAGCGACGTTGGCCCGGATGATCTGGTACCGCTCCTCGGCTGTGAGCTTGTAGTGGTTCCGGCCGTCGTCACGGACCACGCAGCCCGGGTACTGGACATTTAGCGCGACGTGCGTGGCGCGCGGCGCCACTTGGTGGAAGACGGCCGACTCGGCGGCGAAGTTGTACGCCCACACCGAACGGACGGCGCCGTCCATGCTGCTCAGGTCGATGGCGATGGGAGTTTGCACTGCGGCGGCAAATTTCCTTACGCAGCGGAGGCACGGAGGAATCCATAGAGCTGCTGAGACATATATATAGACTTTTCCAACTCGGATTCGGCCTGTTCCTTTTCTACTTCTCCAATCCCGATTTGGTCAGGAGCCGTGAATTGAAGGAGGGGAACGTGTTCGTCCCGGCCGTTATCCAACCACCTGGAGGTCGAGTTCGTGAGGTACTCGTATTGGGATCGAACGATGCCAGCCTGCCAAAGAACTTGTTTCTCAAGTTTGAATCAGGTAAAAACGAGATTCCAACGGTAGAAAAAAAATCAAGAAATAACACAAAAAACTACACAGACTGCAGAGCACGCGCGGAAACATCCACGGCCGGCACGTCGGAGGCATCAACCAGAGACCGGCACACCGGGCATGTCCTGTGAGACCGCAGCCACTCGTCGATGCACCGGTCATGGAAGAGATGCGTGCACGCCGGCAGCTGCTTCACCACCTCCCTCGGCCTAATCTCGGCGAGGCACACGGCACACTCGTCGACCTCGCCGCCGCCGCTCATCATCTTCTCGTACTTGTACACCGGCAGGCCGGCGATCGCTACACGGCCTAGCCCGACGGCCGGCTCCCGCGGAAGCGCGGCCATGGACTGATCGCTCCCTGGGTCCTGCTCAAGCTGCAGGCGGCGCAACCTGGCGCGAGCGCGCGCGCGCTCGCACAGCCCGGCGATGAAGAGAAAGACGAGCAGGACGGCGGCGATGCGGACGTTCATTGTCCATGGGACGCCGGCGAGGTACAGTATGGCGCAGGTTAGGAACACCGGAGCAGCGACGATGAACACGAGCTTAAGCGCCATGCCGGCCGGCGACCGGGTCACGACGGGCCCGATATGCTTTTCTAGGTGTGATCTGTAGTGTTTTTGTAAGAGTGCAGCGATTCTACCATGTCCATGTCGTGGGTGTCTCCGTCACGGTGCACACTGTGTCAAGATTGATGCTCCGTTGTTTTGCATTTTGAGCCTGTACAAGTCCATCTTCATTCCCTAGAGACACTGAAGCGGACATGTCCATCTTCCTATCCTCTCCCCTCGCTCTCCTTATCCAGCCACACCACCGCCATCCACCCTCCCAGAGACGACGGACAAAGGTGTAGAAGGGAATTGGTGAATGCACAATACCAATTGGGCCGGCTGCTCATGTATATATAGACGGACACATGTATAATTACAGGTATAACCCTGACAAAACACGGGGACCTATACCTAGTACAATATGTTACTCAACACCCCCCGCAGTCGAAGGGTCGACACCGACACATAGACTGGAGCGAAACTCAGGAAAAGTCGTGGACGGCAATCCCTTTGTCATGATATCGGCAAACTGTTGAGACGTCGGTACGTAAAGAACTCGAACGTGACCGAGGGCAACTTGCTCACGAACAAAGTGGATGTCCAACTCGATGTGCTTGGTGCGCCGATGATGAACGGGGTTGGCGGAGAGGTAGACAGCCGACACGTTGTCACAGAAGACCACCGTAGCCTTGTCAACGGGACAAGAGAGCTCGGAGAGAAGCTGGCGAAGCCACGTGCACTCGGCCACAGCGTTACCCACGGCGCGGTACTCGGCCTCAGCACTGGAGAGAGACACGGTGGGCTGCCTCTTGGAGGACCAAGAGACGAGCGACAAGCCGAGGTAGACACAGTAGCCGCTGGTGGAGCGCCGCGTGTCCGGGCAGCCCGCCCAGTCCGCGTCCGAGTAGGCGACAAGGTCGGTCGACGTCGAGGGCGAAGCATGCAGCGACAGGCCGTAGCCCATGGTGCCACAGATGTAGCGGAGAATCCGCTTCACCGCGGCCCAATGGGCATCCCGAGGAGCATGCATATGCAAGCACACCTGCTGCACAGCGTACAGGAGCTCCGGACGTGTCAACGTCAAGTACTGGAGGGCGCCTACGATGGAGCGGTAGAACGGTGCGTTGGAGGCCAGCGACCCATCACTGGCCGAAAGCTTGGCCTTCGTGTCGACAAGAGTAGGCGTAGGGTTGCAGTTAAGCATCCATGCACGCTCGAGAAGCTCGCGGGCATACTTCTGCTGATGAAGGAAGAACCCGTCCACACGCCGGACAACCTCAATGCCGAGGAATTAGTGGAGCGGGCCGAGGTCCTTCAACGAGAACTCAGCGCGAAGACTGTTGGTGAGTTGTCGAAGAAGACCAGCGGTGGAGGCCGTCAAGATGATGTAGTCGACGTACAGCAGCAGGTAGGCAATGTCGTTGCCGGTCTGGTAGACGAACAATGACGCATCGGAACGCGTGGAGCGGAAGCCGAGCTGATGCAGAAACGCGGCGATGCGCTGGTACCAGGCGCGAGGCGCCTGCTTCAGTCCATACAAGGACCGAGAGAGTAAGCACACGTCATCGGGGCGCTCGGCGTCGACGAAGCCGATGGGCTGCTGACAGTATACCTGCTTCGACAGATGGCCATGGAGGAAGGCGTTGGAGACGTCCATCTAATGTACCGGCCACGCGCGAGAAGCGGCGAGGTGCAACACCGTGCGGATCGTGCCCGGTTTGACAACCGGGGCAAACGTATCCGTGAAGTCGACACCAGCGCGTTGCCGAAAACCGCGCACGACCCAGCGCGCCTTGTAGCGCTCGAGAGTACCATCGGAGTCGAGCTTGTGCTTGAAGACCCATTTGCCGGTGATGACGTTAGCACGAGGGGGCCGGGGAACCAGCTCCCAGGTCCGGTTACGCTGTAGCGCACCATACTCCTCCTGCATGGCGGCGCGCCAATGCGGGTCGCGCAAGGCGGCGCGATCCGAGGTGGGCAACGGCGAGAGGGCGGAGGTGGGCCGGCGCAGCGGGAGGCGCCTCCCCTCGGCGGGCGAAGGCACCCGCCGTCATGGGCGAACTCTTGTCGCTGGCCCAGAAGGCACACGCGGCGGTCGGGGACACCGTCGAGCGTCTTGGTCGGTGAGTATCGCGTAGCGGCGCTGCGCCACTGCGCGTGCTCGGGTGAGCATGGGCGCAGGAGCCAGCGACGGGCGGCGAGGGGCGAGGCGGCGGCGATGAAGTGAAACGCGAAAGCGGTCGGGCTGGTCGACGGCGCCGAGGCGTCGCAAGCGGCGGCGTGGGCGCGCGAGCAACCGAGGACAGCGGGGCGGGGCCAGCGAGCCGCCAGTCGTCGGCGCGCGGGTCCGGCCACAAGGGGGCCAGCGGGCACCGGGGGCGTCGGAGGAGGCGTCGCCAAGAATCCCTGCTGAAACGGAAAAACCAACTCGTCAAAGTACACATGCTGGGAGGTGAGGACGCGATGTGAGACCGGGTCGTAGCAGCGATAGCCCTTGGTGTTGGCGGGGTAGCCGAGAAACACACAAGGGAGAGAGCGGCAAGCTTGTCTTGTGGCCGGTGGCGATAGTGTTAGGATAACACTTGCGGCCGAAGATGCGGAGGTCATCATAGGCGGCGCACCGTAGAAGTAGGTGATGCGGCGTGTAAGACCAACACAACATGGGCGGATGTTGACGAGAGAGTCGCCATGCAAAGGCATGTCAACACCGGATTTTAATCCTAGATGCTGTTATGCCATATCGCAATCCTGATTACCATTTTTGCGAGACATAACAGAATTGGATACCATAGTACATCATCCATTACAAACCATACATAAGTTCTTACACAAATAGGGATCTCATGATCCAGTTCTTAATACAACTTCAAGCAGCGGAATACGTAATAATAACGGTAGCGTAGGCGAAGCTCCATCTTGAGGTCACGAGGCAATGCGATGGGAGATGATCCTAGTTGTCGTAACCTTCACAGGTCCATCCTCCAGGTACTCCTCTTCATAGTCTGGCCATGGGAATAGCCAGGGACAAAGCCATGAGTACTCTTTAAGTACTCGCAAACTAATACTAACAAGTGGAAGGGTTTTTTGATAATAGGACACTAGGCTCTAGGGTGGTTTTGCAAGAAGCCAGATTTACCTCTACTAAGTTCAGAAATAAGAGAAGCTAGTCACATTTTTATAACACCTAAATGGGATCTTGCAACTCATGTCACAACTCTGTTGTGGTCAAGTCAAAGTCTCACTTCCTTTCAAAAATCATTTTGAAAAGTCTGACGGGGAAACAGTATGGCCACTCCAACTGTCCATAACATGAATGACTATTGAATAGTTTGACACTCTGCAGAGATTGTACACTTTCACCACAATATTCGATACATCCGTCAGAACAAATCCTGAATTCACCATACTCGGTATCACGGATAATCAATCCTAACCTTTCAATTACCGTCCTAGTATAAGCACCTCTCCTGAGTTTGGCCTCCCAACCATGACCAAGCTGTCATCTTGGAGTCTGCACAGGTGGACAATCTTCACAAGGTAGCCTCAGCTCAGACCTTGGCCGTGAGGGAACTAATACTAAGGTATATAAGTTTCCAGTCAAGCCCTATCCAATCTTCGGATATTGTGGTTGTACAGTAAAAATTGGAATGGTATCGCATCCAGACAACCATCAGTTTTATAAAGGGCTAAGGCTCATGCCTCAACATTTTCATCACCAAAATCATCTGGTGTTTGGAAATACATGTCAAAACATCTCAGTAGAATGACTCATCATTCTAAGGTTTTCATAAGCATTTTTACCAGGTATTCCCATCTAAAGTTGATCAAGTTTTATGCTTAGCACTAGCATCTAAAAGTGGGGTTAAGTACAAATGAGGGGTGGTAAACTAGTGGAGTTTCAACTAAGGTCAATCTCATGCCTTAGGATGACATCAAGATTATCTAGCTTAGGTCAAATTTTATGCTCTTTATGCAACCTTCAATATCTTTCTAGTATCTACAATTCACTAAAGTAAACTTTAAGTAATAGCTTTGATAAAGAAATAAAGTAATAAGCTTGTAAGTAAAAACTAGGATTGGTTTATCAAGTGGGTAGGATCATCTATGCTTAAGGCATATAGTTGGCATGGTGACAAGCAAGTATTGGCTTGCATAGTATCAGTATAAGCTTGCTAAATTGCAAGTGCTAGCTTGCATTGGTCCACTTGGTTAGTAAGGCTTGCCTTGTGCACATCAGTGGTTGAAGTTCTCCTCGGCTTCTTCTTCGTAGTATCCTCCTTCCTCCTCGTATTCTTGGTCGGTACTAGCGTCTATGAATAAATACGAGGTACACAATCACCAAACAATACTTAACTACTGGCAATCATCACACAAAAGGGTCCTATAGATGATCTAGCATCATCACTAACATTACAAGATTAAAGCTTGGTTTAATTCCTTTTATTTTTAGAAAAGTAATTTCTACTCATTGAAAAACTACTTAAGATTTAATATTCTCCAAACCAAACATGGGATCATGTTGACACATGTCATCACCACATATTTTAGTCCATGGGAATGTGATTTAAAGTGGTGTCACAATTTAATAAGGTTTTACCCTTTTATTTTAATTAAATAAAGTGACTAGAAATGCCTATGTAGCATTCTTTTATTACTTGAACATTATTTCTGTAGGTAAACCTATATATTTTTATATATTCTGAAAGGTATGGTTAAATGTGATTTTTGAGAGTTGGAATCAACTCAAAAGATATTATGGTTTTAATTTGAAAAATGTTTGAATGCAGAAAAGCTTCTGCCTTGTTATTTTTACCAAGGATGATCTACAGATCCAAATGACTTGAATCCAATGGGCTTGGATTCAGCATTCCCAGAACTTTCTAACAAAATTGGTTTCATTCAATTTGGTTCACTGAATCGACCTGGGTTGATTTTTGAAACTGGGTACACAAGTGTGTTTGAAATAAAATGGAAAAGGTTAAATTTAAATAACTGGGTTGTGCGGGAAGTGATACTGGGCCGGCCTGCTAAGCACAGCGCTTACGTGGGCTGGTTAAGTGGCTGTCCCCACGCGTCAGTGAGACGAGGGGATGCGAAGCGGTATGGGGCGATGTGGTGCGTTCGATCTGGTTCTAATCCAACGGCTGAGGGCCATCGTGGACGTTGGGAAACGCCGGCGAGACAGAAACCTAGAGCGGACAGTGGGGGTCGTTGGGGGCTCACCGGGGTTCAGGCGAGGGTCGGAGAGGCGGACGAACAACGAAGGCGATGACGACGAACCTCCTGGTACCGGCAGCTTCTCCTGGGGCGGCCCCAATCGCTGGCCCCCTTCTTCTCCAGCAGCGGCAGACTCCGGTGAAATTTCGGCGAAGTGCTGCTCGCCTTGCTCCGGGAACGGGGTGGCACGATCAGTGAGGAGAGGGGAGTGAGATGGTGTGCTCAATTCGGCTGGGGGTGGCCTCTATTTATAGTCGCGACAACGAGACCGAACGGGATGGGCAGGAGACGGTGGCGACATGGCTACGGGCGGCTAGAGGCATGGCCGACGGTGGCGATCGCTCGGTGGTCTCCTGGCGATGCTCTACGGCTTTAATGCGCGCGTAGGGGGGTGCGGTTTGGTCTGGAACGCGTGATGCTCTGCACGGCAGAGGCGGCGTCTTCGACGGTGAGCGGTGGCTGTGCGTCATGGGGCGGCGAATGGTGATGTCTGGCGGTCTCCTGGGTCGGTGGCGATCATGTATGCCTTGGCGAGGCGTGTGTGGGCATTGGTCAGTGTGGCGCTCTGGCGCATGCCGGCATGGTTGCTAGCGAGCTGGGCGCGTTCGTGCGTGTGGTCGAGGGTTTAGCGCTCATGGCTGGGACAGGGAGTGGCGGTGGACGGTGGGCTGCCTCCTAGACAAGGTTGGCACGGCTGAATCTTCTCCTAGCTTGCTGTCTCCACTTGGGTGGCATGGTGAGCTTCGGCTGTTCACCATTGATGTCATTGCCCAGCTTAGAGTGAGTCTAGTGCTTGGTTTAACTTGCTAGATGATCTATTGGGATGGTTGTGAGCTAGAGAGGGAACAAGTTAGGCTTCAATCACTGCTCACAATAGTGTTTAAGATTTTGATGATTTGTGTCTGCAATGTGTTTGATGAAATGGCCGCAAGAATTCAAGTTTTGAATTTTGAAAAGATTTTTGGTGGGTGTGCTAGGTTGATGCTGGTGAGTCTGCAGATGCTTGGGTTTTGAAAGTTGAGCTTGTTTGAGTGGTTTTTGAAAAAGTGGGATCTTCTCATATGATAAAGATTCAATTTTGAATTGTCCTTTAAACTATGCATTTGAATGTTTCTGGATGATCACAAAGTGGGCCTTGATACTTTGTGATGAGTAAAATCAAGGGGTGCAAAGATCCAGAAAAGTTTACTAAGTTACGAAAGTTTGAGACAGCCAAAGTAGGCATGGGAGTTAAATTGGTCAAAATGACCATTCACTCATTTTGTTTATTTTGATTTATTTGTCTTTGGGAAAAGTGTGGGGATTGTTTAGATGATGTTTATTTCACCTAAGAATCCATTTACAAGCAAAGAAACACAGAAACAAGGCAATTCAAAAGAATTCAAAATGGGATGCATACTCACATGCATGCTTTCATATTTTTATTTAGCAAAATTTTTGTTAACCCTAAATTTGATGATTAGAGTTTGATGATCCAAGTTTAGTATTTTTGGGATGTTACAAACCTTCCCCCTTAAACAAAATCTCGTCCCGAGATTTGAAAAAGGATGAAAAAGATTACGTAGGATTTGAAGAGATCGGAAAACTCCGTCCTGATGTGATCTTCGTGCTCCCAGGTAGCTTCCTCTTCTATGTGGTTGCTCCACTGAATCTTGAGAAAGTTGATGCTTCGGGTTCGGGTAGTTCTGAAAGCTTCTTCCAAAATACGGATGGGTACTTCGGGATAGGTCAGGTCATCGTTGATCTCTATGGTCCGGTGATCGATATTTTTGAACACTTCGGTCTTCCCTGGGACTTCGAGACACTTGCGAAGTAATGAGATATGGAACACATTGTGCACAGCTGACATCTCTTCGGGTAGTTCCAATTGATACGACACTTCTCCTCGACGGTTCAGAATCTTGAAGGGTCTGATATATCTGGGGGCTAACTTTCCCTTGAGTTGGAAACGTTGTATTCCCTTCAATGGCGACACCTTTAGATACACAAAATCTCCTATGTTGAAGGCGAGGTCTCGACATCTCTTGTCGGCGTAACTCTTCTGTCTGGACTAGGCGGTCTTGAGGTGCTCACGAATCTTGTGAACCTTCTCTTCTTCTTCTCGTAGGATGTCGGGTCCGAAAATCTGACTCTCTCCTACTTCCGACCAGTTCATAGGGGTGCGACACTTCCTTCCGTACATGAATTCAAATGGGGCCATTTGCAAACTGGCTTGATAACTGTTATTGTATGAGAGTTCTGCGAACGGCAGACAGTGTTCCCACTTGGATCCATATTCTAGCACACATGCTCTCAGCATATCTTCGAGTATTTGGTTTACTCGCTCCATTTGTCCATCGGTCTGAGGGTGATACGCGGTGCTGAAATCTAGGCGGGTTCCTAAACCTTCTTGGACTTTCTTCCAGAATCTCGAGGTAAACTGAGTTCCTCGATCCGATACGATGTTCTTGGGGACTCCATGCAAACTAACTATTCTAGCGATGTATAACTCCGCTAGCTTCGAACTCTGATATGTGGTCTTGACGGGCAAGAAATGGGGACTTTGGACAATCGGTCCACTATGACCCAAATAGAGTCATTTCCCCTACTAGAGGTAGGCAATCCGGTGATAAATTCCATTCCAACGGAATCCCATTTCCATTCCGGAATCTGCAAGGGTTGTAACAATCCAGCGGGTCTTTGATGTCCTGCCTTGACTCGCTGACATATATCACACTTGGCGATATAGCTTCCGATTTCTCTCTTCATCTTATGCCACCAAAATTGCTCTTTCAAATCTTGATACATCTTAGTTCCTCCGGGATGGATAGAATAAAGAGTATCATGAGCCTCCTTCAAAATAACTTCTTTCAACTCAGAATCTGATGGTACACAAAGGCGTCCTTTGTACCACATAACTCCTTCTTCGTCTTCAGTGAATCCGGGTACTTTGCCTGTACCAATACGACGCTTGATTCCGTCGATACTAGAATTTCCCTTATGCGCCTCTTTAATCTAACTGATCAAAGTGGGCTGAAGTTCTATGCTAGCCAAAAATCCTTCACTTACTAATTCCATTCGAAAATCTTCCATCTCTTTGTGCAAGCTTGGTTGCTCCTTTAAAATCATGGAGTTCAAGTGGCACGGCAATCTGCTAAGGGCATCGGCTACCACATTGGCTTTACCAGGGTGATAGTGAATGTCCAGGTCGTAATCCAGGATTAGCTCAATCCACCTTCTCTGTCTCATATTCATCTCCTTCTGAGTGAATATATACTTCAGGCTCTTGTGATCCGAGTAAATCTCACAACGGTTTCCCATCAGGTAATGCCTCCATGTCTTTAAGGCTAGAACTACGGCTGCGAGTTCGAGGTCATGGGTTGGGTAATTTTGCTCATGTTACTTCAGTTGTCGAGATAGATAAGATATAACTTTGCCTTCTTGCATTAGCACACATCCGAGACCGATCTTGGATGCGTCACAATACACATCGAAGGGCTTCGTGATATCCGGCATGATCAAGATTGGGGCTGAAATCAATCTCCTCTTGAGTTCTTGAAAACTCACTTCACATTTGTCGGTCCATTCAAACTTCTTGTCCTTCTTCAGCAATTGGATCATGGGTCTGGCGATACTCGAGAATCCTTCTACGAATTTGCGGTAATATCCCGCCAATCCGAGAAATGCGCGAACTTGGGTTTGAGTGGTTGGGGCTTGCCAATCCTCTACATCTTTCACTTTGGTAGGGTCAACGGAAATTCCTCCGGCTGATACAATGTGACCGAGGAATCCTACCTCCTGTAACCAGAATTCACATTTGCTAAACTTTGCATACAGCTGATGCTCTCTAAGGGTTCCAAGAATGGTCCTTAGGTGTAGCTCGTGTTCTTCTTCCGATTTGGAATAAATCAAAATGTCATCGATGAAAACAACGACAAACTTATCCAGGAAGTCCATAAAAATCTTATTCATGAGATTCATGAAATAAGCGGGGGCATTGGTTAAAATGTCATCGATGAAAACAACGACAAACTTATCCAGGAAGTCCATAAAAATCTTATTCATGAGATTCATGAAATAAGCGGGGGCATTGGTTAATCCAAAAGACATGATCAGATACTGCACAATCCATATCTGGTGGTAAAGGCAGTCTTTGGAATATCGTCTGCGCAAATCTTGAGTTGATGATAGCCAGTTCTAAGATCAATCTTAGAAGACACTTTGGCACCGGTCAACTATCTTGGGAAAGGGGTATTTGTTCTTGATGGTGACATCATTCAACTTCTGATAATCCGTACACAAACGGTTACCTCCATCTTTCTTGTCCACAAACAAGACAGGTGATCTCCATGGTGACGCACTTGGTTGAATCAATCCAATTTCCAGCATGGCATCCAGTTGCTTCTTCAGTTCTGCTAGCTCAGACGGGTTCATACTATATGGTCTCTGGGCTATGGGTCCGGTTCCGGGGATTAGTTCGATGATAAACTCGATATCCCGATCTGGGGGCATACCGGGCAAAACATCTGGAAATACATCGGGGTATTCATAGACTATCCGGACTTGGTCAATGGTAGGTTGGGCTATACTCTTGTTGCACTTGAATTGACGAGGTAAGGTTTCAGATATATGATCGACTGATATTCCGGCTGTACTGGTCATGGTTATGGCTTTCTTGGCACAGTCAACCAATCCTTTATGTTTGGACATCCAATCCATTCCTAGTACTACTTCCAAACCTTTAGTTCCGAGTACTATCAGATTTGCATAAAAATCTATGCCATGGATTCGGATAGGGACGACTTTGCAAATTTGCCTAGCCTTGGTGGTTGATCCAAGAATTTGAACAATCATAACATGCTTCAGTTTGGTTGGTTGAATTTTACTAGTGCATGCAAATTCTTCGGTGACAAATGAGTGCGATGCACCAGAATCAAACAACACTCGTGCAAGTACTGAATTAACAGAAAACATACCCAGCACGACGGCTGGCGCTTCCTGAGCTTCTTCAGCATGCATGAGAAAAAGACAGCCATTGCGGTTGAGCGAATTCCCTGGGGCAAACCTTCTTCCTGGCTGAACACGACACTGTTGCTAAGCTGGGACATTGGCATTGGGTGATGCGGCATTCTTCTTGTTGGGGCACTCGTTAGAGTAGTGACCCTTATTTCCACAGTCATAACAAGTCACCTGCGACTTGTCCTTTGTCGCTACGGGCACAGCATTGCTTCCAGTCCTCGGGGCAGTGTTGGTGTTGGCGGTAGCATTGTTGTTGTTGAACTTGTTTGGGGCACGGTTGAAATTGCTAGAGTTGCCGGGGTTGTTGTGATTTCCTCCAGGCCTAGGGTTTCCACGGTTGGGATAGGTCGGACGGTTCATCGGGGGTCTGTTGGTTCTTGGGGCAAATCCTGGAGATGGGTTAGGGCGATACTTTGGGGTCTGATGGGTTCCTGGCTGATGCATCATGCGATGCTTGCGGTTCTCATTGGCTTGGTTGATCTTTCCTTCCATCTGGATGGCAAAGTCGACAAGGGCTTCAATATCAGCAAAGGGGATATTGACTAACACTGTCTGCATCTCATCATGCAGACCATTCAGGAATCTTTCTTTCTTCTTGGCTTTGGTGTCGATCTCATCTGGGGCATACCTAGCTAATGACAAAAAAAATTCATGGTATTCCACTACGGTCATCCTTCCTTGCTTCAGTTCTCTGAACTCGTCTCTCATCCTCTTGATCAAACCCGGTGGCACATGGGTTCTGCTGAACTTGACCTTGAATTCCTCCCAGGTCATCATCCGCCTCCGTCATTCTTAACACTGTTCCACCATGCCCTGGCATCTCCGGCTAGATAGTGGGTGGCGAACAGAACTTTCTCGTTGGCTTCCACTCTAGCGACTTCTAGGTTATTTTCCATGGTCTGCAGCTAGTCATCGGCGTCTAGGGGTTCTTCTGACTTAGTGAAAACAGGTGGGTTGGTATTCTGGAAGTTCTTGAGCTTAGATCCATGGTTGTCCTGATTTCCGTGGCCTTGGTTGTTGTGGGCTAGCTGAGCTATCTGTTGCAGGGTGACTAGGTTGGCTTGACGTTCCGCTCTTTCAGCTTCACGGTCAGAAGTCAACATTTGCAGGATCTGCAACATCGGGTCCGGGGATGAACCACTTCCTCCACGTGGCATCTGAAGATTGAGATAGATCATGAGAAAAGAGGGAAATTTCTAAGGTTCTGGGATTTTGAAAAGTTTTTAAAGTTTGACTCAGATTTTCTAGTAACTTGCTTTTCATTCATTCATTCATAGCACACGGTACAACACACACCACAACAAAGAAAAACAGATGGTTTTAGGAACCATTCTGAAAACTACGATACAGTGGGACCGAATACTACTCACTACGCTAGTGCTCAAGTGGTACTACTCCTTGGAATCTGTGGCTTCATCATCCTCATCATCATCGATGAAGGCGAAATCATCCTCATCGGTGAAGAAGTCCATAGCCTGATCCTCCAGAAAATCATCGTCATCGCTGAGATAGGAGTAGGGGTCTCCACGAAGATCCTCTCCGGCATTCTCCCTTTCCTCCAACTGCATGTCTCTCTCGTGGATGGTCTCCTCCAAAGATGAGATACGGTGGCGAAGACGGGCAATAATGCGCTCCTTCTTGTCGAGCTGACGGCGGCGAGACTTGCGATCCTTTGCCAGCATGGTGATGGTTTGGTCCTTCGTCTTGATGATGGCAGACTTGTGGTTGGAGTAGTCACGGCAGTTATCCAACTCCTGCTGACGATCGTACATCATGAAGCTGAGGTGATCCAATTGGGTCTTCAGCTCGTGGTGGTATGGGGCTTCCAGTGGTTGTCCATTAGCATCACGCCTTGGGCAAAACTCAAAGTGAGTACCCTTGATCTGGTTGATACTTTTCCCACACAGACGAGAAAGAGCTTCCTGCATGGCCCTGGCAAGTCCGTCGAGCCAGTTGTTCTCTCTTAAGGTAAACTGAATTCCCTCAGCAGTGGGAGGTTCAATCTTTCCTCGGAGACTTGCAATAATTAGCCACTGCAGATCTTCTCCTCCTTGATCATTGAGCTGAGCTCCGAAGAACTCGGGGTGCGGACGCTCTAGAAGTTCCGAAAGCTGGTCCAAATCCCTCTCAAAGATAAGGTCTCCTCCATTCCCCAACTGATAAAACTTGATGTACTTCACGTCCATCTATAAGAATATAGGATGAGTAAGTTAGTAGAGTGATCAAGTGTGTCAAATTTTATGTATTTTGCAAGAGTTTTTGAGGAACATGAATTTTCATGAAAGAATCAAAGGGGTAAGAATGAGAATAAGTTTTTGTAAATATTTGCTTCCTTTGGTCTTGAAACTAAGTTTTTGATTCAAACGTACAGTATAACTAGGGTCTCCTATGGTCAGGATGGCTCTGATACCAACTTGTCAACACCCGGATTTTTAATCCCAGATGCCTGTTATACCATACATCGCAATCCTAGGATTACCATTTTTGTGAGACATAACAGAATTGCATACCATAGTACATCATCCATTACAAACCATACATAAGTTCTTACACAAATAGGGATCTCATGATCCAGTTCTTAATACAACTTCAAGCAGCGGAATACGTAATAATAACGGTAGCATAGGTGAAGCTCCATCTTCGGGGTCACAGGCAATGCTGACGATGGGAGATGATCCTAGTTGTTGTAACCTTCCTGGGGTCCATCCTCCAGGTACTCCTCTTCATAGTCTGGCCACGGGAGTAGCCAGGGACAAAGCCATGAGTACTCTTTAAGTACTCACAAACTAATACTAACAAGTGGAAGGGGTTTTTGATAATAGGACACTAGGCTCTAGGGTGGTTTTGCAAGAAGCCAGATTTACCTCTACTTAGTTCAGAAATAAGAGAAGCTAGTCACATTTTTATAACACCTAAATGGGATCTTGCAACTCATGTCACAACTCTGTTGTGGTCAAGTCAAAGTCTCACTTCCTTTCACAAATCATTTTGAAAAGTCTGACGGGGGAACAATATGGCCACTCCAACTGTCCATAACCGCGGACGCGGCAATTCGAATAGTTTGACACTCTACAGAGATTGTACACTTTCACCACAACATTCGATACATCCGTCAGGAACAAATCCTGAATTCACCATACTCAGTATGCGGATAATCAATCCTAACCTTTCAATTACACGCCCTAGTATAAGCACCTCTCCTGTGAGTTTGGCCTCCCAACCATGACCAACTGTCATCTTGGGTACTGGACAGGTGGACAATCTTCACAAGGTAGCCTCAGCTCAGACCTTGGCCATGAGGGAACTAATACTAAGGTATATAAGTTTCCAGTCAAGCCCTATCCAATCTTCGGGTATTGTGGTTGTACGGTAAAAATTGGAATGGTATCGCATCCAGACAACCATCAGTTTTATAAAGGGCTAAGGCTCATGCCTCAACATTTTCATCACCAAAATCATCTGGTGTTTGGAAATACATGTCAAAACATCTCAGTAGAATGACTCATCATTCTAAGGTTTTCATAACCATTTTTACCAGGTATTCCCATCTAAAGTTGATCAAGTTTTATGCTTAGCACTAGCATCTACAAGTGGGGGTAAGTACTAATGAGGGGTTTGTAAACTAGTGGAGTTTCAACTAAGGTCAATCTCATGCCTTAGGATGACATCAAGATTATCTAGCTTAGGTCAAATTTTATGCTCTTTATGCAACCTTCAAATATCTTTCTAGTATCTACAACTTTAAGTAATAGATTTGATAAAGAAATAAAGTAATAAGCTTGTAAGTAAAAAACTAGGATTGGTTTATCAAGTGGGTAGGATCATCTATGCTTAAGGCATATAGTTGGCATGGTGACAAGCAAGTATTGGCTTGCACAGTATTAGTATAAGCTTGCTAAATTGCAAGTGTTAGCTTGCATTGGTCCACTTGGTTAGTAAGGCTTGCCTTGTGTAGAGCAGTGGTTGAAGTTCTCATCGGCTTCTTCTTCGTAGTATCCTCCTTCCTCCTCGTATCCTTGGTCGGTACTAGCGTCTATGAATAAATACGAGGTACACGATCACCAAACAATACTTAACTACTGCAATCATCACACAAAAGGGTCCTATAGATGATCTAGCATCATCACTAACATTACAAGATTAAAGCTTGGTTTAATTCCTTTTATTTTTAGAAAAGTAATTTCTACTCATTGAAAAACTACTTAAGGTATAATATTCTCCAAACCAAACATGGGATCATGTTGACACATGTCATCACCACATATTTTAGTCCATGGGAATGTGATTTAAAGTGGTGTCACAATTTAATAAGGTTTTACCCTTTTATTTTAATTAAATAAAGTGACTAGAAATGCCTATGTAGCATTCTTTTATTACTTGAACATTATTTCTGTAAGTAAACCTATATATTTTTATATATTCTAAAAGGTATGGTTAAATGTGATTTTTGAGAGTTGGAAGCAACTCAAAAGCTATTATGGTTTTAATTTGAAAAATGTTTGAATGCAGAAAAGCTTCTGCCTTGTTATTTTTACCAAGGATGATCTACAGATCCAAATGACTTGAATCCAAAGGGCTTGGATTCAGCATTCCTAGAACTTTCTAACAAAATTGGTTTCATTCAATTTGGTTCACTGAATCGACCTGGGTTGATTTTTGAAACTGGGTACACAAGTGTGTTTGAAATAAAATGGAAAAGGTTAAATTCAAATAACTGGGCTGCTGGAAGTGATCTCGGCCTGCTAAGCACAAGGCTTACGCTGGCTGGTTATGGCTGTCCCCACGCGTGCTGAGACGAGGGATGCGGTATGGGGCGATGTGGTGCGTTCGATCTGGTTCTAATCCAACGGTTCAGGGTCATCATCGACGTTGGGCAACGCCAGCGAGACAGAAACCTAGCGCGGCCAGCGGGGGTCGTTGGGGGCTCACCGGGGTTCAGGCGAGGGTCGGCGAGGCGGCCGAACGACGAAGTCGACGACGGTGAACCTCCTGGTACCGACAGCTTCTCCTGGGGTGGCTCCAATCGCTGGCCCCCTTCTTCTCCAGCAGCGGCAGACTCCGGTGAAATTCCGGCGAAGTGCTGCTCGCCTTGCTTCGGGAACGGGGTGGCACGATCAGTGAGGAGAGGGGAGTGAGATGGTGTGCTCAATTCGGCTGGGGGTGGCCTCTATTTATAGTCGCGACGACGAGACCGAACGGGATGGGCAGGTGACGGTGGCGACATGGCTACGGGCGGCTAGAGGCATGGCCGGCGGTGGCGATTGCTTGGTGGTCTCCTGGCGATGCTCTACGGCTTTAATGCGCGCGTAGGGGCGGTGCGGTTTGGTCTAGAACGCGCGATGCTCTACACGGCAGAGGCGGCGTCTTCGACGGTGAGCGGTGGTTGTGCGTCATGGGGCGGCGAACGGTGATGTCTGGCGGTCTCCTGGGTCGGTGGCGATCATGTATGCACGCGGCGAGGGCGGCGCGTGGTCTGTGGGCGTCGGTCGAGTGTGGCGCTTTGGCGCATGCTCGGCATGGTTGCTGGCGAGCTGGGCACGGTTCGTGCGTGTGGTCCAGGGTTTGGCAAGGCTCGCGGCTGGGACAGGGAGTGGCGGTGGGCGGTGGATTGCCTCCTAGACAAGGTTGGCACGGCTAAATCTTCTCCTAGCTTGCTGTCTCCACTTGGGTGGCATGGTGAGCTTCGGCTGTTCACCATTGATGTCATTGCCCATCTTACAGTGAGTCTAGTGCTTGGTTTAACTTGCTAGATGATCTACTGAGATGGTTGTGAGCTAGAGAGGGAACAAGTTAGGCTTCAATCACTGCTCATAATAGTGTTTAAGATTTTGATGATTTGTGTCTGCAATGTGTTTGATGAAATGGCCGCAAGAATTCAAGTTTTGAATTTTGAAAAGATTTTTGGTGGGTGTGGTAGGTTGATGCTGGTGAGTCTGCAGATGCTTGGGTTTTGAAAGTTGAACTTGTTTGAGTGGTTTTTGAAAAAGTGGGATCTTCTCATATAATAAAGATTCAATTTTGAACTGTCCTTTAAACTATGCATTTGAATGTTTCTGGATGATCACAAAGTGGGCATTAATACTTTGTTATGAGTAAAAATAAGGGGTGCAAAGATCCAGAAAAGTTTCTGTTAAGTTCTGAAAGTTTGAGACATCCAAAGTAGGCATGGGAGTTAAATTGGTCAAAATGACCATTCACTCATTTTGTTTATTTTGATTTATTTGTCTTTGGGAAAAGTGTGGGGATTGTTTAGATGATGTTTATTTCACCTAAGAATCCATTTACAAGCAAAGAAACACACAAACAAGGCAATTCAAAAGAATTCAAAATGGGATGCATACTCACATGCATGCTTTCATATTTTTATTTAGCAAAGTTTTTGTTAACCCTAAATTTGATGATTAGAGTTTGATGATCCAAGTTTAGTATTTTTGGGATGTTACGGGGCATCCGCCGTGGGGCATGTAAGCGTGGAATGTAAGGGTGCGACGCAATCGTTGAAATGAAGCATCTGTTCAGCACGACCGTTCTGTGGAGAAGTGTAGGGACACGTGAGGCGGAAGACGGCGCCATGGGCGGCGAGAAGTGAGCGAATAGTGATGTTGTCGAACTCTTTGCCGTTGTCTGTTTGTAAGGCGTGAATGGGGCGACCTAATTGAGTGGAAACGAAGGCGAAAAACGCAGTGAGGGTGGCGGCAACGTCGGATTTACAATGAAGAGGAAAAGTCCAGACAAAATGCGAGTGATCATCCAAAATCACTAGATAATAATTATAACCAGAATTACTTGGAACAGGCGAGGTCCAAACATCACTATGAATAAGTTGAAACGGAAAAGACGCGACTGTGGAGGAGGAACTAAACGGGAGGCGAACATGTTTGCCTAGACGACATGCTTCACAAGAGTGGGCATCCGTTTTATTACAAGTAAAGGAAAAGCCTTGCATTATTTGACGCAGAGCGGCGGAGCTAGGATGGCCGAGGCGAGCGTGCCAGAGATCGACACCGGCGGAGAGGGCGAGTGGGCTGCTGGCGGTGGTGGAGGCCGAACCAACAGGGTACAGATCGCCGGGGCTGTCACATCGGTGGAGGAGCATCCGAGTACGACCATCCTTGATAGAGAAACCAAAGGCGTCAAATTCCACAGTCACAGGATTATCACGACAGAAAGATTTAATAGAAATAAGATTTTTAATCAAGGTAGGAGAAACAAGAACGTTATTTAGAGAGATAGGAGTGGAAGTGGAAGGAAAAGAGACGGAACCGGTGTGAGTAATGGGGAGAGCATGACCGTTGCCAACGATGATGAGAGAAGAGGTGGAGGCGGGTGTAGAAGAAGAGAGGTTACCGGGGTGCGAGGCCATATGCGCGGAGGCGCCGGTGTCCATGAACCAGTCGCCACCGCCACCATACGCCCCAGCGGTGGGGGCGCTCTGGAGGGCGGTCAGGAGCGCGGGGTCCCACGAGGCCAAGCTCGGGGGGCGGCGTAAGCCGGGGCGGAGTAGGCTGCACCCGAGTCTGGGCGCGTGTAGCTCGGCGTGGCGAGTTGGGCGCCAAGAAGGCTCGGTGGGTGGCGGACGCGGCCCCATGATGCCCGGGTAGGGAGCGCGCGGCACGGGCATGGAGTAGGCATGAACGACCCCGGTCCACGGATTGTGACCCGCGATCCACGGCGGAGTGGGGGCGGTGTACTGAGGTGGACGAGGCGCGGGGGCGGTGGCGTTGGCGCCACCATTGCCACCGCCGTTGCCACCACCGCCACAGCGACGACGCCCGCGGCGACCACCGCCATTACCACCACCGCCGGTGGCGGGGGGAAGGGGCGGGGGCGGCTGGGTGTAGAAGCCCGGAGGCGGACCCATGGGGCGAGGCGCGGGGGCGGGAGCGGGGGCGCGAGGCGCGGGTGCCAGGGCACTGCGTGAGAGGCCGGCGACGAAGGCGGTGTGGGACGTCCGAGCCCGAAGATGCTTGAGGCGGCGCTCCTCGAGGCGCAGGTAGGCCACGGCCTGCTCGAAGGAGGGCGTGGTGAGGAGCGTGAAGTTGGAGGCAGCGTTGCTGAGATCCTCGCCGAGACCCGCCGACAGGGTGGAGAGCATGATCTTGTCGTCGATCGGAAACTCCAAGTCGCGAAGCTCGTCGGAGAGGCTCTTCAGCTTGAGGACGTACTCGTCGAGAGAGTGGTCGCTCTGGTGGGTACCGAAGAACTCCTGCTGGAGGAAGGTGACCCGCTGGATCTTGTTGCCGGTGAAGAGGCCGGTGATTTTATCCCAAACCGTGTGCGCGAAGTCGCCGTCCCGGACGACGGTGGAGAAGATGTCGTTGGAGACGGTCTGGTAAAACCAGCTGATGATGGTGGCGTCGATCGCGAGCCACTCAGGGTCGTGCAGCATGGCAAGGAGGTCGATGGTGCCGTCGACGTGGTCGAGGAGATCAGATTTCGCGGAAGAGCGACAAGCACGTCTTCCACGGGAAGAAGTTGGCAGCGGTGGTGGAGAGCGTCACCGGCACGCGCTCGGCGATAGGGATGTCGCGGATGACGGCGACGGAGGGGCCGGCGAAGGGGTTGCTGCTACCGGAGCGGGAGGAGTTGAAGGGGTCGAAGGGGCCGGAGGAGGAGAAACCAGCCATGGCGGAAGCGGTGGTGGTGATGGTGGGAGGCGGAAGCGGTGGGCGGCGGCTGGGGTTGGGGGAAGAGGAGCTGCGGCGCCGTGGAGAGGGCGGCGGCTAGGGAGAGGGGCCGACGGCGCCCAGGGATAGGGAGAGGGCGGCGGCTAGGTTAGGGAGGGAGAGGGGCCGGCGGCTAGGTCAGGGAGGGAGAGGGGCCGGCGGCTAGGTCAGGGACCAGAGGGTCTCTGATACCATGTAGAAGGGAATTGGAGAATGCACATCACTAATTGGGTCGGCTGCTTATGTATATATAGACGGACACATGTACAATTACAGGTACAACCCTGACAAAACACGGGGACATGTACCTAATACAATATATTACTCAACAAGAGGTGCGTCACCGCGTTCCTCGACGAGCCGTACTAGGTGCCGTCTACCTCGCCGAACGCGGTCGCTTCACACCGTGCGCCGCGTCCATGGCCTCGGTGCTACCTACATCGCTAGCGCTGGCGGTCGACCCACTGGACGTCCTCAGCCATGTCTTCATGGATGCCGACCAGCAGGGACTATAGGCCTGCGCTTCGCCGCCCAGATTTGAAGCAGCAAAACCGAGGCCTGGATACCAAATCTGTTCCGTTTACGTTCTAACTTTTAAGGGATTTGTTCCTGTAGGTCATAATGCTAGATTTTGGCTTACTAACTGATTCTTACACCTGGAATGGTTACAAACTGATTCTTGTACATCGTGGAAGTTCTATTCCTCTTCTGCTCATGTCGGTCATAGTCCAGATCCGATCTGATCCTTATTTTTCATCATTGCTCGATTTTGTCTAGAATTTTTTAATCCTTTCATTCGGTCTGAACTATGAAAAAAAAGGAACTTCCAGGATTTATCTATTTCCAGAAAAAATGTCATCTAATATCCAGATTCCCAGTAACGAATTTGAAGAGAAATTCTGTTACATTTATTTCCCGTCGAAGATTCCTGTGTTTTTTATACTGAACTGAGCTGCGGATAATAAAATATACTACATGTAATTCGTTTCTTCAGTCCGAATTCTTCATGAACTTTGGATGTGAGATTGTATGGGTGCAGATCGAACAGGATAACTGAAATATACTTCAAACGCTGAATGTGTGGATGCGGTACAGATTAAGCTATGCAAATTAGGACTGGTTCACAAGATATGGATATACCTGAGGGTCTTTTCTGCAATTGGCAACAACGCCTGCACAGATCTCGAACCAAATGTGGATGTCCAGGATAAGCCCGGGACATCCACATCTATGTAGAATTGGTTTTACGGTTTTTGTAAGGCTAGCGCATGGCTTTGTCTATGGGCTTCCTAGAATCCTAGCTAGTTAGTCCAAATGTGCCGGCGTGCGTGAGTGCGTTGTGTGACTGCAAGGGCTCGTCGATGGCGACAAGGTGGCTGGCCATCTTGGAATTTACGAGATCAGATTTTGGACCAGGCATAATGGCCGTACCACGAACCATTTGCATTATCCACCCTTTCAGTCACTGTGTGTTTAAAATTTGGATTCAATATTGGTCAGAACAGAAGCAGTTTGCAGCGTGCTGAACTCCTTTTCAATGATAATAATGCCTCCTCCCACACATATTAGTTGATTCAAATTTTTCTAAATACGAATGCGTCTAGCATTAAATCTTGACCAGATACGTTCTTTTCTTTTAAAGAGTATATATTAATATCGCGAAGATACCAATTACCCAGCTTCTGCAACAACGCATGTCCTACCGGCCTTACAGATGCACACAACCCAGAAAAAAGAAGAAGAATTAAAAAAAGTCTCGCTACAGAGAACGGTTCCTCAAAGCAACGACCCTAGCTAACACCACTAGAACAATACCAGTAACCCAACCACTATAATAGCAACGCCTTCAAGAAGGAAATAGTGCACAAGCTTCGTCGTCGCCCGATCAAAGTTCATAGGTTTTCACTCCGAAGAAAGTCCTCGTTCGCAAAACAATGTCTTCAACAAGGACATTGTCAGGCACAACCAATTAATGCCAGATCTTGAAGTTTCACCCTGTAAGGTAAGACTGTAAACTCCTCCTGTGTTGTTACCCCCACAAACAGTTGTTGTTGTGAGTCATAGATCATGCAGCCAGTTCCTCGTCACCACAAAGACTCAAACCACCATCGCATGCAACCCTCATGTTTCTGCTTTCTTGACATTCTCCGCCTCTGACCTTACCATGGATCGTCGAAGACATAACACATGATGGTAATAGATAGCAGAGCTTCACAACGCTCCCACTGAAACAAAACGGCTAGAAAAACATGGATACACATGATCGAATATCTTCTGATCCAACAATCTCCACGCATAGTCGCCCATGGGAGTTCGCCAGCGAAGCCTTCCGAAACATGTCGGTCCAGATCATATCAACGAGGGCAAGAAACAAGCAGATTTTTGTCTTGGCTCTGAAGAAAACCTAAGACCGCCCGCCTTTATTTGCAAGACTCGCAGCCTCCACACCGCTAGTCATCATCCAGCAAGAGAGGGGAACATTGGAGAGGCCGACAAGGACTTGGCTGCAGAATCATAGCGTGACCGGGGTCACCGCTAGAACCCGCGACCGAAGCCCCCGCTAGACCGATCGACCCAGATCAGACCATATCTTGGTCACCTAGGCCCAAATAGAGTCGCCGCCTCCTCGTCGGACTGGCTACCCGGCAACGCGCCGCCGCCTCCCCGTCGCCACTCCGCTGGATGGCCTTAGGCCCTGGCCTCTCGGCCATGCCGCCCAGTGCCCTCCACCGGCGCCCACCTTCCCTCATGCAGCGCCGCCTCGGACACCTCCCCTTCCCACCGTCAGATCAGACGAGATGGTCGCCGCCACCGCTGCTGGCGTCGGTAACAGCAACGGCCAGGAGGACAGCGGAGGGGGTTAGGGTTGAGGGAGCAAGCCTCCGGAGTCACTCGAGGGAGGAGCAACTTGGGAGGATAGCTCTTTTCGTATCTAGATGAATCTAATTCAACTAAGATGGGTCGAAGAGAATAACTTAAATGCACTCTACACCCAACCCACGAACATACACTATTATGACGAGCGGGAGCAAAACAAAATCAGAACTACACCTAATCCAAATTAGTTGTAAGAGATTCAATGAACCTAGACAGAGTTTGCAACATTTACATTAATATGTGAAAATTAATTTAGATCGGAGGGTAGTAATAAACAATTTGGAAATTATAATTTTGTAGCCCTTACATGAGAATAGTCAATTTTTGTTGGGAAAAACCGGCACGTCACACTACTAGGAAAACCCTCATCTGTGGCTCATGGGTATTGCCCTTCTGTGGCGCATATCAGATGCGCCACTGATACGTCGCCACTAAAGTGTAATTGGCGCATATTGAAATGCGCCACAGACGGCGCATATTTCTAATATGCGCCACAGAAGTCCCCAACCAGATCTCAAACTTCGGTGGCGCATATTGTTTTTTCAAATTTAAAAAAAAAACCGGCCAGATCTGGCCAGAGGTGGATAAGGAGGCCGATGGTGTCCGGAGGAGGAGGAGGTCACTGATGGAGGAGAGGAGGTGTCCGCCAGTGGAGGAGGGGCTTGCCGGACGAGGAGGAGGTCGTCGGAGTAGGAGGAGGCCGCCGGTGGAGGAGTTCTCCGGTGGAGGAGGTCGCCGTCGGAGTAGGAGTAAGAGGTCGTCGTATGAGGAGGAGGAGGTCGCCGTCGGAGTAGGAGTAAGAGGTCGTCGTATGAGGAGGAGGAGGTCGCCGGAGGAGGAGCTCACCGGGGTGGAGGAGGAGGAGGAGCTCACTGGGGTAGAGGAGGAGGAGGGTTGAGTCATCGTCGGAGTAGGAGGAGGAGCTCACCGGGGTGGAGGAGGAGGAGGAGGAGAAGGTGAGGAAGAAGGGGAGGAGAAGGAGAGAAAAAGTGGAGGAAAGAGAAGGGTGGAGGAGAGGAAGAGGATAAGAGAAGGAGAAGGGGCTGCGGGATTCAAATTTTAAATCCCGTCCAAGACGACTGTGGCGCATATGGGAGCAATGCTCCATAGAAGTCTCTCCTATTTTTTATTTTTTTCATGAAAAAACGATCTTTTGATCATAACTTTTTACTCTTTTCGAATTTTGAAAATCTAAAAAAAAGCTAAACGACCTGAGGTGTTTGCGAGCATATGGGAAATTTTGTTCTCGTTATTTTGGTATATTAAACTTTTTTTGTAAAATACATCAAAATTCATGTTTTAAAATTTTTTCTACAACTATACCCCAAAATATAACTACATCTCAAAGGAATTATTTTTTTTTTTGAATTTTTTATCATTTTCATTTAATTTTTACAAAAGTTAAAAGGCGATCGGGGGATGGTATCTGTTTTTCCTACTCGAGTTCTGTGGCGCATATGGTCATACGCTCCACAGAATGTTGGTCAGAATGTGGTCAACGAGATTATGTGGTAGGGCCCACCTGAGATTTCTGTGGCGCATATAGTAATATGCGCCACATAAATCCTGGGTGTCCAACCCTGGTGGCGGGTCCTGCTAAACTTCTGTGGCGCACTGTTCCTATGCATACGCCACCACAGAACAGTGAAAGGTTCTCTGGCGCATTTGCTGTAATATGCCACTATTGTTTTTCTGTGGCGCATGGCAACATATATGCGCCACATAATTCGTGTCTATCTATAGCTGTTTTCCTAATAGTGCTAATTATTCCTACACACACTTAATGTGATCTAAAATATACTTAGCAAAAAAAGTTGTAACTTCAACACTACATATATACTAACTCAGGTATTGTTGCTTGTGTCAGAAGGAACATATGCATCGAACATATATGTAGGAAATGGAACGCTCCACGACTTGCACCCAAGCTATTGAGCGCTCTCATAATATCATGAAAAAAATTCAAGACACATGGCCAACCATCTTTTTAAGTGTAAAATTCTCAATTTTAGGAAAAAATTAGTGGCCGAAGCCACCTAAATCTTCTTTCATTATTATAAGTGTGAGATACAAGTTCTTCTCTATCGAGCAATAGAGGATCTCATACATTAAGGCTTCACAGATCTTGGATGCAACAAGATTTGAGGAATTAGAGCTAGGATTGGAACGATCTTCACCAAAGGTGGTGGAACCTATAAATAGCATTTTTCGGGCCGGGTCGAGCCAAAAAAATCCCGACACAGAAAACCTAGGCCCGAGCCTGGCCCGCTTTTCGAGCCAAAAATTCTGGTCTAGGACCGGCACGAACTACACACATATCACCGAGCCGTCGGGACAGACCTTCCTTAAATTCATGTTTTTCTTGGCCCAAGCCCAGCCTAAGCTTCCACCGGGTCATAGATCTACAGCCCAGGCCTAGCCTGTGGGTCAAAAAAGCCCGGCCCATCGAGCTTTTTGGGGGCCAGGCTAGGTTTTTTATGCCTAGGTATGGTGAAACCATAACTTTTAGAAAAAAAGATAGTGGATATGGACATCACAACCTTGTGGGAAACACCTAGTGCTTGATCTTAAGCATAGGTGAATCCACCATCCCTATTGTCCAGGCTTGCCGGCGACGCAGCGCCTTGCACCACTCTATGTTCTAGGGCAATTTGTCCCAAAAATGGCTTCGTACGCTTGTTTGCTTAGCTTTCTAGAAGTAGGTATGCCACTGATCTTAGGCCTCTTGAACTTTCTACCGTCTCTTCTCTCTTGGTTTCTTCTTTTCTCCAATTTAAGAACAACTCATCTACTCTCATGTCAAAATTTCAAGACTCTCAAAGCACCTTTTTTTCTTTTCTTACTTTTCATAAATCTAAGCTCTTCCATAGAGGGATTATGCCAATATTTTTAACATGTTAATTGGGACTATGTTGTATACTCGTGACCATATCAAAAGATAACTGTTGAGCAATAATGGGCCAGAGAAGTACTACAACTTCATTTGGAACGTGAGACCATGAGGAAACTCAAAAATTTACTCGTCATAGCATTGCAGCTACATACGCTTAAATAACTCAATAGCCGAAATCAAGTGGTTTCCCAAGTTTAGATCGTTCGTTGGCCAGCGAAGTTAGTAGTTTTCCATGGAGTACGATAGTGTTGTAATGACATGTATAAAGCAATATCTTAGTTTAATTACTAGAAAAACAGTGGCACAATATCTACTACTTCAAAGCGTCGATTTATCAAACAATTCCATTCAAAAGTGCTATCAAGTCTATTACATTAAGTTAAATGGGGTTGAGTGGTTTCTAAAATCAAATCCTTTGGGATAAACATGGACTCAAGTCATATTTTGGATGTTTTTCTTATTGTAAAAATGTAGGAAATATTTTAACCAAGTTCATTGCTCATTATTTCAAAGATAAAAAGGAGACACTAGAAAAGGAATAGAATTTGTAAGATAACAAGCTAAGTGGGGACTGACTCAAGTGCAAGCGAGCAAATAGTTGTATGGTCAATTTAAAATTGCAGAAGATGTGATGAAAGGAATGTGATACCTCCTCTTACTAGGTTCGTTCTTGTATTTGAGTTGAACCCCGCTATACTTCCCTATTGCCAAGTCACCTGAAATTGAGCAATCTATGCGAGAGATAAAGAAACAAATTTACAATAGAAGTTGCGACTAATTTTTTGTGTATTTTTGGTTTAGGAATGCAAAACAGAAAGTAAACATGCAATTTTTAAAGAAGTAAAAATAAATAAAAAGAAAAAATAAAAATATGAATGCAAAGTTTGGAGGTTTTCACCCCCCCCCCCCAAGCTTAGGTTGTTGCGAGGCTGAGTTGTTGACTTCATTCGGCCGCTGGTACGGGTACTGCTGGTAGTAGTTGTGGAAGTTGGTCATGAAGTGGCTGAAGCTATTAGTGAGGGAACTAACATCCTCACTCACTCCCTGAAGAGTGTGGTCGATCTCCCCAATGTGATGGTTGAGCTGCAGAAATTTCTTGATATGGGACGTTGTTGAACCCCTGCTGTTGTTGCTACTGATTGGGCCATGGGTCCTAGGGTCCTTCTTGTTGTTGTTGCTGTCCTTCCCAAGCAGGATTGTGCTACTCCTGCTCTACCTACTGCTCTCCTTCTCCTTATTCCTCTTCTTTGGAGTCAGGCTGGAGCTCAGCCATGATCCCCATCACTTGGTCTCGGGTGAGGATCCAGTTGTCCTTCCTAATAATTAAGAAATCTTGTCGACAAGGCAGTGATACCTGCTCATCATGTGAGGCATCAGGATAACCAAACTGATATGCTCAAAGCTTTTTGTTAGCTCGATAGACATCGAGAAAGCCACAAATAGTTGTATATTTGACGTCCATAAGTATGGAGCCATCAACAGGTTGCATAACAGGTAGTGGAATTTCACAGGTTAGGACAAGGTGGGTTACCAATCCACCAGTGCAAATGTCACCTCCTGTTTTGTTGCTCTAATGGCGGAAGTGTTGGACGAGTAGAGCCGCAGGATTGGGACTCTGCGGGGCATCGGGGAAGAGTGCCTTGGTGATCATGAACATGTCTGCATTGGCCATGGAATCAGTATCACCTCTTCCCAACAGAGTTTTGGCGAGGAACAAGGAGAATTAGCAGGTCGTCGGGTTCTGAATGGTGGACATCTTTTTCTGATATAAGTCCCTGCCACCGTTAACAGAAATAACCTCCCAAGTTTTGCCACTTGAGATGGCATACAAATTTGTAACAGTTGGTTCCCCATCATGAGGGAACACAAAAGCATCACAAAATTCTTGGAATGAAATTTGATATGGCTAGTAGTTTATGGTGAAGCTCACCATGCGCATTACCTTTCTCCTTGTAGTCATCGTAGAAGGAGGCTAGGTACTCCCAGGTCATATCAGCGTAGGTGTAGTGGCTTGCATAGGCGAGGAGCGATAACCCTGCACTCGCACACATGTGGTAGAAATCCGACCTCAACCCTGCTGCGACGAGGAATGCATCATCGGCCCAACGTGTGGGCATCACTCGCCTTGATGAAACCATGGCATACTTGTTGTCGATCTCAGCTCGGAGTCTCGAGCCCTCACCATGTTCGTGCTTGCTCTTACGGAAAAGGCCACCAAGCTTGTTCATCTTGATGCACTGAAAATTTTCAACATAAAGCCTTAGGCATATAGTTTCTACATGATATACGAACGATTCTACATGGAAAAAATTAATCCTAACTTGAGAAATCAAAAGGGAAAAAATCAAAAAGCTTGAGTTCATCCACTAGATCAATGTGAGAGTTTCAACCATGGAATTATGAAAAAAAAAGCATGGATAGGGAGAGAAACATACTGATCTATTGATTCTCCAACTTAAACGAACGAAATCCGCGAATAATCGAGAATTCTAGGTGGATTTTGAGGAGTTTGGAGAGAGAGGATGAGAGAAAAAGTGAGGAGGAGGAGGAACCCTACCTCTACCGGTGTGTTTATGAGGTCACACAAACTATACGACGAGAACTTCATAACCCGTCCATATAGTTGCGGCGGTGACGGAAATTAGGGTTTCTTTTCGTCGGATCCGAACTATACGGCAAAACTATATGGGCGGAACAAAAAGTTTTGGCCGTATAATTGGTCGGTAAACCTTCTGTACCCCGAGATACAATTCGTGAGAAGAGGTCGATATCTATACGGCCGCAAAAATTCTTCCCACCATATAGTTGGTCGTTAAACCTACGGGAACATGCTTTTTCGCCCAAATTTTCTAGAGATACACTTTTTAATCTGAACAATATATTTAGGCTAGTTTTTACTGATAAGACTCAAAATTAATGTTTACACTTAATCTACATTTATTTGGTCGATATTTCTACAACTTTTTGACAACTGTATCTTTCACGGGCGTGTAGGGGTTCGTAGCATGGAAAACAGAAATTTTCTACCGCATGCAAACAAACAAGCCAAGATCTATCTTCTAGATTGTAGCAACGATTCGATAGAGGAACTCACCCTCGAAGATTCTAAAGCGATTAACGAGAGCAGATTCTCGTGGGTGATGTAGTCGTACTCTTGCCGATCTCAAGATCGCGTAGACGATCCTTCCGGCTATGCTCCGTAGCGCTCATGCGGTTACACATTGATTTTCGATGAAGACCTTCCTATCCCTTGTTCTAGCAGCAGCGAGGTTGTAGTACTCTCGCGATTCCAAAGACCTGACGGCGTGGTGTCGGAAGTAGAGGGGAGATCTCGCAGGGCTTCGCCTTAAGCCGGAGCGAGTATGGTGGATCAAGAGAGGTGCCTTGGCGATCTAGGGTTTAGAAGCGCCAAGGGGAGAGGTGTAGCCGGCGGCTAGGGTATGGGGAAACCCTAGTCAGCGACTTGGGAGGAGCCCTAGGCGGCGGCGGCTTGGACGTGGCCGGCGACTTGGAGGCTAGGGTTTTTGGGTGTTGGGAGAGGGGGCGCCCTACCCCTCCTTATATAGGAGGGGAGAGGCAGTTTGGGGAGGAGAGAGTCCTCATCTAACTCCTCCTCATGGCCGGTGGGTGGGAGGGAGTGGGACTTCCTCCCCAAGTAGGTTTCCCACTCTCCCTCCACCAAGCAAACTTGAGATTTGACTTTTTCAAATTGGCGTTTGACTTTCAAACTTCGATTTGATTTCTTCTCTTTATTTTGCCCAGCCAAGTGACCTAGTACATGATGAAACCATTCCACATTGTCATGACACATCCATGTACCCTTCCCCTCCAGAGTGCCGGACCTTCCAAACCCTTCTAGAACATTCCTGGTGAAAACACCTAATCATTCTAACTCAAACAGGACTTTCCTTATATGAATCTTATTCTCTGGACCATTCCGGATCTCCTCGTGATATCCCGGATCCCATCCGAGACTCCGAACAACATTCGGTCTCTTACTCATCATTCCATAACTACTCAACAACATCGAATCCTTAAGTGTGTCTCCCTACGGTTCGTGAATTATGCGGACATGACCGAGACACTTCCCCGATGAATAACCAATAGAGGAATCTAGAAATTCATATGGCTCCCACAAATTTCTATGATTACTTTGCGATCGAATGAACCACTTACATACGATACCAATTTCCCTTTGTCTCACGATAGTTTACTTATCCGAGGTTTTGATCGTCGGTATCTCTGCATACCTAGTTCAACCTCGTTACCGATAAGTACTATTTTCTCGTTCCCGTGATATGTGATCCCTTGTGAGCCAGTCACATGCTTGCAAGCTAATTGGATGACATTCCACCGAGAGGGCCCAGAGTATATCTATCCGTCATATGGATGGACAAATCCCACTCTTGATCCATGTGCCTCAACCCATACTTTCTGGACACTCAATGCCACCTTTATAGCCACCCAGTTACGGTGTGGTGTTTGATGTCATCAAAGCATCCTTCCGGTGATGGTGATTAACATGATCTCATGGTCGAAGGAATTAGGTTACTATGTATTAGAAAGCATATAGCAAATGAACTATATTAAATGACTTGATCTTTATGCTACGCTTAACTATAGGAGTATGTCCATCACATCATTCTCCTAATGATATGACCATGTTGTTAATAACATCTCTATGTTCATGATCAAGAAACCATGATCATATATTAACCAACAAGCTAGTTTAACAAGAGGCTTTACTAGGGACTCTTTTATGTTTACAAATCACACAAGTATTAATGTTTCCGTTTAATACAATTATAGCATCGTATGTAAACATTTATCATAATCATAAAGATATGATAATAACCACTTTATTATTGCCTCTTGGGCATATCTCCAACAGTCTCCCACTTGCACTAGAGTCAATAATCTAGTTTCAAACCTTTGTGCATTCAACACCTATGGCTTTCTGATGCTGTATTTACACGATTGCTAGTGGTCAACTGATCTCCGGATCTGACACTTCCAGGTCCGTGTGTAATTGCATGTCTTTGCGTCTCTACGCATCACTCATTCTCTAATGAGATGGCTTTGTATAAATTTGGTCCTTTGGTGAGACCTTTAGTTCTTTGGGGTTAAAACATGTTGATAATATTGTCGTACAATATATCTTCATAGTACTATACCGCTATGAACCACACCTAGTTTGATAACAAACTACTTGACACAAATGCCCTCTTTTGCTGCTATTATAGCAGTCATATACTTAGCCTTTTGTTGTAGTATCTGTCACAATGTATTAACTTTGGAACTCATCCAAATCCATTATGGACCTTACTTTCCATTATATTGTGCCACCATTATTTTAGATTGTGATAAACTTAATTTGTACTTTGTGACAAAACTAGTATCAATGTAGTACTTTTACAATGAACTAACCATCTATTTGTCACTTCTACAAATAATATACTCTTAGTTCTTCCAAAATATCATAAGAATATCCTTACTATCGTCCAATGATCATATTATGAATCATTCTGGTATATGCTCATAACATTTAGAGCATAGGACATATCTGGATTTGTACATATCAGAGTATGATTGATATAAATACTCTCTATGATCAAGTATCAATCTATACTTGAATCTTTGTTTCACTTATCAAGTGTTAATACACTTGAATATATCATCATTATTGAACTCATTCAATCCTTTATGTGCGACAAGAACCTTTCTTGTAGTTTCTATATTGAACTCATTCAATACATCATCTATGTACTTTTGGCACAACCATATTAGCGTCTATTGATGCCAAATATTTGGGTTTTTCCTAAGTCTTTCATCAGGATGAAATTCTTAATATGTGTTAATAAAAGATACATCATTTCCAATCAACAATATGTCTTCCACATAATGTATTACAAATATGTCTTAGAGCTCCCACTTAATTTCTTGCATATGCAAGCATCTTCATTGTCTCTGATGAAATTAAACTCTTTTAACAGTTTCAGCATAGTGAATATTCCAACTTCCGCGATGCTTACTTCAACCATTGAAGTTTGCATATACTTTTAGCATCCTTTGAATTAACAAAACCCTTTGGACCGTGTTAAGCACATGTCCTAGGCAACAATTCTATTAGAAGAACTTGTTTTGTTTATTCAGCTACCACATAACAAAATTAGTTGCTACATTAATCCGTCTAGACTAAATATCGCTATGAAAGATCAAATCTTGTCATAGTCAACCTTTGAACATTGTTGTGAACTCTTTTCCAACATATCGACTATTTCATAGATGTGAAACATCCATGTCTATTTCTTTATAGATCCAAACACGACTATAAGGTCTTACACCTTTCTCGAGGGTCCTTCAAGTTCAAAGCTTAATTTCTCGTGTATGGAACTATCACGGATTTTATGGCTTCAAGCCATTTTACGGAGACAGGGCCCATCATCACTTCTTTGCATGTAGTATGTTCATTATTGTCAAATAATGATTCAACCCTCAAATCTTGGTATTTGATTGTTTACCCGACCTACTTGATTCAATAGAAACTTTGACCTCCATAACCACAAACTTTGAGGCACGTGAGCCATGAGCATTGTTACTGCCTCCGGAACACTTTTCGGCGCTGCGCAACTTTGCACATATAGCTAAGGTTCTTTTAACCTTATCAAGGTTCTATTGTCCTCCCACTTATCTTTTCACGAAAAAATTCCTTCTCAAAGAAACTTGACGTTCTAAGCGACAAACACTTTTGTCTTCGATGTTATGGAGGAATACTTAACAGTTATTCAAAATAATATACAAAGACAGGTTCATCCGACTTTGGTTGCAAACATCTTTCTTATGCATAGCATACCAATGTTTAAGAAAGGACAACTTGGGTTTTATCCCAAACCATAACTTTATATGGTGTCATTTCAACGGATTATGATGGAGCTCTTTTCAGTGGAAAACGGTAGTCTCTAAAGCTTTTAATCTTTAAAATATAATGGTAGTTTTATGAATTACACCTTTGATCTTACCATGTCAAACAAGGTTTAATTACATATCTCGAACGCTCCATACTCTTATGGTGTTTCGGGAAATGCAAATCCACGGAACGATTCCTTAAATGTTAGCTATTTTGCTAAACCTGTAACTCAAATATCTTCCTTTATGATCTTATCATAAACTATTTATATTCTTGTTACAATGATTTTGCACTTCATCTTGAAAGTCTTTGAACTTTTCAAATGTTTCATACTTCATCCTTATTAAGTAAATATTCATATATTCACTCAAATTTTCGGAGAAAGCATATGAAGTTGAAATCCATCGCTTTTGACTACACATAATGGACTTCATACAACAATATGTACAAGTTCCAATAAGCTAGTCATTCGTTCACTTTTGGCCTATGAACGAAGTTTTAATTCTCTAGAAAGTTTCACAAGCGTCATTTGATCAAAATCAAAAGACTCCAAAATTCCATCCACATGGAGTTCCTTCATGTTTTCTTTCCAATATAATATAAACGACGATGTCACTTCCTGAGTGATCTTTCAATCAATTTGTCTTTCGAAAATTTTAGCACTAGTTTTATGGATGTGATTTCTCCAACGAGATTTGTAAATCATCCATCTTTTATGGATTACGGCAATTATTTGAACAACCCTTTTGTTCTCATAATACCTGATAAAACAAATCTTGAAGTCAAGCTTTGATGTTTAATGAGCAACACAATAACCCTTTATTTGTTCTCGATGAACATCATCACATATTCTTTTGCTAGTTACTTAGGCCATTGTAGTTCATGAATTCTGTTGTTTCGTATGACGATTCATACCAACAAATTCAGTATCCAATACTTAAGAACCTCATTATTTAACAAGCAAAGAACATAGCCATAACACATATATCCTCTATATACTTAAGCTAAGCAATCTTAGTCTTTTCTTTTCTGCCATATATTTATGAGTTCTCTTTCAGTATTTCTTTTTCTGTTTGAAAGAATCTATCAATATCAATAGTGGAGCCATATTCATGACACATAGTCCAAAGCATGTATAGTTAAATACCAATGTCTTTGGACTTGCACTTTGAAGTAGATCACCATCATCAAATGTTTGGTGTTCTTTCAAATTCCTTTCTTTAGTAATATCTTGGTGTAGTAAACATTTTACCTACATCAAATATTCACCCTTATCATGGAATTATTCATGATCAAGCTACTTTAGCTTATAATGGTGAATCGCGAGTATAATATTGCTCTCCAAAACCTTTTGGGGGATTAGGACAACTAGTGTCTCCAACCTTTTGTAAATTCTCATCAAATATGAGAACACAAACTTTGCCATATTATACTCTATAATGTTGTAACCAAAACATCATTTCAGATATCGCAATATCTTCCATACATGATGGTTTCTGAAACGACTCTTTCAACTCCTAGATTACCTTGATATTGAAACTGTCTTTCGAATATCAAGAATCATGGAGATAAACATGATACTTATATACTAACACTGGAATTGTTACTCTTGATTTAATACCAACTATTAAACTTCATGGAGTAATTGAAACTTACTGAAAGTTTGCAATGGGACTTTTAAACTTTAGATCAACACTTCAAAACAATACGATACCAGTTTGTAAAGTAACTAACCAAAATTCTATAGTTCTATCATCTCAATTAAAACTAAGCGCAAGGTGGTAAACGGATGCCAATGACTACAACAACTATGCAAATTCACTTTGATTTAATTTATGATAAATAGTGTTCAACTTTTAATCATATTGTTGTTGAACTCCCACTCAAAACAATATCCCTCACATTGTTTTAGTGATCACACGAACCAAATCCACCACATCAAAACCGATCATCACAAGAGTTGATGTAGCTTCAATGGCGAACAATCAATATGTTCATCATATCTACTATATAAGATGATCCCTCAAGCACACAAATTTCAAGTTTTAAAGTGTTCATCCTTAGTAAGCACCGTTGCTAAAGCTCGTTGTTTCGAAGCACCAAGTGATCACTAAAACCGATCATCCGCAAAAGGAATTTCTAGAAGAAGTTCACCAAGTGACTTTTTGAAAGAGTCATATATTACATGATCAAGTGCTTTCTTTTGCGACCTAGATATGGAAGTTTTTGCTCACCTTTCTTATCCTTGTCTTTTACCTTTTGTGGGGGATCAGGCTCTTTAGTTGTTTTCTTTTGTTGCTACTTATTGCTTTTCTTATTTTCTACTGCAACAACTTCGTCTTTGTTGCTTATCTCTTTTTATTCTCTTGGATCAATAGTGAAAGAACATGTGGGCCCCCATATGTGGTTTTGGTAATTAATGACAATCTTTATGGACTAATGTGTGTATTAACTTACACGTGTAGGAATTGTCCATTAACATCGCTTGGAGCATGTGTTGGCTTCAAGGTCAATGAAATGAGAAGGAGATGTGTTGTGCAAGCTCAAAATGCGCCATCTATAGAAAATCTCATGTTTGATACTTGCCATCCTTGGTGATCATGGATCGATGATGAAGTATCAAGAAAGGCGTTCCATCTTGAGACGATCAAGTTCGTCTACATCGAGCTCAAGTAGAATGCTCAAGGAAAAGGTATAATCTTGATAGGTTTTCCCTTTCACCGGTCTCTTGTTGTTAGTGAGATACCGGGTTTAGGATCGATAGCCGTACTATCAAGAGGGGATCTCGAATGAGTAACTCGATCATATCGTGGGAGAGAGCTCAAACCTTTGCATACTTGCATCATCATATTTGGTTATTATTTGGTATTATCCATGTGAGTATTTAGAGCTTGTGGTAATCTCCATAACAAGCTCTTATTCATCAAAATTGGATCTTCCGTTTGTATCTTGTTGCGATTTTGATCTTGGCGGATTTTCGGTTTCTCACCAAGTGAGGTATCTCAGATTATTATACTTGATACTTTTTATAGGGTAGCTCATGTCGTCCTCTTTCCAACGCAATTGGAATCGAGTCAAACGGAGATACCAATCAAAAGTTATCGCGGTTTGAATTTGCCCATATTTAATTGAAAAGGAAAAGGAATCAGTTACGGAAGGCGGTAGTACCACCGGGCCTCACTTTCGGGTAGGTATCGCCGGGTGGCCGGGCCACATGGTGGCCCAAAGTACAGTGCGGTGCGGGTACCAGCCCATTTTGAT
Source organism: Avena insularis (assembly GCA_023614405.1). Classification (NCBI taxonomy): domain Eukaryota; kingdom Viridiplantae; phylum Streptophyta; class Magnoliopsida; order Poales; family Poaceae; genus Avena; species Avena insularis. Next base: position 408,506,354 of record CM042697.1, read on the forward strand.
CCCTATTTGTCGTGCACTTCGCTGCCGCACGCTGCGTTGATCGCCTGCCGCACGCGCCGCCCGCTCCCCGATTCCCGCGCGCTGCCTCACGCCAGCTGGGACCGTGCAGTCGCCCTTGCTCTGCCCGCTCGCTGCGGCAGCTGGCGATGCCACCGCCGCTAGATCTCGCGCGCGCTTGCTGCTTTTTGCATTGTGACGCTGGTGGATTGCGCGTTGCTCGCCCCGTTCCCCTGCTCGCTAGCGCGTGTTGCCGCCCCTCGCTAGCAGCCAGGCGTTTATCGATTTGCTTCTTCCTAGCGTTGGCTGGCCCAGGCCCGGTAGTATCGGGCCACTTTGGTACTACCAGTCCAAGACCGAAAAAGGGCTCCCAGCGGGCAGATTTCTGCAGCCACTATTTAAGCCTTTCGCCCTTTTTCATTTTGGGTTGCTTCTTTCTTCTATATTTGTCTAATCTTTGCCCTACTTCTAAAATCTTGATTAATCTCTTCCCCTCCAATGATTCTTTCCCATATTTGAGTGGAAGAGAGAGGAGATCTAGATCCATGTTTTGACCAAACCAAAACATCTCTTTGTGAGTGTATCTTTGGGATCTAGATTTTGGGGGATTTTGTGTTTCCTTTTGTGTTCTTCCTATCTTGTTCCACCAATAGCTTTAGTAGCTTTGTTGGAACATGAGATTGAGGCATTTGAGCATCTTTGTGGTGTTCTTGCCATATGCATTCGGTGCATCGGTTTGAGTTCTTCTCGGAGGATTTGGTTCGTGTTATTCATTGAAGCTTGTCCCTCTTGGGTTCTTGGAACCCTAGACGGTTTTGTGGCCTTGGTGGCGTTTGGTGGGAGCCTCCAATTAAGTTGTGGAGAAGTGCCCTAACCTTGTGAGAGGCTCCAGATTGCCACCGACAAGTGCATCTATAGTGGAAGTGTGGATTGATCCCGTTGGGTGAGATTCACAGGAGAATAAGGGAGGCCTTTTGTGGCGTTGGTGGTTTGATACCACCCCCTCTCCAAACGAGACGTACTCCATGTTGGGAGGAATTCGGTAAAATATCGCCGTCCCCGCGTGCCTCGATTGTCTCTATACCCGAGCTCTTTACTTATGCACTTCACATTGTGACAGCCTTCGTGCTTAAAGTAATCTATATCTTGCCATCACATTGTTACTTGTATTGCTTAGCATAAGTTGTTGGTGCACATAGGTGAACCCTAGTTGTTCTAGGTTGTTCTTGACAAAGTAAACGCTAGTTTAGTTCCGCCTTTGTCGAGCCATTCTCGGAAAAGTTTTAAACCGCCTATTCACCCCCCTCTAGGCGGCATCTGTATCCTTTCAAACAGTCTCTGCATCAGAGTCATAGTGGTCATCATGTGCATCATTTTGCTCCTCCAAGGTTTGGTCTTGTGTTTCTTGAGCAGTCTCATCTTGAGGATCTACCAATGTGTCATCTTCTTGGCTTGCTTTGATCAAGGCTTTTTCCCTTCAATCTTTTTCAGCTTCATATTCTGGTGGTCCTAATGGTTCTGTAACAACTGCACCTCCTCTTGTAACAACATTAGTAGAAACAGGAATATTTATATCATCTTGAAGAAAAGATTGATAACCGGATGCTATTTGTTCACATTGGGTTTCAATCATACTAAGGTATTTGTTAAATAATTTTATTTCTTGGCCAATCTCATCATAACTTTCTGTGAGTTCTGCCAAAATCTTCTTATGTCTTTGAAATTCCTTATGTAGGTTATTATGAGATTTGGCTTGTCGATGTTTTAGTTCTTGAAAAGCATTCCTAGTTTCATCTTCTTCAGTAAAAATCTGTAACGGGTCTACATTGTTTTCCTTAACAAGTTCAGAAGATAAACCCTTTTCTTTCATTGTTTTGCATACTTTAGGCATAAGGTCTGGGGTTGTACGAAATATTCCTTTTTCCATCTTAATACCAAAGTCATGATTATAAAGAGAATCAATTTTAGCCCTAGTGGACATCAATTCCAAACAAGCTTTAGCGGTTAAAGTATTTATCGATCCTCCTGTTGATAAATCAAGCAACTCTCTGCATTGAGTATTAATACCATGGTAAAATAAGTGGCAAACAGTTGATTCGGAATAACCATGATTAGGAATACTATTAATCATTCCAAAAAATCTATCCCAAGCTTATGGGTTGTTTTCTCCCACATTCTGACTGAAGTTCCCTATATTCTTTCTAATTTCAGTTACCTTTTTAAAAGGATTAAATTTGTTTATGAATTTGACAATACAGTTTTCCCAACAATTAATGTAATGACGAGGGAGAGAATATAACCAGTCTAGAGCCTTGTCTTTTAGAGACCAACGGAATAATTTTAGATGGGAGAAATCTCTAGGAAAACCTTTCGGTCTAATTGATGTTATCACATCATCGAATTCTCTAAGATGTCTTCTTGGGTCTTCATCTTCCCTTCCACTTGAAGCCTTTTCCTGCAAATTTTTAATAATCTCACCATCAAACTGATATTCTCTAACTTCAGGATTAGGAAATTCTATTGGTTGTTTAATATAAGTAGGACTTGGAGCACTATATTCTCTGAGAGTTTTCGCAGGTTTCTTGGCAGTTGTCCTGTGAATGGACATGATTTCAATAAAAATCACTCAGATTTTCAACTTCAACCTTCTTTGATCTCAAAAGTTTTTCAATAATTTTTTCGCGCCTTTGAACAGGCACGCGCTCTAGATAATTTGGTAGATAAGTCCTGACAGAGCGTGTAGATCCTTTGTCTTCTAGGGAGACCATTTGGTAGTAGTAACACCTGAAATGTCAAGAGACAAACACTTAGCGCTTAGCTCCCCGGCAACGGCACCAGAAAATAGCTTGATGTCTGCAAGTGCACAAATCGTTTCTAGCTAGTTTCTAAGTTAAGATATCGATCCCATAGGGAGCCCAAATGAAAGTGTTTATGAGTGAAGTATCTGTCACACTCAAGGTTGTCACAAGTCTTCGAGTGAATTGATTGCAAGTATTGAAATAAGAACAAATTTGGATTAAACTGAATGTATTTAAATAAAACTAAAATATAAACTTCAAAAATAAAAGGCGTAAAAGTAAAGAACGATTCGATTGTTTGTTGTTTTCTACAGATGACAAAGCAGGCGCGGGGAGATATAGTTCATGGTGATAGTGATTGTGCCAATTGGATGAGTGATAAGTGTAACAATTATAATCTTATAAGTATGTGTGTAGGCGAGCAACCTATAATTAGCCAGAACTCTTCTTGGTAGATTTTATCCCAACTTCAATAATCCTACTAGTCTGTTACCAAAACCATGGTCAGTCACTAGATGATTAAGATCCTTTAAGTTGCTTAGCAATTAAGCTCCTTGGATCAGACTAATGCAATAAGCACAGTGGTTCCTCGTGATCCTCGAGTTCAACTAGTTTCCATTGATATCCCCATGTCACTCGCGGGTCGCCGGTCTGCTATCAAACAAGATATTATCTATGTAGAACAAAGCATCATGTTGTCTGGGCCTTCAATTGTACAACAAGCATTAGGCATCCCACAAATAGTCAAGCACATATAATACAATAATTAAAATCAAGCACAAATTATTGGAAAATTTATAGGCACGTCACATCTCACCAATCCCTTACATCTTTCACGCCCAAAGAAACTTACTCACACATGAGAGAAGAAAGCATCATTGATATGATTAAATAAAAGGATTTTATCTCAATATTACCGTGGGGATCCATAATAAGAATAGAAAATCAATCCAACCCAATTCAAGAAATGAAGAAACAATCTTAAACCCTAATCTTGCAAGGTGAAGATCTCTCTCTCTCTCTCTCTCTCTCTCTCTCTCTCTCTTTCTCTCTCTCTCTCTCTTACAAGTAATGGCTGTGGAGGTGTGGTGGCTAGGAGGTTGAAGATTATGGAGCGAGATGAAGAACGTCTTCCCCTTCTTCTCCGGATCTCTTCTTTCTCCCTTCTGGATGGAACGACGGCTGCTGTGTTCTGTTTTCGCGTGTGCCTCCTTCACGAAAGTTGTTCCTTTTGACAGGAAATTTTTTCCTGTTGTATAGTTGGTCGTTAAACCTTCTGGTTGATGTTCTTGTTTGGTTCCAAAAAAAGACTTGTTTGTTTTTGCCCGAATATTATATTTTTTGCTGTTGAAACCTTCTGTTGATGAACCTGAAATATATGCTGAAAACCAAGTTTTCTTCGCTACCTAGTATTAGGTAAAGCTAAAAAACCATCAAATCCAGACGAAAACCATCAAGAAAAAACCATTAAAAATGTACCGAATCTCACAGCTATCACGAACCCCATCACGTGCACTGGCCGACGACGTCATCAGTTCACCGCGACTTGATGATACCGGTTTGGCAGAGGCTGGGGAAGGGTTCGTCCAGCATCACCGACAAGTGTTGACCGACGACAAGTTTGAACACGTTGTTCTTGCTATTTATGCAGACTTGTTACACAAATGTGAGAAAGAACAAGAATATGCTTATCTACCTTATCAATGATATTAAAAAAACTCCGACAGACTGACTTAGTTAGAGAGGAGAACTAGAATCGGCCAAGGGACTGTAACATAGTTTTTACCCTTTTACGAGCTTATATCATGTAAGCTTCTAAGCATGTTTTCGTTTGTAAATTCGTGATTTAATTGTGTTTTGTAAGGCAGGCTTTATGCGTATATTTTGTGTTCTTTTTTTGTTTCGCTCGGTAAGGTGCTACATCCCAACACTTCAAAAATATAGTGTCGACTTCTCTTGATGTGCATTTGTTCTCAACGAAAAATTTAGTGTGTTCCATTCAAAACGCGTTTACTAACAAGCGATGGAGACCTTCTCTTATCGACGTGTATATCGATCATGTGCATGTAAGCAATGCAACTGTCCGTGATGTTCTTAGTCTTTCGCTACGATCGCTTCCGCTATGTCGTCTAACATGTAACATCAACTTTCTATATGACTGCCGCCTCTTGCGGGCTTGCAGGATCTATTATGGTTTTTACCTTTTATTTGTTGTCTCTCTATGTTTCAACCTTATCATCAGATGTTATGTATAATATCCATGAACCAGTGGGTTTAAAGAGGGATCTAGTCTTCATTAATTAGCTTAGATTTCATCTTAAAAGTACAAAGAGAAAATTCAAAGAAAGAATTTGCAATCTGTGCAATAATTAGTTATTAGTGGCAGGTATAGAGAGCATCTTATCAAATCCTTGATTTATATATGGTTTAAGCGCGAATAAAAAGATGTTGTATTACACAGCCATCAACCTCCACCGGTGATGGTTTCGCCGATTCCCAAAATGGATCTTGCTCGGGTCCGTGCTCCAAGAACCGCAAGTCCCATGGTGGGCATCAATTTCTGTCATACTAAAGATAAGTGTGCAATGAGGGGGTCCACGTGACAAGGGGAAGAAAGAGGCATAAGGCGGGTGATCTGATAGGGGTGCTTGGATCCTACTCCTATTATAATTCACTATAACGCAATAAGCCTGCTGTTACAGAGATGATTGTGTGCATGCCGTGAGGGCTGCCCATAGGTCAGCTTATATATTCATCTTACCTTGGTTTAAAGCGAGAATCCTATGCGACAATATTACAAATTATTAAAGGCTCAATCGGCTAATACTAAGTCTTGTACTCCATGTCTTCTACCATTTGACCCTTCGTTCCATCTCGTAAACTGGGCCTCCTGGTGAGCATCTAGCCTCACCACCAATTGGCCACCCTCGTATCTCCGAATCTACGCCATGCTCTAGGCATACTCTTTCTTTTTTGATGATTTGATTTTTTATTGATTCTAATGAGAAGTATGATTTGAAAACAATTTGAATATTTGAGTTCCTAGTGAACAGAGCTTCAAAACAAGACCAGTATTGAATATATATTTACAATATTAAAAAATCTACTTTTGAAACCAGGTGAAACTTTGAAAACTTTATGACCGTAAATTTTATTTTTTAAAATTTGTTTCACTGTGTTTCAATTTATTATTATTTTGTGCTTTGTCATACTTTAAACTTGTATTTGAGGTGTTCAATAAATTTATAAGATAGGGAACCCTTTTATGTTGTTTCATTAAGTTTCATCGTGAATCACGACGAGTTTCATTCTTTCGAAATTTAAGTTTTTATTTTTGTTAATTTTGGGCTTGTTTAAAAGATTCAATTGACGTAAATACTGAGGTCCAAAAGAGATTGTCAATTTCATAATTATATGACTCTTTGAAATTTAGGTTTGAGCATTTCGTTGATAAATGAGAGACTTTTATAAATGTGTCAGCTATTGTACTATCCATATGCACAGATTTCCTAATTCATGCAAATCTCAAAACAAATGAGGTGAATGGACTTTGCAGTTGCATTTTTGGTACTCGAAGTTGGAGTGGTCTTTTTCGCCACTTGCTCATCAGCATAAGTGGTTCTAGTTTATGCCCCTACCGTAAACCATGCTTATAATACTGGATATGTTTGAGTATATCCAAATAAAAATAAGATGCAAGCGTAGTAAAATCTGAATATTCTACAATGAAAAATTAACTTAACCAGGATGCTGCGACGATGCCCTAACAGATTTATCGATTGTTTCAAAATCGTCTCTCAGAACGGCCAGTAGTAAATGATTCTCCACTCTCTCTACAATGACCGGCGTACTGTATGATGATTTGGTATTGTCACAAGAATCCACAATCCTCCTGAAGAAAACAACATGGAAGAAGTGCTGCGATGACTATCCACAAACAAATAAACAAAGCGTCTGGTCAGGAGTTCAGACAATGGATGACCCTAGCTCGCGGTACACGATGCGCCGGCACACCGGGCACGTCGAGTGGACGAGCAGCCACTGCCCGACGCATTGCCTGTGGAACGCGTGCCCGCACGCCGGCAGCCGCCTCGTGTCCTCGCCTTTCCCCAGCTCGCCGAGGCAGACGACGCATTCCTCCACGCCCGAACCTAGGTCGTCGGCGGCGCCCTTCACTGCGCTCCTCCGCCCCCCTCTGATCGCGTGGAGCTGTGCTAGCGCGCTCGCCGGCAAACCGATGACGGCGCCCTCGCGCTGACGGCCGGCGGCATTGTTCAGGCCTGTTTCCGCGGCGTGGCCTTCGTCGTCGCAACCGGCGCCCTCGCGCGATGCTCTCCTCCTGCGGAGGGCGACCGTGCACACGCCCGAGGCGATCGCGAAGAAGAGGAGTGTTGGGACACCGCCCAGGAGGACGATGGTAACGCTGGGGTTCCTCCGGTAGCCCACTACGGCCAGCACGCCTATGCAGATCCCGGCGAGGTAGATGGCGATGGCCTCGGCCAGCTCGATGCCCCAAGGGCAGGAGGTCTGGTGGCGGGCCATGGCGCGCTCGATAGCTCGGCGCAGGGGAAGAAGCAGCCGCCGGCTTCAAGGATTTTAGCAGATCTGGATATCTGTTTTTTTTTTTTTGAGAATTATCTGGATATTTGTTGACGGCGTAATCATAGCTATATCTTTCATCTGTAACCGCTTCCGATATTTTAAGAGATGATCCTGGTTTGTAGATGAGATCGGGTCGCTACTTTCTAAACCCGCGTCGTCACGATAGTCCTACAATTCGACGCGCTCCATCCAACATTTTTTTTTTTGAGAGATCCATCCAACATAGTTGTGCGAACATACAGCATGATAATTCGTAATGGTAGATCTTACACTCACCAGAAGATAAAAGAGGTAAACACTACAGGAATGACGCGCTAGGCCGAAGTCTAAAAGCCGTCGGTATAGCCCCGATCCCTATCGGCGTAGGCTACATCGAGAACGGCCATTGGCGTAGCATCCTCGGCAAGCCCTCCTCAACAGAGGCACCTCTTGACCGTCGGCATAGTTATAGCCATCGGTATGGACTACGCCGATGACTTTGTCCTCGGCATAGGCTAAAGGCAGGTTGTAAAAAAATTAAAAAATCATTTTTTTTCAATTTTTTTCTCAACTTTAAATTGTTTGAATCATTAATCTTTTACATAAAATATTTTTAACATTAATTATACTTAATCTTTAATCAAATAATAGTCTTAGTTAAACTTTCCGGTCGGTCACCCATCCTCACATTACTCTACTTCCATCACGCTTAACTTTTCCGTTACTTCTGAATCAGTTTCTGTGAAGCAATTTGTACCTGATTGGCAAGACTATGATATCAATCCTATTAACTCTTACTCATGTTTTATTATGTTACATGTTTTTATTTTTTGAAATTACAAACAATTATTTAAGTAAACAACAATGAATAAGTAAAAATATTATTGAACTCAAATAAAAATATAATGATTTTACTTTTTTTTATTTGTCTATTTAATCTGGAATAATTAATATCTTGAAATCCATAAATCAAATTCGATAAATAATATGTCTAAATTGATCAAAAAATGAGAGGAATCCAAATATGATATCCATATCAACTTATCACAAACTATACCATGATTTGTAGTCATAACATTGGTTATTTGACCCAAAAGTCAGGAAACCCTCGAATAAGATAGGTCATTTTGTGAAGGTTTTGAGACATAATAAATATACCAATTTTGATATTTTTCCTTCCAATTATGTCATATAATATGACACCATGCAAAGCTTTCACATTCTTTCGATCGTTTTTGAACTTCTTATGTCCGTTTTAAACTATTGCCAAACTTTGTCGAACGACGGGTATGAAGATTCTTAGCTCGGTGCTGAGCCTCGCTAAACTTACATTGGATCTCTGATGAAATAGCATATTATGAGCCTAAAAATGATTTTTAAAAAATTCATGAGCATCAGATCATGTAAATATAGTTCATATCTGACCTACTTTCTACCGATTCGGTAGGAATTTGTCTTTTTCACCAGGGTAGACAGAAAGCTTTGAGATCCTCCTGTTGGAACATTGTCCATGTAAGGTGGTCTGGTATTTTTAAAAAAGGGTGTGGTAGCATTTTGAATTATCCATTTGGTGGTTGCTTCACAAAAACCGCCATTTTTTTGCTCGAAAAATGGCTTTTTGGTGCGACGAAAAAAAACTTTCTCCTACAACATTGTTCACAATCTCATGATGCACATCTATGCACAATATGGGCACATTATCATAAATGATGCCTTGGTTCTAGCCATAACTTTGGTCATTTGACCCGAAAGCCACGAAACGTCGAATGAGATAGGTCATTTTATGAAGGTTTTTTTGATATATAATCAATATACCAAATTTGATATTTTTACTTCCAACTATGTCACATAATATGACATCGCGCGAAGATTTCGTATTGTTTTGTTCGTTTTTGAATTTCTTATGCCTGTTTTAAACTATCGTCAAACTTTCTTGAATGATGGACATGGAGATTTTTAGCTCGGAGCCATACCTCGGTAAACTTGCATTGGATATCTGATAAAATAGAATATTGTGACCCTAAATATAATTTTTGTAAAAATATATGAGTATCAGATCATGTACTTGTAGTTTATATCTGACCCACTTCCTAAAGATTGTCTTTTTCACTGGGGATGTGGATGGAAAGGTTTGAGATCCCTTGTTGGAATATTGTCCATGTAAGGTGGTTTAGTATTTTTTTTAAATAGGGTGGTAGCATTTTTGATTATCCATTTGGTGGTTGTTTCACAAAAACCCCATTTTTTGCGCTCGAAAAATAGAAAGTATCTTTTTGGTGCGACGAAAAGAAAAACTTCCTCCTACTCCATCATGATTCACATGCATGCATAATATGGACACATTATCACAAACTATGCCTTGATTCTAGCCATAACATTGATCATTTGACCCGAAAGTTAGAAAACCTCAAATGAGATAGTTCATTTTGCAAAGATTTTTTCGACACATAATCAATATACCAAGTTTGATATTTTCCTTCCAATTATATCACATAATATGACATCACGCGAAGGTTTCACACTGTTTCTATCGTTTTTTAATTTCTTATGCTCGTTTTAAACTATCGTCAAACTTTGTCGAACGGCGGATATGAAGATTCTTAGCTTGGGGCCGAGCCTCACTAAACTTGCATTGGATATCTTATTCAATAGCATATTGTGACCCTAAAAATGATTATTTTTAAAAAAAATCATGAGCATCACATCATGTACCTGTAGTTCATATCTGACCCACTTCCTACCGATTTAGCAGGAATTTATCTTTTTCACTAGGGGTGGATGGAAAGGTTTAAGATCCCCCAGACATTTTCCATGTAAGGTGGTCTAGTATTTTTGAAAAATGGGTTGATAGAATTTTGAATTAGCCATTTAGTGGTTGCTTCACAAAATCCCTGCTTTTTGCGCTCGGAAAATAGAAAATAGCTTTTTGGTACGATAAAAAGGAAAACTTCCTCCTGCGACATTGTTACCACCCCATGATGTACATGCATGCATAATATGGACACATTATCACAAACTATGCGTTTATCCTAGCCATAATATTGATCATTTGACTCGAAAGTTAGGAAACCTCAAATAAGATAGGTAATTTTGTGAAGGTTTTTTAGACGTAATCAATATACCAAGTTTGATGTTGTTTCTTCCAACTATGTTACATAATATAACACCATGCGAAGGTTTCACATTGTTTGGATCGTTTTTTATTTTTTAAGTACGTTTAACTATCGTCGAACTTTGTCGAACGATGAAAATGAAGATTTTTAGCTCGGGGTCGAGCCTCGCTAAACTTTCACTATATCTCTGATTAAATAGCATATTGTGAACCTAAAAATGATTTTTATAAAAAATCATGAGCATGAGATCATGTACATGTAGTTCATATCTAACCCACTTCCTGCCGATTCGGTAGGAATTTGTCTTTGTCATCAGGGATGGATGGAAAGGTTTGAGATCCCCCTGTTGGTAAATTATCCTTGTAAGGTGGTCTAGTATTTTTCAAAAATAGGGTGGTAGCATTTTGAATTATCAATTTTGTGGTTGCTTCACAAAACCCCCCGTTTTTTGCGCTTGGAAAATGGAAAATGGCTTTTTGGTGCGAAGAAAAGGTAAACTTCCTCATGCAATATTGTTTGTCATCCCATTATGCACAAGAATGCATAATATGGGCACATTATAACAAACTATGCCTTAATTCTAGCCATAACATTGGTCATTTGACCCGAAAGTCAGGAAACCTCGAATGAGATAGGTCATTTTATGAAGGTTTTTTTTAACATAATCAATATACCAAGTTTGATATTTTTCCTTTCAACTATGTCACATAATATGACACCACGCGAAGGTTTCACATTGTTTGGATCGTTTTTGATTTTTTATGCCTATTTCAAACTATCGTCAAACTTTGTCGAATGACGGGCATGAAGATTCTTAGCTCGGGGTAGATCCTCACTAAAATTGCATTGGATCTATGATTAAATAGTATATTGTGAACCTAAAATGATTTTTTGTAAAAAATCATGACCATCAGATCATGTACCTGTAGTTCATCCCACTTTCTATCGATTTTGGCAGGAATTTGTCTTTTTCACCAAGGATGGATGGAAAGGTTTGAGATCCCCCTGTTGGTATATTATCCATATAAGATAGTCTAGTATTTTATAAAAAAATGGGTGGTAGCATTTTGAATTATCAATTTGGTGGTTGCTTCACAAAACCCTCCCTTTTTTGCGCTCGGAAAATAAAAAATGGCTTTTTGATGCGAGGAAAAGGAAAACTTCCTTCTGCAACATTGTTCGTCATCCCATGATGCACATACATGCACAATATGGGCATACTATCACAAACTATGCCTTGATTCTAGCCATAACATTGGTCATTTCACTCGAAAGTTAGGAAACATCGAATGAGATAGGTCATTTTGTGAAAGTTTTTTTGAGAAATAATCAATATACCAAGTTTGATTTTTTTGGGTCCAACTATGTCACATAATATGACATCACACGAAGGTCTCACATTGTTTTGATCGTTTTGAATTTTTTATGCCTGTTTTAAACTATGGTCAAAATGGCGAGCATGAAGATTCTTATTCAATATCAATATCTAATATTTGAGTGTATATAGATAGACATTATTTTTCTGCAAATTTTGATATATTATTTTTATTTTTCTGAATTAGAATGATTTAGTTATGATTTTTCAAAGTTTAATGAGTAAAAAGGGAAAATATCTCTGCCGAGGGTAGCTGTCTGCATAGGAAATCCGTCAGCGCAGGCCTACGTCAAGGATAATTCTACACCGACGGCCAGCTTCGTGCGGCGCCCAGCTTGTGGCCTACACCATCAGCGTAGTCTCTGGACGTCGGTGCTTCGCTCTATTCGTGTAATGAAACAAGGAGCTCAGAGTACTTTATATGTAGGTGTGGGAAAAAAACCGTTTGCCGGTTTAACCAGTTTGGGTTAGTTCAACGTTTTAAAGATTAGAAGTCTTGATTGAGTTTGTTAAGTAAAATGAACTAGCTTCAACTTTTATGGTTTGGATGATGTCAGTTTTTGCCCAGGCCTATTTATATGTTTTCAAATGTGAAAATTCAACTGGTTTATTAATAAGCATCAATGGTAGTAGAAAAGGCACTAGAATTAATAATAATTATAAGTAGATTTTTAGACCACCTAGTCGATGACTACAAACAATAGCGCGAGTCGAAGGCGCGCCGACGTCCTCGCCCCTATATTATCGGGACCGGCCAAAACTTGTCGTATTAGATAGGAAGTCATAGAGCTAAGATCTAAAAAGGCCAGCGCACCAGAATAACAACTATTGCCAATGATGATAACCATATTGAAAGAGACTATACCTAAACCAAAAAAAAGAACAGAAAAACCGATTGGATTTAAGAAGATCCGCTAGACACACGACTTCACGGGTCCTCCTTCGGTTCTAGATGTGTCGCTAAAACGAGAATACGACGGAAGTACCTTATCCTGACTTCATGTAGCCACCGTCTTGCATGTTTGGGTTTATAAGTCCTCAAATTTTAGGCCAAAACATTAACCATAATTTTGAGTAACAAAATATGTGCTACATGGCCCAAATATGATACCACTAAAAATTTCTTTCAAATGCAAGCCCAATGATATCTTTTATCAGTCGTATAATTATGCTTTCTAAGTTAAATTTAAGGTTAAAGTTGTACTCAAGAACCGAGGATGACTTGTGAACCCAAATGATCCCTCGGAAATGTTAGGAAGGGTTTGAAGACAAGTATGGATGAGATTCGCTCAAAAACAGGGTTTTGCATTACAAGAAAGATACTCTATCCGTTCTAAAATAAGTGACTTAGGTTCGTTTAAAATTATATGTATCTGTATATTAAAATATGTCTAGGTATATACAAATCTAGATAAATCCAAGTAATTTAGTTCAGGACAAAGGAAATAGCGACACATTCCAAAAAAAAATGAAATATAGTTATTTGTGCGGCTGTCAAAGCGGTTGCATTGCGAAGCAACTTTTTTGCAAGGGAGAGGCCTTGAAATGCCATGAATCTGAATTAAAAGAAAGGCGGGTATACAATTACAAAGAGTCCCCGAACTACTACTGCACAACTAAATCGGAAAATTTGAAGATAAGGCCTTAAACTTGCAAAAAGGAACCTAGTATAAAAACAAGAAAAGTAATCAGGCACTTGGGGTCCTCCTGTGACGGACGCCGGCGACCTCAAGGCATGGGCACCAGAACAACCACCGGGGACAAAACCGCTTGGGGTGGCACTAGCGCCCACTCCTGCGCTGAGGTCAGAGAAGCTCCTCCAGTGAACGTGGAAGAAGATACTCGAGATGCAATGATCGATGGCGAAATCGAACCACCACTCGGGCATTGCTGCCGAGGATGCAACCTCCATCAGTCCTCCCACGTCGCCACCAAGCACAAGCAGTAACGCCAGCACCAGCCTCCACTCCCTTGCAACCAAGGTTGGCCAAGGAGAGGATGGGGAAGGCGTCGCCACCACATCAACAGCGACAACGAAATCCAAACCAACATCTGATTGAAGTTGAGGAAGGTGCACCGCCTCGCTTTTCCTCCTCGCCGCCACATGCGGCCAGCCGCATGACACCATGCGTTGCTTCTCCTCTCCCCTCCCCCTGCTTCCAGAGCCGGCTAGAAGGGGATCCGCCCCGCAACACATCATCCCTACCATATGCATCGCGAGCTCTTTATTTATAGAGACTGTATCCCCCCTCATGATGTTGTTCTCCCACCGGAGGAGCAACAACAGCCAGAGTAGGAGCCCTACGCCCTGGATCTAGCCACCGGGATCTCGAGCCCTACTCAAAAACTCCACCAAGGGACTACTCCTACAACTAAACCTATAACTACCACTAGCACCTCTCATACGCCATCCCTCATCGGTGCCACCGGCGAGTGAAGCTTTGGTTCAAGCCATAGATGGGCGTTTTTCGAGTCAGGCCAGGCTTCGGGCCAGGCCTGAAAAGGCTCGTGGGACAAAACCTAGGCTTGAGTTGGGCCCGGCCCTGCCGGTGGGTCAAAAAATCAGGCCCGAGCCTGGCTTGAACCTATGGAAAACCACCGAGCCATCGGGCCGTCTTCCCTATTTTCAACCTTTTCTAGGACCGAGCCCAGCCTGAGTTGCACACTGGCCCAGATTTGCGGTCCGGGCCTGGCTGGCGGGCCAAAAAAAGGTTGGCCCGTCAAGCTTTTTTCGGGGCGGGCCGGCCAAGACAGGTTTCCATGCCCAGGTATGTCTTCAGGCATGTGCTCATCGAGTGCCTATGACGTACTGTAGCAGGGGGATACGGGGACAGGAGAGTTAGAGCATCTCTAACATAGACCGAAAATTGCGAACTGTAAAAGGTGGATACAGTCCACAAAAACGGTTTTGCAGATTGCAAAACAGTCGACGCAAAACGATGCCCGCAAAGTCGACCCGTGAAAGGGATATCGGACACAATTTCAGAACGGTAAACCAAGGATTTAAACTTTTCAGAATATTACATAAATCATATGCAAATTGATTCATAAAAATGATAGCAAATAGTTTAACAAATTATTAAACAAATCATCCACATCAAATCAAATCAAATTATTACACAAATGGTTTGATCAAATGAATGTTTTACACAAATGGTTTGATCAAATGAATGTTTTGGTACACACACAAATGAAACATCATTGGCGGCCATGCCGCTGCCAGTGGTGGTCGATCAGATCTTTTTGGAGTTGCTTATGGGTGCTCTCGTTTTCAATTTTTGTTGTACGAGTCAAGAAATGCTTGAAGACGGTCTGGGTTCCTTTCTGGCCTCACTCGGCTCCAAACATTGCCATAGAAGCACTTCAAGTCTAACCCACTCTCATCCTCGATGATCATGTTGTGAAGAATGACACAACATTCATGATGTTCCTGAGGCTCTTAATGTCCGAGAAACAAGCAAGGCCTCACACAAAAGCAAACCTATCTTGCAAAATACCAAAATCTCTTTTAGTATCCTTTTGGGCAGCCTCTTGAGCCTTGGCAAAAACATCTTCTTTCCTTGTTTCAGGGTCATGAATGGTTCTCACCAAAGGTGCCCAATCTGGATATATTTCTGTAGGGTTCGTTGCATATAAACCAAAAAAAATCTACCGCAAGAACACATAAAACCAAGATCCAATCAATAGAAAAGCCAAGATCTAATCTACGAGATTGGTGCAATGAGATTGTAGAGAACTAACCCTCATAGATCCAAAGCGTTTAATGAGATTGAATTCTCGTGGTTGATGTAGTCGATCACTTGTTGATCTCAAGATCGTGTAGACAATCCTTCCGGCACCGCGTTCCGGCAGCGCTTCCGCAGTCGGTCACACCTACGATAGTCGATGAAGACCTTCCTCTCCGGTTCCAGCAGAGCAGTGAAGGTAGTAGATCTACTCAGAATCCCAACAGCATGACGGTGTGGTGGTGGTGGAGGAGGAGAGATTTCTGCAGGGCTTCGCCTAAGCCTGAGTAGGACGGTGGACGAAAGAGAAGAGAGGCAGTTGCTAGGGTTAGGCGCCAAGGGACAAGGGGTGTGGGGGGTGCGCCCCCACCCCTCATTATATAGGTGGGGGCGGCCGACCAAGGGTTCCCATCCCAGGCCATGGCCCCCCCAACTCGATCACCAAGGGGAGAGTTGGAACCTTTCCCACCAAGTCTTCCCTCTTACCAAAAACTAGAGTTTGACTTTTCAAACTAGGATTTGACTTTTCAAACTAGGACTTGACTATTCAAACTAGGGTTTGACCCTTTTACTAGTGTTGGCCGAATTGGCCCTTCAGGGTTTGGTGCGGCTGGCCCTGATACGTCGAAAACGTATCTATAATTTTTGATGCTCCATGCTTGTTTAGTATCTACTTTGATTTACTTTGTCTACACTTTGAGGTGTGTTATATCTTTTCTAGAACTAACCTATTAATAAGTTGCCACAGTGCCAGTTGCCTATTTTCTTTTGTTTTTGGTTCCAGAAAGGCAGAAAATCAATATTCTCGGAATTGGACGGGACAAAATTCAAAGTCAATATTTTACTGTGGGGGACACGAATCCAGAAGACGAGACGGAGAAGGAAACCAGGGCGGCCAAACCCCCCTAGGCGCGGCCAGGGGTGGGCCTGCGCTTGGGAAGGGTGTGGCCCCCTAGTCGCCTCCCGGCCTCGCCTCTTCGCCTATAAGAAGCCCCCGATGCAGAAACCCTAAGTACCCGATCAAAACTCCACGAAACCTTCTGTAGCCACCGCCACCGTTGTACCTAGATCGGGGGATCTGAAGTTCTTCCCGGCACCTTACTGGAGGGGAAATCATCCCGGAGGCCTTCTCTCCGGTATGAAGCGTGAGTAGTTCCACCTTGGACTATGGGTCCATGTAGTAGCTAGATGGTTGTATCTCCTCCCTTGTGCTTTCATGTATAGATCTTGTGAGCTCCGTTCATGATCAAGATCTAATCTATTTGTAATCATGCATGTTGCGTTTGCGGGGATCCAATGGATATTGAGATTACTATGTCAGATTGATTAATGATTTTGTCTTTATGATTCTATCATGTCTGTGTTGTTTGTGATCTTGCATGCTCTCCGTTGTTAGTAGCAATCTTGGACGAGTAGTTGCTAGTGACTCCAAGAGGGGGTATTTATGCTCGATAGTGGTTTCATGCCTCTAGTTTCCAAGGGAAGTGACAGAAATCTCTTCGGTTGTAGAGGTGTTGTTGCCACTAGGGAGAAAACAACGTCTGTTGTTCATGGAACAAGTGGATTGTTTACCTTACACACTTTGCTTAAAGCAGTTGTCTGTTGCTTGCAACTTAATACTGGAGGGGGTTCGGATATAACCTGAAGGTGGACTTCTAGTCATAGATGCAGTTGGATGGGTCTATGTATATTGTTGTATTGCCCAATCGAATCACATAGGATCTTTTTGTCTGGTATTGCATTGTTATGCCTTGTTTAGTTCCTGTCAATTGCCCTGCTGTAATTTGTTTACCCTTCATGCCATGTTGTTTATCTAAGGAGAGCACCTCTAGTGAATTATGGACCCCAGTCCAATCTTTACCATTGATACATCTTCCACGGTTACTTGTTTACTTGCTGCAAACAATTAACTTCCATACCATACGTTTAATCCTATGTTACAGCAAACCGGCGAGCTTGACAACCTCACTGATTCGTTGGGGCAAAGTCTTGAGTTTGTGTTGTGCAGGTCTCCGCGTTTCTTGTGACACCTGTGTGACGTTTCCTGCCTCCTACTGGTTCGATAACCTCGGTTTATAATGAGGGAAAACTTGCTGATGTGCTCATCACACCTTGCTCTTGGGGTTTCCAACGAAGTGTCCCATGACAGTGTTGGGCGTCATCAGGCCCCTTGGGCATGCCACTGTCCAAGTGACCCCTCCCAGGGTGGTGGAACCACTGGTGGTCCCTCTAGAACATTCTAGAAGTATCCAGTCAAAACAACGAAACTTTTCTAAACCCTGGAAAACCACTTTCCTTATATGAACCTTATTCTCCGGACCATTTCGTATCACCTCGTGATGTCCTGGATCAAATCTGAGACTCCGAACAATATTTGGTCTCCAACTCATATTCCATATCTACTTAAACAACATTGATTCCTTAAGTGTGTCTCCGTACGATTTGCGAACTATGCAGATATGATCGAGACATCTCCCCGGTCAATAACCAATAGAGGGATCTAGAAACTCATATGGATCCCACATATTTCTACGATGACTTCGTGATCGAATGAACCATTTACATATGATACTGATTTCCTTTGTCGTGCGATACTTTTCTTATCCAAGGTTTGATCATCAGTATCTCCATACCTAGTTCAACCTCGTTACCGATAAGTACTCTTTAGTCGTACTGTGATGTGACATCCCCTGTGACCTTGTCACATGCTTGCAAGGCAATTGGATGACACTCCACCGAGAGGGCACAGAGTATATCTATCCATCATATGGATGGAAAAATCCCACTCTTGATCCATCCCATACTTTTAGAATACTTAATGCCACCTTTATAACCACTCAGTTACGAACCGGTGTTTGATGTCATCAAAGCATCCATCCAGTGATGGCGATTAACATGATCTCATGGTCGAAGGATTAGGTTACTATGTATTTGAAAGCTTGTAGCAAACAAACTCTAAATGACTTGATCTTATGCTATGCTAACTATAGGAGTATATCCATCACATCATTCTCCTAATGATATGATCTTGTTACTAATAACATCTAATGTCCATGATCATCTATTAATCAATGATACGTCCAAAACGTATCTACTTTCTCGAACACTTTGCTATTATTTCTTCTCTAAACTTGTGTGATTTGCATACAACTAATACGGACTGACGCTGTTTTCAGCAGAATTACCTTGGTGTCTTGTTTTTGTGCAGAAAATGAAGTATCAGGAAAAATTCCGGAAAATATGCCAAAAATTATATTTCACCAGAAGATCCATGGAGCCAAAAGAAGAGACGGAGGGGAGGCCTAGGGGGGCAGACCCACCCCAGGCGCAGGCCCACCTAACCCCACGCCTGGGAGGGGTGCGGCCACCCCAGGCAGCTCCTCGGCCTCCCTCTGCGCCTATAAGTTTCCTTTCGACCTAAAAACCGAGAGGGGTTCGATAGTTTTCCAAAAAGAGTTTCGCTCCGCCGCTGCCACCAGAAACCAAGATTCGGATCCAGAAACTCCGTTCTGGCACCCTGCCGGACAGGGAATTTGGAGAGGATCATCGTCATCATCATCACCAACGCATCTCCATCAACCACCGATGTTTCCCTCATCCATGAATGAGTAATCCCCCGCTGTAGGCTTGGAGATGGTAGGGATTGGATGAGTTCTATCATGTAATCGAATAAGATCTGTTAGGGCATAATGCCTAGTTTCTCTTGTTCTATTTGACTTTGTTGCAACTTATTGTGCTTAATGCTTGTCACTAGGGCCCGAGTGCCATGATCTCAGATCTGAACTTATTATTGAATCATTATGATAGTATTGTTTGTGATCTTATCTGCAAGTTGTGTATACATATCATTGTCCGGATCCAAAGGCCCCAAAGTGATAATAATTGGGACAACCGGAGGGGATGGCTGTGGTGTGAGGATCACATGTGTTCACGGAGTGTTAATGCTTTGCTCTGGTGCTCTATTAAAAGGAGCACCTTAATTGCCAGTAGTTCCCTAGAGGCCCCGCTGCCACGGGCTGGCTGGACAGAAGATGTTGTGCAAGTTTTCATTGCGAGCATGTATAACTATATTTGGAGCACATGCCTAGGATTATTTAGTACTTGGTTACTTGTTATTATTTATCTGCAATGCCCTAGATCTTGAAGTGACATGTTTATACTCGTCCATGCAATGCCCGTCCATCCATCCCTATGCCTATCGCACTCGAATCCTAATGTTACCGTTACTATTACTATTGCTCCTATTTCACTGTTGATGTTGCTGTTGCTGTTACTGTTGCTGTTGCTTTACTGTTGCTACTGATAAACTTTTGTGAGCAAGAACTATTTCCAGGTGCAGCTGAACTAAAAACTCGGTTGTTAAGGCTTGCAAGTATTCTTTGGCTCCCCTTGTGTTGAATCAATAAATTGGGTAATACTACCCGCGAAGACTGTTGCGATCCCCTATACTTGTGGGTCATCAATCAACAAACTAGTTTAACAAGAAGCTTACTAGGGACTCTTTTATGTTTACAAATCACGCAAGTATTAATGTTCCTGTTTAATACAATTATAGCATGTGATGCAAACATTTATCATAAATATAAAGATATGATAATAACCACTTTATTATTGCCTCTTGGGCGTATCTACAACAATGTCATCAGCTAGATAGTACCCCATGGTGTAGCCATTGTTCATGACTTTGTAATTGCAAGCCGGTGCATCTCCATGGGCAAGTCTTGTAAATAGATGGGATCGATGAAAGATATTTGATGTCTTTGCGTGATCCCGGCAATCCAAAAAAACAATGCCAAATCCAAAGGTCTCGAGATGCCACGGCTTCAAGAACAATTGTTGGGTTACGGATTTTACCGCAATATTGGCCTTGCCATGCTTTTGGGCAATTCTTCCACTTCCATTGCATACAATCCACACTGCCAAGCATGCCGGGCCAGCCCCTCTCAAGGTTCATATCCATCAACCTTTTGGTATCTTTGTTGTTTGGAGCTCGAAGATACTCATCACCGAACAGCCGGATCACAACCTTTGCGAACCTCCGAACAGATTCAATGGTGGTACCTTCACCAATGCGAAGATACTCATCGCAATAATCTACGGGCAAGCCATACACAAGCACACTAATAGCTGCGGAGATTTTTTTGTACGAGATAAACCCTAGCACCCCAGGGCCGTCTCTACGGCGCTGAAGTACCTGTAGCTGCCTTCGAAAACCTCTACGATTTTCACGAACAACTCTCGCCGCATTCGGAACTGCCTACGGAAGAGATGCGGGGGGTAGGTCGGTACCTCGATGAAGTAGTCTTGCATCAGCGAATGGTGGCCTTGCTAGCGGTTGCATGGGAGACAAATCCGGCCAGGCACCGATCTGCGACGCCGATCGAACATCTCCTCCTATCATCGACCTCCTTGACGGTGAGGATGACGGCCAGATGGTCGGTGTCATCGTCGTGGAGCAGCTCGTCGAGGTCCGAATCATCTCGAATCCGGTTCAGCGTACCGGCAAATCGGGCTGCATAGGACGGGCTTTGTGGCGGGGAATGGCGGCGGTGGGCGGGAGGAGGAGGGGAACAGAAATATCAGTGCGCCAACACCCGCGAGAGGATATGATTTCATGCTCGGTTCGGCCCCTCGCTCTGCGTATGTACCGGGCCGTTGGCGACAATTCGCTATCCCCCTCAAAAATAAGAAAGGGTAGTCACCTAATACGGGGTTCATTAGAGCAACCGATTTTTGCGCAAACGGCAAACAGACGATTATTTTCCCGTTTCGAACTGTTTATAATTTTCGTTAGAGATGCTCTTAGTAGACTTTCCAAACGAAGCGTCTTGATGAAGTCTGTACTGGCACATACTAGTTATGATGTTGTAGGTGGTAATTAAGAGCGGTACATTTTACTGCCGTGCTAGATCAAACGAGGCACAAATTACCCATGTTTAAAATAGCGGGCAACCGTACATGGATTATATTTAGAGGCAACCTACTCAAACCGCTATAGCCGGCTATTTACAACATTATAAATTAGTGTGTTGCGGATTCTACACGACGTGTTTAATGGGTTCCACGCGGGGATGCACGTCCTGTTGACCGGAAATTCTCATAATGTGTTTTTTTTAGAGTAACCACATGTTTCATTAATTGAAAATCAAGTTACATGAAGCAACACATGTGGACCTAAAAGACAGACTAGGATAAAATGATTATCCTAAAAACACTGCAGATAAAAGACTAAGTGATCGAGAAATAAAAAACGACCCCTAGGTTTTACTGCAACCACCGAATCTAGCGGCCTCCGCCAACCTGCAGCGCTGCCGAGACGAACGCCGAAAAAGACGTCGAGCCTCCACCATTGTAATATTCAAAAAAACATCATCGCCAACGAGGCTTTGTGAGTCGATGAACAGGCCTGCTGCACGCAGCGAGGCACATGTCGCTGTGGCACGTCGACCGGGGGACGTCCCCGTGCTGTCTTGGACCAAGATCCGTCGCCTCCTGTCGACGAAGTCGAAGGAGAAAGACAGATCCACCACCTCCGGACCAACATCCTTGCTCCAGAGAAACCACCTCGTCCCGGCCGCCAGCGACATCGCGGATAACGATGAGCGCCAGCGACACAACGAGAAACAGATCTCGCCAGATCTGAAGAACGACGAGAAGACCAAGCTGCCGATCTGAAAGACCAAACAGCAAACATTGTCATCACCTCCGAGGCGCAACCATGAAGATCAGCGCCGGTGTGGGAGTAGATATGAGGCAGATTTATTCGTCCGGGCGCCGCTCCCACCACCCCAACGACGCGCCACGATAAAAATTACCTAACCCTAACTACTAGACGGAGGAACAAGGTTCTCCCTCCCACCAGCCACCGGAGTGGCAAGCGGAGGGAGAGGGAACCAGTCCGATCGCCAGCTAAGATCTGGGGAGGGAGTTGGGTTTAGCGTCGCCGCCTCAGGAGACGTACGTCCTAACGAAACGTCTCGTTGGCGAACTGCTTTCTCATAATGTGTTAAGTAGAGAGGAAACGTTGAGTTTCAATCTGATAATCTAGTCTTCTTTCTTAATTTTTTGAAACTAATAGAAACGCTTTTTTAAAAAATATAAAGGCAAAACACAAAGATTTCGAAAAAATCAGAATAACCCGTGAAGATAAATCTTAATATGATGAGTAGACATAGTAAACTTGAGCACATTCAGAGCAACCCATCATCATATAAAAGTTGGTGAACAGAATATGTGACAATGTGTGTAGACGAGGGGTTTGGGTTACAATTCGACACAGTTTTTTCAAGGATACGTCCTGAAAGACGTATCCTTTTCATAGAAGGAGGGCCAAGCGGCCAAGATTTACAACACGCCGCGGCACAGACGCCCCGAGCGCAAAAACCACGCTGCCCCTAGGGCAGCCCACAACTCGCGACATCTCCACCTATCTACCCGGCTCAAGCAGTCTCGGAAGAGATGTGCAGTTCTCCACAGGTCTGCTTCCTCGGAGATCTTCTGGACGACTACTGCCGCTGAGGGGGAGGCACCTTCGAAGACGACGTCATTCCGGTGGTGCCAAAGTTTCCAACACACCAAGGAGATTCCTGTCTAGAGATCACGCTCTTAGCCTTTCCCACCGCGTCTCCCTTGCAGCCAAGCGACCAACTTCGTGTCTTGATCGGGCAACCACTGGCTCCTGCCCCACCAACCAAGGCAGGTGCTCCACACCTCACGAGCAAGGACACAACCCATGAGGAGGTGATCAATGGATTCTCCGCACTGGTCGTAGAATGGACATGCCGCCGGGTGCTGCAGCCCGCGTCGGCTCAACCTATCAGCGGTCCAGCATCTATTCCTCACCGCCAGCCAGAGAGAAACCTTGCAACTGGCAGGGGCTCGAGAGCGCCAGATCTGCAGTGCACCTGCCATCGAAGTCCGACCTGTAGACAGGGCCTGGTAGCAAGACTTAGCTGTGTAGCAGCCAGACGGATCCCAGGTCCACTTGAGGACATCTCGCGTCCCCTCTACCAAGGTGGCTCCCTCAAGACGATCCGCGACTTCGAGCAGCTCTCGGATAGCCACAGCAGTCAGGTCAGGGGGGACATCATGCAGCCAAGCTCCGGCGAGGCCCTCGCGAACCCTGCGAGTTGCGATTGCGGCCACCGGAACCATCGCGAAAAGATGCGGCGCAACGTCCCGGAGTCTTCCACACGGTAGCCATCTGTCTGTCCAGAAGAGGGTGTCGGCCCCGTCTCCGAGCACCGAGGTCGTAGCCGCGTCGAAAATTTGCTTAGCAAGAGCTGGTACTCGGATACTAAGATCATGCCAGGGCCTATCCAACTCCACCCGCCGCAACCACAGCCATCTTGCCCTGAGTGCAACATTTAGGAGGCGCAGGTTGGGGATGCCCAGTCCCCCCAGCTCTCTGGGCATGCACACCCTGTCCCATGCTACCAGTCAGTGGCCCCCATGGACGTCCGCCGTGATGGTCTCAATCGGAATATCCAGGGACATCATGGCGAAAACAGGAATAGCGGAGAGCGTGGTCTTCACGAGCTCCAGCCGCCCTCCTCTGTTAAGCATAGATGCCTTCCACGATGGCAATCTGGCGGCCACCTGATCCACGAGCGACTGGAGTTGCGTTGCGGATGGTTTCCGCAAGGACAGTGGCAGCCCCAGGTAGCACAGAGGGAACTGTGTGATAGGGCAGCCCAGCTCCCGAGAGACCAAGTCCCTATCCACGGTCGAACATCGGATCAGATTTGCTGAGCACTTTTCGAAGTTGGTCCGTAGCCTCGATGCAATCCCAAAGTCTTCGATGATCCCAGAGATCACCTGGATATCCACCACGGACGGCCTCATGAAAGTGACCACATCATCTGCGTAGATAGAGGTGCGATGTTGGAGTCCCGTCGCCGCGAGCCTAGTGAGGAGGCCCAAACCCTCCGCTTTGACGACCATGAGATGAAACACCTCCATGATCAGGATGAACAACTGAGGGGAGAGAGGGTCCCCTTGCGGGAGGCCTCGCCTGTTCTCCACTTTAGAGCCAGGACAGCCATTCATCAGGATGTGCGTGGTGGCCGTAGACAGAAGGGCGCAGATACAAGAGAGCAACCGCTCCCCGAAGCCCAACTTTCTCAGGACCTCCAAAAGGAAAGCCCAATCCACCGTGTTGAACGCCTTAGTGATATCAAGCTTTAGGAGCACTGCTGGAGTCTTACTGGTGTGAAGCTTGCGAGCCGTCCCTTGTACCTTCATGAAATTGTCATGAAGGCATCTTCCACGCACGAATGCACTCTGGTGAACTCCCACCATTTGAGGGAGGACGGGCGCCACTCTGTTCGCTATCACTTTGGCCACCCATTTGGCGATCCCGTGGATAAGGCTAATCGGCCTATAGTCTCGAACCTCCTCCGCACCCGGCTTCTTGGGCAAGAGCGTGACAAGGGCACCGTTCACCGCTCCAAAACCACGGCAGTTGCGCCTAGAGAGTGAGTTGAAAGCGTCCATAATGTCATCCTTGATGATGCTCCAGCATGTCACGAAGAAACGGGCGGAGAACCCATCCGGTCCCGGGCACTTGTCCAACGGCATGCCCCTGATGGCTGCCAGTACCTCCTGCTCTGTGAATTCACCGTCAATGTGATGAAGGTCCCTTGACTGCAAGCCCAGGAAACCTAGGTCAAGCGAGAAAGGGCGGTCCTCGGACTCTCCCACCAGGCGTGTGAAGAAGCTATCCATGGCCTCAGCCTTATCAACATGGTCTGAAACCCGGACATTATCCACGAGAAGGTGACTAATGAAGTTCTTCCGCCGTTGGTGACTCGCATGCGTGTGGAAAAACCGTGTGCATGCATCGCCCTCACGGAGCCAAAGGATCCACGACCTCTGTCGTGCCAACGTCCTTTCTAGGGAGGCGAGTCCCAGGAGTTTTTTCTTCAGCAACCTACGAAGTCCGCGTTCCGCTGGCGAGAGCTGCCTACTTTCCATAGCCACATCGAAACGAAGGATCAACTCAGTAGCCAAGAGGATCCGAGACTTGACGTTCCCAATGAATCTGATGCTCCAGCTAGACAGCTTCTTGGCCACGGCTCTCAGTTTGGCATCAAGCCTCTTGAAGGGATTGGGATCCCTGGGCAGCGAGTTCCACGCCTCTTGAACGACTTCCATGAAGTCGTCCACCTTGGGCCAGAAGGACTGAAACTGAAATCTACGCCCGCGCTACAGGTCCGTCGCAAGGCAGAGCAACAAGGGGCAATGATCAGATGGGCCTGAGGACAGCGCTGATAGGAAGGAGTCCGGGTAACGGGCCTCCCAATCCATCGTCACAAAACCCTGTCAAGCCTCTCTAAGGTCGGTTGCGCATGCTCGTTCGTCCAGGTGAATCTACGCCCATTGAGGTATAGCTCTTTGAGTTCCAGGAGGGTGAGGGTGCGTCTGAATCTAGCCATCATGGGGCGGTGAAGAGGGCCCTGGCTCTTGTCCTCCGGATTGGTGATGAGATTGAAGTCACCAGCCACGATCCACGGACCAGCATGAAGGTCCCTAATATCTCGGAGTTCCTGGAGGAAGGCCCTCTTGTCGTCATCGCTTTGGGGCCCATAGACTCCTGTAAACCACCAGCTATGATCCGCGCCTGTCGAGATACGTGCTGTGATTGCGTTGTTGGAGTAGTGGGGATGGGTGACGGAGACCAGGCAAAATTGCCAGGCAAGCAGAATCCCCCCACGAGTCCCATCCGCTGGCAGGTAGAAAAATTTATCGAAGGAGGGCCCGAGGGTCTCCCTCACCACGCGATCAGAGATGACCGCCATCTTGGTCTCCTGCAAACATACCACCGCCGCCCTGCAAACATACCACCTCCGAGGCGCAACCATGAGAGTACCAAAAAAACAAAATTCGACACAGTGGTTGGTGTTTTGTTAGAAAGTCTTGACAATTTTGGTTTTTTGGTACTCTCCCCATAGTAGCTGTGTTTATATGCAATTTACTCTCTTATTTTAGTCCATTTTAGTTTTTCCTTATCAAACCAAGATTCGTGCAAGAATAAACTAAGGTGACTCCAAAATTTCGGGAAATAGAATATTCGTAGTTTCTAAATATAGAATAAACTGAGTAGTATATTTTGGGAGTTCGAACTCTCGGAACGTTTTACATTTAGGAACAGAGGTAGTACACGTTTTACCATCATTGCAGATTTTCACAAAACATGCAGGCTGAAATATTTAGAGCAAGAGATGCATTTTATAGCCTACTCTTTCCGTTTCGAAGTTAATTTATTTAGACTACTTAGACACCTTTTAGTGCGTACTCCCTCCGTTAGAGATTATAAGACCTAAGAATTTTTTTAAAATATTAGGAATTACAAGTTCTTTTCTTATTTATTACCATCTCCCATCTAATACATGGTCTTCTTTTTCTTTCTCCTCTCTCATACATGTATAACTATTGATGCATGTAGTAATCAAGAGGGCGAGTTATTGATTTTCTTAATCTTATCAAAGTGGTCCATAGGCTTTAACAGAGGAGTACAAGTGAACGGTCGACATAACCAATTGGTTCAACAAACTGCAGATCATCAAGAAACTACCTAACCTTTCACCATTGCCAGCGTCTGATCTTCTCTATGGAAATATTGATAGATTGGATGCGGGGCAGAAGCAGAGCTAGACAGGGCTAATGATTTTGTTTCTCAGATCCTCTTGTATGAATCTAGACACTATTTAGTACGTAAGTTTATTCAAATTTTAACAAATCTAAGACATCTATTTTGATACGGACAGAGTAGAACTATTGCACATCTTCGCAAAACAAGCCTTCTTTATCAAAATCTTCAGGGTAAGAGATCATTTTTACAAGTTACAACTGAACATTTCCAATCGACACAAACAATTTGTTCAGCAAACTGCACATTATCAAGAAACTACCGAACAATTCGCCACCGCCAGCGATCGATTTTCTCTAGGAATGATTTGCTGGAACGGATGCAGGGCAGGAACAGAGCTAGACAGGGCTGATAGAGTCATCGTCATCGAACGGGTCAGCGTATCGGGTCGGCGGCGGCGCGGCCAGCGCCCGGCACACGGGGCACGTCGGGTGGCCGGCCTTGAGCCACTTGCCGATGCACTTGTCGTGGAAGCGGTGCCCGCACCGCGGCAGGTCCCGGAGGGTCTGCTCCTCCCGCATGCCGGCGAGGCAGACGCAGCACTTGTCCTCGGCGCCCCCGCTGCCGCTGCCGCTACCGCCGTCGTCGTCCTCGTCGTCGCTGAGCCTCAAGAACGACTTGGCAGACGACATGGAGCTGGCTGAGTCCGGCGAGAGCCAGACGACCATGACGACGATGTTGACGAGGCAGAGGCCGTAGGCCACGACATCCGCCTGGCTCCGCTCGAAGACGACGATGATGAGGGGGACGAAGACCATGAACACGAAGGCCAGGCACCGGTTGGCCAGCAAGGTCCCCGCGGCCGCGGCGGCGCCGTCCGTCGTCTCCAGCAGCGGGGTGAGGACGGGCGGGGCGTCGCCGGCGCCGTCGTCGGGCTGCCGCGACGTCGACAACGGGAGCAGCTCGGCGCGGGCGCCCATGGCGTGGTGGTACCAGCGCGCGAAGCAGTAGAAGAGGAAGATCTGGAGGGAGAAGCTGCCGGTGAAGGTGGCCGCGACGACGCCGTAGTAGTCGTAGGCGAGGCGTGTGGCCAGGAGCAGCGTCAGGAAGGTGAAGGGCAGATCCAGCCACGGGAAATCCATCGCCGCCGCGCCGCCGCCGAGGCTGAGCGCATCACACGCGCGAGCTGCCTGTCCGGCGGGAGGCGATTTCTTTCCTTCGGTTCGAAGAATTGGGTGGAGTGGTGGAGAGATTCGTCGGAGTCTATCGCCTTGCGAATTCGCCTCTTCCTTTGGGAAAGAAAGGTTCAAGAAAGATTAAAGTTGAAGAGAGCACTAACGAGGCGTTAGCTTCCATGTAATCAAAGCGATTAGTCAAGCAAAGCAACCTCCCTATTGACAGAGTAGTCTTGATTTTAATACTACAGTAAGTACTTATTTTTCCTGTCACGGTGATTGTGCGATGCTCACTTTGAATCTTCTAGTACCAGTAGTATAAAAGAATTTACAAAAATTAGAGTTCTGTTTAGTACTACTCCAGTACTCGATGATATGGCTGTCTACTTCTTACCAGAACAGCAGCAGGTAACGAGGGCATGTGATAGCGACTAGGAAAATAATTTGCAGCACCCGGGCACCATGGTGCCCTTTATTTGAAAATTTTAAAATACGCCATGGTGGAGTATGTGTATTTGGTTTGAATATCCGTGGCAAGTTTTGGTAGAACTTTTTAAAAATTTAGGCGACAGAAAAAGGTCAAATTTCTAACGTATATAGGACTAAAAACACATTTTTTAATCAAAAATTTATCATTTCTGTATTTACCAAAATACATATTTTTACCAAAGTTTCTACTGTACCTTCTGAATAGGTATATGTTATTGCGTATTTTCATATTTTTGGAGTTTTGGAAATGTATTTTTCAATTTTTTGAAAAAATCGAGCACCATGGTGCCCAGGTGTTGCAACCAATTTCTCTTCTTGCTCCACCATTATGATACTATGCACTAGATTGGGTAAATAAGAGTTAATAGCCTAAAACTACCACTTTAAAAATCAAATTTAGTAATGATACCACTTTATGTTTTGGCAACGTAAACCTACTGCTCTACATCACAGATATTGCAATTTGCATAAATGAAACGTTGAGCACCAATTAACACTGAAAATGACAGCGAGCCCCACCCGTCAGGATGGCGTGGCACTGGGAAGACGGCTCTGTGTAACGGTGTTGCTCACCTGGGCAAGCAGGACAAGTGGAAAACATTGGGTTGGGCTAGCATGACAAGTGGAATAGGGGTCAACTTATATGGCTTCAGTTGTAGGGTCTTAGGATAAAGCAGACGAGGAGGTACGGGGAAAGGTGGTGCAGGAGATCGATGACACGGCGGCTCAACGCCAGAGTGGAGGAAGACAAATGTGTCATGGGGTAGAGACGTCCCCGCTTCGATTTCTTTTGCAGAACAAACAAGGAGGGAAAGACGGGTCTGAAGGACATGGTGATTAGCCGCGGGGTGGTCTAGGGCGATGGGACGGTGAGCGGCGCCGGCGACAGCATGCTCTGGATGACAATGACGTTCTCAACGCACATAACATGAGAGGGTATCAAGCTCGACGAGGAGGGAGACCATCTCAGGCAGGAATCATCGGCGTGGCGGAGGGAAAGGCAACGACGACGGGGCAGAGCAGGCCAATACAACATGAGGTAGGGGA
Organism: Avena insularis; assembly: GCA_023614405.1. Taxonomy (NCBI): domain Eukaryota; kingdom Viridiplantae; phylum Streptophyta; class Magnoliopsida; order Poales; family Poaceae; genus Avena; species Avena insularis. The sequence continues at coordinate 408,536,244 of CM042697.1, forward strand.
ACCTGAGGGCGGCGCATCAGAGGTGTCCATACCATCGGCTCCGCCCCTCCATGACACGATCCTAAACCGTGAGTATGCGACCTCCATCGAGTGGAGCCCCCTCCTCCCAACAGTCGGTGTCGACGACTTTGCCCTCTCATGTGCGTAACATGTATCAGGTCGCGAGCTTGAGGATGATGCGCTGACATTTTTTAGATTTGGAAAAAAATATTTAGGAAATATATAGATTTATTAAGAGACACGAGGCCTACAAATTGAAAAGGGTCCAAATATCTAACGTCTATGAGCACCTGACGTTTATACCGTGCCACGTCATCCTGATCGGTGGGTCCATTGTCAGCTTTGGTGTTAATCGGTGCTCAAAGTGTCAGTTGCCTGAATTGCAAAATCCGTGTTGTAGAGTGATAGATTTACTTTGCCAAAACATAGTGGTATCATTCATAATTTTAGCGTTGAAGTGGTAGTTCTACGCAATTATATCAATAAATAATGGCAGGACAATGACAATCTCATTTTACTATCGAAACCAAAATCACTTTGCCATTTCACTTCTGATATTTTCATAGTCCCTCGCAAATGCATCTTCTGCACAAGCCCCCAACCCCATGTTATTCCTCCAAGGAGGGTTCCAAAAAGGTAGGCTCTACGTGTCAGTGAGACCCAGGGTTTGAGCAATTCCTCACTTTTGTCGCCTCCACCTTGGTGGCGTGGGAGGTGATGGAGGACATGCTAGCATGTTGGAAGGACATGGGTAATGTTCTCACACGAGTTTTTTATCCAAGGAGACTAGGAGGTACACAGCCAAATAGAAACTGGACTACATCTTCATCCTTCAAGTGCAGATTTTTGTTCACGTCGTCCGTGTTCTTATTTATTATTCTTGTTTTATATGGGATTGAGATTATCCATCTCAATCTCAATTAACCGTGTAATAATGATTATTTCTGCATAATTATGTGACGCATATCTAGGCATCTATCTAACCATTAATCTTTGTTGGTACATTTAGGTACTTGATAAACAATGAAGTCGTCGGCGACGCCAACTTCTGACTTCCCGAATGAAATATGACGGAATACGAGAACCTATCTATTAAGAATGGATGTTAGAGCACCTCCATGGGCAGCACACGAAAACGTGTCTGTCCATAGCACCAACAATGCGCTATTGGAGGCACTAGCATATATGTATGGCGTGCCGCCCACACCGGTGCTCCCAATATGACATGTCTAATGGGTTTTGGCCCAAAAAATAAATTGAAAGTCACACATATGAATATAAATTCAAAGTCACATAGAAATATGGAACTACATGCAAATTTTCGGCAACATCCAACCACCAAAGCGCCATCAAATTAACCTACCAAATCGCCATGGAAGTCGGGCTACCAAAACAATATTCTGCATCCATATAGATCAAATGGAGGATGGCAACATCTCCTTCACATCCGGATCCTCTGTCTCCATCACCACTGGCTCCTCCCTCACCGTTGGTTTTGGCGTCTCCTCCGCCGCCTAAGCTTGGGTAGCCCTCATCTCTCGGCCAATGTGTTCACGATTCATCATGTACCAAGCCTTTTGTCAAGCCATCCATGATAGACAAGTCGGCGACCAAGATCTTCTGAGCCCTCCTTCATTTTTTCCACCGCAATGTGCGACACCTCATTCATTGCTTGATTGTGGAGGCATGGGCTTCAATCTTTTCCTCCTCAAGCACTAACTTTATATGCATCAAAAAAAAAGCACTAACTTTATATATTGGTTTTGGTTTTGCAACATGGATTTCCACCTAGCGTCTCTCTCTCTCTCTCTCTCTCTCTCTCTCTCTCTCTCTCTCTCTCTCTCTCGGATACCTTGTCCATCATCGTGTCGGTCAATGCTTCCAACATGGATGATGATGATGTTGCATTCTTTTCAGCCTTGGCCTTCTTCTTCCGCGTCTAGCGCATGTCCAAAGCCGCGACGGTCCATCTAAATCATCAATGATTTAACCATCGTTGAGAGTTAGCCGGACATCACCGGAGACCGAGAGCAGTCGGTCCATATAAATTGGAAATAGGGGTAGGCTTTTTATTATCTAGGCTCCCAAGGGCCCCCGGTCCATCGGATCCGACGTGGTAGTATAGACTGTGCCACGGCGGTTCCAGTGGGTTGGAGCCATGATTCAACGATGAGGGGGGCGAACATGATAATGATGTTTATAAGATTTTTTTTCTCAAAGATGCACCGCATGTCATTTTCTTAGAAGATTGTCATGGTGATAAAAATATCATAATATGTCAAGTCTATCTAACCATATACACAGCGAGATGTCTTGGGCAATACAAAATAGAAGCTCTATTTATGTTATATCAAGTATATCTTTACTACTACAAACCTCATCGCACAATTTGATAATTTTACTGGAGATTACCTTTGTAGCATTTTATTTTTCAAACAAGATTATGTGATAAATAATCTCCCATCAATGAATGATGCATCTGATTAGTAAAATAACCAAATGTGTTATATGCAAATACAAGATGAACCAATCAATTATACTATTTGTCACGCAATCACTCAACAAATCTCTAACTCGACATGGTACCGTTAATTTGATTTTTGCGGAAGATGGACTCGATTGCACGGGCGCATAGCACACCAGTCGGTGGCAAGGCGGCACGAATCAAACAGAGGCATAGACAGCGGCCTGCTAGCATGGTGATGCAGCTGCGTATGGCCATAGCGATAGCGGCAGATGACGAAATGTCTAGTTTATCGCGATTTTTTTAAAATAATACAAATTAATTATTTAATTTGAGTTCTATTATTCGTTTTTTCGAAATTCCAGATCTAGCGCTTTGTCGGCCAGGGGCAAGCCGACTGGGCCAATCGGCCAGGCCCTGGCCGACTGCATGTGGCACCATGCAGTCGGTCCTGCCCCACACATGCAGTCGGCCAGGAGCAAGCCGATTGGCTCAGTCGGTCTGGCCCAGGCCGATTAGTGCAATCGGCCAGACCTAGACCGATTGCCTAATCGTCCTGCCCCTGACAAAATCCTGCATGATCAATGCAGCCCTAATCTTCCGCCGCTGTTTTTCTCGCCAATCCTTCGCGCCGATTTTTCCCGCCATCGCGCCGATTTTTCCCGCCAGTACTTCCCGCCCTTTGTTCCTGCCACTACTTCCCGCCCTTTTTTCCCGCCACTACTTCCCGCCTTTTTACCCGCCTATTGCTTCGGTGCCTCTATAAATCCGGGCAACGAGATGTATACTTTACCAGTTCATCTCTTCCTCCTCTTACTCTCTCATTTCCCTCCTCTCCTCTTGCTCTCGCATTTCCCTCCACTCCTCTCCATTATGACCGACGCGTCTCCCAGCTAGATATGTTCATTGGGCTTTTCTTCATAGCTTAACTGTTGAGATAGGCGATAAACCAGCCGATCGATACATTGGTATCGAACCATGATGCTCTCGTTATACTTGGTAAGTCACTTCATCGAAGAGGGTGGAAGCGAAGACCCCAAGTCGCACGAGCAGAGCTTCTCAGGATCAAGGCAAGGTGGGACAAGCTCACCTTCAAGAGTGAAGCTCGCATGATGGAGGTGGCTAATGCACCTTGGTCCTGGATAGAAGATAGCGAAGATGAGGATGATATCTTCATGCCGCCACCCGTTGGAAGCAAGGCAAGAGCTGAGTGGGACAAGAGGCAGGAGAAGAAGAAAGAGCAGGCCAAGAAGAGTCAAGCTGACATGACGAAGGTGCTGTGGCACGTAGGGCCTGCATAGAAGAGAGCGAAGATGAGGATGATATCTTCATGCCGCCACCCGTTGGAAGCAAGGCGAGAGCTGAGTGGGACAAGAGGCAGGAGAAAAAGAAAGAGCAGGCCAAGAAGAGCAAGTGCGAGGGATCGTCCAAGGGAAAGGGTGAGGCATCATCGAAGGGAAAGGAAAAGGCATCATGCTAGGGATTGATAGGACTCTTATTTATGTACCGCAAGTTATGTTGAACTGTGTTGCAAGTTATGTTGAACTGTGTTGCAATAAAAATCGTGAAATGATAGAATGATGTCTCATATATAGGTAGACATATGTCTCATACATAAGTAGATGTCTCATGCATAGATAGACATGTCTCATACATAGATAAATATATGTCTCATACATAGATAAATATATGTCTCAGCGACGTCGTCTGCCGCGACGCTCGGGTGGTGGGTTAGGAGGCGTCCAACCGAACACGTGGGGCGGCGAACCTGTCGGGAGGAATCACCGACCCGTGCTCATCGTCTTGAGTCTCTGTGGGGTCAGTGGAGTCTCGAAAATGTTCAGCCAATCGCTGCGTCATGAAATCTCGAGTGCTATGATCAACGCCCTGATCCCAGCGGATCCGGTCCGCAGACGAGCCAGGCATAGACCCCTGCATTCCGAATGCTCCTGCACATAAAAACAAAGTATGTAAGAACTTGACATGAACTGAGCCTCGACGCTTATCTTGTAAGACACATACCCTGTGGCTGTGGCTGTGGGCGAAACCCGTAGTTTGGGATGGGTGCCACGACGAACCTCCATCGTGCAAAGGTGGCTCCTGCTGCTGGTGCTGCCACGACGAACCTCCATCGTGCAAAGGTGGCTCCTGCTGCTGGTGCTGCCACGACGAACCTCCATCGTGCAAAGGTGGCTGCTACTGCTGCCAACAAATGAAAAGAAGACTGCTGATGCCACGTCGAACCTCCAGCCTGGTCTGGGGGAGGAGGTCTCGGAGTCGTCTGTGGTGTAAGCCGTGGACGGGGAGCCTGTCGTAGGGGCGAGGGTGGCTGCTGCTGCTGGTGGTGCGTCGAGTGCCGCGGAGGACGTTGTGGTGCCGGGTGGTGAGCAATGTCCGAAGGGCGGGTGCACGTGATAACCCCGTAGATACGCCGTATCCTCTCCTCGAGGCGACTCAGCCAGGTCTCCTGGTCCTGCCGGTGAATAAGTAGGGGTCCGGACGAAAGAGAGCGTCTGTACTCAGCACTCTCCGTCTCAAGATCGACTAACAGCTGTGCCTGCAAGAGACACCACAAGGTTCGCCATATATAGATGGAAAACTATGTAATAAATAGGTGCATTAGATGAAGAACATACCGCGTGTTGTCTGCTGCCCACAGTCGACTGGCTCGGATAACTATCCCAAGTAGCCGCGCCCGGCATCTCCTCTGGGTGAGATTGCTGCGTGATGCGTAGTCGTGTGGCGCTCATGTAGCTATCCAAGTACCTGTTGAACTCTTCCATGTCAAACGCGTCGTTCGAGTCCCGGACTCCTGTAGCGTGTCCCACTCTTGAACGTACACCCCAACCCTGTGTAGCCAACCCGTGGCGGTCTTGCTACTTCCCTTCCTCGACAACCTAATATTTAACATGGTTAGTGTCATGTCAATAAATCATGTTAATATGGAAGTAATGTGTAAATGAAACATACGTGTGTACGACTGAAGGTATGGCGCTCTCCGTAGGACGAGGATCAGCCAACTGGCGAAGACCAAACTGCCTCATTACTCTATGTAGGCTCATCTCCTCTGCCTGCATGTCGAAGATGATCTTCGATTTTGTGAGCCAATACGGCTCGTCCCTGGCGCATAGTAAAGACATTTGTGCGCGCCCCATCCTCTGGAATCTAGCAGCGACAGCTTCATTATCGTAGGGCTCCCACATCACCGAACTCGCTAGCAGTACGTCAAACTGCTCGGACAGTGCGGGGTAGCAACCCCTCACCTGACTGTGAGAAAAGCGTCTCTGCAAATAATAATTTGTTAGATCCATGCATAGTTTATGTCAACTAAATAATGAATGTAACAAGTAACTTTGCACATACCTGGCGATGTGTCCAAACTGAACCGAAAGTAGGCAAGTCAATGTGGTCTGGATCTGGATCCAACAGTCCAGTCAGAGGGTCGCCCAAAGTAGTCAGAGGGTAAGGCGTCTCAACCATAACGTTCGGCCGATAGGAAACCGCTCGGGACCAAAGCTGCAACAGTAGTGGGCATCCAAGCAGGCTGACTTGGCACCCTCCGTTGGCAACCATTGCACATACCTCGATGCGTGGCGCTAAGACCACGTAACCCCAACTCCTCTGTATAATCATCGGTAGCTAGTTGCATTGGCGATCTCCAATGCGATAGGGATGTAGCGAGCGGTGATAGTGGTGACATGGTTCTCGGTGAACATCACCTTACCGAGAAGCCAAAATATGTATGCCTCCAAGGACCGAGTGATTTGTGCCTCTGTCAACTGAGTCTCTAGATAGCCTAACTGTTGGATCTGCATTAATGAAATATGGTTCGATAAGTAACGGTGCGATAATGTGTAGCAAGCAGATTAAAAGAAGTTAGCAAACACACGACATCCTAGTAACCAGTCGAACTTGGGCCCGTGTTCTTCATACTCCAATGGTCTAGTAATACCCTGGAATCGCTGTGCCATATCTTGTTGCTAACCCGCCGGTGCCTGTAGCGGTCCAATGGGCTGTCCAGCCAAAGGAAGTCCCAACAGGCATGACACGTCCTGGAGAGTAGGAGCCATCTCTCCCCAGCGAAAGTGAAAAGTGTGGGTCTCGGGCCTCCAACGGTCGACCAAGCATGTGAGCAACGAGTGGTCATATAGTAGGCGTGTAGAGTCTGCAGTGCCCTCAACCAAGCGAACAAAAGGTAAAAGCCCAGCCCACTTCAACCTGCATGACCAAAAACGTGATCAATCATGTATCGCAACCCAAAAATACTCATATAATTCATGATTAAATCGTACCTAGGAACCCAAGCGGGGTGTATCCTCCAGTTAACATTCGGTGTGCGAGTGACCAAAGGCTCAAGTGAGTTGGGGTCATCCTCCAAAATTCTAGCCCGATGCTTCTTTTCAATGTCTGGATCGAGCAACCTGTATCTTCTCGCCATTTCTGAACAATTTAAAAATTAACATAAGCATTTGCATATTACAACATAAAACATAGTTCGCCACATATTACAAAATAAAACATAGTTCGCCACATATTACAACATAAAACATAGTTCGCCACATATTACAAAATAAAACATAGTTCGCCACATATTACAACATAAAACATAGTTCGACACATATTACAACATAAAACATAGTTCGACACATATTACAACATAAAACATAGTTCGACACATATTACAACATCAAACATAGTTCGCCACATAGTTTCACCCGCGTCCTCTACCTCTTCGACCTCGCGCACCCCGTCCTCGCGTAGGTGTGCCGCCTGTACCGAAAGTGGGACAATGAGTATCCCTGTGACCAAATTCATTGCATAGAAAACACTGCCGAGTTGGGCATGACTTGATTCGTCCATGTCATTCCGGATGCGTCTACACTGGCGTCTGCCTCTGCTTGTTCGCATTAGAGCAGGGTGTGGGATGTACTGCCTTTCACCAGGGTTCACGGTGTTGAAATTACCCATTACTCGAAATCCTGACATCTCACCCGTCCAAGTATTGACCACAGATTCTTTCAGGTAGTAGGGAGACACGAACGATATGGCGTCCAACCCTAGCTGCCGACAAGCAGCAAGCACATGAGAGCAAGGCAGGTGAAGCAACTTTGGTTTGTTGCAGGTGCACTCGCAGGTTGGCCATTGCTCATTACCGATCTTCACCTCATGCGTTCTCAGTTCATTACCACACCCAAACTTATCGGTGGCTAGCACCTCAAACCTTCATCCTCATTACCTATGCACGACGGTGTGTGACATAGCTTCGCCATCTTCTTATCCATGTACCTCATAACCTTTTCACGAAGCGGGTGTTGGATTGTTCATGATATGCATCCGAGCACCACGTCAATGCAGTTCTAAAATATGAAATCGTGCCATCTGAATACCTTCGACTATGGCTGTCGATGGAAGTGCCTGTTACCTCACGAGGACAAAGTTATATGACTCAGCTAGGTTTGTAGTCATGACACCATACCTAGCTCCATGTGTATCATGTAGCAAAGACCACCTCTCCAAAGGCTCGTGCTCTATCCACTGTTGGAAGTTCTTGATTGATCTGCCGAGCCTTCTCCTTGTACCAGGTGGATCAAATTCAGGCAAGTCACAAAGCCCTACAGGATCTTCCTCCACGAGGCAGCTCCCAGAGCTTGATGTGCAGCCATCGCTGCTTGATGTGCCACTACGGCTGCGTTTTGCGCAGCTTTCCTTGCCCTCACATGTTTCTGAGTAAATTCATCGAGCTTTGCACGTATGAAATCGTGCTTCCATTCTTGGTTCTGCTTGCACAATTTTTTGAATAGATTCATGAGGTTCTTGTTATGAACTGAGAAGAAATTAGCACCCAAATGGCGCATGCACCATCGGCTTTGCATGTCAAGCCAAGGTGTTTGCTTCCGGCCCTAGCTGGTCGTACCGCTTTACGGCATTGAGTATACCTGCATGCCTATCATGAATGATGCACACATTGGGCTTGTCTTTCACAACCGCTATTTTGAGCTGCTCAAGAACCATGTCCAACTTTCGGTTTTCGCCTCCACGAAAGCAAATGCGAGTGGGACAATCTGATTGTTGCCGTCTTGACCAATGGCGGTAAGGATCGACCCTTGTACTTGCCGATTAGAAAAGTACCATCTACACATATCAACGGGCGACAATAAGTGAAAGCTTGGATGCATACTGAAAAGAGAAGAACACTCGATGAAGCACCTTCACGGATGGATCCTCGGTATCACATAATATTGTATGTCAACATAGGTGCACGGGTTTCTATCCTGCGTTGTACGAAGTTGTCGGACCACGGAGTCATACGCTGCCTCTAAACGAACCAAACCTCTCCTCAAGAGCCCTTTGCTTTGCCCTCCAAGCCTTGCTATACGAAATGGAGTACTTAAACCGGGTCTTTACTTTCTTCTGTATACTAGGTACTGTCATCGCTTTGCACTCTACTAAGTCCGTGTAAAGCAGCCAAGCTAGAAGTGTGGAGGAGAGGTTAAGATGATCTTTAGGAACATTGTGTAGCTTACATGTGTGCCACATAGTCGCTCATCAACCAAGTTGTGTCATACGAGGGACATAGGCATGCACCCTGCACGGACAATTTATATCCACGCATTCCATTGTCAAGTATTTCTTAGAGGACACGGTTGTTTTCAAAACCCTGTGTTGACATTGCCCAAGCAACGCATCGCATCTTGCAAATGTTGCTTGTCTTGATATCTGCACCGGGCAATTCTCTGTTGTGATATTCCCACGCAGAATCATGACCATCATCAACGGTCATTCCGGTTGACATGTTACGATTCCATGAAGCAGAATCGCATGTCCTCTCCACCATTGCCTTCTCCATCGTAATCATCGGGTCATCGAATCACCACTCGCCATCCATGTAATCCTCCTCTTCCATCATGTTACGCATGCCTCCATCTTCCTCGTCGCATCTGCCTCTCCACTATAGTCTTCTCCACCTCGGCCCGACCGCTCTGCCCCGATTCATAACCACCGCCTCCTCCTCCTCCTATCTCACGCTTCGCCCGATTCATAACCACCGCCCAAAGATTGGACATAGAGTGCATCCGTAACTTGAATCAACACTATGGCCAAAACATGTCCACCATCGATCTCCTTCGTGACAGGAAGCACTAATGCGCGAGGGTTTACATGCCTATCTTCGCAGCCTTTAACCACTTAAACCAGTCTCAGATGTATCTACATGCCTTAAAGTCCGGAAAATATTTTTCTTGACTTTGTCCATAACTTGCACGTAATGCGTCTCGATGTTATAGCCTAAACATCCTGTCAACCATTCCTTCAACTGACTAACACTCCACGTTTGAGGGGCAGTCAAATCTAACTGTGTACACATAAACTCTCCCAAATCTGCTCCAAAGTCATTTGTTCGAACATTCCCATGACCGTAATAAAACACGAATTTCACTAAATTGGTCATCTCTGCTGACATAAAATAAACAACCTAATCAATTAATTATCGACAACAGGTATAACTTTGGGCAATGCTTGCAAATATTCTAAAAAATATGACATTATTGTTACCGGTCAAATATTGCTACTAATCCACCGGTCAAATTTTTGTGCCTAACCCATCGGTCAAATATTGCTACTAATCCACCAGCCAAATTTTTACTAATCAACTAGCCAAATATTCTAATAGACTAACCATATGACGAACGTAGTAACCATATACAATATCCATTGATTATCGAGGGATTAGAGTTTACCCTTGAAGCGAGAGAAGCTACCACCAACACAGCTCGAACACTGCTCCACCACCACAGCCTCAGCTCCTCCACCACAGCTCCACCACCATTGCCATTGCTTCACCACAGCTCCACCACCGTTCCTCCAACAAACCAACACCAAATCAAGCCATGAGCTAACCCATCCGTAGATCGGGCTTCCACTCCCTCTCTAATGGTTTTGGATTGAAGTTTTTGTGGTCAAATCGAGCAAAATTTGAGAAAAAAGGTGGCTAGAAATGAAGAACACGAAGGGGAGACAGAGAGGCAAGAATGTCAGCGTGGAGAGAAGAAGGCTGTATGGCGGCGCTATATCGCCCAGTCGGCCTGGGCTGGCCGATTAGGCGATCGACTGGCTTTGGCCGATTGGACTGTCGACCGTTAGGGTCCCAAGGCCCCATTGGGCCGACTGCTGTCATTGGACGATTAACATTCTGGCTGTCGGCCTGGCCGATTGGCCCAGTCGGCTTGCCCCTGGCCGACAAAGTGCTAGATCTGGAATTTCGAAAAAACGCATAATAAAACTCAAATTAATTAATTAATTTGTATTATTTAAAAAAAATCGCTAGTTTATCGATCTAAAGGCTTCATGACGGCTCTAGGTCTAAACTAATGAAATACATGGAGTTTTTTACGGAAAGTAAAACCTAGGCTTGAACTTAGTTACATATAGAGAAACATCACTAATGCACTAGGGTTGGGCCGAAATACTAGTTAATTAAGTCTCTAGGGCCATTACTATAATAGATGGCGCAAGAGAGCAGTTCTCTGGTTTGAAAACCTAAACTGCTATAGCGCCACTCTTGGTAAGCCTAAAGGAGATCTTTCTGATGAGCAGGAAGCAAACTTTAAGAAAGCCGATACCATGTTTATGGAGGCTTTGTTGAATGTTCTTGGGGACAATATTGTTGACCCGTATATGTCATTTGATAATGGCAAGGACGCGTGGGAAGCGCTCGAGGCCAAGTTTGGGGTCTCGAACGCTGGCACTGAGTTGTATGTCATGGTGCAATTCTATAACTACAAGATGGTTGATGAGCGCTCCGTCGTTGAGAAAGCTTATGAGATACAATCACTTGTCAATGAACTTCAGCAGTTCAAGTATTTCTTACCGGACAAATTTGTTGCCGGTGGCATTATTGCCAAGCTTCCTCCATCGTGGAGGAATTTTGCTACTTCTCTGAAACATAAGAGACAAGAGTTTTCCGTTACGGATCTCATTGGATCTCTTCATGTGGAAGAGAAGGTGAGAGCAAAGGACAAAACTTCTCGAGGATTTGAGGGAGGTTCTACCGCCAATTTAGTGCAGAGGAAAAACTTCCAATCCCACAAGTTCAAGAATAAGAACAAAACTAAAGGAAAGGGGAAGTTTGATGGCAAGAACAAGACCACGCACTCAACCAACTTCAAGAAGAAAAATGATAAGAGGAAAGACTCTTGTCACGTTTGTGGTGATCCTAATCATTGGGCTCCTAGCTGCCCTAATCGCTTTGACAAGTGTCAACATGGGAACAGCAACAAGACTGCTAATGTTGTTATTAGCGATACTGAGATGAAGGATGCTGGGTACGGTATTTTACCTACTATCCTTTCAGTATGTCATTCTCCTGATTGGTGGATAGACACGGGTGCTAATACACATGTATGTTCTGATATTTCCATGTTTTCCTCTTATCAGGTCTCAAGGACTTCTTCCATGCTGATGGGAAACGGCTCACGTGCTTCTGTTCATGGTGTTGGTATGGTAAATCTGAAGTTTACTTCGGGGAAGACCGTACAACTGAAGAATGTGCAGCACGTTCCCTTCATCAATAAGAATCTGTCAGCGGGTCGCTTTTATGTCGAGATGGCTTTAAGTTGGTTTTTGAGTCCAATAAAGTTGTAATTTCGAAGTATGTATAATTTGTTGAAAAGGGTTATGAGTGCGGAGGTATGTTCCGCTTGTCTTTGTCAGACTCATGTACTAAAGTTATTAATCATGTTTGCAATGATAATGAGTCCAATGTTTGGCATTCATGACTCCGTCATATTAACTTTGGTTGCATGACGCGGCTAACCAATATGAGTTTAATTCCGGAATTTACCACTGTCAAAGTTTCTAAGTGCCAATTTTGTGTGCAAGCAAAGCAACCCCGCAAGTCTCATACGACTGCGGAACCGAGAAATTTAGCACCACTAGAACTTATACATTCAGATATATGTGAGATGAATGGTGTGTTGACAAAAGATGGAAAAAAGATACTTTATGACGTTGATTTATGACTCCACTAGATACTGCTATGTTTATCTTCTGAAATCTAAAGATGAAGCTTTGAACTACTTCAAAATCTATAAAGCTGAGGCAGAAAACCAACTTGATCTTAAAATCAAGCAGCTAAGGTCGGATCGTGGTGGAGAGTACTTTTCAAATGAATTCGATTTATTCTGTATGAAACATGGTATTATACATGAGAGTACGCCTCCCTACTCACCTCAGACAAATGGGGTGGCTGAAAGAAAGAACCGCACTCTAACTGATTTGGTTAATGCCATGTTAGATACATCGTGTCTTTCCAAGGAAATGTGGGGGAGGCGCTAATGAATGCATGTAATGTGCTAAACCGTGTTCCCATAAAGGATAAAACCATGACTCCATTTGAGGAATGGGAAACGAAAAGGCTTAAATTCTCTTACTTACGAACTTGGGGTTGTTTGGCGAAAGTCAATATTCCAATACCCAAGAAGCGAAAGCTTAGACCAAAAAACGTTGATCGTGTTTTTCTGGGATATGCTTTTCATAGCATTGGCTATAGATTTTTGATAGTAAAATCTGAGGTATCCGACATGCATGTTGGTACAATTATGGAGTCGAATGATACGACTTTCTTTGAGGATATCTTTCCTATGAAAGGTATGTCTTGCTCATCAAATCAGAAGATGACTAGTTCGTCTAGTCAGGAATTTTCTATAATTCCTGAACCCACTATGCCGATAGAACACTCTGATAATCTTGTGGAGGACGACAATGAAGCTCCCAAAAGGACCAAGAGACAAAGGACTGCAAAGTCATTTGGTGATAATTTCATTGTGTACCTTGTGGATGATTTTGGGCCACGCGGAGATAAAACAAAAAAAATCCTCTAACGTGGTGATCCCAAGATCTAGCTGAGGTAGAAGGCCACGAGGTTTACCACTAGACGCGCGGTTGCGGATTACTGATGAAGCGCGTTATTTGATGCACTGCAGTCCTCACGATCCGATCGTCCTGGTGCTGATCGTACAGCACCTCTGTTGGTATCCACACGTACAAGGAGGAGCACCGGCGGCAAACTGCTAGGTTCGTTACGGCGGTAGGACTGCTGTGGAGCTAGGGTTTCCAACACATTGAATGACCTAACCGAACAACGATTATCCTTTCTAGGTTATGGTGCTCCACTATATATAGGGAGTGAACTTGGGCTCGGCTCGTGTGACCCATTCACTAAAGCCCATATAACACTAGTCACCGTGAGTCCAACTCACTAACTCAGTCCTAATCCGGTTTAGGTCCAACCCAACCAGATTACAGGTTCATATCCAATCCGAACTTGCTCCCGCTCTTAAGTGTGTGACCCCGCAGGCTCATGGCTACTTGGACACGATTGGAGTCCGACTCTCAATCGATCAGTCGGTAGCGGCTCCTAGCAGAACGTGCCGACTCCCAAGTACCAAAGAGTCATGACGACTGCCTTTCCAATGCGACTTGCGTCCGAGTCCCTTTTGCCTCATGATATACCTTGTCATACTATAGGCGAATATTTGTCATCCCTTAAATAGTCCGACTCTCTTCTCGATCCAAGATAAGTGATTCACCCGACTAACTCTTAGTCGATCGACTCAGTTAACACTTAACCGAGTCGTGCATGGCCATGCTTTCCGAATCATATCTCACGAGAGGGCCTAGAGAATATCTCTCCAAGCGGAGGGGCAAAATTCCATCTTGGTTATTCACATCACACAGCTTGATTCTCAGTCGACCCGAACTCTGCCTTTATAACTGCCTAGTTACAGATCAGCGTTTGATAGAACCTAAGTCTGTGATCCTCAACTCGGACTATGCAATAACCTTAGGTCTAAGGATTACATTGATTGAGATATACAAATGACAACTAGTTCGTTGTACCTCAATATGGGTCAATCCGACTTGCTAAACTCTTTAGCCGAGCTTGTGTAAGTTGGAATAGCATCTCCATGCCCATGACAAGTGGAACCGGGTCATCAAGCCAACTTTCACATTGGTCTAAGTTGTGTGTCCAGCACAACTTCAATGACCAAGGATATTTAGTACAAACAACATGAATGCATTGTTCCACAACCGAATCACATATTCAATGATACACATCAGATGTTTATACAACTACTACTTAATATCTTTATGAATACAATGGGAAATCTCATCATACATGATTGCCTCTAGGGCATATTCCCAACAGTCTCCCACTTGCACTAGAGTCAATCTTCCGACATCACATGTCTAAGCATCTAATGCCCATGGTTTCAAAAGCGCCTCATGCTTCGGCTGTGGTAACGGCTTTGTCAACGGATCCGCAATATTTGCATCCGTGTGTACCTTGCATAACTTGATATCACCCTGATCCACGAAATGGCGAATCAGGTGGTACCGCATGAGTATGTGCTTGTTTTTCTGGTGTTGTCTAGGTTCCTTAGCTTGTGCAATAGCACCATTGTTGTCACAATACACGTCCAACGGATTGGACGAGCCCTGAACCACACCAAGATCCATGAGGAAATTCCTCATCCAAACAGCTTCCTTTGCTGCCTCCGAGGCGGCAATATACTCAGCCTCTGTTGTAGACGCAGACACAGTCCCTTGCTTGGAACTCTTCCAGCTCACAGCACCTCCGTTTGTAATAAACACGTATCCGGATTGCGAACGAGAATCATCAGAGTCAGTAAGATAACTCGCATCCGTGTAACCCTTTACACTGAGTTCATCTTCACCACCATAAACCAAGAACATATCCTTAGTCCTTCTCAAGTACTTTAGGATATTTTTAGACGCTGTCTAGTGGATCTCTCCAGGATCAGCCTGGTATCTGCTCACAACACTTAGAGCATAGGAAACATCCGGCCTAGTACAAATCATGGCATACATGATGGATCCGACTGCAGAAGCATATGGAATCGCACTCATCCGTCTTCGCTCATCAGTTGTCGAAGGACACTGAGTCTTGCTAAGTTTTACACCATCGGACATCGGTAAGAACCCCTTCTTAGACGATTCCATGTTGAACTTCTTCAACACTTTGTCCAAATAAGTACTCTGACTCAATCCAATGAGTCTCCTCGATCTATCTCTATAGATCCGAATTCCGAGGATGTATGTTGCCTCACCCAAGTCTTTCATTGAGAAACTCCTTTCCAATGATTCCTTGGTT
The DNA here is from genome assembly GCA_023614405.1 of Avena insularis. NCBI lineage: Eukaryota > Viridiplantae > Streptophyta > Magnoliopsida > Poales > Poaceae > Avena > Avena insularis. The sequence goes on from CM042697.1 coordinate 408,551,879, forward strand.
TCTTGCAACATCTGGACATCATTTCCAATCAGTAATATGTCATCCACATATAAGATTAGAAAATTTACTTTGTTCCCACTAAACTTCTTGTACAAACAAGAATCATGATCACTCTTGATGAAGCCAAACGATTTGACTACCTTATTAAATCAAATATTCCAACTCCGAGATGCTTGCTTCAACCCATAAATGGATTTTTGAAGTTTGCATACCTTGTCAGCATTAGCCGGATCGACAAAACCCTCGGTCTGTATCATATACACGTCCTCGGTTAAATTTCTGTTAAGGAAAGCCGTTTTGACATCCATCTGCCATATCTCATAGTCGAAATAGGCCGCTATAGCTAACATGATCCGAACTGATTTAAGGATCGCTACGAGCGAGAAAGTCTCGTCGTAATCAACTCCTTGAACTTGTCGGAACCCCTTCGCGACAAGACGTGCTTTATAGATTGAAACATTTCCATCCATATCAGTTTTCTTCTTAAAGACCCATTTGCACTCGACGGGCCTTGCACCGTCTGGCAGATCAACCAAGTTCCAAACTTGATTTTCATCCATGGACTTTAACTCGGATCTCATGGCTCCAAGCCATGACTCGGAATCAGATCCCACCATCGCTTCCGAATAATTTGCAGGCTCATCAGCTCTAACGGTAACACATCACGAACACTTCGTAATCTTGCCGATCTTCGTGCCGCTCAGCTGCCACGACCGGCTCAACCTCCAAGGTTTTCGCCGACTCGCTACTAGCCGGTTCCTCTCGAATTTCTTCGAGCTGCACCGTGCTCCCACTTACTCCCCGACTGAGAAACTCTTTCTCAAGGAAGACACCGTTCCGAGTGACAAACACTTTGCCCTCTTCTCGGTTGTAGAAGTAGTAACCCAAGGTTTCCCTTGGATACCCCACGAAAATACACTTATCTGACTTGGCTGTAAGCTTGTCCGACTGAAGTCGCTTGACAAATGCTTCACAACCCCAAATCTTAAGAAAAGACAAACTCGGCTTTTTGCTGTCCACATCTCATGCGTGTCTTCTACCGATTTTGATGGTACTGCTTAGTGTGAACGCCGTTTTTCTAGACAATAACCCCAAAATGATAAAGGCAGATTTGTCCGACTCATCATTGACCGTACCATGTCCAACAAGGTCCGATTACGCCTTTCCAAACATCGCCTTTGCTGCGGCGTTCCTGGCGGAGTAAGTTGAGGAACTATTCCAGAACTTTTCAGATGGTCATCAAACTCATGGCTCATGTACTCACCTCCTTGGTCCGACCGAAGAAACTTTATTTTCTTATCGAGTTGATTCTGTGCTTCATTCTGGAATTCTTTGAACTTTTCAAAGGCTTCCGACTTATGTTTCATCAAGTAGATATATCCATACCTACTCAAATCATCAGTGAAGGTAATGAAGTACTCATAACCACCCCTGGCTGTCGTGCTCATTGGTTCACATACATCACTATGTACTAGTCCCAACAAGTCGGACGCCCTTTCGCAACTCTTTGCTAAAGGTGTCTTGGTCATTTTGCCGAGTAGGCAAGATTCGCATGTCTCGAACGACTCCAAGTCGAACAAAGTTAGGAGTCCATCATCATGGAGCTTCTTCATGCGTTTCCAACTTATATGACCAAGCCGACAATGCCAAAAGTAAGTCATATTCAGATCATTTGGTTTCAACCTTTTAACATTTATGTTATAAACCGACTCACCATCAAGATTCAAAATAAATAACCTGGCCCCGGACGGGTGCAAAGCCGTGAAACATATCATTCAAATACAAAGAACAACCATTATTCTTGATATTCGACTCATAGCCTTGCCTCATCAAACATGAAGCGAAATAATGTTTTGGTGAGCAATCGAACATAATAACAATTATTCAGTTCCATAATGAACTGGAAGGTAAATGAAGTTGCATCGTCTTTGACTTCCAACGCAGCAACTCTTGCTTTGTTGCCGACTCGAATATCAACCTCGCCTCTTGCTACGCCTCCTAGTTCTTACTCCTCGCAACGAGTTGCAGATGTGAATAACTGATCCGGTATCATATACCCAAGAACTATTAGGTGCATCAGCAAGATATATGTCTATAACATTGCAAACAAGTGTACCTGAGTCGGAAGTCATACCTCCACTCTTGGCTTTGTCAGCCAAGTACTTGCTGTAGTTCCTCTTCCAGTGGCCATCTGCCTTGCAGTAGAAGCAAGTGGATCCGGCTGAAGGAGATGGCTTAGTCCCTGAGGAAGTGCTTGGGACCAGGTCCTGAGCCTGCTTTTCTCCTGACTTAGCCTTCTTCTTAGTCCAAGAACTCTTCTTGAACTTAGCCTTATTCTGCACCATCAACACTTGACTGGCGCCCTTCTTGAGATCCGCCTCTGCCTGCTTGAGCATCCCATGTAATTTAGTGAGCTTATTATCCATACCATGCATGTGGTAGTTCGAAATGAACTGCCCATATGCACTAGGAAGAGAGTTCAGAATTATATCCGTAGTGAAATCTTTGCTTATGGGGTAGCCAAGCCTTTCTAGAGACTACACGTAACCAACCATTTTGATCACATGCGGACTTAGTGGATCACCATCCTTAAGCTTGCAACTTAGCAAAGCCTGAGATACTTGATACCTCTCAGTCTTCGCCTGAGCCTGGAACATACTTTTGAGTCTTTCGATCATATCGTAGGCCTCAACATTCTCGAACTTCTTTTGCAAGTCCGGTTCCATGTGAGCAAGCATAAGACAGCTAATATCTGTGGACTCATCCTTAGCCAGACGGTAGGCATTGGTGGCTGTGACAGTCGCATTCTCATTCGGCTCATATGGAAGTGGGTTGTCTAGGACATGGTCCTTCTTTTCTTGTTTGAGAACAATTCTCAGACTTCGATACCAGTTGGTAAAATTAGTGTCGTTCAGTTTATCTTTCTCAAGAATGGTTCTCAACACAAAACTGGATATCTGAGAGTGACTGCTACTTGGTGCCATGATCTACAACAGAAAATATGCAAAACACTTAAGACATGTATTCATAAAAGAGCAAGCATATTAAACATTTTAATATTTTATGCTCCCACTAGAACCAACACCCCTCCGATGGTTGCTTAGTGATTCAGGATCCTAAATAAGCAAGTCGGCTAGTAAGCTTTAGCATCAACGCTAGCCACCAAGTGATCTAGGTAGACAACTCCTTGTCAATCGCATCTCATGCGACTCCTGTTGGACGGGTGACATCACATGCCCCGGCTCCCATCTGACTTTTCCCCGAGTCCCACAACCATTGTGATAGACTCGTCTAGCTTACCGAGTGTTTCTGCAGTAAGAGTCCGACTCGAACCCACCTAGTCGGAAAGAATTGGCAGCACCTCAATTTTATGAGCCCACTACCAAAAATGTCCGACTTGTGATGCCGCAAACACTGGCGGGAAAAACGACTAGACCTTCTTTGAGGGATTAAATTTCACCGACTATCTAATAGAGGTAAAACTGATACATAACAATAACACAAAATAAAGCATTTATAATGTGAAATGGTATGGCTCTCTTCATGGCGATCTCCATCTCCACAAAGCCTGTAATCCGACTCGTGCCAACTCTTGTCACTTGTCGTCTTACTCCATGTCGCCGACATGTATATCGCCTTGCATGCCTTCTGGGTTCTCCAAACAACTACACTAGCTTAGTAAAGTAAACTACAAGGAGAATCTGACATGCAGGTCGTTATACAATAAAATGACAGCACCTAGGCCCCAGCCGGCTGACAAAAACCGTGATTCGCAGATCACGTATGGATTACACACATACATCACATGCACATGAACCATACCATTCACAACTTCCTACAAAAACAAGTTATGCATAGATACAATATCTACCGGTGTTGTGAAACTCGCAATGACATCTAAGGCGCTACAACAGGGCGAAGCCGGCGGTCCCGCTAGCCGGATAGCGGGTGGGGATCAAAGGGGCAGCGCCCCTAGCGAGGATCGAAGGCGCTACGTTTTCCGAAAACGTAGATCTCATCTACGATCCGAACAAGGATTCCGACCATCGTTCCGATTCGATCAAACTCTTCGATCTTCGATCACCGCTTCTAGATTTACGTGTCACAGTCTACCCCGATGGCGGAAGCCGACCGGTAGGGGTATGTCGTTCCATGACCTTAGCAGTATGATCATGGAAATCAGATCTATCATTCCCCGAGTACAGTTGATCCAATCAGCCTCGTACAAAACCGATCTATCTCATAGATCGACCATCAAACAACACATAGATCTCATCTACAGCCAACCACATATCACATATGCGAGATCTCGAGCCTAAAACCAGAAGCTATCGCTCTGATACCACTGTTGGGCCACGCGGAGATAAAACAAAAAAATTCCTCTAACGTGGTGATCCCAAGATCTAGCTGAGGTAGAAGGCCACGGGTTTACCACTAGACGCGTGGTTGCGGATTACTGATGAAGTGCGTTAGTTGATGCAGTGCAGTCCTCACGATCCGATCGTCCTGGTGCTGATCGTACAACACCTCTGCTGGTATCCACACGTACAAGGAGGAGCACCGACGGTGAACTTCTAGGTTCGTTACGGCGGGAGGACTGCTATGGAGCTAGGTTTCTAACACATGGAATGACCTAACCGAACAACGATTAACCTTTCTAGGTTATGGTGCTCCACCATATATAGGGAGTGAACGTGGGCTCGGCTCACGCGACCCATTCACTAAAGCCCATATAACACTAGTCACCGTGAGTCCAACTCACTAACTCAGTCCTAATCCGGTTTAGGTCCAACCCAACCAGATTACAGGTTCAGATCCAATCCGAACTTGCTCCCGCTCTTAAGTGTGTGACCCCGCAGGCTCATGGCTACTTGGACACGATTGGAGTCCGACTCTCAATCGATCGTTAGCGGCTCCTAGCGAGCGTCTAAGCTCCCAAGTACAAAAGAGTCATGACGACTTGCCTTTCCAATGCGACTTGCGTCCGAGTCCCTTTTGCCTCACGATATACCTTTTCAGACTATAGGCGAATATTTGTCATCCCTTAAATAGTCCGACTCTCTTCTCAATCCGAGATAAGTGATTCACCCGACTAACTCTTAGTTGATCGAATCGGTTAACACTTAACCGAGTCATGCATGGCCATGCTTTCCGAATCATATCTCACGAGAGGGCCCAGAGAATATCTCTCCAAGCGGAGGGGCAACATCCCATCTTGGTTATTCACATCACACAGCTTGATTCTCGATCGAATTAACTCGCTTTTATAAGCGCCATTACGGATCAGCGTTTGACAGAACCTAAGTCTGTGATCCTCAACTCGGACTATGCAATAACCTCAGGTCTAAGGATTACATTGATTGAGATATACAAATGACAACTAGTTCGTTGTACCTCAATATGGGTCAATCCGACTCGCTAAACTCTTTAGACGAGTCTGTGTAAGTTGGAATAGCATCTCCATGCCCATGACAAGTGGAACCGAGTCATCAAGCCAACTTTCACATTGGTCTAAGTTGTGTGTCCAACACAACTTCAATGACCAAGGATATTTAGTACAAACAACATGAATGCATAGTTCCACAACCGAATCACATATTCAATGATACACATCAGATGTTTATACAAGGACTACTTAATATTTTTATGAATACAATGGGAAATCTCATCATACATGATTGCCTCTAGGGAATATTCCCAACAGATGATACTCCCACTTCTATTTCAGAAGCTTATGCATCTCAAGATGCTGACTACTGGAAGGAAGTTGTCCGAAGCGAGATGGACTCCATCTTAGCTAATGGTACTTGGGAAGTTACTGATCGTCCTTATGGGTGCAAACCTGTAGGATGTAAGTGGGTGTTCAAGAAAAAGCTTAGATCTGATGGTACAATTGAAAAATACAAGGCACGTCTTGTGGCCAAGGATTATACCCAAAAAGAAGGTGAAGAATTTTTCGATACCTACTGATATCTACGCACTTCTATTCTTGTAGACAATTGTTGGGCCTCCAAGTGCAGAGGTTTGTAGAACAGCAGCAAGTTTCCCTTAAGTGGATCACCCAAGGTTTATCGAACTCAGGGAGGAAGTGGTCAAAGGTATCCCCTCTCAAGCAACCCTTCAATCAAGATGCAAAAAGTCTCTTGTGTCCCCAACACACCCAATACACTTGTCAGGTGTATAGGTGCACTAGCTCGGCGAAGAGATAGTGAAATACAAGTGGTAACGGTGCCAGAAAATAGCTTGACGGTGAGGCAAAGACTAAAGGAAACAAGAAGGAAGCAAGCAAACATGCAACAGATCTAGTAGCAAACGGTGTTTCAATGTTTAGAAACAAGGCCTAGGGATCATACTTTCACTAGTGAACACTCTCTCATAAATATCCTCTCTTCATGATACTACTCTTAACTACTCTCCGGTTGGACACTCTAATCCATGGTAGGGCCTTCCCCAATCTAGATAACCCCACATTGTCACCTTGAGCGCTAGATGGTTCCAGCAAACACCACAATTTCATAAAGACATCCAACTTCAAATATAACTCATAACAAATATTCAATCTAGCCAAAGTGCCACACACGGTATGCACGTTGTCACTTTCACACACGTGGGGAAAAGCATAGATCTATTAAAGCACAAAGAGTATTTATGTAGACTCAAACCTAAGTGCCACCATGGCGTGCACACTATCACTTTTACACACATGGGGAGAGCAGAGATCTAATGAAGCACTTGAGTAGCAAGGTAGATCTACTTGATTACAAAGCTCATGACCACAAGATCATGCATAGAGAGAGATGAACACATAGATACCGGTAGATCCCTTAGCCCTCGAGGAAGAACTACTCCCTCCTCATCATGGGAATCAGCAACAGTGATGGAGATGGTGATGGATATCGATGGATATGGCTCCGGGGGCACTTCCCCGTGCCGGCAGGGTGTCAGAATAGAGACTTTTTGTCCCCCGAATCTCCCCTTCGGTGGCGGCGGCGCTACAGAGGTTTTCGTGGATTTCTTCTGGATGCCCTAGGGTTTTTGGGTCGGAGGCTTCTTATAGGCGCAAGAATCAAGGTCGGTGGGGGTCCAGGGGGCCCACACCCCCTTGTGGGCACCTCTAGGGCTTGCCCGCGCCTAGGCGGTGTGGCCACCATGTGACCCCCCCTCCGGCTCTGCTTTGTGGTTCCATGCTGCTCCGGGAAAATAATGACTTTGGCTTTTGTCCCGTCCAATTCCGAGAATATTGATTTTCTGCCTTTCTAGAACCAAAAACAGAAGAAAATAGGCAACTGGCACTGTGGCAACTTGTTAATAGGTTAGTTCCAGAAAAGATATAAAAACACCTCAAAGTATAGACAAAGCAAAGCAAAGTAGATACACAACAAGCATGGAGAATCAAAAATAATAGATACGTTTCTGACGTATCACCTACTCACCCGTAGCCAGATTGACCACTATTCGAGTACTACTATACTTGGCTGCCTCACATGGTGTTGTCATTCATCAAATGGACGTTAAGACAGCTTTTCTAAATTGAGAGCTAGATGAGGAAATTTATATAGAGTAGCCTGACGGATTTGTAGTAGATGGTCAAGAAGGAAAGGTGTGTAAGTTAGTGAAGTCTTTGTATGATCTTAAGCAAGCTCCTAAACAGTGGCACGAGAAGTTTGAAAGGACTTTAACTGCTGAAGGCTTTGTTGTAAATGAAGCTGCAAATGTGTGTACTATCGCCATGGTGGGGGCGAGGGAGTTATTATGTGTCTCTACGTTGATGACATATTGATATTCGGGACCAACCTCACTGTTATCGAGGAGGTCAAAGAGTTCCTATCTCGCTGTTTTGATATGAAGGACTTGGGAGTGGCTGATGTAATATTAAACATCAAGCTACTAAAGGATGACAATGGTGAGATTACACTACTTCAGTCTCACTATGTGGAAAATATATTGAGTCTCTTTGGGTATAACGACTGCAAGTCTTCTCCAACGCCTTATGATCCGAGTGTGCTACTTTAAAATAATCGAAGGACTGCTAAAGATCAATTGAGAGTTTCTCAAATTATTGGCTCGCTCGTGTATTTAGCCAGCGCTACTAGACCTGACATCTCCTTTGCTGTAAGCAAACTGAGTCGATTTGTGTTAAATCCTGGAGATGATCATTGGCATGCTCTTGAAAGAGTTTTGCGCTATTTGAAAACTAATCATGAGTTATGGTATTCACTATACTGGGTATCCACGGGTACTTGAGGGTTATAGTGATTCAAACTGGATATCTGATGCTGATGAGATTAAGGCCACAAGTGGTTATTTGTTTACAATTAGTAGTGGTGCTGTTTCCTGGAAGTCTTGTGTAACGCCCCCGAATCGGGTCTATGCAAATCTCAGCATTTCCCGCCAAAACCCGCATAGAAGCGATTCAAAGACGCCCACCAGACACTTTCATGTGGATGGGATTTGATTACAAGTAGTTACATCACAATAGTTTATAACAGAGTCCACAGGAACTTATATATACAACAACAACTCAACGAATCAAGAATACAAATACAAAGATGCAAACCATAATGGAAACAGAGTAGCGCCCGAGTATGGACAAGAACCAAATGGGACTAAGAGTCCTGAAGGATAACCAAGCGGTGTCCATAAACCCTGCCCAGGCCAAGCCGGAAGGGTAACCTTGCTAACGTCGCCGATCATATACCTGTCAAGCCAAAAGGGTGCTGGCAAAGGGCAAAGTAAAATAGAAAGAGAGCGGCCAGTCCTAAGGCCAGTACACGACGAGTCTTATAATTTGGCGGTCCTCACCTACATAGGTATGGTGGGCTCAGCGGCAACAAAGCTTGCACTATCTAACTTATAGAGACACGCTACAACTTCGGCTATTAGAGCGAGATAAGGGAGCACTATACGATAACTATATATTACACCAAGCATAACCCATCCGAAGTTTTCCCCCTCGAAGACCAATCGAGCAAGTCCCCTTGCGGAACACACACAGTGGAAATTTTAGTTAAGCAGGTGTTTAGTTGATAAGGCTAATTACTAATCATATTATTAGAGGTAAAACATTAGTGGCGTTGTCTATGATCATGACACTGTACTCCTGAGGCATCCATAACCATGGACACACGACTTCTCGAAAAGATTTACCCTGCAGGGGTGCATTACTGTACCCAAACGCATGCTCAACCCTTCAGGCAACATATTACGCGTGGCATCCGAATCTCACAACAAGAACTGACCCTTAACTACGAGCATGTCCAGAGGCATCACCTACTGTGTTGATCCAACCAAGAGGTACGGCGATTCTCGAGGGAGGCACAATGTTTGAGTCTATGGCCCGGGCGATGATCGGAAGATAACTTGTAGAGCTCCATCCCACCTCCGACACGATATCCCAATTTATGCAATACAAGCCATTGCAATCCACCAAAATCATATAAAAACTCCACCCATGTCCGAGGACATATTATGCGTATGCACCAAATGGAAAACCAATTTTGTAACCCCCTGGATATACGAATAGCGCCGGTAGTTGAGGGGGGATCCCAGAGGCCCCCACGTTTGTTTAGCGCGATCAACTCAGAACTGGTATCATAGAACGAATGGGTCCTAGGTCGGCTCAAGCATTTCCCAAAGGTGGTCCTTGCCGGGGCCTTATCATTAGGTGAAGCCATAACCAACAAAATCATATTAATTATCTTATCACCAACAATATTCAAGTAGACCATCTTGCAAGCAGACCACCTTAACGGCTCAAGAACTGTTTCGTGGAAGTCTTGCAAGCAGACCATCTTAACGAGATCAACAATGGAAGCAGAACTCACAACATTAGACACAACCACTGTTGAAGCATATGAGGACAGATCCCATCTATTCTTTGAGTGCAATTTCAGTGCTAGGATATGGAATTACTTACAAATTGTTTGGTTACCTCTTGGAGATCTGCAGTTGATTGTTGCAGCAGCTAAAAGATCTTTTGGTCATCAGTTTTTCATGGAAGTCTTGATCACTGCCTGCTGGAATATTTGGTTAATTCGAAATGATAAATTTTTTAATCATCAGAGACCATCTTTCTCTCAATGGAAATCAAGATTTATTCATGACATCAATCTACTTCAATATAGAATTAAGAAGAAATGGAGAGCTTCTCTGCTAGACTGGGTAGATGGTTTGCACTAGGGATCAAGACAGTTGCTTAATGATCCTGCTTGTAATTAGTAGTACTAGTAGTAGTTTAGTTTCTTTCTTTTAGCTTTAACCCTTGTAAGTATTTCTTTTTGACTCTTTGTACTTTGTTTTTTCTATTAATAAATTGCTGTGGGGCTTTTGCCTCACAGTCTCATAGTCAAAAAAAAACCACTGTTGAAGCAGAGTGGCTTTATGAGCTCTTGATGGACTTACCTGTGGTTGAAAAACCAATACCCGCCATCCCGATGAACTGTGATAATCAAACTGTGATCGTCAAAGTAAACAGTTCTAAGGATAATATAAAGTCATCAAGGCATGTGAAGAGGAGATTGAAATCTGTCAGAAAACTGAGAAACTTCAAAGTTATTGCATTGGATTATATCCAAACATCTGAGAATCTGGAAGATCCTTTCACAAAGGGTTTATCACACAATGTGATAGATAATGCATCGAGGGAGATGGGTTTGAGACCCACTCTATGAGTTGATCCCAGTGGCAAACCACTCTATGTGATCGGAGATCCCGTGAATTAGAGCTGCGAGACAAGCTGTTGGTCAGCTAAGAGGAGAGTATCCTCATATTATATTTACATCTCCATAAAGATGCAATACTCTCTTAATCTGCATGGCAGGTTGATATTTATCTTAATGTGCTCCAAGTGGCTTTTATAAACAGAGATGTTGTCCTGCAGAACATCTCTTGAGGAACACACCTATATGAGTCTGACTGTTAAACATCGCAGTCCGTGAAAGTTGGGTGCTCTCTAATAAACTCATAAAAGGCCCTGGAGTATGACGCATAAACTCTAAACCGCGGGGAAGCCGACGGCAGCCCTGTACCGGTCTAGATTTTGTGTGAAACTAGCGCGCAGAAAACTTGTAGTTCAAGGCATAGTCCACTATTCAAGTTGCTAGCTAGTGTAGCATGAAGTTTAACGTGGAATTTCAACTTAACAGTCTCCACTACACACCGGTATATAAAACAATGTTCTGAAAGAAAAGTGATGTGATGTGCCAATGAGACTTTGTGGGGAATTGTTGGAATTTGGTGTAGATTGGGTTGTTGGCCCAGTAGACAAATTCTGAAATTCTCTTTGGCCCACTTGTATATGGAAGCATATGACTGTGCTAGTGGTGCTAAAGTTTAGTCCCACATTGCTAGTGGAAGGAGAGTTGGACCACCTTATATAGTAGAGTGTTGCACCACTCACTAAGGTGTGACAAGGAGAGAAGCCCTCGCGCACTCCTCTTCCTACGCCCCCCGCCTCGCCTCGCCACGATGCGCGCGCGCCGCGGGTTGCGGGAAGCTCGCCGAGCCGAGCTTTATTTTGCTGGTTGGAAAAATTATTTATGAGTCATTAACAGACGCGTTAATTACAGTGTCCCACGATCTCCCTGACCTGCACTATATAAACGTCTGCGCTAAACCTAATCGGTAATCAATCCACACACGCGCCTACCTCTAGAACCTTGCGCCGTCGCTTTCGTCTTCCCCATCCCGGCTTGCGGCATGCACCGCAGATCGGGACAGTAGGCCTCCGGAACCCCACCTCTCGTGAACCTATACGAGTGAGGGGCGATTAGGTTTTTCGGGAGCGCTCAAGCGTGACTACTGGCAACCACGATGTCGTCCGACGACGAGTTCCCGAATGATGACTTCTTCCCGATCGTCAGCGACCTCTTCGGCAACCTCAACATGGGCAACAACTCTGCTGCTGCTACCGCCGCGGCTACTGCCGCAACTGCATCATATGTGATCTCAATCTCTCTCTTTCGGATTATGCTAGAGTTTCTAGTTGTAGCGTTTGGCGTAGATGTGATAGTTTTATCTTGTATAGATGTAATCTGTTCATCTACTTTGTTGATCTGCATGATTGGTTTCACTATTGTTTGTATGATCATGCTTTATTAGTTTATTATTCGGATTATATCATATGAATTATTGATTATATTTTCAACAGTAGCACCATGCATGCCATATGTGCCCAGATATGTCAGGAGTTGACAATGTGTATCTGAAAAATAGGATCTTAGTAGCACTACGTAGTGCAGTGGCTTAACTAGTGATACAACACGGGCTCATGGCCGAGGTCATCAGTGCCGCTGGACCCATCTTGCCCATATACGTCCGCATTTCTTGATTGTGCGGCTCAGCGTGGTATGGTTGTGCCCATGATTGGTACCATATTTATTCAATCTTCTTATTTTCAACTGCCTCTTCTTCTTACTTCCAACTACCTGTCCATGATTGTTTATATAGCACAGTATCTATTGTTTCTTGTGTTGGCATGTAGAATATACTAGACTGGCTTGTAATCAATTTTAGGCTAGTTGTAATGTTTGCGATCCTACTATAAAAATATACCGTTTAAAGTTTCCATATGTAATAAAGTTATTTTTTATGTCGATAATAGCCATTGTCTTCCGATTGTTTACTAGAGGACCAGAGATTGATGCTTTTATGCACTTAGATTTTGAATTTCGTGCCTCGATACTCCCATATGAATCTAGTATCTCTTTCTTCTTATTGAATACTATATAACATGGATCTTGATTAGTTGCAGTCACCAAATCTATCTGCATAGTATTCTTGAATAACTTGAATCATGTACACTGTCATGGTATTCTTCGACAAAAGAGGTAGCTAGAGTGCCATGTTGGTTACCGATGATATGTTTATCATGCTTTCTTCATCTGATTGCAATTAATTTTGTAGTTTGTCGATGCTTACAATCATTATATGGCTACATGGTTTAGGTTCTAAGTAGTCTGTATCATGTCATTTTCTTGTTCCATAATGCTAGGATTATCTAGAGAGTACCGAACAATTTGCCATCGCCAGCGTTTGACTTCATCTAGGAATGATTAGTGGAATGGATGCATGACAGAAGCAGAGATAGACATGGAGTCACCCTGCCAGCGTTTGATCATGTCACAGAATGATTTCACCATTGCCAGCGTTTGATTGTGTCTAGGAAAGGTTTCAGGATTGGAAGCAGGACAGAGACAATCCTAAACAAGGCTAACAGAGTGATCGTGCGGGTCAGCGTATCGGGCCGGCGGCGGCGAGACCAACGCGCGGCACACAGGGCACGTCGGGTGACCGGCCTTGAGCCACTTGCCGATGCACTTGCGTGGAACCGGTGGCCGCACCCGGTCAAGTCCCGGAGGTCCTGCTCCTCCCGCATGCCGGCGAGGCAGACGCAGCAGCTGTCCTCGGCGGCGCCGCCGCCCTCTCCGTCGTCCTCGTCCTCGTCGTCGCTGAGTCTGAGGAAGGACTTGGTGGCCGACAGCGAGGCCGCCGAGTCCGGCGAGAGCCAGATGACCATGAGGACGATGTTGACGAGGCAGATGCCGTAGGCCACGACGTCCGCCTGGCTCTGCTCGAAGATGACGATGACGAGGGGAACGAAGACCATGAACACGAAGGCCAGGCACCGGTTCACCAGCAAGGTCCCCGAGGCCGCGGCGGCGCCGGGCCCGTCCCCGGACGCCGTCTCCAGCAGCGGCGTCAGGATAGGCGGTGCGCCTGCGCCGGCGTCGCCGTCGTCGTGCCTCCGCGACGTCGACGGGAGCAGCTCGGCGCGGGGGCGCATGGTCTGGTTGTACCAGCGCGCGAAGCAGTAGAAGAGGAAGATCTGGAGGGAGAAGCTGCCGGCGAAGGTGGCCGCGAGGACGCCGTAGTAGTCGTAGGCGAGGCGGGTGGCCAGGAGCAGCGTGAGGAAGGTGAAGGGCAGGTCCAGCCACGAGAAATCCATCGCCGCCGCGCCGCCGCCGAGGCCGTAGACATCATACTCGGGAGCCGCCTGGGAGGGATGCGGCTTAAATCCTCAGCTGGAAGAATCCATGGGAGAAGAGCGGAATGGTGCAGATATTTCTCGGCGTCGCGGTCGGGACAGGTCAAGAAAAAGAATTAAAGATGAAGAGAACTCTAATGAGGCCATAGCTTCCACATCAGCAAAGTGATAACTATTCAAGCTAAGCGAGCGGTCTTATCCGCCGTCTGATTAGACACAAGAGACTGATCTGGTTTATAAGTAAAACCCGGTCTAAAAAAAACATACAATCTATACAAATGTCCGATTTATAAAAAACCCGGAACGAAAAACCACACGAGCGTCGTTCACATGATGCAGCCACCAAGGGCAACAAACACACTCCTCTAGCTTCGGGCCATCACCTTGACCTACACCACTCGGCGCCAAAGCAGCACACGATCCACAACCTCACACGATCCAGCCATCTGGTAGCCCTCGCTACCTAGTCGGCTGCTCGCAGACCTCGAACATCACGCCAGATTCGGAGCCGCTTGCCCGATGTAGCAGCCAGATCAACCTTCGCACTTCCCGGAGATGAACCAGTCGGGTCAACGAACTCGTTGTCCACACAGAACTCCAAGTCGCCGTCCAAATCTCATGTGAGGCCACGACCAACCCCTTAGGACCGTCGATGTAGAGGATGCCGAGGCCGCCACCTCGACGAACCACCACTGTCCGGGGCCGTCGCCCCGGCTCCCGCTACATTCGTCCACAGAGCCATCTACCAAACCTCCGCAAACCCGTCACACCGCTAGGGCCAAGAGCTCCAAGGAGATGCATCCAACAAGATAGTGACACCTTTGTCACCGTCTCGCTCCTGATGGAGTTTAAGTTTTCACCCGGAGATCTTGGAACCACACACGTCGGTTGGAAGCGAAGCTCCACAACGGCGCAAAAAAGAAAGGGAACGACGCCCACAGACGCCGCAATGTCGGCACCGACCGGAGTACGTGCAAGGCTTTCGCCTGGAGCTCAACCCGACTGTGAATCTCAAGGCTCCGCAAGATGGTAGCATGAATTTGTTGTCGACCGCCTAGCTCCACCACATGCCGCAGCCTCCGTGGCACCTTATGACCTGACAATTGCCATGCCGGCGGCTGACGCTGCCGCAGTAGCCGTTCCGAGGAAACCGTCCTGGCTTCCTCGCATTCTAGAGCATGCCAAACCAAAGGAGGAGGAGCATGATTGCCCCTGGACTCCCCAAATCCGCATATCGCCTGCCTCCTTCGTACCTTTGCCCTACACGGGGTCTCCAGCGCCGAGCGCAGCATCACTGGCCTCTTACAAAATCCAGCCAACCCACAACACCTCAGTGATGACCCATCCCTCCAGCCATGTCGCGTCCCGAGCCTCCACACTTTGCGATGCACGAACACCACGTCGACACCCCTTGCCCGCAGTCGGTCCAGATCCGGCTCAGCCGCGGCCCGCCACTTCACCTGTAGCAGCCGATTGCGTTGCCTCGCCTACATCAACCAGCCGCGCATTTGCCTCGGCCACTACCTCTTGCCTCGATGCCCGGCCACAACACCACCACCTCGTCCAACCGCGGTTCGTCTGGGATCTTGAGGAGATCCTCCAGATAAGGAAAAATGCCATGCCGCCACCTTCCTAGGGCGAGCGGCTTCGCCGGCACCTCTCCGACAACGACGGTGCGGGGAGGGAGTGGGAGGGGGTTATCGACCGATGGCGATTAGGGTTTCCCTGTGTCGCCAAAGGAGGGGAATGTGGAGGGATTTTTTTTGAAATTACCCGAAATAGATTCTCTTGTGATAGCTAAGAAATTTATGGACGGAGTAGTATTTTATTGGAAAAGGTCCATTTTCAACTATGAACTTGTAGAGGTTCATCGGTTTAAACCTTGATGTTGAAATCCTAGTCGTTTGCACCCTCAACTATTGTATCCCAGTCAAAATCAAACCCTGGATTTGTTTGGTACAATCCCGGACCGGGATTACAAGTTACTCTCACTGAGAGAGCGAGGTCCACATGTCATATTCATCGTCCTCCACTAATTTCTTTCCTTCATCCACGCCGACATAGTTTTTTTGGTTTATTTTTAAATTTTTCAGAAACACGAGAGAGGAGAGACATGGCATCAGTTGGAGCTCCTGGTCCAAGTCCATTTCCTGCTCGATTTAGACCGAGACTCAATAGTTCAGGGTGCAAACGACCAAAATTTCGATGTTGGGGTTTAAACCGATGAACATCTACAAGTTTAGGGTTTGAAATGGACTTTTTCTTATTTTATTGCTTGTGACGATACCAAATGCGAGTGCGGAGATTTGAACTCAGGCAGGTCAGGATGATGGGCTCGATCATCCTGAGCCCATCACATGCCGCTGTCATAGTGCCTGGATCCACATTCCACAATCTTCTTGTAATATCGTAAGGCCTCGTTCGTTTATTCCACAGGAGACATGTATTGAGCTGGATTGTGGCCCAATCCTGATTTTCCAGGCCGGTCGATTTTTTTTTCCAGCCCACCAAAATTTGTCGTTCATTTATTCCCAGACTGGAAAATTAGTCCAATCAATCCAATCCACCTTCCACTAACAAGGCCTGGAAAAAAATCTCTCCACCTCACGCGTGGAAATTATCCACGACAGAGAGACCACGCACTGGCGGCGACGTGGCGACGGGGCAGCGGCGCGGCGACGGCGACCGGCACGCGACCCCTTCTCCTCCACCGCGGGCTCGCCCCTCCATCAGCAGGGACGTTCTCCCCGGTACGTCCCCTTCCTGCTTCTCATCCTTTCCACCTCCTAGATAGGGTTTGGTTGGGTTCTTGGTCGAAATCGAGATCTTGGGGAAACATGGCGGAAATAGAGATCTTGGGGAAACTGCTGGCGGTCGTTCTTGGAACGGGAGCGGCGCCGGCGGCCGGTTATGTAGCACGTGCGCGGGCAGCTACATGTTGTTGTTCTCCGGTGTTCTTCCGTTTAACTGCAGAACAGATGTTGTTGTACTCAATTTTGGAACCATTTGCTTGCTAGTTTACCTGCAGAACAGAACAGCTATTTAGGTTTTAGGACAACTAGTATTGGCCTCTAACCATTTGCTTGCAAGTGGTGCTAGGGATGGTGACGATGCTCCTGTTTGGATGATTATTCATCCAAGCATCAATCTGTATAGACAAAGATAAACATCAGGAATCAAGCTAGAATATTTTCTTGCCAATCTGTTTGGTCAGGATTTCCTATGTTTTGGCACATCCATAGCTCAACCAATGTATGTGTACTGATTTAGGGTGCATTTGGTTTCTAAGAAACTCTTTACTGGCCTCGCTATGCAAGCCTAAGTGTTCAGTACTTAAACAAAAAATAACTTTGCCGAGCAAACATTATCAATCTGTCTCTCTCTTGGCAAGAAGCGAGAAAATACAGTGTCCAACTACTGTCATGCTAGTAAATAGAGTAACTGCATCTATGTCGTGTTGAAATTTGACTATTGTACTAGCAGGTAGCCAAAGAAAACAAAAAAGTAACCATGACTGTAGGTTATAGCTTAAACAAGCTCGTGTGTCTACTACATGTTCAGTTCATCATGTTGTCGATGAAGGAGATGACCTTTGCATTTTACCTTTTATCCAGCCACCACATGTTTGATAGTTTCTACATGCGAATATGTACTGTGGCTTTTCTAGAATTAGGATGTGGCTTTTCTAGAATTTAGAAATATGTACTGCATATATTTAGAAATTAGGATGTGGCTTTTCTAGAATATGTACTGCATATATTTAGAAATAGTGAATGGTTACTGTAAACATCATATGGCTAGAATGCTACTGCTACATAATGGTTTGTTTGAAAGAGCATTAATCCCAGGCCGTAGCAAGTATCATTGGTCAAAAGTGGAACTCAATAGTAATTAATTTGCATAAACTTAACTAATTCTACTTACATTTTTTTATCACAGATGATCTATGTTTCATACTAGATGATTCCTTTCATCTCTCTTGATAGTCTACTAAATTTAGTCAAGTATATGATGCCCCTGGGTAATTCTAGGTTTGCTAGAATATATGGTGATGTTCATGTTCTTATGTTTGAGCACAAGCAAGTACTCATGATTTACTCATGATTTTATTCCTGTTCTTATGTTTGAGCACAAGCAAGTACTCATGAGTAGACGTAGATATATTTTTTGACAATGCGCTGCTAGTTTTGGTCACGCTCTGAAATTTATTTTCAGATCATACCTGCCCCTGTGAGAGTCGGAGAAGACGAGCCACCGCCATCCTGGGATCCAGTTCCTAATCCGTATTCGGAAGGTAATTCTTTTAACTACGTCCTTATCTTTTAACATAGGAAGCTATTTCCTATGTTTATTCCTACATCATGTATCCGTTCTATGAACTGATTTTCTATGTTTTACTCTCATTATACATTATATGCCTCCATTATACATCATGCAGTCATTTCCTAAAGCTCAGAAGTTCCGCAAGAAGCCTTTTCCTCTCTTTGAGGCTCTGGGAGAGTTGTATGATGGCCAGTACGCTGAAGGGACTTGGAACTTTACCTCTACTCAACCCCCACAGTATCATGTTGTTACTCGAGTAAATGAGGGAGACCAGCTCAGTAGCAATGGAGTTGAATTTCCAGACCTGGAAGAAAGCTATGCGTATCAAGCACACCAAGCATACGATGAAGGTCTAGATGCAAGGCCGCAAACAACTGCAGATGCAATACCGCGAACAACTGAAGATGCAACTGTTGAAAGGAATGTACAGAGGCCCCCTAGAAAGACTGGTGCACCAACAATATCCAATCAAGAGAATGATCCAAAGAGGCCGAAGAAAGGTGCTGCACTGGAAGGAGCGCTAGAGAGGTACATTGATGTCAAAATCAAACAAGTCGAAGAAGAAGCTGCTGTTTTGGCGAGGGAAAAGGAGTCGGTGCAGGCAAATGGTTATTCAATCAGGAGGTGCATCTTTGTCCTTACAACAATGACATTGTCACCGGATGAAAAGGTAAAGGCATCCGAGGTGCTCCAGATTCTAGCTAACCGAGAGACATTCCTCAGTTTCAATGAGAACGACCCCGAAATTGCCCTTCTTTGGCTGAGAGGAAAGGTGGATAAGCTTTGAAGGTATGCATAGCCTTTATCGTGTCTTATTTATATTATTGCTTTTGTTTCCCCAACTAGGCTGATCAAGTACATGGGCTGCTTATCATTTGCTGGCCACTGCTATGTTATTGCTAGCTTCTAGTTTCTTGTTTCTTTTGGCGGTGTTGTGTGAGTGAGAGGGAAAACAATAGAGAGCACAACTACCTAGGTGTGATCCTTGTTATCGTCTGTTTCCGCTTTCAGTGTTAGCGTGAAATAATAATATACTATCTAGTGTTACCCAAAAACAGTGGTTGATTGTGATAGGAGGCCACATTTTTAGTGCTGCAACCAGTATTCATCAGATGTCAGGTGTCATGTTTAGTTGTTATTATATTACTGCACATGGAAATTGCACATCAGATGTCAGGTGTCATGTTGAGATGCTTGTAAGACACATTCATGGTTTTTTGTACAGGAAGAGAGGGAGGCATGATATCTTTATTTTGGTGTCACTCTTTTTCTGCAATAAAAAGGAGTACACCACTCTGTATGCTGTAGTTGGCTATGTGTCGAATGCGTATAGTGGTTGTATGTCATTCGGCAAAAGTTGACCTCTATAATTCAGGATCATACATGTTGACTTTGTTTCTTCCCTGTAATTCATTTGAGTAGACTACTTTTAGTGGAAGGGAATTATTCTGGTGTTACCCAGAATTCTTGCGCCTAAGTTGTGACACACAGTAAGATCTTTTTACAAAATGGCATGTAAATGATGATCTCATTTAAATTACATGCTGAATAGACTAAGTCTAATGTTATGCAAAATTGCAAACATCAGGCTAACTTTCTAGGTCTGCATTTTGTGAGATACTTAGTACTCTAGGTCTGTATTAACCAATTGAGGAGAATCTTAGTAGCTAGTAGTAGGTGCCAAGTATCATTTTATAGTATAAATCATATTCAGTACACGTCCTAACAAGTGTATGGTGACCTGTAGCTTTGCAAATCAAGGTTGTGCTCATTGTCTTTTATCCTCTTTACTCCAAAACCTGCAGATATGAGATCATTGTGCTGGTAACCATCACAGAATGGACGACGAACAGCTGCTGAAATCTATTTGTTTTTGGAGAAGTTTGGGTTGCTGTGTGCAAGGCTATAAAAAAAGAACGAATATGTATGACGCAATTGATGTATGTTCTATTGCACAATTGTCTGGAATCAGTTGTTAATGATTGTTTAGTTTTGGAATATATCTCTCAGTATTCAAGACTAGAAAAAGATTGAATTTTTATGTTGTGTATCCTGTAAAATTTAGATGTTCTCTGTTGAGTTTGAAATGTATGCTGATCCATATGGCTTAAACGAATGGCTATGTGCTATGGAGGGGTTGGCATGGATTAGTTTGACATGGATTGCATGGATAGGGTGATGGCATTGGATCAACCCAATCCAGACCTGGATTGGTTCCAAGTGTGTTTTCGTTCCCACCAAAACGAACGGGGCCTAAAGGATATTTTGTCAAGGAAAGCCAAACTATGTATAGTGCACGATGATGGCTATCTACTCCCTGCCAAAACAGCAGCATGTGATGGCGACCAGGGAATAAAAGGCAGGGCTTTTTGCTCCCCCGCCCGTCTCGCTTCACGGTCCGTTCATTCCGTTACTAGAGCGAGCACCTCAGATTGCGTGAAACCATGGAAGGACACTGACATTCTCGTCTTACCGTCAAATCTCGGTAGAACCTCCCGGTCGAGTAAAGCGGCCGGCAAAATCAGCTCGCTGTTACCGCGGACGCGATCGCAGGCAGGTTTCGGTTCCGCCCCCGGAATTGCAGACGAGAGGTTTTACCTGACGGGTTCCCGGGCTGGGTGTCGCTGTCTACGCTACGCTGTCAAGCAGTTTGGCCAAATGGGCGTGGCGTGAACTATGCCGCAATGCTTTTGTCCCGAGGCACGTAGCAGCAATGCATCAGTAGCATATATATCCCGGTCACCGTCACCGACTGTTCTTTTTTCTAAGAACGGGCGACGGCCGACGGCGGTGGTGAGAAACGAAAGCGACGGCATGGGGACCCGTCATGGAGTGCCACCCCAGCACCCCTGTTCTCTCACCTACGGCTGTTGCCGCCGACTGCCAGCAGCCCAGCCCAGCACGTTGCCGGAGTTGACATGGAAAAGAAAAAAAACAGAAACTTATTGTAAGAGCTTCGTGGATTTTAGATCATGGAGACGATGACTTGCCAGTTCGATTTTTTGATCTAGGGTCGATGACAACAACCATCATCTCAGGTTGCCACGTGACAACTTTCGATTCGTGTGGTGTGGATTCGTCCCCTCTGGAAAACGTCCGCTCGACATTGACCTCATAAAACACCGACAATCAAGATTTTCAACGTCTTTTCAGAGGCTTCTGATTATATTTCCTTTTATAGAGCATGGAACTACTTTTTTTTTCAAGAGTGTGCGAAATGCGTGTCTTATGTTTATAGAAGAGAGAAAACTCAAGTACAATAAAGCGAGAGAGCCAACTGTTAACGTTGGATTGGCCACACTCCAACTCACGCGCACGCTCGCACACACACACTCCCTTCCTAACCTAGATCTTACTCTCGCGGTACATTGTTTCTCCCTCCAAGAAGCGCCAAAGTTTCTCAGTGAGGTGCTAAGTGTTACATTGATCTTTTGTTTTTCCAAATACTCTCGCGTTTCTCTGCTTCCAAAGCATTCAAGACACCAAGATGACAAATGTGTCGAAACTCCTTCTATCCCTCCTCCGCACCCTGATACTCAAAAAAGCTTGAATTTCAAAGATATCTTAGTTAAATTGCATGAAATTTATTGTTTGCAAAAGAAAATTGCATGGAATTTATGCTCAACCCACACAAATGTTATTTTATGGAATCATTTTAACCTCCCAAAAATTCATAAAACCCTTTCTCTAAAAAATCCATGGCTTTGAAATATTATTGAATCAATTATCCAAAATAATCATGAAGAAAATTTCAAGTTCCCACCCAATGATTTTAAACAAAATGAGAACCCTTATTTTTTTTAGCCTCTGAGGGGAACAAAAAGAGAACCGTGAGCTGTGATGCACTTGACAGTTTTGGGCCTAAGTTAGCCGACGAGGGGGGCTCTTTTGGATGGCGAGGGGACATCTTGCGGCTCGGCGAGGTATGGAACCTACACCAGTACCCGACCGCCTAGAGGTGGACTCCAAGCTCGAGGATCGAGGCTTGGCTCGGGCTCGACAGGCTTGGCTTGGGCTCGACTCGGCTCAGAGGATGCAAGCCAAGCCTAAACTTCCAGATCAAGGCTCGAGGCTCGACAAGCCCGCTCGATAAAGCTTGCAAGCCGGCTCGAAGGCTCGATGTAATAAAAAATCGCCATAACCTTTGATAAAAATGTAACATTTTAAAGTTATAAACAACAATTCAACATGAATACACCATAACATTGTCTAACAAGTTTCATAAAGTACAAATGACGACAAAAATATCATGTATATCACGGGTTCACCACATGAATATACATGCACTTAGTCGAATCTGCACCACACATACAGAAGAAAATCAGTTTTGCTTCAGTTCTAAAGTTGTACAAAACATTACAGCAACATTACAACAACATAATAGATGAAAATCGCACTACCAACTCAGTTTGCTATAGTTTTGATGTTGTAGAAAATGTTCTAGCAACTAAATATACAAAAAAGTAGTACGAGGTAAATTCACTGGCACTTGAGGATAGAGGGGCATATGTGCATCACGTCGGTCCCTAGTCGTGGTGCCTGCCTGCCTAGAGTCTGGTGTGTTGGAGTACGAACGAGAGGAAGAGGACTAGGCTGGATAAGGAGGATATGGGGCGACGTCGACCAGAGTTGGACGGTGGAGGTCCGGCAGGAGGAGGGCCGGCGGGCGGAGGTTCGGTAGAAGGAGGGCCGATGGGTGGAGGCGGGCGGAGATCCGGTAGGAGGAGGGCCGGCGGGTGCTAACCCTAGCTGGATGCGTGGCTCCTCCTCCACGCGGGACCGCAGGGAAGGACCTCAAGATGGGCTAGGGAGGGGCGCCATGGAGGATTAGGTTTAGGTAGTGGCGACCGTAGGTGGCGGCCGGCGGCAGTGATGCGATATAGAGAGGAGGGAGTCGCGAGGCAGGGCCAACGGGTGGGGAATCGAGCGATATAGAGAGGAGGGAGTCGCGAGGCAGTGGGTGGGGAATCAATCTCTGGTCAGGGGGTATCGGCTCGACGAGCCTAGCAAGCGAGCCCGAGCTTCGAGCCTGTTTTTCACAGTTCTTAAGCACCAAGCCGAGCCAGGGCTCGGCTCGAGTTTTACCGAGCCTGGACGAGCCAAGCGGCGAGCCGGTTCGGCTCGATTCCACCCTTACGCCTACCGGACCAGATCGTGCAACGTCGCCCAAGCTCAACGAGAACACTGCCGGTGTGGGCGTCCCTCTTAGGCACCTCCGGAAGCAGAAGAGGGGCTCGAAGGGCACGGCGGCGTGCAGCCCGCGGACCAGCACGGGCACGAGGTTACTGAGCGACGCCGGAGATAGGAGTGAGGCCTCTAGTCGGATGGGATATGAGGCCCGACGGCGGCGCATGGGATAGGAGCACCCAGAACGCAGCGTTCAGAACATACGAGATCCGTCGGAATCCGCCGATGCTGCATGACGAGATGCGAGTGGAGAGGTGCTAATTTCACGACATGCCCCTCATCCAGTCGTGGTCACTACCCAAGTTCATCAGGCGCTTCGACACGGCGCTCAAGAATAGGGGTGGAATCGAGCCGAGCCCTGGCTCGGCTTGGTGCTGAAAAACCGTGAAAAACAGGCTCGAAGCTCGGCTCGGTAAAGCTCGGGCTCGCTTGCTAGGCTCATCGAGCCAATACCCCCTTCCCAGAGATAGATTCCCCACCCACTGCCTCGCGACTCCCTCCTCTCTGTATCGCTCAATTCCCTACCCGTTGGCCCTGCCTCGCAACTCCCTCCTCTCTGTATCGCATCGCCGCCGCCGGCCGCCACCACCGACGCCGACCGCCACTACCTAAACCTGATCCTCCACGGCGCCCCTCCCTAGCCCCTCTTGAGGTCCTTCCCCGTGGTCCCGTGTGGAGGAGGAGCCACACATCCAACTAGGGTTAGCACCTGCCGGCCCTCCTCCTACCAGATCTCCGCCCACCTCCGCCCGTCGGCCCTCCTCCCGCCGGACCTCCACCGTCCAACTCCAGTCGACGCCTCCCCATCTCCTCCTTATCCAGCCTAGTCCTCCTCCTCTCGTTCGTCCTCCACCACACCAGACTCCAAGAAGGTAGGCACGACGACTAGGGACCGACGTGATGCACTGATGCCCCTCTATCCTCAAGTGCCAGTGAATTTACCTCGTGCTGCTTTTTTTGTATATTTAGTTGCTAGAACATTTTCTACAACATCAAAACTAAAGCAAACTGAGTTGGTAGTGTGATTTTCATCTATTATGTTGTTGTAATGTCTTGTACAACTTTAGAACTGAAGCAAAACTGATTTTCTTTTGTATGTGTGGTGCAGATTCGACTAAGTACATGTATATTCATGTGGTGAACCTGTGATATACATGATATTGTTGTCGTCATTTGTACTTTATGAAACTTGTTAGACAATGTTATGATGTATTCATGTTGAATTGTTGTTTATAACTTTGAAATGTTACATTTTTATCAAAGGTTATGGCGATTTTTTTATTACATCGAGCTTTCGAGGCGGCTTGCAAGCTTTATCAAGTGGGCTTGTCGAGCCTCGTGCCTTGATCTAAAAGTTTAGGATTGGCTTGCCCGTCCTCTAAGCCAAGTCAAGCCCGAGCCAAGCCTTGTCCAGCCCGATCCGAGCCTCGAGCCTCTAGCTTGGAGTCCACCCCTACTCAAGAACATCGATGTCGATGTTTCAGTTTCTGACGGCTTCATGCACTTGTTTCTCTGAACCTTTCCAACGATGAGTTCAGGCATGGCTCGCGCTCGCGCAGATAAGGTGGACCGGCTGTCCTCTACTCCTACTATACATCGATTTATATACTAGATTAAGAACCTGCAGAACATTTTCTTTTAAACCCGTGCGACAGGCTAGACAAGCTGTACGATCTATTTACATCGATCTGTATACTGACGCGGAACATTGCTGTTTGCTCAGGTGAAGGATCTTGTGCCGTCTTTGTTGACATATCCATTTGCTTCTTTGTCGAAGGAATTGGTGGAGAATGTCACCTCCCCGTCTCATTTTCAACAGGCTGCCAAACGACTTAAATCGTCATGGGATTCGTTATTGCATGTTTTAAAATTAACTAGCAAGGTGGTCCTCGCAAATGCGAGGGCAATGTCTGAATATGTCAAAAACATTTTACCTTTTAATAGAAACTTATATCACGATACAATAATTAACATAATTTTATAGTCATAGTCAATACAATATCACTTGTACGGGAGATAGTTAATTTGCCCATAGAAAATAACATATAAATGACTATATGTTGTTTTCTCACGTGTTCTTATTAGATAAGGATGTATAATAAAATTTATATTGCAAGGCAAGATGCAGTTTTTATTTGATGTTACCTTACTGTAAGGTTAAAATTCAGATTATGCCCACCTATTTTGATCTATTTTATATGTGTTTATGTGTAAATAATAATTTCTCGCTCAATGATGCTTATCTATAGTTATGAAGATCAATTAGTGATCGTTTATTTTATAAAGATATATCACCAATAGGTTTCATGAAAAAACTATCGGTTGTGTTAGCTAGCTAAATATTTTGGTCTACCATGAGACTGTCTAGAAGAATTCTCTATTTTATGCATTCATCATATGTGGTATCACAAGACACTATAATAATTTAATCTGGTGCTTGTGTTAATATTTAAGATTTAGATAAAACTTAAATTGGATAGACAAAATATTATTTGTTTCTATAACCGTAGGGAAACAATAAGTGAGGATTTCAATCATATTTTGTGTAAATCAAATGGTCATTAGTCCCTCAACTATAAAATGAAGGGAAAATGATTTCGTCATTCGTCATTTGCAATAGGACACTGTTATTTTTTGTCATTTGCTGAAACACACAGTACAGTTATGTATTTTCCAGGGACCATTAGAATTTTGTGACACATTTGCCAGAACACACCACACGGCCAGAAATGGAAAGTTTTGTCACTTTTGCCCGGGTGATCATGTTATGGTGGAGTCTGAAGAAAATGTGCCAAACTTTTTTGTTTTTAGTTGTGTGGTTTGTTCTGGCAAATGTATCATAAAATTGTAATGGTATCTGGCAAAGACATAATTGTACGGTGTGTTTTAGCAAATGCTAGAAAATAACGATGTCCTATAGAAAATTTTCCCTAAAATAACACATTCTCCATTTATTCTAAGTTGTCATGTCATAGGCAGAGACAAAATCTCCAAGACTAAAATCTGTTCCTTTATAAGTATATTAGGAATAATGGAATTTCCAAAATATTTTTGCCACCAACATAAATATTTAAGTCTAACCATCCAACACTTTACACATAACAATCTGGTTGCCTATTCCTATTATGTACACAACAAATGGTAGGGTTGCGCCAAGATAATTTATTACCTATATAGTTGGATATATCTGTTATAAAATAAAATAGGGGAATTTTGAACTAATTCATGACCAACACACCCTCAAGATTTCGGTTCACAAATAAATTCTCCTTCATGTACTCATATCCCGATGCTCAATAAGGAGGGTACACAATTTTTTGTGTATGGCTCCTCAATAATATCATATGTTTTCGATATAAATTTTCTACAAAGCCTTTTTTAAAGCGAATTGAACTCATTTGTAAATGGGAAAATCATCTAAAATCTTACTTTCAGCCATACAGAATCATCAGCCACCACTGTTCTAAAGACCTTTAGGAGACTGATATACTATCAAAAATTAATTTATAACTATATGCATATGATTTGATGCTTCCACGTTACATATTAATTTTAGTATACTTAAGGAAACATTTTTTGCCAAACACGAGCTCTAAATCCTAACAAATCTTTCAGACATTGTCCGGATTCGAAAGTTATATACCGGTCATAATTGTAAGTCGTGGTACATAGACCATTGAACCAAAACTAAGATGAACGGAGTAATAGGTTATGAAAATAGATATTTTAGTCTTTTTCGGTGGACGGACTTGGCTAGACAATTTTTCTGCTAACATACTTGTTCAAAAAAAAGACTCTGCTTGCTTGCTCTTTTATTTTAAAAACGGACTTGTATGTTCCTAGTTTTTTTTCTTTGCACGTTTCGTTCCACACGTTTTCGAAAGAAAGATAGTAAATATTATAAAAAAGATGTGACAAGCCATGTACGTTTTCTCTTGTGAACGGACTCCTAGCTAGCTGGCCAACTCTGTTAACGACCCAAAGGCCAGCCCACGCTCAACCAGTGTATTTGGAGGCCCAAGGTCTCTCTCAGCCCAAAAGCCACGACTGAAGGGAGAGGTTTGCCCAGCTATATAAGCTGGTGTCGGTCTCCTTCAACTAGCAAGGTGGGACTAAACCCCGGGCGCGTTCCACCGGACCGTCCCCAGCCGTGCCACCCGTTCGAGTGCTGACATCCCACCCTCCTAAACAGGAGCGATGCAGATCGCCACACACCTAATAGCGGTGCGCACGCTGGCTCTGATACCAGATGTTAACGACCCAAAGGCCAGCCCACGCTCAACCAGTGTATTTGGAGGCCCAAGGCCTCTCTCAGCCCAAAAGCCACGACTGAAGGAAGAGGTTTGCCCAGCTATATAAGCTGGTGTCGGTCTCCTTCAACTAGCGAGGTGGGACTAAACCCCGGGCGCGTTCCACCGGACCGTCCCCAGCCGTGCCACCCGTTCGAGTGTTGACAAACTCTATTATGAAAAAGGACACGGCTTGCTTGTTGTATTTAAAAGGATTTGTAAGCTTTTACTCTTTTCGTCTAAAAATAACTGATTTGATTTTGTCTAGATTTAAATGTATCTAAACACATTTTAATATATAGATACATTCGAATTTAGACAAACTCACACGATCACCTATTCCTACGCGTACAGGATGTATTTCTAGAAAAAATAGATTCGCACGATTTATACGGATCACCCTGTTACATTTTTTTGAGGGTTTCACTTGGTTACATATAAGACGTGACATACGGAACACCTGGTTACACAATTAAAGATCTTTCATTAATATATTGGAGCTAACTCTATGGATAAAAGCCCAGGCTAATCAAAGGTTTTAGCTAGAGCCCAATCAACGAAAGGAAAAAAGGTCAAGTTCATGCGTAACTCTTCAACCCGGTTTGGAGCATGCATGTACCGATCCATATCGTTGTCAATTTACATGTTTTATTAACTTATCGTAGGATCTTGTAAAAAAATCCTGGTACGTGACATTATTGACAGGTGGTTGTATCAACGACTTTTTACGTAACATTTTTCATCTTTAAATTGTAACCACAAATTGTAGATCTAACGGTCGATATAATTTGGTTGATGTGGATTAACGTGGTGCCTCAAAAACACCCTTATATTACTTTTAGTATATAATAGAATAGATATTCAATGATTTTTACTATTCATGGTACAAAAATTGGATTAGAAAAGTCTATTTGAATTTGATTGACATACAAAATTAAGCATATATGAAATATTGTTCAATTGATTTCATGTAGTCGTAGCGACGCACGAGCCTCCGCCCCCACGGCCCCCGCTGCTACTTCATATTTATCTGCTACGCGTCGTCCATCGTCCCCCGTTCGCGTGTCCCTTATCGCAAACAGCACTGCTTATATTTTCTGCAACACCGGTGAGCTTTCGCTTTAATTCCACCTCTCATGCTTTGTTTCTCAGTGTCTCTTCAATATTCTTGCTCGCGTCTGAGCTCGTGTCCGCCATGCACGTGTCCCTCCCGCGAGGTCACCATCGCTCCACTCGCCGGCTCCAGGTATCCCCTTTACCGATAGATTTTTTGATAAACAGAGTGATGACGCGGGGATGTCGACCCTGGCTCCGGCCTTGGGAGTCATCAGATCGGTCCACCGCCTCGCCGGAAGGTTGGGCAAGAACCACCAACATAGGCCACAGTGTGATGTTGGCATGAATGGGTTTCAGCTAGTTTTAAACAAAATGAGAACCCTTATTTTTTTAGCCTGGGAGGGGGGGGGGGACAAAAAGAGAACTGTGAGCCGTGATGCACTAGTTTTGGGCCTAAGTTAGTGCAAGAAACTTAGTAGCCCATGTTAATCCAAGCAACAAGATCATCAAGCTTACTGGGCCAGTAATAGGCCACACCACAATGTCGATTTTAAGTCTGTGCTTGATTCTCAAACTAAATGCTCTCTCCAATTTTCTAAAAAAAAAATGCTCTCTCCAATTAATGTAGCCGACTTAGTACTACTAAATCGGTACTAAATCCACAACATTATTATTGATCAGTGGGAGATTTGACCCTCTGTTTTCCTAGGCTGCCCAAGCTGTGAGCACAACAATGGGGCACAAGGACTTAAAAAAGAAATGCAGTGCCAGCTGATATAGAACAAGCCTGCGCAAACCAGAGTTTCACTGAGACTTTTATAGATAGAAATCAACTGAGATTATCCTGTTTACAATTAGAAAGGTTCTCCGGATCTTCACCAGTACTGTGCACAACAATCGTCAACGGTATATTTTTGTAACACAATTGAAATACTGGTGGAAAAAGGGCCTCCAGTCCCGGGCCGCAACTGGCTCTAGTCCCGGTTTTGGGTCCGGGACTGCGAAAACAGGACTAGAGGCCCCCCTCTAGTCCCGGCTCGCTACGGCCCGCGACTGATAACAGCCCACAGCCGTGGGAAAACGGAACTAAAGACCCCCCTTTAGTCGCGGGTTAAGCCACAGCCCGTGATTAAAGGGTTTTTTCGGCCGCTTCGTTTTCGCGCGTGCAGGCACCTTTTAGTCCCGGGTCCGCGACTAACTTTTTTTTGTAATTTTTCTTTTTTAATTCAAAACTAATATAAAAACTTTGAAAAATCATATCTTTTATTGTAATAATCCAAATAAAACAAATAATATGTCTATTATTATCAGAAAAATATAAAGAATCTTAATATAATATCCATTTATATGTTTGCATTATTTATAAATTATTTCATTTGTAAATTTTATTTTTTTTAATTCAAATCAAATATAAAAACTTTGGAAAATCATATCTTTTATTGTAATAATCCAAATAAAAAAAATAATATGTCTATTATTATCAGAAAAATATAAAGAATCTTAATATAATATCAATTTATCTGTTTGCATCATTTATAAATTATTTTATTTGTAAATTTTCTTTTTTTTAATTCAAATCAAATATAATTTTTTTGGAAAATCATATCTTTTATTGTAATAATCCAAATAAAACAAATAATATGTCTATTATTATCAGAAAAATATAAAGAATCTTAATATAATATCCATTTGTCTGTTTGCATCATTTATAAATTATTTCATTTGTAAATTTTCTTTTTTTAATTCAAATCAAATATAAAAACTTTGGAAAATCATATCTTTTATTGTAATAATCCAAATAAAACAAATAATATGTCAATTATTATTAGAAAAATATAAAGAATCCTAATATAATATCCTATTATTATCATAAAGATATTTCCCGCCATTTCCCACCGCTTCCCTCCAAGTTTTCCCGCCCTTTCCTTTCTACGAGAGCTTTTAGTCCCGGATGTAGTCACTAACCGGGACGAAAGATATTTCCCGCCATTTCCCAAAGCTTCACGCCAAGTTTTCCCGCCCTTTCCCTCTATATTTAGGGCGATCACGCCATGGCTATCCACACATCCACACCTTCCTCTCTTAGAACAATGGACAACGCCTACTGGGCCATTCTGACCCTCGAGGAGACCGAGGCGCTGTGCGCCTCCAACTACCCTTGTCCGCCAGTTACCGGCCGCTCCGGCCGGATGTCGAAGGCTGGAGGGTTCTGCCCTCCTGTCCCTCAAGGTTCTGCACGCCAGGCGGCCATCACAAACCACTTCTACCACGAGCTCACGCCGGAGCAGCGGATGGATTCCCAGTGGGATCCCGACAACTACGACACCTGGAATGCCTTCTTCGCTAATAGGCGGGAAAGGGAGCTCGCCAGGTACGAGGGTGATGACCCGCCCCCGGTGAACCACAACGAAGCCGGGCTGCTGGTGGGCGAACCGCATTATCATCAGAGTGATGCGCTACATCGCCGGGGGAGACCATCGGTGCCTGCGGTGCCCACGAGTCCACCCGCCACAGAGCCACAAAAAGGCCCACCGGCCGTGGTAGCGCATCGCCTTCCAGAGACCCTCCCGCCCGCCGTGAATTCGAGGCTGGAATGGCCTCGGTATATGCCATGGATGGGCTGAGGATCCCGAGTGGCGGTGTGACGGCGATGATGATGATGACGATGACGAAGAAGACCCTGAAGGTGCGTACTATAGGACTAGGCATGATTATGACTAAAGGGGGGCGGCTTTAGTCCTGAGTGTTAGCTAGTCCCGGTTTGTCCCGGTTTTTAATATTAATAAATGTCTTGAGTGTTACCTAATAAATAGAGGGAAATGCCTATAAAGAGAGGGTTCATCTTTAGTCCCGGTTGGAGAAACCAACCGCGACTGAAGGGATTGCGGCAGACTGGGCCAGGCAACACTAATAATAGGGGTGAGTGTCGACATTATGTCGTGCAGCTTGTACCTTGTCCCGGATGGTGTCACCAACTGGGACTAAAGATGAACCTTTAGTCCCGGTTGGAGACACCAAGCGGGACAAAACATGAGTCAGCACTAATAATAGGGGTGAGTGTCGACATTATGTCGTGAGTGTCGACATTATGTCGAGCTGCTTGTACTATAAATAGGCATCCTTGTGAGTCCAGTCCTCCAGCCAGTTTGAGGCATCTCCAAGATGGTTTTCGAGAGCAGGAACACCACTACGGCCAGTTTCAGGGAGATGCCGCCGGAGCCCAGTCCTCCGGCATCTCTAGGAAACTGGTCATAGAGGCACTCCCTAATATGTGAAATTAGTTAGCTCCCAGGCGTATTGATCTAGTTAGAGAAGTTACAAGCTGCAAGATGGTTTTCGAGAGCAGGGACACCATTACGGCCAGTTTCAGGGAGATGCCGTCGGATCCCATTCCTCCGGCATCTCCGAGAAACTGGTCATAGAGGCACTCCCTAATATGTGACCTCACGCGTTTGGAGATCAGATCTTATGGTAAGTATGAATCGGGACTAAATGCCCTCCTTTAGTCCCGGTCCAGCCACAAAGCAGGACTAACACACTCAAGATTGTTTGCAGATATCACTATAAAAATAGACACATGGAGCATCTTCACTCATAAAATGTTACAATTATTACATATCATTTCTTCGCGTGTGTTCCTTTCTGATCCCGTCGTATCCATGGAGCATCTTCATTCATTAACATGATGCTTGGGTCATCCTTCACCGCGAAGGGCGGAATTTCATGAAACTTATCACAATCTTCTGACATGTCTGTCTTTTCCTCCACTCCCACGATGTTTCTTTTTCCTGAAAGAACTATGTGGCGCTTTGGCTCATCGTCTGGTGTATTCTTTTTCTTATTTTTTCTTTTTCTAGGTTTGGTAGACATGTCCTTCACATAGAAAACCTGAGCCACATCATTGGCTAGGACGAATGGTTCGTCTAAGTACCCAAGATTGTTGAGATCCAACGATGTCATTCCGTATTTCTTGTCTACCTCAACCCCTCCTCCTGTCAGCTTGACCCATTTGCACCGAAACAAGGGGACCTTAAAAGTAGGTCCATAGTCAAGTTCCCATATCTCCTCTATGTAACCATAATATGTGGTCTTTGACCCATTGTTGTCTGTTGCATCAAAGCGGACACCACTGTTTTGGTTGATGCTCTTTTTATCTTGGGCTATCGTGTAAAATGTATACCCATTTATCTCGTACCCTTGGAAAGTCGATATAGTCGATGATGGTGACCTAGACAACAAGTATAGCTGATCTCCAAGAGTGTTGTTTTTGATGAGATGTTGCAACCAACCGCTAAAACTCTTCATGTGTTCATCTCTAATCCAAGAGTCATGCTTTCCAGGGTTGTTGGAGCGTAAGATTTTCTTGTGTTCCTCGATATATGGGGCTGCCAAGATAGAATTCTATAGAACGGTGTAATGTGCTTCGATGTAAGAATGTCCGTCCCTACATATTATTGATTTCCTTCCTAGAGTACCCTTTCCACTCAGTCTCCCCTCATAACGCGATTGAGGAAGACCAATCGGCTTAAGGTCAGGAACGAAGTCAACACAAAATTTAATGACCTCCTCTGTTCCATAACCCTTGGAGATGCTTCCTTCTGGCCTAGCACGGTTACGATCATATTTCTTTAAGATTCCCATGAACCTCTCAAAGGGAAACATATTGTGTAGAAATACAGGACCGAGAATGGACATCTCTTCGACTAGGTGAACCAGCAGGTGCGTCATAATATTATAGAAGGATGGTGGGAACACCAACTCAAAACTGACAAGATATTGGACCACATCATTCTGTAACCGTGGTAGATCTTCAGGATTGATTATCTTCTGAGAGATTGCATTGAGAAATGCACATAGCTTCACAAAGGGTACTCGAACATTATCTGGTAGAAGCCCCCTCAATGCAATCGGAAGCATTTGCGTCATAATCACGTGGCAGTCATGAGACTTTAGGTTTTGGAACTTTTTTCTGCCATATTTATTATTCCCTTTATATTCGACGAGAAGCCAGACGAGACCTTAATACTGCTTAGGCATTCAAAAAATATTTCCTTCTCTTGTTTGGTAAGAGCGTAGCTGGCATGACCTTGAAACCATTCTGGATGCAGGCCATCTGGGTCTTTCATACGTTGATGGTCCTTTCGTGCTTCCGGTGTATCTTTTGTCTTCTCATACACGCCCAAGAAGCCTAGCAGGTTCACGCAAAGATTCTTCGTCACATGCATCACATCGATTGCAGAGCGGACCTCTAAGAATTTCCAATATGGTAGCTCCCAAAATATATATTTCTTCTTCCACATGGGTGCGTGTCCTTCAACGTCCTTCGGAACAGATTTTCCTCCAGGACCCTTTCCAAAGGTTACCATTTGATCCAAATCTTTGACCATATCAAATATATCAGCACTAGTATGCTCCTTAGGCTTCGTCTGATGACATGCCAGACCGTTGAAATGCTTGCCTTTCTTTCTTAAGGGATGCTTGGCTAAAAGAAATCGACGATGCTCATTGTATACATTCATCTTACAATGTTCCAAATATATACTTTCAGTCTCATCTAAACAGTGTGTGCATGCATTGTATCCCTTGTTTGACTGTCCTGAAAGGTTACTAAGAGCAGGCCAATCATTGATTGTTACGAAAATCAATGCTCGAAGGTTAAATTCTTCCTGCTTGTGCTCATCCCACACGCGTATCCCGGGTTCGTGCCACAACTGTAAAAGTTCTTTCACTAATGGCCTTAGGTACACATCAATGTCATTGCCGGGTTGCTTCGGACCTTGGATCAACACTCGCATCATAATGAACTTCCGCTTCATGCACAACCAAGGAGGAAGGTTATAGGTGCATAGAGTCACGGACCAGGTGCTGTGACTGGAGCTCTGCTCCTCAAAGGGAGTCATGCCATATGTACTTAGACCAAACCTTAAACTCCCTGTGTCATCTGCAAAGTTCGGGTACTTTCTATCGATTTTTCTCCATTGCGACCCATCAGTGGGGTGTCTCAACATCCCGTCTGACTTACGTTCCTCTTTATGCCATCGTAACAACTTAGCGTGCTCTTTGTTTCTGAATAAGCGTTTCAACCGTGGTATTATAAACGTCACCAGGGTCATCTCGTCTAATCTTATACCGAAGTGAAGTGCATACCGGGCATGCATCCAAATTCTCATACTCCTCACCGCGGTAGAGGATGTAGTCATTAGGGCATGCATGTATCTTCTGAACCTCTAAACCTAGAGGGAAGACAACCTTTTTTGCTTCGTACGTACTGGCGGGCAATACGTTATCTTTTGGAAGCATATTCTTCATCATTTTCAGCAACTTTTCAAATGAGGAGTCAGGTATAGCACACTCAGCCTTCTATCACAGCAATTCTAGTGTGCTGCCCAGCTTTTTCAGACCATTTTCGCAATTTGGGTACAACAACTTTTTGTGATCCTCTAACATGTGATTGAACTTCTCCCTATCCTTTTCAGTTTCACAATCTCTTCGTGCATCGGCAATGGTCCGACCATGATCATCAGCAGGTTCATCATGTGTCTCTTCTTCATCCTCCCTTCACAGATCCCCATGGAAGTATCTCCGTACTCAGGGAAACCATGATAGTTGTCATCCTCCTCCTCTTCTTCATTGTCTTCCATTATAACCCCTCTCTCTCCGTGCTTGGTCCAACAATAATAACTGGGCATGAAGCCGGACTTCAACAGGTGGCTGTGAAGGATTTTTGAGTCAGAGTAATCCTTCTGATTCCTACATCCATTACATGGACAGAATACAAAACCATTGCGCTTGTTTGCATCAGCAACACGGATGAATTCATGCACGCCATTAATGAACTCTCCAGAGCGTTGGTCAGTACCGTACATCCATTCCCAGACCATCTGCATTATAGTAGAAGTATATCAAAAACCATTACACAACATGATAAAATTATTACAAGTTATATTGAGAGCTTCTAGAGCATTAATTTTGAATTTTGAAAAATTTACATGCACCAATTTGTGAATTGGATAAAACAATCAACATGATAAATGTGGAGTTTTTTATTATTGTTCTATCAGTGAAAACCTCATTCCATTCTAAGCTCTGAAACTCTAAAATTATACATTTCAATTTTCAGTAACTATGTGTCTAATCAAAATTTGTTACACATATATATCAAAATCCTTCTAGCTACTTCTAGAGCATGCATGCATTTGATCCATATCTCTATACTTATAGAGCATTATAGAGCTAAAGTAGCAATAAGAGATGAAAGAATGAAGTTCTAACCTTTTAAAGCTTTGGATTTAGGTGTTGCAAACTAAATCTTGACAAATCTTGAGAAAAAAATGGCATGAACTCTCTTGCTTCTTTGAGAAAAATGGCCACCATATGCTTTAGGGCAGCAGGAGAGGAGGCAGAATATATAGTGGTGGACAACTAGTCCCGGGCCGTGATACGACCTGGGACTAATAGTCCACGAAATGACCAGCTGGCCTGCTCCACGTTATTAGTCCCGGGCCGTATTGCGGACCGGGACTAATGACCTGGTCTGGCCCGGGACTAGTAATTACGGCCGTTTCTAGCCGTTAGAGGCCTCACGGCCCGGGACTAGTGCTCCCACTAGTCGCGGGATGTGCCAGGCCGGGACTGCTGGCCTTGTTCACATCGAACTGAAGATGGTTTTTCCAGTAGTGAAATGTCACTCGGTAGAATAGGTGTTCCCCTTGGCTGCCTTCATCAAACTGCACGGTAGTAACTAGTATTACCATAGACCTTTTTTTTAGTAAACATCATATATTAAGCATGCAAGCCGCATCATTAAAACTTTCCAGCCCCCTTAAGTAACCTGGTAAGAAAAAAGAGTGTGTCTGAAACTTGTAGCCCATCAGACAATAGTTACATCGTTTACAAGAGATTGCAGAATGAAACTAGGGGCCTCATCGACCCAATTACAGAAGCTTTTATTATGGAAACTAAACTTAGCTAACTCATGAGCCACTTCGTTTGCTTCCCTCGCGCAATGTTAAAAATTGACAATGCCAATATTAGATGATAAATCCATGCAATCCACGAAGATCGTCGCCGACTCATTCCACCATGCATCCTGGCCAGAGCATGCGTCGACAACCTCAGTAGAATCGGATTCAGCAATCACTCTATTGCATCCTAGTGTCAAATCCAATGACAAGTCTTCCTTCATTGCAAGTGCTTCTGCCATCATAGACGATTCCATAAAGGGGAGATAACGGTTAGCCGCCGCAATGAAGCTTCCCTGGTAATCTCTCGCCACGGCACCCACTGCTCCTGCACAACTTTCGAATGGTAAGAAGCATCAACATTCACCTTAACATGCTGAGGTTCAGGTCTCGTCCATTTTTCTCCTATGGCGGGAGAAGGCTTTGAAAAAACCTTTGCTGTGTTCGCTGTAATTGAGAGAATAGACATTCTACACTTATGCGTCGGCTCCACATCCTCATTTTGTGTACGGCGATACCGCATCCACCATAAATATCAGCAGGCTACCACCACTGTCTCCCGTAGACCAAGCTATTCCACACCTGCTAGCGTGTCGGACCGGCGAATCAGGTTTTCAAGGATTATTGAGCCGGATCTATCCAAAGTCGTTGCTTCCTCTATTATTTCATGCATCCCCAACGCCTCCCATATTTCTTGCGCAACGCATTTGAATAGCATGTGCGCAACATCCTCTGCACCTTGTCTGCATAGTAGGCACTCTCCACTATCTCCAACATGGCGGTTAACTAGGATACACTTTAGTGGCAGGATGCCATGGAGTGCCCGCCACACAAATATTTTAACTTTACCTGGAACTTTTAATTTCCATAGGATTTTCCAAACCGGGTTACTAGATGAGCTTCCAGGAAAAGAAAAAAGATGAGTCGGTTGTCCATACTTGTGTTTCCCTTCAAGATGATAACCCGATCGAACAGTAAAGCGTCCATGATTGGTAAACTTCTATGCAATAAAATCTTCAAAACCCGAGAGTTAATCAGAATTCGGAGTATACAGCCAACATCTACAGGACAAAATAGATCACATATGATTTCCTCATCCCATCCACCAGTGGTCGGGTTAATGAGCTCTGCAACCTTTGTGAGAACAATAGCCATTCTCGGCGTCAGAACTTTCCTGTCACAACTTGATGGAATCCAAGGGTCCCTCCAAATATTAATGGATTCCCCATTGCCTACTCGCCAAATCATGCCTCTTTTGAAAGTTGCAAGCCTAGCAATCAAGCTCTGCCATGTAAAAGAAGAGCCAGCCATAGGACCTGCCTTAAGGATGTTCCCATCAGGATAATACTTGGCCTGTAATACCCTATCACAAAGTGATTTTGGGTCACTAATCAATCTCTAAATTATTTGGCTAGCATAGCTAAATTGAATAAATGGAAATTCCAAAATCCCATACCCTCCTCAATCTTTGGAGAGCATAATTTCCACTAGGCAAGCCAGCGTATTTTTTTGCTATTGTTATCATCTCCCCACTAGAACTGT
This sequence comes from Avena insularis, assembly GCA_023614405.1. NCBI lineage: Eukaryota > Viridiplantae > Streptophyta > Magnoliopsida > Poales > Poaceae > Avena > Avena insularis. Next base: position 408,590,221 of record CM042697.1, read on the forward strand.
GAGATTGCATCCATCATCCTCTTACACACCCCAATAGGAATCAGAAAGAAGGACATGGCAAAAATTGGAATAGCATGTGACACCGCCTTCAATAAGATCTCCTTCCCCCCAACAGACAATAATTTTTCTTTCCAACCATTTATCCGTTTTATAATCTCCTCAACAAAGTGTAAGAAACAATCACTTCTATCCGCCCCCACAATAGCTGGGAGTCCAAGATACTTATCTGATATGGCTTCCGTATCAATATGTAGAGTATCACAAATTTCTGCCTTGATTATCACATGTGTGTTAGGAGAAAAGAAAATGTTCGACTTAGCCACACTCACCTGTTGCCCCGAGTTTGCACAATAGGTATCCAGAACTTGTTGCAAGGAAGTTGCATTGTTCATATCAGTTTTCATGAGAATAAGGGAATCATTAGTAAAAAATAGATGTGACATTGGCGGTGCATTTCTGTACACCCTAACCCCATCGATGACACCAACTTCTTCTTCATGCAGCAATAAACTAGATAGACCTTCCACACATAGAAGGAACAAATAAGGAGATAATGGGCCCCCCTGCCGAATACCTCGAGTAGGGTAAACATCTCTGTTTCTTTAGAATTAAATCGCACTTGGTACCTTACCGACTTAACACATGCCATCGTCAACGAGATTTATCTCTCATCAAATCCTAATTTCCTCATCATGTTTTACAGAAAAACCCACTCCATGCGATCATATGCCTTATGCATATCTAACTTCACCGCACAATATCTAGAATTCCTGCTTCTTTTATTCTTTATAGAGTGCACGCACTCATAAGCCACAAGAATATTATCAGTAATGAGGCGTCCTGGGACGAACGCACTCTGAGTGGGAGAAACAACCTCAGGTAAAACATCCTTGAGCCGGAGCGTAAGCATCTTCGATATAATCTTGTAGATAACGTTCCATAAACTAATAAGACGGAATTGAGTGATTTGTTCAGGATCATGAACTTTCGGTATGAGCACCACAGTAGTATCATTACATCCATTAGGAATTACCCCAGAATCCAACGCCTGCAGGACCTCCTAGGTAATCTCTTCCCCACAAACATTCCAGAATTTTTTATAAAACACAGCGTGGATACCATCCGGCCCAGGGGCCTTAAAGTCCCCGATACTGAAAGCAGCTTTTTTAACCTCCTCAGCGGTAAAAGGATTCAACAACTTCTCATTCATCTCCAAAGTCACTCTCGGTAGAATTTTTTCTAGCATTGTTGGATCAGTAGCAAAGACTTCCGAAGAAAACAAGTTAGAAAAGTAATCAAAAATAATTGGCTTGAGCGTTTTCGTACCTTTCACCTACTCATTTAAATTTTTCTTCAGTTTCTTGATAAAGTTCTTCTTGCGCCTAGCAGAAACAAAGTTGTGGAAGAAAGAGGTATTTCGATCACCTAATTGTAACCGATTAGCTCTCGATCTCTGGGCCCAATGAACTTTCTCTTGCTCTAATAAAATTTGAATCAGATTCAACATTTCCTTCACTTTAGCTTCACTCTCGTATGTTACAGGACCGTTCATAGCATTATTCAACTCCCGCTGAGCTTTCCTCAGTATTACCATAGACTTGGTCCCAGTGGATCACATCGAAATCAGAATGAAATATCTTGGACTAGGTTCACCCGTGGCACCTGCATGCGGTGCCTCGAACCCTAGATAAGCTTAAGGCTAATACAATACTACTAGCAGAGACGCCAGCCACATCGTGCAAAAAAAATACTAAGATGAGATATTTTACTACCCATACACGGCTTACATAGTGATGGGATATCATATGGTTATTTGACTACCCATAGTCGAGTATCTTGCTTTATTATTATTTTTATAAAAAAGACAAAATGCTTACCTTTTGTCTCAATTAAAATCACAACTTCCTATAGGAAAAAAGGCCAACCGACCCCGCGTCGCTCCCGCATGGGGCGACTCGGGGTAACCCTAGCCGCCACCGCCTGCGGGCTCCCCCCGCGCGAGCTCCTTCGCCGCCGCTGCCTCAGGTCGACCACGCGGTGGCGGCGGGCACCCTCGCCGCCGAAGGCTGGAGGGGGAGGGGGCTGCCGTGGAGGCGTTCTGGCGGGTCGGGGCGACGACGCGGCCTTCTTTGGGTCGCGGGCGGAGCATGGTGACTCGGCGAAGGCGGCGTGGATGGCGTTGGGCGGAGGCCTCGCTGCCGACGACCGTCTGCGGGTGCGCCACGTGGGCCCTCGGCAGGGGCGTCGTGGTAGGCAGTGGTCAAGGCGTGATACTAGGATCCTGCTGGGCGACGGCTCTGGCGTTGCTGCGGTGGTTCCCGGTTTGGCTCTCTCCCTTTTTTGCCTGCTCGATCTATCCTCCGGGAACCGGCCAGCAGTGTGGGGATCGCTGTGTCGGATCTAATAAAGGCGGTGGTCCTTTGATTTCTTTCGCACGAAGACGAAGATCTGCTTGATGTCTGTCCTCCTTGATCTGATCTGGAGAGGCGGGTTCCGGAAGGCTCCGCCAGCAAACTCCCATGGGCGTTTCATGCCTGGAGATTGCTGGATCGGAAGGTATTCGGTCGCACGCACCTTGTTTTCTGGCTTTTTGGTTCCAGCGGGAGCGTTACGAAGCTCTATTGTTTGTTCCCACCAAGTGTCATGCTTAGAGCCATGGTGATGTCAGATGCGGAGAATGTCAGGAAAGCGAAAATTTGAGGATAGCGATGGTGATTTTTGTTCTTGTGGCGATGGAGATCTGGCTGCGTGATCTGGGACTCGTTGCAGCGACTGTTGGAGCGGAAAGACAACACAGGAGGAGTTCCCAGTCTTATCTTCAGTGTGAAAATCCAAGGTCTAGCCTTAACTGGCCGTGCCTCGCAATGACCTTGTTGAAGGCATTGTTTTGTGAGTAAGGAATTTCTCTAGGGTGAAAACCTATGATCTTTGGTCGGGCAACGACGGCGCTTAGGCACTGTTTCCTTCTTAAAGACGTTGTTATTGGAGTGGTAGACTACCGGTGTTGTTCTGATGGTGTTGCGTTACTTTGAGGATTAGTTCTCTGTAGCTGGACTTTTTTTAATTCTTCTTTATTTTTCTGAGCTGTGTGCATCCGTAGAGCCGCTAGGACATGTGTTGTTGCAGAGGCTGGATGTAATTGGTATCTCTGTAATATTAATATATATTATTTTCCAAAAAAAATTAAAATAAAATGTTACACCTAATTAATCAATAAAAAACTAGGCGAAAAATTAAACAACTAAGACCAAGCCCACACGAATACCAGCACAACTAGACCAAGCCTAAACACCACGGGAACCAAGGTCATATGGCCTCACAACAAAGCAAAAAACAAGATGTCGTGACTTACTCCCTCCGTCTGTAAATAAGTGTACTTTTAGTATCATCCTAGATAAAAGTTAATAAGGTTTAACTTTTAAAAAAACATAGCAATACTTATAACTCTAAGTTGTTACCAATAGATATGTTTTTAAATTTAGTTTTACAATATGTCAATTTGATGTAATATATGTTTCTATATTTATCTATAAAATTGGTCAAATTTATTAAACTTTGACTTGGGCAAAAGCTAGAAGTACACTTATTTGCGGACGGAGGGAGTATACGGGATGAACAGACACGAGACGACGCTCTAACATTCATGAAGAAGCCAACTCTCAAGGAGGAGAGATGCGCCAATGCGATGCTGACGACCAACATCGACTATTCTTTCTCTTCCGTTCCTTCCTAGCTTGGTTTCTCTCTAGTTCCACCCATCTCCGCCATTCTATCTCACACGGCAGCGATAGGTGGACGGGTGGTGGCAGCCCCACACATCGCTTCGCTCTCTCTCCCTCGCTCCCTAGTTTCTGAGTGTGCTCAGCCGCCGGCCGGGACCTTCTCGGCTCTACTCCGCCGGACTAGCCGGTCGGAGTTGGACGGGATGTGGCGCCAGAGTAGTTAGGTTTAGGTGTAGGTGTAGCGGCTTCGTGCCGGGTGTGGGCTGCGTGCCCATAGTTGGCGGCCGCACTAGAGATCTCTGCAGCAAGATCTTCGGTGAACTAGGGTTCCTCGCCTTTCTTCTCCTTGCCCTTGGTGGATGGGGAGCGTCGGCAATGAGCACCGCCACCTTTCATAAAGCCGCTTGGGACTTGCGGGGGTTGGGTTTGCTCCCAGATCTGAAGCTTGCTCTGGCCGGCCGTGGCGGCGAGGGGAGTGAGCTTGCTGGGCGCCGGCCACACACGTCGCCTCCGAGTTACTCCTGCGTGTAGGCGAGCGGTGCTAGGAGGTTGTTGGTCTTCCTCCCTTCCCGAGCTCCAGTGGTTGGAGATTGGGGTGTGTTGGGTCGATTCAGCGGCTCGGCCATAAAGCTCGAGGGGTTCTTCGGATGTGTCGATGGTGCCTGCTTCTTCGCCTTTCGCTTGGCCGGCCGTGGCGGTGAGGGATGGAAGGGCGAAGAATTTGATGCCGAAGATGAAGCCGAGGGCAGTTGAAGCTGCGCCCACAAGATCTTCTTCGTAGTGGTCCACTAGCAGCGGCGAGGCTGCCGGGCTGCTGCCTCTTCTTGTCGAAAGGCGACTAGGGGTTCAAACCTCCATCAGAGGCCCTTCTTCGAAGCTCAGCGCCGGAGCTCGACACCTCGCCGTCAACAAGTGGTGCGTCCCCGTTGACTGCAAGATGGCCGGCGGTTTAGCTTCTTCTCTAGATTGTGGAGCGTCACGTGCAAGAGACTCCCATGACCTCGCCGTTGGCTGGAGGTCGTCGGAGATCGATGGTGGAGGCGCCCAAGGACTTGATTGCTTTTTATTTTCTAGTCCTAGGGTGTTTTTTTATAGAGGGAGGCCCTGTTCAGTTTTATCTAGTTTTGCTAGAATGCTTTTCGTCAAGGGCCTCTCTGCAATTAGTACCTGCCACGTGTTTCATGAAGCAGTTTCTCGGGTCTTCTAGAGGACCCAGTTATTGTTCAAAAAAAAAGATGACCAACATCGATGGCAACATTGTTGTGCACGCAACACGAGGTCAATTTTTAAACTCTTTGGGCCGCCGTCTCGACATACCATCGCTTGCATTTGCTTCTCAAGCCGGGCACATGCATCTTTGATCGCAAACCTTGAGATATTGTGTGGCAGCCTGCGGAAGAATCTTTCTCCAGATCTTTTGCCACTAAATGCATTACATTTGTCAACGAGGTATTATTTCTTTTTTTAACACAGTGAAATGTCACACAATAGAATAAGTTTCCCTCGGCTGTCTTCATCAGAGAATGCATGATTTGAAACCATCGTCCCATATAGTAAACCGTAATCCTTTTATACGTGTCCCTTTCCTCCTTGAGCGAGCCTTCGCGCTTGGTCGTATACAGCCATGGAACCTGGACTAGTTACACCCGGAGCGTCTATATGCGCGCGGTGGCTCGAAGTCGAACCCTGATAATAATACAGTAGTACGAGATATTTATATACCAAGCCATCTAGCTAGCTAGCTCTGCTGAGGTCGGTTGTCTCCAAAACAAACACATCACATTTTGTCGTTCATATACGTAGACTCTGCTGAAATAAGCTCGATCATTATGTTATTCATCAAGATCATGCATATCTAAAACTAAATCCGAATGCCAGAGGCAAATCTTTCTTGCTCAATAAACTAATAACACAAATCCGCCCTCCCTTAGATACAGCTCCCTGCGCCGTCAACGAAATTTAAGCATTATCCATTTATTCCGGAAGCATAATCCCCAGCCTACAAATCTGTGGCCGATGTCGGCGCCATTGCTCACAAGTCAGTCACAGCCTCACAGTCACAGGCATTGCACCGAGTCACAAGCCTTGCACCAAGCTAGCAGACTTCAGGTCTTGAACCAACGATGTCGTCGTCAGAGGACTACCCGACGCACCCATGGCAGGCGCGTGGCGGCGGCGCCCTGTTCGCCGGGCAGGGCAGCGCGCTCGTGTTTGCGTCGTACCCGGTGCTCCTGCTCCTCGTCCTGCTCTCCGCGTTCATCAGGTACGTGTGGGTCGCGCTCGCAGTCTACTGCGCCGCCATGGTCGCGCTCTCCTGTACCGGCCGCTTCTTCGCCGGGCCGGTGGTGTTCTCGCAGACGGCCGCCGAGAGGAGCGGGCTGTCTCGGGCTGCCGTAGCGGCGATCTCAGCCTTCGTTTACCGCTGTTTCGGCGACGGCGAGGCCGAGTGCGCGGTGTGCCTGGAGGCTCTGCGAGACGGGGAGACGGCGCGGCGGCTGCCGGTGTGCGCGCACACGTTCCACGTGGGGTGCATCGACATGTGGCTCGACTCGCACGCGACGTGCCCCGTCTGCCGGTGCCATATCGAGATCGAGCCGCACAAGGGCGGGAAGATGGCGCCGCTGTCGCCAGAGCCGCCGTTGCCGCCGGTGTAGGTGTGGTGGCTGCAGCCTGCAGCACGGCTGTTCAAGATTGTACATATTCAGGATTTCAGAATCCATCAGTAATGTCGTCTTTGCTATCATGCTGACTATCGTATGCAGTACGCTCGTGTTGTAAATGGTTACGCACTAAGCTACGCTAGTAATCTCTGTCAAATCTTCCACGTAGCTTTTTCTACACTCTTAATTACGATTCAAGAAAACAAAAATCTTATGAACTCTAGCTATATCACATAGGAGTATTCAGGTGGGATAAACATAACATCACGAAAACCCCAAAATGCCAGCACCGCAATCTAACCATTTGACGTCTAGGCCCGACCATTTTTTTGGCAGAAAATATATATATATTTGATCTCAAAACTGTTGTCAAAGTCCATTCGTTCGCTCAACTCTAATATCTGAGATTTTTTTTACTATAAAATCTGACAATTTGTATGCGTCAACTATCAAAGCCGTGTCTAAATTTGTTCACTCGCTTCACTTAAAGCTGTGTCGATAACGACGTCGCACTGGTTTCATATAAGGTCGCTGTTTAGTCAGCACATAGAATTGAAAACAATTAGATTTAGCAGGGAAAAATGGAAAGAACTCTGAAATTCAGATAAGAACGTAACTGAGTTAAGTTGAGAACTAGAAATGCACCCAAAAAAATTACGTAATTCAGGTTGATTCTAAAGATACTACTCCTTGTCGTTTGAAATTATAAGATATCTAGTCATTTTTTTTGAGAAACACAGTACAATCGAAGATGCTCACAACACGTACCCACCCCTATGAACGCACACACGCACACCCTACCCCTATGAGCACCTCCGAAAAACTGAGCCGGCGGATCGGGTCTTAAAATTGACGAAGTCACCACGGGCGCCTCGCTGTCGATGGGAACGTCGCCTCCCACTAAAAGAATATTCCGCCTTATATGCAACACACAGTGTCAAACCTGGTATCTAGTCGTTTTTTTAGTTCTAGATTCGGAGCAAAATGTGTGAATCTACACACTAAAATCGCTTATATACATATATTTCAAAAAAAGACAAACATCTTATATTTTAGAAGGGAGGCAGTGATGGATCTATGAACTTTTTCAGAGCCTGGGCACGTCGAGCCCAGTCGTCGGTGCCCAGTGTCATGGGGCTCTTATTAGTAGTATGGCCTGACGAGCAACAGACAATCATGTTTTGAGCGAGTAAATTACATTTTAGTATCATAACTAGGGCCAGGGTAACAATTTTGTGCTTCTTTTGTATTTTTTGCTGATATGTAACACTTCTCCCCTTCTCGGCCGAGTTGCTACAAACAACGTAATTTTTCAGCTAATCATGTTTTAACAACAATATAGAAAATAATGACGGGAACGATAGCCCCTTTCACTGTCTTCGGTTACGTGTTATAGTATAAGGAAGAGCTCCTTGTGTGGCATAATATAAAGATTGGTACGTATATGAGTGGAGTACTACTCCATCTCGTATACGCCATAAGTATAACTCTAACACCCTCCTTAATCGAAATATGGGAGAGGTTGAGATTACGCTTAAATTTATCTACCTTTGTATTACATAAAGTCTTGGTAAAACCATCTGCAATTTGATCCTTGCTAGAAATAAATCTCACGTCAAGTTTCTTTGCAGCAATCCGTTCTCGAACAAAGAAATAGTCAATTTCGATATGCTTAGTGCGAGCATGAAAAACTGGATTTGCCGATAGAAACGTAGCACCAAGATTATCACACCATAAGCATGGTTTTTCCTTGAGAGTGATACCAAGCTCACGAGCAAGAGCTTCAACCCAAATAATTTCAGCGGTAGCATTAGCTATAGCTTTATATTCTGCCTCTATACTAGAACGGGAGACAGTGGCCTGTTTCCGAGCACTCCAAGAAATAAGATTAGCACAAAAAATATAGCAAACCCACCTGTAGACCGTCTATCATCAAGATCACCTGCCTAGTCTGCATCAGAGTAGGCACTAAGAAGAGTAGATGACGACTTCTGAAAAGTAAGTCCAACCTTTTTGGTGCCATTTATGTACCTCAATATCCTTTTTACTGTTGTCCGGTGTGTTATGGTAGGAGCATGAATATATTGATAGACTTTATTAACAGAAAAACACAAGTCAGGTCTAGTAAGAGTAAGATATTGAAGAGCTCCAACAACACATATGTACTGAATAGAATACTCTGGACCAAGTGGCGTACCCTCAATTAATGATAGTTTGTCATTAACTGCAAGAGGTGTAGGACACGGTGAGCAATGCTGCATACCCACACACTAAATGATGTCATTAGCATACTTTTCCTAATTCAGCAACAAACCATTGGAGTGCTTATGAACCTCAAGACCCAAGAAATAATGCAAATCACCAAGATATTTTAGAGCAAAATCTGTACTAAGAATACACAGAAGAGCTGATATGGCAGAGTCTGACGAACTAACTGGTAACAATAATGTCATCAACATATATGAGAAGAAACATAGTGATACCTTCCTTGTTTAACAAAAACAGAGACGTATCGGCCTTGGATGGAATAAAACCCATAGTATGAAGCTTGGCACTGAGACGAGAGTACCATGCTCTGGGAGCCTGCTTCAAACCATAAAGAGCCTTATCAAGTTTATAAACATAACTAGGAGTAGCGAAAGACTGGAACTCTGGTGGTTGTTTCATATAAGCCTCCACTTCCAGAACACCATGTAAGAACGCATTCTTGATATCTAGCTGCCTTAAAATCCATTCTTTTGAGACTGCTACATAGAGAACAAGTCTAATAGTTATAATTTTAACAATAGGACTAAAAGTATCCTCATAGTCAATGCCATACCGTTGTTTAAACCCCTTTGCAACTAACCTTGCCTTATACCTGTCAATACTGCCATCAACATGCCTTTTAATACAGTAGACCCACTTATAATCAATCACATTTTTCTTGGAGCCTGATGGAACAAGGTGCCAAGTTTTGTTGTCAATGAGTGCGTCATATTCCTCCTGCATTGCTTGCTTCCAGTTTTTATCAGAAAGAGCATCCTTTAGATTTTGAGGTTATCTTGTAGATATCAACAAAGCATATCGAACAGTGCCATCGGTATATGTTTTAGGCTGTCGAATACCTTTTTGCAAACGTGTTTGCACACCAACAGCAGGAGGCGATGCAGGTTGTGGCTGCGCAGAAGATTCGAGCTGCTGATCCTGGGCAGGAGACACGTTGCTGTCGACGTTGTTGTCCGTGTCGTTGTCACGCGTCGACGCAGACTCGAAGGGAGGCGGCGACATGGCAGCGTCGTAGTGGTGCGGAGGGGGCGAGGGGGGGCCGCGAGGGAGACCGAGCCTGTCGGGGATCTTCCCGCCCAGACGTGGCGTCCCCGAACTCGCCCGCACGCGCACTGCCAAGAGAGTACGTCGGGTCTCGGGCGGACTCTGACTCCACAGCGTCAGAGGCGACAGACGCACGATCCGAGGGAGATCTGTTCCGCGTATCCGCCTCGGGATCGGGCCGAGGAACTCATGTAGCATTGTTTCCTTGTGTTGCATGATTTGATGTGTAATTTTCACCAGTTTCACCAGAATTTTGCACAACATTTTGAGACAATCTTGACACCTCCGAAGTAGGAACATGTAGAACAGGAATACTGTGCACATATTGATCATTAGAAAGCGCACCCCCATTGTCTGACTTTGAGTTTGGCGTGTCATATGGAAGAAGTAGAAGTTCCTCACGGAGACGGCGACCAGCATTAGGATGCAACTCAGCAAATGGAAAGATGTTTTCATCAAAAACCACATCACGAGAAATATAGACTCAGATAGTTGTAACATCTAGGCATTTTACTCCTTTATGACGAAAACTGTAACCAAGAAACACACATCGTTTGGAGCGAAAAGAAATTTTGTGTTTATTGTAGGGGCGAAGATTTGACCAACATGCACAACCAAAGACACGAAGAGACTCATAGTTTGGTTTAACATGAAGAAGCTTTTCAGTGGAGGACTCAAGATTGAGAACTTTTGTGGGCAACAAGTTTATAAGAAAAGTGGCAATGATGAAGGCATCATCCCAATACTTGAGAGGCATAGAGGCATTGGCAAGCAAAGCAAGGCCAACTTCGACACGTTCAGCAGAACCGTTTTGTTGATGAGCATGAGGACATGACACATGATGAAAAATGCCTACTCGCTGAAAAAAGGTATTTAAGTTCTCATACTCACCACCCCAATCAGTTTGCATAGTGATAATCTTTGTACCAAATTGTCGTTTAACATATTGTCGAAAATCAAGCAAAACTTGATAAACATTAGAACATTTCTTAAGCAAATAAATCCAAGTATACTTGCTAAAATCATCGATGAGCTTACATAATATGCATGTTTGCCTACAGAAAGAGGAGCTGGACCCCATACATCAGAAAAAACTTGTGCCAAAGGAACTGTAGAAACACTAGTGGAAACATGATAGGATAGATCGTGACTCTTAGCCTGTTGGCATGGATCACATATGTAAGAATTTATTTCTGGAGTGTAAGCCAAACTATGCTTCCTAAGAACTTGCTGAATAATAAAGGAGGACAGATTCCCTAGATGACGATGCCACATGGAGGATGAAGGCTTGACGGTGACAAGAGCATGCTTGGAAGATGACCCCATGGAAACTGGAACAAGGGGATAGAGGCCACCTTCACACGGACCTCTAAACATGATTTGTTGCGTGGCCTTGTCCTTAATCAAGAAAAAGAAGGGATGAATTTTAATATAGGCATTATTGTCTAGAGTGATTTTATGTGCAGAAAGCAAGTTCATGGAAGCATCAGGAACATGAAGAATATTTTTGAGTTTAAAATAACATTTCGCGGTTTGCAAAACTGAATGACCAATATGAGAAATTTCTATACCTTATCCACTAGCATTGTGAACTTGATCACGACCACTGTAGGGCTCATGGAGTTGAATCTTGTTGAGTTGTCATGTGGTGTGATTGGTTGCTCCTGTGTCAATCACCCAGTTTGTATCAACACCATAAGCACCCTTGGCATCCTTGGGGGTATCATCATCATCGTCATCGCCGTATCGCCACCAATAGTCGACAGCTGCATGACCCTCCTTTTTGTAGATTTGGCAGAAGACACCTTCCTGCCATGGGGTGGCAACACGACCACGGTCCTTACGCCCCCCTTTGCAGCGCTGGTTGTTGTTGCGAGTAGGATCCTGACGCGGTGGCTGCGGAGGAGGCCGAGCTGGTTGTGATGGAGGGCAGTAGTAGTGTTGTGGAGGGGGCTGCATATAGGATGGTTGAGCGGTGGGGAAGGGTAGGAGAGGTGGCTGAAATTGCATGACACGGGATGGCGGTTGTGGGTAAGATAGTGGATACGAGGCATAGTAAGGCTATTGTGGTGGTGGGTTGTAGGGCGCAGGTGGAGGCTACGACATAGGGTAATGATAGGATGTTGGCGTGGGGGGTGTTGGGGGTCGAGAATAGGCATCAGGAGGGCGACGAGACGCAACATTAAAAGATGACATGAAGTACCCCGAAGCTTGCCCTGAAGATTCAAGCATGAGGTCGCGATTTTCACAAGCGAGGAGCTGAGAACACATATCGGTAAGAGTCGTAGAGGGGACAACATTGATAGCCGACACCATATGGTTGAAGGATTCGTCCAAGCCATTGAGTATGTAGTCCTTGAGCTCGTCGTCATCGACAGGCTTGCCTGCAGCAGCAAGTTCCGAAGAAAACCCCTTCATCTTGGTGATGTATTGTCGAGCGGTGAGGTCAAGCTTTTTTATAGTGGTGAGGGCACCTCGCAGGCTCGAGACCTTGGACTTGGATTGCGAGGAGAAGAGAGAAACCAGGGCCGCCCACACATCTGCAGCGTGGGGAAGGCCTTAACATGGGGGAGAACATCCTCCGAGAGAGAATTCACCAGGAAACTCATGACCTGCTGATCCCTGGTGATCCACGTATCATAGTTGGGGTTGGGCATAGTGATATTTTTCTGGTTCTCATCTTCGACTTCAAGGGTTGGAGGTGGAGCCTTGTTGGTGCCGTCAAGAAGACCCATGACGCGGGCACCACGGAGGGTGGGCATCGCTTGAGTCTGCCAGGAGAGGAAATTGTCGCGGGTTAGCCTCATGGCCGGAGGAGTACCGATGGAGAACGAAGAAGAGGATGAGGAGGGCGTCGACATTGGTCCTGCTAGATTGATCTAGGGTTTTTGTGGAGAAGGGTTGTAGAAGGGATTTTGGGTGTAAAATTGTGGGGAATTGGTAGAGAAGAGGGAGGGGAAGGTCCTGGTGTGATTTTGGAGGAAGATCGTCGGAGGAGAGGGAGCAGCGGCGGCGGTGAGGACACCTGCGGTGGCGGCGGCAGCTAGAGGGGAAAAGGTTGGCTCTGATACCATGTAGAAAATAATGAAGGAAGAGCCCCTTGTGTGGCATAATACAAATATTGGTACGTATACGAGTGGAGTACTAGTCCATCTCGTATACGCCCTAAGTATAACTCTAACAAACAAAACTGATAGGATGGACCAAGTGGTGACGTGGACCTAGGGTCATATATAAGTGATAAGGTGGACAGTGGCATGAATGTGTAATCGTGCATAAATTAGTTAATTTTGCATACTATATGTCCATTCAGCCACACCTAAATTTTGATTTTGCCTTCGCTACCCGAGGTGGACATGGGCTCCACATCTCATCCCCTCATCTCTCTTCTCCTTCTTCATGTACCTCCTCTCTCTCCTATCAAATAATCAGTGTAGTCGACAACCCCTCCTGCTACCTGTTGTCGCCAGTACCCCCTCCTCCTACCTCCCGACGCCTTCCCCCTCTCAAAATCCAAGGTCTATCCTTAATTAATTGTGTCTGAGAATGTACTTGTTAACTTTACTTTAAAAGGACAGATTTGCTCTAGGGTAAAAATCCAAGGTCTAGCACGACTCCGGGTGTTGTCTTGGCGGTGGTTTGTGTTTCAGCTACAAGGTTTTCGATCAATTTCTTTTGTTTTTGTTTTTCTTCTTATTTTTGTAATAGGGATGTACGCATCCATAATGTATTTAGTACATTTCGTTGTTCGAGTAAACATATATAATTGCAAGCTTCACAATATTAATATATTAACTTTGTTGAAAAAGCTAAGGGCACATCCATAAGACAACAAACACGGCCTTTTGGGACCGCGGTTGTGACATACCATGCTCGTGTTCGCTTGATGTCAACATATACCATAGGCACATGCATCTTTGATTACAAACATGAGATATTGTGATGGCAGCCCGTGGAAGAATGTTTCTCTAGATCTTTTCCCCTAAATGCATTACATTTGTCAACGGGATGCTATTTTCTTTTTTAACACAGCGTGAAATGTCACACGATAGAATAAGCCCACATGAATACCAGCACAACTAGACCAAGCCCAAACACCACACTAGCAAGATCAAATGGCAAATCCAGAAACAAGACATCGCGACTTATGCGGGATGAACGTATATGAGACGCTCGAACGTTCATGAAGAAGCCAACTCTCAAGGAGAGCTACGCCAATGCGACATTGATGACCAACATCAATGAAAACATTGTTGTGCACACAACACAAGGTCAATACTCTCAGTGATTTTAACCTTTTGGGGGCACCGAACCCAACATCTAGCTGCCCCGTCACACCCATGAGACCACAAACACCACCATTTGGGTCCGACGTCTCGACATACACTAGTGGAGAAGGGGGCTCTAGTCCTGGCCTATAAGGGCATCTAGTCCCGGTTTTAAAACCGGAACTAACCAAGCGGGACTAGAGGACTAGGCATTAGTCTTGGCCCGATCACAGCCGAGACAAACGGGCCTCCACGTGACCGCCACGGCGCGTGCGGGGTGCATCCTCATTAGTCTCGGTTGGTTTTACGGACCGGGACTAGTGGTTCTCTATCGCGGTAGCATTTTATGCATTTTCTCTGCCATGCATCCTCATTAGTCTCGGTTGGTTTTACGGACCGGGACTAGTGGTTCTCTGTCGCGGCAGCATTTTGTGCACTTTCTGTGCCATGGCAGAGAATTCATTTTGTACTATTTTATTTTTTTTCATTTAAAATAGTTTTTGAATATTCCTACGCCACCACATATCGTACACGTTCGTGCATATATAATATAATTTTTATTACGATCTCTAGCATACAAATATATACAATTTTGATAGTTACATGGAGATCACAATTACCGGGACTAGAGCCCGTCTGTTCGATTACATGGAGATCAGTAGCGCCTATTCACACTAAATTCTCTAGCATCGTCTACCATCTCTTTGAAAATAAATCCTGCCAGCTCCTCTGCAATTCCTAGTACGCGTTGATCCGGTAGGAGTTGATCCCGCATTATCTCGAACTATATAAGAAAAGGAGATCAATATGAATATCAATCATGATAACAAAAAGTGACGGTAATAAAATGATGGTGTGAATGTATTGTTTACATCGACTCTATATATGATCTTTGTGCTCGGTGATAAACGTGCGAATAAACTGGCAAACGTAGAATCCACATAGATTCGACCCCTGTGGCTGCCTCGCGCACTTTACGAGTATAGACTTCAATCGAAATAATAATCTAGCATCATTATTGTATTAAAACTAGAAGTAAAGAGATGCGTAGACATCAGGTGCTACTTACCGAGACCGCCTTAAACGTCATGTTCTAACTAAAGCAACCCGTAACCTCACGCTTGAACCGGATCCAAACTCTGCCTGGCGAATAAAATGAATGAATGAGTTATTCATTACCTGATATCTCAGGAAATCAATGAAAGAGACCGATATAGTGCGAAACTTACTTATGGAGCATGTCCTGCATGCTGCTCTTTGATGGGTCCATGACTTCAACTCTTTCCTTATCAACTTGAATGTCTAGAAGAATCCAGTGGAAGCTATAAATGTTTATATATACATCAGTAACTCATCAGTTGCACTTAACATCGAGTAATCAAAAGTGAATGTGTACAACAGAGTAAGACTCTCACTTGAAATTGTAAGAAAACAGTATGTGGTCACAGAAATTTTGCTTCATTAGAAACCTTAATATCTTTTCCTCCGTGTCCTCGGGGTTTATCGTTAGCGTACTTATATGTAGTTTATATGTGTCAATGAACCCAACACTATAGATTTTTCTTAGTTTACATTCCCGGATCTTCATTATCCATAATAATAGAATACAAAAGTATATAATGAGGATAATTACATGAAATCAATCGAACAACTAAAAAACTAAACATGTAGACAATGAATTCAACAACTTACAGACAATAGCAGCTGGGGATAGATTTGTTGAGGGAGTCGAGGTTGTATAACTGGAAGAGTTCTGGAAACTTAACATGGACCTCGTTGTGTCTGAAGTAGTACTCATGTGGGACTTTCGCTGTGATTAATATTCTCCCCTGCTTTACGGCTATCAAGTACCAGGTATGGAGATTCCTCATTTGTGTTGCCAGTTCTTTCAATTTCTCTTCGCTGACCAAATCCTCACCTGCGACATATCTACGGACTATAACAGCCTTGGGTAAATGGTAGTCTTGGGAGCCTAACAATGCAGCAACACTCACATTCATACTGGTCGCCAACTCCATAGCTTCAGTGGTTCGATCGATTGGCTGAGGAACATTTTCGGATAACACCTTCAGGGGTTCGATCGATTGTTTGGCCTATTGTCCGAGAAGGTAATGTCTGATCTTTTACTGCTTGCACTTTTACTTGTTGTTTTGCTCCCGCTCCCGCTTGCACTTTTACTTGTTGATTTTCTCCCGCTTGCACTTTTACTTGATTTGCTCTTAGTCACTTCTTTCTGAAGTGTGCGTAGATAGTCATCTAGCTTATGGTGCAACTCATATTGCGATTTTGTGTTCAGAAAATCAAGTGCATACACCTTTTGCTTCTCGGTGTATACCGGAGCGGGCTTGGGTTTCTTATTTTCAAAATGCGTAGCACATTCGGCCTTTGTGATCGCTATGGTTTCCTCGACAGTGCGATCGTAAGGTTTGATGGGAAGATTCTTATGAGGTACTGTTGGGAGGGGTGAAATTTTTCGCTTTGGGCTCCTGCGTCGGTTAGTACTCATTGACGGAGCACACTTCCGCTTATTGTCCTTAGCAGGCGGCGAAGACTGCTTACCCTGCGGCAAAGATCGAGATGGAATCGCGATGTGGTGGTCATAGTCATCGTGGGGTGGGCTTCTTGGAGGTGATGGAGGTGAAGGTGACCTGCGACGACTCGGAGGCGGTGTTGGCCTTGTGGCCGAGCCTGGAAACTTGATGTTGTTCTTGTCCCGTAGAATGTGTTCTCTCACCTTCAGGGATGTCAAGCTCCATTGACTCCCACTGCATTGTGATTTGATCCATCCCGACTTTAGCATAGCCAGGTGGAATCTCATGGCCATGCCAACGTACGTCAAGTGGACAAGTTAAAGCACATCCGACCGCCACCTTCACGGATATGTTCTTCAAGTTCTCATGGAACTCACAAGATATCTGCTCCTTGATTCCATACATGGGGTAGCCGGGACTGCCATCTATCATCCATGCATCATCAGACGGGACCTCCGATTCAGCCACGCTGCTTTTCCGCTGAGATGGGTTGGTGGTAATATCAAGTGCAGGATCTTGCAGGCGTGCTACTCCTCTAAGTTCGTCAATCTGCTGCTGCTACTTGTCAATTCTTGCTAGCAGCTAGTTGAACTTGTCTCCTTCCTCCTCCTCCCATCGCTGCTTTGCTCTCGCTCAGCTTCTATAAGTACCTTGGTCCTTAGGAAACCCGGTCTCCCATGTATAACTAGGGCCAAAGCCTCGTACTCGTCCTCCGTGTTCGTCATTCCCGAGGACCAAGGTCAGCAAGCCTTTCTCTATCGGGATGGAACTTTGTTATCCCGCCTTTAATCTCTTTCACCACTTTCAGCCATGTATCCCTAGGTACCCTAATCCCGTAAGTGCAAACAAGGTCCCCTTTAAGTTTTTCATACTCACTCCCATGCCCGAGGAGACCGAGGCGTTGTGTGCCTCCAGCTACCCATGCCCGCCGGGCTACCGGATGCCCTCCGACTGGATGCTGAGCATTGGAGGGGTTCCTATCCCTCAAGGTTCCACACGCTAGGCGGCCATCACGGACCACTTCTACCTCGATCTCACGACAGAGCAGCGGATGGATCTCCATTGGGATCCCGACAACTACGACACCTAGAATGCCTTCTTTGCTAACCGGCGGGAAAGGGAGCTCGCCAGTTATGAGGGTGACAGACCTCTCCCGGTGAACCACAACGAAGTCGGGCGCCGCCTGTTGTGGGCGAACCAGACTATCGTCAGCGTGATGCGCTACATCGCACAGGGAGATCATCCTCGCCTGCGGTACCCGCAGCCGCCACAGAGACATAAGAAGGGTGGTGGTGGTAAAGGCCGTGGGTGTAGCGGCGTCATCATCCGGGAGCCCTCTCCCCCATGCGTCGTGAATCTGAGACCGGAGTGGCAGGTGCCCCCACAATATGCCATGGCTGGGCTGAGGATCTAGCCGCGTGTGCCTAGCAACGACGACGATGATGAGACGAAGATGACCCTGAAGCTGTGTACTATAGGGCTAGATATGAGCATGACTAAAGGGGGCCTTTAGTGGCGATTCTGTAGTCTCGGTTTTTTAATATTAATAAATGTCTTGGGTGTTAGTCCCGGTTTGTGGATGGATCGGGACTAAAGGGGGCCTTTAGTCCCGAGTCCGTAGTCCCAGTTAGGTGATACGTCAGGAACGTATCTATAATTTTTGATGCTCCATGCTTGTTTAGTATTTACTTTGATTTTCTTTGTCTACACTTTGAGGTGTTTTTATATGTTTTATGGAACTAACCTATTAATAAGTTTCCACAGTGCCAGTTGCCTGTTTTCTTCTGTTTTTGGTTCCAGAACGGCAGAAAATCAATATTCTCGGAATTGGACAGGACAAAAGCAAAAGTCAATATTTTACCGTGGGGAACAGGAAGCCAGAGTACGAGACGGAGGAGGGCCTCGAGGGGGCCACACCCCCTGGCCGCACGGGTGGGCCCACCCTGCGCCTGGGGGGTGCAGCCGCCTCGGGCACCCCCTCGGCCTCCCTCTTCGCCTATAAGAAGCCCCCGATGCAGAAATCCTAGGCACCCGATCAATATTCCACAAAACCGTCTGTATTCGCCGCCACCATCATCCCTAGTTCGGGGGGATCTGAAGTTCTTCCCGGCACCCTGCCGAAGGGGAGATCATCCCAGAGGCCCTCTTCACCGGTATGAAGCGTGAGTAGTTCCACCTTGGACTACGGGTCCATGTAGTAGCTAGATGGGTGTATCTCCTCCTTTGTGCTTTCATGTATAGATCTTGTGAGGTTCGTTCATAATCAAGATTTAATCTATTTGTAATCATGCATGTTGTGTTTGCGGGGATCTGATAGATATTGAGATTACTATGTCAGATTGATTAATGGTTTTGTCTATTTGATTCTATCATGTCTGTGTTGTTTGTGATCTTGCATGCTTTCTGTTGTTAGTAGCTATCTTGGCCAAGTAGTTGCTAGTGACTCCAAGAGGGGGTATTTATGCTCGATAGTGGGTTCATGCCTCTAGTTTCCAAGGGAAGTGACCGAAATCTCTTAGGTTGTATATGTGTTGTTGCCACTAGGGAGAAAACACCGGTCTCTTGTTCATGGAACAAGTGGATTTTTTACCTTACACGCTTTGCTTAAAGAAGTTGTCTGTTGCTTGCAACTTAATACTGGAGGGGGTTCGTATGATAACCTGAAGGTAGACTTCTAGTCATAGATGAAGTTGGATGGCGGTCTATGTATATTGTTGTATTGCCCAATCGAATCTCATAGGATCTTTATGTCTAGTATTGCATTGTTATGCCTTGCTCAGTTCCTATCAATTGCCCTGCTGTAATTTGTTTACCCTTCATGCCATGTTTTTTTATCTAAAGAGAGCACCTCTAGTGAACTATGGACCCCGTTCCAATCTTTACCATTGATACATCTTTCATTGTTACTGTTTACTTGCTGCAAACCATCATCACCTTCCACACCATACAGTTAATCCTTTGTTAAAGAAACCGGTGAGATTGACAACCTCACTATTAGTTGGGGCAAAGTCTTGAGTTTGTGTTGTGCAGTTTTTCACGTTGCTTGCAACACCTTTGGGATGTTTCCTTCCTCCTACTGGTTCGATAACCTCGGTTTCTTACTGAGGGAAACTTGCTTGCTGTACTTCATCATACCTTCTGCTTGGGGTCTCCCAACGAAGTGCTGCTGCACTCATCAAGGCTTTTTCTGGCGCCGTTGTCGGGGAAGCTAGAAAAAGAAACTCCCACGTCAAGCACGCGCCAGCCAACAAGATTTTCTCGCGCTGTTGCTAGGGAGGCTAAGGACGTCTTCACAAGGGGAGTCCTCGTCAAACTTTCTCTTTACTTTCTTTTTAGTTTGCTTAGTTCCTTTTGATTGGTTTTGTTTGCCTCTTTTTATCAAAAACTCCAAAAAAAATAGTTTAGTTTGGTTTGCTTTCTCTATTCAAAAACACACAAAAATTAGTTCCCACTCTAGTTTCCACCTTTCTCTAGCTCACCATGTTGTTCCCCAAGTTCACCCTGAAAGACCTTTCAATAGGTAGTGGCTCCATAATTGGGAAAGATAATATTGAAGAATTCTTCAATCATGTTAGAAAACATGAGGATAGATCTATAGCAGAACTTGCTCCTAATTATGAAATTGCTGGAGTTTCTTTAGTTCATATGTTGGAGTCTAGGTTTGTTAGCCTTAACCCCATGATGCAAATTTTCTTCCTAAAACTAAAAGAAGAAATGAATGCTGAAAAGAGAGAATTTATTCTTGAAACTTTACTCAAAGAGTTCCATGATGTTGCTAAGGAAGCCAAAAAGGTCTTTGAGCGTTTCAATATGCTAGGCTCAAGTGTAGATGTTGTGCGTACTTTTGATAAAACTAAGCCTAGAGAGGAATTTAAGATACCCATACCCTTTAAGCTTGTTGGGATGCATGAGGCATTTGAAAAGAATTTTGATTGGATTGTTCCTGAAAATCCTTTTGATGAAAGTAGTAAACCAAAGAGAGATGAGAAGGGATCCCCCAAAACTCATTTGGATGAGATACCATTCATAGTTGAAGATTTTGCAAGTATTGATGTTAATGCTTCCTTATTTGAAAATTGATTTCTTGCTTCTTGTGCCTAACTTAAAGGCGTTAAAAAAATTACTTGTTGGTAGATAACCCAAGAGTTTCCTTGAGTCTTGGAAGTTATTACCTCAGTAATGACCTCTCCTTATCATTTTGTTTGCTTTTTGTGCCAAGAATGACCTCTAATAAGAGGGAAGTAAGATTTGGGGAGTTGCTGTCCCGAAACAGATTTCTGTCCTCCACCATAAAAATTTGTGAGGAGTCTCTGTAAGTCAGATTGAGCTGAAAATTTACGAATAAATCACCTAGTATGTTAGCTAACTTTCGTTTGCTCAGCACTTCTATTTGAGCAACAGAAGATCTTCGAAAAAATCGGTTTCTACCTGCTGGTCTGTTTTGACAGATTTCTGTCATTATTTGCATTTGCTTCTTATTGGTTCCTTTTTGAGTTCTCTTTTGGGGAATTAAGATTTTTGAAGGAGTTGCTACAATAGCTTGTGTTTTTAGTGAAAATTTTTGTTGTTCCAAAGCTAAACCCAAGGGTCTATTATCTTTTGAATACACTAATGTTGCTAATGAAGATTGTGTGAAGTTTTGTATGAAGGAAAAAGTTCAGGTGTGGAGAGAGAATGATGTAATGAGATGAAGAACGGACAAAAGCTCAAGCTTGGGGATGCCACCCCGGTGTCACCCCAAGAACTATACAAGAGTTACAAGCATCAAAGCTTGGGGATGCTCAAGGCATCCCCTCCTTCATCAATAAAAAGCTCAGGTCTGTCTAGACACTTCGTTTTTATTGTTTCATGCACTGTTGTGTTGTTCTTGGAGCGTCTTAGTTTTTGTTTGATTTGCTTAGTTTGTTTAGTTTTCTTGAATAAAGTAGTTTGGACCCCCGTTCTCGCTGTGTTGTTTCAAATAAGTCGATTGGTGTTGGAAAGGAGTAGAAAGTTCTTGCTTGGAAGTGCAAGAGGAGCTTGCATTGACTATGACTTAGACTTTAGCATGACATGCTAGGTGTTGTTTTGACCTTATGCTTAGTGATTATTGCTGTAGCATGTCTTGTTCCAAACAATTGGGATTGATTAGTGTGCCTTGAAAGAATCATGTGTTGTTTTAGCGTACAAAAGATTAGTATTTTGGTATTCTTCTTTGATGTTTTGTTTGGGTTGACTTGGCACATGCTCACACCATGTTATGACTATGAACAAGTCACCATAGCCTCTATGATCATTTAGTCCTTGACTTGTAGTACCACTCTATGCTTTGATTAGTAATGTTTTATCGCTCTGCATGATTATGGCCATTATTGCTATCTTAGTTGGTTGCTCCCAGTATTTTGCTAGCCTCCACTTGTATGAGTAAGCTCTACTCATGCTTCCAACTCCCAAGAAACCAAGTTATTCCAAAGTGTCCACTATAAATTCCTATCCATAGTGTGTTACACCATTCCAAGTATATTCTTGTTTTTAGCTATCTTCCAATTAAAAAGTATTTTGTTATGTGAAAACTTAGTGATTAAAGCCCTCACGAACTTGATGGCACACTTTATATTCTTTTCCCCTAATAAACTTGAACCATTGTGTCGTCTATGTTGTATATGCTTGCACTTATACGTTGGAATTAGCAAAACCATGCTGTCATGGGGAACGTTTTCAACATTGCACTTGTACTTTGTACACAGTTGATATCATGCTCTTTTGTCTATGGATGTCACCGGTGTGAAATAAAGAGGGGGATTGTAAGTCCATGGAGTTATGTATTTTGTGTTAGAGAAACGCCTGGACCGCTAGCCTAAGCCATGCCTAATCATGGTGGAAACTTGCAGTATCACCATAATGAGCATTCTATGAAGCATCCTCAATAAAAAAGCTATGCACATAGTAAATAAAAAAGATCGCTGAGATGCTCATTGTTTGCTTGCCTTGTCATTTTGGTTATAGGATAGCTCCTGTACCATGTGCAAGGGGTACCCCATTGGCGGTTCTCTATGATAAACATGTACTTACTATGACAAGACCTTACAGGTGACTGAAGTTGAGTATCATGAGGTGTGGCCCTCGTATTCAAGGGACATGAGATTGCCAACTTATACTTTGTCAAGCATATACTCCATAGTTTGTTCACTTTAACCTTAATCACTTCAATATGCTTATGATAGGGGCAATGAGGGCTGAAAGCTAACAAGTACCATAATTTTTGGAAGCTCTTTTTGAAACTTGAAATCCCTGCTTCCCTTTATGAAGGGCCTTTCTTCCACTATTATATTGAGTCTCCACCTTCTACCTTTAGGCACCATTAAGAGAGCATAGTTTCCATTCTTAGTTTTATGTGCAGTGTCCCAAAACTTATTGATTGATGCATATTGTGATATTGCTTGTTCTTGTGCTATTTGTATCTAGTCACTCTTATGAACTTTGATGGTGCCCTATGCATCTATTTGCTACTCTATGAGGGACAAGCTGATTGCCACTATGCCATGTTTTCTTTATGTGAAACAAACAAACGTTTTTCAATGCATGTTATTCATGATCTTTGTTTGTAGACTTTCATGTTGCATGCATAGTTACTTTGTCTTATTGTTAGAACTCCATCTTTCATGCATGTTTAGATTCCTTTGGTCCCAGCTTTCAATGGTTGCAAATGGTTTGATCTTGGTTTTGATGGTGCATGTCACCTCAAAAATTATTCTTTTTGTCACTTACCTACTCAAGGACGAGCAGGAGTTAAGCTTGGGGATGCTTGATACGTCGGAAACGTATCTATAATTTTTGATTCTCCATGCTTGTTTAGTATCTACTTTGCTCTGCTTTGTCTACACTTTGAGGTGTTTTTATATGTTTTCTGGAACTAACCTATTAACAAGTTGCCATAGTGCCAGTTGCTTGCTTTCTTCTGTTTTTCGTTCTAGAAAGGCAGAAAATCAATATTCTCAAAATTGGACAGGACAAAAGCAAAATTCAATATTTTACCATGGGGAACATGAAGCCAGAGTACGAGATGGAGGAGGGCCTTGAGGGGGCCACACCCCCTGGCCGCACGGGTGGGCCCACCCCGCGCCTGGGGGGTGCAGCCGCCTCGGGCACCCCCTCGGCCTCCCTCTTCGCCTATAAGAAGCCTCTGATGCAGAAACCCTAGGCACCCGATCAATATTCCACGAAACCGTCTGTATCCGCCGCCACCATCGTCTCTAGATCAGGGAGATCTGAAGTTCTTCTCGGCACCCTGCCGAAGGGGAGATCATCCCGGAGGCCTTCTTCTCCGGTATGAAGCATGAGTAGTTCCACCTTGGACTACGGGTCCATGTAGTAGCTAGATTGTTGTATCTCCTCCTTTGTGCTTTCATGTATAGATATTGTGAGCTCCGTTCATAATCAAGATCTAATCAATTTGTAATCATGCATGCTCTCCGTTGTTGGGATTCGATGGATATTGAGATTACTATGTCAGATTGATTAATGGTTTTGTCTATTTGATTCTATCATGTCTTTGTTGTTTGTGATCTTGCATGCTCTCCGTTGTTAGTAGCTATCTTGGCCAATAGTTGCTAGTGACTCCAAGAGGGGGTATTTATGCTCGATAGTGGGTTCATGCCTCTAGTTTCCAAGGGAAGTGACCGAAATCTCTTCGGTTGTAGATGTGTTGTTGCCACTAGGGAGAAAACACCGGTCTCTTGTTCATGGAACAAGTGGATTGTTTACCTTACACACTTTGCTTAAAGAAGTTGTCTGTTGCTTGTGACTTAATACTGGAGGGGTTTCAGATGATAACCTGAAGGTGGACTTTTAGTAATAGATGTAGTTGGATGGCGGTCTATGTATATTGTTGTATTTCCCAATCGAATATCATAGGATCTTTATGTCTAGTATTGCATTGCTATGCCTTGCTCAATTCCTGTCAATTGCCCTGCTGTAATTTGTTTACCCTTCATGCGATGTTTGTTTATCTAAGGAGAGCACCTCTAGTGAACTATGGACCCCGATCCAATCTTTATCATTGATACATCTTTCATTGTTACTCTTTACTTGTTGCAAACCATCATCACCTTCCACGCCATATAGTTAATTCTTTGTTATAGCAACCGGTGAGATTGACAACCTCACTGTTAGTTGGGGCAAAGTCTTGAGTTTGTGTTGTGCAGGTTTCCACATTGCTTGCAACACCTTTGGGACGTTTCCTTCCTCCTACCGGTTCGATAACCTCGGTTTCTTACTGAGGGAAACTTGCCTGCTGTACTGCATCATACCTTCCGCTTGGGGTCTCCCAACGAAGTGTTGCTGCACTCATCATTAAGAAACCGGGACTGGATAGTGTTGTTCGCAAACCATCATGAGTGTTAGTCCCGTTTTGTGGCTGGACCAAGACTAAAGGGGGGCCTTTAGTCCCGATTCATACTACAACTTTCCCAAACTATGAAGATGTTGTCCTGATTTATACTTACCATGAAGATCTGATCTCCAAACGCGTGTGGTCACATATTAGGGAGTGCCTCTATGCCCAACTTTAGGGAGATGCCGGAGGACTAGGCTCGGGCGGCATATCCCTGAAGCTGGCCGTAGTGGTGTCCCTGCTCTCGCACACCATCTTGCATCTTGTAACTTCTCTATCTAGATCAATTCGTCTGGAAGCTAACTAATTTCACATATTAGGGAATGCGTTTATGACCAACTTAAGCAAGATGCCAGAGGACTAGGCTCCTGCGGCATCTCACTCAAGTTGGTCGTACTGGTGTCCCTGCTCTCGAAAACCATCTTGGAGATGCCTTAGGATAGTACAAGCAACACGGCATATTTATAGTACAAGGATGCCTATTTATAGTACATAGTGTCGACACTCACGACATAATGTCGACACTCACCCCTATTATTAGTGTTGCCACCCGGGACTTATGTTTTGTCCTGGTTGTTGTCTCCAACCGGGACTAAAGGTTCATCTTTAGTCCAGTTGGCGACACCATCCGGGACAAGGTACAAGAAGCACGACATAGTGTCTACACTCACGACATAATGTCGACACTAACCCCTATCATTAGTGCTGCATGCTCCAGCCCGCCGCAATCCCTTCAATCCCGGTTGGTTTCTCCAACCGAGACTAAAGATGAACCTTTCCTGCCATGTTTTCCCTTAAGTCCGGGACTAAAAATATTTCCCGCCCTTTCCCTCCACTTGGGTCAAAATGAACAATGTTGGAGGAGGAAGTTTTCCACCTTACATAAAAGGTTTGACTCACAATATGATATTACATAAAAGGTTTAATACATTACATAGATCACCAACATCCCTATCTAGTGTTGTGGTTTTCTTCTGCGCCATAGACATGGAGAATCTTCATCATTTAACAGGAGGCTTGAGTCAATTTTCACTTTGAAGGGCAGGATTTCATGAAACTTATTATAATGTTCTGACATGTTTGTCTTGTCATCCACTCCCACGATGTTTATTTTCCCTAAAAGAACTATGTGGCGCTTTGGCTCATCGGACGATGTATTATTTTGCTGATTTCTTTTTATCGGTTTATTAGACATGTCCTTCACATAGAAAACCTGAGCTACATTGTTGGCTAGGACGAATGGTTCGTCCATGTACGCAAGATTGTTCAGATCCACTGTTGTCATGCTATACTTTTCATTTACATGTACCCCGCCTCCTGTCATCTTGACCCATTTGCACCGAAACAAAGGGACCTTAAAAGTAGGTCCATACTCAAGTTCCCATATCTCCTCTATCTACCCATAATATGTGTACTTCTGCCCATTGTCATCTGTTGCATCAAAGCGCTCACCAATGTTTTGGTTGGTGCTCTTTTATCTTGGGAGATAGTGTAAAATGTATTACCATTTATCTCGTACCCTTGGAAAGTACATATAGTCGAAGATAGTAATCTGGCCAACAAGTACAGCTGATTTCCAATAGTGGTGTTATTCATGAGATGTGTCTGCAACCAACTGCCAAAAGTAGCCGCATGTTCCACTGTAATCTAGGAGTTAGGCTTCCCCGGGTTTTCGGAGCATAGAATAATCTTGTGTTTCTCGATAAACGGAGCCACCAATGTGGAATTGTGTAAAACTGTGTAGTGTGCTTTACTGAAAAAATCCCAGTCCCTACATACCATTGCTTTCCTTCCTAGTGTGCCTTTTCCAGTCATCCTCCCCTCATACCGAGATTCAGGAACACCAATCGGCTTAAGGTCATGAAGAAAGTCAACACAAAACTCAATGACCTCCTCTGTTCCATAGCCCTTGGAGATGCTTCCTTCTTACCTATAACGGTTATGAACATATTTTTTAGGACTCCCATGAACCTCTCGAAGGGGAACATACTGTGTAGAAACATAGGACCGAGAATTCTAATCTCTTCGACTAGGTGAACTAGAAGGTGCGCCATAATATTGAAGAAGGATGGAGGGTACTGATGACCCACAAGTATAGGGGATCGCAACAGTCTTCACGGGTAGTATTACCCAATTTATTGATTCGACACAAGGGGAGCCAAAGAATACTTGCAAGCCTTAACAACTGAGTTGTCAGTTCAGCTGCACCTAGAAATAGTTCTTGCTCACAGAAGTTTATCAGTAGCAACAATTTGGTAGTAGAAATAGCAAAGCAACAACAACAGTGAAACAATAGCAATAGTAACAGTAACGGTAACAATGGGATTCGAGTGCGGTAGGCATAGGGATGGATGGACGGGCGTCGCATGGACGAGTCTAAACATGTAACTTCAAGATCTAGGGCATTGCAGATAAATAATAACAAGCATCCAAGTACAAAACAATCCTAGGCATGTGCTCCAAATATAGGTCATACGTGCTCGCAATGAGAACTTGCAACATCTTCTGTCCAGCCAGCCCTTGGCAGCGGGGCCTCTAGGGAACTACTGTCAATTAAAGTGCTACTTTAATAGAGCACCAGAGCAAAGCATTAACACTCCTTGAACAAATGTGATCCTCACACCACAGCCATCCCCTCCGATTGTCCCAATTATTGTCGGTTTGGGGCCTTTGGATCCGGACAATGACATGTGTACACAACTTGCAGATAAGATCACAAATAATACTATCATAATGATTCAATAATAAGTTCAGATCTGAGATCATGGCACTCAGGCCCTAGTGACAAGCATTAAGCACAACAAGTTGCAACAAAGTCAAATAGCACTAATAGAGATACTAGGCACTATGCCCTAACAGATCTTATTCGGTTACATGATAGAACTCATCCAATCCCTACCATCCCCAAGCCTACAGCGGGGGATTACTCACTCATGGATGAGGGAAACATCGGTGGTTGATGGAGATGTGTTGGTGATGACGATGGCGATGATCCTCTCCAAATTCCCCGTCCCGGCAGGGTGCCGGAACGGAGTTTCTGGATCCGAATCTTGGTTTCTGGTGGCGGCGGCGGAGCGGAACTCTTTCGGGAAACTATTGAACCCCCCTCGGTTTTTAGGTCGAAAGGCAACTTATAGGCGAGAGGAGGGGTGCTGGGTGGCTGCACCTCTCCAGCGCGCCAGCAGTGAGGTCTGCCTGGGTGGTGTGGCCCCGTGCCTCCTCTCCGTCTCTTCTTCTGGCTCCGTGGATCTTCTGGTGAAATATAATTTTTGGTATTGATACATCCAAAACGTATCTACTTTCTAGAACACTTTGCTATTGTTTCTTCTCTAAACTTGTGTGATTTGGATACAACTAACATGGACTCACGCTGTTTTCAGCAGAATTACCTTGGTGTCTTGTTTTTGTGCAGAAAATGAACTATCAGGAAAAATCCCAGAAAATATGCCAAAAATTACATTTCACCAGAAGATCCACGGGGCCAGAAGGAGAAACGGAGAGTAGGCCTAGGGGCCAGACCCACCCTAGGTGCGGGCCCACCACTGTTCGCGCCTGGAGGGGGTGTAGCCTCCCCAGGCACCTCCTCGGCCTCCCTCTGCGCCTATAAGTTGCGTTTCGACCTAAAAACCAGGGGGGTCGATAGTTTTCTAGAAAGAGTTCTGCTCCGCCGCCGCCACCAGAAACCAAGATTCGGATCCAGAAACTATGTTCTGGCACCCTGCCGGGACAGGGAATTTGGAGAGGATCATCGCCATCGCCATCACCAACGCATCTCCATCAACCACCAATGTTTCCCTCATCCATGAGTGAGTAATCCCCCGCCGTAGGCTTGGGGATGGTAGGGATTGGATGAGTTCTATCATGTAATCGAATAAGATTGTTAGGGCATAGTGCCTAGTATCTCTTGTGCTATTTGACTTTGTTGCAACTTGTTATGCTTAAAGCTTGTCACTAGGGCCCGAGTGCCATGATCTCAGATCTAAACTTATTATTGAATCATTATGATAGTATTGTTTGTGATCTTATCTGCAAGTTGTGTACACATATCATTGTCCTGATCCAAAGGCCCTAAAGTGACAATAATTGGGACAACCGGAGGGGATGGCTATGGTGTGAGGATCACATGTGTTCATGGAGTGTTAATGCTTTGCTCCGGTGCTCTATTAAAAGGGGCACCTTAATTGCCAGTAGTTCTCTAGAGGTTACGCCACGGGCTGGCCGGATGTAAGATGTTGTGCAAGTTCTCATTAAGCACGCATTTATCATATTTGGAGCACATGCCTAGTATTGTTTAGTACTTGTATGCTTGTTATTATTTATCTGCAATGCCCTAGATATTGAAGTTACATGTTTAGACTTGTCCATGCAATGCCCGTCCATCCATCCCTATGCCTACCACACTCGAATCCCACTGTTTACTGTTACTGTTACTATTGCTCCTGTTTCACTGTTTCTGTTGTTGCTGCTGTTGCTTTGCTAATGCTACTACAAAATATTGCTACTAATAAACTTCTGTGAGCAAGAACTATTTCCAGGTGTAGCTGAACTGACAACTCAGTTGTTAAGGATTGCTAGTATTCTTTGGCTCCCCTTGTGTCGAATCAATAAATTGGGTAATACTACCCGCAAAGACTGTTGCGATCCCCTATACTTGTGGGTCATCAGGCATATTTTCTGGGATTTTTCCTGATAGTTCATTTTCTGTACAAAAACAAGCCACTAAGGTAATTCTGCTGAAAACAGCATCAGTCTGTGTTAGTTGTATCCAAATCACACAAGTTTAGGGAAGAAACAATAACAAAGTGTTCGAGAAAGTAGATACGTTTTGGACATATCAACTCCCCCCAAGCTTAGCTTATTGCTTGTCCTCAAGCAATTTAGTTGAAAACTGAGTGTGATAAAAGAACCTTCACGAACACTTTGATTAATATGATGTAAATATTCTCAGCACAGGAGTAGATGCTTAGACAAATCATAATAAGAAGTATGCAACTAAGTCTACTCAATAGTCAGTGCAAGCTATGAAGAGAAACCAACTCAATAATAATAAGTAGCATGAAACATAAACATAAGCAACATTGCAATGCTCATAATAAGGTATGATAGAGTGGTACGCTTGCCTTTGTTTGAAGATCACAATATAAATGCTGAGGCACCTCTGAAGTTCACATGAAGACTATAAGTAAAGATATCACAGATACAAGCATCAAAGTCATGACATAATTAACCAAGTTTTGGAACAAACACAAGAATGACAACTATGCTCTCAAGAAGTTGCTCATAGAATAAGTGATGATTCAACAAAGTTGTGCAAACGATTTTGAAAGGTTTGAAAGGCTTCCAAATGCTGAAAGGAAGGTACTCATTAGCCTTGAGCTCTCATTGCCCCTATCATATGCATATTCATGTGGTTAAGGTGAAAGCGAGGTCCACTCTAAATCATATGCTTGACAGACCATAGACTGGAAATCCCAAGTCCCTTGAGTATGAGGGTCGCTCCGCATGCTACTCAACTTTGGTCACCTGAAAGTTCTTGTCATTGCAAACACATGCATATCATCGAGAACCGCCAACGGGGTACCCGTTGTACATGGTACAGGAGCTTTCCCATAACCAAAATGACAAGGCAAGCAGACAATGAGCATCTCAGCAATCTTTTTATTTACCATGTGCATAGCTTTTTATTGAGGATGCTTCATAGATGCTCATTATGGTGTTGCTGCTAGTTTCCACCATGATTAGGCATGGATTAGGCTAGCGGCCCAGGCGTTTCTCTAACACAATGTATAAACTCCATGAACTCACAACCTCCCCTTTTATTTCACATCGTCGACATCCGTAAACAAAAGAGCAAGGAATCAACTGGATAAGATATCCAACTGTTGCTACTAATAAACTTCTGTGAGCAAGAACTATTTCTAGGTGCAGCTGAACTGACAACTCAGTTGTTAAGGCTTGCAAGTATTCTTTGGCTCCCCTTGTGTTGAATCAATAAATTGGGTAAAACTACCCGCGAAGATTGTTGTGATCCCCTATACTTGTGGGTCATCAAGATTATTTTCTGACGTTGCCGGGGAGCATAACTTTATTTGTAAGTTCACTTGGATATATTATTGTTCACTGCTACTCCTTTCATCATGGGGAAGTCTCGTGATGGAAAGTTCCCTATTTTACCATCCATTACAAGAAGAGGTACAGTCCTAAACTCCTCTGCTTCTCTTGATTCACCATCTGTTATAAGTAAGCTTGTTACACCACCACCACACACTCATGATACACACACTGCCACTACTACTGAGTCTGAAACTGCTTTTGATACTCAAGATGTTACTTCTATTGTGCTTGATGCGAGTGGTTCATTAGGTACTTTTCTAGATGCTACTATGGCTAGTCTAGGAAATACCGAAACTCCTAGTGAAGACACTGTTACACCTGTTAGCTCACTTGAGCCTAGTGACAGTTATGATATTAATGATGGTTACAATGAGTCACTGATGATTTTGTTGAAGAGTGCTGAAACACACATGGTTCTAGTGTTATTAAGAGTCTCCTTGCTAGACGTACTATTATGCCTAAGTTGTCCTCTGATCCTAGGTTTGCCACCTCTCCCATAGATATTAAAGACGAATATTATGATTTCTCTCTTGATTTATCTTATTTAGATATTGTTGAGAAAGAACCTTTTTGTGGGACTGAAAATGAGAGTGTTGTGGCTCATATGAATGAGCTTTCTACTATGAGTGCTTTATTCTCTGATGATTTTAAGATGCGCAAGTAATTTCTTACTAAGATCTTCCCTTTTTCACTAAAAAAAAGCTAGGGCTTGGTTTAATAGATTACCTCCTGGTTCCATTGATAGCCCTGATTGCTTGATTTCTTATTTCTTCCAGAAATATTTTCCTCCCGGTGCTAGACATGCTGCTTTGCAGAGACTTTTTGATTTTAAACAGGGAGAAGAAGAGAAATTGGCTGAGTCATGGACAAGGTTCTGTGCCTTGATTCATGCACATCCAGGATGTCCATTACCTAAGAATGAGCTTCTTGATATTTATTATAATGGACTAACTGATGATTCTAGGACCTACCTAGATAGCTTTGCTCATTGTGTTTTCAGGAAAAGGACTCCTACATATGCTAAAGAATTAATGACTAAGATAAGCAAGAATTATGATGATTGGACTTCAACTGAGCTGAATACACCTGAGCCTATTACTCCTAAACCAGTTATGCCTGAACCAGGTCCAACACCCACACCAAAGAAGAGGGGAGTTATTGCATTAAATGATGAAGTGATGAAGGAAGCTAAGAAGTGTCTAAAGGAGAAAGGTATTAGAACTGAAGATGTAAAGAATCTACCTCCTATAGAAGAACTATGTAAGCCAATTCCCCATTCATCCACTATTGAGGTACACTCTCTCAAACACTCTGATGATGGTGATATTCCTTATGGTAAGCCTCCTGATCAATGCTTAGAGGAACTTGACATTTTTATTGATAAACAAGGTCATTTTAATAAACAAGTTCAGGATCATTTATTGGAAAACTCTAGAGCTATCCATGAGTTGAAAGATATTGTGGAAAGAACTTCTAATGACATTAAAATGCTTTGTAAACACTTTCAAATGGTTCAAACTCAACTTGATCAACTTGCTAAGGTACAAAAGGATATGCTAGTTAATGCTTCAGGAGATAAACATTCTTATGGAATAGAACTAGGAGTGGCATAGCTACTCAAGATCCTTTATATCCTGAAGGACACCCTAAAAGAATAGAGCAGGATTCCCAACAAGGTGAAGATAGTGGTAGTCCTTGTAAGAGGAAGAAAAAGAAACATAAGATAGTTGAGGAACCACTTGAACCTGTTGTAGATCCTAATAGTATATATGTCTCTGATGCTGAAACTGAGAGTGGTAATGATAAAAATGAGTCTCCTGATAAGGAGGAAGGTGAGGAAGAACCTGAGAAGCACACTAAGAACACTAGGTACACTAAGGAAGATTTTATTGCTAATAAACATGGTAAAGAGAGAGAACCTTGGGTGCAGAAACCTATGCCTTTTCCAGGTAAGAAACACAAGTCAAAGGAGGAAAAACACTACAACAAGTTTTGTGAGTGGATGAAAACCTTTATTCTTGCAAATTCCTTTGACTGATGCTATTAAGTTGCCTCCTTATTCAAAGTATATGAAGGATATTGTCTCTAATAAAAGGAAGATTCCTAATGAGGAGATTTCTACTCTACTTGCTAATTATTCCTTCTACGGTAAGGTTCCAAAGAAACTTGGTGATCCAGGTATACCAATTATTCCTTGCTCCATTAAGGATAATTATGTTAGAACTGCTTTATGTGACTTAGGAGCTGGAGTTAGTGTTATGCCTTTTTCTCTCTAGAAGAGGCTCCCGCTAGAAAAGTTGATACCAACTGATATATCCTTGCAAACGGCTGATAAGTCAACTACTATTCCTGTTGGTATATGTGAGGATGTTCTTGTTCAAGTTGCTCATAATTGCATGGTTCTAACTGATTTTGTTGTGCTTGAAATGCCTGAGGATGATAATATGTCTATTATTCTTGGGAGACCTTTTCTTAACACTTCAGGTGCTGTCATCAATGGCAATCAAGGAAAAGTAACATTCAATATTAATGATAAAGAGCACACTGTCTATTTCCCCAAAAAGGTTGCTAAGAGCTATTACCTGAATTCCATTGAAAACATTGAGAGCATCAAGGTTGGAGAAATATATTGTCCCATTCCACAAGGAAATTTTGAAACTATTATGATTGGGACCATTGCTATCAAGTATGAGGTAACATAATCACCTTGTGGATTGCAAAGTTTTGTTTCATATTATATTGTTTTGGTAACAAGACTTGATCAACCTTGTTAACAAAAGGATTTTAATGAACAAAATAATGCTTTCACTGTGGTTATACTTTCTCACTTTTATTTTTCTCATTTCCAATCCTTGCTCTTCGTCGTTCCTAACTTAAAGGCATTAAAGAAAAGTACTTGTTGGGAGATAACCCAAGAGTTTCTCGAGTCTAGGAAGTTATTACTTCAGTAATAACCTCTCCTTTTCCTTTTTGTTTGCTTTTTGTGCCAAGAATGACCTCTAATGAGAGGGAAGTAAGATTTGCTGTCCCGATACAGATTTTTGTCCTCCACCATAAAAATTCTTGAGGAGTCTCTGTAAGTCAGATTGAGCTGAAAATTTACGAATAAATCCCCCAGAATGTTAGCTAACATTCATTAGTTCAGTACTTTTTGATTTGAGCAACAGAATATTTTCGAAAAATCGGTTTCTACCTGCTGGTCTGTTTTGACATATTTCTGCCATTATTTGCATTTGCTTCTTATTGATTCCTTTTCAGCTTCTTTTTGGGAAATTGAGCTTTTGGAAGGAGTTAATACAGTAGCATGTGTTTTTATTGAAAAGTATATCTGTTCCAAAGCTTTTCCAGAGGTCTAATATCATTTGAATACACTAATGTTGGTAATGAAGATTGTGTGAAGTTTTGTATGAAGGAAAAATTTCAGGTGTAGAGAGAGAATGATGTAATGATATGAAGAATGGACAAAAGCTCCAGCTTGGGGGGGCCACCCCGTGTCATTCCAAGAAATATTTAAGAGGTACAAGCGTTAAAGCTTGGGGGTGCCCAAGGCATCCCCTTCTTCATCAATAAAAATCTTAGGTCTTTCTAGACACTTCGTTTTTATTTTTTCATGCACAGTCGTGTTGTTCTTGGAGCGTCTTAGTTTTTGTTTTTGGTTTTATTTTGCTTCGTTTGGTTTTGCGTTGTTTTCCTTCTAAAAAAATCGAAAACACCAAAAATATTTGTTGTTCTTCTTTGGTTTTTTGAGTTCTTTGCAGGGTTCAGCCGTCCTCAGTGTATTTTGGTTTCATGTTATTATTCAAGTCACACAAGTGAAGAGCAATAATGAAGATTAAGACAACCTGAGGTGTGGTAAGAGGCTGGTAACAAACTCTATTTGTTTCATTTTTGTACATATACTCATCATTGTGAGCATGCTTAGCCGGTTTGTGTAAGGTGTATGTCATTATGGATGCTTAGTAGTTCTTGCTTGTCTATGATTAGCTCCAGCTTGCTAATAGTTTGTAGCATGTCATATGAATGTTTGCTTGCATTGTTTTATTCATATTTTGGTATGATATTGTGGTATCCTCCTCTGACTGTTCATATGAATCGACTTGGCACATGCTCACGCATGCATATGACTAATCAATAGTCAGTAAGCCTCGATGATTTATTTTGCCTCAGAGTTCTTGTATCACTTTCATGCCATAGTTAGTCCTGTTTTGTTGCAAGCATGATTATGACAGCTATTGCTCTCTCGTTTGTCGCTCCCTCTCTATTGCCAGCCTTCACTTGCACTGAGTACGTGCTCTACCTGTGCTTCCAACTCCCCAAAACCAATATTGCCAGCCGTGTCCACCATATCTACCTATTAGCATCATTTGCTACTTCAGTGCATATTTTATATATGACGTGTTTTCTTCCAAAATAAAATGTTTGTCTATTTTGAGAAAGTTACTTAGTAAAGCTCTCATGAACTTGATGGCACACTTTATTCCTTGCGCTTAATAATCCTGAACCATTGTGACTAGTCCATGAAAGTTATATGCTTGCTAATTATATGTTGGGAGTCAGCAGAACCATGATGTCATGGGGAGCGCTTTCAACACTTTTTGGATATCTCATCCAGTTGATTCCTTGCTCTTTTGTTTGCGGATGTCGATGATGTGAAATAAAAGGGGAGGTTGTGAGTTCATGGAGTTTATACGTTGTGTTAGAGAAACGTCTGGGCCGCTAGCCTAAGCCATGCCTAATCATGGTGGAAACTTGCAACATCATCATAATGAGCATTTATGAAGCGTCCTCAATAAAAATCTATGCACATGGTAAATAAAAAGATTGCTGAGATGCTCATTGTCTGCTTGCCTTGTCATTTTGGTTATGGGAAAGCTCCTGTACCATGTGCAAGGGGTACCCCGTTGGCGGTTCTTGATGATCTGCATGTATTTACAATGACGAGAACTTTCAGGTGACCAAAGTTGAGTAGCATGTGGAGTGACCCTCGTACTCAAGGGACTTGGGATTTCCAGTTTATGGTCTGTCAAGCATATGATTCATAGTGGACCTCACTTTCACCTTAACCACATGAAGATGCCTATGAAAGGGGCAATGAGAGCTCAAAGCTAATGAGTACCTTCCTTTCAGCATTTAGAAGCGTTTCAAACCTTCACAAAACCGTTTTCACAACCTTGTTGAGTCACCACTTATTCTATGAGCACCTTCTTGAGAGCATAGTTGTCATTCTTGTGTTTGTTCCAAAACTTGGTTAACTATGTCATGATTTTGATGCATGTATCTCTGATATCTTTATCTCTAGTCTTCACTTGAACTTCAGAGGTGCCTTGGCATTTATATTGTGCTCTTCAAACAAAGGCAAGCGAGATACCACTCTATCATACCTTATTATGAGCATTGCAATGTTGCTTATGTTTATGTTCCATGCTACTTATTATTATTGAGTTGGTTTCCCTTCATAGCTTGCAATGACTATTGAGTAGAATTAGTTGCATACACTTTATTATGAATTGTCTAAGCATCTACTCCCGTGCTGAGAATATTTACATCATATGAAGCAATGTGTTCGTGAAAGTTCTTTTATCGCACTCAGTTTTCAACTGAATTGCTTGAGGACAAGCAATAAGCTAAGCTTGGGGGAGTTGATACGACCAAAACGTATCTACTTTCTCGAACACTTTGCTATTGTTTCTTCTCTAAACTTGTGTGATTTGGATACAACTAACATGGACTGACGTTGTTTTCCGCAGAATTACCTTGGTGTCTTTTTGTGTGCAGAAAATGAACTATTAGGAAAAATCCTGGAAAATATGCCAAAAAATTATATTTCACCAGAAGATCCACGAAACCAGAAGGAGAAACGGAGAGGAGGCCTGGGGGGCCCAGACCCACCCCAGGCGCGGGCCCACCACTGGCCACGCCTAGAGGGCGTGTAGCCTCCCCATGCACCTCCTTGGCCTCCCTCTGCGCCTATAAGTTGCCTTTCGACCTAAAACCCGGAGGGGTTCAATATTTTTCTAGAAAGAGTTCTGCTCCGCTGCCGCCACCAGAAACCAAGATTTGGATCCAGAAAATCTGTTCAGGCACCCTGCCGGGACGGGGAATTTGGAGAGGATCATCGCCATCGTCATCACCAACGCATCTCCATCAACCACCAATGTTTCCCTCATCCATGAGTGAGTAATCCCCCGCTGTAGGCTTGGGGATGGTAGGGATTGGATGAGTTCTATCATGTATTCGAATAAGATTGTTAGGGCATAGTGCCTAGTATCTCTTGTGCTATTTGACTTTGTTGCAACTTGTTGTGCTTAATGCTTGTCACTAGGGCCCGAGTGCCATGATCTTAGATCTGAACTTATTATTGAATCATTATGATAGTATATTTTGTGATCTTATCTTCAAGTTGTGTACACATATCATTGTCCTGATCCAAAGGCCCCAAAGTGACAATAATTGGGACAACCGGAGGGGATGGCTGTGGTGTGAGGATCACATGTGTTCATGGAGTGTTAATACTTTGCTCCGGTGCTCTATTAAAAGGATCACCTTAATTGCTAGTTGTTCCCTAGAGGCCCCGTTGCCACGGGCTGGCTGGACAGAAGATGTTGTGCAAGTTCTCATTGCGAGCACATATGACTATATTTGGAGCACATGCCTAGGATTGTTTAGTACTTGGATGCTTATTATTATTTATCTGCAATGCCCTAGATCTTGAAGTTACATGTTTAGACTCATCCATGCAACGCCCGTCCATCCATCCCTATGCCTACCACACTCGAATCCCATTGTTTACCGTTATCACATTATTGCTTCGCTTTCATTATTCTTTATTCTTGTGCTACAAACTGTTTCTACTGATAAACTTATATGAGCAAGAACTATTTCTAGGTGCAGCTGAACTGACAACTCAGTTGTTAAGACTTGCAAGTATTCTTTGGCTCCCCTTGTGTCGAATCAATAAATTGGGTAATACTACCCGCGAGGACTGTTGCGATCCCCTATACTTGTGGGTCATCAGGCATATTTTCCAGGATTTTTCCCGATAGTTCATTTCTATACAAAAACAAGCCACCAAGGTAATTCTGCTGAAAACAGCATCAGTCTGTGTTAGTTGTATCCAAATAACACAAGTTTAGAGAAGAAACAATAGCAAAGTGTTCAAGAAAGTAGATACGTTTTGGACATATCAACTCCCCCAAGCTTAGCTTATTGCTTGTCCTCAAGCAATTCAGTTGAAAACTGAGTGCGATAAAAGAACTTTCACAAACACTTTGCTTGATATGATGTAAATATTCTCAGCACATGAGTAGATGCTTAGACAATTCATAATAAGAAGTATGCAACTAATTCTACTCAATAGTCCTTGAAAGCTATGAAGAGAAACCAACTCAATAATAATAAGTAGCATGAAACATAAACATAAGCAACGTTGCAATGCTCATAATAAGGTATGATAGAGTGGTATCTCTCTTGCCTTTGTTTGAAGAGCACAATATAAATGCTGAGGCACCTCTGAAGTTCACATGAAGACTAGAAGTAAAGATATCAGAGATACAAGCATCAAAGTTATGACATAATTAACCAAGTTTTGGAGCAAACACAAGAATGACAACTATGTTCTCAAGAAGGTGCTCATAGAATAAGTGATGACTCAACAAAGTTGTGCAAATGATTTTGAAAGGTTTGAAAGGCTTCCAAATGCCGAAAGGAAGGTACTCATTAGCCTTGAGTTCTCATTGCCCCTATCATAGGCATCTTCATGTGGTTAAGGTGAAAGTGATGTCCACTCTAAATCATATGATTGACAAACCATAGACTGGAAATCCCAAGTCCCTTGAGTATGAGGGTCGCTCCGCATGCTACTCAACTTTGGTCACCTGAAAGTTCTTGTCATTGTAAACACATGCATATCATCGAGAACCGCCAACGGGGTACCCGTTGTACATGGTACAGGAGCTTTCCCATAACCAAAATGACAAGGCAAGCAAACAATGAGCATCTAAGCAATCTTTTTATTTACCATGTGCATAGCTTTTTATTGAGGATGCTTCATAGATGCTCATTATGATGTTGCTGCAAGTTTCCACCATGATTAGGCATGGCTTAGGCTAGCGGCCCAGGCGTTTCTCTAACACAATGTCTAAACTCCATGAACCACAACCTCCCCTTTTATTTCACATCGTCGACATCCGTAAACAAAAGAGCAAGAAATCAACTGGATGAGATATCCAATAGGTGTTGAAAGCGTTCCCCGTGACAGCACGGTTCTGCTGACTCCCAGCATATAATTAGCAAGCATGTAACTTTCATGGACTAGTCATAATGGTTCAAGATTATTAAGTGCAAGGAATAAAGTGTCCCATCAAGTTCGTGAGAGCTTTACTAACTAACTTCCTCAAAATAGACAAACATTTTATTTTGGAAGAAAACACGGCATATGGAATATGCACTGAAGTAGCAAATGATGCTGATAGGTAGGTATGGTGGACACAGCTGGCAATATTGGTTTTGGGGAGTTGGAAGCACAGGTAGAGCACATACTTAGTGCAAGTGAAGGCTAGCAATAGAGAGGGAGCAACAAACGAGAGAGCAATAGCTGTCATAATCATGCTTGCAACAAAACAAGACTAACTATGGCATGAAAGTGATACAATAACTCTGAGGCAAAATAAATCATCGAGGCTTACTAACTATTGATTAGTCATATGCATGCGTGAGCATGTGCCAAGTCGATTCACATGAACAGTTAGAGGAGGATACCACAATATCATACCAAAGTATGAATAAAACAATGCAAGCAAACATTCATATGACATGCTACAAACTATTAGCAAGATGGAGCTAATCATAGACAAGCAAGAACTACTAAGCATCCATAATGACATACACCTTACACAAATCATGCTCACAATGATGAGTATATGTACAAAAATGAAACAACTAGAGTTCGTTACCAGCCTCTTACCACACCTCGAGTTGTCTTAATCTTCATTATTGCCCTTTACTTGTGTGACTTGAATAATAGCATGAAACCAAAATCCAGTGAGGACGGCTGAACCCTGCAAAGAACTCACAAAACCAAAGAAGAACAACAAATATTTTTGGTGTTTTCAATTTTTTTTAGAAACAAGCAAACAAAGAAAAACCAAACAAAAACAAAGCAAACCAAACAAAGCAAAATATTT
Source organism: Avena insularis (assembly GCA_023614405.1). NCBI lineage: Eukaryota > Viridiplantae > Streptophyta > Magnoliopsida > Poales > Poaceae > Avena > Avena insularis. Next base: position 408,630,381 of record CM042697.1, read on the forward strand.
TTGGAATTTTCTTTTAAGGCAAACCAAAGCAAAGAAACAAAGAAATAAACCAAGAGAAACAACGAAAATATTTTTGGTGTTTTTGGGTTTTTAGAAAGAAGCAACAAAAACCAAAAAGAAAGCGAAAGCAATGGATATACAAAGAACCAACCGAACATGATATATTGATGAGTGTGATGTCGGTAAATCTCCCCCAAGCTTAGGCTTTTGGCCTAAGTGGGGATCACTATCGCGGATAGTAACTCCATGCTGGTGGGTCATCATAGGAATGATCATAGTCAGGCACTTGCGATGAATAAGAAGACGCGCCCCAATCAAATGAGGGTTGCTGGTATGAAGACTCTCCCAAGTTGGAGGGCTGAACCGAATTGTCTTCGGCATCCTCTTCAACATTCTCTTCTTGCTGGAGAGTTCCCCCACATATGTGTCAACCTCCTCCTCCATAGGTGACCATCCTTGCCTGTTATCAAAATTAAACAAAGCAGGTGCAGGAAAATAAACTATTTTCTTAGTCCTACTCTTTCTCCTACCTTGCTGGGCAAACAATAATTCATACGGTAAACTTCTCACATTATCCCCCAAGGAAACAAAACCATGCTGAATCATGGATTCAATATCAAGCCTCTCTATGGGGAACTGAAAACCTGAATAGTGAGGCCCTAAACCATGGAAAGCTAGCAACCTAGAAGCAATGAGACCTCCACAAATTCCACCCTTCTCACGGTTGGTGGTGAGACGGTGAGCTATCAGCGCACCTAATCTATAAGTTATATCCCTATTCAAAGAAGTTGCAATAAAAGCTATGTCAAAAGAAGACAACTTCCTAGCAATCTTTCTAGCAAGAACACACTTGGTAATAAAATAGGCAAAGCATCTAATAGCTAGGAGCTGAATGTTTTGAATTTTACCACTTTCCTTTGAGAAGTTGAATCCTTGGCAAATCTCAGCATACAAATCAATAAGTGACTTGGGCCTTTCCTTGATCTTCTCACAAGATCCCCACTAAGGTACTCTAATTGCTACACGGAAATCAACAAAAGGCAGGTCGACAGATATATTATATATTTTGTAATGGACCATGGGATTAGAAGTAGACCAAGTGAACCAGAAGTCCTACACAAAAGCCATGGTTAGCTTAACATATTGGGATGGTTCACCTTCAACAAAGTGTTCCAACCCTGTATTTCTGACCATAGTTTGGAAATCTTGGAGGATCCCCGCAGCTCTCATAAATTCATGGCATGGATATATGGAAGGGAACACTGCCTCCTCATGATGAACCTTCATTGGCTCATGCACCATCAAGTCATATTAGTTCAGTGGGAACTCATCTTCCTTGCTGAAATTTTTAGAACCATCAAACCAAGTGACTTCTAAGTCGATAAATGATGAGCAACTACTATAGGAACTTGCTAGAGGACTACACATGCATCAAAAAAAAGTTTCTAAGCAAAGAACAAGCATGCAAGCTCAAACAATCTGTCACCTATAGCACCAAAATACTCAAGATACAATCTACCAATCACAAATCTAATTGGACAAGTGGAGGAGGCACATACCAAGGAGCAATCCCTCCAAAAATCAGCACTTGAGATGGGCTGAACAAGGAGATCAAAAATCGCGAGCAAGAACAGCAATAACTCGAGCTTGAGCAAGTTTTCTAGTGTTTTTCGGGAGAGAGAAAGAAGGTGGCTTTGAGGAGGCAGCCTGGAGGGCCCTAGGTGGGCCAGACCCCCCAGGCGTCGCCACCTGGTAAGCCGCGCGTACCAGGGGTGTGGTGGCCTGGGTTTTCCCCCTGGGTCACCTCAGGTGGCACTCTGCCTCTTTTTTCGAGGAAAAATTTATTTTGAATTTTCTGGGATTTTCCAGGAAACTTTATTTTTGGCCAATTTTCAGGGTATGAAAATTGATTTTCTCGCAGAAATAGTTTTTTCAAAAGAAGCAAAAGCAAACCAAAAGCCAAACTACAGGAGCTCTAAGAAACTCAAACAAACACACAACTAACAAAACTAAAGCTAAAGCAAAGACTAGGAAAGAGGAGAGTAAAATAAAGCAAGTATAACCACAATGAAAGCATTATTTTGTTCATTAAAATCCTTTTGTTAACAAGGTTGATCAATGTCGTGGTGGTGGCACGGCAGATGCCATGGGTAGGCTAAAGTATGGGGCCAATGGATGCTAGAGGGATCCGGGGAGGGAAAATGTAGTTATTTCTACACTCAAATGGCTAACATGCAGATCTTTATTTCTCTTCTTGTTGGGCTACAAGTGCTCCTCGAGCTGTATGCAGGAAGAAGAGAGCTAATACACGAGCCTAACGGCCTTGAATGAATCGATCCCCCCTCAGGATCCCGCGTCTCCCCTTATAAAGGGGTGCCTTGGCTCCTCTAGGGCTGACGTGGTAAGCATATTCGAGGAATATGCTTGTCCCAATATAGTAACTCGGCGACCTCCTTTCCGTGTACCCCTTCTAACGACGGCAAGGTTCTAGAGAACCCCACCTGCGCGCCTCGGGCTCCATGAATGTCACCTCCGTGACCTCCTTCTGCCCTTCTTCTTCTCTGCTCCTTGTCCTTTGTGCTTGGCTCTGTTCAGATTCTTCCTAGCCCGTGACTTGGGTTTGACTATAGGCACCTCCTTCTCCTACAAGCTTCATGTTATTCGGCCCTGTCGCGTGTAACTCGGCTCGGTCTTCACCTGCATTCAAGTTATTCGGGCTTACTCGGCCGACTTAATTCGTATGTCGGCCAGGTAAGGTATAGCTCCTTCCGTAGGTGTCATTGCCATGCTTATCTCGGCCGATCTTTACATGATTTGGCCGATATAAAAAGTAACTCGGCATGTGGCAAGGGAGACTCCTTTATCTTCCCCTGTATTGACCCTATCGGGGGTCACCTCCCCAACATTAGTCCCCGAAGCTGGTGTGGCCCTGCTCGTAACCTCGGCCGGGCCACATCAGTTTCCCAATATTCATTTCTCCTCACTTCCGAGTTACTCTTTTCTGTCCGAGGTATCCGCGCAGCTTCTCATGCACGCCTCGTCCTACGTGTAACACTCATCATTATTTCCCTAGTTTTTTGTTCCTCTACAGTGCCCACTGACAAGCTATAGTGATTACTGCGCCTGTCGCGTCGGCGCAGTGACGCCTCGAGTATCGCATTGGTCAGTAGGCCCGATCCTCTCTTGTGTCGTGTGGCCTGGGGTGTGGCTCCACTAGCTATTCACGGTTTCGTGATACACGCGGTTATGTGGGTATTGTGGTGTAGACACGATCTCGCCATGGTTACTGTGGAGCAGCCACGATCTCACCACGGTTACTGTGGCGTGGTTATAAAGAGGGGAGAGGGGTTTGGGCAGTTCACTTTTCCCCTTCCGCTCTCCCTCATCTTCTTCCTCGCGCCGCTGCTCTTCTGCGTGTTCCGGTGCTCTCACCATTGTTGATCTTCTTGACGGCGACGCTATCTTTCTTCCGCTCCGACGACCTCATCGCCGTGCGCTTGCTCCGGCGCTGCCGCCGGTGAGTTTTTCTTCAGTCTCGTCGCTAGGCTCCTTCCCTAGGCGCATCTGCTGTTTTCTAGATTTCCTGCGGTGGCTCGTTTCTGTTCCACCGCCGTGCTCGCTTAGAACCACGACGGGGCCCCGCGCCTCTAAGCTTATCTCCTCCGCTAGCCCTTCTTCCGTTGATTCCTCCGATGACCCTATGTCTAGTTCAGTTAGTGGCGCGCTCGTCGAAGACGACGGCGTAGCTTCCGGCCTAGAGCGGGGCTCTTGGCAAGGCTCCTCCGTCACTCGTCGTGAGATTGAGTGGCTAATTAGGACTCTCCGGATTCCTGCCAAGGTAAGCTGTCGTTTACCCGACAGCGAATCGTCTCCTGTACTCAACAAAGGCGAGTACGTTGTTTTCATGTCCCACTTTGCTCGTGGGTTCGGCCTTCCCCTTAGCGATTTTGCTAGGAATTCGTTGATTACTTCGGCCTTCAGCCGCATCATCTTCCGGCTAATGCCATCGCCTCCCTATCGGCTTATATCTCGGCCTCGGAGGGATACTTCGGCCTTTGGCCTTCAGTGTCTGTTTGGTCCAAATTTTTCCAGAGCCGATCCAACGTCATTCCATACAAATCCCTTCACCCCTCTGAGAAGTTTCTTACCCAGTGTGGAGCCGCGTCCATTACACCTCGGAGAAAATCCGAGTTCCCTCGTGTCGCTGGCCTCGAGTCTTGCAAGAAGTGGCATAGATCGTTTTTCTATGTCAAAAACACTGGAAAGGAAGACAAGATTCGGCTCCCTGCCTTCTCTATCGGCCCCCCTTCCAAGAAGAACTAGAACTACAACCCCAGGAAGATCCATGCTTTGGTCGAGGCCTTCGAGATTTGGCTGAAGGAGTTGATCCGCGACGGGCTCCGCGGTGAGGATTTGATGACCACATTTGTCAGCAGCCGGATTTGCCCTTTCTAGCTTTGCTCGCACAAGCTCTGCTACATGAGCGGTCCTCTCGATCCCAACCGAGTTTTGACGGTTGAGCTCGACAACTATCTCATTTACAAGCGTGTCCGAGCTATCTTCAAGACTTATATGCCGGAGGACTGGACATGGGGGCTGAAGCCATTAACTCGTGGGAATCCCCCTCCCGAGGTAAATTTACGCATGTGTATTTGCTTCCTAATTGCGTTTGTGACTTCTTTTCCTAACTCCACTTTGTTTCTTTTCTTGCAGAGGTTTGCGGAGCAAAAGATCGAGGATGCCGAGGTTCTGGCCCTTCCGTGGACCGCAGATCGGAACACCCCAGACAACGGGGAACCTAACTCGGAGGAGTTTGTTCCTAAGTCGGACGTCGCTCCGGCTCGCGCTCGTGGCAAGACCTCGGCCCATGGGGAGGAAGGTGACTCGGACGACGTCCAAATTCTTGAGGTAGTCGCCGCAATGCCTATCTCTTATGCATTTCCGGCTTCTACTTTCCCAGCTAATCAGGCCGGTCAGGTGCACGACGCCGAGCCTCTCGCCTCTCAACCTCCTGCTACCTCGAGGAAGCGCACTGCTTCGATAGGTCCCTCCGAAGCTGCTCCCAAGAAGCGAACCAAGAAATCATCCCAGCATCTTCCAAAGCGTAAAACCATGCCCGGAGTTACTGGGTGAGTTCATTTTCATTTGTATTTCTTGCTTCTCTCTTTCTGTCTTTTGATTCGACTTTTTGTGCTTTTGCAGCGCTCCTGTCTCTGCCAAGCCAAGCGGTCCGAGTATGACGAGTCATACAACTCGGTTGCCTTCTCCTCCGCCCCCTAAAGATACCCGAGCTCCTAGTCCCGCTCGCGTTGACTCTCCTCCTGCGCCGACTCAGACATCACCTCGGCTAGATGTACCCACAGTCTCCATTGCTGACGCCGACATAACTCCGTCAGTAGATCCTCCTACCGAACCTGTTGCCTCCGTTACGAACCCCGAAGTTTCCCCTGAAATTCCTTTAACTCCCCCAATTCCAACTGCGACTCCAACTCCAGCCGAGGATATCACCATCTCGACCCCCTCGGAAACCATTGTTCCTCCTGCCTCCAAAGATTCCACTCCTAGTGCCGAGGTTGCGGCCCCTGCCGATACCTCTCCTAAGGCTAAGAAGGTTGTTGTTACCAAACTTTCATCATCTCAGAAGGGGCCGGCTAGCTCTTCTCAACCCAACATCGCTGATGCGTTTCGTAAGGGGGCTTCCTCTGCTAGGCCCGTGGTCACCCCGGCCGTTGATAGTCAGCTTACTCTCCATAAGAGTCCCGCGGCGGCGGTGGTTACCCAACGGGTCCGAGGTAAAGTGATGACCCGTACCGAGAGTGGGAACAACCTCGGCTCCTTGGTGGAATATGCCAACAATTGGAATTCCGCCGATCAGCTTGAGGGCAATCCGTGTAACCAGCCGTTTTAGCTTTCTGACATCAGCAGTCGTTTGCATATGGCTGCTAAGATTGTTCTTGAGAGTGATAAGATGAACAAGGTAAGCGCTTCTGTTGATATTTTGTCTATTATTCAAATGATAGTATATATACACTAGTCCTCGAAGCTTGCAACCGAATAACTTGTTGTTCGTTTGGAAGCTTTGTTAGGCTTCAAATACATTATTTGCTAAGTTTATTTCCTGTATACCTTGGATTGATCGTTGTTCATCCATATTGCGAATTAAGCGTAGCTTAATCCGGATCTATTTCGGCTTTGGTTATCCAGCCACCTAGATCCGAGTTAAGTTTTGCTTGATTCGGATCTGTTTTAGCTTTGAATATCCAGCCACCTAGATCTGTGTTAAGTTTTACTTGATTTGGATCTGTCTTAGCTTTGAATATCCAGCCACCTAGATCCAAGTTAAGTTTTACTTGATTTGGATCTATCTTAGCTTTGAATATCCAGCCACCTAGATCCGAGTTAAGTTTTGCTTGATTCGGATCTGTCTTAGCTTTGAATATCCAACCACCTAGATCCGAGTTAAGTTCTGCTTGATTCGGATCTGTCTTAGCTTTGAATATCTAACTGTGTAATTCATTTTGGCACTTAGGTTGCCCATGATCAGCGGACAGCCAAATTCCAAAGGTTGCTTTTTGCGCACAAGAAATTGGAAGAGAAGTATGAGAAAGTTCTCCCCGTGGTGAAGAAAACTGGTAACTTAACAAATCTTTGTATTGTCCCATACGTTCTTAATATTTCCAACTTGAGGTGCTAACCCATTTTTTGCTGGGAAACAGGTAATATCAATAATCTTAATATCCGTCTTAACAAGAGGGTCAAAGCTCTGGAAGGTTAGTTATTTTTTTCCTCTATTGATTTTCGTTCGAGATTTATCCTGGGTTTCTTATAACCTTCTGGCTTTGGTATAGCCGAGTTACAAACACTTGCAGCGTCGCATCAAGAATGCATACCCATGCCTGATATGATGCTGCATTTTTTAGAGCAAGCCGCCACTCATTCGGCGCAACTAAAAGAGAAAGATGACGAGATAACCCGGTTACATGCCGAGGTTAAGTCTCTCAAGCTTTCTCAGAAATCCGAGTTAGAGAAAGTTGACCAGGAGTTCTCTGAAGAGAAGAATCGGCTGAGTCTGCAACTGCAGAAAGATAAAGAACTCCTCGAGTCTGCCGAGCTGAAGAATCGGATGATGAGCGAGGAAATCACTCGCTTTGAGAAAACTAAGGCTGACTGGGCCCAGGATCTCCATAAAATGTTGAGTTATATTCATCGTAAGTTTCTGACTGTGGCTGAGTTATTTTCTTCTCTTTCTTACCTTTAACTGATATACTTTGTATTTCACGTAGATCATTTTCCAGAAGCTAGACCTGTGAGCTCTAAAGCAGTGATTTCTGCTCGCCAGCGCCGAGGTGTCCCCGCAGACTCGAGTCCAGAATATTCAATGGAAGACTTCTTGATTGCCGTTGGCGCTGATATTGGGCCAATGAAGATTATGGGTAGGGATTTGGTGCAAGCAGCCATTCGGGCCTACCATGTTCTCTGGCCGAATACTTCTGGAACTCCTGATATTGACGAGGTCAAAATACTCGTGGAGAGATTAATGACATCTCAGAACCAGCTAAATCTCTGGAGGGAATCTGTCGGGAGGGCCGGTGCTGACATGGCACTTACAGCCATTATGTCTTGGTTTGAGGACATTTCCCTCGATACTTTGATAAATTTGTGCACTGGCTCTCGTTGGGTTGAGGATCTAGCATTCGTCGCTCGCCGCCAAGCTCGTTCCTTCTAGCTGGTTGAGTACACTGATGTGCATAATTGGATTGAAGGGCCGAGTTTCCTTCCCAATCCAGCGGATGACGTCGGGATTGAAGATGCCTCTGATGATGATTCGGCCGACCAGGATGAAGCAGAGGATGACTCGGACAACTCCCGTGATTCCAATGGAAGCTCGAATGAGGATTACGACACGCGATCATCTTCCAAGGGGACTGGGCATTCTCAAGCTCAAACTAATGTTTCCCCGTAGCCCAGGATTTCCCCCGAGGTTACTGTCGCTTCTGTTGAGGGCGAGGTAACTTCGGCCGAGGCGCCGTCTACCTCGGAGCGCCCAGTTCCTGAAAGTGCCCCTGCTGTCGTGGTATTGCCGACGAGTACGCCATGGAGGGGTCCTCACAATGCGTGTTTAGAGACGTGGGGTAAGGCAGACGGTTGACGGGTACGAGGTAACACAGCTTACCCAGGTTCAGATCCCACGACGGTGGCGGAATCCTACTCCTGCTATAAATCACTATACTGGCAATACGCCGAGTTACAGAGATAGGTTCGCTATGCGAGGTTGTCTTAGATTGTCTATGATCGTGCCCTAAAGGCTCCCATAGGCCCGACTTATATAGTCGCCAGGTCCTAGGGTTACAGGGAAAAGTCCTAGCCGGACAGGTTACAGAGTCCTACACTGTCTATTACTAGTCTTGTGTATCTTGCACTCCAAGGCTCCGGGTACGCTGGTGACTCCACCGTAGCCTTCCTTTATCCGGCATGGGCCTCCCTTCTGGATCCACCTAACTGGGCCGCCCAGCAGGCTATAGGCCATGCTACCGACTATGGGCCACCCGGGTTAGTCGGATAAGAGACATGCTATAAGGATACCCATATAGGATATCCCCAACAGTAGCCCCCGGAGAACTCCAAGATCTTGCACCGTCTTGCCTCTTCACGTTGAATGCTCCGTCTAGATGGATGTCAGCAAATTGTCAAGCAATATCTTGTAGTCCTCCCAAAGAACCCTGCAAGGCTTTTCGCCGTCTTCAAATGGTAAGCCGGAGAAATGCTGAATCTTCCATCATACTCTTCCGTAGTCGGATTAAATCCGTCCATGCCGGAATCTTCGATGCGACGGCTCATCTACCCGTGTCAGCTAGGATGACATAGGCTTAGGTCAGCGACGCCTCGTAACTCACACATGCAGAGAACGCAATCATATCCGATTTTCCCGCGTGAGCGATACGAACCGTTGGCGGCGACGGTTGGAGACGTGGCGAAATTACCGCGCACGTTCACGAACACGTCGTCTACGCGGCAACCGTCCGATCAGCTGCACGAATCTTGATGCAGAGTATGATAAATAGTAACCGTGGGACACTTTCCACTTTTTACCTCATTCCTCTCGCGTCATCGTCTTCTTCCTCCAGCCGCACGCCTCCTCGAGCTCTCCGCGAGAAACCTCGAGAACCCTATCCTCCCTCTGCGTCAGTCACATACTTCCAGCACCTCATGGACAGCAGCAGCTCCTCCCCATCGATGGCGGCGTCGAGCGAAGCCACGGCAAAGCCGGCGGGCTCCGTCGTCGTGCCCCCAGAGGGCCTGGTCATCCCCGCATCGGCGGTGATAAAAACCACCGGCGGCGACCATAATCTGGCGGCGCTAGAGCCTCTGGAAGAAGAGCCGACTCAAGACAAGGCAATCGGGCGCTGCTCGGACATCACCGATCGCGACATCCAAGAGATGGTCGCTGAAGGCTACCTCCCGACGGAGGGGCTCGCTTTGGGCGCCTGGCGGCGAGGTGACACCTTCTCCCCAAGCCGGAGAAAAGGTGTACCTCAAGGCTCAGCTGGTACGCGGCATTTCCCTGCCCATCTCCCACTTCTTTCTTTCCGTCTTGAACCACTACAAGGTCCAACCCCATAACCTCTCCCCCAATAGCATCTTAGTGCTTAGCAACTTCGCGGCACTTTGTGAGGGTTACCTAGGGATTAGGCCTAGGTTAGACATGTTCGTGTACTTCTTCACCGTTAAACGCGAAGCCGGACACAGTAGGGAGGAGCTTAGGAACTGGGGCACCATAAGCTTCAAGATTCGACCCGGCCGGCGGTTCCCCGACATCGTCGGCCACGAGTCCTGCAAAAACTGGCAGCGGACGTACTTCTACGGCCCCGACATTCCTTTGGCGGGCCGAGAAGTAACGTACCCGGACTTCGCAGATGGAGCCGCCGTTGAAGTTTCCACATGGAGATCCCATGCCTCCCTTTCCTCCGACCTCGACGCTTCTCGCGCAATAAGGCGGATCGAATGGTTCGTAGGGACGGGTTTGACCGGCTTGGACTTGGCCATGTGCTGGTTCATCAGGCGAATCCAACCTCTGCAGCACTGCGCGAAGTTCATGCACGAGTATACTAGTGACCGAAGGGATACCCTCCGGATCTCCGTGGATAACTTCTCGAGCGACTCCGTCAAGCTCCGCCTGAAGTTCATCGTCAAGGTGAAGGATAAGAAGCGTGGCTTCACCATTACCTGCGACATGTTCGTAGATGGCAAGTGCCCAAAGGTAGATATGTATTTTTCGTGTGCGACATATACTCCAATTTCTCCGTCTTGCCATTGCCACCCCATATAACACGGTGATTTATAACTTAACAGCTTAGCGATCTAGATGAGGACAACCTGGCTGCCCAAATCTACGATCCAAAGATGAAGGAAGTCACGGTCATGTCCGACGACGATGTACCGTTGGCGTGAAAGCGGAAGAGCTCCACCTCTGACGCTGCAGATGGAGGTAAGAAGAAGAAGACGGAGGGTGGAGACTCCAAGAAGACTACCGCCGCCCTGGAGGCGAAAAAGAAAAGATCCACCGGGATTTTTGCCAAAGCACCCCCATTAGTGTGAGCTTCTCATTCTCCGACATTGTCTTATTTATCTGTCTTGTTCTCATTTATGCACTTTGCACGTTTCAGGAAGAAAGCCACGACCAGCCTCAAGAAGACCTCCAAGACTTTGGGGGCTTCTAGAAATATCAAGGATATGCTGCATCGCGACTCCTCCCCCGCCATCGCCCCTGCTACTCCTGCCGTCAAGCCTTCCTCTGCCCCGACAAGCTCTCAAGCCTAGGAGGCACCAGGCCCTTCTGCCATGGAAGTGGATTCTGGCGCCTCTACTGAACTTGCTGTTATCGGCGAACAGGCGACGCAAGAGAGCACTGCTCTACAAATGGCTGAAGCTCCGGCTAAGGATGCCATCGGTAGCAGCAAGGCGACAGTGGGAGCTGGTACCACTGCCGAAGGCGGCGCCCCTACTCCCTAGAAACCCTTCGAGTTTTCGAAGATAGTTTACCCGACACTCCTGCCGAGTAACACAACTATGGTTCCTGGAGGAGTGCCGTCATCTCCGACATGTGGTATTGAGGAGCTGCTCCGACAAGAAGATATCTTGCGGGGAAATAGCGTTTCCTTTGGAAAGCTGCTGGCCGAGAGTGCTATAAATATCAAGATTATTGCACTTGTAAGTTTTACTTTGCCTTCTGCATTTCATATGAGTATCCCACTGTAGCCCCCGAGGATGTAGACGGAAAACCATAGGTTTTGCATCTATATGCTCTAAGAGCGACTAAGCTAGAAAGAACTCTCACTGTAGCCCCCAAGCATTTAGATGGAAGAAACTATTCCAACTAGATGCTGTAAGAGTAGCATACGTAGTGTTTATAATTTTCAATACTGTAGCCCCCAAGCCACTAGTTGTAACTGAAATAGTTCCGACTAGATGCTTAAGGAAAAGCTAAGTAGATTCCTAGTTAAAAAACTTTATACTTTAGCCCCCAAGCTTCTAATCGAGAACTGAAGTAGCTCCGACTAGATGCTTAAAGAAATGCTAAGCATATTGCTAAGTTGAAAAAACTTTCGCTGTAGCCCCCGAGCGCCTAGATGGAAAGTTTCCGACTAGGTGCTCCAAGCAGACTAAACAACAGTTTTAACTTTTTCCTTTGTTTCACAGAACGAGAATGCTCGGCGGGGTATGGCCAACGACAAGTACCAGAAGATGCGCGCAGATCTCAAAGCCGAAAAGGGTAAAACTGCCATCTTGAAGGAACAGATCATCAAAAACAAGAGTCTGTTTTCTTTGTGCGCATTCGGTCTTGGTTTTGTTCGTTCATTATCCGAGTACTCACTATGTACTTTGTTTTCTCTAACTTTTCAGAACATGTCGCCAAGGCCAAGGATATTGTCGAGCAGTCCAAGCATATCCAGCAGCTGGACAGCGAGAACAGAATCCTTAAGAAGGAGAGGGAAGAGATGCTGAAGATGCACGAGGATTCCATGAAAGCCCTGCAGGATTCCGCCTCCGTGGAGATCAATCGCTTGAAGGAGGAGCTTGCGATCTTAAAAGATCAGAAGCAAGCTGCTGATGAGCAAAACCAACGCCACAGCGAGGCGTTTAAGCTCCTCCAACAAGAGAAGGAATCCTTGGCGGACACTGTCTGGCAGGCCAAGGCCAGCATCTTCAGTAAGTTTCCTCCGTCTTGTATTTCTGTAGTCCGGATACTTAAAGTTTATTAAACTCATGTGCTCCTTGTCGGAATTTTTAGCGCCAATGGGTTTAACCCGCTCGCCTCCTTCGGACAAGGAATGCATGGTTCTTGCCGGCAACTTCATCAACACCGCCATCACCCAAGCCAAGGAGATTGCCAAGCCTCTCCAGATATACATCAAGGCCTCGGACTCCATGACGAAGTACTCGGAGATTCTGCGCCGAGCCCTCGAGCATGTTACAAGCTGGAAAGCTTCATGTGCACGGGCTAACGCGAGGATGGCGCTCTCAATGGTGAAGGCACACTATGAAGATGCCGACATCGACACGGTGACCTCCGACATCCCCGACGTTGATGATGACGGCAAAGAGATTGATCACAAGGCCATCTTGTCATCACTCGTGGGATATGACACCAGAGTTGCCGATTTGGTGGACATCGATGTCTTCGTGCCCATGAACACCATCGACAGCGTCAACCAAGATTCCTCCGAGTCTCATCATAGCGCCGATGTTGAGGGTAATTCTCTGGCTGGGGACGATGCCGCTTCCAAGTCTCCTGCGCCCAAAGAGTGAAAAACACTATGTAATATCTATTTTGCCTTTGGTATATGCGCGGAAAAAACTTGATGATGTAACTTAAGGTGGAAAACAATGGTTTTTATTTCCTGCTACTTAAGAACTTAGTTCCCAGCATGTATATATTTTTTAAGCAAGTGCTGGCTTATCCATTACTTTGGTTCTTATGCTTGACTTTTCGTGAGTCGGAAGACTCGTTGTCGGAACCATGCGCTTAGGTGATGATGCCCAATGGCACCGTCAATAACCTAAGCACAAAATCGCCGACAATAAGTGCCAAAAGTCACTACTCCAGAATCCACATAAAAACGACAAAGAATGTGTAGACCAGAAAACTTAAGCTAACGCCCGTAGGCGGAATTTTCACAAGTGCAAACGCAAAGCTTGTGCATAAAGGTTTTACATGATCCAAAAATGAACACTAAAGGAGGTAAAAGACTCAGAAATGTGAGTGAACCAAAGAGCTTTATTTCATTGATCATATAAGAGATACACAATTAGATAAAAATGCTAAGTGTAAAAAGGACATAGCTGTGCTATGTTCCATGGCCGATCAAGCTCCGGGTAGTCATCATCCGGGTCACGTCTCTTACGCTTATGATCCTCGTTGGGTCTATCCTTTAGTTCACAATTGTCAACAAGGTAGTAAGACCCATTGAGCAGCGCCTTGCTTATGCTGAACGGTCCTTCCCATGGCAGGGATAATTTGTGTGACTTCTTCTGCTTAAGTCGGAGCACTAAATCCCCCTCTTTAAACGAGCGATGCCGAACGCGGCGACTATGGTAGCTGCGTAGCTTCTGCTGGTAGATGGCGGATCTTTGACATGCCAAAACGCGCTCCTCCTCGAGAAGGTCCACATCTAGGTGTCTGGATTCCTCAGCGTCATCCTCATCGTAGGCGGCAACTCTTGGTGCATCGTGGATGAGGTCGGAGGGTAGGATGGCTTCTGCTCCATATACCATGAAGTAAGGGGTGTAGCCGGTAGATCTGTTGGGTGTAGTTCGTAAACTCCACAACACAAATGGTAATTCCTCCACCCAGGCTCCAGCTGCTCTATGTAGCGGTGCCTCAAGACGTGGCTTGATTCCCTGCAGAATTAATCCATTGGCTCGCTCGACCTGTCCATTGGACTGTGGGTGTGCCACAGATGCAAGATCAAGTCGGATGCCTTTCTCCCAGCAATATGCCTCCACTTCTCCGAGTGATAAATTGCTGCCATTGTCGGTGATAATGCTATGTGGGAGACCAAATCTCACCACTAGATCTCCGAAACACGAGGCGATTGCCCCATCAAGCTTTCTAATGGGTTTAGCTTCTATCCATTTAGTGAATTTATCAACTGCTACGAGCAGATGCGTAAACCCACAAGGTGCCGTCTATAACGGTCCCACCATGTCTAGCCCCCAGACTGCAAACGGCCAAGTTATTGGTATTGTTCGCAGTTCTTTAGCAGGAACATGTGGTTGTCGGGCATAATACTGGCATCCCATGCATGTCTCAACCAGCTTGTCGGCGTCCGCCTTCACGGTCACCCAGTAGAATCCTTGCCGGAAGGCTTTCGCGACCAACGATCGAGGAGCGGCGTGGTTCCCGCAATCTCCGAGATGGATTTCGTGTAGGATTCCCATACCTTCTAGCTGGAAACACACTTTAGGTATACACCAGTAGTGCTCCTTTTGTAGAGTTGCCCATTGATTATGGTATAACCCTTTGCTCGTCGTACTATTTGCCATCTTTCGACTTCGTCGTCGGGCAAAGTTCCGTGTTCGAGGTATTCCATAAACGGTTTTGTCCAAGCCGGAGGGACCTTTAGTCACCATGTTGACAAAAGAGTCAGCTCTATCCGAGTTGTCGATGTCGGCTCCCTTCATGGATGGTGTGCGCAGATGCTCTAGGAAAACTCCTGGCGGAATTCGCTTGCGCCCTGATCCTAGCTTAGGCAGCAGATCAGCCGCCCCGTTTTGTTCCCTAGGCACATACTTAACTTCGTAGCCCAAGAAGCTCTTGGCTATCTCGTCCACTTCGTCTCGATATGCCGCCATCATAGGGTTCCGCGCATTCCAGGTGCCAGCCACCGTCTGGGAAACCAAGTTGGAATCTCCACAGCAAACTATGCGCTTGGTGCCAATATCCTTGGCTACACGTAGTCCGTGAATGAGTGCTTCATACTCTGCCATGTTGTTTGTAGCCTCGAAGTGGATCTACAGAACGTAGTGTAGCTTGTCTCATGTTGGTGACTGTAGCAATACACCAGCCCCCGAGCCGTTGAGCAGCTTTGATCCGTCAAAGTGCATCACCCAGTACTCTGGTTCTGGCAGCGGAGTAGCGTTTGGCATCTCCGTCCAATCTGCAACAAAATCCGCCAAGGCTTGTGATTTGATAGCGTCGTGTCTCTTGTAGGTGATCTCGAAGGCGGCAAGTTTAATGCCCCACTTCGCGACCCTTCCGATAGCGTCACAGTTATTGATAATGTCGGACAGTGGAGTCTTGCTCACCACTGTGATTGGGTGCTCCTGAAAGTAATGCCTCAGCTTCCGAGAAGCAAGGAATACTCCATAAGCTATCTTTTGGTAGTGCGGGTAACGCTGCTTAGACTCCGTCAAGACCTCGCTTACATAGTAAACTGGTCGTTGAACTCCATGCTCATAGCCTGGTTCCTTCCGCTCTACGATGACGACGATGCTGATAACCCGGTTGGTTGCCACCATGTAAATTAACAGGGGCTCGCCAGGCTCTGGTGCTGCAAGGATGGGCGCTGAAGAAAGAATCTCCTTGAGCTGCTTCAATGCTGCATCTGCTTCATCTGTCCACGTGAATTTGTTCGCCTTCTTCAGCAACTTGTACAGTGGCAGAGCCTTCTCTCCAAGTCGGCTGACGAACCGACTAACTGCTGCAACACAACATGTTAGTCGTTTAATGTCTTTTAGGCATGTCGGACGGTTTATGTTTAAGATGGCCTTGATTTTCTCCGGGTTGACCTCGATTCCATGCTGGGAAATGATGAAGCCCAACAATTTGCCGGCTGGAACCCCGAAGACGCACTTCTTAGGATTAAGCATCATGTTGTATTTCTAGAGATTATCGAAGGTTTCTTTTAAGTCGGAGATTAAGTCGTTTGACTTTTTAGACATCACCGTGATATCGTCCATGTAGGCGTGAACGTTTCGACCAATTTGGTCGTGAAGGCAACGTTGCATTGTCCGCTGGTAGGTAGCACCTGCGTTTTTCAGCCCAAAGGGCATTGTGACATAGCAAAACGTGTTGTATGGGGTAGTGAACAAAGTGGCCAATTGGTCCCACTTCCTCATCTTGATCTGGTGGTATCCTGAGTATGCATCGAGAAAACACAAAAGTTCCGAGCCAGCCGTCGAGTCAATGACTTGGTCAATGCGAGGCAAAGCAAACGGATCTTTGGGACATGCTTTGTTCAAGCCGGTGTAATCAACGCACATTCTTAATTCATTGGTTCCCTTTTTGGGGACAAGTACAGGATTGGCCACCCATTGGGTGTGAAGGACTTCTCGGATAAATCTAGCCTTAAGTAACCTAGCTATCTCTTTGCCAATGGCGCGTCTCTTCTCATATCCAAAGCGTCGTAGAGGTTGTTTCACTGGTTTGCATTTTGGGTCAATGTTTAAGCTGTGCTCGGCAAGTTCCCTAGGTACACCTTTCATGTCGGCAGGTTGCCAGGCAAAGATGTCCCTGTTCTCACGGAGGAACTCGACGAGCGCGCTTTCCTATTTGGGATCCAGGTTCGTTCCAATGGCGGTGACCTTGGAGGCATCGCCTACCACAAGTTCCACCGGCTTGGTCTCGATGGCGGCCTTGAACACAGGAGCGGAGTCGGAGATCTGCTTCTTCGACGCGGGCATCTCTGAGTCATCGACCTTGCTCTAGATCTCTTTGAATTCTTCGTTGTAGAGGACAGCTTCTGCAACGGCTGCTTCGTTGATCTTGCAGTCCCTTGCCTTGGTAAAGCTTCCGGATATGGTGATGATGCCATTTGGTTCGGGTATCTTGAGTTTGTTGTAGACGAAGCATGGTGTCCATGAACGTTTGGAATATGTCGCGGCCGAATATGACGTGGTACACGCTCTTGAAGGGGACCACCTCAAAGGTCATGCGCTCTTGACGGTAATTATTAACATCGCCAAAGGAAACCTGAAGTGTAATGCACCCAAGGGACCGAGCCTCCCGACCAGGAACTACTCCGTGGAAGATGGTGTTGGTCCGCCTTAGGTTTGCCTCCGTCAAGTTCATCTTTTGCAGTGTATCCAGGTACATGATGTTGATGCTGCTTCCACTTTCCACCATACACTTAGTGAACTCCACGCCGTCAATCAAGGGGTTGATGACCATGGCGTACTGGTTCTCCGTGGGTATAAGGTCTGGGTGGTCCGTCCTGTCCCAAGTTATTGGAACCTCCGACCAGCGCAGGTACTGGGGGACTGGGGGGGGAGAGTAGCCATCAGGATCCTCAGAGAGGTCTTCTGTTGTCGGACGGTAGGGGTGCCAAGGAAAGTGTGGTAGATTGGGGCCTTCTTTGCGAAGGGGTTCTTGCCTTTGTCGTCGCTCTTGGCGGTGTGCTTGGGGTCAACGTCCTCGTCCATGTCACTTGAATCCTTGGACTCCTCCTCCTTCTTCTTCCCCTTGCCCTTTATGCTGCATTCTTCCGACTTTGCTTGTAGCCGGACTCCGGGTCTTCCTTGAGGTCGTTGACGAACTTGCAGTGTCGATTGGTATGGGTGGCTTTGCCGCTGACGTCGAGGTGTACGAGGCATGGCATATCACGGTACTCCTCGTAGGTTTGGGGAACGCGGAGAGGCGCCGAGGTGGTTTCACTTCCTCATTGCTGCCCACGACCAGCTCCCCTTCCTCGGCCACGTTATCCGCCCTCTCCTCGTCCTACAAAAGTCATAGCGACCATGTCGGTAGATTGCTTTTCTTCTGGAGCGGTCTTCCGATTTGTACTGCTGTTCCTCCGAGCTTGGGTTGGAACGGCCGTTGCCGGCAATGAGCCGCGAGCATCATCGTCGGCAGCGGTGAACTCACTAGCCAACTAAATCATCTGGTTCAAGTCAAGCTGGTGATTGTCCTGCAAGCGCTTCAGTTTATGTCGGAGCAACGTGCCTCTTTCCAACCCATCGATGAAGGCGGCCATAGCGGTCTGAGCGTGCACTCCTGCGCAGGAATTTTTCATATCCAGCCAGCGGGAGAGGTAGGCGCGAGATGTCTCGTCTTTCTCTTGCACGCACCGCTGTAGATCGCCCACAGTGCAGGGACGCTTTTATGTACCCTCAAAGTTCTTGGTGAACGCTTCTTGCATGTCCAACCAGTTGTAGATAGATTTCTCTGGTAAGTCGTCGATCCATTGACGGGTCGTACCCGCCAACATTAATGGGAGGTACTTGACGGCAACGTTGGGGTTGCCTCCGGCAATCTCCACTGCGTTGCCGTAGTCCTGCAACCATGTGGCTGGCTTGGCGGTGCCGTCATAGGGCTTGATGGTCTTGTCAATCCGGAAGCCTGTGGGGTAAGTTGCAGACCGTATTGCAGGTCCAAAACAACGTGGTCCCAGGTATGGTCCTTCCCGGGCCTCGTGGATCTTATCGATTCGCGAACATGCATCGTATGGCTCTGGGTTCTTCTTCTTCTTGTCAATAGGGGATGGGCTGCGTGAACGACGCAGTCCTCCTCCGCCATGGTGACTGCTTGGTGGTGACGGAGGCGGAGGTGGCGGTGGGTTAGCCTTCTTGCTATTACCCTCTTGCGACGCCTCACGTCTGTCATGGTTGCTTGTCGGACGCGGAGGGTCATGGCGCGACCTGCTCTTATGTCCTTCGTTGAGCTTTCCGTCATGACGGGTCTGCTCTGTGTTGTCGCGGATGACGATGCCACACTTCTTTGGTGGGGGCATATCCATACGATGGTGAGCATTGTAATCTTCCCGATGTTGGGGAGACTGGGGCGGTGGCGATGGGTGATGAGGTCGGGCCTTTTCTCCGTGGTCGGAGGATATTGGGATGACATCCTTCCTTT
The DNA here is from genome assembly GCA_023614405.1 of Avena insularis. NCBI lineage: Eukaryota > Viridiplantae > Streptophyta > Magnoliopsida > Poales > Poaceae > Avena > Avena insularis. The sequence continues at coordinate 408,649,231 of CM042697.1, forward strand.
TGCATGCAGCCCTCCGTCTTTGTTCTGAGGAACCCGTCTGGGACCCGATATCAAGAGGAGATCTGTCCCTTGGCGGTTTGTACTGGCTAGACTGGCAGAGCGCTGGGTTAGGTCAAGCCTCTGGGAGGTGGCCTTTTCCTGCTGCTTCACCGCCTTGGCCACTAGGTCGTAGACCTGTTCCACTGCCTCAGGCGATCTATCCTGCTCCAGAAGGGTCTTGGCGATGGCGAGGTTAAGGAGTGGGGTGGGCATCACCTGCTAGCCTTCACTGTCAATGTAAGGCTTGGCTTGTGCCGGCTTCGAGGGAGCCCATCCTAGGTTGCGCCGTACACCAGGATCGATGATGACACGAGCCGGAGCTTTCTTAGCCTTCTGCTGCTGTAGCAGAGTCTTGTACTCGGCTTCCATTGCTCTAGCTTTTTCTATGGATTTCTGCGCATTGACGAGATCTCGATCTAGATTAGCGCCTTGCTCCGATGGCTTGCGCCTCCTCCAGCACTGCTGGCATTTCTCATCAAGCTGGGTCACATTTTGGATATGAGCAACGGTCAGTGGATCGACGAGGAGGTTGCCGTACATCACTCTATCAGCTGGAGTAACTTGGGCTGCTGCAGACGTAGATGCTGGAGGCGGCAAGTTTGCGGTGTTGTTGTTACTCGGGCCGGTGCCGAGTTCCTGCGGCTGCTGCACTGGGTTGGGCGGAGGAGGCATGTCTTTTGCGCGATCATCGTCAATAGCAATAAGTGGCCCCTTCCCCTTTTCTAGTGTCGTAGGAGGAGCTCGTCCGGGTTGATCTTCGTCCATCGCCGTCCCAATGGTGACGAACACCCCTCGGGACGCGACAACGTTGTTGGCCTGCTCGTCGCGCGAGTACTCCTCCTCCATCTCCTGCATAGTGGAGTCTAGCTCTTCTGGACTGCAGTCTATCTCCTCTGAATCTGCATTGAAATCAGCATAAAGCGCGTCAATGACAGAGTCGGAGGGTGCCAGGACTTCCTCGATGACGGGCGGTGGAGGTGCGACGGGCTCGACGATGACTGGAGGTGGTGGTGCTGCTGCGACGATTGCGGCCGGAGGCGGTGGTGGCGGTGGCTGAATCGGAGGGCTCCGTCGATGAGCGCAAGCGCTGTCTGAGCTACCGCTTCGGCCTCCGCGTAGTTGTTGACGGTGCTCACCATCTCTTCGAGGGTAAGGCGTCATGTTGCCTGCTGCCGTCTTAAATAATGTCGGAGAAGCGTGCCACGGTCCAGTCCTTCCATGAAGTGATACAGAGCGTTATCATCGGGGTAGTGGGCTAGGTCGGCTCGTATACGGAGCCACCTGGCCAGGTAATCGCGGGGGTTTTCGCCCTCTCTCTGAACGCAGCGCGCCAGATCGAAGATGGTAACCACGCCGACGAACTTGGATCTCTGCTGTCCAGACGCACAGACTAAGCCGGCGGATTTGCAGTGATCTTCCACCTTTATGTCCTGCACAGGGGCGGTTTGGGTGGGCCTTGAATTTTTCCAATCTTTGCCGGAAAACTCCGAGGAGAGATCCGACATCGATCCTTCCGCGAACGTATCCTGCCCATAGGTGGTCCGTGCGGGTCTTGATGCTCCTCTGACTCCCAGGGAACTAGTGCTGGAGTCGGTTTCGTCGATGAAGAGGTGGATGTATCTGATAGGAACAATCGAACACCACGTAGGGTTCTTCTTCGCCGGGACCCAGAACTCGTCGGGAGGGACGATCAGAACGTTGCCGGAGAAGAGAACACGGCCGATGGCTACGGTTTCGCCGATTCCTGCGAAGATCTTGGTCCTCACCCGCTGAAGAGCCTGAAGCGCCTCTTGCCCCACGGTGGGCGCCAACTGTCGTGGTATTGCCGACGAGTTGTAACATCCCTAAAATCATGATTTCAAATATTGCATATCATTCATTCATGCATAAAGTTTTGAGATCAATTTCAAACCAAACTCAGCAAAACAGAAGCACATAGTGCTATCATTTTATGTGAGCAAACTTAAATCAAATGGCCATCCCCATTTGAGAGCTTGAATGTTTTAAACGCCAAGTTTGTTGCTTCCTTGCTTGATTGGATTGAGTGTGGAATTTGAACAAAATTTTACAAAATAGAAATGGTTTCAAAAACCATTTTCAAACATTTGCAAACCAAGTGCAATGTCCCTGTTATTTTGTTTTTCCAAAAATAACCAAGACAACTCAAAGTGACCACATGGTTTTATGCCAAGTTTTGTGACTGTTGCACACTGCAAAAATTCCAAAAAGATTTGAATTCAAATAGCTTTTGAAATCATTTGAAAACCATTCCTGAAAATCAATTTAGAAAAAGAAAAGAGAAAGGAATTGGAAAGGGGCCGGCGCCAGGAATTGAGCCCAACAGCAGACGCAGCCCATTTAGCCCACCCGGCTCCCCTCTCTCCCTCTCGCACGCGCGGACGCACCCAGCAAGTCGCTGACACTCGGACCCCACTTTCCCTTTGCTCTATTCGCTGACAAGCGGGCCCCATCCACGACGTCATCGTCTTCCCCAAATTTCCGCGTAAGAACTCCGCCGCTGGCCGTTGCTGCGTTGATTTCGCGAGGTAATTGGCATTGAATCACTGAGCGTTTCTTGTCGAGCCTCTGCCTATTTAATCCCCTCTCTCTCACGGACATTTCCCCTCAACCAATTCTCTCACCACGCCACCAGGCTGCGCGAACGGACAGACGCCGCTGTCCCGACGATCTCCGGCAGCAATTCCGGTGAGTCCCGACCGCCCCTGTGCCCCTGATTCAAACGATTATGCTCAGCATGAGCTCGTGCATCTTCTGACACCCGTCTCTTGCCTGCTCGTGACCCAGGACGCCGTCCCCGTTCGTGCCCGCAACCGACCGAGCCGCCGCTCAACTCCGGTGACCAATCGCGGTAAGCTCCGAGCGCCCCTTGCCCCCTCTTGCATACGAGGATGATCGCCACTGTCTTGCGTGTCTCCTAATCCCTCTGGTTCGTGCTAGGGCGACGCGAAACCTCGGCAACAACTCCGACCGCAACCACCCGACGCCGTGCACGACTCCGACGAGCTCCAGCAGCCCCTGCCGAGCGCCCCTTGCCAAGCCACCGCCATGTTGAGCTTCAGCACACCACCGCGGTTCTGGTAAGCCTCTTCCCCACTCCGACGCCAGCCATGTACGCGCCGCCACGACAGCCGCTGGCGCCATTCGCTGGCTTTTCATTGGTTCAGAGTCACGATCCAGACCCAGCGCGTAGGATTAGTTCACTTATCGAACCGTTAAGTTTAGATCTGAGCCGTGCATGTTAGTTAGATCCAACGGTAGCCGAGCGTGATCCGGTGCGAAGCGGTACACACCAATAGGAAACAGACGCGTGGCTAGGGTTTGTTTAAAAACAGAATTTGAAATCAGATTTTTATCCAAATTTGATTTAGCTATAACTTTTGATCCACACGTTAGAATTTGACAAATTTTATACTGTTGGAATCAGGAGAACAAGCCCTTTCTGTTTATGCAATGTGTTTAATGTTTAGTTTCTGTTAAAATGATTTTATTTGCAGAAACTTGTTTAGGACTATTTTGAGTATATGAATTGTTTAGGAATTTGTTTTGGTGTCAAATAAACTTGGTCTAGCAAGTTTTTGACTTGTCTATGATTCAGTACTATGCACTTGCTTGGTTGAGTTTCCAAAATCATCACTTAGCATCTTGCATGCATGCATATATATTTTTGCTTGTATATGACTTGTATGTGATTGTGGTTATATTCTTTGTGTAGACTTTGGTGCTAGTGATTGTGATTGTGAAGAGTGCTACTCTCCCAACTACCAAGGCAAGTGGTACTTCATGAATATTCCTATCCCTATATTTTTATACAAGCATTAGAAATATTTTGCTAAGTCTTGCATGTTACTATTTTGCCAAATGCCATGTTGGGAAATCCTAAGTAGTTGTAGAATTGCTAGGAAATTTCTAAGTTAAGTTACTATCTATGCCATGCTTAGCCTAGCTAGTAGCAAACAAGGGTTGGTAAAATATACATGCTATGGTGAAAATATTTCTAAGTCTTTGGACTTATGTTTTCTTAATAAAACAACTAAGTCAATGAATCACCTGGGTGGAAAGGGACTTGATTGGTGGTTTTTGGTTGAGTGGTTACACAAGGCCCATGGATATGGTCTACCTTGTGTATCTCACTTGTGGAAAGCCACCCAGGAACAAAGGGATTTTAGAGGCCAAGTGTTGAGAAGCTTCTAGTGCAGCCACTTGGCAATATGGGCTCTGCCTGGATCACATAGGTTGCTAGAACTTAGTCATTTGGACAGATGGTGGTAGTGGGATGATAGGTTGGAACGCTTCCATTTGACTAAGGAAAGGCTTCTAAAAGGTCCTGTCTTGGTGAAACCAAGTCTGGTGGAGAAAGTGCACAACCTCTGCAGATGGAAAAATCTAAGTACTTAGCCAAGTCCATGGCAATGGACAACTTGAGCATCAAGACATGGAAGATATCAAGAATCTCATCACTCCAACTTCTAAGTAAAAACTTGTGGTTGAACAAGGGTGAAGGACCTCAATGTCTATTGATGGTTCCTTGGGAAAAGTTTTGACAAAGAAAAACTTAGTGATTTCAACTAATAGGAAAAACCTATTTTTGAGCAAAGCAAGCCAAGCTACACTTAGCCAAAATGCATATAGTAATATAGTCCACTTAAAATTTACTAAGGTATCACTTGCCAATACTATTCCAAAGTATTGACCCACTATGGCTGTAACTTGTGATGTTGTAGGTTACTCTGATGAGGATTAGGTGTCATGAGTCTACACTCAACATGTTTGCCTGTGGCACATGAAGATGAAGACTTATATTTATTTACTTATTCAAACTCTTGTATTAGGCCTGTGGCCTTGAGTTGTAAATACTATGTTTATCTCTGGAATGTATGTAATAAATGACCTTTGTATCTGTGTACTTCATCTTAAACTGTGGACGCTAGCAATGATCCAGGGACTAGCATTGCAATCACAGGGATCCTTTTCCTTTACAAAGGAGGGATCTTATAGATGGTATCAGAGCACTGTGTTGCCTGTAGGATTATGACCCTAGGATTGGAAACCACTAAGGAAAAAAATTTCAACTATTTCTACACTTGTCTATTCTTCTCGTAAACTTTTCTAATCTTCTCTCTCATCTCTATTTGTAGATGAACTCCATCAACGAAGCCGTGAGGAAAGGACCACTCATGACCATGACTTTGGAATGTGAAACAGAGTTTCCCAAAGCTCTCAAGGACCTCATGGTGGCAATGGAAATACATGGTGCAGTTGTGTACAAGGGTTTTCCAGTGATGGATGAAGGAGTGGAATACTGGTGGGTGCAACTTCACTTGTATAAAAACAAGGAAGACAACCATCAGGAAAAAGGATTCTGCATGTTCACCAATTCAGTGGTGCACCCTACATTCTTTGAATCAGCAAGGGATGCAGCTTGGAAGACCATCAAAGAACTTGGTGACAGAGTCAAGAGCAGAATGCTCAACCTACAAAATGAACCAAGGAAAGAGAAGGAACATACCCAAGAGTTGGAAGCTACCAACCAAACCTTAAGAGGAGATATTATAGACTTAGTGATGGAATCATGTGAGCAAGATAGGTTGATTGCTACTAGAAACATTGTGTTAGCCAACAAATCCAATGAGATAGGATTGTAAACGTATTTCGTTAGTTGGACCACCACCTATCACCTTATTTTCCAAAATGTTGCTTAAAATAAGATTGAACCTTGGATGTTGTAATGACTTCATGTATGCATGACTTGTGTGTTTTGCTTTCCAAGGATATGTATGTGATGTTATGTCTTTTGTTTTATCTTGAATTGTGTTGTTCTAACTTTTCTATCTTATAAATAGATGCCTATTACCATCAGCACTGTTGAGGAGTTCCAGGTTACCCGCTTTGGTCCTCGTATCGTTGAGCTTACCACTTTGCTCAATCTCCCTCTTCCCACCATCATGGTGCACCCCCTCACCAAGTTCGAGAGGAAGGACCTCTGGGGCTTCAAGGTGAACCAGCCCGGACGTCAGACAGAGCCTACTACGGAGGCCATCGTCTTCAAGCTTATGCACGATGACAGGGAGAGAGGCATGGAGGTAGTTATGTAGGATCTGATAGGTCGTCTGCTAGGACGACACTCCTGACAGGTTAGAGGCACCCACTTCCACGTCTTCAGAAGACGTGATGAGGACGGAGAGTCCATCGACTTCGAGGACGATTCGAGGGACGCAGCAGAGCCGATACGCCTGTACCTCCAGGACTTAGAGTCTCTCATTAGGCACGTGGACACGGACAGGACCAATGTCATGCTCAGCAATGATGAGCTCCAGGTGCAGCTTCGCGAGAAGGATAAGCTCTTCGCGCAGCAGGACGAGATAGTCAAGGAAATGGAGGCAAAGTTCGAGACCCAGGACAGGAAGTTCAAGAGTTAGGAGAAGCGTGTCCAGGATAGGAACAAGAAGATCCGGGACATGACTGAAGAACTACAGTCCAAGGACTTCGAGCTAGAGCAGCAGTAGACGGTGATAGAGAGGCTTCGTTCCCAGAAGAGGGCTCTCAAGGCCAAGATAGAGTCCTTGACCACTAGCATTGAGGAGAACAAGACCGCGATGGAGAACGCAGGTCTTACCTTTGTCGAGGAGGAGATTGATGCCGATGAGTAGACTTGACTACTCGTTTATCCTTTATTATCATACTTGTTATTTGAGAACTTGTTATTGGACCATCCGACATGTGGATGGCTTGCTACTTGTGTGTTTTACTTTGTGAACTTGTTATTTTGTTGTTGAACTTTTTATCTTTGTGTTGCATGCTATGTGTTTGCTTATGTGATGTAATGTGCATGAAAGCATCTATGGGTATCTCATTCTTATCTCCATTTGAACAAACCACAGATGCCTCCCCGCCGCGCAAACCCCAACCCCAACAACAACAACAACAACATCACTCCAGAAATGCAGCAAATGATGACTGCTCAAACACAACTGATGCAGATGATGACAACATTCATCCAGAACCAAAACAACAACAACAACAACAACAACAACAACCCTCCGGGCTTTGATATGCTCACCAGGTTCTTGAGATTGAGGCCAGCTAAGTTCTCTAGGACGACTGATCCCATGGTGGCCAATGATTGGCTACGCTCAGTAAATAAGGACTTGGTAACCGTGGGCTGTATGGATGCTGAAAAAGTCAGATTTGTAGCACATCTGCTGGAAGGGCCAGCCGCCACTTGGTGGGACAACTTCCAGATCACCACTCCCATAGATGAAGTGACATGGGCTATCTTTGAGGATGGCTTTGATCGCTCATATCTCATCGTGGTGATGAGCTGAAAAGAAAGAGTTCCACAATGAAGTAAATACCACCGCGTGGCTGAATACGTTGAAGAGTTCAACAATCTGGCGCGTTATGCACCGGATGAAGTTGACACCGATGCCAAGAGAAAGGAAAAATTTCTGGAAGGCTTGAATGATGAGCTAAATCTGCAATTGGCTGTAGCATATGTTCCCACTTATCAGTCGCTCTGTGACAAAGCTGCAATATTGGAGAACAAAATGAAACAAGTCGAGAGTAGAAAGAGAAATCACTCCGACAAGCACAGCTCGGGATCGTCTCACAAACGATCTCACTATGATGACAGCGGAAGCTCAGGATCCCACAAGCATGGGAAATTCAACAAGCACCACAGCCACAACCGTCATGACAATAAGCATCATCGCAGTCATGACAATGACAAGTACAAGAACCACAAGAGTGGACATAAGAGCCACCACAGTGGTAATGGAAGTGGAAGTGGAAGTCAGCCTATTAAGAGAGACATCAGTCAGGTTGAATGCTTCAAATGCAAAAAGATGGGGCATTACGCAAATGAGTGCCCTGAAAAGAAAGTTGAAGGACCTATCAAGCCCAATCCTTTCCAGAAAGGACAGGTGAACCACATCAATGTGGAGGAGGTCTATGAGGAGCCTGATGCTGTTGCTGGTAAGTTCAGACTCAATTCTATTCCAGCATTTGTACTCTTTGATACTGGTGCATCTCATTCATTCATATCAAGAGCATTTGTTGAAAGAAATGAACTATCGGTAGAAACTATTGGGTGTCCTATAAAAGTAAGTTCTCCTGGTGGAGAAATGATAGTGAATTCGGGATGTCATGATCTAGTCATAGAATTTGGGAAGTATAAGTTTCCCGTTAACTTGATAATTCTAAACTCCCAAGGATTGGATGTCATATTGGGAATGGACTGGATGACCAAGTACAAAGGAGTGATAGATTGTGCCAGCCATACTGTCTCACTTACAACTCCAGAAAATAAAAGGATCAGATTTAAGACCAGTTTTGAAGCAAAAAGGAGTATGCTAAATTCTCTTAAGGGGGTTAGCATGAACAGTGTGCCAATTGTGAGTGAGTATCCGGATGTGTTTCCGGAGGAATTGCCAGGAATGCCACCAGATAGAGATGTGGAGTTTCTGATAGATTTGGTACCAGGGTCTGGACCAATAGCAAAGAGACCGTATAAAATGTCAGTTGATGAACTGAAGGAACTCAAGAAGCAACTTGGAGAACAGTTGCATGAAAGGATTTATTCAACCAAGTTCTTCATCTTGGGGAGCCCCAGTCTTGTTTGTGGAGAAGAAAGATAGAAGCCAAAGGTTATGCATAGATTACCATTCACTAAACGAGGTAACTATCAAGAACAAATATCCTTTGCCTAGAATAAATGACTTGTTTGATCAGCTAGAAGGAGCATGTGTGTTCTCAAAGATTGATCTCCGGTCAGGCTATTTTCAACTCAAGATAAGAGAACAAGACATACCTAAAACAGCCTTCACTACAAGGTATGGATTGTATGAGTATACCGTAATGCCTTTTGGCTTGACCAATGCTCCAGCATACTTCATGAATATGATGAACAAGGTGTTCATGGAATTCCTCGACAAGTTTGTTTTCATTTTCATCGATGACATCTTAGTCTACTCCAAGAGCAAAGAAGAACATGAAGGACACTTGCGTTTGATACTTGAGAAGTTACGGGAGCATAAACTTTATGCCAAATTCAGCAAGTGTGAGTTCTGGTTGGAAGAAGTTGGTTTTCTTGGTCATGTTATGACGAAGGATGGTGTAGCAGTTGATCCTGCTAAGGTTTCAGCTGTAACTGAATGGGAATCTCCCAAGTCCGTGAAAGAAGTTCGTAGTTTCCTTGGCTTAGTAGGTTACTACAGAAGATTCATTGAAAATTTCTCTAAGGTAGCTAAGCCCATGACTGAATTGTTAAAGAAAGACAAGAGGTTTGCTTGGTCTGAAGGTTGTGAACTCAGTTTTCAGGAATTGAAGAAGAGACTTGTGACAGCACCAGTTTTGTGTCTGCCAGACTTGGAAAAAGATTTCCAAGTATATTGTGATGCATCTCATCAAGGTTTGGGTGCAGTACTTATGCAAGACGGTAAAGTTGTGGCTTATGCCTCAACACAACTCAAAACTCATGAAGTAAACTATCCTACTCATGATTTAGAGTTAGCCTCTGTTGTCCATGCACTCAAAACATGGAGACACTATCTCTTGGGAAAGCGTTGTGAAGTGTTCACAGATCACAAAAGTTTGAAGTACATCTTCACTCAGAAGGAAATTAATATGAGGCAAAGGAGATGGCTAGAACTTATCAAAGACTATGACCTAAGTTTGCAATACCACCCCGGTAAAGCAAATGTTGTAGCAGATGCTCTAAGTCGTAAGGTATTTGTGAATGGCCTTACCAAAGGAGAATTGCCAGATGATCTGTGTACCCAATTTAGAAAACTCAGATTGGAGATTGTACCTGAAGGACATCTCATGTATTTGGATGTGCAACCCACTCTATTGGACAAGATCAAAGAAGCCCAGAAGATTGATAAGGAAATTAAAGAGATTAAAGGAAAGATTGGCATGGGAAAAGCCAAAGGATTCCATGAAGACGAACAGGGTACTTTATGGCATGGGAAATGTATCTGTGTTCCACAAGATCCGGAATTGCGGAAACTGATTTTGCAGGAAGCACACAACTCTCCGTATTCGATTCACCCGGGTAACACCAAAATGTACATGGACATGAAAGAAAGATTTTGGTGGAATAATCTCAAGAAGGACATCGCCGAACATATTGCTTTGTGTGATGTGTGTAGTAGAGTGAAAGCGGAGCATCAGAAACCAGCAGGTTTGCTTCAACCACTACCTATTCCTGATTGGAAGTGGGACAAGATTGGTATGGATTTCATTACCGGATTACCAAGGACCCGGTCAGGATACGATTCTATTTGGGTAGTAGTGGACCGCCTAACTAAAGTGGCTCATTTCATACCCGTGAAGACAACCTATACAAGTGCTAAGTTAGCCAAAATCTACATGAGTAGAATTGTATGTCTACATGGAGTGCCCAAGAGTGTTGTGTCTGATAGGGGAACTCAATTCACTTCCCATTTTTGGAGACATCTACATGAGTCATTGGGAACGAGGTTGGAATTCAGTACTGCTTTTCATCCTCAAACTGATGGACAAACAGAAAGGACTAATCAGATTCTTGAAGACATGTTGAGAGCATGTGCCCTAGACTATGGAGCCAGTTGGGATGAAAGTCTGCCTTACACAGAATTTTCTTATAACAACAGCTATCAAGCCAGCATTGAGATGGCACCGTTTGAGTTTCTCTACGGAAGAAAGTGTACCACCCCATTGTTATGGAATGGTGTGGGAGAAAGAAGTTTATTTGGACCAGATCTTATCAAAGAAGCCGAAGAGAAGGTCAAATTGGTTAAGGACAGGTTGAAGATAGCATAGTCCCGACAGAAAAGCTACGCAGATCCTAAGCGTAGAGAAGTCACCTACGAAGTTGGTGATAGAGCCTATCTTAGAATGTCACCACTTCGTGGAGTGAAAAGATTCGGAGTCAAAGGAAAATTGGCACCAAGATATGTTGGGCCATTCAAGATTCTAAGTCGCAAAGGAGAGGTTGCCTATGAAATAGAACTGCCAGAATCTCTATCAGCTGTCCATCATGTGTTTCATGTGAGTCAGCTTAAGAAATGTCACCCAGAAATGGAAGAAACTTCTTTGAAGGATACTATACCTTTGGAGGAGGTTCAACTAGAAAGTGATCTCACTTATGAAGAGAAACCTATCAAGATTCTTGAGACTGCAGAAAGAGTCACAAGGACTAAGACTATCAAGTTTTGCAAAGTGCAGTGGAATCATCATTCCGAAGAGGAAGCAACATGGGAAAGAGAAGATGATCTTCGAAAAGACCACCCTCACCTATTTGCTAGCCAATCCGAATCTCGAGGGCGAGATTCACCTTAAGGGGGTTAGATTTGTAACATCCCTAAAATCATGATTTCAAAGATTGCATATCATTCATTCATGCATAAAGTTTTGAGATCAATTTCAAACCAAACTCAGCAAAACAGAAGCACATAGTGCTATCATTTTATGTGAGCAAACTTAAATCAAATGCCCATCCCCATTTGAGAGCTTGAATGTTTTAAAAACCAAGTTTGTTGCTTCCTTGCTTGATTGGATTGAGTGTGGAATTTGAACAAAATTTTACAAAATAGAAATGGTTTCAAAAACCATTTTCAAAAATTTGCAAACCAAGTGCAATGTCCCTGTTATTTTGTTTTTCCAAAAATAACCAAGCCAACTCAAAGTGACCACATGGTTTTATGCCAAGTTTTGTGACTGTTGCACACTGCAAAATTTCCAAAAAGATTTGAATTCAAATATATTTTGAAATCATTTGAAAACCATTCCTGAAAATCAATTTAGAAAAAGAAAAGAGAAAGGAATTGGAAAGGGGACGGCGGAATTGAGCCCAACAGCAGACGCAGCCCATTTAGCCCACCCGGCTCCCCTCTCTCCCTCTCGCACGCGCGGACGCACCCAGCAAGTCGCTGACACTCGGACCCCACTTTCCCTTTGCTCTATTCGCTGACAAGCGGGCCCCGTCCACGACGTCATCGTCTTCCCCAAATTTCCGCGCACGAACTCCGCCGCTGGCCGTTGCTGCGTTGATTTCGCAAGGTAATTGGCATTGAATCACTGAGCGTTTCTTGTCGAGCCTCTGCCTATTTAATCCCCTCTTATCTCGCGGCCATTTCCCCTCAACCAATTCCCTCACCACGCCACCAGGCTGCTCGCAACTCGCCAGACGCCGCCGCTGTCCCGACGATCTCCGGCAGCAATTCCGGTGAGTCCCGACCGCCCCTGTGCCCCTGATTCAAACGATTATGCTCAGCATGAGCTCGTGTATCTTCTGACACCCGTCGCTTGCCTGCTCGTGACCCAGGACGCTGTCCCCGTTCGTGCCCGCAACCGACTGAGCCGCCGCTCAACTCCGGTGACCAATCGCGGTAAGCTCCGAGCGCCCCTTGCCCCCTCTTGCATACGAGGATGATCGCCACTGTCATGTGCGTCTCCTAATCCCTCTGGTTCGTGCTAGGGCGACACAAAAGCTCGACAACAACTCCGACCGCAACCACCCGACGCCGTGCATGACTCCGACGAGCTCCAGCAGCCCCTGCCGAGCGCCCCTTGCCAAGCCACTGCCACGTTGAGCTTCAGCACACCACCGCGGTTCTGGTAAGCCTCTTCCCCCACTCCCGCGCGACCTAGAACGCCAGCTGCCGTCACGACAGACGCCGCCGCCAATGCCGCTGCTAAGCGCGCCGCTTTTGGTCATTGATTCAGAGTCGAGATCCAGATCCAGCGCGTAGGATTAGTTCACTTATCGAACAGTTAAGTTTAGATCTGAGCCGTGTGTGTTAGTTAGATCCAACGGTTGCCGAGCGTGATCTGGTGCGAAGCGGTACGCACCAATAGGAAACAGACGCGTGGCTAGGGTTTGTTTAAAAACAGAATTTGAAATCAGATTTTTATCCAAATTTGATTTAGCTATAACTTTTGATCCACATGTTAGAATTTGACAAATTTTATACCGTTGGAATCAGGAGAACAAGCCCTTTCTGTTTATTCAATGTGTTTAATGTTTAGTTTCTGTTAAAATGATTTTATTTGCAGAAACGTGTTTAGGACTATTTTGAGTATATGAATTGTTTAGGAATTTGTTTTGGTGTCAAATAAACTTGGTCTAGCAAGTTTTTGACTTGTCTATGATTCAGTACTATGCACTTGCTTGGTTGAGTCTCCAAAATCATCACTTAGCATCTTGCATGCATGCATATATTTTTTTGCTTGTATATGACTTGTATGTGATTGTGGTTATATTCTTTGTGTAGACTTTGGTGCTAGTGATTGTGATTGTGAAGAGTGATACTCTCCCAACTACCAAGGCAAGTGGTAATTCATGAATATTCCTATCCCTATATTTTTATACAAGCATTAGAAATATTTTGCTAAGTCTTGCATGTTACTATTTTGCCAAATGCCATGTTGGGAAATCCTAAGTAGTTGTAGAATTGCTAGGAAATTTCTAAGTTAAGTTACTATCTATGCCATGCTTAGCATAGCTAGTAGCAAAAAAGGGTTGGTAAAATATACATGCTATGGTGAAAATATTTCTAAGTCTTTGGACTTATGTTTTCTTAATAAAACAACTAAGTCAATGAATCACCTGGGTGGAAAGGGACTTGATTGGTGGTTTTTGGTTGAGTGGTTACACAAGGCCCATGGATATGGTCTACCTTGTGTATCTCACTTGTGGAAAGCCACCCAGGAACAAAGGGATTTTAGAGGCCAAGTGTTGAGAAGCTTCTAGTGCAGCCACTTGGCAATATGGGCTCACGGATCACATAGGTTGCTAGAACTTAGTCATTTGGACAGATGGTGGTAGTGGGATGATAGGTTGGAACGCTTCCATTTGACTAAGGAAAGGCTTCTGAAAGGTCCTGTCTTGGTGAAACCAAGTCTGGTGGGGAAAGTGCACAACCTCTGCAGATGGAAAAATCTAAGTACTTAGCCAAGTCCATGGCAATGGACAACTTGAGCATCAAGACATGGAAGCTATCAAGAATCTCATCACTCCAACTTCTAAGTAAAAACTTGTGGGTGAACAAGGGTGAAGGACCTCAATGTCTATTGATGGTTCCTTGGGAAAAGTTTTGACAAAGAAAAACTTAGTGATTTCAACTAATAGGAAAAACCTATTTTTTGAGCAAAGCAAGCCAAGCTACACTTAGCCAAAATGCATATAGTAATATAGTCCACTTAAAATTTACTTAGGTATCACTTGCCAATATTATTCCAAAGTATTGACCCACTGTGGCTGTAACTTGTGATGTTGCAGGTTACTCTGATGAGGATTAGGTGTCATGATTCTACACTCAACATGTTTGCCTGTGGCACATGAAGATGAAAACTTATATTTATTTACTTATTCAAACTCTTGTATTAGGCCTGTGGCCTTGAGTTGTAAAGACTATGTTTATCTCTGGAATGGATGTAATAAATGACCTTTGTATCTGTGTACTTCATCTTAAACTGTGGATGCTAGCAATGATCTAGGGACTAGCATTGCAATCACAGGGATCCTTTTCCTTTACAAAGGAGGGATCTTACACGAGTACGCCATGGAGGGGTCCTCACAGTGCGTGTTTAGAGACGTGGGGTAAGGCGGACGGTTGACGGGTACGAGGTAATACAGCTTACCCAGGTTCAGATCCCACGACGGTGGCGGGACCCTACTCCTGCTATAAATCACTATACTGGCAATACGCCGAGTTACAGAGATAGGTTCGCTGTGCGAGGTTGTCTGAGATTGTCTATGATCGTGCCCTAAAGGCTCCCATAGGCCTGACTTATATAGTCGCCAGGTCCTAGGGTTACAGGGAAAAGTCCTAGCCGGACAGGTTACAGAGTCCTACACTGTCTATTACTAGTATTGTGTATCTTGCACTCCAAGGCTCCGGGTACGCTGGTGACTCCACCGTAGCCTTCCTTTATCCGGCATGGGCCTCCCTTCTGGATCCACCTAACTGGGCCACCCAGCAGGCTATAGGCCATGCTACCAACTATGGGCCACCCGGATTAGTCGGATAAGAGACATGCTATAAGGATACCCATATAGCATATCCCCAACACCTGCACGGGAGACCGATGTCGCGCCACCATCATCTGAGATAAACGTTCCTGGTGCTCCTGATCATGATGTTGCCCCTTAAGGGTGCTC
This sequence comes from Avena insularis, assembly GCA_023614405.1. Lineage (NCBI taxonomy): Eukaryota > Viridiplantae > Streptophyta > Magnoliopsida > Poales > Poaceae > Avena > Avena insularis. The sequence goes on from CM042697.1 coordinate 408,664,433, forward strand.
TGGCTCTTTTCGCTGTTTATGTTTAAAAAACCTCTTAAGTTATTTCCATTCCCCGGTATGCCGAGCGTATGATGTCTATGGAACAATTGTCTGACTTGTGATACGAACCTTTTTTGCCTTTTGCCGCTAAGGCATGGATGATGGTAATCATTATTACTTTACACTATCCTTATAGATCTTTATTTGTTGAGCTATGGAACTTTTATGTGTCTGGCGACAAATAGTCGATTGTACCAACAAGTCCCTGAGTTATCACTTGGGTTATCGAGTTTTTGCGTGTGCTCAAAGATTTACCTTGGACCATGTGGTCGTCCCCGAGTTACAAACCGAGTTGCTGAAATATATTTCATGGGTTAATGCAGAAAACACTACGTGGTAGTCCCTGAGTCATTGCTCGAGGTGCCGGAGTTTAATACTTGTGTTTAGAACAAGAGATAATCACGAGGTAGTCCCCGAGGCAGTGCTCAAGGTATCGAGGTTTTAATGCATGATCCGAGATAAGGGATAATATGGCGTAGTCCCCGAGTCCTTGCTCGAGGTCTTGAAACATAACACATAATTCAGGAACAATAAATAACACGGCACAGTCCCCGAGTCCCTGCTCGAGGTGCCGAGGTTTAACACATAACTCAGATTAAGAAATAACATAGTGCAGTCCCCGAGTCACTGCTCGAGGTGCCGAGGTTTACTACATAGTCCTAAAAAATAAAAACAACATTGTGCAATCCACGAGTCGTTTCTCGAGGTGCCGAGGTTTAATACATGCTTGTTACTCCGACTTGAAGCGTCATATTACAACATACCATATATGGCTCCTAAGAGTAGAATGGGCGAAGTAAAGCTATGTTCCATGGTCTTTTCGATTCTTCGCCGGCTTTGTTTGCCTTGTTCTTTTCTGGTGACTGAGCATCGATTAGGTAATATGCATCATTGTGCAATGCTTACTCACGATGAATGGTCCTTCCCATGGGGGTGATAGTTTGTGCATGCCGGTTGTGCGCTGCACTAGACGAAGAACCAAATCTCCTTCTTTAAAGACTCTTGGATTGACTTTCTTGTTGTGATATCGTCGTAGGTCTTGCTTATAAATAGCTGATCTTGATAGTGCCAATTCCCTTGCCTCCTCTAGTAAATCGACGTCGTCTTGCCGAGCTACCTCATTTACCTCGGCAGTCGTATACTGGGTTACTCTTGGCGAGTCATGTATTATGTCAGTTGGAAGCACAGCTTCTGCTCCATATACCAGAAAAAATGGGGTATACCCTGTTGACCTGTTTGGTGTAGTTCTGAGGCTCCATAGTACTGCTGGTAGTTCCTCGATCCAGCATCCTGCCGACCTTTGCAGAGGTTCGACAAGCCGAGGTTTTATTCCGGACAATACTAGTCCATTTGATCTTTCTACCTGCCCATTCAATGCTGGGTGAGCCACCAAGGCGACATCTAGTCTTATGTGTTTTTCTTGGCAGAATCTAGCAAAAGCCCCTTCAGCAAAGTTTGTGCCATTATCTGTAATAACACTATGTAGATAACCATATCTTAAGATAATATCTTTGAGGAATTTTACTGTTGTTGGTCCATCACACTTTTTTATTGGTTTTACTTCGATCCACTTTGTGAACTTATCCACCATGACTAAAATGTGAGTCATTCCGCCTCGGGCTGGCTTGAATGGTCCCACCATATCCAAGCACCATACAGAAAATGGCCAAGTAATTGGTATCGTCTTTAACTCGGACGATGGCATATGTATCTTGCTGGCATATCTCTGGCAACCATTACATTTTTCCACCAATTCTTTCTCCTCTTTCAACGCTGTCGGCCAATAAAATCCATGCCTGAATGCTTTGGCCACTAAAGCTCTGGACGAGGCGTGATGCCCGCATTCTCCCTGATGTATATCTAGGAGTATCTCCTGGCCTTCCGCCAAGTCAACACATCTTTGCAGCATGCTTGTGACGCTTCTTTTATACAGCTCATTGTTTATGATTGTATAGGCTTTTGCTCTTCTTACTGTCTGTTTAGCCAGTACCTCATTACTCGGCAAGATTGCATCCTTAAGGAAGGAAAATATAGGTTGCGCCCACGTTGGCATGATTTTCTCTGGGATAATTTCACTATCTATTTCCATATTTTCCGCCGACATAACAACTTCGGATTCCCTATATTCATTCGTGTGACGGCCGGGTTCACTTTCGGAAATTCTGGGTTGCATTCTTTGTTAATTTCCATTGGCATACTACCTTCTCTTGATTCTACCGAGATATGAATGGACTCGGACTCTGGTGATGGTGTTATCGATGGTTTTCTCAGGTGCTCTAGGGCGATACCCGTGGGAATTGATTGCCTAGTTGATCCGAGTTTTGACAGCGTGTCTGCAGCATCATTTTCCGCCCGAGGTATATGATGAAACTCACATCCATCAAAGTATCCACTGATTTTTTGCACATGGAATCTATATAGGACAATATTCGCATCTAATGCGTCCCAATTGCCTGATACTTGCTGCACTACTAGATCTGAATCTCCGTAGCATAGGATCCGACGTATACCAATCTCTTTTGCCACCTTTAACCCGTGGACGAGTGCTTCATACTCGGCTACATTACGGCCAAATGTATTTGCAACACATATTTCAACTGATCTTTCTTTGGTGAAGTCAATACTATCCCTGCCCCCAAGCCACTTCTCAGTTTGGATCCGTCGAAATGCATTATCCAATAATTCGGATCTGGTAAGGGTGGTTCATATTGTACCTCGGCCTAATCCACAAAGAAGTCGGCCACTGCCTAAGATTTGATTGCATCTCACCTATCAAATTGCGGAGCATAAGGTGATAACTCGAATGCCCATTTTAGTATTCGGCCACTTGCATCTTTGTTGCTCAATATCTCGGCTATGGGCGCTTCACAAATTACTTTTATCGGATGTTCTTCGAAGTAATGTTTAAGTTTTTTCGCCAACATGTATACTCCATAGGCCATCTTTTGATAGTGCGGGTAGTTCTATTTTGAGGCCGATAGTACCTCGCTTAGGTAATATACCGGCCTTTGTATTGACTTGTCACCTTCATTTCGCTCCACGACAATCACCGCACTTACCACTCTGTTTGTGGTGGCTACATAAAGTAACATAGTCTCTTTTGACAATGGAGAGGACAGGATTGGTGCTGTGACCAACATCTTCTTCAGTTCATGAAACGCATTATCTGCTTGCGGTGTCCAAATGAACTTATCAGACTTTTTCATCAGTTGATACAGAGGTAACGCCTTCTCTCCCAGCCGACATACAAATTGACTAAGCGAGGCCAGGCAGCCCGTAAATTTTTGTACATAATTTAGACACCTCGGCAGCTCCATTCTTTCTACCGCTCATATTTTAGTTGGATTTGCCTCTATACCTCGGCTGGACACGAGAAAACCGAGTAATTTCCCAGCTGGTACACCGAAGGTACATTTTTCCGGGTTAAGCTTCATTCGGAACCTTCTCAGGTTTGCGAATGTCTGCCGAATATCATCCAGGAGTGTTGTGCTCTCTTTGGTTTTTATAACCACATCATCTACATATACTTGTACATTTTTTCCTATCTGGTCATGTAGACACTTTTGCATGCATCTCTGGTATGTTGCTCCTGTGTTACGCAGGCCGAATGGCATGGTGCGATAGCAATAAGCCCCGTACGGGGTGATAAACACAGTCTTTATTTGATCGGCCGGATTTAACGATATCTGGTGGAAACTAGAATACGCGTCTACAAATGACAACAGCTCACAACCAGCGGTCGAATCAATGACTCTATCCTAGGTAAAGGAAAAGGATCTTTGGGACACACCTTGTTTAGGTTCGTGTAATCGATACACATTCGCCATACGACGACTACATTTGGGTCCTCCTTTTTCTTTTCTACTAATACTGCGTTTGATAACCAATCCGGATGGAGCACTTCCATGATGAACCCGGCTGCAAGCAGCCGAGCTATCTCATCCCCTATTATTTTTATCCTGTCTTCGGTGAAGCGGCGGAGAGGTTGCTCCACCGGCCATGCTCCTGGCCTTACATGCAGAGAGTGCTCAGCCAACTCCCTTGGCACACCTTGCAGGTCCTGAGTTGACCAGGCAAAGATGTCCCGATTCTCACGGAGGAAGTTGGTGAGCTCGCCTTCCTATTTGGCATCTAGGCCGGCACCAATCGTGATGGTGCGCTCTGGGAACTGCTCATCTATCTGGACCTTTTTTGTCTCTTTAGTCGGCTGGAAAGAAACACTTCCATGTGGGTTAGCTAAAGCTGGCATATTCAGCTGTGCCGACTGAGCTAGAGCCGCTACCTCCTGAATCATTCTTTTTTCTCTTGCGATCACCAATGACTCAGCCAGGTTTGACCCGGCCAAAGCACATTCCATCGACTTCCTGTAATCTCCTGCTACTATTATCACCCCTTGTGGTCTGGTAACTCCATTTTCAAGTAAGTGATGTGGAAGATGCTCATGAATTTGGCCAATGCCGGCCGTCCGAGTAAGGCGTGATAGCAACTTTCTAGGTCCACCACTTCAAACTCCAAATTTTCCGCTCTGCAATTCTCCCTCGTGCCGAATAATACATCTACTCGGACCTTCCCAATGGGTTTGCATGAAAGTCCTGGCACTATTCCATGGAATGTGGTTCTTGTGGATTGAAGCATATTTTGCGCTATTCCGAGTTTATGCATCGTATCTTTGTACATGATATTGACACTGCTCCCATTGTCAATGAGTACTTTCGAAAATTTCACATTAATGCTGGGCCCGACAGAAGTCGGATCTAGTACGAGTGCATACGACCCTGGATTCGGCATTATTTTGGGGTGATCCTTTATGCTCCAAGTTATTTCTTGATCTGACCAAGGTACATATCTTGGTACCGTCGGCATAACTGCATTCACTTCCATATGCCGGCGCTGTACACTTTGCCTGTCTTGCTGTTCTGTTGTGAACACGCAATATGATTGATGATGTTCCCTGTAATCATTACGTCCAATATTCCCGGGGTTTATCCTTCCATCCTAACCCTGATTTATCACTTGATGCACTGCATCTCTCCGGTCCGAGTTATCATACCTCGGGGGAGGAGGTGGTAACATCAACTGCTGTGCATTCGCCCCAGTCAACTGCGGCTGCTGCTGCTGATGCGCCTGATGAGAAGGCGCCTGCATGCCTGCCTGGTTCCCCATTAAATTTTTCATCCAGGCGCATTGCCGAGTTGTATGATTAGCCGGGTTGGCCGGGTTTGGAGTGTGAAACTTACATGGTTGATCCAACATGGATTCAAACGTGTACTTCGGCCTTTCCTGCCACTGCTTTTTCTGTTCTGGTGTCCACTATCTCTTCCCTTCATTCCTTGGTGTCCATTGCTGAGGACCATTTTTCTGCCGCTGACTGTTTCCGTGACTCGGCTGATCTTGCACTACCGCTACCACCTGATTGGAGGCATATCTGTAATCCGGTCTTTCCTCTCTTATTCTACCTCTGAAATCGTTGAGCCTCGATGATCCGGCTACATCTCTTGTATATTGATATTGATGCTCCCGATGCTCTGCCGACATTAGTTCTGGTTGTGTCGGATCGCCCAATGCATACGAATCCGCTATCCTGATGGTTTCTGCCAAGGTGGTCGGCATATCTCTTTGCAACCTCTGCCACAAAACACTGGCGTATCGGCAGCCTTGAGCGAACCAAGATATCGCTTGAGATTCTATAACTCCTTCACATGAGTTTCTAAGGTTACACCACCGAGTCAAGAATTCTCTATCTGTCTCATTCGGCCTCTGCTTGCACATAGCAAGCTGCTGTGGCCTATTTGGTCGTTTGTAAGTACTGGTGAAGTTGCTGACAAACATCTCTTCAAAATCTAGCCAACAGTTGATACTGCCTGCTGGCAGATTGTTTAGCAATACTCTGGCTGGTCCTTCCAGCATTTGCGGGACATATCTTACCGCCCATCGCAGGTTTCCACCAGCTATCTTTACTGCAGTAGCATATTCAATCAACCAATCCTGTGGTTTGGTGCTCCCATTGTATGTTTTCGTGCCCCTTGCCAGCTAAAAGTTTGGCACTGGTGGCTCGCCCATGATTTGAGTCCCAAAACATGCCGGACCGGGCGGACCCTGCTCTTCTAACAACTCGGACCGATACAACCTGTCCAGTTTTAATCTTGCATCATTTGATGGCAAGTTTCTGTACATGATTCTCTCCTGCATTCCATAATGGTTATTTCCACCATGCCCTGCATATTCCATATCTGAGTAACCATCATTGTATCTCTCGTTTGCCTGATTATGGTGAGCTGGTCTCACTTCTCGCTCTTGCCGAGGTTCATACCTCGGCTGAGGATCGGGTGGTGGGTCTCTCCTTCCTTCCGCCGGGTTATTGTTCTCATGATTTCCTCTTCCGAGGTCTCCATTACCTCGGCTTCTGTTGCCTTTGTTGGCACGGCCGGGATTTCTTTCGCCACTGTTACCTCGGCTCCCATTGCCTTTGTTCTCATTCACCTTTCCGGCTACGGTCGGATCATACGGAACAATTTGCTTATTTCTTTTTCCTGAAGTTACTACTCTATCTTTTCGCGCGTTGTTTCCGGGTGAGGATGCTGCTGCCACGGATAGGGCGGGTGCTGCTCCAGCCGAATGAACCATGCGCGAGGATCCTGGTCTTGCCGGGTCAGTCCTAAGAATTTCTTCATTCTGCTAGTTCGCAATGCGTACCAGCTCATTCACTCTTTCTTGCTGTTTCTGCCGTGCTTCGCCGGTTAATCCTTCTAATTCCAATGCAGCGGCATTTGCCTCCCTTAGGTTCTTTGCCGGGGTGCTATACCTCGGCAAGCCTAGATCAACTGAATCTGCCTTATGAGTCTCATGCTCTTTGTTGATATCATTCATGAGGTTTTTTCCTCTCAATCTTAACTCATCTACCCGCTCGGGGGCAACATCTAGTTTATTTGCCTTGGCATATTCTCGTAGGGTCCTGTTCAGGGACTCCCGCAAAGCCGACACCTTTTTTGCTTCTACCAGTACTTTCTGCCTAGTCTCTTGTAACTCAGCCTGAGCATTAGCCGGATCAAGTATCGGCGCTACAGGCGTGGTCAGATTATCTATAGTTGTCTGGAGAATATTTTCTGGTCTTTCCAGAGGTGGCCATCTTACCCTTGTTGCCTTAGGGGTTGTCTCCTGTACCTCGGCTTGTTTGGCTGCGGAGGGATCTACCTCTGTGGGCTGTGGAGCTGCCTGCTTCGTGGCCATCTGTCCTCCCGTTGTCGGGTCCTTGCTTGATCCGGTGCCTGCTGCTGCCACCTGTACCCCGGCAGCGACCATCACCTCGACGCTGCTGACGGGGCGTTCTCCACGCGAACCGTTTGCGGCGCTGAGGGGAGGATCTCCTGCATCAATAACTTGGTGAGGATAAACGCATGACGTGTCGACCCTGATGTAGATCTGGTGCATGCCCAAGTTGATGAAGACGCCATTGCGCAGAGGAGCTTTTCTCCTGAAGCTGCCTGCGTTATCGCTGGCATAGTCACAAAGATCAAATCTCTAGACTAAGCCAGAGACAACGCGCTCGCCGGTGTGGATGAAGTTTCCCGTCCAGATCTTGACTCCAGCTAGCACCGCTGCTGGCCCCACGGTGGGCGCCAACTGTCGTGGTGGTGTCACGGCAGATGCCATGGGTAGGCTAAAGTATGGGGCCAATGGATGCTAGAGGGATCCGGGGAGGGAAAATGTAGTTATTTCTACACTCAAATGGCTAACATGCAGATCTTTATTTCTCTTCTTGTTGGGCTACAAGTGCTCCTCGAGCTGTATGCAGGAAGAAGAGAGCTAATACATGAGCCTAACGACCTTGAATGAATCGATCCCCCCTCAGGATCCCGCGTCTCCCCTTATAAAGGGGTGCCTTGGCTCCTCTAGGGCTGACGTGGCAAGCATATTCGAGGAATATGCTTATCCCAATATAGTAACTCGGCGACCTCCTTTCCGTGTCCCCCTTCTAACGACGGCAAGGTTCCAGAGAACCCCACCTGCACGCCTCGGGCTCCATGACTGTCACCTCCGTGACCTCCTTCTGCCCTTCTGCTGCTCTTCTCCTCGTCCTTTGTGCTTAGCTCTGTTCAGATTCTTCCTAGCCCGTGACTTGGGTTTGACTATAGGCACCTCCTTCTCCTGCAAGCTTCATGTTATTCGGTCATGTCTCGCGTAACTTGGCTCGGCCTTCACCTGCATTCAAGTTATTCGGGCTTACTCGGCCGACTTAATTCGTATGTCGGCCGGGTAAGGTATCGCTCCTTCCGTAGGTGTCATGGCCGTGCTTATCTCGGCTTTACATGATTCGGTCGATATAAACAGTAACTCGGCATGTGACAAGGGAGACTCCTTTATCTTCCCCTGTCTTGACCCTATCGGGTGTCACCTCCCCAACAATCAAGTCTTGTTACCAAAACAATCTTATATGAAACAAAACTTTGCATCCCACAAGGTGATTATGCTACCTCGTACTTGATAGCAATGGTCCCAATCATAATAGTTTCAAAATTTTCTTATGGAATGGGACAATATATTTCGCCAACCTTGATGCTCTCAATATTTTCAATGGAATTCAGGCAATAGCTCTTAACAACCTTCTTGGGGAAATAGACAGTGTGCTCTTTGTCATTAATATTGAATGTTACTTTTCCTTGATTGCAATTGATGACAGCACATGCAGTATTAAGAAAAGGTCTCCCAAGAATAATAGACATATTATCATCTTCAGGCATTTCAAGCACAACAAAATCAGTTAGAACCATGCAATTATGAGCAACGTGAACAGGAACATCCTCACATATACCAACAAGAATAGTAGTTGACTTATCAACCATTTGCAAAGAAATATCAGTTGGTATGAACTTTTCTAGGTGGAGTCACTTATAGAGAGAAAACGGCATAACACTAACTCCAGCTCCCAAATCACATAAAGCAATTCTAACATAATTATTCTTAATAGAGCAAGGAATAGTTGGTATACCTGGATCACCAAGTTTCTTTGGAACCTTACCATTGAAGGAGTAATTAGGAAGCAATGTAGAAATCTCCTCATTAGAAATCTTCCTTTTATTAGAGACAATATCCTTCATATGCTTTGAATAAGGAGGCAACTTAATAGCATCAGTCAAAAGAATTTGCAAGAATAAAGGCTTCATCCACTCATAAAACTTGTTGTAGTGTTCTTCCTCATTTGACTTGTGTTTCTTACCTGGAAAAGGCATAGGTTTCTGCACCCAAGGTTCTCTCTCTTTACCATGTTTATTAGCAATAAAATCTCACTTTGTGTACCTAGTGTTCTTAGTGTACTTCTCAGGTTCTTCCTCACATTCCTGTTTATCAGGAGCATCATTATTATTACCACTCTCAGTTTCAGTATCAGAGACAAATATACTATTAGGATCTACAGCAGGTTCAAGTGGTTCCTCAACTATTTTGTGTTTCTTTTTCTTTCTCTTATGAGGACTACCACTATCTTCACCTTATTGGGAATCATGCTCTATTCTTTTAGGGTGTCCTTCAGGATATAAAGGATCTTGGGTAGCTATACCACTCCTAGTTCTAATTCCATAAGCATGTTTATCTCCTGAAGCATTAACTAGCATATCCTTTTGTACCTTAGCAAGTTGATCAAGTTGGGTTTGAACCATTTGAAAGTGTTTACAAAGCATTTTAATGTCATTATAATTTCTTTCCACAATATCTTTCAATTCATGGATAGCTCTAGAGTTTTCCAATAAATGATCCTGAACTTGTTTATTAAAATGACCTTGTTTAACAATAAAAATGTCAATTCCTCTAAGCATTGATCAGGAGGCTTACCATAAGGAATATCACCTTCATCAAAGTGTTGGAGAGAGTGTACCTCAATAGTGGATGAGTGGGGAATTGGCTTACATAATTCTTCTATAGGAGGTAGATACTTCAAATCTTCAGCTCTAATACCTTTCTCCTTTAGGCATTTCTTAGCTTCCTTCACCACTTCATCATTTAATGCAATAACTCCTCTTTTCTTTGGTGTTGGTATTAGAACTGGTTCAGGAACAACTGGTTTGGGAGTAATAGGCTCAGGTGCATTCAGCTCAGTTGAAGTCCAATCATCATAATTCTTGCTTATTTTAGCCATTAATTCTTCAGCATCTGTAGCAGTTCTTTTCCTAAAAACACAATCAGCAAAGCTATCTAGGTAGGTCCTAGAATCATCAATTAGTCTACTTTAATAAATATCAAGAATCTCATTCTTAGGTAATGGACATCCAGGATGTGCATGAATCAAGGCACAGAACCTTGTCCATGACTCAGGCAATTTCTCTTCTTCTCCCTGTTTAAAATCAAAAAATCTCTACAAAGCAGCATGTCTAGCATTGGGAGGAAAATATTTCTGGAAGAAAGAAGCAATCAAGCAATTAGGGCTATCAATGGAACCAGGAGGTAATCTATTAAACCAAGCCCTAGCTTCTCCTTTTAGTGAAAAAGGGAAGATCTTAGCAATAAAGTACTTGCGCATCTTAAAATCATTAGAGAATAAAGCACTCATAGTATTAATCTCATTCATATGAGCCACAACACTCTCATTTTCAGTCCCACAAAAAGGTTCTTTCTCAACAATATCTAAATAAGAGAAATCAAGAGAGAAATCATAATCTTCATCTTTAATATCTATGGGAGAAGTGGCAAACTTAGGATCAGAGGACAACTTAGGCATAATAGTACGTCTAGCAAGGAGACTCTTAATAGCACTAGTACCATGTGTGTTTCGGCACTCTTCAACAAAATCATCAGTGAACTCAATGTAACCATCATTAATATCATAACTCTCACTAGGCTCAGGTGAGCTAACAGGTGTAACCATGTCTTCACTAGGAGTTTCGGTATTGCCTAGACTAGCCATAGTAGCATCTAGAAAAGGACCTAATGAACCACTCGCATCAAGCACAGTAGATGTAACATCATGAGTATCAAAAGTAGTTTTAGACTCAGCAGTAGTAGAAGTGTGTGTAGCATGTGTATGTGGTGGTGGTGTAACAAGCTTACTTATAACAATCGGTGAATCAAGAGCAGCATAGGTGTTTAGGACTGTACCTCTTCTTGTAGTGGATGGTAAAATAGGGAACTTTTCATCACGAGACTTCCCCATGACGAAAGGAGTAGCAGTGAACAATAATAGATCCAAGTGAACTTACAAATAAAGCTATGCTCCCTGGCAACGGTGCTAGAAAATTGTCTCTATGACCCACATGTCTAGGGGATCTCAACAGTCTTCGCGGATAGTATTACCCAATTTATTGATTCGACACAAGGGGAGCCAAAGAATACTTGCAAGCCTTAACAACTGAGTTGTCAGTTCATCTGCACCTGGAAATAGTTCTTGCTCATAGAAGTTTATCTATAGCAACAGTTTGGTAGTAGCAATAGCAAAGCAACATCAACAGTGAAACAGTAGCAATAGTAACAGTAACGGTAATAGTAACGGTAACAGTGGGATTCGAGTGCGGTAGGCATAGGGATGGATGGACGGGCGTTGCATGGACGAGTCTAAACATGTAACTTCAAGATCTAGGGCATTACAGATAAATAATAACAAGAATCCAAGTACTAAACAATCCTAGGCATGTGATCCAAATATAGTCATACGTGCTCGCAATGAGAACTTGCACAACATCTTCTGTCCAGCCAGCCCGTGGCAGCGGGGCCTCTAGGTAACTACTGGCAATTAAGGTGCTCCTTTTAATAGAGCACCGGAGCAAAGCATTAACACTCCATGAACACATGTGATCCTCACACCACAGCCATCCCCTCCGGTTGTCCCAATTATTGTCACTTTGGGGCTTTTGGATCCGGACAATGATATGTGTACACAACTTGCGGATAAGATCACAAACAATACTATCATAATGATTCAATGATAAGTTCAGATCTAAGATCATGGCACTCGGGCCCTAGTGACAAGCATTAAGCACAACAAGTTGCAACAAAGTCAAATAGCACTAATATAGATACTAGGCACTATGCCCTAACAGATCTTATTTGATTACATGATAGAACTCATCCAATCCCTACCATCCCCAAGCCTACAGCGGGGGATTACCCACTCATGGATGAGGGAAACATAGGTGGTTGATGGAGATGCGTTGGTGATGACAATGACGATGATCCTCTCCAAATTCCCCGTCCCGGCAGGGTGCCAGAACGGAGTTTCTGCATCCGAATCTTGGTTTCTGGTGGCGGCGGCGGAGCGGGACTCTTTCTAGAAAACTATCGAACCCCCCTCGGTTTTTAGGTCGAAAGGAAACTTATAGGCGCAGAGGGAGGCCGAGGGGGTGCCTGGGGTGGCTGCACCCCCTCTAGGCACGGCCAGTGGTGGGCCCGCGCCTGGGATGGGTGTGGGCCCCCAGGCATCCTCTCCGTCTCTTCTTCTGGCTCCGTGGATCTTCTGGTGAAATATATTTTTTGGCATATTTTCCGGGATTTTTCCTGATAGTTCATTTTCTGCACAAAAACAAGCCACCAAGGTAATTCTGCTGAAAACAGCGTCAGTCCGTGTTAGTTGAATCCAAATTACACAAGTTTAGAGAAGAAACAATAGAAAGTGTTTGAGAAAGTAGATACGTTTTGGACGTATCAGGTACAACAACTAGAAGCTGACCAGACAATGGACCACATCAATCTGTAACCCTGATAGACTTTCTGAATCGATTACCTTCTGAGAAATTGCATTGAGGAATGCACATACCTTCACAATGGCCAGTCGAACATTTTCCGGTAGAATTCCCCTCAATGCAACTGGAAGCAATTGCGTCATAAGCACGTGGCAGTCATGAGACTTTAGGTTTTGGAATTTTTTATCTTTCATATTTACTATTCCCTTTATATTAGACGAGAATCCAGACAGAACCTTGATACTGAAAAGGACTTCAAAAAAGATTTTCTTCTCTTTCTTGATAAGAGCATAGCTGGCAGGCCCTTGAAACTGCCCTGGATGCTTGCCGTCTCGTCCTTTATGACGTTGCTGGTCCTCATGTGCTTCCGGGGTATCTTTTTACTTCCCATACAAGCCCATTAAGCTTAGAATATCATGCAAAGATTCTTCGTCAGGTGCATCATGTCGATTGCAGAGTGGACCTCATGGACTTGCCAATAGGGTTCTCCCAAAATATAGATTTCTTCTTCCACATGGGTGCGTGTCCGTCGACGTCTTTCGGAACAGGTTGTCCTCTATGACCCTTTCCAAATATTACATTTAAATTCTTGACCATACCAAATACATCAGCACCAGTACGGGGGACAGGATTTCTCTGGATGTCTGCCTTGCCATCAAAATTCTTGCCTTTTTTCCTTAAGGTATGTCTGGGAGAAAGAAAACAACAATTGTACGGGTACACATTGTTCCTAAATTTATCCAGATATATACTTTCAGTCTCATCTAAACAGTGTGTGCATGCATTGTATCCCTTGTTCGTCTGTCCAGAGATGTTACTAAGAGCAGACCAATCATTGATGGTTATGAACAACAACGCTCATAGGTCGAATGGCTCCTGTTTATGCTCATCCCACACACGTAAACTTGGTTTGGCCTACAACTATAAAAGTTCATCAACTAATGGCCTTAGGTACACATCAATGTTGTTGTCAGGTTGCTTCGGGACTTGGATGAGCACTAGCATCATAATGAACTTCCGCTTCATGCACAACCAAGGAGGAAGTTTGTAGATACATAGAGTCACGGGCTAGATGTTGTGGTTGTAGCTCTGCTCCCCAAAAGGATTCATGCCATCTATACTTAGACCAAACCATAAGTTCCTTGTGTCACCAGGAAAAGTCCGGAAAGTTGTAACATCCCAGCATTAGAGCTTAGAAATAAGCTGAACACAGATGTGTGCATTGCATTCATGCGTATAAAATCCGAATAATTTTCGCTCTTTTAAATAAAAACTTGTCAAAGTGATTGAGGCTTCTCTTAACTTGATGGAATTGAAGTAGATCATCAAGTTGACTGCGATAAGTTTCAATATGACATTTGTTAAAACCTTATTTTGGGTAATATTATTTGATCTAAGGATAGATCAAATGTAATAAAATTAAACCCTAATACATCACTTAATGGTTCATATTTGATCCTTAAGTAATCATATCCTAGTATTCATTACACAATTCATGAATACCAAGTTAGAAATATAACACAAGTAATAGGAATGTAACAACTAAATCTTAATCTCATTTACTTATACCATGATTATCATGGTAATACCTAACCTTAACTCTTTAGTAAGATTGAGTAAGGAAGAAACTAAGTCAAGGTAAATCACCATATATCTTTCTTTCCATATCAATCTTTACCATTCCTATTGGAATCATATTCCAATATCTGTTGACATGGTTATACCCTATGGGCACACGATCTTAGCATACCTAGTCCAGCCCAAGGAAGGCCCACGAGAACATGCGCCAGCCCATGAAGACTTTCGGGTGGCCAGGGCCCATGACACCTTCGGATCCTTGGAGAACAAGACTAGAGTATATAGAATATTCAAATGGGTAAACCCTAGAACCTGTAATCGATTTCGAGACCTGCAGACCTGCCTATCTCTATATAAAGGCCAGGAGGGCACGAAGAGGAGGCTCTCTCACATACCACCGCATACACACCTCCACGCCAGATTACATCTGCGCACACCTGTAACTTTCGGTTCTGCCGTAATCAAGAGCAGACAAGCAGGAGTAGGGTTTTTCCCTTCGGGGTCCTGAACCTGGGTAAACCTCATGTCCCCGTGTTGCTTGTTTGCTAACCATTCCGCGATCTCCAGCATCCCCATCTTCTCCAAAACCCAAGTCCATTACAATGGGCATTGACGAGATTAAACCTCATCAATTGCCATCGTCTGTGGGAACTGGGGGTGCTGATTGTACGATCATGACGGTCCCAACCAAAGCAATCTACAACTCCACGGCGACAGAGAGTCATCTCCTCTTTGGCGCCTTCGACTTAAACGCCCACTCGCCAGCCACCCTGAAGGACTCCGAGCCTGTTGGCGACGGACTCGAGATCCTGTTTGGGAGCTTCTGCTTCCAGGTGGGGCAGACCGACACTCTCCGTCTCCCAGAGCGGGTGCCCCTGCCATCGATCAGGCCCGCTTCGTGGGCTCCACACCCTGTGCTATGCACATCGCCATCGACAGATGAGTCCTATGACAACAGCAGTTGCAACTCAGATCTGTGCGATTCGCCATCGGATGAAGGAACCTACGGTTCCGGATCCGAAAGCTGCGGCAGCAGCAATCCGATCTACGAGCGCTACCAATGCGCCGTAGTCATCCAGAGTGACGTGGATCAGGAGCACAACCCGCCACCCAACCCACAGGGTATAAACAGCAGAAACATAAGAAGCTAGTCCCCCACCCAACGGGGACGACACCGATCGGGTCATCCACCTCAGCGAGGAAGGATGTGCTCAAGCACGTGAAGCTGTAGCAGGCAACAAGATCCTGCCCATGGGTGCCTCACGGGACCTACTGATGGCATACCACATGCTCCTAATCGAGGAGTGTAACATCCCAAAAATATTAAACTAGAATCATCAAACTCTAATCCCCAATTTTAGGGTTAACAAAAACTTTTCCAATTAAAATATGAAAGCATTCATATGTGTAGGTTTTAAAATATGGATTCTTTTGAATTGCCATGATTATGTGTTTCTTTGTTTGTAAATGGATGCTTAGGTGCAATAAACATCACCTAAATAATTCCCAAACTTTTCTCAAAGACAAGTAAATCAAAACAAATAAAATAAGAGAATGGTCATTTTGACCAATTTAACTCCCATGCCTACTTTGGCTGTCTCAAACTTTCAGAACCTAACAGAAACTTTTCTGGATCTTTGCACCCCTTGATTGTACTCATAACAAGGTATCAAGGCCCACTTTTTGATCATCCGAAAACATTTAAATGCATAGTTTAAATGACAGTTTAAAATTGAATCTTTATCATATGGGAAGATCCCACTTTTTCAAAAACCAATCAAACAAGCTCAACTTTCAAAACCCAAGCATCTGCAGACTCACCAACACCAACCTAGCACACCCACCAAAAATCTTTTCAAAATTCAAAACTTAAATTCTTGCGGCCATTTCATCAAACACTTGGCAGAAACAAATCAAACTGGCCTAACTTCACTGTTTGGAGCAGTAATATGGTTAAGCAATGTTCACCATTGATCACCCTTGTCTCCCCCAGTGCCAACCAGTGCTTAGACAAACCCTAGCCCCTACCCTTTGCCCCATGCCATGCACACCCGAGCATCCCCTTGCCAGCCGACAATGGCTAGCTAGACAGAGCAAGCACCAAGCCTAAACAACATGTCTAGGAGGCAGCCAACACCCCACCGCCACTCCATGTCCAGCGCTCGAACCCTACCAGCCACTGGACCACGCACACGAACCATGCCAAGCTCGCCAGCAACCATGCCGAGTGTGCGCCAGAGCGCCACCCTCGACCGAAGCCCACAGACCGCGTGCCGCCCTCGACGCGTGCATACGTGATCACCACCGTCCCAGTAACCCCGCAGACACGCTCGTTCACCGCCACGCGGACCATGTTGGGAATATGCCCTAGAGGCAATCATGTATGATGAGATTTCCCATTATATTCATGTCACATCCCAAGATTTTCCAAATCTTGTAATGTGAAAAATAAATAAATAAAATAAAACCTTGTTGATTTTAAGGGTGAGGAAACTTTTTTGATTCCAATTGGAAACCTTCAAACCTATTTGATCAAACAAATCCTAAAGGTATTTGAAAACATAAACAATTAATAAAGAAAATATTAAATATGTGAAAGTACTATTTTTTTGGATCCTTTAATAAAAAGATTTGGTTTTCAAATAAAAAGGTAGAAATATAAATAAGGACTATTTTTATATAGCCAAATTAAACCTTGGCGAAGTTTTTGAAATAAAATAATTTTTTTTGATAAAAAGAGTAAAGGTTTATTTAAATAAAATAATGAGGGTTTATTAATATCCAATTTTATTAAAATAAAGGTTTTACCATTTTAATTAAACATCAAAACTTGTTAAAATATTTTAAACAAGTTTTCCAAGTATCTTATATTTTCAAATAAAACCTACTGATTTGGTTTTGATAATATTTAGATTTCAAATGGAGAGTTTAATAAAACAAAACTTATTTGAATTAATAATCAAGGTCTATTTATTTAATTATTAATGGACCCTAAAAAGAATAAAAATATTATTTTGTTTTGGACTTTGAATTATTATTGTTAGACAGAACTAAAACCAATACAAGGTGTGGTGGAAGTTTGTTTGATTTGAATGATTGAATTGTTTGATTGAATTTCAAAACAGAAAATCAAATAGAAAAGAAAAGCTTTCAGTACAAAAAAAATGAAACAGACAACAGCCCAACTGGCCAGCCTAGCGAGCCCAGTTCCATCACAGCTACTTCCCCCACGCGCGAAACGTTTTTCACCTAAACACGCACCCGCGCAGTCCCAGACGAGTGGCCCCCTCTTTCCCTCTCTCTCCTTCACTGACAGGCAGGCCCCACGCCAGCGTGTCGTCGTCTTCAACCCGCGGCAATTCCTCCCTGCCGTTGTAGCTGAATAACTCCGGCGTTGATTCGCGTTGATAGCGGCTTTAACTCCCCCTGCGACCACGCGTGCATAAACGCCCCTCTCCGCTCTCTCTTTTCCCCCAGATAGCTCCTCCCCTCTGCCTCTAGGCTGCCCCAATTCACCCCCACACCATCGCTGCTCCGGCGAGCTTCTCCAGCGAATTTCGGCCAGCACCGTCACCCCCGCAAGCTCTGCTTCACGCGAGAGTGACCCCCAGTCCCAGGCGCGTCTGCCAGAGCCTCGAACTCGCCCGCGAGTGCCCCAGAGCCTCGGCTTCGACATCATCTGAACGCCACCGCCGTTTGCTGACGTTCCGGCGAAGCATCCCCGTAAGCAACACCCTTCCCTCTCCTTCCCGATGATACTCCTACACTCGCCACACTCGCCCGCGTCTAACTATGTCCTTGTTTTGCCTTGGGGCGAACCGCAGCGTCGCCCTCGACGACCTCCAGAGCCGCCTGACGCCACCACTCACTCCGGCGAGGAATTCCAGTCGCGTCTGAGCACCCCTCGCCAAGACGACCACGCGTTGAGCATCGCCAACCCCCTGCGAGCACGATGAGCCACCTCCCGACCTTCCTTGCTTCCTCTGTTGCCAGGTCGCGCTAGCCGAAACCTGCCGCCCTGCTACCACCATCGTCGCCAGAAGTCGATTGTAGCCGTTCGATCTCGATCTAGTGGATAGGAAAGAAAACTTAAATGAAGGGGTATGGTTGCCTCTGCGCCACACGATCACACTTAGATCCAACGATCCAGAGAGGCCGATCCGTGCGAACCGGTACCGGCCAGTAGAAACACGTCGTGTGGCAATAGTTTGATTTAAAACAAAATTCTGATTCTGATTTAGATACAAACTTGTAAATTGCATAACTTTAAATCTACACGTCCAAATTTTGCAAACTTTATATAAATGGATTCAGAAAAACAAACCCTAGCCAACCATGCACTTTGTTTAGTAAAAAGCTTCTGGTAAAATGTTTGTTTTTCAGAAACTTATGTATGCTTGTTTAGGATATAAAACTTATTCTAAAATGATTTTGGGGATAAAATCTTTGGCAAATGGTGTGTTTTGAACCTACTGACCATAGAAATCACTTGGTGGTTTCAAAAATGTATTTGGATAAGCAAAAGAATGAATCTTGGATTTAAACCATTTCTAGTCAAATAAAAATATGGTTTAATTGTTAAAAATGGTTTTGTATGAAAACCTTTGAGAAATGTTTTGGAATAAACTCTCTGGCCCCAAACACCAAGTTTTGTGACTTGAAAATTTATTTGGTAAACCATATAAAAATTATTACTTTGCTAAAGGCAATTTCAATCACATGAAATAATGATTTGGTTTAAAAATGGTTTAGAGGTAGAATCTTTTGCAAATGGCTTTGACACTTTATAAAATGACCAATGGGTGTTTTCAAATGTTTATAACCTATTAGAAACCATTTCTCCAAATAAAACAATCTTTGGCATGCTTGCATGCATTGTTTTGTTACTATGATTTTATGTGATGAATTGCTTGAAATGGTAGATTGAATTATTGTTTGCTTGATTGAATTGTAGTGACTTGAAGTGTGTGAACATTGCAAAGATCAAGAAGTGAACCTATACTCTACCAAAAAGGCAAGTGATTCTTCATACTTTTGTCCCATTACTTTCACTATGCATTAGTGATTTTTCTAAGTAAAACTTGCATGGAATTTTTGCTAAGTATACACCATGCTATGGGAAAACCTAGTAGATGAAACCTTAGTAAAATTTCCTAGGTTAAGATTCCTACTACTATCATGCTTAGCTAATAGAAAACAAGGGTGGAATATATATTCACACTATGGAAAAATTTCTAAGTCTGAGGACTTGTGTTGTGTTTAATAAAACAACTAAGTGAATGAATCACCTGGGTGGAATGGAAGGAAAGGTTTGTGTTGAGTGGTTCACAAGGCCCATTTTTATGGTTTACCTTGTGTATCTCACTTGTGGATGGCCACCCAGGAACAAAGAGATTTGAGATGTCAAATGTTGAGAAGCTTCAAGTGCAACCACTTGGCATTATGGGCTTTGCCTGGATCATATAGGTTGCAATAACTTAGCCAAATGGACAGTTGGTGGTAGGGGTTTGATAGGTTGGAGCACGTCCATTTTGGTCTAAGGGAAGGCTTCTGAAAGATCTTGTCTTGGTGAAACCAAGTCTTGTGGGGAAAGTGCACCACCTCTGAAGAGTGTAAAATCTAAGTACTTAGCCATGTCCCTGGTAAAGGACAATTTGAGCATCAAGACATGGAAGCTATCAAGAATCTCATCATCCAAATTTCTAAGTTAAAAACTTGTGGTTGAACAAGGGTTAAAGGATCTTCAATCTTTGATTGGTAGATGCCTTGGGTGATTTTTGTCAAGCAAAAACTTAGTGTTTTCAAATGATAAGGAAAAATCTATTTTTGAGCAATGCAAGCCTCAACTCCACTTTGCCAAATGCATATAGATGATAGACTCCACTATACTACCATAGTATCACTTGCTAATACAATTCAAATGTATTGACCCTTGTGGCTGTAACTTGTTATGTTGCAGGTTTGTTTGATATTAGTGAAGTTTAATGATTAGGGTTACAAGTCTACAACCAAAATGTCTGCCTGTGGCACTTTGAAGATGAAGGACCCCATGCTTATAGATATTCTGCTGCAATATAATGTAATAGCCAAATGAGCTATGTAAGATGTAATGAATTATGTTATTCCTGGTTATAAAGTTGTATTATGACCTTTGTTTATTGATATTACATCTTAACTGTGGATTGCTAGCTATTGATCCAGGGACTAGCATTGTAAACACAGGGATATCTACCTTATTAAAGGTTGGGAACCTTACAATTCATAAAGATATTAAGTAGTCCTTGTATAAACATCTGATGTGTATCATTGAATATGTGATTCAGTTGTGGAACTATGCATTCATGTTGTTTGTACTAAATATCCTTGGTCATTGAGGTTGTGCTGGACACACAACTTAGACCAATGTGAAAGTTGGCTTGATGACTCGGTTCCACTTGTCATGGGCATGGATATGCTATTCCAACTTACACAGATTCGGCTAAAGAGTTTAGCGAGTTGGATTAACCCATATTGAGGTACAATGAACAAGTTGTCATTTGTATATCTCAATCAATGTAATCCTTAGACCTGAGGTTGTTGCATAGTCCGAGTTGAGGATCACCGACTTAGGTTCTGTCAAACGTTGATCCATAACTGGGCAGTTATAAAGGCAGAGTTCGGGTCGACTGAGAATCAAGCTGCTGATGTGAATAACCAAGATGGGATTTTGCCCCTCCACTTGGAGAGATATTCTCTGGGCCCTCTCGTGAGATATGATTCGGAAAGCATGGCCATGCACGACTCGGTTAAGTGTTAACCGAGGCGATCGACTAAGAGTTAGTCGGGTGAATCACTTATCTTGGATCGAGAAGAGAGTCGGACTATTTAAGGGATGACAAATATTCGCCTATAGTCTGACAAGGTATATCGTGAGGCAAAAGGGACTCGGACGTAAGTCGCATTGGAAAGGCAAGTCGTCATGACTCTTTGGTACTTGGGAGTCGGAACGTTCTGCTAGGAGCCGCTACCGACTGATCGATTGAGAGTCGGGCTGCAATCGTGTCCAAGTAGCCATGAGCCTGTGGGGTCACACACTTAAGAGCGGGAGCAAGTTTGGATTGGATCTGAACCTGTAATATGGTTGGGTTGGACCTAAACCAGATTAGGACTGAGTTAGTGAGTTGGACTCACGGTGACTAGTGTTATATGGGCTTTAGTGAATGGGTCGCGCGAGCAGAGCCCACGTTCACTCCCTATATATAGTGGAGCACCTTAACCCAGAAAGGTTAATCGTTGTTCGGTTAGGTCATTCCATGTGTTGGAAACCCTAGCTCATTGATCAGTCCGCGCCATGTGAACGAACCTAGCGATTCGCCGGGCCTCCTTGTACGTGTGGATACCAGCAGAGGTGTTGTGCGATCAGCACCAGGACGATCGGATCATGAGGACTGCACTGCATCAACTGACGCGCTTCATCAGTAATCCGCAATCGCGCGTCTAGTGGTAAACCTCGTGGCCTTCTACCTCAGCTAGATATTGGGATCACCATGTTAGAAGAATTTTTTGTTTTATCTCTGCGTGGCCCTTCAGTGGTATCAGAGCGATAGCTTTTGGTTTTAGGCTCGAGATCTCGCATATGTGATATGTGGTTGGCTGTAGATGAGATCTATGTGCTGTTTTGGTGGTCGATCTATGAGATAGATCGGTTTTGTACAAAGTTGATTGGATCAACTGTACTCGGGGAATGGTAGATCTGATTTCCGTGATCATACTGTTGAGGTCATGGAACGACATACCCCTACCGGTCGGCTTCCGCCACCGGGATAGACTGTGACACGTAAATCCAGAGGGGCGCTGCCCCTTTGATCCCCACCCGCTATCCGGCTAGCGGGACCGCCGGCTTCGCCCTGTCGTAGCGCCTTAGATGTCGTTGCGAGTTTCACAACACCGGTAGATATTGTATCTATGCATAAATTGTTTTTGCAGAAAGTTGTGAATGGTATGGTTCATGTGCATGTGATGTATGTGTGTAATCCATACGTGATCTGCGAATCACGGGTTTTTGTCAGCCGGCTGGATCCTAGGTGCTGTCATTTTGTTGTATAACGACCTGCGTGTCGGATTCTCTATGTAATTTACTTTACGAAGCTAGTGTAGCTGTTTGGAGAACCCGGAAGGCATGCAAGGCGTTGTACATGTCGGCGACATGGAGTAAGACGGCAAGTGACAAGAGTTGGCACGAGTCGGATTACAGGCTTTGTGGAGATGGAGATCGCCATGAAGAGAGCCATACCATTTCACATTATAATTGCTTTATTTTGTGTTATTGTTATGTCTCAGTTTTACCTCTATTAGATAGTCGGTAAAATTTAATCCCTCAAAGAAGGTCTAGTCGGTTTTCCCGCCAGTGTTTGCACCATCACAAGTCGGACATTTTTGGTAGTGGGCTCATAAAATTGAGGTGCTGCCAATTCTTTCCGACTAGGTGGGTTCGAGTCGGACTCTTACTGCGGAAACACTCGGTAAGCTAGACGGGTCTATCACAACGGTTGTGGGGCTCGGGGAAAAGTCGGATGGGAGCCGGGGCATGTGATGCCACCCGTCCAACAGGAGTCGCATGAGATGCGATTGACAAGGAGTTGTCTACCTAGATCACTTGGCGGCTAGCGGTGATGCTAAAGCTCACTAGCCGACTTGCTTATTTAGGATCCTGAATCACTAAACAACCATCGGAGGGGTGTTGGTTCTAGTGGGAGCATAAAATATTAAAATGTTTAATATGCTTGCTCTTTTATGAATACATGTCTTAAGTGTTTTGCATATTTTCTGTTGTAGATCATGGCACCAAGTAGCAGTCACTCTCAGATATCCGGTTTTGCGTTGAGAACCATTCTTGAGAAAGATAAACTGAACGACACTAATTTTACCAACTGGTATCGAAATCTGAGAATTGTTCTCAAACAAGAAAAGAAGGACCATGTCCTAGACAACCCACTTCCAGATGAGCCGAATGATAATGCGACTGTCGCAGCCACCAATGCCTACCGTCGGGCTAAGGATGAGTCCACGGATATTAGATGTCTTATGCTTGCTCACATGGAACCGGACTTGCAAAAGCAGTTCGAGCATGTTGAGGCCTACGATATGATCGAAAGCCTCAAAAGTATGTTCCAGGCTCAGGCAAAGACTGAGAGGCCGGCCCAGTATCACTTCCCGCGCAGCCCAGCTATTTGAATTTAACCTTTTCCATTTTATTTCAAACACACTTCTGTATCTAGTTTCAAAAATCAACCCAGGTCGATTCAGTGCACCAAATTGAATGAAACTAATTTTGTTAGAAAGGTCTGGAAGTGCTAAATCCAAGCCCTTTGGATTCAAGTTATTTGGATCTGTAGATCATCCTTGGTAAAAATAACAAGGCAGAACCTTTTCTGCATTCAAACATTTTTCAAATTAAAACCATAATAGCTTTTGAGTTGATTCCAACCCTCAAAAATCACATTCAACCATACCTTTCAGAATATATAAAAATATATAAGTTTACTTATAGAAATAATGTTCAAGTAATAAAAGAATGCCACATAGGCATATCTAGTCACTTTATTTAATTAAAATAAAAGGGTAAAACCTTATTAAATTGTGACACCACTTTAAATCACATCCCCATGTACTGAAATATGTGGTGATGACATGTGTCAACATGATCCCATGTTTGGTGTGGAGAATATTAAATCTTAAGAAGTTTTTCAATGAGTAGAAATTACTTTTCTAAAAATAAAAAGAATTAAACCAAGCTTTAGTCTTGTAATGTTAGTGATGATGCTAGATCATCTATAGGACCCTTGTGTGTGATGATTTCAAGTAGTTAAGTATTGTTTGGTGATTGTGTACCTCATATTTATTTATAGACGCTAGTACCGACCAAGGGTATGAGGAGGAAGGAGGATTCTACAAAGAAGAAGCCGAGGAGAACTTCAACCACTGCTCTGCACAAGGCAAGCTAACACTTGCAAGATACTCTACCTTAGCAAGCCTTACTATACAAGTTAAGCTTGCAAGCCTCATACTACTAGTTGAATGTGCAAGCTAAAACTTGCAAGATACTCTACCTTAGCAAGCTTTACTAACCAAGTGGACCAATGCAAGCTAACACTTGCAATTATGAAAGTTAGATAACCTAGGCAATTCACTAAGCATGCTTGGTTAGACATATTTGATGATACCCAATCCTAGTTTTACTTGCAAGCTTTCTACTTTATTTCTTTATCAAAGCTTTAACTTAGAGTTGACTTAAGTGACTTGTAGATTCTAGAAAGATATATTGAAGGTTGCATAAAGAGCATAAAATTTGGCCTAAGCTAGACAATCTTGATGTCATCCTAAGGCATGAGATTGAACTTAGCTAAAAACTCCACTAGTCTACCCCCCTCATCAGTACTCACTCCCACTTGTAGATGCTAGTGCTAAGCATAAAACTTGATCAATTGTAGATGGGAATACTTGGTGGAAAAATGGTTATGAAAACCTTGGAATGATGGATCATTCTATTGAAATGTTTTGGACATGTGTTTCCGAACACCAGATGATTTTGGTGATGAAAATGTTGAGTCATGAGCCTTAGCCCTTTGTAAAACTGATGGTTGTCTGGATGCGATACCATTCCAATTTTATCGTACAACCACAATACCCGAGAATTGGGTAGGGCTTGACTGGAAACTTATATACCTTAGTATTAGTTCCCTCACGACCAAGGTATGAGCTGAGGCTACCTTGTGAAGATTGTCCACCTGTGCAGTACCCAAGATGACAGTTGGTCATGGTTGGGAGGCCAAACTCACAGGAGAGGTGCTTATACTAGGGCGTGTAATTGAAAGGTTAGGATTGATTATCCACGTACTGAGTATGGTGAATTCAGGATTTATTCCTGACGGATGTATCGAATGTTGTGGTGAAAGTGTACAATCTCTGCAGAGTGTCAAACTATTCGAATAGCCGCGTCTGCGGTTATGGGCAGTTGGAGTGGCCATACTGTTCCCCCGTCAGACTTTTCAAAATGACTTGTGAAATGAATTGAGACTTTGACTTGACCACAACAGGGTTGTGATATGAAATACAAATTCACACTTAGGAGTATAAACTTCAACTAGCTCTCTTGTTTTTGAACTTAGTAGAGATAAATCTGGCTTCTTGCAAAACAACCCTGGAGCCTAGTGTCCTATTACCAAAAACCCATTTCACTTGTTAGTATTAGTTTGCGAGTACTTAAAGAGTACTCATGGCTTTGTCCCTGGCTATTCCCGTGGCCAGACTATGAAGAGGAGTACCTGGAGGATGGACCCCAGGAAGGTTACGACAACTAGGATCATCTCCCATCGTCAGCATTGCTTGTGACCCCAAAGATGGAGCTTCACCTACGCTACCGTTATTATTACGTATTCCGCTCCTTGAAGTTGTATTAAGAACTGGATCATGAGATCCCTATTTGTGTAAGAACTTATGTACGGTTTGTAATGGATGATGTACTATGGTATCCAATTCTGTTATGTCTCACAAAAATGGTAATCCTGGGATTGCGATGTATGGCATAACAGGCATCTGGGATTAAAAATCCGGGTGTTTACAAGTTGGTATCAGAGCCATCCTGACCATAGGAGACCCTAGTTAGACTGGACGTTTGAATCAAAAACTTAGTTTCAAAACCAAAGGAAGCAAATATTTACAAAAACTTATTCTCATTCTTATCCCTTTGATTCTTTCATAAAAATTCATGTTCCTCAAAAACTCTTGCAAAATACATAAAATTTTGACACACTTGATCACTCTACTAACTTACTCATCCTATATTCTTATAGATGGATGTGAAGTACAGCAAGTTTTATCAGTTGGGGAATGGAGGAGACCTTATCTTAGAGAGGGATTTGGACCAGCTTTCGGAACTTCTGGAGCGTCCGCACCCCGAGTTCTTCGGAGCTCAGCTCAATGATCAAGGAGGAGAAGATCTGCAGTGGCTAATTGTTGCAAGTCTTCGAGGAAAGATTGAACCTCCCACTGTGGAAGGAATTCAGTTTACCTTAAGAGAGAACAACTGGCTCGATGGACTTGCTAGGGCCATGCAGGAAGCTCTTTCCCATCTCTGTGGGCAGAGCATCAATCAGATCAAGGGTACTCGCTTTGAGTTTTGCCCAAGGCGTGATGCTAATGGACAACCACTCGAAACCCCATACCACCCCGAGCTGAAGACCCAATTGGACCACCTTAGCTTCATGATGTACGATCGTCAGCAGGAGTTGGATAACTGTCGTGACTACTCCAACCACAAGTCTTCCATCATCAAGACGAAGGAACAAACCATCGCCATGCTAGCAAAGGATCGCAAGTCTCGCCGCCGTCAGCTCGACAAGAAGGAGCGCATTATTGCCCGTCTTCGCCACCGTATCTCATCTTTGGAGGAGACCATCCACGAGAGAGACATGCAGTTGGAGGAAAGGGAGAATGCCGGAGATGATCTTCGTGGAGACCCCTACTCCTATCTCAGCGATGACGATGATTTTCTGGAGGATCAGGCTATGGACTTCTTCACCGATGAGGATGATTTCGCCTTCATCGATGACGATGAAGATGATGAAGCCACAGATTCCGAGGAGTAGCAGCACTTGAGCACTAGCGTAGTGAGTAGTATTCGGTCCCACTGTATCGTAGTTTTTAGAATGGTTCTTAAAACCATCTGTTTTTCTTTGTTGTGGTGTGTGTTGTATCATGTACTATGAATGAATGAGTGAATGAAAAAGCGAGTTGCTAGAAAAATCTGAGTCAAACTTTAAAAACTTTTCAAAGACCCAAAACCTTAGAAATTTCCCTCTTTTCCCACGATCTATCTCAATCTTCAGATGCCACGTGGAGGAAGTGGTTCATTTCCGGACCCGATGTGGCAGATTCTGCAAATGTTGACTTCTGACCGCGAAGCTGAAAGAGCGGAACGTCAAGCCAACCTAGCCACCCTACAACAAATAGCTCAGCTAGCCCACAACAACCAAGGCCACGGAAATTAGGACAACCATGGATCTAAGCTCAAGAATTTCCAGAATACCAACCCACCTGTTTTCACTAAGTCAGAAGAACCCCTAGATGCCGATGATTGGCTACAGACCATGGAAAATAATCTAGAAGTCGCCGGAGTGGAAGCCAATGAGAAAGTTCTGTTCGCCACCCACTATCTAGCCGGAGATGCCAGGGCATGGTGGAACAGTGTTCGCGCAATGACCGGAGGCCAGATGATGACCTGGGAGGAATTCAAGGTCAAGTTCAGCAAAACCCATGTGCCCCCGGGTTTGATCAAGAGAATGAGAGACGAGTTTAGAGAACTGAAGCCAGGGAGAATGATTGTAGTGGAATACCGTGACAAATTTTTGTCATTAGCTAGGTATGCCCCGGATGAGATCGACACTGAAACCAAGAAGAAAGAAAGATTCCTGAATGGTCTGCATGATGAGATGCAGACAGTGTTAGTCAATATCCCCTTTGCGGATATCGAATCCCTTGTCGACTCTGCCATCCAGATGGAAGGAAAGATCAACCAAGCCAATTAGAACCGCAAGCGTCGCATGATGCATCAGCCAGGAACCCATCAGACCCCAAAGTATCGCCCTAACCCATCTCTCGGATTTGCCCCAAGAACCAACAGACCCCCGATGAACCGTCCGACCTATCCCAACCGTGGAAACCTTAGGCCCGGAGGAAATCACAACAACCCCGGCAACTCTAGCAATTTCAACCGTGCCCCACCCAAGTTCAACCACAACAATGCTACCGCTAACACCAACACTACCCCGAGAACTGGAAGCAATGTTGTTCCTGTAGCAGCTAAGGACAAGTCGCAAGTGACTTGTTATGACTGTGGAAATAAAGGCCACTATTCCAAAGAGTGCCCCAACAAGAAGAATGCCACAGCCCCCAATGCAAATGCCCCAGCTCAGCAGCAACATCGTGTTCAGCCAGGAAGAAAGTTTGCCCCAGGGAATTCGCTCAACCTCAACGGCCGTATTTTCCTCATGCATGCTGAAGAAGCTCAGGAAGCGCTAGACGTCGTGCTGGGTATGTTTTTTGTTAATTCAGTACTTGTACGAGTGTTGTTTGATTCTGGTGCATCGCACTCATTTGTCACCGAAGAATTTGCATGCACTAGTAAAATTCAACCAACAAAACTAAAGCATGTTATGATCGTTCAAATTCCCGGATCAACCACCAAGGCTAGGCAAATTTGCAAAGCCGTCCCTATCCGAATCCATGGAATAGATTTTTATGCTAACCTGATAGTACCTGGAACTAAAGGTTTGGAAGTAGTACTAGGAATGGATTGGATGTCCAAACATAAAGGATTGATTGACTGTGCCAAGAAAGCCATAACCATGACCAGTACAGCCGGAATATCAGTCAAGCATATATCTGAAACCTTACCTCGTCAATTCAAGTGCAACAAGAGTATAGCCCAACCTACCATTGACCAAGTCCGGATAGTCTGTGAATACCCCGATGTATTTCTAGATGTTTTGCCCGGTATGCCCCCAGATCGGGATATCGAGTTTATCATTGAACTAATCCCAGGAACCGAACCCATAGCCCAGAGACCATATAGTATGAACCCGTCTGAGATAGCAGAAATGAAGAAGCAACTGGATGCCATGCTGGAAATTGGATTGATTCAACCAAGTGAGTCACCATGGAGGTCACCTGTCTTGTTTGTGGACAAGAAAGATGGAGGTAACCGTTTGTGTACGGATTATCGAAAGTTGAATGATGTCACCCTCAAGAACAAATACCCCTTGCCCAAGATAGAAGATTTGTTTGATAAGTTGATCGGTGCCAAAGTGTTTTCTAAGATTGATCTTAGGACTGGCTATCATCAACTCAAGATTCGTGCAGAAGATATTCCCAAGACTGCCTTTACCACCAGATATGGATTGTACGAGTATACAGTCATGTCTTTTCGATTAACCAATGCCCCCGCTTATTTCATGAATCTCATGAATAAGATTTTTATGGACTTCCTGGATAAGTTTGTCGTTGTTTTCATCGATGACATTCTAATTTATTCCAAATTAGAAGAAGAACATGAGCTACACCTAAGGACCATTCTTGGAACCCTTAGAGAGCATCAGTTGTATGCAAAGTTTAGCAAATGTGAATTCTGGTTATAGGAGGTAGGATTCCTCGGTCACATTGTATCAGCCGAAGGAATTGCCGTTGACCCTGACAAAGTGAAAGATGTAGAAGATTGGCAAGCCCCAACCACTCAAACCCAAGTTCGTGCATTTCTCGGATTGGCGGGATATTACCGCAAGTTCATAGAAGGATTCTCGAGTATCGCCAGACCCATGACCCAATTGCTGAAGAAGGACAAGAAGTTTGAATGGACCGACAAATGTGAAGTGAGTTTTCAAGAACTCAAGAGGAGATTGATTTCATCCCTAATCTTGATCATGCCGGATATCACTAAGCCCTTCGATGTGTATTATGACGCATCCAAGATTGGTCTCGGATGTGTGCTAATGCAAGAAGGCAAAGTTATACCTTATCTACCTCGACAACTGAAACAACATGAGCAAAATTACCCAACCCATGACCTCGAAGTCGTAGCCGTAGTTCTAGCCCTGAAGACATGGAGACATTACCTGATGGGAAACCATTGTGAGATTTATTCGGATCACAAGAGCCTAAAGTATATATTCACTCAGAAGGAGCTGAATATGAGACAGAGAAGATGGATTGAGTTAATCAAGGATTACGACCTGGACATTCACTATCACCCTGGTAAAGCCAACGTGGTAGCCGATTCCCTTAGCAGATCGCCGTGCCGCTTGAACTCCATGATTTTGAAGGAGCAACCAAGTTTGCACAAGGAAATGGAAGATTTCCAAATGGACTTATTGAGTGAAGGATTTTTGGCTAGCATAGAACTTCAGCCCACTTTGATCAGCCAGATCAAAGAGGCGCAGAAAAGAAATGCTAGTATTGACGGAATCAAGTGTCGTATTGGTACAGGCAAAGTACCCGGATTCACTGAGGACAACGAAGGAGTTCTGTGGTACAAAGGACGCCTTTGTGTACTAGCATATTCGGAGTTGAAAGAAGTTATTTTGAAGGAGGCTCATGATACTCTTTATTCTATCCATCCCGGAGGAACTAAGATGTATCAGGATTTGAAAGAGCAATTTTGGTGGCATAAGATGAAGAGAGAAATCGGAAGTTATATCGCCAAGTGTGATATATGTCATCGAGTCAAGGCGGGACGTCAAAGACCCGCTGGATTGTTGCAACCCTTACAGATTCTGGAATGGAAATGGGATTCCGTTGGAATGGACTTTATCACCAGATTGCCTACTTCTAGTAGGGGAAATGACTCTATCTAGGTCATAGTGGACCGGTTGTCCAAAGTCGCCCATTTCTTACCCGTCAAGACCACATATCAGAGTTCGAAGCTAGAGGAGTTGTACATCGCTACAATAGTTAGTTTGCATGGAGTCCCCAAGAACATTGTATCAGATCGAGGAACTCAGTTTACCTCAAGATTCTAGAAGAAAGTCCAAGAAGGTTTAGGAACCCGCCTAGATTTCAACACCGCATATCACCCTGAGACTGATGGAGAAACGGAGCGAGTAAATCAAATACTCGAAGATATGCTGAGAGCATGTGTGTTATAATATGGATCCAAGTGGGAAGACTGTCTGCCGTTTGCAGAATTTTCATACAATAACAGTTATCAAGCCAGTTTGCAAATGGCCCCATTTGAATTCATGTACGGAAGGAAGTGTCGCACCCCTTTGAACTGGTCGGAAGTAGGAGAGAGTCATATTTTTGGACCCGACATCCTACGAGAAGCAGAAGAGAAGGTTCACAAGATTCGTGAGCACCTCAAGACCGCCCAGTCTAGACAGAAGAGTTACGCCGACAAGAGACGTCGAGACCTCGCCTTCAACATAGGAGATTTTGTTTATCTGAAGGTGTCGCCATTGAAGGGAATGCAGCGTTTCCAACTTAAAGGAAAGTTAGCCCCTAGATATATCGGACCTTTCAAAATTCTGAACCGTCGAGGAGAAGTGTCGTATCAATTTGAACTACCCGAAGAGATGTCAGCTGTGCATGTGTTCCATATCTCATTACTTCGCAAGTGTCTTGAAGTCCCAGAGAAGACCGAAGTGTTCAAGAATATCGATCACCGGACCATAGAGATCAACAATGACCTGACCTATCCCGAAGTACCCATCCGTATTTTGGAAGAAGCTTTCCGAACTACACGAACCCGAAGCATCAAGTTTCTCAAGATTCAGTGGAGCAACCACACAGAAGAGGAAGCTACCTGGGAGCACGAAGATCACATCAGGACGGAGTTTCCCGATCTCTTCAAATCCTAGGTAATCTTTTCGTCCTTTTTCAAATCTCGGGACGAGATTTTGTTTAAGGGGGGAAGGTTTGTAACATCCCAAAAATATTAAACTAGAATCATCAAACTCTAATCCCCAATTTTAGGGTTAACAAAAACTTCTCCAATTAAAATATGAAAGCATTCATATGTGTAGGTATTAAAATATGGATTCTTTTGAATTGCCATGATTATCTGTTTCTTTGCTTGTAAATGGATGCTTAGGTGAAATAAACATCATCTAAACAATTCCCAAACTTTTCTCAAAGACAAGTAAATCAAAACAAATAAAATAAGAGAATGGTCATTTTGACCAATTTAACTCCCATGCCTACTTTGGCTGTCTCAAACTTTTAGAACTTAACAGAAACTTTTCTGGATGTTTACACCGCTTGATTGTACTCATAACAAGGTATCAAGGCCCACTTTTGATCATCCAAAAACATTTAAATGCATAGTTTAAATGACAGTTTAAAATTGAATCTTTATCATATGGGAAGATCCCACTTTTTCAAAAACCACTCAAACAAGCTCAACTTTCAAAACCCAAGCATCTGCAGACTCACCAACACCAACCTAGCACACCCACCAAAAATCTTTTCAAAATTCAAAACTTGAATTCTTGCGGCCATTTCATCAAACACTTGGCAGAAACAAATCAAACTGGCCTGACTTCACTGTTTGGAGCAGTAATTTGGCTAAGCAATGTTCACCATTGATCACCCTTGTCTCCCCCAGTGCCAACCAGTGCTTAGACAAACCCTAGCCCCTACCCTTTGCCTCATGCCATGCCAACCCGAGCATCCCCTTGCCAGCCGACAATGGCTAGCTAGCCAGAGCAAGCACCAAGCCTAAACAACATGTCTAGGAGGTAGCCAACACCCCGCCACTCCTCGCCCGAACCCTGCCAGCCACTGGACCACGCGCACGAACCATGCCAAGCTCGCCAGCAACCATGCCGAGCGTGCGCCAGAGCGCCACCCTCGACCGAAGCCCACAGACCGCGCGCCACCCTCGCCGCGTGCATACGTGATCACCACCATCCCAGTAACCCCGCAGACATGCTCGTTCGCCACCGCGCGGACCACGCGCCTTGTGCGCCATTAAATCTTCCGTCGGGCACGCGTAGAGCATCGTCGCATTCCGACCAAACAACACCGCCCCACGTCTCGCCACCGTGTCGTTGAGCATCGCCAGGGAGCACCGCACCGCCCCCTACCGTCTCCCACGCCGATAGCCGTCTGTACCGTCGACCACGACGAGCTCACCTTGTGCCCCGTCGGTCCCCTCGCTCCACTATAAATAGAGGCCACCCAGCCGAATTGAGCACACCATCTCACTCCCCTCTCATCACTGATCGTGCCACCCCGTTCCCGAAGCAAGGCGAGCAGCGCATCGCCGGAATTTCGCCGGAGCCCACGCTATTGGAGAAGAAGGGAGCCAGCGATTGGAGCCGCCCCAGGAGAATCTGCCGGTACCAGGAGGTTCGCCGTCATCGACTTCGTCATTCGCCCGCCTCGCCGACCCTCGCCTAAACCCCGGTGATCCCCCAACGACGCCCACTGGCCGCGCTAGGTTTCTGTCTCGCCGGCGTTGCCCAACGTCGACGATGACTCTCAGCTGTTGGATTAGAACCAGATCGAACGCCCCACATCGCCCCATACCTCTTCGCACCCCCTCGTCTCACTGACGCGTGGGGACATCCACTTAACCAGCCTCAGAAGCGTGTGCTTAGCAGAGCCGCCCATATCACTTCCTTGAGCCCAGCTATTTGAATTTAACCTTTTCCATTTTATTTCAAACACACTTCTGTACCTAGTTTCAAAAATCAACCCAGGTCGATTCAGTGCACCAAATTGAATGAATCTAATTTTGTTAGAAAGGTCTGGAAGTGCTGAATCCAAGCCTGTTGGATTCAAGTTATTTGGATCTGTAGATCATCCTTGGTAAAAATAACAAGGCAGAACCTTTTCTGCATTCAAACATTTTTCAAATTAAAACCATAATAGCTTTTGAGTTGATTCCAACCCTCAAAATTCACATTCAACCATACCTTTCAGAATATATAAAAATATATAAGTTTACTTATAGAAATAATGTTCAAGTAATAAAAGAATGCCACATAGGCATATCTAGTCACTTTATTTAATTAAAATAAAAGGGTAAAACCTTATTAAATTGTGACACCACTTTAAATCACATCCCCATGTACTGAAATATGTGGTGATGACATGTGTCAACATGATCCCATGTTTGGTGTGGAGAATATTAAATCTTAAGAAGTTTTTCAATGAGTAGAAATTACTTTTCTAAAAATAAAAAGAATTAAACCAAGCTTTAGTCTTGTAATGTTAGTGATGATGCTAGATCATCTATAGGACCCTTGTGTGATGATTTCAAGTAGTTAAGTATTGTTTGGTGATTGTGTACCTCATATTTATTTATAGACGCTAGTACCGACCAAGGGTATGAGGAGGAAGGAGGATTCTCTGAAGAAGAAGCCGAGGAGAACTTCAACCACTGCTGCACAAGGCAAGCTAACACTTGCAAGATACTCTACCTTAGCAAGCCTTACTATACAAGTTAAGCTTGCAAGCCTCATACTACTAGTTGAATGTGCAAGCTAAAACTTGCAAGATACTCTACCTTAGCAAGCTTTACTAACCAAGTGGACCAATGCAAGCTAACACTTGCAATTATGAAAGTTAGATAACCTAGGCAATTCACTAAGCATGCTTGGTTAGACATATTTGATGATACCCAATCCTAGTTTTACTTGCAAGCTTTCTACTTTATTTCTTTATCAAAGCTTTAACTTAGAGTTGACTTAAGTGACTTGTAGATTCTAGAAAGATATATTGAAGGTTGCATAAAGAGCATAAAATTTGGCCTAAGCTAGACAATCTTGATGTCATCCTAAGGCATGAGATTGAACTTAGCTAAAAACTCCACTAGTCTACCCCCCTCATCAGTACTCACTCCCACTTGTAGATGCTAGTGCTAAGCATAAAACTTGATCAATTGTAGATGGGAATACTTGGTGGAAAAATGGTTATGAAAACCTTGGAATGATGGATCATTCTATTGAAATGTTTTGGACATGTGTTTCCGAACACCAGATGATTTTGGTGATGAAAATGTTGAGGCATGAGCCTTAGCCCTTTATAAAACTGATGGTTGTCTGGATGCGATACCATTCCAATTTTATCGTACAACCACAATACCCGAGAATTGGGTAGGGCTTGACTGGAAACTTATATACCTTAGTATTAGTTCCCTCATGGCCAAGGTATGAGCTGAGGCTACCTTGTGAAGATTGTCCACTG
This sequence comes from Avena insularis, assembly GCA_023614405.1. Lineage (NCBI taxonomy): Eukaryota > Viridiplantae > Streptophyta > Magnoliopsida > Poales > Poaceae > Avena > Avena insularis. Next base: position 408,699,433 of record CM042697.1, read on the forward strand.
CATGCACCCAAGATGACAGTTGGTCATGGTTGGGAGGCCAAACTCACAGGAGAGGTGCTTATACTACGGCGTGTAATTGAAAGGTTAGGATTGATTATCCGCGTACTGAGTATGGTGAATTCAGGATTTATTCCTGACGGATGTATCGAATGTTGTGGTGAAAGTGTACAATCTCTGCAGAGTATCAAACTATTCGAATAGCCGCGTCCGTGGTTATGGACAGTTGGAGTGGCCATACTGTTTCCCCCGTCAGACTTTTCAACATGACTTGTGAAATGAATTGAGACTTTGACTTGACCACAACAGGGTTATGATATGAAATACAAATTCACACTTAGGAGTATGAACTTCAACTAGCCCTCTTGTTTCTGAACTTAGTAGAGATAAATCTGGCTTCTTGCAAAACAACCCTAGAGCCTAGTGTCCTATTACCAAAAACCCCTTTCACTTGTTAGTATTAGTTTACGAGTACTTAAAGAGTACTCATGGCTTTGTCCCTGGCTATTCCCGTGGCCAGACTATGAAGAGGAGTACCTAGAGGATGGACCCCAGGAAGATTACGACAACTAGGATCATCTCCCATCGTCAGCATTGCCTGTGACCCCGAAGATGGAGCTTCGCCTACGCTACCATTATTATTATGTATTCCGCTGCTTGAAGTTGTATTAAGAACTGGATCATGAGATCCCTATTTGTGTAAGAACTTATGTACGGTTTGTAATGGATGATGTACTATGGTATCCAATTCTGTTATGTCTCGCAAAAATGGTAATCTTGGGATTGTGATGTATGGCATAACAGGCATCTGGGATTAAAAATCTGGGTGTTGACAAGGAGCACAAGAAGCCTTAGAGTCCAGTGCGCGGCGAGCTGCGCTCTCCACCATGGGCATCAGCTCCAGCTCGCATGGCAACCACGGCAACAAGCACCGTTCTCACAGAGAGAACATGGATCCCAAGGCACGTCGCGAGGAGACTCAGTCCCTCAACGCATCCTTCATGGACATGGATGCCAACGGCAACGTCATCTCGAAGACACCGCAAGATGCGATCATGGCGGCCACCGCGTACCTCGCGTCCCATCCACCTCCGGAGGGGGACCTGAAATGGGCCATGCACAAGTCCGCGCTTACCGGACTCGGACTCGTTGGAGCTGCGCTCCACGGAGAAGCTCCTGCGGAGCCAAAGAAGAAGGTTGCGGTTAGGTTCAACCGCAGCCCCACGCCCTCATCCAAGGATGAAGAGCACGACCTTCCTCGAAGGCACAAGAGCTCGCGCGTTCGCAGCCGCGATTACCATGCTCGAAGCAAGCTAACCCAGCGCAAGATCGACAAGGCACGCGCCAAGCGCGTATGCTCATCTGAATTCGAGGAGGATGACGACGAAGGAGAACTCTGCGGAGCTCGATGCTTCAGCAGATCCGTTCGGCGGACACGGATGCGTGGAACTTCAAGCTTCCTTCGGACACTCCGAAATTCAACGGCACATAGGACCCCAAGGCGTGGCTCAGCGACCACCTATCGTCCGTCAAGCTGCACGGCAGAAACAAGGAAACCGCCATGCAATGCCTTCGGTACGGTGACAGCGCAGCCGGCTTAGCAGCCTATCCTCGGGATCCATCCGAAGCTGGGAGGAACTGGCGTACAGTGTCATCCGAAACTTCAAGGGCACCAGCAAGAGGCCAGCCTCGATCGAGGAGTTGCGGGCCTGCACCCAAAGAATGGGCGAATCCATTCGCTTGTACATACAGCGCCTGGTCCAACACCAAGAACTCCGCGGCGCACATCTCTAAGGAGAGAGCTATCGACGCCTTCAAGGACGGCGTCAAACGCCAGGACTTCAAGGAAGAACTTGGGCACGTCAAGCCCAAGACACTCGACCACCTCATGGACATCGCCAACAGGTGGGCCGATGGCGAGGACTCCGTCCACCGAGCGCACTCGGAGGCGGAAGATGACTACGGCAGGCGACGTGAGCGCCGTAGAAAGAGAAGATCGCGCGTCTACGACGATCACGATGAATACCTCGGAAGCAACTTCTGTGACGGAGGACGCCCAACACAGACATGGCAGCGTCGCGGCCGTGACGACGGACCCTCAGCATACGACAAACTATCGGGTCCATGCACCATCCACTTCTACATCGACAAGCAGGATGGTAAGAAGAAGGCAAGCCACATGCTCAAGTACTGCCGTGAGTTCCAAAAGCTCAGCGAAAGCATGGCCCAGATGAGGCAACAAGCCTCGAACCCAGGGTACGGGAACGCACCCACACCAGGTGAGATCACACACGGAGCTCCTCCACCACCACCTGCGGGACCTTCAAATCACCCAATCGCACCCGCGCAGAATAACGATGGGCACGGGTACCCCGCGCCGAAAGGGTCACTGATGATCCAAAAAGGGCGCCCAACAAACAGGGTGTAGAAGAAAATCACCCGCCAGATCAATCTGGCTGTGATCGCTCCACCCGCCATCCCTGAGTACCTCAGCGGATCAGAGTCCTGCATCACGTTCAGCCGTTCGGATCACCCTTTCCAGGTCCCTCGCCCAGCCCATGCTGCCCTGGTGCTCGAGGCACAGATCGGAGGGTTCGACATGAGCCGCATCTTCATGGATGGTGGCAGCGACATCAACGTGATGTTCGCCAGCACCTTAGCAGCAATGCGGATCCCGCTGTGCAGCCTAGAACAATCAGACACAATGTTCCACGGCATCGTCCCAGGGAAGGGCATATTTCCCCTAGGAAAGATATAGCTTGACGTCATCTTCGGCAAGCCCGATAACTTTCGGTGTGAGCGACTCGAGTTCGAAGTGGTGGACTGGCCATCACAATACCACGCCATCCTCGGGCGTTTAGCATTCGCACGATTCCTGGCAGTACCACACTACGCGTACTTGCTACTCAAGATGCCAGGACCAAGGGGCGTCATCACGGTCCACGGGAGCTTCACCCGATCGAACCCTGCGAAGGGGACTTCAACAGAATCTCCCAATCATTCGGGATGCAGGAGGAGCTCATAAGGCTCCGAGAGGTGACGGACAACGGGGCACCCCCAGCTGCAAGACAGAACGCACCAGATATGTCTTTCGACTCCACCGTCAACACAAAGAAGGTGTAGGTCCACCCGACGGACGCATCCAAGACGGCGCTGATCGCCAACGACCTTAGCTCTGCATAGGAAAGCGCGCTCGTCGAGTTCCTCCGTGAGCGCTGGGAAATCTTCGTCTGGTGTCCTGCGGACATGCCAGGAGTTCCCAGGGAATTCGCCGAGCACGCCCTTAACGTCTTTCCAGACGCCAAGCCCGTCAAACAGTCCATCTGACGACTGTCCGAGCCGCGGGACGAAGCTATCAGAGTCGAAGTCAACAGACTACTCGACACCAATTTCATCAGGGAGATCAAGGAAACCGAGTGGCTCGCCAATACCGTGATGGTCCCCAAAAAGGACACAGACATCCTGTGGATGTGCGTGGACTTCACATCGCTGAACAAGCACTGCCCGAAGGATCACTTTCCTCTCCCTTGGATCGATCAGATCATCGATTCGACTACGGGATGCGAGAAGCTCTCCTTCCTCGATGCCTACTCAAGCTACAACCAGATTCGACTGAAGGTCGAAGATCATGAGAAAACAACGTTCATCACGCCGTTCGGAGTGTTCTTCTACAACACAATGCCCTTTGGGCTGAAGAACGCAGGAGCCACGTACCAACGGTGCATGCAGGCATGCCTAAAGGACCAGATCGGCCGCAACATCTAAGTCTATGTCGACGACATAGCAATCAAAACAAGGGAGGCCAAGACGCTCATCGGCGATCTCCGGGAGACGTTCGATAACCTTGATCGATACAAGATCAAGCTAAACCCAGAAAAGTGCGCCTTCAGCGTCCCATCTGGTCAGCTGCTAGGCTACTTCATCTCCCAGCGAGGGATCGAGGCAAACCCGAAGAAAATCCAGGACATAATGCCCATGGAGAAGCCGAAGAACCTCAAGGGCGTCCAGCAGCTCGCCGGGCGAATCGCGGCATTGAGCAGGTTCATCAGCCGCATGGGCGAAAAAGCTCTGCCATTCTATCAGCTGCTACGCAAGGCAGACAAATTCGAATGGACGCCCGAGGTGGACGATGCATTCTAAGATCTAAAGCGCCTACTCTCCACCTCGCCTGTCTTGGTCATGCCAAAGGAGCACGAGCCTTTACTACTGTACATAGCAGCCACACACCAGGTGGTAAGCACCGTACTGGTGGTCGAGCGACCTGAAGAAGGCAAGACCCATGGGGTCCAATGCCCAATCTACTACCTCAGCGAGGTATTGACGCCGACAAAGCAGAGGTACCCTCACTACCAGAAACTCGCCTACGGCGTGTTTATGATGACTCGTCGGCTGAGCCACTACTTCCAGGAGCATCAGGTGATGGTCGTCAATGAGGCACCCCTGAACAGCATTTTGAACAACCCGGAGGCCACAGGACGCGTGGCTCTGTGGGGTATCGAGCTGTCACCTCTAGACATCGTCTACGAGAAGCGCCACGCGATCAAGTCCCAGGTCCTTCGAGACTTCCTCGTCCACTGGATGGAACTGCAGCTGCCAGACATGACACAGTCATGGACGATGCACTTCTGGCTCCAGCGCGAGCGAGCAGGATCCGGTCATAATCTTGACCTCCCCAGAGGCGACAAGATGAAGTATGTCCTCCGGATGAAATTTCGAGCTTTTAACAACGAGGCCGAGTACGAGGCCCTCATCCACGACATGAGGATGGCCAAGATCTGCGGCGCAACGTGCCTGGTCATCTATGGAGACTCGAACCTCGTCGTCTAGTAGACGATGAACGAGTGCGACGCACACGCCGCCAACATGATTGCATACCACGCACTCTACAATGCACTCGAAGGAGACTTTGACGGTTGCGAGCTTCGGCATGTTGGGAGAGAAAGCAACGAAGAGGCCGATAGACTCGCCAACATCGGCTCCACTTGCGCACGGGTGCCACCAGGTGTGTTCCTCGAACAGATCTGTGTGCCAATCATCAAAAGGAAATTCCCAAAGGGATCACCCAAAGAGGTAGAGCACTCGGGGGCTGCGCTACCCGACGGTCAGGAAGGATCCGAAAAACTCGACACAGAGGTCGCAGTGGTCAACCTGATGCAGGTCATGGCAGTCAAAGAAACGTGGACACGGCCGTACCTCAGGTACCTAATAGATGGAGAGCTGCCTGACAGCCCGACAGATGCCCGACGCATATCTCGCCGGTCCAAGGCCTTCACCATCATCAATGGCGAGATGTACAAGCGCAGCATTTCAGGAGTACTCCAAAGGTGCGTCACCATCGGCGACGACAAAACCATCCTCCAAGACATCCACGAGGGCATCTGCGGCCATCATGCGGGCAGCCGTGCCCTTGTCGCCAAAGCTCTATGAGCTGGGTTCTACTGGCCAACGGTCATGAACGATGCCAAGGACATCGTCCGTGGGTGCAACGGGTGCCAGAGGTTTGCAGATAAACCACATGCAGTAGGATCGGAGCTTAGGCCCATACCTCTGGCCAGCCCCTTCGCCCAATGGGGTCTCGACATGATTGGCAAACTGCCCAAGTCCTTGAAAGGAGGCCACGTCTACCTCCTGGTCGCAGTCGACAAATTCACCAAGTGGATCGAGGCCATGCCCGTTACTAACCAAAAGGGCAAAACGGTCGTCAAGTTCTTTGAATCCATTGTTTACAGGTTCGGCGTGCCGCACAGCATCATCACCGACAATGGGTCAAACTTCATCTCCAAATAATTCTAAGACTTCTGCGAAGATCTCGGAATCAACATCACATTATCCTCCGTGGCGCACCTGCAAACAAACGGGCAGGTCGAAAGGCCAATGGCCTCGTCGGCAGCGGCATCAAGAAGCGCCTCATGAGCCCACACCAGCGACTCGCAGGATCCTGGACACAAGAGCTACCCTCCGTACTCTGGAGCTTGCGCACGACGCCGAACAGCTCAACCGGCTACACGCCCTTCTTCATGGTGCACGAAGCCGAAGCCGTGTTGCCTGCAGAAGTATGCCACAAGGCCCCACGGGTCGTCACCTACAGCAAGGCCGAATCAACGGCCGCACTCGAAGACGCTGTCGACACACTCAACGAGGCACGCGACATCTTTGCAGCTCGATTGGCGGTCTATCAACAGAGCCTCCGCAACTACCATAGCCGCCGGCTGCGCCCAAGGTCCTTCGTCGAAGCAGACCTAGTCTTGTGACTCAAGCAAGAGCGACCGAAGAAGCTCGAGTCGCCCTGGGAAGGACCCTACATCGTCATTGAAGTCATCTCAGGTGGCGCCTATCGCCTAAAGCACGTAGAGTCTGGAGTCGCATACTCCAACCCATGGAACATCGCACAATTGTGACGCTTCAACCCCTAGCTACCTCCCTCTTTTTACTTTCAATAAGGCTATTCAGCCAAGGCTACTCAGCCGAACAATGTACCTCCTCCTTACGATATGAATAAAGCTATGTGTCTTGCCCCAAAAAAAATTGTCTATTATTCGCATTTTTCTTCATACTACAACACACTCGGGGGCTCCCCTCACCTCACAACTTCGTCGACTGAGAATAAAGCGTGTACACCTGAGTAGCTGACCACGTCAGGCTAACGAAAAGGGCACGCATACAAATAAAGCACCACATGCTAAGAACAATAAACCTTTATAGCAAAGGGCATAACACGCCCAGTCAAATAAATACAAATTTTACATCTATCTTTTTACAGGTCCTACATATTCTGAAGAATCACATGCGCACGCTGCTCAAAGAGGTCTACAATTTGTTCGGCATACTGCCTTACAGCCGCATAATGTGGACGCATATCCCACACACCGCCATCCGGCCGAAGAGGCGGCCCAGCTGCCACAGCAGCAAGGTTCACATCAGGACGATGTAGCCGCACGAGGTAAAGTGCAGCCTTTACCCCTGTAAGTAGCTGATGCCGCACCAGCTCCCTGACATGATGCACATCCCGAAACTTTGCTAGTAGGCCCCATAGAGTCGATGCTGCCTCATCCAGGGGAAACATCACGTGAAGAATCGACGCCAATGAAGCCTTCGCTTGACACAGCACCCGCGACACCTGATGAACACGATCCTGCAGAGTCACAAGTACCATCGCACGATCGCGATCCATCCAGAAAAAACCGTCGACCTCCATGTCCTGCTGGGTCAGGCAGTTGATCCAAACAGCAACACGCTCCTTTTCCTCCTTAGGAACAAGGTTAGCACCTGCAACAATGGCAAAGTAAGATGACCGGCCAGCGGCCGCATCCGAAACAAGGAGCAGCAACTCGAAAAACTTACATTCAAGCTGTTCGGACAGACGATGCAACTCCCCCATCAAATACTCCTCTCTGGCAGCACCCCGCTCTGCCTTTGACTTCCAAACATCGGCGTGGCCACGCACTCCAAGCAATTCTTTCTCAAGACTACGGATGCGGTCACGAAGAAACAAAAGCTGCGACGCACCATCCAGGGATGGTCGCAGCTGCGGCACGGGCAAAGTGCTAACGGGATCATCACCCGAAGGTTCCTAGAGGAAAGGAAGGCAAGAATATGAATAAAGGCACGAACACGAAAAGAGATCGGAGACTCATTATATATAGCAAAAGCCACTGTGTGGCGCAAGAAGTGTTCATAGATACATCAGACCAAAAGAAACAAAAACTATCCTACAAATACAAGGCCTAAGAAGTTGCATCCTAAGTAGCCTCGGAGCTAGACTGCCTGCTTTTAGCCTCCCCCTGCTGCCTCACCGCGTACTCCGCTAGCAAGTCAATCAACTTCGGCCCATAACGTTTACAACAGGCAGCATAGAGGGCAAAATCTACCTCGGATCCGTCAGCAGCTATCGGCATCTGGGAGGTGACCTGATGAAGATCCAGCTCCGCACCAGACGCCAGGGCCATCGCTAGCCCCACGGATGCACCGATGCCTTTCTGCTTGCGCTTGTACGCTGCAGGCGCTTCGGCTGACAGCGCATCCGCCAATGAGTCGACATCCTCGAGGGCGATGCCCTTGGGGACGAGCTCCTTATAGAAGCGCCCAAGGGCCTCCTTGGCCTTGGCAAGTGAGCCGACCACGGTACTGCAGCGGTCTTCGACCGCCGCAGTGACATCATCTAGAGCACTTCTGTGCTCCAGAGCACCGTGGTCAAACTCGACGCCTGCGGCATCTAAACAAACAGAAGAAGCAACATGAATAAAAAGGAAATAGAAGAAAAACAAGGAAGCCAACAAGGAAAAGGCGAAACCACTCACCTGAAATAGCCTTGGCAGCCGCCATCAGCTTGTCGGCTACCTCCTTCTCGCGTGAAGCCGCAACGGTGGCGATTTGCTCCTCGCGGTCTGTAGCCTCCTGCTGCAGGCGCTCCTTGGTCGCGGCTGCGTTGGCTAGCTCCTGCTCGAGGCGCTCCTTTGCACCAACGGCGTCCTCGGCTTTCTTCTCCGCTCGCCCAAGGCTCTTTTTGAGAGCATCAAGCTCGCGGAGGGTGGTATTGTTGTCCTCTGCAAACAGCAGAACACTTATCAGATCAAAGAAAAGGAAATATAAGAAGACGCAAAAAGACCAACCCATGAACATACCCTGAAGTTGTTTGAAGCTGGCCTCCAACGCCAGGTGCTGCTGCACCAGTTGGTTGCGCCTTGCACAAAAGGCTACAAAAAGACACTACTCGTCAAAAGAAAGGATCGGGGGCTATGCCCAAAGAATGAGCAAGGCAGAATACACACACAACAGAACGCTCGGGGGCTCCCCTTCCCCCCCCCCCTCCCCCGAGGAAAGTACAAACAAAAAAGAAAAAAAGGGGGGCATGATCAGCAGATCACCCGAAAGATGCTCGGGGGCTCCCCCGAGGCACGAAGAAACAATGATCAGCAGATCATCCGAAAAGGCTCGGGGGCTCCCCCTGCGACAGAAAACAAAAACACTTACGTGGTTAGACGGCGACTCTGAAGGTTCACCTGCAGTCTTCTGAGGGACAACCACCCGAGCCTCCTACGGAGAGGGGTTCGGAGCAGCGCCCTCAGAGGTGGCCACCGTCTGAGGAGGAGGAGCAACTTTCGACTCCCCCACCATCTCCCGAGCGCCATCGCTGAAGGAGCCGTCGGAAGAGTGGCTGCAAAAGAAAACATCAGACAAGAACAATCAAGCAAAATCAAAAGAAAACAAAAGGCAACTGGATAAACTTACGAGTCGAGATCGCTCAAGTCGAAGACAGGCGGGGTCCTCCTGCCCTTCTTCTCTTCCTTTTTCTCTTCTTTCTTCTCTCCCTTCTTCCGCTTCGCCGGCGGTTGCGGCGCTACAGCCCGCACGGGAATGGCAGGAATAGGAGAGGAAGTGCCATCGTGACCCCCACTATGACGCTCAAGGCACATCGGATTCCTATGAGTCGGTGGAGTCGAAGCATCCGATGTTTCGCTCGAGCTCCACGTCCGCTTTCGAGTCTACTCCTCACTAGACTCAAAAGCCTCCTCAGCCGGCGACCGTGCCGAAGGAAGCTCAGACATGGAGTCCACTACCACATTGTCCGGTGCATCCGGAATCAGTTCGGGTAGTGGCGGCGACATGCCCGGCACCTTGAATTCCTGCGCAAAAGAAGTAAATTTGTAAGCACACAAGAAAATACAAGGAAAACGCAGTCGAAAAAATCGCTACGCGCACGTCCCAGATCTACACCTACGAAACCGGACGAGAAGCAGCGAACGGAGGCGTCAACAACTTCCCCGGGAGACCCTCTCCAGCCTTGTACTTCAGCAGTGGCCGAAGAATCCTGACGAGATCCCCCCTGGAGAACTCCTCAGCCGAAACCCTAGTCGGATCGTGGCAACCAGAATAAAGGAACATCGGGTGCGCCCTAGCCTGGAGCGGCTGCACCCGATGTTTGAGGAAGGTGCGGATGATATCCACACCATTCACCTCTTTATCCGGAATCAACTGAAGATCCTCCACCCGACGATAGAGCCCCTCTATCTCCGCCACCTCGCCATCCAAGATGTGGTTCTTCCAGGACCTTTTCGGCTCGATTTTCTGGGAGGGGTCGAAAGGAGCAAGACCAAAGTTCTGTCCGGCCACTGTGGAATCGCGGATGTAAAACCATCGCCTCCGCCAGTACTAGACAGATTTGGACATAGAAAAAGGAGAAGAAGAGAAGGTTAGATCTAAGGGAAATGATGCAGCCGCCAATGGGATAAACACCATTGGAGCCAGATGGCCTCTTCACGGAATAGAGCTTCCGGAAGAGGCCAAAGTGCGGCTCGATACCAAGCCAGCACTCACAGAATGTGATGAAGCAGGCGACATGAAGAAGAGAGTTTGGTGAAAGATGATGAAGCTGAACGCCATAAAGGAAAAGCAATCCACCGAGAAAATCGTGGATTGGGAAAGAAAGGCCCCGAAGGACAAATGCGATGAACATGACCCGAAACCTAGCGGGAGGATGGGGAATTACATCTTTGCCGGGAACTCTGACAGCCTCCCTATCCTGCGGGATAATACCCCGCTCACGGAGCTTGCAGAGGTCACCCTCGCGCGTCTCCGATCGCCGCCAGCCACCATCGGTGACGCGAGTGGCGGCGGAACCCTTTTTGCCGCCGGCGGCAGAACTGGTACCAACTGCAGTGGAGGACTTCTTGGGCTTCCCCATCGCAGTGTGGCGGCGACGATGATGAGCATGCAGAATCAAAGATGGAAAAGTGCAAGGAAATTCTAGAGCGCAATGAGGAAAACTCAAGAAGATGAAAGTAGTGAAACAGGAATGGCTGCGGTGAAAAAAAACTAACCTTTCCCCAATGATTATAAGGACGAGGATGATGCATGATAACCGTCCATCGGGAAGACCTAGAGCCAACATTCAGATCTGACCGTCCACGTGTCAGCACAGCAGCGACCCGTCGCTCACACGCCGTCCACTACGCATGAAAATCGAGGCGACGCCGTAATTATATCCACGCCGCGCGTGACCAGTCAACTCAAAGTCAGAAGGTGGGACCCATGCTCGTCCAGTCACGTCATCTCTAGCGCCGAAGACGCTTGAGGTCACCGATCGTCAGCACTGACGTCATCAAAAGCTATACTAGCAATGGTTAAAAATCTTCGGCTACACAGCTAAGAGTACTCACTCGAATCTATGATTCGATTAACTACTCGGGGGCTACTCCTATCAGGAGCGCTGGCGGCGCACCCAAAAAATAATCAAAGCAATATACCATGGAACTATTCTTCGAGTCCTACGTCGAGTCTACGACTCCACTACGGACTCGGGGGCTACTCCCATAGGGAGGACGGATTCAAGCATCCGAAAAAATTATGTCCTACGGACCTATAAGTCAACGAAGACTAAATTAAAGTCTCTGCTCGAGTCTACGACTCGAACAGACACTCGGGGGCTACTCCCATAGGGAGCGCTGGTCGCGCACCCTATGAATTCTTCGAGTGAGATCCTTCGGATCAGCATGCAAAAAAAATTCGGCAACTCTGCCCCAATTAACGCTAAGTGGGTAACATCCTCCTTGGCCTCCCGAAACACCTCAGCGGTGATAAACATTCGGATGCTGCGTCTGCGACACAAACATAAGACCTACAGATACCATCTGATGTCCTGGCAACACACACGACTGCGCTCTGCTAGTAAGAATCTGTGCCAACAGGCACGATGAAAAATCCTGATGGACGCGTTGGGTACATCATTTAAAATTCACTGGAATTCCACCCCTGTAAGTCCTCCGCAGCCTGAGTCGAATTACGCCAGCATATGTTCCAAGTTCGAGTCGAGGGACTCGAATCTGAAGAAGATCGTGTTGTTTTGTCCTAAGACAGTTAACTGACCCTGATCTATCGGGAGAGTCAGGCACACGCATCAACAATCCCTACACACTCAAATTATTCTCTAGACAAACAGAGATAGTTGCACCCGAAGGATTGAAGAGTCCTCAGCCAAATCTACGATTCGACTGAGCACTCGGGGGCTACTGACATGGTTATACCGTACGGGTACATGATCTTAGCATACCTAGTCACGCCCAAGGAAGGCCCACGAGAACATGCGCCAGCCCATGAAGACTTCCGGGTGGCCAGGGCCCATGACACCTTCGGAACCTTGGAGAACAAGACTAGAGTAGATGGAATATTCAAAGGGGCAAACCCTAGAACCTGTAACCAACTCGATCTGTGCCCGAGACCTAACTATCTCTATATAAAGGCCAGGAGGGCACGACGAGGAGGCTCTCTCGCATACCACCGCATACACACCTCCATGCCAGATTACATCTGCGCACCCCTGTAACTTTCGGTTCCGTCGTAATCAAGAGCAGACAAGCAGGAGTAGGGTTTTTTCCCTCCGGGGGCCTGAACCTGGGTAAACCTCGTGTCCTCGTGTTGCTTGTTTGCTAACCGTTCTGCGATCTCCAGCATCCCCATCTTCTCCAAAACCCAAGTCCATAACAATGGGCATTGACGATATTAAACCTCGTCATCTGTTATTCATCAATGTTGAGTAATCAACTATTGATTCACCAATTCTTAACCTATCAATTCTTGACCTGTCAACTCTTGTCCTTATTATAGCATTCACTTAAGGATTATAAAGAAAGAAGTAAGAGGAGGTAAATAGTGATGCTAGTTTTAGATGTCATCTATAGGATGGGAGTGATTGGAGGAAATCAAATCAATATGGTAACAAAGAAGATTACAAGGATGAAGTCTGAAGATAGTTACCAGGAGTAGTCCTATTGGACCAAGTAGGTATAGTTAATGAATTATATCTCTTAATCCAATGGAGCTAAACAGAAGATAATTATAATACAACTGTAATGTTGTATTGATGAAGCCTTGATTGGCCAATTGGAAACCAAACCATAAAGGATCAAAGGATTTAATGATCAAACCTTACTCACCAAGATTGAATGCTTATATCATATATAAGTGACATTGGTGGATAGAACATGATTGAAACTAAGTATAGATATGTTATCCTAGGTTATCCATGACAAGCATACTACTACAATGAGAAGTTAAGTATAAGATATTGGAGTCAAGAAGAGATAAGATAGAATGATTAAATTAAAGCTAGAATAGCATGGAGTTATTAAAGTAGTGTTGTTCCTCTTTAAGAAAAAAATAGTAAATCTTAGAGAAAGGTAGTTGGATATATTTATCTGGTGAAGAAATACTAGTGAAGGATGAATTAAGAAATATTATGAGTGGAGTTTAAAGGGACTATTTGCTAAATGGAAGGCTATCAATAGGAGAGTAGTAGATGCAATCAAGCAAGGATATATGGAAGTTATGAAATATTTAGTATCAAACTCATTGGATTCATCCATGAGTTTAGAAGAATAAAAGGTGAATAAGGATATTTTGTAAAGTAAGCTCATTATGTTAAACATGATGATGGATAGGAAGAGGTAGTATATCTAGGAAAGGAATTCCTTACTAAAAGATCCATAATTGTGAAATGTGGAAAATAGACATTCTTGGTAAATAACCAACTCTAAATCTCAAATCAAACATAATATCCATCTCATGCTATTGATCCATCATCTTATATCTATATCACTTGATAGGAACATTTCCCTACAACAAATCACATAAACCCATCTCTGACAATTTCAACCATCATAACTATATGTGCTTAAGTATATCCTTATCAATTCCTTCCTATAAAAAACATTCAAGATATAACTTTCAAGCACTAAAGGTGATGTCAACAAATATCCCAAATAGAAAACCATATGTTTAGTTATTAAATCTTTAACCACATCCATAAAGGAGTCCAAGTATTTTAAGAAAGGAAGACCCTAAACCCAAAGGTGAATAATCATAATTTAAAATCCTAAACTTCCTTGCTTATCATAAAAGAAAAGATGCAATTACCATTTTCTTAATCAATGGAAGTAGTAATGAACATATTTATTTCTTTTATATTTTATGCACCAAATAATGATATAGGATCAGTATACATATAAAATTTTCTATTCAAACTATGAGCCAACAAGAGATAAGTTTATAAACAATTAAAAATATATCATTCAAGAAATTCATAAATAAAATAAGAAACAAGAATAATAAGAAAAGTTTCTACAAACTATTAAAAGGGTGGTTCATATTGAGTAAATAAAATAAATATAAAAAGGAGACATAATAAAAGTTCACAAAGGTTACCAAATATATTTTAATATTACTGCAAATATCTAGCAAATAGATCATACAAATAAAGGTTCAAAATATAAATCAAATTCAAATCTAAATAAGAAAACAGAAAATGGAAAAAGGATAAAACAAATAAAGACACTACCTGGCCATGGCCCAACACACCTATACTTATTTGACGCCTATGTGCAGCCCACAACAACCCAGTAACCAGCCCAGTTCTTTCTTTTCTGTGACTAACAAGTGGTACCAAGGGAGGACCACGGGTTGAGCTGAAAGAATCGCTAGGGGGTTATCTGCAAAACAACTATCGTCGTCATCCTCACGCACACAGACAGCTTGCTGGCGGAGCTCGCCGCTGCCCAATGCCGTCATCGTCGTCGTTGTGTCAAGATCAACGCCGTCGTTGCCAGGAGAGGATAAGAAGGCCACCGCGACAACCCTGCTCGTCCTCATCTACAATCTCGCTCCCCAGACTCACTTCCTTCCTTCACCCGAAAACCTAGCTTGTCGGATTTCATCGTTCCGGCCAACTCCGATCACCCCTCACCTCGTGATAGCCACCATTCGACGAGCCGTTGTGGACTGAACCATCTAGGACCAAGCACGGAGGCCCGCTCGCCAGGAATCATGTGAAATCGAGCGTTCCCTTTCCTCGGCCGCCGTGGCCATTACCGTCGATTCGCCGTCGTCACGCCTTCACAAGCCTCCTCGATCGCTCTATCGTCATCAGGGTGAGTACCTAAACCTTCCAGCATCCTTGAGTCGCTTTATCCCGATGTAAATCACCGTTTCACCGTATGTCACCATCGGAGCTGAAGCTCCAATGACCATTTCCGAACGGCGCCGCCACTTTTAGGTTCAATAGGTTGCGCTAGTTTGAACTAGGCTTATTTCGCTTGCTGGGGCACAGTAGATCGTCGCCGGCGACCAACCACTAACGACGGTGGTGGTGCTGACGCCATCGCTACGTCACGCCGACGCCATCATTGACCATGTCAGCTAGTTTGATTGGTCTTTTCCTTGCGTGGCGGATGACATGGCCTAGGGCCCATATGTCATCGACTGAGAGTAGTGAGGAGGTCAGTAGCAAAAGCATTTTCTAATCCTGAGAGCTGAGATGGATAATGTCCCATTAGTCTGTGACTGGGGCTAGCACTTAGTGCGGTGTAAAAAGTATTTCCTGTTTAAGAAATAAATAAAATGTTATAAACTTAATTATTAATATTCCATAAATCAAATAAATGATTAAATATTGTTTTATTAATAAATTTTGATTTATAATTCAGAAAAAGGTGTATAATATATGAAAATTTGTAGAAAAATAGAATCTATAACTTAAATATATTATCAAATATTAATATAATGATTGTTTAAATAAATATTATTTAATAAAGGTTGTATAAATAATAAAACTTTAATAATTCAAATTTTAATAATGGTAAATGTGAAAAAAATAGAATACCAAAAATCTTAGAAAAATAAGAATTACAATTTAAAATTATAATCATACATTATAATTCAATTTAATCAAGTATTTGTTATTTATTAAGTATTCATAAAGAAATAAATCTTATAAAAATCATATCTTATTATTTATAAAACACAACAATAAATGTAATATACCAAAATGATCACAAAAATAATATCTACATGTTAAAAATCTAATATTCCACTTTTGAGTTAAATAAAAACTGAATTATTTTAATAACTCAAATTTTAACTTATTTACTTCATTAATAATTTATACAAGGATAAATAAAATTTATTAATATTTCTAAAATAAGTTAGATAAGTCTAATAAATAGTATTAGTCTTAAATATTAATAATATAAGACCATAATGGTTTAAAACTTTATAAACACCTTTTTTATTACATTACTTTCAACCTTAAATGAAAATCATATTCTAAAAAGATTTCCATTTATAATGAAAACCTTAAAGAACAATTTAAAGATACATCAAATCCTTTCTATTTACTTCAACCACCAGATTACAAAACCACCACCACACCATAATTAATCCATAAGTAGTTAAGGAATATTAACTATAATCACTCATATATAAAATGTAAATGATACCACACCAAGTAAAACTACAATCATTCTTAAGTAACCTTAAAGCAACATTACCAAGTACACCAAGTACAAAGCTTATAAATATTATACTTTCAAATTGTCTTTGTTTTAAAGTTAACTTAAGTCTATAAGGATCTAATTACAACATTATAAACATTATGATATTTTTTATAGTAAACTTTGGTCTGAAGTAGTTAAGTTATAAAGCAACTCAAGTCAAACCATTGAGCAAACCAATAACATCAACCACCACTAACTAACCACAAAGATTGTTTAAACCTTAGAAAAGGAATCTTTTCTTCAAATGTTATTCTTTTTGCCACTTCAAACAAGAATTTCTACACAAGCAATATTGACTAGTACTTCATAAGTATATATATTTTATTACTACAGATGTGTTGCTCATAACCACTTATAAATTCTAATAGAAGCACAAATGTAAAACCTATCTAAAAGAACCACGCATTCCAAAATAATCATTTCCGGAATCCAAACCCTAAAACAACATTACCTCCGGGATTCGCGTTTAGAACGTGCATCACATTACTTATGCATAAATGCATATTGCTTCTTTAAACATTAGTCCTTACCGGACCAATGATGCAGATTTCAGGTTTTGGATCTTATACACTGACTCGAAGACCGTGAGTGCATAATCTTGCGATCACAAAAGGCAAGTTCACACTTGCTCATGTCCTTTGTTTATTTTCTGTAAAGTATTTTACAAATCCAGTGTTGTCCTCACCTGCATTTGAAAAAGGTCAGAAACACTATTTTCAATAATAATGTGAACTAATTATTACTGATCCAGCGTGATCAGTTAATCTATTAAGTTTGATAGTTGGAATAACACTGTTTAGAACTATATCACCTAGGACATAACAACCAATGTCGCCAGTGATTCTTGCGCCGTATATTACGCGTTGACCATGAGATTTGGAATGGGACGGAGAAATCAGCTGTATCTTCTTCCTCTCGCATGAAGCCGGATGTGCAGGTCGTGGCTGTTATCCTTGTAGCGTGCATATTAATTGGTAATTCGTAGAGGATATGCAGCATATGGGTAGGAACCCTCAACGTCCCACGATAGTTCTGGCATCTAAAGGTTTGTACAAACCATTGCCGTAATTCATTATGTGGGCATGGTGTACACCAAGGAGGCATCTTGAGGGTCATGAAGGGCAGTGATTGGCTTGGATCATCTTCTGGGCCCCACATCATGGAATTGTGGACGAGAATAAGCTGCCCGATTGTGCAACAAAGAGTTGATCTATCATGGGTAAAGTGATGCACCTCTGCAGAGTGTAAGAACTGTAACTTGTTACTCCCTGTTCCGGGAAGGAGCTGCGAACGCGGCAGGAAAGGAACCCCATGAAGGTTCTGGTAAACCCGTGAAGGCTGACGGACATAGTTTTTCAGAATAAAAGCAACCTTTGAAGAAATGTTTATGAAAACTTGCATTGCCTACGACCTACGGTCTGTGGCTGTAGCTATAGTGCATCAAACACTCCTTTTCTAGTGATCTTGCTGAGTACGCTCGTACTCAAAGTATCTTCTTAACCCTTGCTAGGTTCTAAAGCCAGTATAGACGATGTCCACATCAAGTTATGCTCCAGTAATCATCACCAGAAGCTAAAGTTCTTCAATGAAGTCAAGAAAGTCAACATATACATCAACTCAAGTGAAGACGAAGTTACTGGTTAGATAAGAATAGAATCTCTAGCCATAGAACCTACTTCTGTAGAGTACTGCAATAGCAGCAATACAAGCCTAATAGTTAGATGCTAATTTTATTAGCATAATAGTTATGAGTTGTTTATTTCTGATTCTTCTTTGTAAGAAGTTTCTTTCTCTCTCTTTAACCTAGAGTGTTCTCTGGATCTTGTGTAAAGAGTTGAGTTGTAACATATAGTCATGTCTTGGACCTGCTGTGTTTCTGTTGTACTACTCTGAGGGATGTAATACTAGTGAACGGTGTTTCATTGGTGTTATGTCAACGACTATAGTGTACTACATCATGTAGTGGTATGCTGGGTCACCGCAGTTGGTATCAGAGCATATGCTTTGACCTTAGATTGTAAACCTAGTAAATGGGTAGAACATGTAGGACACATCCTAGCAATAATAAAGAGTTCTCTAGTGATATGAGGGATATTCACTTGAGGATAATCATGTTATGTTACTAGTGCGATAACTCCTTTAAATGCTTACCATTCTGATCAATACCCAAGAGTTTTAACTCTATGTGACTAATGATAATTTCTTATCCATAGTTCCACATGGCACCTCGATATCCACCCCAGAATGTTCAAGTGATGAACAGGACGTTGGATGACTACGGAGGGGATTGGACAGACAATCTCCGACAACTTCTATGGAGTTTGGAATGTGAATCAAGACTTTTGGTCAAGATTTACACTTACTATGATGGGCAGGTATTAGCTAAATACCGTGTCATGATCATGTTACCCAAGAAGTTAGGACTTAAGGGAGAAATGCCATCAGGAGAGGCAAGGTGCATGGCATCTGCATATCAGGTTGTCGTAGCAGCATCCCTAACCATGATCCGAGAACAGAAATCCCAAGCTCTAGAAGGTAGTACTCATACCATTATACCACACGAAACCTCAAATCCAGAGCATGAGTTTGATCACTCTACCTTAGTCCAAGCTGAACCTACTCTAGCTGTAGAGTATATGGACCGTTATCAGTCTTTGCTAAACACTTATCATAACACTCACCAAGTCTTAGTTCAGGAGCTGGATATGGTCATTGAGGATTTTACTGATCCTGCTAAAGCAATGGCACGTAGAAAGAAGTTAGATAAAGAATCTAGGCATCCCAAATACATACCTTCGGGAGAGGTGTTTGAGGAAACTGAGTTTGATGACCCAAACTCGGAAAATTATGCCTATTACCAAAATGACTTCAAGCCACATGAAGACCTATGGACCAAGTATAACTCTGAACAACAGGAATGGAATAAAGTTATTGCAAATAACCCTGAGCCCAACCAGTATCAATGGGGAGTAGAATCTCAAGGTGGAACCATAGGAAATCCTATACCTTGTGATACAGGTATCGGAGAAGAGACCAACTATAACCATAGAGAGCCTTATGGACCATATGGGGGTGATACTAATCCAATCAACTTAGAAGAGTATCCCAATAGCTACTACACCAATTTGTACGACTGGATTCAAGAAAAAGCTAAGGAACCAACTTACTATGAGGAAGCGTTGCCAGAAAACCCGGAGTACTCGGTGGATGATTACGCCAACTCTAGTTATCTTTCAATGACTAATCTCGGTATTGGTACTTCTAATCAAGAATACGCACCTCCTGGATGCTCTAACGCTCCAGAAGGCAGTCGTAGGACTTCACGTCATCATGGACGGAACTCCAGGAAGCACTAGAGGAAGAGGAAAGTAAGAAAGGAATGACATCCCAAGGGATGAGGGCTTGAATAATGTATATAGAGGGTAATGCGTATACTACTTTGAAGGGTTTGCCAGAATAAGTGAGGATATATCCACAAGAACAAGAAGTTCTTGTAATGTAGTTGTGTAAATAAGTATGGAGCAAACCGTTGGAACATCTAGTACATTTGTAAATTATCTAAAACCTATATGTAATACATGGTATATGTTTTGTTGTTTATCGACTTTTGGATCTTCTTGATTGACTAGATCTGTACATGAAGTTTAATTAGGTGTGCAAATGCATGATGTAACACCCAGTTATTACTTGATGTCATAGACCTAGATAGGAATGGGAATTCGTGTAAGGGAGTGACGAATTTCAAAGATCGAAAGGAAGACTGACCTGGAAGAATGAAGCATGATATAAGAGGTAGTAACATCATTTGGAGGATGAATCAAGCTTAGATCATCATTAGTCCGCAACAAGAAGTGATGAACTTAAAATTCAATATAAATAGGTAATTTTGCTAAGAAGTCAATGGAGTAATTATGTAAGTTCATGGAAGTATCATGAATGGGTACAAAGAAGTTTTGGAACCCAAAATGGTATTCAAGATCTGACAATTCTGAGAGAATGTGAGAGGTATATGGGAAATCATAGGGTAATACACACTCTAGGATGGTTCGCACCTGGTAATAATCCGCAACTGGTATTTGATCCATAGCTAGTAATTAATCCACAGTTGGTATTTTGTCCGCAGCTGGTATTTGGTTGAGATAGTTAACCAAATCATCTTAATAGTTGCATAAAGAGCATTAAACTTGGCCTAAGTTAAGTAAGACCTAAGGAAATTTAATAGATTTAAAGATGATCGCCAGGCAAGATGCTTCGCAAGGTCAAGCTTATACAGCGAAGATGCCCAATAGTAAGTACGGCATTAAGTGCTGAAAGATTTGCTTCTAAGATCCACAACTATGTGGATACACCGTATAATCTTTCATTGGACCTTAAACCAGTAAAATATAAACTGAACAGGAACCAACATTCTAGTTTAAGAACCAATGGTCTCTATGTGTGTAGTTTCAAAACTGTTAGTAAAACTTAAGGGGGGGAGTAGATATTATGAATGAAAGTTGAAGAAAGTACTATCGGTAATAATGAAAGATTATTTAAGAAGGTATAAACTTGAAGGTGATAAAGGATACAATTAACCAACCAATTCTAGAAGGAACAACTCTTAACTAACCCTTAAGAAGTATTAGGGAACAACCAATTGGACAAGTATTGAGAATAAGAAATTCCAATGGGTATGGACGAATTGAGTTCAAATCCAATCTTGGAAAGGAGCACCAGTATCAACTGTACTATGACAAGAATAGAAATATAGTCTTCTAACAACAAACACGGGTATATAGAAGCTTAAAACTTATTTTAGTGAGGCCCTCCAGACTAAATGTAGTATAATAATAAAGTCTGATAATTAAATAAAAAGAATTGGATTAGGATATCTAATCAAGTTATGGAATACTCCAAATAAGTCCATTAAGATCGTCATGGAGTGGAGAGTGTAGCAACCACTACAAAACAATTTCTTGCTCTGAAACGTGAGATTTTGCGAACTACGAGGATGAAGTTTATTTTAAGGGGGAGAATGTAACATCCCAGCATTAGAGCTTAGAAATAAGCTGAACACAGATGTGTGCATTGCATTCATGCATAGAAAATCCGAATAATTTTCGCGCTTTTAAATAAAAACTTGTCAAAGTGATTGAGGCTTCTCTTAACTTGATGGAATTGAAGTAGATCATCAAGTTGACTGTGATAAGTTTCAATATGACCTTTGTTAAAACCTTATTTTGGGTAATATGATTTGATCTAAGGATAGATTAAATGTAATAAAATTAAACCCTAATATATCACTTAATGGTTCATATTTGATCCTTAAGTAATCATATCCTAGTATTCATTACACAATTCATGAATACCAAGTTAGAAATATAACACAAGTAATAGGAATGTAACAACTAAAGCTTAATCTCATTTACTTATACCATGAATATCATGGTAATACCTAACCTTAACTCTTTAGTAAGATTGAGTAGGGAATAAACTAAGTCAAGGTCAATCACCATATATATTTCTTTCCATATCAGTCTTTACCATTCCTATTGGAATCATATTCCAATATCTGTTGTTCATCAATGTTGAGTAATCAACTATTGATTCACCAATTCTTAACCTATCAATTCTTGACTTATCAACTCTTGTCCTTATTATAGCATTCACTTAAGGATTATAAAGAAAGAAGTAAGAGGAGGTAAATAGTGATGCTAGTTTTAGATGTCATCTATAGGATGGGAGTGATTGGAGGAAATCAAATCAATATGGTAACAAATAAGATTACAAGGATGAAGTCTGAAGATAGTTACCAGGAGTAGTCCTATTGGACCAAGTAGGTATAGTTAATGAATTATATCTCTTAATCCAATGGAGCTAAACAGAAGATAATTATAATACAACTGTAATGTTGTATTGATGAAGACTTGATTGGCCAATTGGAAACCAAACCATAAAGGATCAAAGGATTATAATGATCAAACCTTACTCACCAAGATTGAATGCTTATATCATATATAAGTGACATTGGTGGATAGAACATGATTGAAACTAAGTATAGATATGTTATCCTAGGTTATCCATGATAAGCATACTACTACAATGAGAAGTTAAGTATAAGAAATTGGAGTCAAGAAGAGATAAGATAGTATGATTAAATTAAAGCTAGAACAGCATGGAGTTATTAAAGTAGTGTTGTTCCTCTTTAAGAAAAAAATAGTAAATCTTAGAGAAAGGTAGTTGGATATATTCATCTGGTGAAGAAATACTTGTGAAGGATGAATTAAGAAATATTATTAGTGGAGTTTGAAGGGACTATTTGCTAAATGGAAGGCTATCAATAGGAGAGTAGTAGATGCAATCAAGCAAGGATATATGGAAGTTATGAAATATTTAGTATCAAACTCATTGGATTCATCCATGAGTTTAGAAGAATAAAAGGTGAATAAGGATATTTTGTAAAGTAAGGCTCATTATGTTAAACATGATGATGGATAGGAAGAGGTAGTATATCTAGGAAAGGAATTCCTTACTAAAAGATCCATAATTGTGAAATGTGGAAAATAGACATTCTTGGTAAATAACCAACTCTAAATCTCAAATCAAACATAATATCCATCTCATGCTATTGATCCATCATCTTATATCTATATCACTTGATAGGAACATTTCCCTACAACAAATCACATAAACCCATCTCTGACAATTTCAACCATCATAACTATATGTGCTTAAGTATATCCTTATCAATTCCTTCCTATAAAAAAACATTCAAGATATAACTTTCAAGCACTAAAGGTGATGTCAACAAATATCCCAAACAGAAAACCATATGTTTAGTTATTAAATCTTTAACCACATCCATAAAGGAGTCCAAGTATTTTAAGAAAGGAAGACCCTAAACCCAAAGGTGAATAATCATAATTTAAAATCCTAAACTTCCTTGCTTATCATAAAAGAACAGATGCAATTACCATTTTCTTAATCAATGGAAGTAGTAATGAACATATTTATTTCTTTTATATTTTATGCACCAAATAATGATATAGGATCAGTATACATATAAAAGTTTCTATTCAAACTATGAGCCAACTAGAGATAAGTTTATAAACAATTAAAAATATATCATTCAAGAAATTCATAACTAAAATAAGAAAGAAATATAATAAGAAAAGTTTCTACAAACTATTAAAAGGGTGGTTCATATTGAGTAAATAAAAGAAATATAAAAAGGAGACATAATAAAAGTTCACAAAGGATACCAAATATATTTTAATATTACTGCAAATATCTAGCAAATAGATCATACAAAGAAAGGTTCAAAATATAAATAAAATTCCAATCTGAATAAGAAAACAGAAAATGGAAAAAGGATAAAACAAATAAAAACACTACCTGGTCGTGGCCCAACACACCTATACTTATCTGACGCCTATGTGCAGCCCACAACAGCCCAGTAACCAGCCTAGTTTTTTCTTTTCTGTGACTGACAAGTGGGACCAAGGGAGGACCGCGGGTTGAGCTGAAAGAATCACCAGGGGGTTATCTGCAAAACAACTATCATCATCATCCTCACGCACACAGACAGCTTGCTGGCGGAGCTCGCCGTTGCCCGATGTCGTCATCGTCGTTGTTGCGTCAAGATCAACGTCGTCATTGCCAGGAGAGGATAAGAAGGCTACCGCGACAACCCTGCTCGTCCTCATCCACAATCTCGCTCCCCAGACTCACTTCCTTCCTTCACCCGAAAACCTAGCTCGTCAGAGTTCATCGTTCCGGCCAACTCCGATCACCCCTCACCTCGTGATAGCCACCATTCGACGCGCCGTCGTGGACTGAACCATCTAGGACCAAGCACGGAGGCCCGCTCGCCAGGAATCATGTGAAATCGAGAGTTCCCTTTCCTTGTCCGTCGTGGCCATTACCGTCGATTCGTCGTTGTCACGCCTTCCCAAGCCTCCTCGATCGCTCTATTGTCATCAGGGTGAGTACCTGAACCTTCCAGCATCCTTGAATCGCTTTATCCCGATGTAAATCGCCGTTTCACCGTACGTCACCGTCGGAGCTCGTCGGAGCTGAAGCTTCGATTACCATTTCCGAACAGCGTCGCCACTTTTAGGTTCAGTAGGTTGCGTTGGTTCGAACTAGGCTTATTTCGCTTGCTGGGGCGAAGTAGATCGTCGTCGGCGACCAACCACTGACGGCGGTGGTGGTGCTGACGCTATCGCCACATCACGTCGACGCCACCCTTGACCACGTTAGCTAGTTTGACTGGTCTTTGCCTTGCATGGCGGATGATATGGCCCAGGGCCCATATGTCATCGAGTGAGAGTAGTGAGGAGGTCAGTAGCAAAAGCATTTTCTAATCCTGAGAGCTGAGGTGGATAATGGCCCACTAGTTTGTGACTAGGGCTAGCTCTTAGTGCGGTGTAAAAAGTATTTCCTGTTTAAGAAATAAATAAAATGTTATAAACTTAATTATTAATATTCTAGAAATCAAATAAATGATTAAATCTTGTTTAATTAATAACTTTTGATTTATAATTCAGAAAAAGGTGTATAATATATGAAAATTTGTAGAAAAAAAATCTACAACTTAAATATATTATCAAATATTAATATAATGATTGTTTAAATAAATATTATTTAATAAAGGTTGTATAAATAATAAAACTTTAATAATTCAAATTTTAATAATGGTAAATGTGAAAAAAATAAATAGAATACCAAAAGTCTTAGAAAAATAAGAATTACAATTTAAAATTATAACCATACATTATAATTCAATTTAATCAAGTATTTGTTATTTATTAAGTATTCATAAAGAAATAAATCTTATAAAAATCATATCTTATTATTATAAAACAAAACAATAAATGTAATATACCAAAATGATCACAAAAATAATATCTACATGTTAAAAATCTAATATTCCACTTTTGAGTTAAATAAAAACTGAATTATTTTAATAACTCAAATTTGAACTTATTTACTTCATTAATAATTTATAAAAGGATAAATAAAATTTATTGATATTTCTAAAATAAGTTAGATAAGTCTAATAAATAGTATTAGTCTTAAATATTAATAATATAAGACCATAATGGTTTAAAACTTTATAAACACCTTTTTTTATTACATTACTTTCAACCTTAAATGAAAATCATATTCTAAAATGATTTCCATTTATAATAAAAACCTTAAAGAACAATTCAAAGATACATCAAATCCTTTCTATTTACTTCAACCACCAGATTACAAAACCACCACCACACCATAATTAATCCATAAGTAGTTAATGAATATTAACTGTAATCACTCATCTATAAAAGATAAATGATACCACACCAAATAAAACTAAAATCATTCTTAAGTAACCTTAAAGCAACATTACCAAGTACACCAAGTACAAAGGTTATAAATATTATACTTTCAAACTGTTTTTAAAGTTAACTTAAGTCTACAGGATCTAATTACAACATTATAAACATTACGATATGTTTTATAGTTAAATTTGATCTGAAGTAGTTAAGTTATAAAGCAACTCAAGTCAAACCATTGAGCAAACCAATAACATCAACCACCACTAACTAACCACAAAGATTGTTTAAACCTTAGAAAAGGAACCTTTTCTTCAAATGTTATTCTTTTTGCCACTTCAAACAAGAATTTCTACATAAGCAATATTGACTAGTACTTCATAAGTATATATATTTTATTACTATAGATGTGTTGCTCATAACCACTTATAAATTCTAATAGAAGCACAAATGTAAAACCTATCTAAAAGGACCACGCATTCCAAAATAATCATTTCTGGAATCCAAACCCTAAAGAACGCTACCTCCAGGATTCGCGTTTAGAACGTGCATCACATTACTTATGCATAAGTGCATATTGCTTCTTTAAACATTAGTCCTTACCGGACCAATGATGTAGATTTCAGGTTTTGGATCTTATACACTGACTCGAAGACCGTGAGTGCATAATCTCACAATCACAAAAGGCAAGTTCACACTTGCTCATGTCCTTTGTTTATTTTCTGTAAAGTATTTTACAAATCCAGTGTTATCCTTACCTGCATTTGAAAAAGGTCAGAAAACACTATTTTCAATAATAATGTGAACTATTGATTACTGATCCAGGGTGATCAGTTAATCTATTAAGTCTGACAGTTGGAATAACACTGTTCAGAACTATATCACCTAGGACTTAACAACCAATGTCGCCAGTGATTCTTGTGCCGTATATTACGCGTTGACCATGAGATTTGGAATGGGACGGAGAAGTCAGCTGTATCTTCTTCCTCTCGCATGAAGCCGGATGTGCAGGTCGTGGCTGTTATCCTCGTAGCATGCATATTAATTGGTAATTCGTAGAGGATATGCAGCATATGGGTGGGAACCCTCAACGTCCCATGATAGTTCTGGCATCTAACGATTTGTACAAACCATTGCCGTAATTCGTTATGTGGGCATGGTGTACACCAAGGAGGCATCTTGAAGGGGTGAAAGGCGATGATTGGCTTGGATCATCTTCTGGGCCCCACATCATGAAATTGTGGACGGGAATAAGCTGCCCGGTTGTGCAACAAAGAGTTGATCTCTCATGGGTAAAGTGAAGCACCTCTGCAGAGTGTAAGAACTGTAACTTATTATTCCCTGTTCCGGGAAGGAGCTGCGAACGCGGCGGGAAAGGAACCCCATGAAGGTTCTGGTAAACCCTTGAAGGCTGACGGACATAGTTTTTCAGAATAAAAGCAACCTTTGAAGAAATGTTTACGAAAACTTGCATTGCTTACGACCTACGGTCTATGGCTGTAGCTCTAGTGCATCAAACACTCCTTTTCTAGTGAACTAGCTGAGTACGCTCGTACTCAAAGTATCTTCTTAACCCTTGCTAGGTTCTAAAGCCAATATAGACGATGTCCACATCAAGTTATGCTCCAGGAATCATCACTAGAAGCTAAAGTTCTTCAATGAAGTCAAGAAAGTCAACATATACATCAACTCAAGTAAAGATGAAGTTACTGGTTAGATAAGAATAGAATCTCTTGCCATAGAACCTACTTCTGTAGAGTACTGCAATAGTAGCAATACAAGCCTAATAGTTAGATGCTAATTTTATTAGCATAATAGTTATGAGTTGTTTATTTCTGATTCTTCTTCGTAAGAAGTTTCTTTCTCTCTCTTTAACCTAGAGTGTTCTCTGGATCTTGTGTAAAGAGTTGAGTTGTAACATATAGTCATGTCTTGGACCTGCTGTGTTTCTGTTGTACTACTCTGAGGGATATAATACTAGTGAACGGTGTTTCATTGGTGTTATGTCAATGACTATAGTGTACTACATCATGAAGTGGTATGTTGGGTCACCGCAAAAGTCTCTCTCGATTTTTCTCCACTACCGACCATCAGCGGGGTGCCTCAACATCCCGTTTTTCTTACGGTCATCCATGTACCATCACAACAACTTGGCATGCTCTTTGTTTCTGAACAAACGTTTCAACCGTGGTATTATAGGAGCATACCACATCACCTTGGCAGGAACCCTCTTCCTGGGTGGCTCTCCATCAACATCACCGGGATTATCTTTTCTGATCTTATACCGCAATGCGGTGCATATCGAGTATTTATCCATATTCTCGTACTTTTCACCGCGATAGAGGATGCAGTCATTAGGGCACGCATGTATCTTCTGCACATCTAATCCTAGAGGGTAGACGAGCTTCTTTGCTTCGTACGTACTGGCGGGCAATTCGTTATTTCTTGGAAGCAACTTCTTTATTAGTAACAGCAACTTTTCAAATCCCGAGTTAGTCACACCGATCAGTGCCTTCCACTTCAGCAATTACAGTGTGCTACCCAACTTCTTCTGGCCATCTTCACAAGTTGGGTACACCAATTTATTGTGGCCTTATAACATCTGCTCGAACTGCAACCTCTCCTTTTCTGTGTCGCAGTCTCGCTTTGCATCAGAAATGACCCAATCAAGATCATCAGCAGGCTCATCTGGTTCCCGTTCTTCACCTCCTTCTTCTTCATTGTTTTCCATTGCGGTATCAGCGTATTCAGGGAATATAGATCAGTAGTTGTTATCATCGTTCTATTCTTCATCGTCGTCTTTTATCACAACCCCTTTTCTCCGTTCTTGGTCCAAACATTTTAGCCGGACATAAAATCGGACCGAAGCAGGTGGCTCTGAATGACTCTTGCGAAGTGTGAGCCTTCTCATTCCTACATTCAACACATGGACAACACATAAAACCATACCGCCGCTTGTTTTCCTCGGCCACAAGGCGAAAAGAACACACACCTTCTCTGAAAGTGGCAGAGCGTCAGTCATCGTACATCCATGAATGGTTCATCTGCATCATACAACTATATATCAAACGCAATCACGATGCTAAAGTAGTACCGCGCGGTCTAAACGAGAAAATAGTTGCTAACCTTTTAGCACACTTGGAAACAAAGATGAGAAAATTTAAGTGTGGCTCGGGCACCTCATATCATGTTGTCTTGTGTGACCTAAAGTCGCATCGCTCTAACCGGCATTTCACCGAACACCTCTAGTGCATATGAAGAAAAAGAATTAGCACAAACCTACACCACCTCCCACCAGGAAAAAAAGTTGTGAGGAAAGAGGTTGTGCCATATATAGTGTCAGACCACTAGTCCCGGTTTTAGATACAAATCGGAATTAAAGGGGGTGCCTACAGCCCGCTTCGGACACCCCTTTATTCCCGTTTTATATCTAAAACCGAGACTAGTGGTCTCTAACGAGCCGGGACAAGTGGTTTGGCGTGGTTCGAGCCGTCCGGTGCGGGGCATCAGTCCCGATCCCAGCACAGCCGACACTAGTGGCTCGGACAAAAGGGTCGTTTTCTACTAGTAATACCATCTCTCGCATTTGCTTCTCTACGCGGGCACGTGCATCTTTGATCACAAACCTTTAGATATTGTGATGGCAGCTTGTGGTAGACTGTTTCTCCAGATCTTTGCCAAGTGCCAAGTGTCAAGGAACCTGGACTAGTTACACCCGGAGCGTCTATATGCGCGCGGTGGCTCGAAGTCGAACCCTCACAAGCTTAAGGGCTAATAATACAGTAGGAGAGATGCCAGCCAGCGCACCAAACAATCTTGAGCTCATCATTTATATACAAAGCCATCTAGCAAGGTTGATGTCAGAGGTCGGTTCTCTCCAAATAGGGTGTCAGGTGGGATCCCGTCTAAATCCCACTTTTAGTTTATTTCTTAAAATCTAGTGTAAATTTTTGCTCAAAATTTATACTAAAATTTGACAAATAAACTAAAAATGGAATTTAGGTAGGATCTCACTTGACACCCTACTCCAAAACAAAACACATGCGTTTGTCGTTTATCTACGTAGACCCTGCTGAAATAAGCCCGGTCTCATTATTTTATTCATCAAGATCATGTATATCTAAAACTAAATCCAAATGCATGTCAGAGGCAAATCTTGCTTGCTCAGTAAACTAACTCAAATCCGCCCTCCCTTAGATACAGCTCCCTGCGCCGTCAACGAAATTTAAGCATTATCCATTTATTCAGGAAGCATAATTCCCACTCTACAAAATCCGTGCCCGATGTCGGCGCCATTGCTCACATTCACAAAGTCACAAGCTAGCATTGCCCCAACCCCAAGACTTCAAGTCTTGAACCAACGATGTCGTCGTCTGAGGACTACCCGACGCACCCATGGCAGGCGCGTGGCGGCGGCGCCCTGTTCGCCGGGCAGGGCAGCGCGCTCGTGTTGGAACAAATCTTGTTAGTTTGTAGCTCACCGTATTTGTTTGTTTGAGTTGTTCGTGTAATCAAGTCGTTCGGCCGAAAAGCTGCAAAGTTTACACACATGGAGACGCGACCAGTGTGTAGAGAAGCTAATGGTCTTATTTAGTTAGGAATAAGTTAGATGAGAGGATAAGCACGTCTGTACCCAGCGCAAAACTAGCTCCAGAAGTGATCAAGTTAGTTTAGAGGAGGTGCATGCGGTGGCTCCTTCAATGTAGCTGCATGCATCTAGCCTGGCAAGTGGGTCGAGTGGCCGAGTCGCGTGGCTGCAGGCTTAAGAATAGGCCAGGGTGTGTTAGTGTTTATGCATGACGTTAGTGGGTTAGTGGCTACGTAATAACCGTGTGAGTTTGGCTATATAAACCATTGTAACCAGCTGAAGTATGTTGAGGAGTGTGGAATACAGAAAAGAAAGCACAAGTGCGTGTGCTGCAACTCTCGCGTGTGTTCATCTTCTTCACCATATTTATGTGTGTATCTTGGATAGCACCATCATACGTGTGTATATATAGATCCTTGGGCAAATCCATCAGCTCGTGTTCGCGTCGTACCCGGTGCTCCTTCTGCTCGTCCTGCTCTCCGCGTTCATCAAGTACGTGTGGGTCGCGCTCGCGCTCTACTGCGCCGCCATGGTCGCGCTCTCCTGCACCGGCCGCTTCTTCGCCGGGCCGGTGGTGTTTGCGCAGACGGCCGCCGAGCGGGGCGGTCTATCGCGGGATGCCGTAGCGGCGATCCCCGCCTTCGTTTACGGCGGCGTCGGCGACGGCGAGGCCGAATGCGCGGTGTGCCTGGAGGCTCTGCGAGGCGGGGAGACGGCGCGGCGGCTGCCGGTGTGCGCGCACACGTTCCACGTGGGATGCATCGACATGTGGCTCGACTCGCACGCGACGTGCCCCGTCTGCCGGTGCCACATCGAGATCGAGCCGCACAAGGGCGGGAAGATGGCGCCGCTGCCGCCAGAGCCGCCGTTGCCGCCGGTGTAGTTGGTGGCTGCGGCACGGCTTTCAAGATAGTATACAAGATTGTACATATTCAGTAGTATTTCATATTCCATCACTAGTGTCGTCTTTGCTATCATGCTGATTATCGTAAGCAGTATGCCCGTGTTACGAACTAAGTTACGCAAGGTAATCTTTGTCAAATCTCCCACGTGGTTTTTCTATACTCTTAATTGCGATTCACGGAAAGAAAAATCTTATGAACTCGCATAATATCGAGGTGGATACACACAAAATCACGAAACCACTGAATGTCAGAACCACAATAAAACCAGAACCACAATAAAACCATTGAGGTGGACTTTTTTTTTGTCAGAAGTATATACAGTATTTGATCTTAAAACTGTTGTCAAAGTCCATTTGTTCACTCAACTCTAATATCTGACAATTTTTATGCGTCAACAACCAAAGCCGTCCAAATTTCTTCACACACTCCACTGAAAGCTGTTTTGATAACGATGTCGCACTGGTTTCATATAAGGTCGCTGTTTAGTCAGCACATGGAATTGAAAACAGTTAGATCTCAAGACCCGATCCGCCGGTTCAGTTTGTCGGAGGTGCTTATAGAGGTAGGATGTGCGTATGTGCGTTTATAGGGGTGGGTGCATGTACGTGTGGTAAGTGTCTTCGATTGTACTGTGTTTCTCAAAAAAAACAGTTAGATCTACTAGGAAAAATGAAAAGGATTCAGAGATTTAGAGAAGAACGTGACAAATTAAGTTGAGAACTAAAAAAGAACGAAAACAAAGAATACTCCCTCGATTTCAAAATATAAGATGTTTTAGATTTGTAAAGAAAATATATCTAGACTTCTTTCAGTGTGTAGATTCACTCTAAAGCTGAGTGAAACTACATACTAAAAAAAGTCTAGATGCATTTGCTTCACGAAGCTAAAACATCTTATATTTTGAAAGAGGTAATAACGCTGGAGGTGCATGAACTTGTCCCACATGTGCAAACGGTTGCACCAAGTTGAAAATTGGTTTTGTCAAATACACAAACTTATTGCGTAGGTGTAGTTTGGTGCAAATTGGTCAAACATGGCCAAACTCCATCGATATGGCGTGCCATGTAAGTGAAGGGCTAACACCACGTGTCTCACATGATAACCGCGCCTGGTTGGAGTTATGTGTTTAGGCCCTCTAGTTATCTCGAATTGTTAGACTAAAGACTTTACCTATTTTCATCTAAAATAGACACGTGTGTATAGCTTAAACTCCCTAATCTTTTCTCAATTTCGGCTGATTCACTGCATGAACGCATATGCTGATTCCCATTAGTGAAGTAGTGGTTGACGAGAAGGGAGATGGTTCTGAAGAAGTGGTCAGCTGCACGTTGAGCTTCAGGCAGTACTTCAGGCAGTACCAGGAAATATGAATCTGTAGATGTTGAGCTGTAGCAAATTTTGTCATATTTCTATGAGAATATTGAATGGATTTGAATGAAAATATTCACTGAATTTCATTGAGAACAAGTACTGAATTTGGCAAAGAATGTGTACTAAATTTGATAGAGAATAGTGGACAAGTTTTACTGAATTTGAAAGCAACATAATATAGAAATATAGGATAATTTCATTATACAGAAGCTACTGGAATCTTAAAAGAGTAATTTTTTAAGACAAAATATCCATGTATTACATTAAATCATATAATGAACAAGTGATCTAAAATCCACCAGGTGCATTCTGTGTAATGTCAATTTCATCGGCAATTTCAGTCTCATGTGCACCATCATCACCAAAAAGAAGGTGATATGCACTCCCAAGTCCAGTATTGAACCCTCCAGCACCCCTTTATCTTGTTCCTCCCCTGCCCCTAGCATTAGCAGTAGCAGTAGTCCCACTTCCAGCTTGTTCAGTAGCAGCACTCCCAGCTTGTGCAGTGGAAGCAACCCTTGCTCTTGTTCCTCCCCTACCCCTAGCAGTAGCAGTAGTGGCACCCCCCACTTCTAGTACCTCTGGCTCTTCCTCTCCCTCTGGATGCATTTTCTTCGGTGCTCCTTCCTCTTCCTCTGCTCACTTTTGCCCTTCCTTTATGGTCGAGGACGATCAGAAAGTACCTTAATTCTAAATAATGAGATGGAAGTAAGACGTACATGTTGAACACCTCACAATGGTTATTTAGCAGCAGATCACACTTTGGAAAATCATTAAAGAATGACTTCACCCAAGTGTTTGGTGCTAACTCTTCATCCCATGCATATGCTTCGGGACTGTCTATCTTCATTCTTTCCATATTTTTCTCCCATGTTGGCACATTTGTTGATCTTGCTATAGCCCACATGTTATTTTTCAAAGTTTCTCCTTTGTGCTTCTTGTGGCAATTTTGGTACAGATGCCTCACACAGACCATATGCTCAGCATCTGGCCAGATCTTTTGCACTGCTTTGATTAATCCCTAGAAATGAACAATGTCAAACGATGACAAAATAATTTTACACACACTAAATATACAAAGTAAATTGACAAATAGAACCCTTTGCTTGTCACTCATCATTGTGTATGGTCCAGTGTTGATGATGTTAAGATCATTCTTCAGATTTGACAAAAACCACTCACAGCTAGATGTTGACTCTACTTCCACCAATCCCATTGCAATAGGGGAAATGCAATCATTAGGGTCAAGAGCAACAACACAAAGTACATTTCCTTTGAACTTGGTTTTGATGTGACAATCATCAATACATATTAATGGCCTACACCCTCGTAGGAAACCCCTTTTGCAAGCATCAAGAGAGAAATAAAGTGTGCTAAAATGCTCTTTTGGAAGTGTATCATTATGTTCTTTGATCAACTGAGTGGTCAAACTTTCTTCCTGGATTTGTTCTTCTAAGATCCTGTCCAAAATCCCACAAATGTGTGTACTGAGCCTCTTCATCACCATGAATAATGGTAAGTGCGGCTTTCCTAGCTCTTCCCAACTTCCATCTATCAGGAACCATGTTGAATTCCTTCCTCACCTTAGTTGCAAATGACTTCAAACTCATCTTCTCATCATCTCTAAATTCTTCCACAAATTTATTTGTCAGAAAAGGAGCAGTTAGTGCTTTCACATTCCACTTTTTGCCACATATATGCTCTCCAAATAAATACTTGATCACCATACCATGTGTCCTGCTGTCTTATGATGCCCTCAGCTTCCACTCACATTTTGTATTTCCATCTGTTCTTTCACAAAGTGCATTCAAAATCATGGCAGTGTTTCTGGTTTTCTTTACCAATATTTTGTTCCTAACAATGTAACTAGCAAGAGCAAGTCTTAGTTCCTTTACATTGGAGAAACTCATCCCTAGATTGAACACTGGATTGTTCATGTCAAATTTAGCCTCAAAATTTTGGAACTTGTAGGCTATTTTTTGCTTTGTTTCTTCTGGCATGTGCAACTGAGAATCATCTAGTGCATATGCTTCTTCTACTTCTTCATCTACTGCTCCATTCTCTCCATCAACAGCTTCATCAATATTCTCATTGAAAAGGTCATCATCATCCTTGTCAACCTCATAATCACTGTCATGAAAATCTGAGTCGGTTTCTTCTCCCAAATCATCATCTATGTCCTCTGCATATTATTCTTGTTCTTCTATGTTTGCTGGATCACAAGTGTCCTTCCTTTTAGCTGTCATCTGCTTGCCCAGCAAGTTGACATGATCTACATACACTTACAAAGTCTTATTTATACTAGTTGCATTGATCATGTCCACAAATTCTGCATCTGTCTTCAGTGCTTTTAATCCTACACCTATGGCAATCCCTAGGAAACACCAGCACAATTGAGCACTAGTTCCAACTAAGTTGATTCCAAGAACATCAAGAAACTCTGTCATCCACAACATTGACCATGTATTACATACACAGTTGTCAAAGTAATCTACGTTCTCATCAAGATATGTTATTTTCTCCCCAGTTCCACAAAAGAAACCTCCGCGGTATAACTCCAAAGAAAACAAGTCATATCCAGGACCTACATTTGCATCAACACAATGCAAAAACCCAGTAAGAAGATAGATAATCTAGTAACTGGCAACAAATGACAGAAAAATCCAGTATGTGTTAAGTTGTCTGTCAACTACATTCAGTTAACGCACTAACAGTTTTTGTATGCCATATATACATGGCTAGTGACTACAGGTTTTAATTTTTTGTGCTCAAAAGTTCAATTTACATTGGGAAACTTAGCAATGCAACCGATTGAATTTTTGTGGGTGTTCGACTCGAGAAAAATAATATTCAGTTGTCTTGTACTATAAATGACGGGAGTTTGTAAAATACAAATCAGGGTGCTTTTACATAACTGTCTCTCCTCTCAACGCAGGATGCTTGGCTCAATCTTATAAATCATATAAGTCAGAGAACTTGGACGAATCATCTAAATTCGTGGCATATGACTATTCATCTAAATTCGTGGCATATGACTATTCATCTAACAAGGAGAAAACATCATGTCCTTTTGTTTTTACATGGACCAACCATCCATACATATCATTCATGTTTTTTTTAGGAAAACGCAAACACTCTTCTATTATATTTGAGATAGAAAATCAAATAACAGTGTTTAGTTCTTTGGTCATGATAACGCTTATGTTATTATCATACAATGGCAACTCGATATCTCAAGTTCATGCACACAAGTGCACAAATTTAGGTTCAGACATTCTGTTCATTCTTGTTTCATACGCGTATATACAGTATATATTTTCCTTGAGAGCAAGGACAAACAGTTTTAGTTTTCATGATGGCTGACACGGTGCATGCAGTGTGAGAAAGAGCTTCCAAAACATTTGTCCGCTCGCTTTCTAACTTAACTATAATTGTTCTTCAGTTTTCGTTTAGTGTTCAGGTTCTAACAACATGCAGTACTTCCACTAGTCTGACTATTTGATCGAGAATTGAGAAAAATAAATCCACTACAGGAAACAATTAAGCATGCACAAAATCTGCAATAAAACCACTCCAAATCGTCATCTAGATGGGTTCATCATTCGCACCAAACCCACCCAAAATATTATCATCAGGGTCAGAGGAATGCATAGTCAAGGGACTCACCGTATATGGGGTTGAGGTCGCCGGGTCGTCGCCGCTTATCCATCTACGCCGTCTCGGTCGTCGTTGGCAGCTTGAACAAGAACGGCGCCCACCTCTGTGGGTACCTCTGCAATTGTCTCGGGCTCTCCTCGAAAGAAACGGGATACACACAAGAAGACCGGATCAAATCGGGCTAGACAGACAAGATCTAGGGGCCTAGATGAAAACAACCTGTTCCCTCATAAAAAAAGGACCCGTGCTGATCCCTCCTCACGTGAGCCACGTGTGAGCCACGTGTGAGCTCCGACTGAACCCCATTTGACGACGTGGCATGACATGAGTGGGTTTGACCGTTTTAATCTTATTTGCACCAAATTGCACCCGCAGGACAAGTTCGTGTATTTGACCGAACCAATTTTCAAGTATATGCACCAATTTGCATACACGGGACAAGTTCATGAACCACTAGCGTTATTACCTCATTTTAAAACAAAGAGAGTACTATATAAAATCCATGTTAATTCTAAGATACTATATTTGCGCCAAGTATAGTATCTACGTGAACAGGGAACTTAGTTAGAGATTGTTAGATAACCCTAGATGTTTAGATCATTCTATACCGTCTCGGTTACCGAGGATTAGAAAACCAACCTAACCTTCTTGTAAAATAAGTTGTAATGTCTGCATAAATACTGATCAATGCAATCATCGAGGCGCAGCCTGACATATCTTCTTATAGAGAGTACAGGCGTATGGAAACTGAATCAGCAGCTGGCTATCATTTTGCAAATCTGCAAGAAGCCTGGCTGGCGTGGTGTGTTTATTACCATATACTCCCTCCGTTTAGAAATATAAGATATTTTAGGTTTGTGAAGAAGATGTATCTAGACACCTTTTGGTGTATAGGTTCAATGAATCTAGACACTAAAAAGTGTCTAGATACATCTCATTCACAAACCTAAAACAACTTTTAGTGTACTAGCGTTCTTATTGTCCTTTCGAGTCATCCCCGCCAAGTTCCTGCCCTAGTTTTCTAATATATACGTCCGTACATATATACTACTTGTATTTATAACGGTAGCAATAGAAAGATGGAAAGTTGGTACACATAAAAGTAATAGAAAGTAAGGGAAACAAATTATACGGTTTGAACAGCTGCAAACTGTTCTCATCATAACTACCAATGACCCCAATCCTCCGCCGTCCCCGGAGGCCGGAGAAGAAGAAGATCACCCAGCAGCCAGTCCATATTTTGGCACTGAAGAAGCCCCTATCCATAAGGCGTTAATAAGCCGCAATAACCACGAGCCGCATAAGACGGGAACTAGCCCGCTGCTAAGGAACATGGGTCGAAGGAGCCCTCCAAGCACGCCGAATCCAGGGCCAGCGCTACCCCGTCTAACAAGTGATCGGATCCTTCACCATCCATCACAAACCAGCAACAATCCGCACTGCCGCACTCCAAGACCGCCAGGACCAGATCGACGACGAGATCAACATCACAGAAAGCCAGAGCACATGCCGACAAAGACCATATCACACAGAATTCTCGACGGCATAAACACTACCGAGATGGGGTTGTAGCCGGGGTACCATTATTCATAGTAGCGCATCCACCGCCAACTGAGATGTGCCACCACGACACCACAAAACGCTAGCATTAAGGAGCTTGTAGCAGCGCCAAAAGAAGGTCATGGGTCCCCACCCCCTCTAGCCCACGGGGGCGGCAACGGAGGGGGCAAGGACCCCTCGATTGCCGGCGGGGGAAGTGGTGACGGCTAGGGTGTTTTTTGGAGGAGGAAGGGAGCTTTGCTTAGGTCTTGTTCGGTTTCTTAGGGATTGGGAGGGATTGACATGGATTGAAGTGGATTAGACCCCATCTTAAGTCAAAATCTTCTCTAATTCTCTCAAATCCACTCAAATCCACCCCTGAAGAGGATTAACCGAACAAGGCCTCAGGGGTCCTTGGTCAGGTTGTCACGGACTAGTGTACCAGTTGCCCCAGTTAATTACCAATTGAATGTGAATGAGGTATATATATTTTTAGTCCCATAACTTACATTGTGAGAGCGGTTTAGTCTCATATCTTGCACAATGATCAACATTAGTCCCATAACTTGCATCTTAGGAGCATTTTAGTCCAATTTGATTGAATTTTAGCAGATTTGACCGATTCTAACCAAATTCATCCATCTATGGCATCCGAATTTTTTCAAAATGACCATTGTGTATTTTCTTTGCGGCATGCGACCTTGGTACGGCCTGACAAGGGGGGCCCACATGTCAGTGGTTGTGCAAATAATAAAATTTCAGCATGAAGTGAAGAGATTTGAACTCAAGACCTACACTGCCTAATAAAACTCAAGACCTACACTTGCAAATATTAGTCCCATAACTTGCATCTTAGGAGCATTTTAGTCCAATTTGATTGAATTTTAGCAGATTTGACCGATTCTAACCAAATTCATCCATCTATGGCATCCGAATTTTTTCAAAATGACCCTTGTGTATTTTCTTTGCGGCTTGCGACCTTGGTACGGCCTGATAAGGGGGTCCCAGATGTCAGTGGTTGTGCAAATAATAAAATTTCAGCATGAAGTGAAGAGATTTGAACTCAAGACCTACACTGCCTAATAAAACTCAAGACCTACACTTGCCACTACAGTACAACTAGGGACATGATAAATTTAAGAACGCTAGTTTATTATACATTAAATTCAGTCTAATGCTTAGCACTACACGCTAGTAAAGCTTGATCGATTGAGTGTATATACGTGTAGCCTTTTATTTTCCAAAATAAAGCTCTAGGTTTGCAAATAACTATATCAAAATCCTATTTATCAGGCATTAACTTGGAACCGCATACATCTAAAGCGTCTTTTACTATGTACTTATTTCGCAAAAAAAAACTTTATATATACATTAAAAAATAAGTATTCTAGTTTTAAAAACTACATAAAAATATAAGCCTATAGGGGATGATTTATGTTTGAAGTATGCAAATTTTTAATCCGAAATAATTTGTGTTCTAGGCTACGTACAACAGACAAAATTAGAGATCTGGATACAAACAATGCATCTTCAAATCTTGTCAGAATTATCTTTTCTTTTTTATGTAGCCCTAATATGAATCAATAAGGGTTAAGAATTTACACACAGAAAGCTTACATCATTACCCCACATTTTAATATCTAATATGTGTTAGGTGTAGGTGAGGTAGTACCCCACATGAGCCTGAATGTAATATACAGTATACTAGTGTTCTTGTAACATGGGTGCTTGTGTTGTACTCTCTTCCTAGGCCTTAGGTGTTTTGATTGGTCTATTTTATAGCGTGAAAAAGAACATGCGTTGAGGAGAAGAAGAGCCAGTAAAGCGTTTATATTTGTTCACACATGTGCATACAAGTATTTTATTTTTTTCACACCGAAGTAATTACAGAGATTAAAAATGCTTTTGTGTCTAAATATTTTGAGATTGCATAATTTGCAAATTGTGTCCTTTAAACCGGGACGGAGAAAGTAGTGGCAACCATGTATTTGTTAAGTAAC
This sequence comes from Avena insularis, assembly GCA_023614405.1. Classification (NCBI taxonomy): domain Eukaryota; kingdom Viridiplantae; phylum Streptophyta; class Magnoliopsida; order Poales; family Poaceae; genus Avena; species Avena insularis. The sequence goes on from CM042697.1 coordinate 408,739,111, forward strand.
TCAGGTTATGAGTTCGAGTCGCTCCTTCTTCCCTAGGGATTTTATTATTTGTACGTCCACTTACAGTTAGGATCGCACCATGGTCACAACCGAAAAATACACATAGGTCATTTTAAAAAATTGTGACGCCATATGTGAACAAATTTGATCAAAATCGGTCAACTGGTTGAAATTCATTAAATTGGACTGGAATGCAAGTTGCGAAACTAGTTTTGCTCATTTTGCAAGATATAGAACTAAAACACTCTCACAATACAAGATATAGGACTAAAAAGGTATATACCTTAATGTGAATCATAAGCCACCGGGCCAGAAGCTTAATCTGCTAAAGGGAGACGCTGACAAGTAACGTAGAGGTAGTCTGTGCAACGGCACCCCTGTCTGTCACGCTTTTGACGTGGGTGCGCCGCGCCAGCCTCCCGCGATTACGGCACACGCATGCCCGGCTCGGCAATTCCAGGCGTGCGAGGCACCGCCCCGTACGATTTGGTACGAGTCTCTGTCGCGCAGATTTTCAGATTTATCTTGGAGAGTGATCAGTGTGTCACTGCGCCTCAAGCTTATCCCTAGCATGCGCCTGCTAAATTCCGACGCCCAGATTGACCACCACCAAACAGAATCTTCGCGTAATCGCTCCGTTCCGACTTGTTATGAATGCGACAAATCAGTTACATGTATGTACTAGACAGTAGGAACAGTAAGTATCTGGCCTGAACATGGTAATCCCTGAGACCCTGACACAAACTCATAGTAATAGTCTTGTGTCTCTACTACTACTCTGGCTTGATTATGTTGTGAAAAAACTTAGGACCTGCATTTTTAACTCCGGATTCTCAGAAGGCAATGTCACTGCAGCAAGCATAGCATTGTGAATCACCTCTACACCGGCGGCAACGGGTGGGCCGCCGATGACTCCGTGGCGACGGCGGCGGCGGCAGCGGCTGGTTTTGCCGTGACCTTCTTGGGTGGCGAGAGCTCGCAGCGGCAGAGCGGGCAGGTCCGGTGCGTGCGCAGCCACAGGTCGATGCAGTCCACGTGGAACAGGTGCCTGCACGGCGGTAGCTGCCGCACCATCTCGCCCTCACGCACGTCCTCCAGGCACACCGCGCACAGCAGCTGGGCGCAAAAGCTCCCGCGCTGCCCGTCTTCGCTGCCGCCACCCGCCGGGTTCCCGTACGCGAACGTCGGAAGGGCGCCGATCACCGCGTCCGTCAGCCCGCAGGTGCACCGCCGCACCATCAGCCGCACCGCTGGCGCGGGCTGCCTTGTCCCCACGCCGGTCCCGTCTGCGCGCGCCGCGGCGACGGCGATGGTGGCGCGCGCGGGCGCGAGGCAGGCGACGATGCCGAAGAGGAGGACGAGGAGGCTGGTGACGGCGCAGGCCTTGGCGGGGCTGACGACGGCGAGAAGCACGCAGAAGAGCAGCAGCGACACGAATGCAACCATGATGGCGTAGCAGAGGTGGGGCTCGTCGTCGTCGTCGTCGCCGCCCGCAGGCGGCTGCCTCGGGTACAGGTTCAGCATCAGCCTGTGCCCTATCATTTGCTACCTCGGGGAACAAGTGTCTGTCAGTGCTAGGAGCTTTTCTCTGTACGTACAGGAACGCGACGGGTTAAGAAAGATTCGTGGCGGCGAGGAAGAGGTAGATATAGGGGGGCGTGACGTGATTCTTCACCGTGCGCGGGACGGAAGCTGGAAAGCGAACTGATGGTGCCGCGCTGCAGTGGATCGCGCGCGCCTGGCCATGGCCGGTGGTGGTTTCAGCGGCTTATGGTTTGGCAGGCTTGATCGTCGGGAAAGAATCGTAGCGATTCACAATACCTAGCTGCTAGCTACCTGGAGCGTGTTGCGGAGCACGTAGGATGTGTGGCTGTAGCTGCCGGAGCGGGTGACGGCGGCCGGGGTTGGGAGAGAGACAACTGAATACCCGGGCGTACGTGTTGCAGCAGACGTGTAATGCCGTGCGCGCTGCTCCTGGTCCAGGTACATACAGGAGCTGTGCGGTAGAGGACGGGATGGGAGGAGGTGCGCACCGCAAAACCCACATCACACGCTCGACGTGTCTAGCTTAGGCATTACTACATGACCGCCGGTCCGCCGCGCCCATGTCAGCGTTGATGGGTAAAATGGATAAACACAAAATAAATTTAAAAATAACTATGGGAAAGCTATTACAGAGATGGCCTCTTCGGGCTAGCGTCCGTTACATAGTCGATGTACTACATGGCTTTGCGTCGCTCTGAGACACGCTAAACTACTTATCAGCCGTGGCATGACAGGGCGGGCCAGGCCTGGTCACACCCCTAGTTATGTAGCGTCGTTGTCATCCGAGCTATACTATGTAGCAGCGCCTTTCACTTAGGCTCTAAGCTCATGTTATGGTTAAGCGTGTCGGCCGGCCCATCCTGACCCACTTCTAACTTCCTCCCACTCGGGCAAGAACAGAGAATAGAGGAGCTCAGGGGTGGCGGCTCCCCTCTCACCCTCTTAAATCCCTTTCTCAAATTCCGCAAATCTAAAGATTTTCTCCGTGGATTTCGACCCCCTCTCCAACTTTCTAGAGGCACTTTCCCTCATTTTTTTATCGTTTTGACCCATCAAAATCTTGTATTTTGGTTCGATATGTCTAAATCTTGGAAATGCTAGAAATTCGAATTGACCCAAATGCATGGTCGATTCTTGTTGCATTGGCCAATGATGGCTTCTATGACCCATTATGTTAGGGTTAGGGTTCTTAGTATGTTAGGGTTCGGGTTTTGTTAGGGTTAGGGTTTTGTTAGGTTAGGGTTCTTAGTATGTTAGGGTTAGGGTTCTTGTTAGATTTGTATGTTAGGGCTAGGTTTTGGCTATGTGACTAGGATTTCGTGTTAATCTTGGCATGCGTATTTATTGAATATATTTACTGTTGTGTTGTTGTAGTTATTTTAGGGATGGAGAGAATTTTCCATGTTTATCATGTTGAAAAAGACGCCTTTTTGAAAGGCAATAAAACGAGCTGGACCAGGAAGAGCTTGACTCGGTGTTTGAGTGTAGTCCTAACTATGCCGAGGTTTTGTAACAAGTGAGGATTGATTTAAATTGGATGGACTCAAGTGATGTTCTTGAGTTGGAGGGAAGGCATAATGCGGGGGATGGAATGCACATCCGTTGGAAGACAATGTATATCCACTCTGAGCAACGTTAGGTTGCATACAAGGAGATTGTGGCCAAATCACTAGACAAGGTTCTCGAGTTATTTGCCACCAACAAGTTTGATGCTCGTTTACACTTGGACTTGAACCGGTGTGCCTCCCCATTTGATGCTAGGTGTCCACAACCCATGATCCAAGATGAAATTAGCGGACCTTCTTTGACCCAACATGAAGTGAGGCAAACTTTGATCCCCATTTCAAGAACCAAGATCAAGTATTGGAAACAGAGAATAAGAGTATGGTGAATATGAGAGTGAGGTTGAGCTCCATGACAACAATACTAGAGATTTGGAGAAGTATTATGTGCAAGAGAACATGGACCTTGACATCCCGTATTCTCAATGCTATCATCGGTCTAGGATGACAATGGTCTCGATGAAGAATTTGATGAGGAGGGGTTTGTTGGAGATATGTCCAAGAGGCAATAATAAAAGTAGTTATTATTATATATTTGTGTTTATGATAAATATTTACATTCATGATATAATTGTATTGACCGAAAACATTAATACTTGTGTGATTTGTAAACTTGTTAGAGTCCCTATAAAGCCTCTTTGTAATACTAGCTTGTTGGTTAATAGATGACATTGGTTTCCTGATAATGAACATTGAGATGTTATTAACAACAAGATCATATCATTATGAGAATGGTGTGATGGACATATGTAACATCCCAGCATTAGAGCTTAGAAATAAGCTGAACCCAGATGTGTGCATTGCATTCATGCATAGAAAATCCGAATAATTTTTGCGCTTTTGAACAAAACCTGTCAAAGTGATTGAAGCTTATATCAACTTGATGGAATTGAAGTAGATCATCAAGTTGACTGCGTTAAGTTTCAATATGACCTTTGCTAAAACCTTATCAGGGTAAACATGATTTGATCTAAGGGTAGATCAAATATAATAAACTTTAAAACTTAATGCATTGCTTAATGATTGACATCTGATCCTTAAGGGATCATATCATAATATTCCTCACAACAACTTATGAATACCAAGTTTAGATTAAAACTCAAGTAATAAGAATGTAATGACTAATCCTGACCTATCTTATTCTGATCTATTCTTACTATGAGTATCAGGGTAATACCTAACTTTAACTCTTTAGTGTGATTGAGTAGGAAAGAAACCAAGTCAAGATCATGCACCATGTATCTTTCTTTCCATATCAATCCTTATGGAATCCTATCTCAATATCTGTGTTCATCAATGTTGAGTAATCAACTATTGATTCACCAATTCTTAATCTATCAACTCTTGACCATGTCATAGCATACATTTAAGTGTCTATAAATAAACAACTAAGAAGAGGTAAATAGTAATGTTAGTTTTATATATCATCTATAAGATGGGAGTGATTGAAGAGAATCAAATCAATATGATAATTGATGGAGTTAAACTCACTCCTAAAATGATAGAAGAGTTAATGGAATATATAATTATATGGTAGTAAAGAAGATTATAAGGATGAATCCTAAAGATAGTTACCAGTAGTAATTCTATTGGATCAAGTGGGCATAGTCCGTGAATAACAACCCTTAATCCAATAAGAGATACTAAGAAGATAATTTCAATACAATTGAAAAGTTGTATTGATGAAGCCTTGATGAGCCAACTGGAAACCTAAGATATAAATGATTAAAGTATTAGAATGATCATGCCTTACTCACCAAGATTGAATACTTATATCAAGTATAAGTGACATTTGTGGGTAGGAAATGATTGAAGCCCTAGTATAGATAAGTTATCCTAGAGTAGTCATTGCAAGTCACATTAATATAATGTGAGGTTGGAGTATAAGTTATAAGAGTAAAGTAAATGTAAGATAGTATGATTAAATTAAAGCTAGTATATCATGGAGTTATGGAAGTAGTGTTATTCCTATTAAATGATAGTAAGCCTTAGAGAAAGGTAGTTTGATGTATACATCTACTGGAGAAATGTTAGTGATGGATGATTAAGGAAGAGAATGAGTGTAGTTTGAAGGAACTACTTGTTGGATTGGAGGTTATCAACAGAAGAGTAGTGGATATAACCAAGTATGGATATGAGAAAACTATAAAAGCTTTAGTGTCAAACTCATTGGATTCATCAATGAGTTCAGAAGAATAAAAGGTGGATACGAATATTCTTGTGAAGTAAAGCTCATCATGTTAACCATGATGATGGATAGGAAAAAGTAGTATATCTAGGAAAGGAATTCCTTAATTAGAAGTCCAGGATTGTGAATTATGTAAGATAGGAATTCTGTGTAAACACCCAACTTTAAATATCAAACCAAATATATTATCCATTGCATGTTATTAATCCCTCATCTTATCTCCATATCACTTTACAGGAACATTTTCCTATAGCAAATCACATAAGCACATCTTTATCATTTCCAATTGTCTTAACCATATGTGTTAGGAGATATTTCTATCAATCTCTTTTCCATAAGACATTTTAGTTAATAACTTGCTATTTTAAAAAGGTGATATCATTAAAGATCACAAACAAAAGACAATATGCTTAGCTATTAAATCTTTATTCACATCAAAAAAGGAATATAAGTAAATTAAGAATCCTAAACTCTAGGGTAAGCACTTACAATTCAAACCTTAACTTCTGTGTTAATCATAATAGAATATATACATTGCCATCTTTTATATTAATGGGAGTAATATTAACCATATTACTTTCCTTTATATATCATGCATCAAGTAATGATATAGGATCATTATATAAAAATTTGTATTCAAACTTTGAGCTAACTAGAATTAAGCTTTGTAAACAAATAAGGAAATATCATTTAATAAATCCATGGCTTATTATGGACAGAAAATTAATAACAAAGGCCCTTCCAAAATATTAAAAGAATATATATTAAATAAATAAACAAAATATTTATCATAAAAGTTTACCAAATAAATCTCAATTAATATCAATTGTTGCTGCAAGTATTCAGCAAATAAACTTTGTTAGAAAAGTTCAAAACAAATGTTAAAATACTAATCTAAAAATAAAACAGAAAATGGAAAACAGATAAAAAGAAAATAAATAGAGGAAATAGTTTCTGGACTGTGGCCCATTTCTTCTCTCCACTATCTACCACTCACATGCAGTCCTCTTCGGCCCAACGGCGAGCCCAGCTAATCCACACAGTGACTGACGAGTGGGACCAGATGTAGGACTGCAGGTTGAGTTTGAAATTTACCAGGGGGTTTTCTGCAAAATAAGCATCGTCGTCTTCCTCCAGCTAGAAGTAGCTCGGTGGCGATGCCGAGGCCGTCGGCGACGCCCGTCTCCTCATCCCCATTTCCCCCTTTGAAACTCTCTCTCTCTCGGGTTCTTCTGAACCGAGAACCCTAGCTCGGAGGTGAGCCGGTGTCGGCGATTCCGTGCTCGCCTCGGCCAGATAAGACCACGCCGTAGACCGCCGTGCTCCTCTCGTTCTTTTGCCCCAACTCGCACTAGCGGAGGAGGCGCGACTCAACCCAACCGCACCCTCGGTTCCTGGCGCTGTTCGTCGACCTCACCATCGTCTCCGACCTCGCCTCGCCCTATCGACCACACCATCGTGTTCCTGGTGAGTCACTGAGTCTCCTCGTACACGTAAATGCTTTGTTTGCTTCCTAAATCCACGCCGCCATGATTCCCAGCAAGCACCACCGCATGAGCTCGTCGTCGGTCGTCCTCCGGCGACCCAAATAGGGCGGCACCACCACCAGTAGGTCCCTCGGGATACCCTCTTTCCAACGAGCCTAACTGCAGCCCCACGCGCGCACCAAATCACATGATCCACCATTGATCTAAGAGGATCAAGCTCCGATGACATCATGCCAACGTCACCCTCGGCCTAGTCAGCCAGTTTGACCTAGTCTTCGCTTGTGTGGTTGATGATGTGTCCATAGGCCCACTGGTCAGTGACCTTGGGTAGGTTTAGCACCGGTAAGAAAATTATTTACCGTTTAAATAAAGTGAGAAAACAATACAAATTGTATATCAATATTCCAGAAATTTACATAAAGTAATTAAATCTTGTAAAATTAATATCTTTAGTTCTGTAATTCAGAAAAATATGTATAATATATGAAAATGTTTAGAAAAATAAAATCTATCAAATAAAACTATTATCAAACATGATTGTGATAGTTATTCAAATAATTATTATTGAATAAAGATCGTATAAGTAATGAAACTTTAATAATTCATATTTTAATAATGGTAAATATTAAAAATATAAATAAAATATCAATTTTTTTAGAAAATTAAGTACTATAATTTAAAACTATAAACATGCATTATTATTTCACTTAATTAAATATTGATTATTTATTAAGTGTTTATAAAGTAATAAATCTTATAAAAATCATATCTTATTATTTATGAATCACAAAAATAAATGTAATATATCAACATGATCACAAAAATAATGTCTACTTGTTAAAAATAAAATATTCCACTTAAAAGGTAAATAAAAACTTAATACTCTAGTAATTTGAATTTAAACCTATTTCCTTAGTTAATAATTCATATAAGGGTAAATAAAAATTGTTAATATTTCTGAAAATTAGTCAATTAAGCCTAATAAATAGTATTAGTCTTAAATATTAATATTATGAAGTCATAATGGTTCAAAACATTATAAATACAATTTTATTGAATTATCCTTCAACCAAATGAGTAATTATTTTCTAAAAAGGTCCTGAACAATTATAAAATCCCCAAGAATGATTTGTGGCTAAATCCAATCTTTTCCATATACTTGAACCACCAGATTAGAAAACCATCACAACACTATAGTAAGTTCATAAGTAGTTAAGCAATATCAATTCTTTGTTTATAAACTATAACCACTCATCTATAAAAAGGTAAATGATACTATTCCATTATAAAATCAAGAAAGAACTACACCAAGTAAAAGTATAACCATTCTTAAGTAACCTTAAGGAAACATTATCAGGTACACAAGGTACAAATCTCATAAGCGTTACAATTTCAAACCATCTATGTTTTTTTAAAGTTAACTTTAGTCTCAAGGTTTATGAACATTATGTCTAATAAAAACATATGTTTTTTATAGTTAACTTTGGTCTATTCCAATTAAGACATAAAGCATCTCAATTCCAAACTAATCAATCACACACCAAAAGACATTGAACACATCCTATTAACAATAAAGATTGTTTAGACCTTAGAAAAGGAATCTTTTCTTCAAATGTTATTCTTTTTGCCACTTCAAACAAGAACTCTTATATAAGCAATCTTGAGTAGCATTTCACATTTATGTGTGTCTCGTTGTTTAATAATATTGTAATTACCTATTGTTTCACACACACTCACAAGCCTTAATAAAAAGCACAAGTATGAAACTTATTAAAAAGGGACAACACATTCTAAAGTAACCATTTCCAGTATCCAAACCCTAGAACAACGTTATCCCCGGGATTCGCGTTTATAAAGTGCATCACATTACTTATGCATAAGAGCATATTGCTTCTTTAAACATTAGTCCTTACCGGACCAATGATGCTGATTTCAGATATTGGATCTTTTAAATTGTCTTAAAGACCGTGAGTGCATAATCTTGCAATCACAAAAGGTAAGTTCACACTTGCTCATGTCCTTTGATTATTTTCTGTAAAGTATTTTCTAAATCCAGTATTGTCATCACCTGCATTTGAAAAAGGTTGGAAAACACTATTTTCATAATACATGATTATAGGTTTATTACCATGAGGTAATAACCTAATATGAAAGTTCCGATGGTAAAGGAACATATTACCTAGGACTTAACAACCAATGTCGCCAGTGATTCTTGTGCCGTATATAACGCGTTAACCATGAGATTTGGAATGGGACGGATAAGTCAGTTGTATCCTTTTCCTCTCATATGGAGGCAAGACGACCTTAACGTGACGTTGTGATTCCTTGTGCGGATCAACATATGGGTGGGCACCCTTACGCCCCACACTTTTGGTGTCTAGATTATCTATGAATGGTGTTTAGGGATATAGTCCATTTAAATGGTACTCGTCCGGGCATCACGAGGTCATAGAGTCTTCGGGAACTCATCCGGGTTTTAGCCTGCCCGAAAGGGGGCTTAACAGAGGTGAGCCAGCCCCGAGGGATCATGTAGACATATGAGGTCGCGGAGAGGGCAGTGATTGGCTTGGATCATCTACTAGGCCCCACAACATGGAATTTTTGACGGGTAAGCTGCCTGGTTGTGCAACAAAGAGTTGATCTCTCATGGGTAAAGTAACGCACCTCTGCAGAGTGTAAGAACTATAACTTGTTACTCCCTGTTCCGGGAAGGAGCTGCGAACGCGGCGGGAAAGGAACTCCATGAAAGTTCTGGTAAACCCGTGAAGGCTGATGGACATAGCTTTTCAGAATAAAATCAACTTTTAAAAAAATGTTTATGAAAACTTGCATTCCCTATGACCTATGGTCTGTGGCTGTAGTTATAGTGCATCAAACACTCCTTTTTCTAGTGAACTTGCTGAGTACGCTCGTACTCAAAGTATCTTCTTAACCCTTGCTAGATTCTAAAGCCAATACAGATGACGTCTACATCAAGTTATACTCCAGGAATCTTCAACCAAAGCTAAAGCTCTTCAATGAAGTCAAGAAAGTCACATATACATCAACTCAAGTGAAGAATAAGTTACTGATTAGATAGGAATATAATCTTTAACCATAGAACCTATTTCTGTAGCATATTGCAATAGAAGCAATGCCAGACCATTAGTTAGCATACTAGTTCGAATAAGTATGATTATATTGGAGTTTTTTATTCCTAATTCTTCATTATAAGAAGTTTATTTCTCTCTTTTTAACCTAGAGTGTTCTATGGATCTTGTGTATAGAGTGAGTTGTAACCTTTAGCCATGTATTGGACATGCTGTGTTTCTGTTGTACCACTCTGAGGGATGTAATACTAGTGAACGGTGTTTCATTGGTGTTATGTCAACGAATATAGTATACTACATCATGCAGTGGTATGCTGGGTCACCACAACATACTCCTATAGTTAAGTGTAGCATAAAGATCAAGTCATTTCAATAGTTCATTTGCTATAAGCTTTCAGATACATAGTAACCTAAATCCTTCGACCATGAGATCGTGTTAATCACCATCACAGGATGGATGCTTTGATGACATCAAACACCACTTCATAACTAGGTGGTTATATAGGTGGCATTGAGTGTTCGGAAAGTATGTGTTGAGGCATGATGACCCACAAGTATAGGGGTGTATCGTAGTACTTCCGATAAATAAGAGTGTCGAACCCAATGAGGAGCAAAGGTCTTGACAAGCGGTTTGGATCAAGGATTCGCTGTAAATACTTAGCAAACGGATTTATAGGGGTATTTGATAATGCAGATAAATAAACTGCGAGTAAATAAAAGATAATAATAATGATTGCAGCAAGTGGCTCAATCCTTTCTTTACCAAATGACAAGTCGGTTGTATTACTTAAGATGACCAAACGTTCTTGAGGATACATGGGAATATTGTCAAGTGCTTTTGCTTCATATAGTTGATTAATATTCTTTGGTTGGACAAGTGTTGTGTGGGTGAACCTATACTAATGTACTAACTTTACTTGGACTAATACATACTTGTGATTATACCCCTTGCAAGCATCCGCAACTATAAGAAAATAATTAAGATAAAAACCTAACCACAACATTAAACTCTAAGATCCTACACTTCCTTATGCAATGGTTTCCTAACGGGGGTTTAGGTTTCTGTCACTCCGGCAACCCCACAATTAGTAGCAAAATACACAATGCATTCCCCTAGGCCCATAAAGGTGAAGTATCATCTAGTCTACATTCACATGAAACCACTAGAAGAATAGCACCTAAACTTAAATATCAAACCATTAAACATTACTTCAACATAATTCCACTACTAACAACATGACGTCTCCCATGTCCTCAAGAACTAAACGAACTACTCACGATACATCATATGGATCAATATTAGAGATGAAATAATGATAAGTAATAATATAAACATGAACAATAATTCAATGGTTCCACTCAATAGCATCAACTACAACAAGTAATCAACACCGGGAAAGTTCTCCCTAAGAACTATGCAAGATTCAACCCAATTGTTACAGCAGTACGGAGTGGTGGTGATGGTGTTGGTGGATATGATGGTGAGGATGATGATGATCCCGATGAAGTCTAGCTTGATGACGGTTTTGATGGCAACAATATCCCCTCTCCGGGAAGGAATTTTCCCGCCAAATTTCTGCCTGCCGGAGAGCTCTTTCTCTCTCTGTAGTTTCCGCCCCGTAGAGGCGACGAAATCTTTTTGTGGCCACTCCCCGAGTCTTAGGGTTTTGGGAGGATTATATACGCCAAAAGGCGATGCCATAGGTAGGCCAGGGTGGCCACACCACCTGGTGGCGCGGCCTAGGGGGACCCGCGCCGGGGGTGGTGTGGGACCCCTGTGGCCCATCTCCACTCCTCCTTCTGGCATACTTCGTCTTCTGGAAAATAGGAATTTTTGTATATTTTCTGGGATTTTCTGATCTTCGCGAACATTGCATCTGGACAGCGCTTTTTCCATCAGAATCCTGACTCTGGCGGTTCATCCTCCAAAAGTCATCAAACATGCAAAATATATGAAATAACATAAGTATCATCTCTTAATATGAAATATATCAATGAATAACATTAAATTATGATATAAAATAGTGATGCAAAATGGACGTATCAACTCCCCCCAAGCTTATACCTCGCTTGTCCCCAAGCGAAAACTGAACTCAGTAGACATGAACACAGGTTTATGGAGTGAAGTGTCGATAAAGAGAATACAGACAAGAAGCATCACATTTATTAATACACAAATCATAATAGAAAACAACTCACTCTAATATAACTTAACTTGCAACGAGTATGGGAGTCACAATAAAGACGAACAGAGGAAATCATAATTGGTGATGGCAAACTTTGTTCTTAGTCAGAGAACAATTAATAAATCATACTTAGTTCTGAGCAACGCTTTTTATAATGGATTTTGTATTGTAGGAATCTCTTGCTCAAACATAATGGTCTTTTCACCTACAAAGATAGCTTTTAAATTCATATTCATTCAGATAAGAGCATTGCGCAAAACGAGGAACATAAGAAACAATATTGAATAAATCAACATATGGATGATTGAATCTCATCAACTCAAATTCTTGCTTGAGATAGAAAGGAATAGGTTTACTGACTCAACATAAAAGTAAAAGATAGGCCCTTCATGGAGGGAAGCAGGGATTTCAAGTTTCATAAAGAGCTTCCAAAAATTTTGGTACTTACTAGCTTTGAGCTATCATTGCCCCTATCATAAGCATCTTGAAGTGATTAAGGTTAAAGTGATACAAATATGAGGTATATGCTTGACAAATCATAGGTTGAAAATCTCATGTACCTTGAGTACGAGGGTCGTTTCTCATGCTATTCAACTTTAGTCACAAGCAAGTTCTTGTCATTGTAAGTATATGTGTATCATAGATAACCGCCAACGGGATACCCCTTGCCCCATGACACAGGAGATATCCCATATATCAAAATGACAAGGCAATAGACAATGAGCATCTCGGCGATCTTTTATTTACCATGAGCATGGTGCTTTTTTTCTCTCTTTTTTTCTATATTTTTTCTGAAGATGCTTCATAGATTTCTCACTATGGTTATGCTGCAAGTTTCCATCATGATTAGGCATGGCTTAGGCTAGCCGTCCAGGCGTTTATCTAACACATATACAATACTCCATGGACTTACAAGCTCCCCTTTTATTTCGCACCGCCGACATCCATAAACAAAAGATCATGATATCAACTGGATAGATATGTACAAGTGTTAAAAACGTTCCCCATGACAGCATGGTTCTGCTAACTCCCAACTTATAATTTGCAAGCATATAAGCAACATAGATGGGCACAATGGTTCAAGTTAATTAAGTGCAAGAAAATAAAGTGTGCCATCAAGTTCGTGAGAGCTTTAATCACTAATTTTCACATAACAAAAGTTTTTAATTTGGAAGATAGATAAAACTCGAGAATTTACTTGGAATAGCAATAATGACAATAAGTAGATATGGTGTACACATATGGCATAGGTTTTAGTTCAAGGCTTGGATGCACGAGAAGCATTCCCTCTCAGTACAGGTTTTTGGCTAGCAAGGTTGGGTAGCAAGCATAAGATTTGAAGGAAACAAGCAAACATACAAGTGATATAAACAATCATGCAATCTTCCTTGGAAACACAAAATATCTTAACTTGGGAATACTAAGCTTATGAGCCAATCAAGAAAGAAACAAAATTAAATAATATATCTACAAGTACTTTTCTCTTTTCCACTCAATCCTCAAAGTAGTGTTGCTACTGACCAAAGCTAGGTTTGCCAAAACCAATTAAATTTACTTGATGCTCCCAAAGTGATACCAATACTAACAACAAGATCAATCATATAACAAAAATTGCAAACTAAAATAAGATGTGCAAAAGGTAAATGATGAAACTTCTCATTAATATTCCATAATGGCACTCACACCAAGGGATAGACATAACAGACTAGAGGAGAGATACTTCCACAATCCAAATCATCCTATATGATAACTTCTCTATTCATGATGTGACTTTACTAGAAAGGTAAAAATATAAAAGATAATGATGTGATACCGCGACACTCCCCCAAGCTTGGAACAAACCAAGGGGATGCCAAAACCTGATGATGAATTACTCCTTTGGTGGTGGTGTGATCTCGATAAGATTTTCAATCAATTTCTTCAAATCCTCAATATCGAAGGCGAGAGTGCGAATCATATCCGAACTGTGCTCAATGCGGTTCATGATCATGTTGAACTATTAATCCCAGCCCTTGTGATTCTTTCCCCACTCTTCCTCCTTAAAGTATTCTTTCCCTGCATGGTTAGAACGAGGCATATCCCAATTGGAGGGAAACTTTTATTTAGGCATATTTTGGAATTGCTGCTCATGTATAAGAGTATGGAAGGAGTTCTTGATATGTGGAGGAAGTGATTGTGGATCTAAGCAAAGATGCGGAACTTCCCCTCCTGTGGACATCCGTGCAGTCCTCTTGAGCTTGACAGGATTTGCCACCACTCCAATGATTGCAATGATAGAGCGGGTGTGCGGACGCTGGTCTTCCTCCACTTCTTCAACTTCAACCTCGATCTCCTCCTCCTTCTTGGGGTCTTGGAGATCATCTTCCACAAGCTTCTTGCCCTTGTCATTGGCGGAGACCATTGTTGCTTCTAAACTTGAGAATAGTTCCTGACAGAAACAGATCGAAACGAAAACATGATATACGGACCTCGGGGGATTCGGGAGATTATATATCACAAGGTTTAATGATAAAAGGAAGGTACTGGGAGAAAACGGGTCGGAGACGAGCTTCGAGGTGGCCACACCACCTGGTGGCGCGGCCAGGTGGGCCCGCGCCATGGGGTGGTGTGAGCCCCCCGGACTCCGTCTTCGTCCCTCTTTTGAATCATTATCTCACATATTAAGTAAAAGTTGCAAAACTATAAATTGAAAAGTTTTTCGCGAAACTTTTCTTACTAGAACTATTACCTATTCGAAAACGGACTCTGCAGATTCCTGAGTTTGGTCTTTAATAAATTCTTCCAGAGTCACCACTTGAATAATATTAATATCTTCATTATAAGAATCTCCAGAAATATAATGTTTGAGTTTCGACCATTCTCCATCTCATTACATCATTCTCTTCCAACACTTGAAAAATTATTTCAAAACTTCACACAGTCTTCATTAGCAACATTAGTGTATGCAAGATAATAAACCTTTGGGTTCAGTTTCAACTGAAGTAAAACATCCATCAAAACATAAGCTACTGTAGCAACTCCTTTTTAAAGGCTCAAGTGATCAAAAGATCACAAAGGAAATCAATTTAAGAGGCAAATGCAAATAATGACAGAAATCTTGTCAAAACATACCTGCAGATAAAGATCGATTTTTTAGAAAATCTTTTGTTACTAAAAGCGAAAAGTGCAAAACTAACGAAAGTTAGATAAAAACCTGGGGCATGTACACGAAAATTTACAGATCAGTACGACGTTCTGGGATTTTCATGATTTTTTCAGCGAAGCATAGAAATCTGTTTTAGGACAGCAACTTCCACAAATCTTACCTCCATATCATTAGAGGATATTCTTGGAACAAAAACCAAACAAAAAGGATAAGGAGAGGTTATTACCGAGGCAATAACTTCCAAGACTCAAATAAACAAAAATAAACTAAAAGCAAAATATAATGGGCTGTCTCCCAAAAGCTCTTTCTTTATAGCCATTAAGATAGGCATGATAATTTCAATGATGATCACAGAGGAAATATAAATTGAAGTAAAAGAGAGCATCAAGAAGCAAATATCCAACATATTTTAAGTCTAACCCACTTCCTATGCAAGGGAATCTTGTAAGGAAACGATTTTTTGAAACAAGGGGCTACTAGCATAGGAAGGCAAAACAAGTGCAACATCAAAACTTTCAACATAAAGCGAGAAAACTTAATATTATTGATATGCATAAAACTATGTTTCCCTCTCTCATAATAACTTTTAGCATCATGAATAAAATTAACGATATAACTATCACTTAAAACATTCTTATCATCAAAATAAGCATATTTAAAATCGTCAAGTAGAGGTTTAAGATTGAAAACTGGATCAAGTTGTTCAACTCTAAAATTCTCATTAGGCAATTCATTTTCATAAGGGGCTTTAGAAAATTTGGAAAAATTAAACTCATAAGATTCCCCATCAAATTTAGTTAAAATTTTCTCCTTCCTACAATCCATAATAGCTCCACAAATGTTCTAGAAAGGTCTACCAAAAATGATAGGACAAGTCTTGCTAGCAGCTAAACCAAGTACTAGAAAATCAGTAGGATATTGTCACATACAAAAAAATTCCAAATTTTGAAATGTGAAAAATAATTAAACAAAAGAATTAATTGTTGAAATTTAGGGTGAAAAGAAACTTTTTGATTCCAAATGGAAACATCAAAACCCAACTTGAACAAACTTTGAATGAAAAGTAAATCCAACAAAATTCAAACCAAGTGAAATGCATTCATCAAAGAATGAATATTAAAATTTAAACACTTGGAAAATTAAACCAAAACCCTAAAACCCTAATGGAATAAATCATTTCCAAGATCTCCCAAAGACTATGGATTTGATCCATATAAAAATCTATCAACAAACATTTATAAATGATCAAGAATGATAACAAAATTATTATAAAACCATAGAAATTGATTTCATTCAATTTGGAACCATGGATAAAAACTTAATAATATAATAAGATAAAAGGAAATAATTTCCAAAGCTAATAAATCTCCTATCTAAAATCCATAGAAAATTGTGAGCAAAATAATCCTAAAGAGATTTAAAAGGATAAAAAAATACTAAATAAAATTATACAAATTGGAATCACCAATTTTGGATTTATAAATAAAAAGATATGGATTTTATAAGGCAAAGAAACAAATAAATAAATAAGGAATATTTAAAAGCCAAATTAAACCTTGGCCAAATCCATGGGCAAATGAAATAAAAATAACCCAAATAAAATAAAGGGATAAATATTATTCTAATAAAATCTTAGATAAAACCATATTTAAATTATATTTAATAAAGACAAAATCCCTTAGGTAAATGATTAATTAAATCATGAGAAAATAGTAAATTGGAATTTGCTCAAGTGGAATAAAAGTTATTTAATTAACTTAAATGGAATCAAAGAATTATTTGAATAAAATCTAAATGGCAAACCATATTTGATTTGAATAAAGACATTTGCCCAATTTAAATGATTAATAAATCATATTAAAAATATTTCAAATAATTCAAAGTGAAGTATTTAGCATCCTATTAAATAAATAAAACCTACTGAAAAAGGTTTGGTGAAAAATTAGAATTCAAATAAGAGTTTGAAAATATGATTAAAATCTTATTTGAATAAAAACAAGTGCCTATTTTAAATAAAGAATAAACCATAAATGAATAAAGGGATTATTCCAAAATGGTCTTTAAAAAACACATTTATAACAGTACTAAAATATATTGAAAGTTTGTAAGATTTTTGAATTAAAAAGAGGTTTGAAATCATTTGAAAAAAATTCAAAATAGAAAATAGAAAAGAAAAAGGAGAAAGAATTAGAAAGAAAAAAAAACCAACCAGCCCAGCTCAGCTAGCCCATCTGGCCCAATTCGCAACTCACTCCCTCTCCCGCAAACCGTTTTGTTTCACTCAGACCCACACCCTCTCAGTCACTGATCGCTTGACCCCACTTGCACCTCTCTCTACCGCTGACCAACGGACCCCACCTGCCAGTCGTCTTCCTCACCCCTCGACTCGTTCTTCCTCCTCTCTCTCATGTTTCTGCCGTAGATTCCTCCCTTTAATTCGTCTTAACGCCGCGATTAAAACACCAGCAATCACTTCCCTCTTAAGCGCCCTCCTCTTCCCCTCCTTTCCCCTCAAGCCTCATTCCACGAGAGCCTCTAGGCTGCGTCAATTTCTTCTCAAACCCACTGTCTCCGACGATACTCCGGCCACAATTCCAGCCAAGTCTCGCCTCCCCTTGCCTTCCAGATCCCACGAGAGTGATCCCCATCCCCGTACGCATCTGCTCGTAGCCTCCACTTGCCCGCGCGCGCTCTGAAACCTCGGCAACCTCTTTGACAGAGCACCGCCGCCGTCGACAGCAACTCCGTCGAGCTTTTCCGGTATCTTCTGACCACCCCTCTTCCTGTCATTGATACGTGCGTGATCCCCAGCATCGTACGCATCTAACGCAACTCTCTGTCTGTCTTAGCACGGTCCGTAGCATCGTCTCCGTCTTCAACTGAGAGCGCCAGCCGCCAGAAGCTTCTCCGGTGGGCGATTAACACTGTTACCGTGCGCCCCTTCACCAACCAAGAGCACGTCGAGCATCAGCGACATCACGCGAACACGGTGAGCCATCTCTCTTGTCCCCTTGCTTCCTGTTTCGCCGAATCCGCCGTTAGCCGAGCATCGCCGCCGCACACAACCGTCAAGCACCGCCAGGGTTTGGTCAATTCGTTTCTGGCTGTTAGATCTTGATCCTATGTACGCGATAGAAACTTAAACCAAAGAGGTATCGTGTGCAGTGAGTCGTGCGATGCAACTTAGATCTAAGGCCCTGTATTGCTCGATCCAGCCGAACCGGTATCGGCGAATAGAAAACAACCACGTGGCCTGAGTTTTGTTTTAAAAACAGAAACATTACTATTAGATGTTAGGATTTGCAAAATTCATAACTTTAAATCTACACGTCCAAATTTTGCAAACTTTATATCAATGGAATCAGGAAAAAGAATTCTATACAACCATGCCATTTTTTAATGAATTGCTTCTGTAAAATTAGTTGTTTTTGCAGAAACATGTGTAGGCATATTTTGTGTATAAAATTTATTCTAAAATTGTTTTTAGGGTAAAATCTTTTGTAAATGGATTGTTTTGAACCTACTGACCATAGAAACCAACTTTTGGATTTAAAAATACATTTTGTGACACTTAGGAATTATTCCTTTGAATTAAAGCAATTCTAGTTAAATAAAAATATTGATTATGTTTTAAAAATGCTTTTTGAGTAAAACCTTTTGAAAATGGTTTGAATTAAACTCTCTGACCCTAAACACCAAGTTTTGGGATTTAAAAATATATTTGGTGAGCCTATAAAATTATTACTTTGTTTAAATGCATTTCCACCAAAATAAAATATTGGTTTAATTTAAAAATGGTTTATAGGTAAAACCTTTTGCAAATGGTTTTAATATTAAACACTTGATCTTAAAACAATAACATTTGTGTTTAAAAATATATTTGTCAAACACTAGAAATTATTACTGTGATTAAATCATTTCTAACAAAACAAAAACGGTTTAAAGTGGCCATTTTCACTAACTTAATATCAAATGATTTTTCCACTTCTATAAATGACCAATAGGTGTGTTAAAATATTTATAGACAATTAGAAACCAATTTTCTAAATAAAACAATATTTTGCATGCTTGCATGCATTGCTTTGTTTTTATTATTTTATGTGATGGATCGTTTGAATGCTAGATTGAATTTGTGCCTTGATTGAATTGTAGTGAAATTTGAAGAGTGTGACTATTGCAAGATCAAGGAGTGAACTTATATTCTCTACCAAAAAGGCAAGTGGTGCTTCATACTTTTGTCCCATTATTTTCACTATGCATTAGTGATATTTCTAAGTAGGACTTGCATGGAATTTTTACTAAGTATGCTATGCCATGGGAAATCCTAGTAGATGATGCCTTAGTAGAATTTCCTAAGTTAAGATACCTACTACTATCATGCTTAGCTTAGCTAGTAGAAAACAAGGGTGGATTATATTCATGCTATGAGATATTTTTAAGTCTATGACTTGTGTTTTGTTTAATAAAATAACTATGTGAATGAATCACCTGGGTGGAATGGTTGTGAATGGGTTATGTTGAGTGGTTACACAGGGCCCATATTTATGGTCTACCCTAGTGTATCTCACTTTTGGAAAGCCACCCAGGAACAAAGAGATTTGAGATATCAAATGTTGAGAAGCTTCAAGTGCAGCCACTTGGCATCATGGGCTCTGCCTGGATCATATAGGTTGCAACAACTTAGCCAAATGGACAGTTGGTGGTAGGGGATGATAGGTTTCGAACGCGTCCATTTTTGGTCTAAGGGAAAGCTTCTGAAAGATCTTGTCTCGATGCATGTCGAGTCTTGTGGGGAAAGTGCACCACCTCTCGAGAGAGTAAAATCTAAGTACTTAGCCGTGTCCCTGGAAATGGACAATTTGAGCATTAGGACATGGAAGCTATCAAGAATCTCCTCATCCCAGTTTCTAAGTGAAAAACTTGTGGTTGAACAAGGGTTAAAGGATCTTCAATCTTTGATTGGTAGATGCCTTGGGTGATTTTGACAAACAAAAACTTAGTGTTTTAAAATGGTAAGGAAAATCTATTTTGAGCAAAGCAAGCCTAAGATCCACTTAGCCAAATGCATATAGATGATAGATACCACTACTCTACCATAATATCACTTGCCAATACAATTCAAATGTATTGACCCTTGTGGATATAACTTATTATGTTGCAGGTTTGTTTGATGTTAGTGAAGTGTGTTGATTAGGATTACAAGTCTACAACCAACATGATTGCCTGTGGCACTTTGAAGATGAAGGACTCCATGCTATATAGTTAATTCTGCTACATTGTATTGAGATATCCAAATGAGCTATGTAAGATATAATGAATTATTTTATTCCTGGTTATAAAGTTATATTATGACCTTTGTTTCTTGATATTACATCTTAACTGTGGATGCTAGCTATTGATCCAGGGACTAGCATCGTAAACACATGGATTTCTACCTTATTAAAGGTTGGGACCTCTACAGATGGTATCAGAGCACTGTGTTGCCTGTAGGATTGTAACCCTAGGATTGGACAAAACCCCTTAGAAAAATAGGAGTTGTTTTTGTTCCAAAACTTATTTACAAATAATCTTGTAAACTCTTTCCTCAACCTTTTTGGTTTTGATTCTACATCTCTTCTATTTCAACTTGATGAACAAAACCTCAACATGAACAAAGACTTCAACATGATCAAAGGACTTCACCAACTCAAATGACTTCAACTTCAACGACACCAATGACTTTAACTTTTGTTTCATGAAGGACTTCAACTTAGACATCACTAAGGACTACAAGTGAGACATGAATATTACTCAAGACTTGAAGACTAAGGAAACACAAACTAGAAGAAATCATCATCATCTTTGAAGATTTGCGACCAAGATGCAAGAATTTTTCCAAGGATACAATGATCTTGTTCAAGAAGAAACAACTAAGAAGAATGGAATGATCTCAAGAAAACCATATAGTTGGACCACCATACTAATGTTTAGATCAAACACACCAACTTATGTGGTGTAGGGAAAACATATTTTGTTTCCTAAAAATGTGATTAAACCTTGTTGATTGAGTGGAATGTTTGTTTGTGATTGCTTGCACATTGCTTTGTGTGAATTATTGTGTGTGAATAGAATTCTTCCTTTAGAAATCTTTTGCCCATTCTAATCCCAATCCAACCTAAACAGATGACTTTCCCAAGAGCCTCCAACATCAGGAATGGTGACAACAACAACCAAGAGATGCACACGAGAGAACAACTACTAGCAAACCAAACCAGTTGAGTCAAGTGACAACTCAGTTCTTAGCCAACAACAATAAGTTAGACCCAACCTTGCAAAACATTTTGGAAATCCAATCCCAATTGTTGCAAGGGATGACCAATCAAATGATCAACATGAGAGACAACCTTTACCAAGGAGATTGTGACAACAATGATGTCAAGGATGATATTATATAAGGAACTCAATCTTGCAATATTTGTGGAGTCATGGAACACACTTCTAAAGAGCATAAAGACCAATGCCCTAATTGTGAAGAGAAACATCCAACTAAACAATGCCCCACATCTCAAGTGACTTGTTTCCTATGTGAAGGAAATGATCATGTCCCTATACAATGCCCCATCTATCCTATAGTTCAACAAATGAAACAAGGTGGAATGCATCAAAAGTTTGGTAACCCCCATGAGGAAACAACTTGTATCAAGAAGGATGAAGACAAAGGCAAACCTCAGATTGCACCTCCATACATTAGGAATCACCTTGATGGACAAAAGAGGAAACATAGCTATTATCTAAGGAATCGTTCAAGGAACCGAGGAAGCTTTCCCACATTTGAGATGAGGTATGAAGAGCATGAACTAGAAGAACTCCTAGCTTTTGAGAAACCCAAGAAGAAGAAGAAGAAGAAGAATAAGGGAATTAGCCAAGTGTGGTGCAACAACTGCAAAGAGCTAGGCCATTATATATCAATTTGTCCAGAGAAGATACGTGAAGAACTCAACCTTGTCACATGTTACAAGTATGGTGACAAAGGACATTATGCAAGCAATTGTCCAGAAAAGTTTCATCAAGATCCCAAGTAAGCCAAGATGTAATCTAGTTGAAAACCTTTTTAAGGGTGGTAGTACCCTAGTTGCTTTGAAGCCAACTTGTAACCTCTAGCTTTTCCAAATCTCGGGACGAGATTTCTTTTAAGGGTGGTAGCCTGTCACATCCCAAAATTTTCCAAATTTTGAAATGTGAAAAATAAATAAACAAAAGAATTAATTGTTGAAATTTAGGGTAAAAAGAAACTTTTTGATTCCAAATGGAAACATCAAAACCCAACTTGAACAAACTTTGAATGAAAAGTGAATCCAACAAAATTCAAACAAAGTGAAATGCATTCATCAAAGAATGAATCTTGAAATTTAAACACTTGGAAAAGTTAAACCAAAACCCTAAAACCCTAATGGAATAAATCATTTCCAAGATCTCCCAAAGACTATGGATTTGATCCATATAAAAATCTAACAACAAACATTTATAAATGATCAAGAATGATAACAAAAATATTATAAAATCATAGAAATTGATTTCATTCAATTTGGAACCATGGATAAAAACTTAATAATATAATAAGATAAAAGGAAATAATTTCCAAAGCTAATAAAGATCCTATCTAAAATCCATAGAAAATTGTGAGCAAAATAATCCTAAAGAGATTTAAAAGATTAAACAAATACTAAATAAAATTTTACAAATTGGAATCACCAATTTTGGATTTATAAAATAAAAAGATATGGATTTTATAAGGCAAAGAAAGAAATAAATAAATAAGGAATATTTAAAAGCCAAATTAAATCTTGGCCAAATCCATGGGCAAATGAAATAAAAATAACCCAAATAAAATAAAGGGATAAAGATTATTCCAATAAAATCATAGATAAAACCATATTTAAATTATATTTAATAAAGATAAAATCCCTTAGATAAATGATTAATTAAATCATGAGAAAATAGTAAATTGGAATTTGCCCAAGTGGAATAAATGTTATTTAATTAACTTAAATGGAATCAAAGAATTATTTGAATAAAATCTAAATGGGAATAAAACCATATTTGATTTGAATAAAGACATTTGCCCAATTTAAATGATTAATAAATCATATTAAAAATATTTCAAATAATTCAAAGTGAAGTATTTAGCATCCTATTAAATAAATAAAACCTACTGAAAAAGGTTTGGTAAAAATTTGAATTCAAATAAGAGTTCGAAAATATGATTAAAATCTTATTTGAATAAAAACAAGTGCCTAATTTAAATAAAGAATAAACCATAATTGAATAAAGGGATTATTCCAAAATGGTCTTTAAAAAACACATTTATAACAATACTAAAATATATTGAAAGTTTGGAAGAGTTTTGAATTAAAAAGAGGTTTGAAATCATTTGAACTAAATTCAAAATAGAAAATAGAAAATAAAAAGGAAAAAGAATTAGAAAGAAAAAATAAGAAAACCAACCAGCCCAGCTCAGCTAGCCCATCTGGCCCAACTCGTAGCCCACTCCCTCTCCCGCAAACCGTTTTCTTTCACTCAGATCCACACCCTCTCAGTCACTGATCACCTGACCCCACTTGCACCTGTCTCTACCGCTGACCAACGCACCCCACCTGCCAGTCGTCTTCCTCACCCCGCGACTCGTTCTTCCTCCTCTCTCTCCCGTTTCTGTCGCGGATTCCTCCCTTCAATTCGTCTTAATGCCGCGATTAAAACACCAGCAATCATTGGCCTCTTAAGCGCCCTCCTCTTCCCCTCATTTCCCCTCAAGCCTCATTCCACGAGAGCCTCTAGGTTGCGTCAATTTCTGCTCAAACCCCACTGTCTCCGACGATACTCCAGCCACAATTCCGGCCAAGTCTTGCCTCCCCTTGCCTTCCAGATCCCACGAGAGTGATCCCCATCCCCGTACACATCTGCCCGTAGCCTCCACTCGCCCGCGCGCGCTCTGAAACCTCGGCAACCTCTTCGACAGAGCACCACCACCGTTGACAGCAACTCCGTCGAGCTTTTCCGGTATCTTCTGACCACCCCTCTTCCTGTCATTGATACGTGCGTGATCCCCAGCATCGTACGCATCTAACGCAACTCTCTGTCTGTCTTAGCGCGGTCCGTAGCATCGTCTCCGCTTTTTAAAGAGCGCGCGGCCTTTTCTTCCAATGAAGCATTAAACACCGCTATGTTGCACCCCTTCGCCAAACAAGAGCACGTCGAGCATCAGCGACATCACGGGAACACGGTGAGCCATCTCTCTTGTCCCCTTTCTTCCTGATTCGCTGAAACCGCCGTTAGCCGAGCGTCGCCGCCGTACACCACCATCGAGCGCCGCCAGGGTTTGGTCAATTCGTTTCAGGTTGTTAGATCTTGATCCTATGTACGCGATAGAAACTTAAACCAAAGAGGTATCGTGTGCTGTGAGCCGTGCGATGCAACTTAGATCTAATGCCCTGTATTGCTCGATCTAGCCGAACCGGTACCGGCGAATAGAAAATAACCACATGGCGTGAGTTTTGTTTTGAAAACAGAAACATTACTATTAGATGTTAGGATTTGCAAAATTTATAACTTTAAATTTACAAGTCCAAATTTTGCAAACTTTATATCAATGGAATCAGGAAAAATAATTCTATACAACCATGCCATTTGTTTAATGGATTGCTTCTGTAAAATTAGTTCTTTTTGCAGAATCATGTGTAGGCATATTTTGTGTATAAAATTTATTCTAAAATTGTTTTTAGGGTAAAATCTTTTGTAAATGGATTGTTTTGAACCTACTGACCATAGAAACCAACTTTTGGATTTAAAAATACATTCTGTGACACTTAGGAATTATTCCTTTGAATTAAAGCAATTCTAGTTAAATAAAAATATTGATTATGTTTTATAAATTCTTTTTGAGTAAAACCTTTTGAAAATGGTTTGAATTAAACTCTCTGACCCTAAACACCAAGTTTTGGTATTTAAAAATATATTTGGTGAACCTATAAAATTATTACTTTGTTTAAAGGCATTTCTAACAAAATAAAATATTGCTTTAATTTAAAAATGGTTTATAGGTAAAACCTTTTGCAAATGGTTTTAATATTAAACACTTGATCTTAAAACACTAACATTTGTGTTTAAAAATATATTTGTCAAACAATAGAAATTATTACTTTGATTAAATCATTTCTAACAAAACAAAAATGGTTTAAAGTGGCCATTTTCACTAACTTAATATCAAATGATTTTGCCACTTCTATAAATGACCAATAGGTGTGTTAAAATGTTTATAGACAATTAGAAACCACTTTTACAAATAAAACAATATTTTGCATGCTTGCATGCATTGCTTTGTTTTTATTATTTTATGTGATGGATTGTTTGAATGCTAGATTGAATTTGTGCCTTGATTGAATTGTAGTGAAATTTGAAGAGTGTGACTATTGCAAGATCAAGGAGTGAAGTTATATTCTCTACCAAAAAGGCAACTGGTGCTTCATACTTTTGTCCCATTATTTTCACTATGCATTAGTGATATTTCTAAGTAGGACTTGCATGGAATTTTTACTAAGTATGCTATGCCATGGGAAATCCTAGTAGATGATGCCTTAGTAGAATTTCCTAAGTTAATATCCCTACTAATATCATGCTTAGCTTAGCTAGTAGAAAACAAGGGTGGATTATATTCATGCTATGAGATATTTCTAAGTCTATGACTTGTGTTTTGTTTAATTTTTGAGGGTAAAACAGTAGGGTAAAGCACCCCACTGCAATTTTTATAGATCATAGAGAGTTACAAAAAAAAGTATTTACAAGTTCAGGCCACCTCAAAAGAGGGATAACATTCTAAGCAACTATCTCCTATCTAAATTATTCTCAATCCAATCTTTGAGGCCCTGATAATTCTTTTTATTAATTCTATACAGGACCCATCTAAATTCCTGGGCGACAATAGCCCTCCATTCCTGAAGCGAAGCATGCTTGTTGTTGAAGATTTCATTGTTTATGCACATCCATATGCCCCAAGCTCCTAATATAATAATTTCCATTGCAAAAGGAACTTTAAGATCTTTTTTAATACTGGCTAAAGCTTCAAAAAGATTTTGATCAGCCACTTGGACATGTGAGATTTCATTCTAGCAAGCTCTTGCAAAAGGACAGTCCCAAAATAAGTGTAGTATGGTTTCTTCACTGATGCAGCCATGAAACACACATTCATAAGAATCCAGAGTAAAACATTTCCTTTTCAGAAGGTTTCTTGTGTTTAGCCTATCAAGTAGCAAGAGCCAGAAGAAGAATTTGTGCTTTTGTTGACAAGAGGACTTCCACAACCAGGAGAAATGTGGCTGTACAGGTTGGTAACCAGATAAAGAATAATAAGCCTTTTGGACTGAAAAATTATTGCCCCAAATGTAGCTCTAGTTGTCAGCTCCCCCCTGTATGCCAATACTAAGAATTTGCTCAAGGTTTTGATATTACTGGTAAGCTTGCTGTGATAGAGGGAGAAAAAATGATCTTGGATGTTATCTGTCTGCAGAAACTCATTGACAGAGATGTGTGGGTTTTTTGCATAGGAAAGTAGATGAGGAAGCTTATGCTGCAGACATCCATCATTCCACATATCAGACCAGAGAAGGGTTGATTTTCCATCGCCCACTGAGCACTTTGCAATTCCTTTAAATATGTCAACCAATTTCAGATGAGCTTTCCACCAAAAGGATCCCTCCAGAATTCTTCCAGGAAGTTTACCATTACAGTAATAAGTGTTCCAGATAAGGTGAACCCATGGGATATCCTTGTGATTGTAAAATTTATCCAAATTCTTCAAAAGAAGTGCAGAGTTTTGAACATTAAGGTCAAGCACCCCCAATCCCCCATGGTTCTTGGGTCGAGAAACTTTCTTCCATGCAACAAGAGCTTGACCCCTAGCTTGAACATCAGATGTTTTCTTTCTCCACAGGCATTGTCTCATATACTTAATCAACTGATCTTTAATAGTGACAGGAAGATCAAAACAACTCATGTAATATATGGGAAGGGAAGATAAAATAGATTTAACTAACTGTAGTTTCCCCCATAATTAAGAAAATCAGCAATCCCACACAACCTTCTCTCAACTCTCTGAATAATAGGCAGGAAATGTTCCACTGCAGGCTTATTAATGCTTAAAGGCAGTCCAAGGTAGGTGAATGGCAATGAGCCAGGGAGGCAAGATAGAGTATTGGCAAAGTGCTCAAGCCTCACAGAGTCCATGTTAATTGGCATCAAACTAGATTTAGCATAATTAACTTTGAGTCCAGTGGAGAGTGCAAAAGTATGAAGAAGAGCCTTGAGGCACAAAAGTTGTTCAGAGTCAGCCTTAAGGATTAATAAAGTGTCATCAGCATACTGCACCACAGGGAAATCAGGACAGAACACTCCTTCAATGGGAAGGGAAAGAAGACCAAAATTCATTGCTTTATTGAGGATGCTTTGGAGAAGATCAGCAGCCAAGACAAACAGGAGAGGAGATAAAGGATCACCTTGTCTTACACCTCTTCTGCAATATTTTTTTTCCCAGGCACTCCATTTAAAAGAACAGAGGAAGAAGCTGAACCAAAGATTAACTGAATCCAAGAAATCCATTTATCACCAAAACCTTTGGCTTTGAGGATATTGATAATTGTAGAGTGCTCAATTCTATCAAAAGCCTTTTCAAAGTCAAGCTTAAGAATTAAAATTTCTTCTTTGGATTGAATGAATCACCTGGGTGGAATGGTTGTGAATGGGTTATGTTGAGTGGTTACACAGGTCCCATATTTATGGTCTACCCTAGTGTATCTCACTTGTGGAAAGCCACCCAGGAACAAAGAGATTTGAGATGTCAAATGTTGAGAAGCTTCAAGTGCACCCACTTGGCATTATGGGCTCTTCCTGGATAATATAGGTTGCAATAACTTAGCCAAATGGATAGTTGGTGGTAGGGGATGATAGGTTTGGAACGCGTCCATTTTTGGTCTAAGGGAAAGCTTCTGAAAGATCTTGTCTCGATGCATGTCGAGTCTTTTGGGGAAAGTGCACCACCTCTCGAGAGAGTAAAATCTAAGTACTTAGCCGTGTCCCCGGCAATGGAAAATTTGAGAATCAAGACATGGAAGCTATCAAGAATATCCTCATCCCAATTCTAAGTTAAAAACTTGTGGTTGGACAAGGGTTAAAGGATCTTAAATCTTTGATTGGTAGATGCCTTGGGTGATTTTGATAAACAAAAACTTAGTGTTTTAAAATGGTAAGGAAAATCTATTTTGATCAAAGCAAGCCTAAGCTCCACTTAGCCAAATGCATATAGATGATACACACCACTATTCTACCATAGTATCACTTGCCAATACAATTAAAATGTATTGACCCTTGTGGCTGTAACTTATTATGTTGCAGGTTTGTTTGATGTTAGTGAAGTGTGTTGATTAGGATTACAAGTCTACAACCAACATGATTGCCTGTGGCACTTTGAAGATGAAGGACTCCATGCTATATAGTTAATTCTGGTGCATTGTAATGAGATAGCCAAATGAGCTATGTAAGATGTAATGAATTATTTTATTCCTGGTTATAAAGTTATATTATGACCTTTGTTTATTGATATTACATCTTAACTGTGGATGCTAGCTATTGATCCAGGGACTAGCATTGTAAACACAGAGATCTCTACCTTATTAAAGGTTGGGACCTCTATAGATATTTAGTCTTACCACAAAGAACTTCCACATCTCTTACAATACCAATTGGAGAGATAGTCTCTCTATTAGCAAAGTGAATAACCACATCAATGTCTTCATGTTCACAAGGACCAATTTCATGCATAATTTCTTTGTAAAGCTCGTAAGGAATAGCACTTGAACTTGTACCAATATCACATAAACCATAATAGCAATGATCACCAATTCTAACAGAAGGCACAGGGACACTAGCTTTCCTAGTTCTACTAGGATGTGAAACAATATTAGAAGCATATTCACAAAAGATAATGTGTCCATCTTGTACATTTTTAGTGACAAGGTCTTTCACAATTGTTACTACATGTTCAACATTTATTTTTTCATCAGGTTCTACAGCTTTATTTGTACTTTTGTTAACCACAATAGTATCATAGAATGTTCCTTTACCTTAGCAGGAAAAGGTATTTTCTCAATATAAGGTTCAGGCAAAATGCGATCAACAGTAAAAACTTCAATATTTCTAGCAGGAACACAATTAACAATAGCTTTATATGGCGCATGATAGTTGTTACACTCCTTTTTGGGAATTTCAATATAAGAGGCAAATGCCTTAAAATAATTTGAAATACTTTGAGAATCAATATGATACTCAGTACTAATATTATGAAAGTCATCAGTTCCCATAAAAGATTTAATGCATTCATAATCATAATTTATACCTGACTTTCTTCCTTTGTAATTCTCCCATGCTTCAGTATTTTCTTTAATACGGTTTATAAGATCCCATTTAGCTTATTATTTCATACGTGTAAATGATCCAGCACAAGAAGCATCTGATACGTCCAAAACGTATCTACTTTCGCGAACACTTTTGCTATTGTTTCTCCTCTAATTTGTGTGATTTGGATACAACTAACATGGATCGATTTCAAAGCAAGAATTGCTTTGGTGTCTCATTTTTGTGCAGGAAATCAACTTTAAGGAAAAATCCCGGAAAATATCGCAAAACTCCTATTTTACCAGAAGACTCACGGAGCGAGACGACGAAGGGCCACGAGGGGCCCACACCACCTGGTGGCGCGGGCCAGTCCAGGCCACACCAGGGGGTGGTGTAGCTACCTTGGGCACCCCCTCGACCTCTCCCTTCGCCTAGATAAAGCCCCTGACCTAAAAACATAGAGGGGGGCTCGATGTTTTTCCAAATAGAGTTCCTCTACGGAGCCGCCGCCAAAAACCGCGATTAGGAACCAGAAACTCCATTCTGGCACCCTGCCGGGACGGGGAATTGGAGAATATCATCGCCATCATCATCACCAATGCCTCTCCATCAACCATCCATGTTTCCCCCATCCATGAGTGAGTAATCCCCTGCAGTAGGCTATGGGGATGGTAGGGATTGCATGAGATCTATCATGTAATTGCATAAGATTGTTAGGGCATGGTGCCTAGTATATATTGTTAGTGCTTTTTGACATTGTTGTAACTTTTTATGCTTAATGATTGTCACTAGGGCCCGAGTGCCATGATCTCAGATTTGAACATGTTATTGATTCATGATGATATTATTGTTTGTGATCTTACCTACAAGTTGTATACACATATTATGGTCCGGAACCCGAGGCCCCAAAGTGACAGAAATCGAGATAACCGGAGGGGATGGATGTGATATGAGGATCACGTGTGTTCGTGGAGTGTTAATGCTTTGCTCCAGTACTCTATTAAAAGGAGTACCTTAATTTCCAGTAGATTCCCTTGAGGCCCCGCTGCAACGGGCTGGCAGGACAAAAGATGTTATGCAAGTTCTCTTTGCGAGCACGTATGACTATATATGGAACACATGACTATGATTACTTAGTGCTAGGATACTTTATCTTATTTATCTGCAAATTCCCTTGATCTTGATATTACATGAATCGTATTGTCCATGCAATGCCCGTCCATCCATCCCTATGCCTACCGCACTTTAATCCTGTTGTTTGCTACCATTGTTTCTACTGCCTTTATTTTACTACTGTTGTTACTTTGCTATTGCTACTACAAAACTGTTGCTACTGATAAACTACTATGAGCAAGACTATTTCCAGGTGCAGCTGAATTGACAACTCAGTTGTTAAGGCTTATAAATATTCTTTGGGTCCCCTTGTGTCGAATCAATAAATTGGGTTTAACTTCCCTCGAAGACTGTTGCGATCCCCTATATTTGTGGGTCATCAATACTATTTTCTGGCGCCGTTGCCAGAGAGCATAGCTTTATTTATAAAGTTCACTTGGAATTATTATTGTTTGCTGCTATCCATTCATCATGGGTAAGACTCGTGATGGAGAAGTTCCTTTATTACCATCCACTACAAGAAGAGGTACAGTTCTGAACACCTCTGTTGCTCTTGATTCACCATCTGTTATGAGTAAGCTCCTTACACCACCACAACATACACATGTTACACATACTGCTACTTCTGCTGAATCTGAAATTGCTTCTGATACTCATGATGTTACTTCTACTATGCTTGATGAGAGTGGTTCATTAGGTCCTTTCCTAGATGCTACAATTTCTAAAACTATACTTGAAAACACTAAAACTCTTAATTAAGATACTACTACACCTGTTAGCTCACTTTGAGTCTAGAGAGAGACCTAGCTATGAAATTAATGATGGTAATATTGAATTGAATGATGAATTTATTGAAGAGTGTCGAAACACACATGGTGCAAGTGCTATTAAGAGTCTTCTTGAGAGACACACTATTAGACCTAAACTATTTCCTGATGCTAAGTTTTACACATCTCCCATAAACATTAAAGATAAGGATTATGATTTCTCTCTTCATTTATCCTATATAACCATTGTTGAGAAAGAACCTTTTTGTGGGACTGAAAATGAAAGTGTTGTGGCACATATGACTGAGCTTTCTACTATGAGTGGCTTATTTTCTCATGATGTTAAGTTGCGCACCTACTTTGTTGCTAAAATTTTCCCTCTTTCACTAAAAGGAGAAGCTAAAGCTTGGTTTAATAATTTACCTCCTGGATCCATTGGTAGCCCTGATTGCTTGATTGAAACTTTCTTTCAGAAATATTTTCCTCCTAGTGCTCGATATGCCATTTTGCAGGAACTTACTGATTTTAAACAGGGAAAAGAGGAGAAATTGCTTGAATCATGGGCAAGGTTTTGTGCTTTAATTCATGCGCATCCTGGATGTCCATTACCTAAAAATGAGCTTCTTGATATACTATAATGGACTAACAAATGAATCTAGGACATACCTGGATAGTTGTGCTAGTATTGTCTTCAGGAAAAGAACTCCCGGAGAAGCTGAGGAATTAATGGCTACAATAAGCAAGAATTTTGATGATTGGACTACACCTGAGTCAACTACACATGAACCAACTGTGCCTAAGCCAACTCCAACACCAACACCAAATAAGAGGGGAGTGATTGAATTAAATGATGAAGTGATGAAAGAAGCTAAGAAATGTCATAAGGAGAAGCGTATTAAATCCAAAGATGTGAAGAATGTAGGGTTTCGTAGCATGGAAAACAAAAAATTCTATCGCATGAACACACACAACCCAAGATCTATCTACTAGATTGTAGAAACGAGTCGATAGAGTACTAACCCTCGAAGATACAAAGCGGTTAACGAGAGCAGATTCTCGTGGGTGATGTAGTCGTTCACTTGCCGATCTCAAGATAGCGTAGGAAATATTTCTGATGTCGCGTTTTGGCAGCGCTCCCACAGTCGGTCACACGTACGATACTCGATGAAGACCTTCCTCTCCCTTGTTCCAGCAGGCAGCGGAGGTTGTAGCTCTCTCCTCGCGATTCCGATAACACGACGATGTGGTGTCGGAAGTAGAGGGGAGATCCCGGAGGGCTTCTCCTAAGCTGTAGCGAGTATGGTGGAGTAGAGGGAGCCCGGCGATCTAGGGTTTAGAGGGCAGAGGTTTAGAGGTAGCTAGCAACTAGAGTTTAGCTAGTTGGTAGAGGTTTAGAGGAGATCTAGATTGGTCGCAACTAAAGAGGGGGGCGGCGGCCAACCTAGGGTTTCTAGGGCGCCTAGGGCAAGGGGGATACCTTGGGGTTTGCCACCACCCCTCCTTATATCGGTGGGGGCGTCCAAGGGTGTTCCCAACCCAGGTGGAACCCTCCCTAACTTAGAAACCCTCCCTAACTCGAAAACCATGTTGGGATTTGACTTTTTCAAACTACCTTTTTGACTTTCAAATTATAGTTTGATTTCTCTCTTCCAAGTGTCCAGCCAAGTGACCTAGGACATGATGCAACCATTACACTTTGTCATGACACATCCATGTACTCTTCCCCTTCTGGATCGGTGAACCTTCTAGACCCTTCTAGAACATTCCGGTGAAAATACCGGAATCATTCCCGAACTCCGAAATTGGACTTTTCTTATATGAATCTTATTATTCGGACTATTCCGGATCTACTAGTGATATCCCGGATCCCATACGAGACTCCGAACAACATTCGGTCTCTTTACTCACATTCCATATCTACTAAACAACATTGAATCCTTAAGTGTGTCTCCCTACGGTTCGTGAATTGTGCAGACATGATCGAGACTTATTCTTCGATCAATAACCAATAGAGGAATATGGAAATTCATATGTCTCCCACATATTTCTATGATTACTTTGCAATCGAATGAACCATTTACATACGGAACCAGTTTCCATTTGTCTCGCGATATTTTACTTATCCGAGGTCTGATCGTCAGTATCTCTGCATACCTAGTTCAACCTCGTTACCGATAAGTATTCTTTTCTCGTTCCTGTGATATGTGATACCTTGTGAGCCATTCACATGATTGCAAGCTAAAGGGATGACATTCCACCGAGAGGGACCAGAATATATCTATCTGTCATATGGATGGACAAATCCCACTCTTGATCCATGTGCCTCAACACATACTTTCCGAACACTCAATGCCACCTTTATAGCCACCTCGTTACGGTGTGGTGTTTGATGTCATCAAAGCATCCATCCAATGATGGTGATTAGCATGATCTCATGGTCGAAGGATTTAGGTTACTATGTATCTAAAAGCTTATAGCAACTGAACTATATTAAATGACTTGATCTTTATGCTATGCTTAACTATAGGAGTATGTCCATCACACCATTCTGCTAATGATATCATCTTGTTGTTAATAACATCTCAATGTTCATGATCAGGAAACCATGATCATATATTAACCAACAAGATAGTTTAAAAAGAGGCTTTACTACGGACTCTTTTATGCTTACAAATCACACAAGTATTAATGTTTTCGGTTAATACAATTATAGCATGGTATGTAAACATTTATCATAAGCATGAAGATATGATAATAACCTCTTTATTATTGCCTCTTGGGCATATCTCCAACAGTCTCCCACTTGCACTAGAGACAGTAATCTAGTTTCAAATCTTTGTGTATTCAACACCTATGGCTTTCCGGTGTTGTATTTACACGATTTCTAGTGGTCAGCTGATCTTTGGATCCGACTCTTTCAGGTCCGTGTGTAATTGCATGTCTTTGCGTATCTACGCATCACTCATTCTCTAATGACATGGATTTGTATAAATTTGGTCCTTTGGTGAGACCTTTGGTTCCTTGGGGTTAAAACATGTTTACAATATTTTCGTACAATATATATTCATGGTACTATCCTACCGTGAACCACACTTAGTTTGATAACAAACTACTTAACACAAATGCCCTCTTTTGATGCTATAATAGCAGTCATATACTTAGCCTTTTGTTTTAGTATCTGTCACAATGTCTTAACTTTGGAACTCATCCAAATCCATTATGGAACTTACTTTCCATTATATTGTGCCACCCTTAGTTTAGATTGACATAAAATTAATTTGTACTTTGTGACAAAACTAGTATCAATGTTGTACTTTTACAATGAACTAATCATCTATTTGTCACATCTAAAAAAATAGTATATTCTTAGTTCTTCCAAAAAATCATAAGAATATCCTTACTATCGTCCAATGATCATCTTATGAATCATTCTAGTATATGCTCATAACATTTAGAGCATATGACATATCTGGATTTGTACATATCACAGTATGATTGATATAAATACTCTTTGTGATTTCATACATCAAGTATCAATCTATACTTGAATCTTTGTTTCACTTACCAAGTGTCGATACACTTGAATTTTGATTTAATCCTTTCTGTGTGTCAAGAACCTTTCTTGTCATTTCCATATTTGAACTCATTCAATATCTCATCTATGTACATTTGGCACAACCATATTAGTGTCTCAATCTATCTACACAGATATTGATGCCAAATATTCGGGTTTTGACTAAGTCTTTCATCGGGATGAAATTCTTAACATGTGTTAATAAAAGATACATCATTTCCAATCAACAATATGTCTTCCACATAATGTATTAGAAATATGTGTCTTAGCGCTCCCACTTAGTTTCTTGCAAATGCAAGCATCTTCATCGTCTCTGATGAATTTAAACTCTTTTAACAGTTTCATCATGGTGAAGATTCCAACTCCGTGATGCTCACTTCAACCATTGTAGTTTGCATACGCTTTTAACATCCTTTGAATTAACAAAACCCTATGGACCGTGTTATGCACACTTCCTAGGTAACAATTCTATCAGAAGAACTTGTTTTGTTTATTCAACTACCACATACCAAAATTAGATGTAGTGGTTGCTACATTAATCCGTCTAGACTAAACATCGCTATGAAAGATCAAATATTGTCATAGTCAACCTTTCAACATTGTTGTGAACTCTTTCCCAACATGTCTGAAATGGATCGTATGGGCACCTAGAGGGGGGTGAATAGGTGTTACCCAATTTTTAGTTCTTTTTCAATTTTAGGCTTGACACAAAGTAAATTCTCTAGATATGTAACTACGAGAATTTCCCTATATGAAAACCTAGCTACTAATAACATAAAGAGCGGAGCAAGGAAACCATAGTGGAACACGCGGAGAGACAGGGATTTGTTTTACCGCAGTTCCTTCCTTGTTAAGGGAAGTACATCTGCGTTGGAGGGGTGGGCGGTTCTAAGACCACCACGCCACAATAGACCTCACCCTATTCTCCGATGGATCTCGCCACGAAAGGCCTGGTCCACCTTCTCCACTATTGGTACCCTTCAAGGCGGGAACCGGTGCCTTTAAAACGCTACCGGGGCACACACCCACAACTGAATTGGGGGCTCCCGAGATGACAACAAGCTGTCACAAAAACAAGGTTTATCAATATAAACAAAACAAGGATCTAGGTATTTGCAAGAAATACTAGATCAGTGATTCTCCAAATGAATGGAGAGGAGATGAAGCGCTTGATTGCTGATGATGAAGATCGCGTTCTCCTCCTTCGATTCCCCAAGGGACAGGGCCTTTGGCTGGATCTAGGTGGACCTCTCTTGGATGAAGGTTGCAGATCAGATCTTGACTTTTTCAAATGAACCAAGAGATCTGGCAGGAGGGGGAAGGCTGGCATAAATACCCCTGCACAGATCTGGCCGTTGAACAAGTTTGGGGGCGTATTATCCGCCCCCCACTAGGGGCGGACTATCCGCCCCCAGGGCGGATATTCCGGGGAGAAAATACGCCCCCTCTCTAGGGCTGGCGCCTGCAGAACTTTATGAAGACCTTGGGGGAGGGGCGGATTATCTGGCCCCCTCTAGGGGCAGATTATCCGGCGTGGTCGTAAAGTCCGTTCAAAACTCCGCCCCCTCTGGGGCTTGCGCCTTGGTGGTGAACATGAGGGGCGGATTATCTGGCCCCCTTGAGGGGCGGATTATCCGGCGAGGCCGGAAAATCCGGTCGAAACTCCGGCCCCCTTCTAGGGCTTGCGCCTATCTTGGAAAAGGGTGGGGCAGATTATCCGCCCCTGGTGGGGCCGGATTATCCGCCCCCCAAAGGGGGATTCCTTTTCCTTTTATCCTTAGAAAGAGTTGCAACACTTCAACACATATTAAATAATCCTTGATATTGTTATCTAACACACAAAACACTAGGGATTATGAAATGTTCTTTCAATCCCCCCTTTTTGGTGTTAGATGACAATACTATGATTTGCAACAAAACCGGCTAACGCCACCTCAACAAACATGAAAGAGGCTCCCCCTAGATGTGTGCATATTTACAATTTGCATTTGAATACAAATACACACACTAGAGAGAACACAACTTTCATAGCAAAGATAATTGAAACAAGGTGGGTTGGGAAACAAGGTCATACCACCGGGATGTGATTATAGCCAAAGAAAATAATGAGATTGTTATACTCCAAGCACATCCCACAATATTGATGCATACACTAGATAATCCCATGATTCCATATGCCATCAAACAGACTCCATAGATAAATCCAGACTTCCATGAGAGTAGACCCACAATATAAATCCAGGATTCTAGAAGGCCAAACAGAGTAGAGCACGACATAGTCTTACATAATCCAAGCACAAATAGAAAATAATTTCAAGCTAAAAGGAGCACAATCAAGCAAATAAAACGACTGAAAGACAAGTGCTTGCACCCGACCCTTGCAAATCCATGCGACCTAATAGAACTACTTCTCCCCCTTTGGCATCGAAACGCCAAAAAGGAAGAAGAGCGATGCTAACGCCCTAGAAGATCACGCCTCCTCATCCTCATCGTAGTCATCCCCGTCCCCTTCCTCTTCGTCATACTCATCATCATCGTCATTAGTAGGAGGAGTGGGTGCCCTCGGAGGTGGAGGAAACAGGCAACTCTCGAGCTCACTGTAGTTGATCCCTGAAGTGTTCCACTAAGCATACAGTTCCGGAGCAGTGGGAGGAGGTGGATGGACAGTGGCACCTGAGACATGGTGTATAATAAGCTGCTGAGTGTGATCCATCTCATGATCCCTACGGTACGCCTAATACTGGCCCTTGTGAGTGTCAATGCCCATGCAAAGGATGTGCCGCTGGAACCAAGTGAGCTGTTTAACCTCGCGTGCCATTGGGGACACCGCGGAACGACGACCACTAGCCCGTGCATCACGCATGAAGGACTCAGGGGCAGTGGAAGGGTGATGGGTCTTCTGAGCCTTGTTGTAGATTTTCTTGGGCTTGTGAACCCCATCCAAAGCAGTGCCAAAGTATTCAAGAGGCAACATATGCTTGATGAGCATCATAATGAAAGGAGCATAAGGAATAGAGAGCATTTTGATCATAGCATCCGTCATCTCATGATATATGTAGTCCATGACATCCAGTTTGTAACCTGTAGCTGAACCAGAATTGGTGGCACACTCGTGAGCAAAAGCAAGGAGAGGAACCAGGTGACCACGTATCTTGTCAATGTTGCCTCCACTCGGAGAGATGTTGTCCCTAAATATGCCAACAAGGGAGGCATATAGGGGAGAGAGAGACCAGCAAAAGTACCAGCAACACCATCAGGAGAAAGGCATGGAGCGAGCACTGTGTCCTTGGATGGCTTCAGTGGGGAAATGATGCGATGGCCAGAAGGAGTGTCATGGCCATGGAAAGCATACCCAAGAACCTGCCCAAAAATGCGGAAGTCCGACTGAATCATTGTTGTCCCGGTCATCCACTTCATGGTACGGCGCTTATCACCGCAAATCACAAGTGTCGAGAAAAAATCACCTCACCATGGAGGAATCATAGTTGCATTGGAGAGTCATAAGGTGGTGAAGTCCCATCTTGTTGGTCACATCCAATGCCTCAAGGAGCCTTGACTTGGATTGAGCCTCAGTCATATTGATGGGGTGCATGGGGCGAAGCTTGAGGGTGGCATACACATCATCATGAATAGCCCGAAAGTGGGCATTCCAAAACATAGAGTCCTCTGGGGGACCATCACTGTCAGCCTCATCATAGTAATTAGTCTGGCGAATGGAGGCATACTGAATACTATCCATAGCCTTGTAGTTGGGCCTAGACTGTTTGCCCTTGCGAGATGCAGTCCTCTTTGTTTTCTTTCCTGCCCCAGCCATCCGTTCAGCCTCTCTTGCTGCTCTGCTGACTTTTGTTTTGTCAATGAATGTCCCTTCTGCAGTGGGCTTGAGATAATGGGCACGGGGACGACGAGAGAAGGTCTTAGTAGCCTTGGAGCCACCTGTGAAAAGCATGAGAGGGATAGCATGGGGATAAGCACACACACAAGTCCAGGAAAAATGTAGAAATAGTAGAAAATAAATCCATAAGCCAATGATTTGCATTGCAGAAATCAGGACCAAACCAGACCAGAAGTTAATCTCTAGGCCGGATTATCTGGCCCTGGCAGGGGCGGATAATCCGCCCCCCGCAGAAAAATTCTGGAGTGGCCCAAATTTAACATGGAAAAACAGATCGGGCACTAGGGTTGCAATACTACTAATTCTAGCTAGCAAGGAAAACACCAAGGATCTTCTACACCGATATTTCCACCAAAAAATGCATCCCATACAAAAGGAGAGAGATGAGGGAGTTACCCTCACTCATTGGAGGAAAATCACGGATGAGAAGATACCGGGAGGTGAGGTAAAGAAGATCCTGGGAGGGCCCGGAGAATCCGGTGGTCAAATCGACTCCAGGGAGGGCGGAGGCTGGGGGCAGAGCTAGGGTTGGGTGAGGGCTGGCTGCTCTGTTTGAGCCTGGCCTCCCCGACCCAGCCCTTAAGAGGCTGAATTCGCCCGTGGCGGATAATCTGCCCCCCACTTGGGGCGGATAGTCCGCCCCCCTCTAAATTTTCTGTTAAGAACAGATTCAGGCCGGAGCACCCTTGCAAAACTCCTCGATGGTGTACCGAGAAATTGTGTGCAAGAATAGATGGTTCAAGGAGGGAAAGAAGTCTTGGGTTTAGAGCAACAAACTGAGATGGTACTACACACCCAAGATTGCAAGAACCAAATCAAACAAAAACCAAAGTTGAGTGTGTTTTCCATAAGAACAAGAAATATGCAAGAAAATCCAAAGAGAGCCATTAGAAACCAACTCTTCTCAAGGAAGAGGGCGGTGGACGAAGCCACCATGTTGGAGCGCATGGCATGACACCGCGAAGATGTATCTTGAGTTCAAAACCGATGCTCATCAATAACCCACATATCACTAAATGATATTAAGGGAAATGAGTTTTCTTTCTTTCGGCATTATGGGGGGAGGGTTAGCCCAATCAATTAGGACCACACCCCCCCTATGTCTATGCCCGCATCTAAACCAAATACATGAAAGGAGTAAGTGAGTGTGCAAGGGTAGTCAAGCCAAGCTCCTTGAATCTATGATATTTAGCTCATTCCTCAAATAACAAAATCTTGCTTCATCCAGAGGCTTCATGAAAATATCAGCAAGTTGGTTCTTCGTGCTCACAAAGGATATGGCAATATCACCACGAGCAACATGATCCCAAATGAAATGGTTGCGAATCTCAATATGTTTTGTTCTTGTATGCTGCACGGGATTGTAAGCAATTTTGATAGCACTTTCATTGTCACATAATAGAGGCACTTTGTCACAATTGACACCATATTCCTTTAAATTTTTCCTCATCCATAATAACTGTGTACAAGCACTTGCAGCATAAACATATTCAGCTTCGGCGGCTGGGAGTGAAATGCAATTATGTTTCTTTGAAGACCAACACACTAGAGACCTGCCCAAGAATTGACATGCACCAGAAGTTGATTTTCTATCATCTTTGTCACCAGCCCAATCTGAATTAGTGTAACCACATAGAGAGAAACTTGAACCCTTGGGATACCATAACCCAAAATTTGGGGAATGAACCAAATATCTGAAGTTACGTTTGACCGCCACTAAGTGGCTTTCTTTAGGAGCGGCTTGGTACCTTGCACACACTCCTACACTTAACACGATATCGGGCCTAGATGCGCAAAGGTAAAGTAGAGAGCCGATCACGGATCGATATACCTCTTGGTCCACGTCTTTACCCTTGGGATTGAGCTCAAGATGACACTTTGTTTGCATTGGAGTAGCAACACCATTGAGATCCGTCATCTTGAACCTCTTGAGAATGTCTTGAATGTACTTAGCTTGATTAATAAAAGTTCCCTCTCTAAGTTGCTTGATCTCGAATCCAAGAAAGAACCTCAATTCACCCATCATTGACATCTCAAACCTGTCAGTCATAAGCTTTGAAAATTAATCGTTAAAAGCTTGGTTAGTAGAGCCAAAAATAATGTCATCTACATAAAGTTGGCATACAAAAAGCTCCCCATTAACCTTCTTAGTAAAAAGAGTGGGATCGATTTGCCCAACTTTGAATCCACGGTCTAACAAAAGCTCTTTAAGGTGCTCATACCACGCACGTGGGGCTTGTTTAAGGCCATAGAGCGCCTTATCGAGTTTGTAGACATGGTTCAGAAATTTGGGGTCCTCAAACCCGTGGGCTGCTTGACGTAAACCAACTCATGTAGTGGACCATTAAGAAACGCACTCTTAACATCCATTTGATGTAATTTTAAATTATTATGAGCGACATAGGTAAGAAGGATACGGATGGACTCAAGACGAGCTACATGAGCATAGGTCTCGCCAAAGTCAATTCCTTCCACTTGAGAGAATCCTTGAGCCACGAGTATTGCTTTATTCCTCACAACAATGCCATTTTCATCTTGTTTGTTCTTCAAAATCCACTTGGTGCCGATAACATTGCGACAATCCTTGGGTTTCTCTATGAGCTTCCAAACTTTGTTGCGCTCGAAGTTATTTAATTCTTCATGCATTGCAACAACCCAATAGGGATCTTCAAGAGCATCAAAGACCTTCTTCGGTTCAACCATAGAAATGTGAGCTTGATGATCACAGAAGCTTGCAAGTTCTCTTCTAGTAGACACCCTTCTTCATAGATCACCGACAACCTTGTCAAGAGTGTGACCCCTTAGTTCAAGGTTCCGATTAGCACGAGCCTTGCGACGAGACTCAATGTCTTTATTGTTTCTAGAAGGAGTTGATTCAATATTTGTATCCTTGTCTTGTCCACTACCTTGCCCTTGATCTTGATCTGAGTTGACAACAGGAGCTTGCTGCTGAACTTGTCCTTCAGGGCTGGATAATCCTCCCCTTGGTGGGGCCGGACTATCCGGCCTGGGAGATGAGACACGAGTTTCCTCTTCCTGAGAATGCCTGACAGAGCTGGGAGAACCAGAGCCGGATAATCCGCCCTCGGGGGCCGGAGAATCCGGCCTAGAGTCTTCTTGGTTGTTCCCTCCTTCTTCGGATCCCCTGGGACGAGTTGGAGTGCCAGGGGCGGACTGTCCGCCCCTTGGAGGGGGCGGATAATCTGGCCTGGGACTATCATTTTGCCTAGAGGATTGATGATCTTCAGCAGATTGCGGTGTTGGTGCAGTGTTTTCTCCAGCAGTATGAGCTTGTTGATCTTGTGTAGATGAGGGATCCACTTGAGTGGAGAATTGTCCTTCCCGATCCGCCACAAGGGGTTCCTCAATGGGGCGAAAAAATCCCATGCCCATTCTTCTTATGGCATCTTGGGGTATTTCAACATCTGCATCACAAACATCAACTTGCCCTACATAGGAGCCATTATTTTCATCGAACTCCACACTACAAGATTCTACAACAGTCCCGGTGAGCTTGTTGTAGACTCTATAAGTGTGGTATTCGGCACCGTAACCAACAAAAATACCTTCTAAAGCCTTGGACTCAAATTTAGACAAGCGGACACCTTTAATAAGAAAGAAACACTTACAACCGAATACCCTGAAGTATGATATGCTGGGCTTGTTATCGGTAAGTATTTCATATGGAGTCTTGTCCAAAATCTTTCGGAGATAGAGCCGGTTAGATGAGTGACAAGCAGTGGATATGGCTTCAGCCCAAAAGTTGTAAGGAGACTTGAATTCAGCCAACATTGATCTTGTCATGTCCATCAATGTCCGGTTATTCCTTTCGGCTACACCATTTTGTTGAGGGGTGTACGCAGCAGAATATTGATGTCTTATCCCCTCTTCGCTTAGAAACTCATTCAAAGTGTAGTTCTTGAATTCGGAGCTGTTGTCACTTCTTATTGCCAAGATAGGAACATTGTGTTGACGTTGAACTTTATTGGCAAAGTCAATGACCGTTTGTTGAGTCTCACTCTTTAGCTTGAAGAAGTAGACCCATGTATATCTTGAGTAATCATCGACAATGACCAAGCAATATTTCTTCCCACCAAGACTTGCATGATATGGAGGACCAAATAAATCCACATGAAGTAATTCCAAGATCCTCCTTGAAGACATAATAGTCTTCCTCTTGTGGGGAGAGTCATTCATTTTTCCTTCAACACAGGCCCTGCAAACACGATCTTTGGAAAAGGAGACATGTGTTTTAGTCCAAGGATGTGGCCACCCTTGTGAAGACTTTGCAAAGTTCTCATGTTGACATGGGCTAAACGGCGATGCCATAACCAGCCCACGTCGGCCTTTCCGAATAGGCACATCGGACCCGAAGTGGTTTTCCCCAAAAAGTCCACCACATATAGGTCATTTTCGACGTGCCCAACAAAAGCAACCTTGAGAGACTTGCTCCATAGGAGTACCACCAAATCATCATCGATAAAAACAACAAAACCCATCTTGCCAAGGGCACGAATAGAAAGAAGGTTGTAACCGTGGGTCTCAACAAGCATGAAGTCCACGAGAGAGATATCGTGGGCAACCACAACCTTGCCAAGACCCAATACCTGAGATTTAGACTTATCACCGTAGGAGACTGTAATATTATCATGATTTGGACGCATCTCCATGATGATTTCCTTGCTTTTGGACATATGACTAGTGCATCCACTATCCAGCACCCATTTCGACCCACCGGAAGCATAGCCCTGC
The DNA here is from genome assembly GCA_023614405.1 of Avena insularis. Lineage (NCBI taxonomy): Eukaryota > Viridiplantae > Streptophyta > Magnoliopsida > Poales > Poaceae > Avena > Avena insularis. The sequence continues at coordinate 408,782,832 of CM042697.1, forward strand.
AAGAGAATTACTTCTTGGTTTTAGGTACCCATTTTTCAATGGGTCCTTTCATGTTAGTAACAAGGGTCTTTGGAACCCAAATAGACCAAGCAATATATTCATCAAAGGGACCGACATAATAAACATAAACATCACCATAATCATCACAAAAGAGTTCATAATTTGGATTGTGAGACCCTGCAAAACCAATATAGTTAGTTTTGTTTTTTGTGACATTCTTCTCAGTGGAGCCTGTCTTTGATTGTACATTCTTGGTCTCGTTCTTCTTGTTTTTCTTTTTCTTGGACTTGGTGACATACCCAAGTCTCACTTTACCATGATTTGACCTTTGCTTGCCAAGAACTTCATCAAGAACACCCTTATCCTTGGGAGTGATGTCCTTGACCAATTCTTCTTCCACACTAGCATGTTCCTTTTGACTATATATTGAATTGGATGTGCTAGGAACATCATACTTGGCCAATCGAATTTGGAGCTGATCATGTGACTCATTGAGAATGGAGAAATCGCTTTTCAACGCCTTGTGAGCGTTGTCAAGTTTCTCCAATTCCTCTGAGAGTCTATCATGAGCAGCCCCAAAGTCAATCTTTTCCTTCTTTAACTTCTTTGCTTTGGTGACTGAATTGTCACATTCCTTAACAAGTTTGGCCACTATTTCTTCATGTGACTCCTCAAGGGACTGAAGCCTCTCTTCAATAGAGACCCGAGCCTCTTCTTCTTCAAGAGCATTTTTAAGGATACAATTTCCATTGCATCCTCCCTTTCAATTCTGCCCTTTTCTTCGAGAAGAGCTTCATTTTGGGCAAGCTGGTCCATAAGAGCTTCAAAACGTATTTTGTGCTCACCTTGAATGTTAGTGAAGAAATAGTCCAAAGCAATAATATCTTCTTTAACCTTAAGACTAGTAGCATCATCCATGTTAATCATAGCCTTAGGAAAAGAAGAGTTAGAAGAAGTTACCTCGGAGCTTCTTGCCATTAGACAAGTAGCATTCTTGTTGATGATGTTTTCGTTCGTAGAGTCGAAGAGAGATGTTGATGTAGATGTGGTGGCTATAGCAGCCATGTCTTGAGAGCTATCATCCTCGTCCTCATCTTCACTTCCCGAAGAATATTCTTCTTGAGCCACTAGAACAATCTTTGGCTGCTTCTTGAAAGGAGCATTCTTCTTTACAAACTGTTTCTTGCGTGGAGCCTTTGACTTGTCTTTCAAAATAAGTCTTCCTCCATTATCTTCCCTACTTTGATATGGACACTCAGCTACAAAGTGCAGTCGGTCACCACAGTTGAAACATGTTCTCAGCTTGGGGCCATTTTCCTTTCTTCCATAGGCTCCACTCTTGCGTTCTAGTTCAGCTTTAGCCTTGGCCGGATCTTTCCAAAAGTTTCTAGCATAAAGAGCCAGGTATTGTCTGTGGATCCTTTTTATATCCTCGGGACAGTCCATACCTTCTATGGCATATTCATCATGATCAATCACACTAGTCTTCAAGGCCATGTTGACCCCCTTTTGCATCCCCATAGCTCGTGCACGAGCATATTCGGCATTCTTGGCAGCCACTTTGAAAGCGGCCATTTCTTGCATTACCTCATTGGATGTCATAAGGTGGTAGTCATGCCTACCTTGGAGACTTATCAAATATGTGGGCTCAAATGGCATAAGGGCACTGACATACTTGCGCTTGATCCATGCATCATCAACACGAGCGGCACCATGGTTTCTGAAAGTTGTGGCTATTGCCTTGAGCCTCCTATACATGTCCTCCTGGTTTTCTCCATCCAACATATAGAATCCTTCAGCTTCATTGCTCAAAGCATCATATCTATTCCTTCTCATACTTTCATTTCCAATGAAGAGCTCGGTGAGAGCATCCCAAGCTTCCTTAGCTGTACTAAGATGCTGAATGTGTGGCATATCTTTGTCACCCACACCAAGTTGTATCATGTGTAGAGATGTAGCGTTGAGTTGACTATCGACAACTTCTATTCTTGTGAGATTGTTGGGGTTTCCAACATGAAGACCATTTTTGATGATTTTCCACAACTCAATGGAGGAACTGCACACATGAGACTTCATCAAAAATTGCCATTGAGTAAAAGTAGATGCTGAAAGTTTGGGTGGATCACCCCTATTATGTATATGCGGGTGAGGGATAGGTGGATCAGGAGAATACACATGAGAAACCTCATTGTATCCATCCTTACCACTATACTTTTTCGAGGAGGAGCTCTTGCTAGTGTGATCACCAACCACTTCGTTATATTTGGAATCGGTTTTACCCGTTTCCTTGGATTGTGGAGTGGTAGCCTCATAGTTAGATGGAGGTGATGCTGCGGATGTGGAGAGACGCATTATAAATTGACGCATCTCTTCCATCTTAGCCTCCGTTGAACTCACCAAGGTTGTTTCCAACATCTTGAGATCGTTCATGGTGACTACCTCCGGAGCATCACTCCCATCTACCTTGGAACCCAGACTTCTCTTAGGCGGTTAAGCCCGAAATAAGAGTCGAGGCTCTGATACCAATTGAAATGGATCGTATGGGAACCTAGAGGGGGGGTGAATAGGTGCTACCCAATTTTCAGTTCTTTTTCAATTTTAGGCTTGACACAAAGTAAATTCTCTAGATATGTAACTACGAGAATTTCCCTATATGAAAACCTAGCTACTAAGCATGTAAAGAGCGGAGAAAGGAAACCGTAGTGGAGCATGCGGAGACACAGGGATTTGTTTTACCGCAGTTCCTTCCTTGTTAAGGGAAGTACATCTGCGTTGGAGGGGTGGGCGGTTCTAATACCACCACGCCACAATAGGCCTCACCCTATTCTCTGATGGATCTCGCCATGAAAGGCCTGATCCACCTTCTCCATTATTGGTACCCTTCGAGGCGGGAACCGGTGCCTTTACAACACTACCGGGGCACACACCCACAACTGAATTGGGTGATCCCGAGATGACAACAAGATGTCACAAGAACAAGGTTTATCAATATAAACAAAACAAGGATCTAGATATTTGCAAGAAATATTAGATCAGTGATTCTCCAAATGAATGGAGAGGAGATGAAGCGCTTGATTGCTGATGATGAAGATCGCGTTCTCCTCCTTCGATTCCCCAAGGGACGGGGCCTTTGGCTGGATCTAGGTGGAGCTCTCTTGGATGAAGGTTGCAGATCAGATCTTGACTTTTTCGAATGAACCAAGAGATCTGGCAGGAGGGGGAAGGCTGGCTTAAATACCCCTGCACAGATCCGGCCGTTGATCAAGTTTGGGGGCGGATTATCCGCCCCTAGGAAAACTCCGCCCCCAGGGAAGATATTCCGAGGAGAAAATCCGCCCCCTCTCTAGGGCTGGCGCCTGCAGAACTTGATGAAGACCTTGGGGGGCGGATTATCCGGCCCCCTCTAGGGGCAGATTATCCGGCGTGTCCGGAAAGTCCGATCGAAACTCCGCCCCCTCTGGGGCTTGCGCCTTGGCGGTGAACATGAGGGGCGGATTATCCAGCGGGGCCAGAAAATCCGGCCGAAACTCCGCCCCCCTTCTGGGGCTTGCGCCCATCTGGGAAAAGGGTGGGGCGGATTAGCCGCCCCCCAAAGGGGGATTCCTTTTCCTTTTATCCTTAGAAAGAGCTGCAACACTTCAACATACATTAAATAATCCTTGATATTGTTATCTAACGCAAAAAATACTAGGGATTATGAAATGTTCTTTCAATGTCGACTATTTCATAGATGTGAAACATCCATGTCTATTTCTTTATAGATCCAAACACGACTGTAAGGTTTTACACCTTTCCAGAGGGTCTTTCAAGTTCAAAGCTTGATTTCTCGTGTATGAAACTATCACGGATTTTATGGCTCCAAGCCATTTGACGGAGTCAGGGCCCATCATCGCTTCTTTGCATGTAGTCGGTTCATCATTGTCAAATAATGATTCAACCCTAAAATCTTGGTACTTGATTGTTTATCCGACCTACTTGGTTCAATAGTAACTTAGACTTCCGTGACCACAACCTTTGAGGCATGTGATCCATGAGCATTGTTGCTGCCTCCGGAACACTTTTCGGTGCTGTGCAACTTTGCACATATAGCTAAGGTTCATTTAACCTTATCAAAGTTCTATTGTCCTCCCACTTAACTTTTCACGGAAAATTCCTTCTCAAAGAAACTTGACGTTCTAAGCAACAAACATTTTTGTCTTTGGTATTATCGAGGAATACTCAACGATTATTCGAAATAACATACAAAGACATGTTCATCCGACTTTGGTAGTAAAGATCTCACTTATGCATAGCATACCAATGTTTAAGAAAGGACAACTTGGGTTTTATCCCAAACCATAACTTTATATGGTGTCATTTCAGCGGATCATGATGGAGCTCTTTTGAGTGAAAAAGCGGTAGTCTCTAAAGCTTATAATCTTTAAAATATAATGGCAGTTTTATGAATTACAACTTTGATCTTACCATGTCAAACAAGGTTTCATTGCATATCTCGATTATTCCATACTCATATGGTGTTTCGGGAAACGCAAATCCATGGAACGATTCCTCAAATCTTAGGTGTTATGCTAAACTTGTAACTCAAATATCTTACTTTATGATCCTATCATAAATTCTTTATTTTCTTGTTACATTGATTTTGCACTTCATCTTGAAAGTCTTTGAACTTTTCAAATGTCTCACACTTCATCCTTATTAAGTAAATATTTATATATTCACTCAAATTTTTTCGGAGAAAGCATATGAAGCTGAAATCCATCGCTCTTCATATAACAATATGTACAAGTTCCAATAAGCTAGTCATCTGTTTCCTTTGGCCTATGAATGGAGTTTTAATTACCTCTAGGAAAGTTTCACAAGCGTCATTTGATAAAAAATCAAAAGACTCCAAAATTCCATCCACGTGGATTTTCTTCATGTTTTCTTTCCAATATAATTTAAACGGCGATGTCACTTCCTAAGTGATCTTTCTTATCAATTGTCTTTTGACATTTTTAGCAATAGTTTTATGGATGTGATTTATCCAACGAGATTTGTAAATCATCCATCTTTTAAGGATTACAACAATTATTTGAACAACCCTTTTGTTCTCATAATACCTAATAAAACAAATCTTGTAGGCAAGCTTTGATGTTAACGAGCAACACAAGAACCCTTTATTTGTTCTCGATGAACATCATCACATATTCTTTTGCTAGTTACTTAGGCCATTGTAGTTCATGAATTGTGTTGTTTCGTATGATGATTCACACCAACAAATTCAGTATCCAATACTTAAGAACCACATTGTTTAATGAGCAAAGAATATAGCCATAACATGTATATCCTCTATATACCTAAGCTGAACAATTCTAGTCTTTTATTTTCTGCCATATATTTCTGAGATTCTCTTTCAGTATTTCCTTTTCTGTTTGAAAGAATCTATCAACATCAATAGTGGAGCCATACACATGGCACTTCGTCCAAAGCATGTATAGTTAAATACCAATGTCCTTGGACTTGCACTTTTAAGTAAATCACCATCATCAAATATTTGGTGTTCTTTCAAATTCCATTCTTTAGTAATCATTTAGTGTAGTAAAAAATTTACCTACATCAAATATTCATCCTTATCATGGAACTATTCATGATCAAGCCGCTTTAGCTTATAACGGTGAATCGCGAGTATAATGTTGTTCTCCAAAATCTTTTGTAGGATTAGGACGACTAGCGTCTCCAACCTTTTGAAAATTCCCATCAAATATGAGAACATAAACTTTGCCATATTATAATCTATCATGTTGTAATCAAAAACATCGTTTCAGATATCGCAATATCTTCCACATATGATGTTCCTAGATAACGTTGATATTAAAAAAATCTTTTGAATATCAAGAATCATGCAGATAAACATGATACTTATATACTAACACAGGAATTGTTACTCTTGATTTAATACCAATTATCAAACTTTACGGAGTAACCAGAACTTACTGAAAGTTTGCAATAGGACTTTTAAACTTTAGATTAACACTTCAAAACAATACGATACCAGTTCGTAAAGTAACTAACCAGAATTCTATAGTTCTATTATCTCAATTATAACTAAGCGCAAGGTGGTAAACGGATGCCAATGACTACAACAACTATGCAAATTCACTTTGATTTAATTTATGATAAATAGTGTTCAACTTTTAATCATATTGCTGTTGAAATCCCACTCAAAACAATATCCCTCACATTGTTTTAGTGATTACATGAACCAAATCCACTATACCAAGTCCAATCATCACGTGACATGATGTAGTTTCAAAGGCGAACAATCATCATGTTCATCATATCATCTATATGACTCATGCTTTACCTTTCGGTATTCCATGTTCCGAGACCATGTCTGTACATGCTAGGCTCGTCAAGATTTAACCTTAGTTTCCGCATGAGCAGATCTGGCTTGCTCCCGTTGTATACACTCGCAGAATCTAACACACCTGATCATCATGTGGTGCTTCGAAACAACGAGCTTTTGGCAACGGTGCCTACTAAGGATGAACACTCTATAACTTGATATTTTGTGAGAGGGATCATCTTATAATTCTACCGTCATGAAGTAAGCAATACAATATGCATAAAAGGATTAACATCACATGCAATTCAAAATATGTGATATGATATGGCCTTTCTTCTTGTGCTTCCGATCTCCATCTTCAATCATGAACATGATCTCCATCATCACCGGTGTGGTGTAAAGGTCAATGACGCCGCTCCATGGTTGCCGTCCACCAGCATCAACTATTACAACTACTTTGAATAATAGACATGCAGGTCTAGAAGAAATTAAAAGACAACCATATGGCTCCTGTCGGTTGCCGACTTACAATAAGGAACATTGCATACATCATATATAATCACAATCATGGCCATATCACATCATAGCACACCCCTGCAAAACAAAGTTAGACGCCTCTAATTTTCTTTGCATGTTTTACGTGGTTTGGGGATTTCATCAAGTGTCGTTCTAACTTACGAACAAGAACCACAACGTTGATACTAGTATTGTCAATCACCCGTTGTAAATTAAATCTTCATTATGTTGGGAGAAACTAACAAGGTTTGATCTCATCAATGCCCATTTTTATGGACTTGGGTTTTGGAGAAGATGGAGATGCTGGAGATCGTGGAACGGTTAGCAAACAAGAAACACGGGGACACAAGGTTTACCCAGGTTCAGGCCCCCGGAGGGAAAACCCTACTCCTGCTTGTCTGCTCTTTGATTACGGCGGAACCGAAGGTTACAGGGTGCGTAGATGCAATCTGGCGTGGAGGTGTGTATGCGAAAGTATGAGTCAAGAGCTAGATCTGTAGATCTATTGTGGTCTAGTCTATCGGGGGGTTATGGCGTGTGTAGGTCGTGTCCTCCTCGTTGGACCCTCCTAGCCTTTATATATGGGGAGGCTAGGTCTCGGGTGCCAGTACGAGTAGGTTACAAGTTGTATTCAAACTCTAGTCTTGAGATTTCCTTGTCTTGTATGCTTGAGAGTCCGTGTCCACATGGCTTCGTACCACCCGAAACGTCATGAGCGTCATGGACCTCGGTAGATCGTCGAGTGGGCCTTCCGTCGGGCTGGACCAGGTAGGCTAACATCGGGTACCCGTAGGGTATAACCATGTCAGTAGCCCCCGAGTGTTCAGTTGAATCGTAGATTCGGCTGAGGACTCTTCAATCTTTCGGGTGCAGCTGTCTCTGTTTGCTAGAGAATGATTTGAGAGTGTAGGGATTGTTGATGCGTGTGCCTGACTCTCCTGACGGATCAGGGTCAGTTAACTGTCTTCGGACAAAACAACACGATCTTCTTCAGATTCGAGTCCCTCGACTCGAACCCGGAACATATGCTAGCGTAATTCGACTCAGGCCACGGAGGACTTACATGAGTGGAATTCCAGTGGATTTAAATGATATACCCAACGCGTCCGTCGGGATTTTTCGTCGTGCCTGCTGGCACGGATTTTTACTAGCAGAGCGTAGTCGTGTGCGTTGCCAGGCCATCAGATGGTATCTGTAGGTCTTATCTTTGCGTCGTAGACGCAGCATCCGAATGTTTATCACCGCGAAGGTGTTTCGGGTGGCTAAGGAGGATGTTGCTCACTTAGCGTTAACTGGGGCAGAGTTGCCGAAAAGTTTTTGCGTGCTTGATCAGAAAGATCGCAGTCGAAGAATTCATAGGGTGCGCGACCAGCGCTCCCTATGGGAGTAGCCCCCGAGTCTCCATCCGAAACGTAGATTCGGGTGGAGACTTAGTTGTCTTGAACCTTGTATTTGGATGTCAGAGTCGAAAGTTGTGTCGAGTGTGAAGCACTTCACCCGAAAGTTCATCGGGTCAGCTGAATTTGTTCGGCTGTTGTAAAGGAATCGACATCATGGACGTAGTCAACACAATGGACTATAGGGTGCGCGGCCAGAGCTCCCTATGGGAGTAGCCCCCGAGTGTCTGTTCGAGTCGTAGACTCAGGCAGAGACTTTAATTCAGCCATTGTTTGCTTCAGGTCTGTAGGACACAATTTTTTCGGATGCTTGAATCAATCCTCCCTATGGGAGTAGCCCCCGAGTCCGTAGTGGAGTCATAGACTCGTGAGGACTCAAGATCTTGTGTGTGCGACGACCATCCGCTTGAGTAGCCCCTGAGTGTCTGGCGGAGTCGTAGACTCGGGCAGAGACTCGAGTCTTATATCGTGCAGTTGTAGCCGAAAATCTCGTGGGCGTACCGCTGACCCGGAAGTACATCGGGTACGCGACCAGCGCTCCTGATAGGAGTAGCCCCCGAGTGTCTAGTCGAGTCGCATACTCGAGTGGAGACTTATGCGAGGAGAAACCACTGACCCGGAAGTGCATCGAGTCAGCGTCTCACGCATAAGGAGCCAGGAGTCAACGTAGCGGAGTGATGCGGCATTTTAGCCGGAAGGACTCGACGTTGCGGATGAAGTCGACGCCGTTTCTTCGGGTGCGACCAACGCGTCGCGTCTGTCGCATGCGTATTAACGTCGCGTATTTGTAGCATCAAGACATGCAACCATCCTAGGAGTGACTCGACTCGGTTCTTGAGCTTATGGCGTAGCCAGTTGTTTTGTCGACTCCTGTTGGAGGACCCGATAGAATAGCTCGACGCAGTCGTCGTCTTTGTAAGCTGCATAAAACATAAAGAATTATGAAGTACTTGTATCTTGTAAGAAATATTTGCCTGTCGGCTTGTATAGTAAGATTCTGGTGCCGATCGAGTCGACACTTTTGCACTGTATGCTAGGCGTTTTCGTTAGCCTGATTACCCTTAGTCTCAGTACCTTGCCGAGGCACTCGGAGTTCAAGGATTCGACGGTCAGGCAGAATCAGCTACTCAGGCTGTCGCGTTCGAGGTGCTCGAGTGCGTGGAGCCGATGACACATTAGGTTACTCGAAAAGGGCGCAACCCCCGAGTATTTCGAGTGCGAGTTAAAAAAGAAATAAAATTAACCCTGAGTAGAGAACTTAGCTTTGTTGGTTGTTGGCGAGGTGAAGGGTCGTGAGCCAACGCGACCTGCGGGTCGCGGTCTTGAGAGTCGTCGTGGAGAAGTTGACGCGGTAACGGATCACGCAGCGGACGTAGTCGACGCGGCGGACCACGGTCATAGCAGCGATGGGTTCCTGAGGTCGATGGCGGCAGCGAGTTCCGCATCCGAAGATTATCGCCATTGAAGACCACAATGAGTTGTCTCATCCGAACAATGCAGCGGGTCACCACATTCGAAGAATGTCGCGGGTCACCGTAGCCAAAGGCCACACATCAAAGCCGAAGACCGCAGCGAGTTGTTGGAGCCAAAGGCCGCGGCTGGTCGCCGAAGCGGAGGGAGCCCTCGAGCCCCCAAGTCGTTGGAGCCAAAGATTGTAGAGGATGACCGGAGTTGAAGAAGCCCTCGAGTTGCAGTCGTTGATGCCGATGCGATCGGTCGCCGCTATCGAAGATCGCATCGGGTCGCCGCATCCGAAGGATGCAGTGGGTCACCGCAGTTGAAAACCATAGAGGATCGCCGTAGTCAAAAACCGCAATAGGTCAATGGTCGCGAGTCGCGTGGACAAGTGGGCGCAGCCCCCGAGCATGGAGTTGATGTGGTCGAGGCGGTGTCCGAGAGATGATACGACGGGCCAGAGTCAAAGCGGCAACAGGTCACAGAACCAATGGCGACAGCAGTTGGCCACAACCGAAAATCGTAGCAGGTTGCCGTAGCCGAAGAATTTAGCGAGTCATCGGAGGATTTTGCCTCTGAGTTTTTGCCTAGGTACATGAGCTGGCCTGATTCGGACGCACCTTTATTCTGATTATTTTTCAGGTAATGATGTGACGCATACTGGTGCAAGCAACGAGACAGCTCCGAGAATTGAGTTTGGCCATGTACGGTGCATCCTGCCATGTCCGCCTGATTGGCCTTATTCTTTCTTTTTACTTTACCGTATCATGAGATATACTAGTACTGAACGTTGATGCTCACATACAAAAGAATCCCGAGTTTTGATTTTTCTTGACCGATGCACTCCTTATTTTGTGTCTCTCTCCTTTTGCTTAGAAGGTGACGTATCGCTGATTTCACTCGGGATTCACACGAACTTTATGCTTCAAGTTGGAGATAACCTCGAACAAAGACAGAACTGCTTCCAAACTTGACGTGTAGAAGTAGAAGCACGACAATCCAACGAATAGATCGTCACTGATATCTGGATGTTAATAGATCTGATCTCATGAACGTAGCTGGTGAAGATCATCCTTTCCGCAGCGTGCCGGTTGCCGTACATGGGAGGCATGGTCGATGTAGAGACCTCGTGCGTAGTCCATGAAGATTTAGTCTGCAGCAGAATCGAAGAGGAGGTGGTTCTCCGACATAGAGGAATCAAAGATCATAGCAGATGGGACCGTCACGATCGCACAATCAGCGTCCCCAGTTCTCACAGACGGCGCCAATTGACAAGGTTTGATCTCATCAATGCCCATTGTTATGGACTTGGGTTTTGGAGAAGATGGGGATGCTGGAGATCGTGGAACGGTTAGCAAACAAGCAACATGGGGACACAAGGTTTACCCAGGTTCAGGCCCCCGGAGGGAAAACCCTACTCCTGCTTGTCTGCTCTTTGATTATGGCGGAACCGAAGGTTACAGGGTGCGCAGATGCAATCTGGCGTGGAGGTGTGTATGCGAAAGTATGAGTCGAGAGCTAGATCTGTAGATCTATTGTGGTCTAGTCTATCTGGGGGTTATGGCGTGTGTAGGTCGTGTCCTCCTCGTTGGACCCTCCTAGCCTTTATATATGGGGAGGCTAGGTCTCGGGTGCCAGTACGAGTAGGTTACAAGTTGTATTCAAACTCTAGTCTTGAGATTTCCTTGTCTTATATGCTTGAGAGTCCGTGTTCACATGGCTTCGTACCACCCGAACCATCATGAGCGTCATGGACCTCGGTAGATCGTCGAGTGGGCCTTCCGTCGGGCTGGACCAGGTAGGCTAACATCGGGTACCCGTAGGGTATAACCATGTCAGAAACATACACCCACAAAGCCACTTATGCAATACAAGTTGCATGTCAAGCATGGAGCAAGTCTTATGAACAATGTCATGTAAGGTTAGCCTGGGCCGCTTCATCCCACCATCCCACAAGATGCAAAGTACACAAGACGCAATCGACAACAAAAGCATCAACGCCCACAATGACCATTGTGTTCTACTCGTGCAATAGATCTACATATAGACATGGCTCTGATACCACTATAGGGGTTCGTAGCATGGAAAACAAAAAAATTCTATCGCATGAACACACACAAGACAAGATCTATCTACTAGATTGTAGCAACAAGTCGATAGAGTACTAACCTCGAAGATCCAAAGAGGTTAACGAGAGCAGATTCTCGTGGGTGATGTAGTCATTCACTTGCCGATCTCAAGATTGTGTAGGCGATCTTTCCGACGCTGCGTTCCGGCAGCGCTCCCGCAGTCGGTCACACGTACGATACTCGATGAAGAACTTCCTCTCCCTTGTTCCAGTAGGCAACGGAGGTTGTAGCTCTCTCCTTGTTGATGGGGATATGCCTACCAGGGTATACCCAGCAGGACGTTTTCCGACTGGCCCAGGAACTGGCGAGTGGGCCTGCAAGACGGCGACTGGATCAAGACCTGGCATGGATCCAAGCGACTGGAAGCTGAAGGCCTAGGAGAGTAGATAGGCCCAGTCGGATTAGGTTAAACGAGTACCGAAACCTTAACTGATTCGGTTGAGATATGTAAACCCTAGGGGGAGGTGCGTCTATATAAACCTCCCTACAGGGCGTGTAGAGGCACGTTCCATCATACACCCAAGCGACTCGCCGCCTAGCCATCGAGCTCGCCCCATTGTACCTCCACCATAATACAATCTAGCAGGAGTAGGTATTTACCCTCCGGGGGGCCGAACCTGGGTAAAACCTTGTGTCTCCGCCTTCATCTCGCACCGCAGATGGCTGGCCGCCCTTGCCCTTCGTTCTACTACTCGCTACCGATTGCAGCATCTGCCGTGACCATTCCCACGACACTCGTGATTCCGGCAGCACGACGGCGTGGTGTCGGAAGTAGAGGGCAGATCCAGCAGGGCTTCGCCTAAGCCAGAGCGAGTATGGTGGAGTAGAGGGAGCCCCGTAATCTAGGGTTTAGAGGGCCGAGGTTTAGAGGTAGCTAGCAACTAGAGCTTAGCTAGTCGGTAGCGGTTTACATGAGATCTAGATTGGTCGCAACTAGAGAGGGGGGCGGCGGCCAACCTAGGGTTTCTTGGGAGCCTAGGGAAAGGGGGATACCTTGGGGTGCGCCCCCACCCCTCCTTATATAGTTGGGGACATCCAAGGGTGTTCTGCGGCGAGATCCAATCTGCCCATCAACGAGTCGATCGCCACCGGCCGCATGATAGCGATCGGCGAGATGCTCCAGATCTTGCCGAGCAGCTACGTCCCGGCGGCGTGACCCATCACGCACAGCATGATCTTGCCGGTCGGCACGATCAGCCTCTTCATCGGCCTCACCGACGTCATCGTCTCGGAGGACTCGGCTCGCATCCGCGAGTCGCCGCCACGCGACCGGCTCTCCGAGATCCAGGTCCGCACGATCCATCGCCTTGCCTCCAAGTACAACTCGGCCCACAGCGACATGGCCGAAAACTCCACGGCCGCGGAAGACGCGGACCTCAACGACGACGCCGACTCGGCGACCCCGGCGTCACTCGCCGGATCCATCACCGCGGCTTCACCCGCGGGCTCCATCACCCAGGTCTCCAACATGGGAGACTTCGAGGATCCTTCCATCCTTGGGATTTTCAAGTTCGACTTCGGGTCAGAAAATTCCGCCGATCTCCGCGACGGGACCGATCGCCACGCCGCGGCCTACATGGCGACTGGCACCGATCCGCCGGAAGATCGATTCTCCACCCCAATCCCTCCTAACGCCACGGCAACGGAGGTCGAGGAACTCCGCCTGAAGCTGGCGGAGGCAGTCCGCAAGGAGCAAGCCGAGCGCGAAAAATTTCGCCTCGAAAGGTGTGGCCAGAGCTGTCGCGCTACCACCAGCAGCGAATCAGGTCGCGCTTGAATCCCACCGTCCAGGGGCGCGCCCTGAACTTCGATGACGAGAATGACCCGACCCGCGTGGCTGAACACGCGATCTGCGAAAACGCGCCACCAGGAGGAAGCGCCCGGCCCCCACCAGGGTCGACGGCGATGGGCGCCCCACCTCCACCCAACCGCACACCCCCCAGGGATCAGCCGCGGATAGTGTTCTCCTCACGAGAGCGAGACGCGAACGGCCTACCACTGTTCTCCACCCCGATGGATAACCTCGTGGCAGGTCGAGCCGCGGCCGACAACATCACGGCCACCGGCGACGGCGCCCTACAGATCCAGTACGTCAGGGCCCTGCTTGCAAAGGCAGTCGAGCAGCAAAACGCAGGCGCCGACTCGCAAGCTCAGGTGTACTCGCGTTCGTCGGGCAGCAGAGCGGCCTTAAGCGTCCGCCCATTGGCGGCAAACACCCTCAATTGCCCGCCACCCGAACCACTGCAGCTCCAACACCGACCCGAGAACGCGGCACTCTCCACCAACGACCCCAGGCCAGCGACCAACTTCGTCGCCGCCAACGGTCAGCCTGTCGACGCCCGCACCCACATCATCAACAACCAAAGCTGGCGCGCATGCCAGCCCGACGACCTGCAACACACCCTAACCAATCGCCGCGACAGCGAGCCAATGGGGTCGCTAAGCCGACTCGGGCCCCGGTGCTTCGGACAGATGATCCGAGGCAAAAAATACCCGACGAACTTCAAAGCGCCGAAGGAAATAGAGAAGTACGACCCCTCGTATGACCCCTCCGTGTGGCTGGACACCTACCTCATGGCAATGGGGATCGCTGGCCACACCGACCTGCTAGCCGCCCGTTACCTCCCCCTAATGATGGAGGGAACGTGCAGGCAGTGGATCAACACTCTTCCCCCAGACAACATCGACTCCTGGGAAGAGATGCGCGATGCCTTCGTCAGGCACTTCGAGTGCTCCTACACCCGCGCCACCACCATCGAGGACCTGGAACGATGCGTCCAGGGACCTCACGAGTCGACCCGCAACTGGGTCCAGCGGTGGCAAGAGATATGGTACAACGCGGTCGGCATCCACCCGAACACCGCAATCCACTGCTTCAAGACCTCGTGCCACTACGAGCCCTTGGTCGCCAAGCTCAAGCGACATTCTCGCACACTCGACAACATACCGGACCTCCTCGAGATCGCCAAAAGATACGCGGAGGAAGATCCAAACCAGGAAACCGACGACGAGTCGGGAGGCCAACGCCGCACGAGCGGTAACGACAACGGACGACGGTCCGACCTACGCTATAGCAACACTCGCCTCACCGGCAAGCGCTGCAGTGACGGCCGAGTCGACTTCGTCGCCAACACCGGGCACGCACAGCGCGAGCCCAAGAGCTTCCGCCGCGACGGAGGGCAACACCGCGACGGCGGCAACTACAAGGCGAAACCAAGGTTCGACCCCGCGGCCCTCCTTAACCAACCTTGTGCGTTTCACAGCAGGGAAGGGAAGCCCGCCACGCACATGACCGCCGACTGCCACACTCTCAGGGAGATTGAGAAGGCACGGCGAGCGCGGGAGGACCCCGACAAAAACACGCCAAACGGCGGAAAATTCGGCAGTGTGGCCGGATCGCTCCATACCTTCACAGGCTTCAACACGAAGCGCGAGAAGAAGGTCATCGCCCGCGCTGTCGCCGTCAATGCGGTGGCCCAGGTGGACGTTCCCCAGTTCCTTAACTGGTCGGAGCAGCCCATCACCTGGAGCCGCCAGGACCACTCGCCACGCATCGAGTACCCAGGCCAAGTCGCCCTGGTGGTCAAGCCTAAGGTGGGAGACTACTGGCTCCCCAAAACATTGATGGACGATGGCAGCTCCATCAACATCCTGTACCTGGACACCTTCAGGCGACTGCGGCTCCCGCAGTCGATGGTCGAAACGACCTACACCACGTTCCACGGCATCGTCCCCGGTCGGAAGGCGTATCCGATCGGCAAGGTCACGCTGCCAGTCACCTTCGGCACACCAGCAAACTTCCGCACCGAGCGGATCGTCTTCGAGCTGGTACCCTTCGACAGCACCTACCACTGCGTCCTGGGGCGCCAGGCGTTCGCCAAATTCATGGCAGCGCCCTACTACGCGTACAACGCGATGAAATTCCACGGGCCACGCGGCGTCATCACCGTCAACAGTGACCCCGACATGGCCGCCGAGTGCGAGGCCAAAGGAGCCGAACTTGCTGACGCCATCATCGCGGCAGAGACCAACCACGCCGACGAGCTCGCCAAATACGCGAGCAGGGTCAACAACGACGACCCCACCATACTCAAGAAGCCCAACTCGGAGGGCGCCAACACCTCAGCCTTCGAGGCAACAACGCACACTCGCACCGTCGAGCTGGTCCCAGGCGACTCCAGCCAGACGGTAACGATCGGGACGGGCATGAGCCCAGCATAGGAAGGCACGCTCATCGAGTTCCTCCATGAGAATAGGTACATCTTCGCATGGAAGTCCTCTGACATGCCTGGTGTCCCTAGGGAACTCGCTGAGCACAAACTCAACGCCGACCCCAAAGTGTGACCCGTCAAGCAGTCGCTGCGACCCTTCAATGAAGAGCGCCGCCGAGCCATTGCCGAGGAGGTGCAGCGTCTACTCGCTGCAGGCTTCATCCAGCCAATCAAATACTCCAAGTGGCTCGCAAACCCAGTCCTGGTCGAGAAGAAAAATGGGACCTGGAGGATGTGTATCGACTACACAAACTTAAACAGCGCCTGCCCGAAGGAGCAGTTCGTCCTCCCGCGGATGGACCAAATAATCGACTCCATCGCGGGCTTGGAGTCGCTGTGTTTCCTCGACGCCTACTCTGGGTACAACCAGATCAAGATGGCTGTCGAGGACGAGGAAAAGACGGCGTTCATCACGCCATTCGGAGCCTTCTGCTACACCGCCATGACCTTCGGCCTCAAGAACGCCGGGGCGACCTACCAGCGGTGCATGCAGGAATGCCTTGCGAGCCAAATTGGCCACAACATCCACGTCTACATCGACGACGTGGTAGTGAAGTCCGCTCGCCAGGGCGATCTACTCACCGACCTGGCGGAAACATTCGCCAACCTGCGGAAATACAAGGTAAAGCTCAACCCAGGCAAATGCACCTTCGGTGTACCAGCAGGGCAACTACTGGGGTACGTCGTCTCCAAGCGCGGGATCGAGGCAAACCCCACCAAAATCGACACGATCGCTCGACTCGGCAAACCCGAGTGCTTGCGCGACGTCCAGTAGCTGGCCGGGCGAGTCGCGGCTCTCAGCCGCTTCATCCCCCGATTGGGCGAAAAGGCGATGCCCCTATATCGCCTGATGCGAAAGAACCCCACATTCCAGTGGGACAAGGAGGCGGATGACGCACTCCGCGACCTCAAGAAGGTGCTACTCGCAGCCCCCATCGACAAAGAACCCATGCTGGTCTACGTCGCGGCTTCCGAGCGCGTCGTCAGCGCCGTCATGGTCGTCGAGCGGCCGGAGGAGGGAAAGGAGCGCCCGGTACAGCGACCGGTGTACTACGTCAGCGAGGTCCTCATCGAGTCGCGCCAGCGATACCCGCAATACCAGAAACTGGTATACGCGATCTTCAGAGTACAGCGGCGACTGCCGCACTACTTCCAGGAGCACACGATCACGGTCGTCTCCTCAGCACCGCTGCAGGACATCATCCGCAACCGCGAGGCGACTGGGCGATTCGCCAAGTGGGCCATCGAAATCGGCGTCCACAACATCAAATAGGATCCATGAAACGCGATCAAGTCGCAGGCTCTCGCGGACTTCATCGCCGACTGGGAAGAGGCCCAGCAGCCGGAAAAGCTGCCATACCTCCACTACTGGAGCTTGCACTTTGACGGCTCCAAGAACGCGGACGACGCAGGAGCAGGGATCGTGTTGACTTCACCAAAGGGAGACAAGCTCCGCTATGTCCTCTGCCTCGACTTCACCCCATGCACCAACAACATGGCCGAGTACGAGGCACTACTCCACGGCATGCGAGCTGCCAAGGAGATGAACGTCAACCGCCTACGTTGCTACGGAGACTCCGACCTCGTCGCTGGGCAAGTCGCCGGTACTAGCGGCGCCGTCTCTCCCACCATGGCGGCATACCGCCAAGCAGTGGACAAGCTGGGAGGACACTTTGCAGGCTACTCCGTCGAGTGGATCGACAGGCGGAAGAACGAGGAGGCCGACGCACTCTCCCGCATTGGGTCGGCTCGACTCGCACCACCCACCGGCGTCTTCCTCGACACGATCACCAAGCCATCAGTCTCTCCCCCAAGGGAGATCGACATCGGAGTCCTGCTGCAACCAGAGGCAGCCTTGGTCGCACTCATCGCCGAGCCAGACGACTGGACCAAGCCATACATCGCCTACCTGGAGGCTGGCACATTGCCGGCAGACGAGACAGACGCCCGGATGATTGCATGCCGATGCAAATCCTTCACCATCATCGACGGCGAGCTCCACAAGCGCAGCGTGACCAGCGTGTTCCAACGCTGCGTCCAACCCGCCGAAGGACGAAAGATCCTCCACGACATCCACTCCGGCGACTGCGGCCACCATGCCGAAGCCCGCTCTCTGGTCGCAAAGGCCATGCGGCACGGCTTCTACTGGCCCACGCACACGCTGATGCCATCGACATCGTCCAACGATGCGCCGGGTGCCAGAAGTACGCCAACCAGACACACGTGCCGAGCTCAGCGCTCAAGACAATCCCCATCACCTGGCCATTCGCCGTGTGGGGTATGGACATGGTAGGCCCTTTCAAAAAGGCCCCTTCCGGCTACACCCACCTCCTGGTCGTGGTCGATAAATTCACAAAGTGGGTGGAGGCCAAGCCAGTCCGGAAATGCGATGGGAAGACCGCCACCAAATTCCTACGCGAGCTCATATATCGCTACGGGTTCCCAAATAGCATCATCACGGACAACGGCACCAACTTCGCCAAAGGAGCCATGGCCGAGTTTTGCGAGGAACACTACATCCGGCTCGACCTCGCTTCAGTCGCCCACCCGAAGTCCAACGGCCAGGCGGAACGGGCCAACCAGAGCATCCTCCACGGCCTGAAGCCGCGGCTCCAAGTACCGCTCGAGCGCACTGCCGGGTGCTGGGTCGAGGAGCTACCCTCCGTCATCTGGGGCATCCGCACCTCAATCAACAGGTCGACAGGGTTCACCCCCTTCTTCATGGTGTACGGCGCCGAGGCGGTCATGCCTACCGACCTCGAGCACGACTCGCCAAGGGTCGTCCACTACACGGAGGCGGCGAACGAACTCGCACGTCAGGACGGAGTCGATCAACTCGACGAGGCACGCGACCTAGCTCGCTCCCGCACTACCATCTACCAGCAAGGACTCTGCCGCTACCATAGCCAGCGGGTGAAAACTCGCACCTTCCAAGAAGGCGACCTGGTGCTGCGCCTCATCCAGGACAAGAAGGGCATGCACAAGCTCTCCCCCCATGGGAGGGACCATTCGCCATCGGGCGAGTACTCGGCAACGACGCCTACTACCTCATCGATGTCCGCGGGGACGGCAAACTCGACGTAAAGCGACCATGGAATGTAAACCTCCTACGGAAGTTCTACTCCTAGAACCCCACATATGTATCTTCCAGTCGCTATGAAATAAAAAATATTGGTTACCGCAAATTGCGTCTACCCTCCGTGTCTTGTGCCACTCGCACTCGTAATAACAGCATCAAGCTAACTGCAGAAGTCAACCTCTGGTACAGCGATCGGCACGGCCAAGTAGTGCGCTACAAGGGCACTGGGTTACCCCAGGTCTTGTAACGTCCACGAAAAACGCCTACCCGGAGCCCCATTGGAGTCGCCTAGCTCGACTGGCTCAACGAGCCAAGACAACTGCCTTCGCTTCTCACAGCGACCATGATCCTCCGCATCCTCGACATAGCGACTCGAACGGCCAAGTACCACGCTCGAGGACTGACGACCAGTTCAGCGCGAGCGGCTAGGGAAAACACCAAGTATGAGAGCATGCCCAGGACTCGCCATGCGACTGACCCAACGGGCAAGGCATGAGTGATGCGCTTATTCTAACGCGCCCAGTCCTCACCCACCCTAGAGTTGCGCCTAGAACAACCAAGTACCACGCTCGGGGACTCGGCTACCCGACCTCGTTCGTGCAAGGGAAAACGGTGAAGTACAGAGCACTCATGGGAGACGCCTTGCGACTGGCTTTCCGAGTTCGGGCGAGTCGACATCAATAACAAAACATTCAAACCACAAACACATAATAAAACGAGGTAAACCCCACAAAAAAGGGCAGACGCGCTCGGGGACTCGTTCAACCCTCAATCACAAACACACAACAATTCACAAAATACCACGATATTTCATTATAGCATATCACAAATGTCACAAAATACAAAGTATGCCCAACGGAAGCACTGCTACTAACGCCCCAGGGCACAATGTTTTACTCCGCAGGCTTCGACGACGACTCGCCGCCACCCTTGCGGTTGCGAATGAAGGGAGTGTACGGGTTTGACGGGTACGTCGTCAGCTCACCCGCCATCGCCGCATGGAAGGGCTGCTCGATCTTGAAGTCCCGGTGCTACGGCTCGGGGTCGTTGGGTGCGACAATCGTCTCCTGATAAGGAAGGAGATCGCCCATCGCCCAGACGCGATCAGAGTACACCGCGGCGCGGTCCGTCAGCTTCAGCACCTCAGCGATATCCACCGAGCCCGTCGACGATGGGTAGCCACTCGTCACGTCGTCCAGGTCAAAGTCCTCCGGGAAGTGGGCGAGCCCAAGGCTAAGCGCCGTCGCCGCCCCGCGCCAGAACGCCGACCGCGTCATGAACTCGACAACCGACGGCGCCTTCTCCAAGTATCGCCACACCTCGACGAGGTCGCTGGGAATCACGTCCGTGGGCGACATCTCCTGAAGATACGCCCGAATACACGTCGCGGACAACATGGCCGAGTCGACCAGCGTGGCTACACATTGCCGCGCGTCGAATGACTGCGCTTCTTCCGTGCTGTCGATGATCCGACCTGTGGACAGAGGGGAGTAGTGAGTACACCAAAGATCACACAATGAAAGTTACAGGCAGAGGCAGGCACACTTACCAATCAATGGCCGGGAGAGATCCGTGATGAAGCTCTGAAGAGAGGAGTAGTCGTCTTGAAGCCCCGCAACAAGGGCATCAGAGACCTTACGTTCCTCAGCGGCGGCCGTAACAGCAGCCCTGGCTCGCTCATCCGCCGAGCTCGCCTCCTCCTTCGCGCCCTTAAGCTCGGCTCGAGCTCGGTGATCCGCTTCTCGGCCAAACTCAATGCAGACTGAGCCGTCGTCAGCTCACTCGCCGGGACAAGGCCCTGGCGAACCTCCTCTTCCTTCGCAGCAATCGCCTGGAGTCCTTTGTTCGCCTATTGAGCGGCGACAAGTTCCTTCTCCACGCGACACTTCGCGGCAAGCCGATCGGCTGATTCACGCTGCAAACCCTGTACAAAAATCAAACAGTTAACAACACTGGAATCCTAAGTGCCCACCCGCTGAAATTCAGCGATTAGGCACTCGGGGACTGGAGATCAAAAATCCTAAGTGCCCACCCGCCGAAAGTCAGCGACTAGGCACTCGGGGACTGGACGCGAGAAACAAAAACGAGACTCTAAAAGAATCTGACCACTGCAATTCAGTGGCCCGATCCTCGGGGACTGGACATACCTGGATGGCTGCGCCAAGCATGCCGTGAAGTTGTAATGCATCCACGGATGCGAGCAGAGCCGGAGTGTGCCCGTGACGCTGCTCGACCTCCGTCTCGGCAACCCCAGGTGCGCAACTTGATGGCGTGGTACCACTCGCCGTAGCCGCTCTGGCCATGAAGCGGGGGAAGGTCGCGATGGATGCACCCTCCTTGATTACCGAGGCCGCCCCCGCCACAGGGTCACTCGGAGCCATCGTCGTGTCATCAGACACCGTGACGACTTTGTCGCCCTTGGCCTTCTTGGCGCTGTCGGTGGGGGCAGCGACTTCATCAGCCTTCCTCTTCCGAGAGGGGTCCTCCTCGGCGACGACTGGTGGCACCTTGGCCACGGACGGGTGGCCTATCTTTTTGACTCCAGTCCTACAAAATGATTACATGAGCAAAGTGGTCTGAGTACAACGCAAAAACAAGACAGGTGAATAAAACTCACTTGGCGACTGGTATGAACCGCAGTCCCGTGCGGATGCCAGCCGGCTTCTCCAGTTCGGGGCCCAGTTTACGGCTGAGACCCATCTCCAGGACGTCGTGCGCCCAAGACACGGACAGCTTCTTCGTTGTCGAGGCCGCGACAGGAGCCTCCGAAACATTTTCGGCGGGAGCCTCCCTGGGAGGTGAAACTGCAGCGACCGGAGCGGAACCCGACCCAGAGACTGGGGCGAACGGCGGAGGCATCGAGGCCAGAGGCACCTCACTCAGGACGGCGGTAACGTCCGGCGCTGCCACCGTCGGTGGCGTTTCATCCTTGGCCAGGCTGGTGGCATCGGAGCTGCTCGCCGAATGAGGCGGAGATGCCTGTCTTGCTGGCTTCGTCTTCCTCTTTGGAGGGGCCTTCACCTTCTTTTTCTTATTTTTCTTTGACGGAGTGGCCTGGCGACGCGAGGTGTGTTCGGGAAGTTCGTCGTCGTCGTCGTCGTGACGTTCGAGGCTTCTACTCGCCTCGAGTTCGCGCTGATGCTGCCCGCGGGTTTTGCGAACCAGCGGGGCGACCTCTTCCTCGGACTCGTCGTCATCATCGCTCATGTCGCTCTTGACGCTGCCTTTGGTAGGAGGTGACTCACCCCCGACCTGGACGGACGAGCTCGAATTCTCGTCGTCTACGGGCGGAAGCCACCCTTCCACCACTTGAAATAACTGCAATATGCATGAGACAGTATCAGTATAACCGCGGTAGCATTAACTGCGACTGCGAATGATAGAAAGAGACTTACCGTTGGGGATGGATGCTTTGCGGTGTAGGGGGCGACCCCGGCCTTAGCGTCCAGGTACACCGCCTGGGTGATTTTCTTCAGCGCCGGAATGTAATCCTCGAGTTTCCACTCGGCGAGGCAGGATTTCGTCGAGTCCTCCCGGCCCGTGTACTCGTACATATAATGGTCATGGCGGGCCAGGGGGACGAGTCACCGCCCGAGCCAGCAGTTGTACAAGTTAATGGTCTGAAGACCCTTCTTCTTTAGGCCGCGGATGGTTTGAAGCATCTCATCCACGACCATCCGCTGGTCAGTTGGGAGCTTGTCGACTTGGAGTCGGCGTGGTTCGGGCCGGTCGGCGGAGCATCTTGGGATCGCCATCTCGCCCTCTGGAGTCGCCTCGGTGACGTAAAACCAAGACTTCTTCCACTCGCTCGCCGCCTTGGCGGGTAGCATCAGATCAAAAAAGGAAGCCTTCGACTTCAATTGAAACGTCAAGCCGCCCACAGCGAGCATTGGGCACTTGCTTCTTCATGATCCTCCCGTGGAATAGATCTTGCCACGGGGAAGTAGGGCCTGCAGCCAGTAGCACTCAGAACGCATACGAAAATGGCGAGCTGCCGATGTTGTGCGGGCCTGTCCGACGGTTGGATCCCGTAGAAGGTGCGCCGAAGAAAAGAGATAAAGAGATGGGGAATCAGCCCCGTTCCAGGTGGCTGGTGAAACAGACGAACTCTCCCTCGCGCGGGTCCAGAGTCACCTCTCCGGCCGTGGGGATGCGCCACCTGCCGGCGTGCAGGATCCTGGCCTCCTCGAAAGACGCCAGTAGCGCTCTCGTACACTTGGACCTGCCCCATGGTTCGGTGGAGGGGGCCATTGGCGACGAGGTTCGTGGAGGTCGGAGGATTTTGGATCGGCCGGATCGCGATGCGGAGGAAAATGGAGGTGCGCGCAATCGGAGGAAATGACGAGGGGGTGGATTTCTGATCGCCTACCATTCCCCTTATATAGTGGTTGTTACCCGCCAAATCAGGAAGCCGTTACTACGCGGTGATTACGCCGAAAGTTACCGTTGGATTATCCCAACGGCTAGTTTTGACTGCGTTTGACGGTCCAACTTCAGCCACTCGGCTCGCCGACCCGATCACTACAACAGTGACTAAATATTTCACCGACCCGTTCGCCAAAGCTGCGACCAGAATGACTATTTTTCTGCTTTATTCAGGAGCCCGCCACCGATTCGACTAGATGTCTGCATTGAAGCCGTATGCTCCGACTGCCAGCAACCACCTGCGCCCAATCGACGACGGCCTCGGGGACTACTGATGGGGATATGCCTACCAGGGTATACCCAGCAGGACGTTCCGGCCCAGAATCTGCGAGTGGGCCTGCAAGACGGCGACTGGATCAAGACCTGGCGTGGATCCAAGCGACTGGAAGCTGAAGGCCCAGGAGAGTAGATAGGCCCAGTCGGATTAGGTTAAATGAGTACCGAAACCTTAACTGATTCGGTTGAGATATGTAAACCCTAGGGGGAGGTGAGTCTATATAAACCTCCCTACAGGGCGTGTAGAGGCACGTTCCATCATACACCCAAGCAACTCGCCGCCTAGCCGTCGAGCTCGCCCCATTGTACCTCCACCATAATACAATCTAGCAGGAGTAGGTATTTACCCTCCGGGGGGCCGAACCTGGGTAAAACCCTGTGTCTCCGCCCTCATCTCGCACCGCAGATGGCTGGCCGCCCTTGCCCTTCGTTCTACTACTCGCTACCGATTGCAGCATCTGCCGTGACCATTCCCACGACACTCGTGATTCCGGCAGCACGACGGCGTGGTGTCGGAAGTAGAGGGGAGATCCCGCAGGGCTTCGCCTAAGCCGGAGCGAGTATGGTGGAGTAGAGGGAGCCCCGTAATCTAGGGTTTAGAGGGCCGAGGTTTAGAGGTAGCTAGCAACTAGAGCTTATCTAGTTGTTAGCGGTTTACATGAGATCTAGATTGGTCGCAACTAGAGAGGGGGCGGCGGCCAACCTAGGGTTTCTTGGGAGCCTAGGGAAAGGGGGATACCTTGGGGTGCCCCCCACCCCTCCTTATATATTTGGGGGTGTCCAAGGGTGTTCCCAACCCAGGTGGAAACCCTCCCTAACTTAGAAACCCTCCCTAACTCGGAAACCATGTTGAGATTTGACTTTTTCAAACTGCCTTTTTGACTTTCAAATTAGAGTTTGATTTCTCTCTTTCAAGTGTCCAACCAAGTGAGCTAGGACATGATGCAACCATTACACTTTTTCATGACACATCCATGTACCCTTCCCCTTCCGGATTGGTGAACCCTCTAGACCCTTCTAGAACATTCTGGTGAAAACACCGGAATCATTCCTGAACTCCTAAATTGGACTTTCCTTATATGAATCTTATTCTCCGTACCATTCTGGATCTCGTCGTGATATCACGGATCCCATCTGAGAATCCGAACAACATTCGGTCTCTTTACTCACATTCCATATCTACTAAACAACATCGAATCCTTAAGTGTGTCTCCCTACAGTTCGTGAATTATGCAGACAGGATCGAGACTTCTTCTCCGATCAATAACCAATAGAGGAATATGGAAATTCATATGGCTCCCACATATTTCTACGATTACTTTGTGTTCGAATGAATCATTTACATATGAACCAATTTCCCTTTGTCTCGCGATATTTTACTTATCTGAGGTCTGATCGTCGGTATCTCTACATACCTAGTTCAATCTCGTTACCGATAAGTATTATTTTATCGTTCCCGTGATATGTGATCCCTTGTGAGCCATTCACATGCTTGCAAGCTAAATGGATGACATTCCACCGAGAGGGCCCAGAATATATCTATCCGTCATATGGATGGACAAATCCCACTCTTGATCCATGTGCCTCAACACATACTTTCCAAACACTCAATGCCACCTTTATACCCACCCAGTTACGGTGTGGTGTTTGATGTCATCAAAGCATCCATCCGGTGATGGTGATTAGCATGATCTCATGGTCGAAGGATGTAGGTTACTATGTATCTAAAAGCTTATAATAACTGAACTATATTAAATGACTTGATCTTTATGCTATGCTTAACTATAGGAGTATGTCCATCACACCATTCTCCTAATGATATGATCTTGTTGTTAATAACCTCTCAATGTTCATAATCAGGAAACCATGATCATATATTAACCAACAAGCTAGTTTAAAAAGAGGCTTTACTAGGGACTCTTTTATGCTTACAAATCACACAAGTATTAATGTTTCCGGTTAATACAATTATAGCATGGTATGTAAACATTTATCATAAGCATGAAGATATGATAATAACCTCTTTATTATTGCCTCTTGGGCATATCTCCAACAAAGAATTTACTTCCTATAGAAGAATTATGTAAGACAATTTCCCACTCATCCACTATTGAGGTACACTCTCTCCAACATTTTGATGAAGGTGATATTCCTTATTCTAAACCTCCTGATCAATGCTTAGAAAAATTTGATATTTTCATAGTTAAGCAAGATAATTTTAATAAGAGAGTGCAGAATCATTTAATGGAAAACTCTAGAGCTATTAATGAGTTGAAAGATATTGCGGAAAGAACCTCTAATGATGTTAAAATCTTGTTAAATATTTTCAAATGGTTCAAACTCAAATTTATCAGCTTACTAAAGTACAAAAAGATTTGCTAGTTAATGCTTCTTGAGAAAAACATGCTTATAAAATTAGAACTAGGAGTGGTGCTTCCACTCAAGATCCTTTATATCCGGAGGGACTGTAGGGGATCGTAGCATGGAAAGCAAAAAAATTCTACCGCATGAACACACACAAGCCAAGATCTTTCTACTAGATTGTAGCAACGAGTCGATTAGAGTACTCACCCTTGAAGATTCCAAAGCGGTTAACGAGAGCAGATTCTCGTGGGTGATGTAGTCGTACACTTGCCGATTAGAAGATCGTGTAGACGATCCTTCCGGCACTGCGTTCCGGAAGCGCTCCCGCAGTCGGTCACACACTCGGTACCTTCCTATCCCTTGTTCTAGCAGGCAGTGAAGGTTGTAGTTCTCTCCTCGCGATATCGGAAGCACGACGGCGTGGTGTCATAGTTAGAGGGGAAATCCCGCAGGGCTTTGCCTTAAGTCGGAGCAGGTTATGGTGGAGTAGTAGGGTTCCCAACGTCTAGTGTTTATAAGCTGGAGAGGAGGAGGTGGAGTTGGAGCTGGCGCAGACTAGGGCGGCATCGATGCAGCGGTGGCGCATGGCGGCGGCAGGCAGCGGCGGCTAGGTGGGGTGGGGCTTGTGGTGGTCTATGGTGGGCACCCCATCCCCTTTATTTATGAGAGGGAGGGGCGGATAGGGAGAGGGGAGTTTGAATCCTACCTCAACTCCCTCTGCTTCTAGGCGTGTGGTGGAGGGAGAGAAGGATTCTCTCCTTCCTCCACCAGGAAACATTGTCCCAGTTTGACTTTTCAAACTTGCCTTTTGACTTCCAATTTTGGAGTTTAATTTCTTTCTTTCAAATGCCCAGCCAAGTGACCTAGTACATGATGCAATTATTCCACTTAGTCATGACACATTCATGTACCCTTCCCATTCTAGTCCGGTGAACCTTCTAGACCCTTCTAGACCATTCCGGTGAAAACACCGGAATCATTCCCGAACTCCGGACTTGGACTTTCCTTATATGAATCTTATTCTCCGGACCATTTCGGATATCCTTGTGATATCCCGGATACCATTCGAGACTCCAAACAAAATTCTGTCTTCCTACTTACATTCCATATCTACTAAACAACATTGAATACTTAAGTGTGTCTCCCTATGGTTCGTGAATTATGCAGACATGACCGAGACTCTTATCCGATCAATAACCAATAGTGGAATCTGGAAATTCATATGGCTCCCACATATTTCTACAATTACTTTGCAATCGAATGAACCATTTACATAGGAAACCAATTTCCCATTGTCTTGTGATATTTTACTTATCCGAGGTTTGATTGTCGGTATCTCTACATACCTAGTTATACCTAGTTACCGTTAAGTACTCTTTACTCGTTCCTGTGATATGTGATCCCTTGTGAGCTAGTCACATGCTTGCAAGCTAATTGGATGACATTCCACCGAGAGGGCCCAGAGTATATCTATTTGTCATATGGATGAAAAAATCCCACTCTTGATCCATGTGCCTCAACACATACTTTCTGAACACTTAATGCCACCTTTATATCCACCCAGTTACGGTGTGGTGTTTGATGTCATCAAAGTATCCGTCCGGTGATGGTGATTAGCATGATCTCGTGGTCGAAGGAATTAGGTTACTATGTATCAGAAAGCTTATAGCAAACGAACTAATAAAATGACTTGATCTTTATGCTACGCTTATCTATAGGAGTATGTCCATCATACCATTCTCCTAATGATATGATCTTGTTGTTAACAACATATCAATGTTCATGATCCGGAAATCACGATCATCTATTAACGAACAAGCTAGTATCATAAAGAGGCTTTACTAGGGACTCTAATTAGTTTACAAATCACACAAGTATTAATGTTTCTGGTTAATACAATTATAGCATGAATGTAAACATTTATCATAAACACAAAGATATAATAATAACTAATATTATTATTGCCTCTAGGGCATATCTCCAACAGTCTCCCACTTGCACTAGAGTCAACTAATCTAGATTACATGGTAATATACCGAACACCCATGGCGGTTTGGTGCTGGTCATGTTTTGCCCTTGGGAGAGGTTTAGTCAACGGATCCGCCACATTCAGATCTATGTGTACTTTGCAAATATTTATGTCACCATCTTGGACATGCTCTTGAATAGCGTGAAAATGCAGCTTGATATGCTTCAGCTTCTTGTGTGACCTTGGTTCTTGCGCATTGTCTATGGCACCCATGTTATCACATTAGATAGACATTGGGTCCAGCGCACTGGAAACCACAACGAGCTTTGTAATGAACTCCTTCATCCATATCGCCTCTTGTGAAGCCTCCAAAGCAGCTATGTATTCCGATTTAGTTGAAGATCTCGCCACAATGCTTTGCTTTGCACTCCTCCAGCTCACTGCTGCACCATTCAAAGTAAATACGTATCTAGATTGAGATTTAGAATCATCCGGATCGGTTTTCCAACTAGCATCGGTGTAACGATTAACTACGAGTTGTTCATCACCTCCATAAGAAAAAAACATATCCTTAGTTCTTCTCAAATACTTAAGGATGTTTTGACCATTGTCCAATGATCCACCCCTGGATCACTTTAAAATCTACTAGTTAAACTAACAGCATATGCAATGTCGGGTCTAGTACATAGCATGGCATACATGATAGATCCGATGGCTGAGGCATAGGGAGTCTTACTCATTCTCTCTCTATCTTCTGCCGTAGCAGGACTTTGAGTTTTACTCAAGTTCGTATTAGGCAACATGGGCAAGAACCCTTTCTTGCTATCTTCCATTCCAAACCTCATTAGAACTTTGTCCAAATATGTACTCTGTAACAATGATATTAGACATCTCGATCTATCTCTATAAATCTTTATGCCTAATATGTAAGCAGTTTCGCCAAGATCCTTCATTGAAAAACTATTATTCAAATAATCCTTGACACTATTAAGAAGGTCTATATCATTCCCAATCAACAATATGTCATCCACATATAGTACTAGGAATGCTATAGAGCTCCCACTCACTTTTTTGTAAATACAAGCTTCTCCATAAGTTTGTATAAAACAAAAACATTTGATTACCTTATCAAAACGTTGATTCCAACTTCAGGATGCTTGCTTCAATCCATAAATGGACCGTTGAAGTTTGCATACCTTGTCAACATCTTTAGGATCAATAAAACCTTTGGGTTGTACCATATACAACTCTTCATCAATGTCTCCATTGAGGAACACCATTTTGACATCCATCTTCCATATCTCATAATCATAATATGCAGTGATTGCTAACAAAATCCTCACAGACTTTAGGGTGTGTTTGGTTGAGCTGTAGATTCTTGAGAATCAGCTGTAGGAAATCTGCTGTGGAAAAGCTGCTGTGATTTGATAACTGTGAAAAAGCTAAAAGTTGTTTGGTTGTAACAACTTCCAACTATGGATTTGATAGAAAATATCTGTAATTCTGTCGAGACACAGTGAGATTATTTATATGCTAATTGATCACAAAACATGATTTAAATACTAATAGACATGCAAATGACTATTTTGAGAATGATTTTTTTAATATTTTATACATATAATTAATATAAATAGAAAGTGATGTCTTAAAATTAGTGTGAAATACATCTTGATTACACGAAAATTCATATAGATGAAAGACTACACAATAATACTATACACAGTTTCTATATATCACATATTGCAAGAAATTAGAGACACCAAACCACAAAAAGAAACAAGACCATGAGTAGGCACGGAAGAGTGGAGGACGGATATGTGAAGGATGCTGAGGAGGGGAGAGAGGGAGGCAAACGTACAGGCGGCACGCACGATCTCCGGCCGGCCGGCAGCTGGCCTTGTTCCGGCGGCGCGACGGACCAAACGGAGGAGGCAACAGCGTGCTCGGTGCTGGCACGATGGAGTGATGAGCGACGGCGGCAGCATACCCTGAGGGGAAAAGTTGCGGCAGTATGCGGGGGCTCGATTCCCAGTGGCTCCGTTGTCGGACGCTGCCGGTCAGGCTGCCGGAGTAGGCCGCCGTGACTCGTTCATTAAGGCACGAGAGAAGAAAGGAGGGTTAGAGGAGAAAATAAGAAAGCAAACCGGCCAGTTTTAACTCACAAGTGGCATGGCGGGTAATTTCCAACATTTTGGCCCAACGCAACACAGTGAATCCGGTGGTACAGCTGATTCTATTTTACACTGCTAGAATCTGCTGCGTCGTGGAAGCTTTGAACGCTTGTGCACCCGTTTGGTTTAGATTCTAGCTTTTTGGTAGTGAATCTGACTCAAAAATTCCAACCAAACACAGCCTTAGCTTCGCTACCGGTGAGAAAGTCTCATCATATTCAACTCCTTGAATTTTTCAAAACCCTTTTGCAACAAGTCGAGCTTTATAGACGGTCACATTACCGCCAGCATCTGTTTTCTTCTTGAAAATCCATTTGTACTCGACAGCCTTCCGGCCATCCGGTAAGTCCACCAAAGTCCATACTTGGTTTTCGTACATGGAACCAATCTCGGATTTCATGGTTCTTGCCATTTATTGGAATCTGGGATCATCTTCGCTTCCTCATATGGCGCAGGGTCGTCGGTGTTATCCACCAACATGACACTCATAACTGGATCATACCAATCGGGAGTGGTACGAGTCCTCGTCCGAGGTTCCGTAGTAACTTCGACCGAAGTTTCATGATGTTTATCATTAGCTTCCTCTCCTATTGGTCGACAAATCGGAGATAAGGTCGACAACCTCGTCGAGTTCTACTTTCCTTCTAGTCACTTATTTTGAGAGAAACTCCTTCTCTAGAAAGGATCCATTCTTGGCAACGAAGATTTTGCCCTCGGATCTATGATAGAAGGTATACCCTGTTGGGTATATGCTATATGGGTATCCTCATAGCATGTCTCCTATCCGGATAACCCGGGTGGCCCACAGTTGGTAGCATGGCCCATGGCCTGCTGGGCGGCCCAGTTAGATGGATCCAGAAGGGAGGCCCATGCCGGATAAAGGAAGGCTACGATTGGATTCATCGACGTAGCCGGAGCCTTGGAGTGCAAGATACACAAGACTAGTAATAGACAGTGTAGGACTCTGTAACCTGTCCGGCTAGGACTTTGCCCTGTAACCCTAGGACCTGGCGACTATATAAGTCGGGCCTATGGGAGCCTTTAGGGCACAACATCAGATAACCTCGCACAGCGAACCTATCTCTGTAACTCGGCGTATTTCCCTTATAGTGATTTATAGCAGGAGTAGGATTCCACCACCGTCGTGGGATCTGAACCTGGGTAAGATGTGTTACCTCGTACCCGTCAACCGTCCGCCTTCCCCCATGTCTCTAAACACGCATTATGAGAACCCCTCCATGGCGTACTCGTCGGCAGTACCGACAGTTGGCACCCACCGTGGGGCAAGAGGTGCTTCAGGCTCTTCAGCGGGCGAGGACCAAGATCTTCGTGGGAATCGGCAAAACCGTAGCCATCGGTCGTGTTCTCTTCTCCCACAACGTTCCGATCGTCCCCCCTGACGAGTTCTGGATCCTGGCGAAGACGAACCCTACGCGGTGTTCGATCGTTCCTATCGGAGACATCCATATCTTCATTGGCGAAACCGACTCGGGCACTAGTTCCCTGGGAGTCAGAGGCGCATCAAGGCCCGCACGGACCGCCTACGGGCAGGATATGTTCGTGGAAGGATCGATGTCGGATCTCTCTTTGGAGTTTGCCGACAAAGATCGGAAAAATTCAAGGCCCACCCAAACCGCCCCTGTGCAGGATATCAAGGTGGAAGATCGCGGCAAATCCGTCGGCTTCGCCCGTGCGTCTGGACAGCAGAGATCCAAGTTCGTCAGCATGGTTACCATCTTTGATCTGGCGCGTTGCGTTCAGAGAGAGGGCGAAAACCCCCGCGATTACCTTGCTAGGTGGCTCCGTATACGGGCCGATCTGGCCCACTACCCCGATGATAATGCTATATATCACTTCGTGGAAGGACTGGACCGTGGCACGCTTCTCCGGCATTCTCTAAGACGGCAGCAGGCGTCAGGACACCTTACCCTCAAAGGCATGGTGAGCACCGTCAACAACTACGCGGAGGCTGACGCGGCATCTCAGACAGCGCTTGCGCTCATTGACGGAGATCCTCCGACTCAGCCACTGCCACCACCGCCTCCAGCCGCCATAGTCGCACCTGCGCCGCCCTCTCCAGTCATCGTCGTTGTTGTTGCACCTCCACCGCCCGTCATCGAGGAAGTCCTGGCACCCTACGACTCTGTTATTGACGCACTTTATGCTGACTTCAGTGCAGATTCAGAGGAGATAGATTTCAGTCCAGAAGAACTAGACTCCGCCATGCAGGAGATGGAGGAGGAATACACGCGCGACGAGCAACACAACAATACCGTCACGTCTTGAGGGGTGTTCGTCACCATTGGGACGGCGATGGATGAAGATCAACCCGGACGAGATCCGCCTACCGCAATGGAAAAGGGGAAGGGGCCACTTATTGCTGCTAACGATGATCGCGCAAAGGTCATGCCTCCTCCGCCTAACCCAATACAGCAGCCGCAGGAACTCGGCACCGGGCCGAGCAACAACAACACCGCAAACCAAGTTACTCCAGCTGATAGAGTGATGTACGACAATCTCCTCGTTGAACCACTAACCGTAGATCATATCCGGAACGTGACTCAGCTTGACGAGAAGTGCCAACAGCTGCTGGAGGAGGCGCAGGCCATCGCGGAACAAGGCGCTAAGCTAGATCGAGATCTGGTCAATGCGCAGAAGTCCATAGAGAAAGCTATAGCAATGGAGGCCGAATACAAGACCCTGCTACAGCAGCAGAAGGCAAAGAAAGCTCCAGCTCACGTCATCAACGATCCTGGTGTAAGGCAAAACCTAGGATGGGCTCCCTCGAAGCCGGCACAGGCCAAGCCATACATTGACAGTGAAGGCAAGCAGGTTATGCCCACCCCACTCCTTAACCTCATCGTCGCCAAGACCCTTCTGGAGCAGGATAGATCGCCCGAGGCAGTGGAACAGGTCTATGACCTAGTGGCCAAGGCGGTGAAGTAGCAGGAAAAGGCCACCTCTCAGAGGCTTGAGTCCGACCCAGCGCTTTCCCAATCTAGCCAGTATAAGCCGCCAAGGGACAGATCTCCTCTTGATGTCGGGTCCCAGACGAGCTCATCAGAACGAAGACGGAGGGATGCGCGCAATAGGAAGGATGCTATACCCATATCATCCAACCACGAAGAAAAGGCCCGACCTCGTCGCCCATCGCCACCGCCCTGGTCCCCCCGACATCGCGAATATCACAAGGCTCACCATCGTACGGATATGCCCCCACCAAAGCATGCGACATCGTCATCCGCGACAACACGGAGCAGACCCGTCATGATGGAGAGCGCAACCAAGGACACAAGAGCAGGTCACGCCATGACCCTCCACGTCCGACAAGAAACCGTGACAGGCGTGAGGCGTCACAAGAGGGTAATAGCAAGAAGGCTAACCCACCGCCACCTCCGCCTCCATCACCACCAAGCAGTCACCATGGCGGAGGAGGCCCGCGTTGTTCATGCAGCACATCCCCTGTTGACAAGAAGAAGAACCCGGAGCCATACGATGCGCGTTCACGGATCGATAAGATCCACGAGGCCCGGGAAGGACCATACCTAGGACCACGTTGCTTTGGACCTTCAATACGGTCCGCAACTTACCCCAAAGGTTTCCGGATGGACAAGACCATCAAGCCGTATGACGGCACTGCCAAGCCAGCCACATGGTTGCAGGACTACGGCAACGCGGTGGAGATTGCCGGAGGCAACCCCAACGTCGCCGTCAAGTACCTCTTGTTAATGTTGGCGGGCACAGCCTGTCAATGGATCGACGACTTGCTAGAGAAATCTATCTACAATTGGCTGGACATGCAAGAAGCGTTCACCAAGAACTTTGAGGGTACATACAAGCGTCCCTGCACTGTGGGCGATCTACAGTGGTGCGTGCAAGAGAAAGACGAGACATCTCGCGCCTACCTTTCCCGCTGGCTGGACATGAAGAATTCCTGCGCAGGAGTGTACGCTCAGACCGCCATGGCCGCCTTCATCGACGGGTTGGAAAGGGGCACGTTGCTCCAACATAAGCTAAAGAGCTTGTAGGACAATCACCATCTTGACTTGAATCAGATGATCCAGTTGGCCAGTGATTTCGTAGCTGCTGACGACGATGCTCGCGGATCTTTGCCGGCAACGGCTGTTCCAACTCAAGCTCGGAGGAACAGCAGTACAAAGCGGAAAACCGCTCCAGAAGAAAAGCAATCTACCGACATGGTCGCTATGACTTTTGCAGGACGAGGTGATGGCGGGCAACGTGGCCGAGGACGGGGAGCTGGTCGTGGGTAGCAACGAGGAAGTGAAACTACCTCGGCGCCGCTCCACGTTCCCCAAACCTACGAGGAGTATCGCGATATGTCGTGCCTCATGCACCTCGATGTCAACGACAAGGCCACCCATACCAATCGACACTGCAAGTTCGTCAACGACCTCAAGGAAGACCCAGAGTCCGGCTACAAGCGAAGTCGGCAGAACAGACCGCGAGGCAAGGGCAAGGGGAAGAAGGAGGAGGAGTCCAAGGATTCAAGTGACATGGATGAGGATGTTGACCCCAAGCACGCCGCCAAGAGCGACGACAAGAGCAAGAACCCCTTCGCGAAGAAGGAGCTAGTATACCACACTTTCCTTGGGACCCCCACCATCTGACAACAGAAAACCTCCCTGAGGATCCTGATGGCTACTCTCCCCCCAGTTCCCCAGTACCTGCGCTAGTCGGAGGTTCCAATTACTTGGGACATGACGGACCACCCAGACCTTATCCCTACAGAGAACCAGTACGGCATGGTCATCAATCCCTTGATTGACGGCGTGGAGTTCACCAAGTGTATGGTGGATAGTGGAAGCAGCATCAACATCATGTACCTGGATACACTGCAGAAGATGAACTTGACGGACGCAAACCTAAGGCGGACCAACACCATCTTCCACGGCATAGTTCTTGGTCAGGAGGCTCAGTCCCTTGGGTGCATTACACTTCAGGTTGCCTTTGGCGATGTTAATAATTACCACCAAGAGCGCATGACCTTTGAGGTGGTCCCCTTCAAGAGTGTGTACCACATCATATTCGGCCGCGACATCTTCCACACGTTCATGGCCAAGCCATGCTTTGTCTACAACAAACTCAAGATACCCGGACCAAACGGTGTCATCACCGTATCCGGAAGCTTTACCAAGGCAAGGGACTGCGAGATCAATGAAGCAGCCATTGCGGAAGCTGTCCTCTACAGCGAAGAATTCAAAGAGATCCAAAGCAAGGTCGATGACTCAGAGATGCCCGCATCAAAGAAGCAGATCTCCGACTCCGCTCCTGCGTTCAAGGCCGCCATCGAGACCAAGCTGGTGGAACTTGTGGTAGGCGATGCCTCCAAGGTCACCGCCATTGGGACGAACCTGGATCCCAAATAGGAAAGCGCGCTCGTCGAGTTCCTCCGTGAGAATAGGGACATCTTTGCCTGGCAACCTGCCGACATGAAAGGTGTACCTAGGGAACTTGCCGATCACAGCTTAAACATTGATCCAAAATCCAAACCAGTGAAACAACCTCTACGACGCTTTGGAGATGAGAAGAGACACGCCATTGGCAAATAGATAGCTAGGTTACTTAAGGCTAGATTTATCTGAGAAGTCCTTCACACCCAATGGGTGGCCAATCATGTACTTGTCCCCAAAAAGGGAACCAATGAATTAAGAATGTGCGTTGATTACACCGGCTTGAACAAAGCATATCCCAA
Organism: Avena insularis; assembly: GCA_023614405.1. Classification (NCBI taxonomy): domain Eukaryota; kingdom Viridiplantae; phylum Streptophyta; class Magnoliopsida; order Poales; family Poaceae; genus Avena; species Avena insularis. The sequence continues at coordinate 408,818,922 of CM042697.1, forward strand.
AGATCCGTTTGCTTTGCCTCGCATTGACCAAGTCATTGACTCGACGGCTGGCTCGGAACTTTTGTGTTTTCTCGATGCATACTCAGGATACCACCAGATCAAGATGAGGAAGTCGGACCAATTGGCCACTTCGTTCACTACCCCATACGACATGTTTTGCTATGTCACGATGCCCTTTGGGCTGAAAAACGCAGGTGCTACGTACCAGCGGACAATGCAACATTGCCTTCACGACCAAATTGGTCGGAACGTTCACGCCTATGTGTACGATATCACGGTGATGTCTAAAAAGTCAAATGACTTAATCTCCAACTTAAAAGAAACCTTTGATAATCTCCGGAAATACAACATGATGCTTAACCCTAAGAAGTGCGTCTTCGGGGTACCAGACGGCAAATTGTTGGGTTTCATCGTTTACCAGCGCGGAATCGAGGTCAACCCGGAGAAAATCAAGGCCATCTTAAACATAAACCGTCTGACATGCCTAGAGGACATTCAACGACTAACATGTTGTGTTGCAGCAGTTAGTCGGTTCGTCAGCCAACTTGGAGAGAAGGCTCTGCCGCTATACATGCTGCTGAAGAAGGCGGACAAATTCACATGGACGGACGAAGCAGATACAACATTGAAGCAGCTCAAGGAGATTCTTTCCTCAGTGCCTATCCTTGCAGCACCCGAGCCTAGCGATCCCCTGTTAATCTACATGGCGGCAACCAACCGGGTAATCAACATCGTCGTCGTGGTAGAGCGGAAGGAACCAGGCTACGAGCACAGAGTTCAACGACCAGTTTACTATGTGAGCGAGGTCTTGATGGAGTCCAAGCAGCATTACCCGCACTACCAGAAGATAGATTATGGAGTATTCCTTGCTTCTCGGAAGCTGAGGCACTACTTTCAGGAGCACCCAAACACAGTGGTGAGCAAAACTCCACTGTCCGACAGAATCAACAACAGCGATGCTACAGGAAGGGTCGCGAAGTGGGGCATTGAACTTGCCGCCTTCGAGATCACTTACAAGAGACGCGACGCTATCAAGTCACAAGCCTTGGCGGATTTTGTTGCAGATTGGACGGAGATGCCAGACGCTACTCCGTTGTCAGAACCAGAGTACTGGGTGATGCACTTTGACGGATCAAAGCTGCTCAACGGCTCGGGGGCTGGTGTTACAGTCACCAACAGGAGACAAGCTACACTACGTTATGCAGATCCACTTCGAGGCTACAAACAACATGGCGGAGTATGAAGCACTCATTCACGGACTACGTGTAGCCAAGGATATTGGCATCATGCTCATAGTTTGCTGTGGAGATTCCGACTTGGTTGCCCAGCAGGTGGCTGGCACCTGGAATGCGTGAAACCCTATGATGGTGGCATATCGTCTGAAGTGGGACGAGATAATAGCATTTCTTGGCTCTGAAGTCAAGTATGTACCTAGGGAGCAAAACGAGGCGACTGATCTGTTGTCTAAGCTTGGATCAGGGCGCAAGCAAATTCCGCCAGGAGTTTTCCTAGAACATATGCGCACACCATCCGTGAAGGGAGCCGATATCGATAACCCGGATAGAGCTGACTGTTTCGTCAACATGGTGACCAAGGTCTCCCCGGCTTGGACAAAACTGTTCATGGAATATCTCGAACACGGAACTTTACCCGACGACGAGGTCGAAAGACGGCAAATAGTACGACGAGCAAAGGGTTATACCATAATCAATGGACAACTCTACAAGAGGAGCACTACGGGTGTATACCTAAAGTGTGTTTCCCAGCTAGAAGGTATGGAAATCCTACGCGAAATCCATCTCGGTGATTGCGGGCATCACGCCGCTCCTCGATCGTTGGTCGCGAAAGCCTTCCGGCAAGGATTCTACTGGCTGACCGCAAAGGCGGACGCCAACAAGCTGGTTGAGACATGCATGGGATGCCAGTATTATGCCCGACAACCACATGTTCTTGCTGAAGAATTGCGAACAATACCAATAACTTGGCCGTTCGCAGTCTGGGGGCTAGACATAGTGGGGCCGTTACAGACGGCACCTTGTGGGTTTACGCGTCTGCTTGTAGCTGTTGATAAATTCACTAAATGGATAGAAGTTAAACCCATTAGAAAGCTTGATGGGGCAACTGCCCTCAGGTTTGTCCGGGATCTAGTGGTGAGATTTGGTCTCCCACATAGCATTATCACTGACATTGGCAGCAATTTGTCACTCGGAGAAGTGGAGGCTTATTGTTGGGAGGAATGCATACGACTTGACCTTGCATCTATGGCACACCCACAATCCAATGGTCAGGTTGAGCGAGCCAATGGATTAATTCTGCAGGGAATCAAGCCACGTCTTGAGGCACTGCTACATAGAGCAGCTGGAGCCTGGGCGGAAGAATTGCCATCTGTGATGTGGAGTTTACGAACTACACCCAACAGATCCACCGGCTACACCCCTTACTTCATGGTATATGGAGCAGAAGCCATCCTACCTTCCGACATACTTCACGATGCACCAAGGGTTGCCGCCTACGACGAAGATGACACTGAACAATCCAAACGCCTAGATGTGAACCTTCTCAAGGAGGAGCGCGTTTTGGCATGCCAAAGATCCGCCATCTACCAGCAGAAGCTACGCAGCTACCATAGTCGCCGTGTTCGGCATCGCTCATTTAAAGAGGGGGATTTGGTGCTCTGACTTAAGCAGAAGAAGTCACACAAATTATCCCCGCCATGGGAAGGACCGCTCATCATAAGCAAGGCGCTACTCAATGGGTCTTACTACCTCGTTGACAATCGTGAACTGAAGGATAGACCCAACGAGGATCATAAGCGTAAGCGACGTGACCCGGATGATGACTACCGGAGCTTGATCGGCCATGGAACATAGCATAGCTACGTCCCTTTTACACTTAGCATTTTTTATCTAATTGTGTACCTCTTATATAATCAATGAAATAAAGCTCTCTGGTTCACTCATATTTTTGAGTCTTTTACCTCCTTTAATATTCATTTTTGGATCATGTAAAACCTTTATGCACAAGTTTTGCGATTGCACTTGTGAAAATTCCGCCTACGGGCGTTAGCTTAAGTTTTCTGGTCTACACGTTCTTTGTTGTTTTTATGTGGATTCTGGAGTAGTGATTTTCGGCACCTATTGTCGGTGATTTTGTGCTTAGGTTATTTGACGGTGCCATTGGGCATCATCACCTGAGCGCATGGTTCCGACAATGAGTCTTCCGACTCACAAAAAGTCAAGCATAAGAACCAAAGTAATGGATAAGCCAGCACTTGCTTAATAAATATATATATATATACATGCTGGAAACTAGTTCTTGAGTAGCAGGAAATAACAACCACTGTTTTCCGCCTTAAGTTACATCAATAAGTTTTTTCCGCACATGCACCAAAGGTGAAACAAATATTACAAAGTTGTTCTTCATTCCTTTGGGGAAGGAGACTTAGAAGCGGCGTCATCACCAGCAGGAGAGTCACCCTCGAAGTCGGCGGTGTGAAGAGACTCGGAGGAGCTTTGGTTGCCACCATCGATGGTGTTCATCGGCACGAAGACGTTGATGTCGACCAAGTCGTCAACTCTGGTGTCATAACCCATGAGCGACTACAAGATGGATTCATGGTTAATCTCTTTGCCATCATCGTCTACGTCAGGAATGCCAGAGGTCACCGTGTGGATGTCCGCATCTTCATAGTGTGCCTTCACCATTGACAGCGACATCCTTGCGCCAGCCCGTGCACATGAAGCCTTCCAGCTTGTGATACGCTCGGGGGCTCGGCGCAGATTCTCCGAGTACTTCTCCATGGAGTTCGATGCCTTGATATTTATCTGGAGGGTCTTGGCGATCTCCTTAGCTTGCGTGATGGCGGTGTTGATGAAGTTGTCGGCAAGAACCATGCATTCCTTGGCTAGAGGAGGCGATCAGATTAAACCCATAGGAGCTGCAAATTCCGACAAGGAGCGCATGAGTTCAACAATTCAGAGTACCCAGACTACAGAAATCCAAGACGGATAAAACTTACTGAAGGTGCTGGCCTCAGCTTGCTAGAGGGTGTCCTCCAAGGATTCTTTCTCTTGTTGGAGGAGCTTATACGCCTCACTATGGCGTTGATTCTGCTCATCGGCAGCTTGCTTCTGATCTCTTAATATAGAGATATCCTCCTTCAAGCGATTGATTTCCTCGGTGGCGGAGTCCTGCAGGGCCTTCATTGACTCCTCATGCATTTTCAGCATGTCCTTCCTCTCCTGCTTAAGAATTTATTTCTTGCTATCCAGCTTTTGAATGTGCTTGGATTGCTCGACAATATTCTTGGCCTTGGCAATGGTTTCTGCAAGTCAGAGAAAGCAAAGTACACAGTGAGTACTCGGATAATATGGGCACAAAACCAAGTCGGAATGCAAAAAAGAAAGCAGACGCTTGCTCTTGGTGATATGTTCCTTCAAGAAGGTAGTTTTACCCTTTTCAGCTTCCAAATCTACGCGCATCTTCTGGTACTTCCGTTGGCCATGCCCCTCCGAGCACTCTCGTTCTGTGGAAAAAAGGTCAAATTTAAAACATTGTTTGGTCTGCTTGGAGCATCTAGCCGGAAATTTTCTACCTAGACGCTCGGGGGCTACAGCGGGAATTTTTGACTTAGCATTATGCTTAGCTTTTCTTTAAGCATCTAGTCATAACTAATTCAGTTTTCAATTAGAAGCTTGGGGGCTACAGTATAAAGTTTTTTAACTCGGATGTATGCTTAGCTTTTGTTTAAGCATCTAGTCGGAACTAATTCAGTTACAACTAGAGGCTTGGGGGCTACAGTATTGAAATTTATAAAACACTGCATATGCTACTCTTAAAAGCATCTAGCCGGAATAATTCATGCCACCTACATGTTTGGGGGCTACAGTGAGAGGTTTTCTAACTTAGTCACTCTTAGAGCATGTAGATGCAAAGACCTATGGTTTTCCGTCTACATCCTCGGGGGCTACAGTGGGATACTCATATGAAATGCAAAAGTCAAATAAAACTTACAAGTGCAATGGTCTTGAGGTTTGTAGCACTCTCTGCCAGTAGCTTGCCAAAGGATTCACTGTTTCCTTGCAAGATTTCTGCTTGTCGATGGAGATCCTCTAGACAGCACGTCGGAGATGTCGGCGCCACACCAGGGACCAGAGCAGTGCTACCCGGTGTAAGTACCGGATAGACTATCTTTGGATAGGTTATGGTTTTCTTGGGTGCGGGGGCGCCGCCAACGACAGAAGTACCTGCTTCCACCATCGCCTTACCGCCATCGATGGCATCCTTAGCCGGAGCTTCAGCCATTTGGTGGGTGGCACTCTCCTGCATCGCCTGCTCGCCGACGGCAGCAACCTCGGTAGAGGCACCTGAGTCCACTTCCTTGGCTGAAGGGCCAGATGCCTCCTTAGCTTGTGAGCTTGTCGGGGCAGACGAGGTCTTGACGGAGGGAGTGGCAGGGGTGATGGCGGGAGATGCATCGCGATGCAGCATGTCCTTGATAGTTCTAGGAGCCCCCAATTTGGAGGTCTTCTTCAGGCTGGTCGTGGCTTTCTTCCGGAAACGTGCAAAAATGCATAAGTACAGGAGGAAGACAGATAAATAGACAATGTCAGAAAGAAAGAAGCTTACACAAGTGGGGGTGCTTTGGCAAAGGGGATCTCGGTAACTTTTCTCTTTTTCCCCTCGAGGGTGGAGGTAGTATTCTTGGAGGCTCCACCCTCCGTCTTCTTCTTCTTGCCTCCGTAGGCAGCGTCAAAGGTGGAGCTCTTCCGCTTTTGTGCCAACGGAGCATTATCGTCAGACACGACGGTGACTTCCTTCATCTTTGGATCATAGATTTGAGGAGCCATGTTGTCCTCATCTATGTCGCTAAGCTGTTAATTGAGAAGTCACCGTGTTAGATGAGATGACATTTGCAAGACGGAAGAACTGGAGTATATGTCATACACGGAAAATAAATAACTACCTTTGGGCACTTGCCGTCTACGAACATGTCGTAGGTGATGGTGAAGCCACGCTTCTTGTCCTTCACCTTGACAATGTCCTTAAGGCGGAGCTTGACGGAGTCACTCGAGAAGTTGTCCATGGAGATGCGGAGGCTATCCCTTCTATCGCTGGTATACTCGTGCATGAGCTTCGCGCGATGCTGCAGAGGTTGGATTCGTGTAACATCCCAGCATTTGAGCTTAGAAATAAGTTGAACCCAGGTTTGTGCATTACATTCATGCATCAGAAAATCCGGAGAATTTTCGCGCAAAGCTAAAGAAGCTATAGGGGGATCGAGATCTCTCTTGCTCTGATGAAAACATCAGGGCAGGTGCGATGGATTTCGACATGACCTCTATTGTACTTATGTGTTTGAGGGGAAGGAATTCAAATTTGAATAATCAATTTGTGAATTTGAATCCTAAAAGAATTTGAAATGGAATAATAATTGTAAGCTAAATTTTAATAGAAAATAAGAGGTGAACTCTCATTTATAAACAAGGTATAATCTTTTATTCAAATAGAAAAGATAGTGGAAATTTAAATAAAAGTACATTACTATAAAACAAATAAATATAAAATTGAATTACATAAATAAATAACTAAAAAGATTTTTATTACAAGCAAATATAAATATTACATTGTCCTTGCGAATGTATTATAAAAGAAAAATAAAACAAGTACACTTTATTAAATAAAGTAAACAATACAATATTTCTTTACAAAAGAAGAATGAATTAATAAAAAGAAATTCTTTTATTACAATTATACAATGCTTATTACTTCACAAAAGAAAAGGTTAATTACAAAAGAATAAAGTAAAATTTAAAACTAAAGTCATCTTCATTTTCGTCATCTTCTAAATCCACTCTTTATATTCCTGATTCTTGATCCCTGCAAAACAACATAAAAGAAAAAAACAATAAAGAATAAAAGAAGGGTTAGTATATTATTTTTACTCTTAGATTGGGCATACAAATGATATGCTTTGGCTCATAATTGAGTATGGGTTAAAAGGGCCACATAGGATCTGTTCTTATCACATTAGGCTTCAGCCTTGAGCATCATTAGCATGGAGTTAATATCCCACTTGGCAAACACCAAAAATAAAGATTATCTTAGGATAAGGTCAAGTCAGTCGAGCTGATCAACAAGGAAAAGGTCTCAGTACTGAAACCTACACCAGGACAAGGTCCAGCAAGCTAGCATCTTACACAACACATGCATAGCTCTATGTTGTCAACACAACAAGCACATGGGCATCACAAGGAGTACAAAAGTAAGCCCACAGCCGTAGCTGATAAGCTAGAGGAAGATCAGAGTTTCTCCACACACCACACTTAGCCAGAACTACACTTAGATCACTGGTTCATCCTCATGAATAACACATGTTCTTTCTCATCACCACAAGATCACACATTCATTTCTTCACACCATCACCAAACCCACCACCCAATCAGCATCTGGTTGCTTATTTAAGCCATCCAAGAGGAGATCAAGTAGTAGAAGGAGGGGGAAAGGAGGCATATCACAGGAGAATAAGTAATCACAAGAATCCAGTTCTATAGGATCCAGAAGGACAAGGTCTAGGAGCACATGATTCACATGTGTAGGCTGATTAAGAGCAAGGCAGCATTATTAGAAAGAGCAAGCCAAGTGAGCAGTAAGGAGGAGCAGATCCAGAAGCATCTAGGAACAAGATCCACTAGGAACCACAAATCACAGCATAGAAGCAGCAACAACAAAAGGTTGCTATACCACTAATCATGCATAGTATCTCTTTTTGTTCTATTTCACCATCATAAACAAGGGGATAAAGGGGGTTATTGCAAACCAATATCTATTCAACTACTCTGCAACTAGCACCTTTCTAGGAGAGTAGGAGAATAGTTTATCTCTCAGAATTGCATAGAAGTGCTATGCAAATTCATCATAGAGGGTCGAAGGCAACCAAGTAAGTATCTATTCTTATCAAGACTTAGTGTCTCAACCTTTGCATCATAGACTGGAACATATTGCACACAAACAAAATTCAAGGGCTAGTGACCCTTAACCATGTAAAACTCATTTCAGAGTTAATTAGCCTCAGACCATGCATCATGGGAATTCAAGTCATAAATTCTCATCCAATCAATTCACACCAGTAACAATACCAACACATTTACCCTCACTGCTAGCAGCAGATTAACCAACAGATCCATATTGGTATTGGTTCTTATCATTTTAAGCAAGCAAATCATTTGAAAAGCAAGCTCTTAGTGAGCATAGTGTTGCTATGCTAATTACATCCTAGAGCTAGAATAAGGCAACCACAGTATTTTATCTAAAAGGAATCCAAGCCTCAGTCTTTTGCATCCTTGGCATTAGACTAGAAATTTAGCCAGAAAAGAAGCCATAAAATATCTATCATTTTCCTAGACCATGAAACTAGGAATAAATTCTAGATCATCTGAACACTTCACTGCCATTTTGACAGTAATAACAGCATATGCAAGTTATACTTGCAGAGCATCTTTCTTTAAAAGAAAAACTCAATTCTCCAACAATACATCCAGTAATCTTATTTTATTTGCTTTGTTGTCAATACAAGCATACCGTTAAATCAAATATCAACCATGAATCAGGCCGCATGGCTAAGTAACACTACAACTAGCAGTATGGAATCATCAATCCAACCACATCATAGAAGTCACCAGATATGAGCCACTAGACTAAGCACGGCCAGTAACCTTACTTAAGTGCATCAATCTATAACAAGATCAAGCTTCTTGTAGAGATGGAAATACAAGGATTTAATAACCACAAGCCATCCAATATTTTTCATCAACATAGTTTCCTCCACTTTGCAGTTCAAAGGAAATCAAATCCTTATCACACAAACACTAGGACAGAGCATCTATGCTACTCAGGATCATCCTATCATCACCGAGAAAACTCCAGAGAGGAATTAAGTGGAGAAAAGAAAAAGAGAATTTCCACTTACTGTGGTCCTCGCTTAGAGATTGAAGAGGAAGCAGATGGGGTCGTCGAGGGCTGGTACGGCACGGCGGCATAGGGAGCGCGGTGGCACTCGACCTGCACCAAGCCGCAACCTATAATCCATCAGCGTTGGAGCACCACATCCTCAGCAACAGCGTAAACCCTAGCCAGCTGAGAGAGACGCGCGGCTAGGAGAGAGCTCGAGCATCAAATCGAGCTGGGGCCATTTATGCAGCGTCATCCACAGCGTCATCTCACGCCACGATGGCGGCCGTGGTGGCCGAAGCTAGCGATGGAAGGGAGGGCGTCGGCGGCGGCGGCCAGTGCGTGCGTGTGAGAGGTAGTGGAACGGGATAATGGTTTGTGTCCGCGTGCGTGCTCGCATGTGAGGGAAAGAGATGGGTCGGGGGTCAAAGTGACCCCAAGCCCAATCCAGATGGGCCAGGCCAGCCCACGAACCCAACCAAACGGCCCAAGTGAATTAGATTTAGAAATAAAATAAAAATAAAAAATTAAATGAATTATTAAAATAACCCCAAACATTTTTAGCTATAGAAAATTATAGAAAAATCCTAAAAATACATATGATATATCAAAATGACCACAAAAATAATATCTACTTAATAAAAATATAATTTTAAGTGTTTAAAATAAATTTAAAGTAAAATAATTATTAACACCATTAAATCTTAAATGAAATTTTATAAAATAAAACTAAAACCCTAAAAATAAATAAAAAAATCATTTTTGTGTATGAAAATAACTTTAATATTTTATAAAAATACTCACTTAGAGTTTTACAAATAAAAGATAAAGCAAATATTTAAAGATACTTAATTCTTTGATGAATTTTATAAAAATAAAGATAATACTTAAAAATAAATAAAATTCATCTTTAAGGTCTTGAATAAATATATTGCACTAGAAAAATATTAAATATATTATTAGGAAAGTCTTTAATATTTTAAATAATAAATCATTATCTAATACCTATTTTGTGAATTCTTTAAAAACAATTCTTAAGTAAGAAATAATCACAATTCTTAGAAAACCTTGAGCAATTAGTGTCTTAGTACTAGTTCCAAACCCATAACTTGAATTCATAATCAAACTTAAGTATAACTTTTAACTTTAAAATATTCTTTTAAAAATCTTATTAAGAATCCCTTTTAAATAAACATTGGGTAACACCCATTTATATAATATGGTGAATAATCATTATATCTTAACCATTATTAACATAACTTTAAATTCTAACAAATTACTAAGATAATCTAATTATGCTCCCATTAAATAAATACAAAGTATTTTCTTAATAAGAAAAACAAATTTAATCTAAATGATTCACTTAAATATAAAGTGAGTAATTCCACACCTTAGTTATACCTATCATAAATCTAAAACTGGGGAATAATTAAAATATATTACATCTTAAGTTACTTAATTTTTTAAAGTTAACTTTAGTCTCAAAAGCTTATAAACAATATGTCTAATAAACTACTTATGTTTTGGTAGTTAACTTTGGTCTATTTCAATTAAGACATAATGCATCTCAAGTCCAAACTATTCAAGCAAGCATAAACAACATCAATCACATTCTATCAATCATATTCTAAAACCTATCAGGGTTGTTTAAACCTTAGGAAAGAAATCTTTTCTTCAAATGTTATTCTTTTTGCCACTTCAAACAATAATCTCATTATAAGTTCTTCAACTCTTAACAACTCAATCCCAAGAACTTATATCATAGTCACCACATGACAATTCACCATAATCACATCATCTTATACTATACATACATATTTTGGATTGTTAACACTTAGGTTCCTTATAAAGCTCATTACTTATAAAGTAAAATTTGAAGATAAACCAACTCTTAAAAGAATCACTTGAATTCACTTCACTCAAAGTATTGGGGATTCAAATTTAGGAGTTTTACAAAAATGCATAGCATTACTTATGCATAACTGCATATTGCTTCTTTAAACATTAGTCCTTACCGGACCAATGATACAGATTTTAGATATTGGATCTTATGTCGTCTCGAAGACCGTGAGTGCATAATCTTGCAATCACAAAAGGCAAGTTCACACTTGCTCATGTCCTTTGATTATTTTCTGTAAAGTATTTTACAAATCCAGTGTTGTCATCACCTGCATTTGAAAAAGGTCCGAAAACACTATTTTCGTAATAATATGATTATAGGTTTATTACCATGAGGTAATAACCTACTATGAAAGTTCTGGTGGTAAAGGAACATATTACCTAGGACTTAACAACCAATGTCGCTTGTGATTCTTGCGCCATATATTACGCGTTGACCATGAGATTTGGAATGGGATGAAGAAGTCAGCTGTATCTTTTCCCTCTCGCATGGAGCTGGATGTGCGGGTCGTGGCTATTATCACTCGTAGCATCCATATTATTTATGGTAATTCGTAGAGGATATGCAACATATGGGTGGGAGCCCTCAACGTCCCATGATAGTTCCGGCATCTGAATGGTCTGTACTGCCATTGCCGTAATTCAATAGGTGGGCTGGCATACACCAAAGAGACATGCGGGGTCATGGAGAAGGCAGTGATTGGCTTGGATCATCTACTGGGACCCACACCATAGGAAGTGTGGATAGGAAAGATCGCCCGGTTGTGCAACAAGGATTTGATCTCTCATGGGAAAAGTAACACACCTCTGCAGAGTGTAAGAACTGTAACTTGTTACTCCCTGTTCCGGGAAGGAGCTGCGAACGCGGCGGGAAAGGAACCCCATGAAGGTTCTAGTAAACTCGTGAAGGCTGACGGACATAGCTTTTCAGAATAAAAGCAACCTTTGAAGAAATGTTTACGAAAACTTGCATTGCCTGCGACCTATGGTCTGTGGCTGTAGTTATAGTGCATCAAACACTCCTTTTCTAGTGGACTTGCTGAGTACACTCGTACTCAAAGTATCTTCTTAACCCTTGCTAGGTTCTAAAGCCAGTACAGACGACGTCTACCTCAAGTTATGCTCCAGGAATCATCATCAAAAGTTAACGCTCTTCAATGAAGTCAAGAAAGTCAACATATACATCAACTCAAGAGAAGACGAAGTTGTAGACTAGATAAGAATACAATTTCTAACCATAGAACCTAGTTCTGTAGAGTATTGCAATAGCAGCAATGCAAGCCAGTAGTTTCGTTACTAGTTTTATAAGTATGGTAGCTATGAGTTATTTATTCTTGATTCTTCTTTATAAGAAGTTTCTTTCTCTCTCTTTAACCTAGAGTGTTCTCTAGATCTTGTGTAAAGAGTTGAGTTGTAACCTATAGTCATGTCTTGGACCTGCTATGTTACTGTTGTACTACTCTGAGGGATGTAATACTAGTGAACGGTGTTTCATTGGTGTTATGTCAACGACTATAGTGTACTACATCATGCAGTGGTATGCTGGGTCACCGCAATTCGCCTGATGAACCAGCACATGGCTAGGTCCAAGACGGTCAAACCCGTCTCTATGAACCATTCTATCCGCCTTATGGCGCGGGAAGCATCGAGGTCGGAGGGAAGGGAGGCCTGGGATCTCCATGACGAGGCTTCAGCGGAGGCTCCGTCAATGAAGTCTGGGTACGTTACTTGTCGGCCGGCCAGAGGGATATCTGGGCCATAGAAGTAAGTACGCTGCCAGTTTTTGCAGGACTCGTGACCGACGATGTCGGGGAACCTCCGGCCAGGACGTATCTTGAAGCTTATGGTGCTGCAATTCCTAAGTTCTTCCTTACTGGATCTGGATCCACGTTTGACGGTGAAGAAGTACACGAAGAGGTCTAGCCTAGGCTTTATCCCTAAGTAACCCTCGCAGAGCGCCGCGTAGTTGCTAAGCACTAAGATACTGTTGGGAGAAAGGTTTTGGGGCTGGACTCTAGAGTGATTTAAGACGGAGAGGGAGAAGTTGGAGATGGGCAGGGAGACGCCACGTACCAGTTGGGCTTTGAGGTACACTTTTTCTCCGTCTTGGGGAGAAGGTGTCACCTCGCCGGTCGGTGCCGCCCGCCAGGCGAGCCCATCCGTCGCAGGGAGGTAGCCCTCGGCGATTAGCTCCTGGATATCATGGTTGGTGATGTCTGAGCCGCGTCAGTCGCCCTTGTGTGAATCCAGTTCCTCCTCCAACGGCTCCAGCGCCGCTGGATTATGGTCGCCGCCGGTAGACTCAATCACCGCCGAGGCGGGGATGACCAAGCCCTCTAGGGGCATGATGATAGAGGTCACCGATTTTGCCGCGGCTTCGCTCGACGCCGCCATGGAAGGAGAGAGGTTAGAGGTGACTGGTGCGGATTGAGGCTAGGGTTTTTCGCGAGTTTTGCACGGAGAGCTAGAGGAGGCACGCGCTGGAGGAAGAAGACGATGTGAGGAGAGAATGAGGTAAAAGGTAGAAATTCCACCACGGTTACTATTTATCATCTCCAGCGTCAAGATTCGTGCAGCTTGATCGGACGGTTGCCATGTAGACGACGTGTTTGCGAACATGCGCGGAAATTTCTCCACGTCTCCAACCGTCGCTGCCAATGGTTCGTATCGCTCGCGCGAGAAAATCGGACATGATTGCATTCTCTGCATGTGTGAGTTACGAGGCGTCACTGACCTAAGCCTACGTCGCCCTAGCTGACATAGGCAGATGAGCCGTCACATCAGAAGATTCTGGCATGGACGGATCTAGTCCGGCTACGGAAGAGTACAATGGAAGATTCAGTATTTCTCCGACTTACGTGTTGAAGATGGAGAAAACCTTGCAGGGTTCTTTGGGAGGACTACAAGATATTGCTTGACGATTTGCCGACATCCATCTAGACGGAGCATTCCACACGAAGAGGCAAGACGGCACAAGATCTCGGAGTTCTCCGGGGGCTACTGTTGGGGATATGCTATATGGGTATCCTCATAGCATGTCTCCTATCCGGATAACCCGGGTGGCCCACAGTTGGTAGCATGGCCCATGGCCTGCTGGGCGGCCCAGTTAGATGGATCCAGAAGGGAGGCCCATGCCGGATAAAGGAAGGCTACGGTTGGAGTCACCGACGGAGCCGGAGCCTTGGAGTGCAAGATACACAAGACTAGTAATAGACGGTGTAGGACTCTATAACCTGTCCGGCTAGGACTTTTCCCTGTAACCCTAGGACCTGGCAACTATATAAGTCGGGCCTATGGGATCCTTTAGGGCACAACATCAGACAACCTCGCATAGCGAACCTATCTCTGTAACTCGGCGTATTGCCCTTATAGTGATTTATAGCAGGAGTAGGATTCCGCCACCATCGTGGGATCTAAACCTGGGTAAGCTGTGTTACCTTGTACCCGTCAACCGTCCGCCTTCCCCCACGTCTCTAAACACGCATTGTGAGGACCCCTCCATGGCGTACTCGTCGGCAATACCAAGACATACCCAATAGTTTCCTTTGGGTATCCTATGAAGACGCATTTTTACGCTTTGGGTTCAAGCTTGTCAGGTTGTATTTCTTTACATAAGCTTCGCAACCCCAAACTTTAAGGAACGACAATTTAGGTTTCTTCCCAAACCATAATTCATACGGTGTCATATCAACGGATTTAGATGGTGCCCTATTTAAAGTGAATGCGGCTGTTTCTAATGCATAACCCCAAAATGACAAAGGTAATTCTGTAAGTGACATCATAGAACGAACCATATCTAAGAGAGTTTGATTATGACGTTCGGACACACCATTACGTTGTGGTGTTCCTGGCGGTGTCAGTTGTGAAAGTATTCCGCATTTCTTCAAATGCACGCCAAACTCATAACTTAGATATTCACCTCCATGATCAGATCGTAGAAATTTAATCTTCTTGTTACGTTGATTCTCTACTTCACTTTGAAATTCCTTAAACTTCTCAAAAGTTTCGGACTTATGTTTCATGAAATAGATATACCCATATCTACTCAAGTCATCCGTGAAAGTAAGAACATAACTATAACCACTACGCGATGCTACACTCATTGGGCCACACACATAGGTATGTATGATTTCCAATAAGTCCTCTACTCGCTTCATCATACCAGAAAATGGAGTCTTAGTCATTTTACCCATCAGACATGCTTCACATCTTTTAAGTGATTCAAGTCCATCGGAATGGAGTTTCTTCATACGCTTCACTCCAATGTGACCAAGAGGACAGTGCCACATATAGGTCAAGTTATCGCTTAATTTCAAACGTTTATCTTCAATGTTATTAACATGTGTATTACTACAATTGAGATTCAACAAGAATAGACCATCTATCAAAGGTGCATGTGCATAAAACATATTACTCATATAAATCGAACAACCATTATTCTAGGACTTAAACAAGTAACTGTCTCGCAATAAACATGATCCAGATATAATGTTGATGCTCAACGCAGGCACCAAATATCAATTATTTAAGTATAAAACTAATCCCGATGGTAGATGAATAGGTAGCGTGCCGATCGCGATCCCATCAACCTTTGATCCATTTCCAATGCACATCGTCACCTTGTTCTTCGCTAGTTTTCCGTCTATTCCGCAGCACATGTTTCGAGTTACAAATACGAGCAACCGAACCAGTATCAAATACCCAGGCACTACTACGACTACTAGTAAGATACACATCAATAACATGTATATGGATATACCTTTCTTCTTGATGTTGCCATTCTTCAGATCCACCAAGTACTTAGGGAAATTCCGCTTCCAGTGACCTTCTCCCTTGCAGTAAAAGCACTCAGTATCAGGCTTAGGCCCAGCCTTGGTCTTCTTCATCGGCATAATAGCTTTCTTACCGCCCTTCTTGAAGTTTCCATTTTTCTTAGGCTTGCCTTGCTTCTTGAAATTGGTGGTCTTATTTACCATCAACACTTGGTGCTCTTTATTGATCTCCACTTCTGCAGACTTCAACATAGAGAAGAGTTCTAGCAACATCTTATCCATGCATTGCATGTTGTAGTTCATCACAAAGTTCTTGTAACTTGGTGGCAGTGATTGGAGGACACGATGAATCCCCAACGCACTAGGAATTATTATGCCCAAGCTCTGGAGCTTATTAGCGTGCCCAGACATCTTAATCACATGCTCACTAATGGAGCTGCCCTCCTCCATCTTGCAGTTAAAGAACTTTTCAGAAGCTTCATAACTCTCAACTGCCGCATGAGCCTCAAATATCATTTTTGAGTTCACGGACAATATCATGTGGGTCAAAGTTCTCAAACCTCTTTTGAAGCTCCGATTCCAAACCATACCAGATAGCACACTGAACCATGGAGTACTAATTCTTTCGATTACGGAAAACATTTTTCTCATTATCGGTAGCATCTTCTGCAGGCGGGTCACCTAGTGGTGCATCCAGCACGTAGGTCAACTGACCAGCATTGAGGACAATCCTCAAATTGCGAAACCGATCCACGAAGTTTCTTCCATTATTTTTCAACTTTTCTTTCTCTAGGAACACATTAAAATTGATGGTAGGGGCCGCCATTGATCTACAACATATTTACAATAGTTTAGACTAAGTTCATGAAAAATTGAGTTCTAATTAATAGTTAAATTAATATAGGTGAACTCCCACTCAAAACAACATCCCTCACATTGTTTTAGTGATCACATGAACCAAATCCACTACATCAAAACCGATCATCATGAGAGATGATGTAGCTTCAAAGGCGAACAATCAACATGTTCATCATATCTACTATATTACTCATGCTTTACCTTTCGGTGATCCGTGTTCCGAGACCATGTTTGTACATGCTAGGCTCGTCAAGATCAAACCTTAGTTTCCGCATGAGAAAATATGGACTACTCCCGTTGTACACACTCGTAGAATCTAACACACCCGATCATCACGTTGTGCTTTGAAACAACGAGTCTTGGCAACGGTGCCTACTAAGGATGAAAACTTTATAACTTGATATTTTGTGAGAGGGATCATATTATAATGCTACCATCTCAATCTAAGCAATAAAAGATGCATAAAAGGATTAACATCACATGCAATTCAAAATATGTGATATGATATGGCCTTTCTTCTTGTGCTTCGGATCTCCATCGTCAAGCACGAACATGATCTCTATCATCACCGGCATGGCATCAAGGTCAATGGCACCGCTCCATGGTTGTCGTTCACCAGAATCAACTATTACAACTACTTTGAATAATAGACACACAGGTCTTAACGAAATTTAAAAGACAACCATAAGGCTTCTGTCGGTTGCCGACTTACAATAAGGAACATTGCATACATCATATATAATCACAATCATGGCCATATCACATCACAGCACACCCCTGCAAAACAAAGTTAGATGCCTCTAATTTTCTTTGCATATTTTACGTGGTTTGGGGCTTTCAATAAGTATCGTTCTAACATACGAATAAGAACCACAATGTTGATGCTTGAACTATCAAGTGCCCGTTGTAAATTGAATCTTTACTATGATGGGAGAGACGGACACCCGCAAAGCCACTTATGCAATACAAGTTGCATGTTGAGCATGGAGCAAGTCGCATGAACGATGTCATGTAAGGTTAGCCCGGGCCGCTTCATCCCATCATACCGCAAGATGCAAAGTACACAAAAGCAATTGATAATAAAAGCACCACCTCCCACAATGACCATTGTGTTCTACTCGTGCAATAGCTCTACATATAGACACGGCTCTGATACCACTCTAGGGGTTTGTAGCATGGAAAACTATAAAATTCTACCGCATGAACACACACAAGCCAAGATCTATCTACTAGATTGTAGCAACGAGTAGAGTAGAGTACTCACCCTCGAAGATTCCAAAGCGGTTAACGAGAGCAGATTCTCGTGGGTGATGTAGTCGTATACTTGTTGATCTCAAGATCGTGTAGACGATCCTTCCGGCGCTGCATTCCAGCAGCGCTCCCCTAGTCGGTCACACGTTCGGTACTTGATGAAGACGTTCCTCTCCCTTGTTCGAGCAGGCAACAGAGGTTGTAGTTCTCTCCTCGTGATTCTGGAAGCACGATGGCGTGGTGTAGGAGTTAGAGGGGAAATCCCGCAGGGCTTCGCCTTAAGCCGGAATGGGTTATGGTGGAGTAGTAGGGTTCCTGGCGTATAGGGTTTAGAAGCCGGAGAGGAGGAGGTGGAGCCGGCGGCGACTAGGGCGGCGGCAGCGGCGGCTAGGTGGGGTGGGGCTTGTGGTGGTCTATGGGGGCACCCCTCCCCTCTATTTATGAGAGGAAGGGGCATCTAGGGAGAGGGGAGTTTGAATCCTATCCCAACTCTCTCTCCTTCTAGGCGCGTGGTGGAGGGAGAGAAGGTTTCTCTCCTTCCTCCACCAGGAAACATTGTCCTAGTTTGACTTTTCAAACTTGCCTTTTGGCTTTCAATTTTAGAGTTTAATTTCCTTCTTTAAAATGCCCATCCAAGTGACCTAGGACATGATGCAATCATTCCACTTAGTCATGACACATTCATGTACCCTTCCCCTTCTGGTCCGGTGAACCTTCTAGGCCCTTCTAGATCATTTCAGTGAAAACACCGGAATCATTCCCGAACTCCGAAATTGGACTTTCCTTATATGAATCTTATTCTCCAGACCATTCAGGATCTCCTCGTGATATCTCGGATACCATACGAGACTCCAAACAACATTCGGTCTTCCTACTTACATTCCATATCTACTAAACAACATCGAATCCTTAAGTGTGTCTCCCTAGGAGGGTTCGTGAATTATGCAGACATGACCGAGACTCTTCTCCGATCAATAACCAATAGAGGAATCTGGAAATTCATATGGCTCCCACATATTTCTACGATTACTTTGTGATCAAATGAACCATTTACATACAAAACCAATTTACCTTTATCTCGTGATATTTTACATATCCGAGGTTTGATTGTCGGTATCTCTGCATACCTAGTTCAACCTCATTATCGATAAGTACTCTTTACTCGTTCCTGTGATATGTGATCTGTTGTGAGCCAGTCATAAATGGTGAAGTATCATGTAGTCGACGTTCACATGACACCACTAGAACAATAGCACCACAACTTAAATATTAAACCATTGAATAATACCTCAACACAATTCCACTACTAACAACATGACTTCTCCCATGTCCTCAAGAACTAGACAAACTACTCACGAGACATCATATGGATCAACATCAGAGATGATATGATGATGAATAAAAATCTGAACATAAATAATAATTCAATGGTTCCACTCACAAGCATCAACTACAAAAGTAATTAACACCGGGAAAGTTTCCCCCTAAGAACTATGCAAGATTCAACACAATTGTTACAGCGGGATGGAGTGGTGATGATGGTGCTGGTGGAGATGGTGGTGAGGATGATGATGATGATCCCGATGAAGTCTAGCTTGATGACGGTGTTGATGGCGATGATCTCCCCTCTGCGAGAAGGAATTTCCCCGGCATAAATCTGTCTGCCAGAGAGCTCTTTCTCTCTATGTAGTTTCCGCCCTACAGAGGCGGCGAAATCTTTCTATGGTCGCTCCCCCAACTTTAGGGTTTCGGGAGGAAGATATAGGCGAAGGGGTGGAGCCAGAGGTGGGCCAGGGTGGCCACACCCCTTGGTGGTGCGTCCCAGGGTGGCCCGCACCTGGGGGGTGTTGGCCCCTTGTGGCCCAACTCCGCCTCCCCTTCTGCTTCCTTCGTATTCTGGAAAAAATATGATTTTCCGTAGTTGTTCTATTATTTTCTGATCTTTGCGAAAATTGCATCTAGACACCGCTTTTCCCATCAGAATCTTGACTCTGGCAGTTCATACTCCAAGAATCATCTAACATGCAAAAAACAGATGAAATAACATAAGTAACACCTCTTAATATGAAATATATCAATGAATAACAGAAAATTATGATATAGAATAGTGATGCAAAATGGACGTATCAACTCCCCCAAGCTTAGACCTCGCTTGTCCCCAAGCGAAAACTGAGCTCAGTAAACATGTCCACGGGTTTATGGAGTGAAGTGTCGATAAAAAGAATACGGACAATAAGCATCAGACTTACCAATACACCACTCATAATAGAAAGCAACTCACCATTATATAGCTTAACTTGCAACGAGTATGGGAGTCACAAAAAAGATGCAAAAAGATAAATTATAATTGGGAATGGCAAACTTTGTTCTTGGTCAGAGAACAGTTGGCAAACAGTTTTCAAGCAAAGCTTTTATAAAGAAGTTTATAACATGATTACTCTTTGCTCAAACATAAAAGGCTTTTCACAATGATGGCTTTCAAAGTAATACTCATTCAGATAAGAGTCTTGTGCAAAACAAGGAGGATAAGAAACATGATTGAATAAATCATCATATGAATGATTGAAACACAACAACCCAAATGCTTGCTGGGGATAGAGAGGAATAGGTTTACTGACTCAACTTAGAAGTAAAAGAAAGGCCCTTCGTAGAGGGAAGCAGGGATTTCAAGTTCATAAAGAGCTTTCAAAATATTATGGTACTTACTAGCTTTGAGCTCTCATTGCCCCTACCATAAGAATCTTGAGGTGATTAAGGTTAAAGTTAACAAAGATGGAGTATATGCTTCACGAAATATAAGTTGGCAATCTCATGTCCGTTGAGTACGAGGGCCGCTCCTCATTCTACTCAACTTTAGTTACCGGTAAGTTCTTGTCATAGTAAGTACATGTGTATCATAGAGAACTGCCAACGGGGTACCCCTTGCACATGATACAAGAGCTATCCCATATCAAAATGACAAGGCAAGAAGACAATAAGTATCTCAGCAATCTTCTTATTTACCATGGGAAAATGGTGTTTTTTTCTCTCTTTCCTCTTTTTGTCTTTTTCTCAATCTCTTTTTTATAAGAAGAATACTTCATAGATTGCTCATTATGGTGATGCTGCAATTTTCCAACATGATTAGGCATGGCTTAGGCTAGCGGCCCAAGTGTTTCTCTAACACACATACATAACTCCATGGACTTACAAGCTCCCCTTTTATTTCACACCGACGACATCCATAAACAAAAGAGCGTGATATCAACAGGGTAGATATTTACAGGTGTTGAAAGAGTTCCCCGTGACAACATGGTTCTGCTAATCCCAACTTATAGGTGCAAGCATATACAACATAGATGACACAATGGTTCAAGTTTATTAAGGGCAGGAAAATAAGGTGTGCCATCAAGTTTGTGAGATCTTTTACTAACCAGTTTTCACATAACAAAAGAATTTTTAATTTGAAAGATAGATGAAGCTTGAGAATTTACTTGGAATAGCAATAATGCTAACAGGTAGATATTATGGACACAAATGGCATAGGTTTTGGTTTAAAGGATTGGATGCACGAGAAGTATTCCCTCACAGTACAGGTTTTTGGCTAGCAAGGCTGGGTAGAAAGCAAAAGAGTTGAAGGAAACAAGCAAACATACAAGTGATAAAGTCAAACATGCAATCTTCCTTGAAAACTCAAAAGATCTTAACTAAATAATACTAAGCTTATGAGCCAATCAAGAAAGAACGAAAATGATATAAAATACCTGTAAGTGATTTTCTCTTTTCCTTTCAAACCTCAAAAAGTGTTGCTACTGACCAGAGCTTGGTTTGCCAAAACCAATTTAGATTTACTCGATGCTCCCAAAGTGATACAAATACTAATCAACAAGATCAATCATATAATAGAGATTGCAAACTATAATAAGAAGTGCAAAAAGTAAAAGATGAAAATTCTCATTAATATTCCATAAGGGCACTCACACCAAGGGATACATAGATAACCAACTAAAGGAGAGATACTTCCACAATGCAAACCATCCTATATGATAACTTCTCTATTCAAGATATGAATTTACTAAAGGTAAAAAGATGAAAGATAATGATGTGATACCACAGGACTCCCCCAAGCTTGGAACAAGCCAAGGGGATGCCAAAACCTGATAACAAATTACTCCTTCGGTGGTGGTTGTGTTCCCTTGTTCAGGGTGAGGAAACCCTCCAGCATCTTACGAAGCCTGTTATTCTCCTCTTGAAGTGTATCCACCTTCCTCCTTAGAGCTCGGTACTTATCACAAAACCCATCAGTGCTTCGAAGGGCTTCCACTGCCTCAGGGCAGGAACTGAAGTCTGGAACGGAGGTCATCATCCCCTGCATATTATGAGAAAAATCACGTCCAGTGTTAATTGCCCCTACAAAAGTAGGTTTTCTTGCCCTTGATCCTGTGGCAGTTTGTCCCTTCATGCCTACTGACATGTTCTTTACTTCCTCCTCGATGCTCCAATCCATGTCTTCGCGCCTAACAGCGATCCTTTCTTCTTCCCCGGGCTCCTTGCCCTTGTCGTTGGTGGAGACCATGGTGCCTCTAAACTTGAGAATATTTCCTGACAGAAATAGATCGAAACGAAAACACGATGAGAACACGATATACGAACCTCGGGGGATCCAGGAGGTTATATATTACGAAGTTTTACGGCATAAGGAAGGTATTGTGTGAAAATGGGACGGAGACGGGCACCAGGGTGGTCTCACCACCTGGTGGTGCGACCAGGTGTGGCTCGCGCCACTGGTGGGTGTGGCCCACCCGGGCTCCGTTTCCTCCTATTTTTCGTATCGTAACCTTCCATATGTAATAAAAATAGCAAAAATATAAAGAGATAAGTTTTTCGCGAACCTTTGATTTCCAGCACTTCTACCTATTTGGAAACGGACTCTGCAGATTCCTTCTCTCCAACTCTTGAAAGTTCCTTTCATACAACGCCTCACACAAACTTTATTAGCAACATTAGTGTATGCAAAAAAAATAAACCTTTGGGTTCAAATTTCAACTAAAATCCATCAAAACAAAAGCTACTGAAGCAACTCCTTTCAAAGGCCCAAAAGAATCTGAAAGGAAATCGATTTTAGAGGCAAATGCAAATGATGGCAGAAATCTGTCAAAACAGACCAGCAGGTAAAGATTGATTTTTTTCGAAAATCTTATGTTACTCAAATAAAAAAGTGCAAAACTAACGAAAGTTGTATAACAACTTGGGGCACAATCACAGAAAATTACAGCTCCATCCGAAATACTGAGCTCTTTCACAAATTTATACAATGCAACACAAAAAATCTGTCACGGGACAGCAACTTTTCACAACTCCTCTACTTCTCAAAAGAGGTTGATCTTGACACAAAAACCAAACAAAAAGGATAAGGAGAGGTTATTACAGAGGTAATAACTTCAAAAACTCAAAGACACAAAAACCAAAAGCAAACTAAAAAGGGTTGTATCCCAAAAGCGCTTTCTTAGCCATTAAGATGGGCATGATAATTTCAATGATGCTCACATAGAAGATATAGATTTGAAGTGAGAGAGAGCATCAAGAATCAAATATCCAACACTTTTGAGTCTAACCCACTTCCTATGCAAGGGAGTTTCATGATAAAACAAACTATTGAAACAAAAGGACACTAGCATAGGAAAACAAAACAAGTGCAACTTCAAAGCTTTCAACATAAAGCGGGGAAACTTAATATTATTGAGATGCATAAAACCATGTTTCCCTCTCTCATAATAACTTTCAGTAGCACTTTGAATAAAGTTGACAATATAACTGTCACAAGAAACAACTTTATCATCAGAATGATCATACTTACAATCATCAAAAAGGGGTCTAAGGACATAAACTGGATCAATAGAAGCAAGTTGTTCAACCCTAAAATCCTCATTAGGCAAATTATTTTCATAAGGAGCATTAGCAAACTTGGAAAAATTAAACTCATAAGATTCTCCATCAAACTTAGTTAAAACTTTCTCCTTCTTACAATCTATAATAGCTCCACAATGTTCAAAAAAGGTCTACCAAAAATGATAGGACAAGTTTTACTAGCTTCCTTACCAAGCACTAGAAAATTAGCAGGATACTTAATCTTACCACAAAGAACTTCCACATCTCTTACAATGCCAATTGGACAGACTGTCTCTCTATTAGCAAGGTGAATAACCACATCAATGTCCTCAAGTTCACAAGGACCAATTTCATGCATAATTTCCTTGTAAAGATTATAAGAAATAGCACTAGAACTAGCACCAATATTGTAACATCCCAAAAATCATGGCTTACAAAAGTTATCATATCATTCATGCATTCATAGCATTTGGTTTGCATCAAATTTTCCCAAACAAAACTTCAAATAAGAAACCATATGATGCCTATTATTTTATGTGAATAAGGCAATGGTTTTATTTTTATTTTTCAAAATATGAAAGTACACTTGATTGATCAGTGATGTTTTATACACAAATCATTACAAGGCTTGCACTAAAAATCTAGAATTGATTTGAAATCAAAACCATTTGAATTTGTTTTGATTTGGTTTCTTGAAAATCAAAATAGAAAAAGAAAAAGAATAAAGAAAAGGAAAAGGAAAAAGGCCGGCGCCATCGTTTCATCCCAACAGCAGAAATAGCCCGCGAAGCCCACCTGGCCACCTCCCCCTCTCCAATCTTTCTCACGTGCAAGTAAACCCTCACCTTGCTGATGGGCAGGCCCCACTGCCACGCCAACCTCGTCATCAATATCGTGCCGGAGGACCCGCACCCCTCTCTAACGTTTCCTCCCCATTTCAATTCGCGTTATTGCGCTTGATTTATGACGTGACTGCCCCTCTCGACCCTTCTACTTAAACCCCCACTGCCCCTCGCCATTTGCCCTCACTCGGCAAACCTAGAGAGCCCCCAGGCTCGACGAATTTCTACTCGCGTCGCCGCCGTCCCGACCCGCTTCGGCAACCGATTCCGGTGAGGACTCCCCACCCCTTGCCCTCTCGACCTTGCTGTCGTGTTTGCCACACTCCCGCGTATTTAACGCTGCTCATGGATTTTCTTTTGGTGGCTTACAGCATCGTCTTCATCGACAATTGCAAGTGCCCGACGACGTGCTCTACTCTGGCGAGCAACTACGGTAAACCTAGCCCTCCCCCTCCTCTCTTGTTCACGCACGCACACTCACCATCCCAGTACGCGTCTAACGCTGCCTTTTATTTGCCTTCCCATGCCTTGTAGTGCTGCCAATGTCGACACCGAGCATACCCGAAGCCGTCCTCCCCTCTGGCGAGGAATTCCCGACGGTCTCGCACGCCCGCGTCTCCACCTCGTCGACCATTGTCATCGTCGCGTGTCCACGCTTCGGTAATGACCCACCCCCCCCCCCCCACTTGCCCCCTAGAGCCGCCATTTCACCGCCAGCAGAAGCATCGCCGCTGCTCTGGCCATTCGCGCCGCCACTCGATGGTCAAAGCATCATGGACCGTTAGATCTAGATCTAGGGGTTAGAATTAGAAGTTAGCGCGAAGAGGTATGGTCCAATTTGGAACACACGATCTAACTTAGAGCTAATGGCGTACAGGCCCGATCCGCACGAAGCGGTACTGACCAATAGGATCGTGCCGCGTGTCAGTGTTTTCTGTTTAAAAATCCAGAAAAGGTTTTAGAAAGTTTAAACTTGTAAAATTCATAACTTTTGATCTGTTTATCCAAAAAATGCAAATAATATATCAATGGATTCAAAAAAATAAATCCTACACTACTGTGGGATTAGTTTTGTATTTTGTTTCTGTAAAAATGGAGTTTTATGCAGAGACAAATATGGGCTTATTTTGGCTATTTAAATTATTTTGGAAATGTTTATAAGGCTAAATTAAGTTTATTTAGACTATATGTAATTGTTTTGGGTTCAGTACTGTTGACTTATCTTGTTTGGTTTAGAAAAATCATCACATGGCATTTGCATGCATTCATATATTTTTGCTTGATTATTTTGAATGTAAATTTGGTGCTATTATTTTATGTGTAGATTTTGGTGCTAGTGGTGATTGTGATTGTGAAGACTGTTGCTACTCCCCCAACTACCAAGGCAAGTGGTGCTTCATGTATTTGTCCCATTATTTTGACTATGCACTAGTGATATTTTGTATAGGGCTTGCATGAAATTTTTACTAAGTATCTAAATGCCATGCTATGGGAAATCCTAGTAGTTGTAGTCTTGGTAGAAATATTCTCTAATTTAATATACTTGTTGATATCATGCTTAGCCTAGCTAGTAGAAAACAAGGGTGGTTTTTATACACATGCTATGAAAAATTCTACTAAGTCTTTTGACTTATGTTTTCTTAATAAAAAAACTAAGTGAATGAAACACCTGGGTGGAATGGTAATTGCTTGGATGGATTTATCTTGAGTGGTTGCACAAGGCCAGAAAATTGGCAGAAACTTGTGTATCTCACTTGTGGAAAGCCACCCAGGAACAAAGAGATTTGAGATGCCAAATGTTAAGAAGCTTCTAGTGTAACCACATGGCAATATGGGCTCTGCCTGGATCATATAGGTTGCAATAACTTAGCCAGATGGACAGAAGGTGGTAGGGGGTGATAGGATGGAGCACTTCCATTTGGTCTAAGGGAAGGCTTCTGAAAGATCTCGTCTCGATGCATGTCGAGTCTTATGGGGAAAGTGCACCGCCTCTCGAGAAGGAAAAATCTAAGTACTTAGCTGTGTCCCCGGTAGCGGACAATTTGAGCATCAAGACATTGAAGCTATCAAGGATCTCCTCATCCCAACTTATAAGTTAAAAACTTGTGGTTAAACAAGGGCTAAAGGATCACCAATTTTATTGGTAGATGCCTTGGGTGTTTTGACAAACAAAAACTTAGTGTTTTCAACTGATAGGAGAAAACCTATTTTGAGCAAAGCAAGCCTAAGCTACACTTAACCAAATTCATATAGAAGTTAGAAACTACTATTCTACTATGGTATCACTTGCCAATACTATTCCAATGTATTGACCCACTATGGCTGTAACTTATGATGTTGCAGGTTACTCTGATGAGGATTAGGGTTATGAGTCTACACTCAAATGCTTACCTGTGGCACATGAAGATGAAGACTTTACTTTATTTACTTATGTTATGAACTCTTGTACTAGCCTATGGCTATGGAGTTGTAAAAGACTATGTTATCTCTGAAATGATGATATAATAAAGACCTTTGTATCTGTGTACTTCATCTTAAACTGTGGATGCTAGCATTTGATCCAGGGACTAGCATTGCAATCACAGGGATCCTTTACCTTATAAAGGTGGGGTCTTACAAATATCACATAAACCATAATAGCAATGATCACCAATTCTAACAGAAAGAACAGGGACACTAGCTTTCCTAGCTTTACTAGGATGAGAGACAATATTAGAAGCATCTTCACAGAAGATAATGTGCACATCTTCTACATTTTTAGTGACAAGATCTTTCATAATGGCTACTACAGGTTCAATATTTATTTGTTCACCAGGTTCCATAGTTTTTTTTGTACTTTTGCAAACCACATTAGCTATAATAGAATGTTCCTTTACCTTGGCAGGGAAAGGTATTTTCTCAATATAAGGTTCAGGCAAAATAGGATCAACAGTACAAACTTCAGTGTTTCTAACAGGAACATGATTAACAACATCTTTATAAGGTGCATGGTATTCCAATTATTTTGGGAATTTCTATATAAGAGGCAAAGGCTTAAAAAAATTGGCAATACTTTGAGAATCAAGACCATACTCAATACTAATATCATAGAAGTCATCAGTTCCCATAAAAGATTTGATGCATTCATAATCATAATTTACACCTAACTTTGTTCCTTTGTCATTCTCCCATGCTTCAGTATTTTCTTGAATACGGTCTAGAAGATCTCATTTAGCTTCTTCCTTCATACGTGTGAATGATCCAGCACAAGAAGCATCTAATAAATCTTTATCAAGAAGAGAAAGCCTTGCATAAAAGTTATTAATAATAATATTATTAGGGAGTTCATGAATAGGACATTTAAGCATTAGTAACTTCAATATCCCCAACCTTGGGTTGTACTCTCTCCATCATGAGGCTAAAAGTTATATATTAGATTCCTATCCTTTTGAATCTCACTAGGAGGATAGAATTTAGAATAAAAGAGAGGTACTATTTCCTCCCATTTCATAGATTGTCCATTCTTCAGCAGCTTATACCATTCTTCAGCTCTTCCTTTCAATGATATAGAGAGTAACTTCTTCTTGAACTGTTCAGTTGTGATACCTACACACTTAAACAACCCGCATAATTCATGGATAAAAAGCAAGTGATCACCGGGATGGACAGTTCCAACCCCAAAAAAATAATTATCCATAACACGATTAACAATACTTGTAGGTATCTTAAAAGGATCTATCTCAACAGGAGGTGGTTCATCTACTACCCTAGCAGTGGTAGTAGTTTTTCTAAACAGAAAACCAAGTGGGTTATCCATATTGGAAACAAAGTAACAAGCAGTAACAAAAGCAACACTCATAGTAAAAGTTTCCTTTACCAGTTCCACTCTTCAATAGCGCTTCACTCCCCAGCAACGGCGCTAGAAAATAGTCTTGATGACCCACAAGTATAGGGGGTGTATTGTAGTACTTTCGATAAATAGGAGTGTCGATCCCAACGAGGAGCAGAAGGTGTTGACTAGAGGTTTGGAGCAGGAAATCTCTGTAAATACTTAGCAAACAGATTTTAAGGTTTTTTTTATAATGCAAGGAAATAAAGTGCAAGTAAATAAAGACATCAAATAATTGCAGCAAGTGGCCCAATCCTTTCTTAGTAAAGGAAAAGCCGGTGATAATACTTATGAGGACCAAACGTTCTCGAGGACACACGGGAATACTGTCAAGTGCTTTCGATACATATAGTTTATTAATCTTCTTTGGTTTGATAAGTGTTGTGTGGGTGAACATGTGCTAATGTACTAACCTTACTAGGAATAATACATACTTCTGATTAAACCCCATGCAAGCATTCGCAACTACAAGAAATAAATTAAGATAAAAACCTAACCATAACCTTAAACTCTAAGATCCTACACTCCCTTGTGCAAAGGTTTCCTAACAGGTGTTCAGGTTTCTGTCACTCCGGCAACCCCACAATTAGTTTCCAAATATAAAATGCATTCCCCTAGGCCCATAAATGGTCAAGTATCATGTAGTCGACGTTCACATGACACCACTAAAAGAATAGCACCACAACTTAAATATTAAACCATTGAATAATACCTCAACACAATTCCACTAATAACAACATGAATTCTCCCATGTCCTCAAGAACTAAACGAACTACTCACGAGACATCATATGGATCAAGATCAGAGATGACAGTGTTGATGGAGACGATCTCCCCTCTCCGGGAAGGAATTTCCCCACCAGAAATCTGTCTGCCGGAGAGCTCTTTCTCTCTTTGTAGTTTCCGCCCTACAGAGGTGGCGGAATCTTTCTATGGTTGCTTGATACGCCCAATTTGCATCACCATTCTGTATCATAATTTACCTCTATTCATTGATATTTGTCTTAATATGAGGCATTACTTATGGCTATTCATCTGTTTATGCATGTTGGATGATTCTTGGAGGATGGACTGCCGGAGTCTGGATTCTGATGGAAAAGAGGGCGTTTCGGTGCAATTTTGCAAAGATCAGAAAAATACCAGAAAAATATGGAAACATATTATTTTACCAGAAGACAAAGGAAGCCAGAAGGAGGGATGAAGAGGGGCCTCAGGGGGGCCACACCCCCTAGGCGCGGGCCCACCTGACCTCGCGCCTAGGGCAGGTGTGGTCCACCTGCCCGGCCTTCGACTCCGCCCCTTCGCCTATATCTTCCCTACTAAACCCTAAGGCTTGGGGAGCGACCACAGATAGATTTCCGCGCCTCTGGGGGCGGAAAACACCGAGAGAGAAAGATCTCTCCGGCAGACAGATTTCCGCCGGGGGAATTCCTTCCCGGAGAGGGGAGACCGTCACCATCAACACCATCATCAAGCTAGGCTTCATCGGGATCATCATCATCATCATCCACACCATCATCTCCACCAGCACCAGCACCACCACTTCGTCCCGCTGTAACAATTGTGTTGGATATTGCTTTAGTTCTTAGGGGAAACTTTCCCGGTGTTGATTACTATTGTAGTTGATGCTTGTGAGTGGAACCATTAGATTATTGTTTATTTTCAGATTGTTATCCATTAACATATAATCTTTGATCTTGATCCATATGATGTCTTGTGAGTATTTCGCTTAGTTCTTGAGGACATGGGAGAAGTCATGTTGTTAGTACTGAATCTGTGATGAGTTATTATTCAATGGTTTAGTATTTAAGTTGTGGTGCTATTCTTCTAGCGGTGTCATGTGAACGTCGACTACATGATACTTCACAATTTATGGGCCTAGGGGAATGCATTGTGTATTTGGCTACTAATTGTGGGGTTGCCGGAGTAACAGAAACCTGAACCCCCGTTAGGACACCTTTGCACAAGGGAGCGTAGGATCTCATAGTTTAAGGTTGTGGTTAGATTTATATCTTAATTACTTTCCTATAGTTACGGATGTTTGCAGGGGGTTTAATCATAAGTATGTATTAGTCCTAGGAAGGGCGGTATTATAGCACAGGTTCACCCACACAACACTTACAAACACCAGAGAAGAGTACTCAGCTATTTGAAGCGAAAGCACTTGACAGAATTCCCATGTGTCCTCGAGAACGTTTGGTCCTTATAAGTATTCCCACCGGCTTGTCCTTTGCTAAGAAAGGATTGGGCCACTTTCTCCGTTTGTTCGTTACTTCTGTTACTTGCTCTTTGTTTTGTTTCCTTGTCAGAAAACCACTAAAAATCCGTTCGCTAAGTATTCGTAGGGATTTCCTGCTCCATACCACAGTTCAGCACCTTCTGCTCCTCGTTGGGATCGACACTCCTATTTATCGAAAGTACTACGATACACCCCCTATACTTGTGGGTCATCAAGACTATTTTCTAGCGCCGTTGCTGGGGAGTGAAGCGCTATTGAAGAGTGGAACTGGTAAAGGAAACTTTTACTATGAGTGTTGCTTTTGTTACTGCTTGTTACTTTGTTTCCAATATGGATAACCCACTTGGTTTTCTGTTTAGGAAAACTACTACCACTGCTAGGGTAGTAGATTAACCACCTCCTGTTGAGATAGATCCTTTTAAGATACCTACAAGTATTGTTAATCGTGTTATGGATAATTATTTTTTTGGGGTTGGAACTGTCCATCCCGGTGATCACTTGCTTTTTATCCATGAATTATGCGGGTTGTTTAAGTGTGCAGGTATCACACCTGAACAGGTGAAGAAGAAGTTACTCTCCATATCCTTGAAAGGGAGAGCTGAAGAATGGTATAAGCTGCTGAAGAATGGACAATCCATGGAATGGGAGGAGATGGCATCTCTCTTTTACTCTAAATTTTATCCTCCCAGTGAGATTGATAAGGATAGAAATCTTATATATAACTTTTGGCCTCTTGATGGAGCGAGTACAGCTCAAGCTTGGGGGAGATTTAAGTTACTAATGCTTAAATGTCCTATTCATGAACTCCCTAAGAATATTATTCTCAATAACTTTTATGCTAGGCTTTCTCTTCATGATAAAGATTAACTAGATGCTTCTTGTGCTGGATCATTCACACGTATGAAGGAAGAAGCTAAATGGGATCTTCTAGACCGTATTCAAGAGAACACTGAAGCTTGGGAGAATGAAAAAGGAAGAAAGTCAAGTATAAACTATGATTATGAATGCATTAACTCTTTTATGGGAACTGATGACTTCCGTGATATTAGCAATGAATTTGGTCTTGATTCCCGAAGTATTGCCAACTGTTTTAAGGCCTTTGCCTCTTACATTGAAATTCCCAAAAATAAGTGGAATAAGTATCATGCTCCGTATAAAGATGTTGTTAGTCATGTTCCTGTTAGAAGTACTCAATTTTGTACTACTAATCATATTGTGCCTGAACCTCATGTTGAGAAAATGCCTTTCCTAGCTAAGGTAAAGGAGTATTCTATGATTATTAGTGCAAATAACAAAGGTACAATGAAAATTGTGGATCCTGGTAAGCATTTGAGTGATGAACCTGTGGTAGCTATTGTGAAAGACACTGTCACTAGAAATATAGAGGATGAGCACATTGTCTTCTGTGAAGACGCTTCTAATATTATCTCTCATCCTGGTAAGGCTAGAAAATCTAGTTTTCCTGTGCTTTCTGTTAAAATTTGTAATCATTGCTACTATGGTTTATGTGATATTGGTGCTAGTTCTAGTGTTATTCCTTATGAGCTTTACAGGGAAATTATGCATGAGGTTGGTCCTTGTGAGCTTGAGGACATTGATGTGGTTATTCACCTTGCTAACAAGGAGACCATTTGCCCCATTGGGATTATAAGAGATGTGGAGGTTCTCTGTGGTAAGATTAAGTATCCTGCTGATTTTCTAGTGCTTAATTCAGCAGCTAGCAAAACTTGTCCCATAATTTTTCGTAGACCTTTCTTGAATACTTGTGGAGATATTATTAATTGTAAGAAGGAAAAAGGTTTAACTAAGTTTGATGGAGATTCTTATGAGTTTAACTTTTCCAAATTTGCTAAAGCTCCTTATGAAAATAGCTTGCCTAATAAAGATTTCAGAATGGAACAACTTGCTTCTATTGATCCAGTCTATGACCTTGGACCTCTTTTTGGTGACTGTAAGTATGCTTATTCTGATGATAAAGTTGTTTCCAGTAACAGTTATATTGTCAACTTTATTCAAAGTGCTACTGAAAGTTATTTTGAGAGAGGGAAACATGGTTTTATGCATCTCAATGATGTTAAGGTTTCCCGTTTTATGTTGAAAGCTTTAAAGTTGCATCTGTTTTGTCTTCCTATGCTTGTGGCCTTTTGTTTCAACAATTTATTTTCTCATGATACCCCCATGCATAGGAAGTGGGTTAGGCTCAAGTGTGTTGGTTATTTGCTTCTTGATTCTCTCTTTCACTTCAGATATATATCTCCTTTGTGAGCATCTTTGGAAGTTTCAAACCTATTAAAGGCATTAAAGAAAAGTACTTGTTGGGAGATAACCCAAGAGTTTTGTCGAGTCTTGGAAGTTATTACCTCAGTAATAACTTCTCCTTATCCTTTTTGTTTTGGCTTTTGTGTCAAGTTCAACTACTTTTGTGAAATAGAGGAGTCGTGAAAAGTGGCTGTCCTGGGACAGATTTTTGTGCTGCATTGTAAAAATTCGTGAGGAAGCTCAGTACTTCGGATGGATCTGCATTTTTCTGAGCTTGTTCTCCAAGTTGTTACCCAACTTTCATCAGTTCTGCACTTTTTGATTTGAGCAACAGAAGGTCTTCGGGAAAATCAATCATTACCTGCTGGTCTGTTTTGACAGATTTCTGCCATCATTTGCAGTTGCCTCCTACAAAAGCTTTTGTTTTGATGGGTTTTCAGTTGAAGTGTTTACCAAAGGTTTATTTTTTTTCTTACACTAATGTTGTCACTGAGTTTGTGCAAAAGTTTTGTGTGAAGGAAATTCTCAGGAGAAAGAGAGAAGGAATCTGCAGAGTTCATCTTTCAATAGGTAAAAGTGGTGAAAACAGAAGGTTCGTGAAGCCCCAATCTTTATATATTTTTGATGTTTTTAATACATAAGGGAAGTTACGAGACGAAACTGAAGAGGAAACAGAGCCCGGGGTGGACAAACCCACCTAGGCGCGGGCCCAGCCTGGTCACGCCTGAGGGGGGTGTTCCCCCTCGAACTCCGTCTCCGCCTTGTTTTTCGTGTCAAAACCTTCCTTATGCATTGAAACTTCGTAATATATAACCCCCAGATCCCCCGAGGTTCCTGCATCGTGTTCTCGTCGTATTTTCATTTCGATTTGTTTTTGTCAGGAAATCTTCTCAAGTTTAGAGCACCATGGTCTCCGCCAACGACAAAGGCAAGGAGCCCGAGAAAGAAGAACCTCAAGTCCCCAAGGAGGAGGAGATTTCAGTAGGGTATGAAGGTGACATGGAGAAGGACAAGCAACCGGACACTCGTGCTACTGTCGCAAGCATTGGTTTGGTGGCACAACCTACCTAGCTTAGGAGGACAGCACGGATGTCTACAGGAGGGAGAACTCCGCGTCATATCCTCGCTCCACGCACACTTCCTCCTAGTACCCCTTGTTCTAACCGTGCAGGAAAGAAACACTCTAATTTGGAAAAATGGAGAAAGAATAACAAGGACTGGGATCCTCGGTCTGAGTTGATCATGGGCTGCATTGAGCATAATTCAAAGTTAATCCGTACTCTTACTTTTGAGTTCGAGGATTTGAAGAAACTTATTGAAGAGCTTATCTAGAGAACACCACCACCACCGAAGGAGTAATTCGTCATCAGGTTTGGCATCCCATTGGCTTGTTCCAAGATTGGGGGAGTGTCGCGATATCACCACCATTATCTTTTATCTTTTACCTTTTTAGTGGATTCATATCTGTGGTAGAGAGGTTATCTTATAGTTTGGTTTGCATGTGCAAGTATCTCTCCTTTAGTTGATTATCTATGTATCCCTTGGTGTGAGTGCCTTTATTGAATATTAATAAGAAGCCTCATCCTTTACTTTTTGCACTTCTTATTTTAGTTTGCAATCTCTATTATATGATGGATCTTGTTGATCAGTATTGGCACCACTTTGGGATCATCAAGTGGATCTAAATTGGTTTTGGCAAACCGAGTCCTGGTCAGTGGCATTAGTTTGAAAGAAAAAGAAAGAAAGAAAAAGCTTACAGGTATTTGGTATCATTTGTTTCCTTTCTTGTTGGCTCATAAGCTTATTATTCTTTATTTAAGATTCTTTTGTGTCTTCAAATAATATTGCATGTTTGGCTTTATTACTTGTATGTTTGCTTGTTTCTTTCAACTCTCTTGCTTGCTACCCAGCCTTGCTAGCCAAAAACCTGTTTTCAGAAGGCATACTTCTCATGTTTCCAAAATCCTTTGAACCCAAAACTTTTGCCACTTGTGTCCACCATATCTACCTAGTAGCTTTTGCTATTCCAAGCAAATTCTCAAGCTTAATCTACCTTTCGAATTAAAAAGTATTTTGTTATGTGAAAACTAGTTAGTAAAGCTCTCACGAACTTGATGGCACACCTTATTTACTTGCCCCTGATAGACTTGAACCATTGTGAACATCGAAGTTGTATATGCTTGCATCTATACGTTGGAATTAGCAGAACCGTGATGTCACGGGGAATGATTTCAACATTGCACTTGTACTTTGTACACAGTTGATATCGTGCTCTTTTGTCTATGGATGTCAACAGTGAGAAATAAAGAGGGAACTTGTAAGTC
Organism: Avena insularis; assembly: GCA_023614405.1. NCBI lineage: Eukaryota > Viridiplantae > Streptophyta > Magnoliopsida > Poales > Poaceae > Avena > Avena insularis. Next base: position 408,854,050 of record CM042697.1, read on the forward strand.
CATGGAGTTTGTATCCTGTGTTAGAGAAACGCCTGGGCCGCTAGCCTAAGCCATGCTTAATCATGGTAGAAACTTGCAGCATCACCATAGTGAGTCATCTATGAAGCATCCTCAATAAAAAGCTATACACATAGTAAATAAAAAGATCGCTGAGATGCTCATTGTCTGCTTGCCTTGTCATTTTGGTTATGGGAAAGATCATGTACCATGTGCAAGGGGTACCCCGTTGGCGGTTCTCAATGATATGCAAATACTTACAATGACAAGAACTTACCTGGACCCAAAGTTGAGTATGCATGAGGAGTGGCCCTCATATTCAAGGGACCTGAGATTGCCAACTTATATTTCATCAAGCATATACTCCATCTTTGTTCACTTTAACCTTAATCATCTCAAGATGCTTATGATAGGGGCAATGAGGGCTCAAAGCTAGTAAGTAGCATAATCTTTTGGAAGCTCTTTATGACTTGTAATCCCTGCTACCCTCTAAGAAGGGACCTTTCTCCTAGTTACAAGTTGAGTCAGTAAACCTACTTCCTCTCTATCTCCAGCAAGCTTTTGAGTTGTTGTGTTTCAAGCATTCATATGGTTATTTATTCAATCATGTTCTTCGTCTTCCTTGTTTGCACAAAACACTTATCTATTGAGTATTACTTTGAAAGCCTTCACTTGTGAAAAACCTTTTTGAGCAAAGAGTGTTCCTGTTTTGAAACTTCTACAAAAAAAATTTGTGAAACTGTTTGCCAGGTGTTCTCTGACCAAGAACAAGTTTTCCAATTCCAATTATGATTTATCTTTATGCATCTCTATTGTGACTATTGTACTTGGTTGCAAGCTAAGTTACATAATGGTGAGTAGCTTTATTCGATGAGTTATATAATGGTAAGTGTGATGATTCGTGTTCGTATTCTTTTATTGACACTTCACTCCATAAACCTGTGGACATGTTTACTGAGCTCAGTTTTCGCTTGGGGACAAGCAAAGTCTAAGCTTGGGGGAGTTGATATGCCCAATTTGCATCACCATTCTATAACATAATTTACCTCTATTCATTGACATTTGTCTTATTATGAGGTATTACTTATGGCTTTTCATTTGTTTATGCATGTTGGATGATTCTTGGAGGATGGACTGCCGGAGTCTGGATTCTGATGGAAAAGAGGGCGTTTTGGCCAATTTCGCAAAGATCAGGGAAATACCAGAAAAATATGGAAATATATTATTTTACCAGAAGACGAAGGAAGCCAGAAGGAGGGACGGAGAGGGGCCTCAGGTGGCACACACACCACCTAGGTGCGGGCCCACCTGACCCCGCGCCTACGGCAAGTGTAGCCCACCTGCCCGGCCTCCGACTCCGCCCCTTCACCTATATCTTCCCTACAAAACCCTAAGGCTTGGGGAGCGACCACAGATAGATTTCCGCCGCCTCTGGGGGTGGAAAACACCGAGAGAGAAAGATCTCTCCGGCAGACAGATTTCTGCCGGGGGAATTCCTTCCGGGAGTGGGGAGACCGTCGCCATCAACACCGTCATCAAGCTAGGCTTCATCGGGATCATCATCATCATCCACACCATCATCTCCACCAGCACCATCACCACCACTCCATCCCTCTATAACAATTGTGTTGGATATTGCTTTAGTTCTTAGGGGAAACTTTCCTGGTGTTGATTACTATTGTAGTTGATGCTTGTGAGTGGAACCATTGGATAATTGTTTATGTTCATATTTTTATCCATTACCATGTCATATTTGATCTTGATCCATATGATGTCTTGTGAGTAGTTCACTTAGTTCTTGAGGACATGGGAGAAGTCATGTTGTTAGTAGTGAATCTTTGATGAGTTATTATTCAATGGTTTAGTATTTAAGTTGTGGTGCTATTCTTCTAGTGGTGTCATGTAAATGTCGACTACATGATACTTCACCATTTATGGGCCTAGGGGAATGCATTGTGTATTTGGCTACTAATTGTGGGGTTGCCGGAGTGACAGAAACCTGAAACCCCGTTAGGACACCTTTGCACAAGGGAGCGTAGGATCTCAGAGTTTAAGGCTGTGGTTAGATTTATATCTTAATTACTTTCATGTAGTTACGGATGTTTGCAGGGGGTTTAATCACAAGTATGTATTATTCCTAGGAAGGGCAGTATGTTAGCACAGGTTCGCCCACACAACACTTACAAACACAAGAGAAGAGTACTCAGCTATTTGAAGTGAAAGCACTTGACAGAATTTCCATGTGTCCTCGAGAACGTTTGGTCCTTATAAGTATTCCTACTGGCTTGTCCTTTGCTAAGAAATGATTGGGCCACTTTCTTCGTTTGTTCGTTACTTCTGTTACTTGCTCTTTGCTTTGTTGCCTTGTCAGAAAACCACTAAAAATCCGTTTGCTAAGTATTCACAGGGATTTCCTCCTCCATACCACTATTTAGCACCTTCTGCTCCTCGTTGGGATCGACACTCCTATTTATTCAAAGTACTACGATACACCCCCTATACTTGTGGGTCATCATCACTCCTCCAACTTTAGGGTTTCGGGAGGAAGATATAGGTGAAAGGGCGGAGCTAGAGGTGGGCCAGGGTGGCCACACCCCCTGGTGGCACGGCCTAGGGTGGCTCGCGCCTGGGGGGTGTGGGCCCCCTGTGACCCAACTCCGTCTCCCCTTCTGTCTTCCTTCATCTTCTGGAAAAATGCGATTTTCCATAGTTTTTCTGGTATTTTTCTGATCTTTGCGAAAATTGCATCTAGGCACTGCTTTTCCCATCAGAATCCTGACTCCGGCAGTTCATCCTCCAAGAATCATCCAACATGCAAAAACAGATGAAATAACATAAGTAACACCTCTTAATAAGAAATATATCAATGAATAACAACATATTATGATATAGAATAGTGATGCAAAATGGACGTATCACCACCCAGTTACGGTGTGGTGTTTTATGTCATCAAAGTATCCATCCGGTGATGGTGATTAGCATGATCTCATGGTCGAATGAATTAGGTTACTATGTATCACAAAGCTTATAGCAAACAAACTAATAAAATGACTTGATCTTTATGCTACGCTTATCTATAGGAGTATGTCCATCATAGCATTCTCCTAATGAGATGATCTTGTTGTTAACAACATATCAATGTTCATGATCCCGAAACCACGATCGTCTATTAACCAACAAGCTAGTATCATAAAGAGGCTTTACTAGGGACTCTAATAAGTTTACAAATCACACAAGTATTAATGTTTCCGGTTAATACAATTATAGCATGAATGTAAACATTTATCATAAACACAAAGATATAATAATAACTACTTTTATTATTGCTTCTAGGGCATATCTACAACAGGGACATCCTAAAAGAATTGAGCAGGATTATCAACAAGCTAAAAATATTGGTAGTTATTCTAAGAGAAAGAAAAAGAAACATAAAATAGTTGTAGAATCTTCTAAACTAGTTATAGATCCTGATATTATATTTGTCTCTAATGCTGAAACTGAAAGTGGCAATGATAAAAATGATGCTCCTGATTGTTGGAAATATCAGCAATTTACCAAGTGATTTATGAGAAATAAATAGCATGTAAAACAAGACTAGAATGATCGAAAATAAACTAGCCAAGTAATCTGACAGAAAGTGTGCAGAGAGATCAAAGCAATCTGAACAAGATAAAGAAAGCATATAGCAGCGCGTCGACTTGGGGTTGGAGTTGTCACCCATGTCGTCGAGGAAGAGGTTCTCGAGGGCGGGGAAGAATTCGTCGTTGGGGAAGATGTCATCGGCGTCGGTGAAGGAGTCCGTGATGAAGCCAGTAGCCGCGCCGATAGCGCTCCCCAAAAACCTTATCGCCCTTCTCCCATACAGGACTCAGAGAGGCGGGGTTCCGGAGGCCTACTGTCCTGGCTCGCGGTGCACGCCACAAGACGGGATGGGGAAGAACTGGTGGCATCTCAGTGCTCTGGAACTTGGAGGCGGTGGTTCTGATTGTGTATCTGAGAAGAGAAGCGACCTTCCGCTCTTATAGGCATGAGTAGACAGGCGAACAGGCAGCGTCGAAAGAGGAAACGAATAGGCAGTGACCGAAGCCAAACATCCTCCACTATGTTCGAATTAAACCTCTAGTGAGTTCGTATTTAAAACCCATTGGCGTAGACTGTTCAAATTCTACACACCTGTTCATATACCAGTCATGCGTGGCAAAAAAGAACTCGGCTCGGCAAGATTCCCGCAACACGCGGCGCGCGCATCGTGACGAGGCGAGTGAGGCTACACGAGGCGTGGCGTGGCGTGGCGGGCGGCAGAGGAGGAGCGCGCGTGTGGGACTCTCTCCTTCTCCTTCTCATCCTTTTACCAATTGGTAGGAGAGCCTCCCTTATAAGCTGGTGCAAACCTCCTTCAACTAGCAATGTGGGACTAAACATTTGTCTCACCTCTTGCCATGCATGAATGGGCCACATGGGCATCTAGGATTTTCAGGAATTATTGGAATGAAAAATGGGCTGGGCTATTTAGGCCAAAATTCCAACAATCCCCCACCAGATCCCAGAGGCACATGTAATTTGCCTTTGGTTCCAAAACATTGTTTATATACAGGTACTACAGTGGAGACTGTTAAGTTGAACTTCCACCTAGAATTCTATGCTACACTAGGTCAGTGATTAGAAACAGTGATCCCACAAATCCACTTCTAGTTCATTTGCCAAAATCTAGTGTAAATTTTTGCTCAAAATTTGAACTAGATTATGACAAATGAACTAAAGGTGGGACTTTGGTGGGATCCCACTTGACACCCTAGTGACTTGTACAGTGGACTATGCCTTGAACTGCAAGTTCGCTGCAACCTAGCTTCACACAAAGCCTTGGCCAATACTGGGCTACCGTGGGACTTCCCCGCGGATGGAGCTTATGCGTCATACTCCATGACCTTTCATGAGTTTATTAGAGAGAACCCAACTCTCATAGACTGCGACGTTTGACAGTCAGACTCATATAGGTGTGTTCTTTAAAAGATGTTCTGCAAGACAACATCTCTGCTTAAGATTAAGCCACTTGCAACACATTAAGATAAAAATCAACCTGCCCTGCAGAATAGGAAAGTATTGCATCTTCATGGAGTGGTGTTCATTAAAGTAGGGATACTTTCCTCTCAGTCTACCAACAACTTATCTCCCAATTCTAATTCACGAGATCTCCAATCACATAGATTGGTTTGCCACTGTGGAAAACTCATAGTGTGGGTCTCATACCCATCTCCTTCGATGCATTTTATATCACATTGCGTGATAGTCCCTTTGTGAAGGGATCTGCCAGGTTCTTAGATGTTTGGATATAATCCAATGCAATAACTCCGGAGTTTCTCATTTTCCTGACAGATTTTAGTCTCCTCTTCACATGTCTTGAGGACTTCATATTATCCTTAGAACTGTTCACCTTAATAATCATAGTTTGATTACCATGTTCCATTGGAATTGCGGGTATAGGTTTTTCGACCACAGATAAGTCCATCAAGAGTTCACTAAGCCACTCTGCTTCAACAGTGGCCGTGTCTAGTGTTGTGAGTTTTGCTTCTATAGTTGACCTCGTTAAGATAGTCTGCTTGCAAGACTTCCAAGAAATAGTGCCACCACCAAGTGTAAACACATATCCACTCGTGGCCTTTATCTCATCAGCATCAGATATCCAATTTGAATCACTATAACCCTCCAGTACCCTTGAATACCCGGTATAGTGAATGCCATAGCTTGCAGTGCCTTTTAGATAGCGCATGACTCTTTCAAGAGCTTGCCAATGATCATCTCCAGGATTTGAAACAAATCAACTGAGCTTGCTAACAGCAAACGCGATGTCAGGCCTTGTAGCGCTATCCAAGTACATAAGAGAGCCAATTATTTGAGAGTATGTCAATTGATCTCTAGCGGTTCCTCGATTCTTTCGAAGTAGCACACTAGGATCATACTGTGTTGGAGAAGACTTGCAGCCGCTATACCCAAAGCGACTCAAAATCTTGTCCACATAGTGAGACTGAAGCAGTGTGATCCCACTATCATCATATCTCTATAGTTTGATGTTCAAGATAACATCAGCTACTCCTAGATCCTTCATCTCAAAAGACTAAGATAAGAAATCCTTGACCTCCTCAATTATAGTAAGGTTGGTCCCAAAGATCAGTATGTCATCAACATACAAACATAGAATAACTCCTTCGCCCCACCATGGCGATAGTATATGCACTTGTCAGCTTCGTTTACAACAAAGCCTGCAGCGGTTAAGGTTTTCTCAAACTTCTCGTGCCACTGCTTAGGTGCTTGTTTAAGACCATATAACGACTTCAGCAACTTGCACACTTTTCCTTCTTGACCATTTACTACAAAACCATCTGGTTGATCCATATAAATTTCCTCATCCAACTCTCCATTTAGGAAAGTTGTCTTAACGTTCATTTGATGAATGATAAGCCTATGTGAGGCAGCCAAAGAAAGTCGTACTCGAATGGTGGTCAACCTTGCTACAAGTGAGTAAGTATCAAAGAAGTCTTCACCTTCCTTTTGGGTATAACCCTTGGCCACAAGCCTTGCCTTGTACTTCTCAATAGTACCATCAGGCCTTATTTTCTTCTTAAACACCCATTTACATCCTACAGGTTTGCATCCATAAGGACGATCAGTGATCTCCCATGTTTCATTAGCTAAAATGGAGTCCATCTCACTGCGGACGGCTTCCTTCCAATAGTCAGCATTAGGATATGCATAGGCTTGTGAAATAGAAGTGGGAGTATCATCCACAAGGTATACAACAAAATCATCACCAAAAGACTTTGTAGTCCTCTGTCTCTTGATCCTGTTAGGAATTTCATTATCCTCATCCTCAGGATTTTCTAGGTGTTCAACTGGAATGATTGGTTCAGAAATTGTATCTAATTCCTGACTTGATGAGTTAGGCATATCGAGAAAGATATCCTCAAAGAAAGTTGCATCATTCGACTCCATGATTTTACCAACATGCATGTCTGGTACTCCAGATTTTACTACCAAGAATCGATAGCCAATGCTAAGAAAAGCATATCCTAGAAATACATAGTCCACGGTTTTTGGTCCAAGCTTGCACTTCTTGGGGATTGGCACATGAACTTTTGCCAAACAGCCCCAAGTTCGTAGGTAAGAGATATTTAACCTTTTATTCTCCCATTCTTCAAATGGAGTAATTTCTTTGTTCTTTGTGGGTACTCAGTTTAGAACATGACACACGGTCATTAATGCCTCCCCCCACCATTCCTCGGAGAGACCCGATGTGTCTAACATGGCGTTAACCAAATCTGTTAGAGTGCGGTTCTTTCTTTAGGCTACCCCATTTGACTGGGGTGAGTAGGGAGGCGCCCTCTCATGTCCTCACAAAAGGAGTCAAACTCGTTGGAAAAATACTCTCCACCACGATCAGACCTAAGTCTCTTAATCTTTCGATCAAGTTGGTTTTCTGCTTTAGCTTTATAGACTTTGAAGAAACTCAAAGCCTCATCTTTTGTTTTCAGAAGATACACATGACAATATCTCGTAGAGTCGTCGATCAACTTCATAAAATATTTCTTTCCACCTTTTGTCAACACACCATTCATATCACAAAGATCAGAATGTATGAGTTCTAGTGGTGCCAAATTTCTCACCTCTGCAGTCGTATGTGACTTGCGAGGTTGTTTTGCTTGCACACATGCTAGGCACTTAGATCCTTTGACAGTAGTGAAATTTGGGATTAAATTCATTTTAGATAACCGCGTCATGCAACCAAAATTAACATGACAAAGACGTGAATGCCAGACATTTGATATAAGATCAGACGAAACATGATTCACACTTTATTACAAACATCTGACAATGACAGGCATAACATACCTCCGCACTCATATCCTTTACCAATAAAAGTACCAAACTTAGACAGTACAAACTTATTAGACTCAAAAACAATCTTGTAGCCATCGCGACATAGAAGAGATCTGCTAAGAAGATTCTTATTTATTGAGGGAACATGATGCACGTTCTTCAGGCGTACGGTCTTTACCTAAGTGAACTTCAGATCGACCGTACCAACACCATGAACAGAAGCATGCGAGCCGTTCCCCATCAGCACGGACTGAGTCCCTTGATGACCCACAAGTATAGGGGATCACAATAGTCTTCTAGGGTAGTATTACCCAATTTATTGATTCGACACAAGGGGAGCCAAAGAATACTTATAAGCCTTAATATAACTGAGTTTTCAAGTCAGCTTCACCTAGAAATAGTCTTGCTCACAGAAGTTTATCAGTAGCAACAGTTTTGTAGTAGCAATAGCAAAGTAACAGCAATAGTAAAACAAGAGCAATAGTATCAATAGTAGCAAACGGTAGGATATGAGTGCAGTAGGCATAGGGATGGATGGACGGGCGTTGCATGGACAAGTCTAAACATGTAACTTCACGATCTAGGGCAATTGCAGATAAATACGATAAAGAATCCAAGTACTAAACAATCATAGGCATGTGTTCCATAATAGTCATACATGCTCGCAAAGAGAACTTGCACAACATCTTTTTTCCTGCTAGCCCGTTGTAGTGGGGCCTCAAGGGAATCTACTGGCAATTAAGGTGCTCCTTTTAATAGAGCACCGGAGCAAAGCATTAACACTACATCAACACATGTGATCCTCAAATCACAGTCATCCCCTCCGACTGTCCCAATTTCTGTCACTTCGGGGCCTTTGGTTCCGGACAATGATATGTGTACACAACTTGCAGATAAGATCACAAACAATACTATCATCATGAACCAATAATAAGTTCAGATCTAAGATCATGGCACTCGGGACCTAGTGACAAGAATTAAGCACAACAAGTTGCAACAAAGTCAAATAGAACTAATAGAGATACTAGGCACCATGCCCTAACAATCTTATTCGATTACATGATAGAACTCATCCAATCCCTACAATCCCCATAGCCTACAGCGGGGGATTACTCACTCATGGATGGGGGAAGCATGGGTGGTTGATGGAGAGGCATCGGTGATGATGATGGCGATGATCCTCTCCAAATTCCCCGTCCCGACGGGGTGCCAGAACGGAGTTTCTGGTTCCGAATCACGGTTTCTGGTGGTGGCGGCGCAGCGGAACTCTTTTTGGTTAAAACGTCGACCCCCTGAGTTTTTAGGTCAAGAGGCAACTTATAGGCGAAGAGGGAGGCCAAGGGGGTGCCTACACCTTCTCCAGCGGCTAGACACAGCTAGGGAGTTTGGGCCCTCAGCCCCTGCCTCTGCCTTCCGCTCCGTGAGTCTTCTGATGAAATAGGATTTTTGGCATATTTTCAGAATTTTTCTTGATAGTTGACTTTCTGCACAAAAACTAGACACCAATGCAATTCTACTGAAAATAGTGTCAGTCTGTGTTAGTTGTATCCAAATCACACAAGTTTAGAGGAGAAACAATAGCAAAAGTGTTCGGGAAAGTAGATACGTTTTGGACGCATCATCCCTCTGACCTGATATCAAGAAAACATGGAAATGTCAGAACAAACATGTACATTTGCGCCCGTGTCAATCCACCAATCAGGAGAATGACATAATGAAAGAACAGTACGTAATATACCATACCCAACATCCTTCATATCAACGTCGCTCATGACAACATTAGCGGTCTTGCCGCCCTTCCCATGCTGGCGCCTGTCATAGCGGTTGGGATAGATAGGAGCCCAGTTATCAGGATCACCGCACACATGACAGGTACCTTTCTTCTTATCAATCTTCTTCTTGAAGTTTGTAGACTGTGAGGGCTTGTTCTTCCCATCGAACTTGCCCTTGCCATCAAACTTGCTCTTGTTCTTGAACTTGTGGGACTGGAAGTTCTTTTTCTGTACCAAGTTGGCACTTGAACCTACCTTAGCAACTCGAGTACGTGTGTCTTTTGCTCTCGCCTTCTCTTCCACATCAAGAGTCCCAATGATATCCAATACGGAAAAATCCTGTCTCTTGTGCTTCAGGGAAGTAGAAAATTTCCTCCATGAATGGGGAAGCTTGGCAATAATGCCCCTGACAACGAACTTGTCCGGTAACACATGTGAGAAGTACTCAAGCTCCTTGGCCAGTGCATGTATCTCATGAGCCTGCTCAACCACGGAGCGGTCATCAGACATCTTGAAGTCATATAATTGCTCCATGATATACAGTTCACTGACATCATCTGAGACACCAAACTTGGCCTCAAGAGCATCCCACATGTCCTTGCCATTATCAAATGACATATAGGGTTCAACAATATTCTCCCCAAGCACATACAATAGAGCAGCCCTGAACAGTTTGTCAGATTTCTAGAAAACTTGCTCCTCGGCAGGAGTAAGCTCTCCCTCAGGCTTGCCAAGAGTGGCATCATAGCAGTTCATGTTCTCAAACCAGAGAACCGCTCTCACATTCCATCTCTTATAGTGCGTACCCTCAAAGACAGGTGGCTTCACAGATGCCACGAAACCACTTGGAGTAAATTTCCTATAATAAGGTTTTTGGATTGTTGGAAACATGAGAAATTTACCAAGTGATTTATGAGAAATAAACAGCAGGTAAAACAAGACTAGAATGATCGAAAATAAACTAGCCAAGTAATCTGACACAAAGTGTGCACAGAATTGCAGAGAGATCGAAGCAATCTGAACAAGATGAGGAAATAAAGCATACAGCAGTGCGCCAGCGTTGGGGTTGGAGTTGTCACCCATGTTGTCGAGGAAGAGGTTCTCGATGGCGGGGAAGAAGTCGTCGTTAGGGAATATGTCATCGGCGTCGGTGAAGGAGTCCATGATGAAGCCAGTAGTCGCGTCGATAGCGCTCCCCAAAAACCTTATCGCCCTTCTCCCGTACAGGACTCGAAGAGGCGGGGTTCCGGAGGCCTACTGTCCCGGCTCGCGATGCATGTCACGACCCGGGATCAGGGCTAGACAAATACCAGATCCTTATCTGATATAATCCTAACCTAAATTCCAAAACACGCAGGGAAAGATCGGTAACATAACAGAACATACAAACCATACATTAATAAGGTAAACTCTTAAGAGAGTTACAAACCAGTCATACAATCCAGGGGTCACATACCCATCATTACATCAAACAACGGAAGCAAACAAGTTGTTCTAAACAACAAACTTAGCAAAGGGCCTAAGAGGCCTTAAACAGAAGTAGTGACCCTTCCATAGATCCTAGGATGCTGCCCGGGAACCCCGACTACTCGTCGACTTCGACGTAGAAACCACCTTCAGTTGGAGTAGCATCATCTGTAGAAAACATCAATGAATCAAGGCTGAGTACAGGGTGTACTCTGCAAGACTTATGGCTAGTGGAGTTATTTTGCATAAAGACATATTTTGTTTTCAAAATAAGAGGGAGAAGAAACTCGTCTAGTCAGATCATTTTCAAAAGGGGATAAGAAGACTACAACTCTAGTTCTTAAAATCATCTTTGATATCCACCAAGAACCATCATCAACAGAACCTCTCTTCCTGGACTACCCCCTCAACAACCCCGAGGAAGTATTCCGGATCTCACTTTAGTTGACAAGTTTTAACATTTGGTTATTGTTCTCTATGATCTTCACGTCCGATCCCAAGTCGTCCATAACCGTGGACACGGATTTTCGAAAATATTAATAACCCTGCAGGGGTGCACAACTTTACCCACACGTACCAACCAATTCTTAATGCCAAATTATAAGCCCTCTTCCTTGGAAGGCCGGCAGAGAGTGGTTGACCACGACCTTTACCTTGCTTTCGCCGAGACCATGAGTCACGCACTAAGGAGATGCCGCCGTAACGTGTCGAGTCCCGAAGTCGGTCCCTAGCAATGTGAACAGGGTTTGAGATTACGGATGTCGGGCATCTCCCATTCCCTACCACGCTTACCTACCTATATGAATGCACCTCCTCCACCTCCATTCAAGAACGATCAAGATGCGTATGTCGAATGGAAAGCCCGAACTATGTGACTCATGGAATCTACTAGGCAAGTTAGTGAGTCGAGGGGGTTTCCAGGCCCCCGTTTGGTTGTACGCTCGTCTTGGTTCAAGAGGCAAGAACATCGGGTCCTAGGGGTGGCAAGTATGGGACTACAAAAACCACAACCCACGTGGCCACCCATACAACCCTTAGCATGTTTATCATCCATCTCTGATCACATCACCACATCCTACCATATTAGATTCTTTCGCATCTCCGGTGTATCACCTGAATGATCAGCATTTGACCACTAAGCATGGATAAGCTTGACTGAACTGTGGCACTAGCTTTGCTCATAAGCCAAACCCTAGTTATGCTAGGAGTGGTGGATCAGGTATTTAGTTCACAAGGAGAAACATGCATCAGATAGGATTACTCTATCTACTGATAAAAGACTGTTGAACCGAATGCATATGACGAGAATGAAATACTTTGTAAACATAGGATTCATACGTATGAGTGTGGCTTCGCTTGCCTTGTCCGTTGTTGGACTGATACTGCTCTTCCGTGGCGTTGACTTCAGCTTCAGGTTCGGTTCCTATTCGCGAGAACCAATCACCGGAAAAGAGAAAGCAACACTCAACACATGGCATGTGAAATGCTCATACAATATGGATGATATGGCAGGTTATACAGTGTTGAATTGAACCCTAAAACATGCTTGATCACTTTAGAGGGGGTTCCGAAGGTCCAAACCCTAAAACAGGGGGATCATCGGAATCACCTGTGCGGTTCATATGGTTCTTGTAATTAAACTTGCTATGAAAGTTGATTAACAATGTATGATTATAGCTTAGTCAGATAGGTTTCATATTTCTGATCATTTTGGTATATTATTTATATTTTTTTTGATTTAAAATGAATTAGTTATGAATTTCCCAAATTTTAATTAATTTTAAATCATTTTTGGAATATTTGAAATAATTTTCCAAACTTGGGCCCACATGTCAGATTTTTAATCATTTCAGAAAATAATTACAAAAAATAATAAAATCCTGACAGGCAGGGCCCACCTGTCATACATTTTCCATTTAATAAAACAATTACATAAAACATTAAAAGAAATAAAAAGAAAATATGACATAAGCATGATAGCATGCTGATGTCATCAATGGAGCTGCTCCCAGGTCGAGCTCGAATCCAGCGATTCCGAGCGTGCCTGGATGCGAGGTTGGGGGGTTGGACGCAAACGACGATGGGGAGTTGATTGGTGGTGGCACTGCCTATTCTTGGTCACCGGAGACGGCGGTGCAACCACGGCGAGCGGCGGTGGCGTCGGGCACATGCGGGGAGAGCGACTCAGGGGGAGATGGAGGAAATGGAGGCCACTGCGAGGATCAGAAGCTCACCGTGAGCAAGACGGGCTTGACAGCGAGACGAGGCGAGCTCTGGGTCGGTGGGGATTGACGATGACCGACGACGGCCGGAGCTTCCGATTCGCTCAAACGAGGTCGCGCGCGAGGGGGAAAGGAGGCTAGGGAGAAAGAGTCGAGCACGGCGGTTCCAGCGGTGGCGGCTGAGTGGGCGGAAGCGGCCGACGGCGACTGGCGGCTAGGGTTCTTCGGCCATGGCGCTGCCGCAAGGGAGAGGAAGGGAGGAAGTGAAATGGGTACTGGGAGAGAGAGGAGGTTGCGGCGGTTCTTACCGCGGCTCCAGGGGCGGTGGTGGGCATCGTGACGCGCAGGAGATCGACGGCGGGCACGCTGCCAGGCAGCTGCTTGCCGGCGACGAGAAAGAAGGGGAGAAGGCCGAAGGGGTATCAGGCCAGGCTGGGCCGGCTGGGGCCCCGTGTGGGCTGGCTGCTGGCGACAGAAAGAGAGAGAGGGAGGTGGGCTCGGCCCAGCTAGAGTAGACAGATGTTTTTATTTCCAGAAATGTTTTTCTATTTCTATTTTCTGATTTCCCTTTTGTATTTTGAATTTTAAATCTGTTTTGAATAATTTCAAACCATAGGAACTTTTGTAGTATAACTGGAAACACTAAGGGGCCCTTGCTACTGATTGGGCTCCATGCATTTTGTGTATCTTTCCAAATATTTTCAAAACCAGATGAATGTTTCAAATAGAGAGGAAAGTTAGGGTTTAGGTTTTTTTATTTGTTCTTCTTTGGTTGAATCAAAGTGCAAATGTTATGCATGCATGCAATGCTCAAGCATATCTTATTTTATATTACACTAAAGGGTGGTATGTTACAGCTCTACCCCACTTACAAGAATCTCGACCCGAGATCCCTAGGTTTTAGAAAAGAAGGCAGGGTACTCAGATCGAAGATGATCTTCGCGTTCCCAGGTTGCTTCTGACTCAGAGTGATGAGACCATTGAACTTTCAGGAACTTGATGGTTTGACGACGAGTCTTGTGCTCGGTTTCATCAAGAATACGAATAGGGTATTCTCGGTAGGTTAGATCATCTTGGAGATCCAAAGTTTCATGGTCCACACCACGAATGGGATCTTTGAAACAACGCTTGAGTTGAAACACATGGAAGACATCATGTACCTCTAGAAAAGATGAAGGTAGATCCAATTTGTAGGCAAGCTCATCCCGTTTGGAGAGAATGCGAAAGGGACCAACGTAGCGAGGAGCCAATTTGCCTTTGATACCGAATCGATGGACACCCTTCAGAGGAGTGACCCGGAGATAGACTTGATCACCAACTTCATAATGAACATCAAGATGATGACGATCGTAGTTGGTCTTCTAACGGGATTGAGCGGCTTTCAGACGCTCTTGAATTATGCGAACTTGATCTTCTGCTTCTTGGATCATGTCCGGACCAAAGAATTGTCTTTTGCCGGTCTCGGTCCAGTTCAGCGGTGTTCGACATGTTCTCCCATACAGGAATTGGAAAGGTGCCATGCCCAAACTAGATTGAAAACTGTTGTTATAGGAGAACTCCGCAAAAGGAAGACATTTCTCCCAGTTATTTCCAAAGGATATGACACACGCTCTGAGCATGTCTTCAAGAAGTTGATTCACTCTTTCAGTTTGACCACCGGTTTTAGGATGATAAGCTGTGCTGAAGGAGACATGAGTTCCCATTGCTTCTTGGAAACTTTGCCAGAATTTGGAAGTAAACAAACTTCCACGATCAGAGATGATCTTCTTGGGAACACCATGAAGAACGACGATCCGAGAGATGTATAGATCAGCCATTTGACTAGCACGGATAGTTTCTCGAACCGGAAGGAAATGAGCAACTTTGGATAACCGATCAACTATTACCCATATGGTATCATTTCCTGCTTGTGTTCTTGGGAGTCCAGTGATAAAATCCATACCAATTTCATCCCATTTCCACTCAGGAATTTTCAACGGCTGCAGAAGTCCAGCAGGCCTTTGGTGTTCAGCCTTCACACGACGGCAAATGCCGCACTCTGCAACGAAGCAAGCGATTTCTGGTTTCATTCCATTCCACCAGAATATTTGACGGAGATCTCGGTACATCTTGGTACCACCAGGATGGATAGACAGAGGGGATTCATGAGCTTCCAAAAGCATTAGATCTTTGATTTTCCGACTGTTGGGAACCACTAGCCGGTTACCAAAATAGAGAGTACCTTGATCATTGATGGAGAAATATTTAGCTTCACCACTTGACACACGTTCTTTGATCTCGGTAATCTCTCCATCTTGTTTTTGAGCTTCCTTGATTTGGTCCTCGAGAGAAGATTTTATTTCCAGGTTAGCAAGGAATCCACAAGGAAATACTTCAAGGTTAAGACGCTTGATTTCCTCGTAGAGATCAGGTTGGGCTTGTGAAATCATCAGATTATTGCAATAAGACTTCTGACTTAGCGCATCAGCAACGACATTGGCTTTACCGGGTTGATAGTTGAGACCCAAATCATAATATTTGATGAGTTCCAACCATCATATTTGCATGAGATTCAGATCTGGCTGGGTAAAGAGGTACTTCAGACTTTGATGATCCGAGTAAAGTTCGCAACGGTTACCGATGAGATAATTTCGCCATTGCTTAAGAGCATGAACAATAGCAGCGAGCTCGAGATCATGGGTTGGGTAATTGTTCTCATGTGTCTTCAACTGCCAAGAAGCATATGCCACTACATGACCATCTTGCATCAACACACAACCGAGCCCTTGGAGAGATGCATCACAATAGATGACGAAGTCCTTGCTTGTGTCCGGAAGAACAAGCATAGGAGCGGTGGTTAGTTTAGTTTTCAAAGCTTGAAAGATTTCTTCTGCCTTTTCTGACCATTCAAACTTCTTATCTTTCTTCAGAAGATCGTCATAGGCTTGGCTATCTTGGATAAGTTCTCGATGAATCGACGGTAATATCCTGCCATTTCAAGAAAACTTCAAACTTCCTTGACTGAAGTAGGTGACTTCCATTCCAGGATGGTCTGAACCTTATCTGGTATGACAGCAACACCACTTGTAGACACAACATGACGAAGGAAGATGAGCTCTTGTAACCAGAACTCACATTTGGAAAACTTGGCGTAGAGACGATGTTCATGAAGTTTAGTCAGTACCAAACATAGATGTTCGGCATGCTCTTCTTTGGTCTTGGAGTAGATTAGAATATCATCAATGTATACCACGACGAACTTATCGAGATATTCCATGAAGACGGAGTTCATGAGCCTCATGAATGTGGCAGGGGAATTGGTTAACCCAAAGGACATCACTGTATACTCGTAAATACCATAACGAGTTGTGAATGTTGTCTTTGGGATATCCTCCTTTCTGATCTTGATTTGATGATACCCTGATCTTAAGTCCATTTTGGAGAACACGGTGGCACCACTTAATTGATCAAAGAGGTCATTTATCCGGGGAGTGGGTACTTATTCTTGATTGTCACCGTGTTGAGTGGACGGTAATCAACCACCAATCTTGGAAGATTTGTATCCCGCTTCTTGACAAAGATGGTAGGGCAACCCCAAGAGGATGTGTTAGGTTGAATGTATCCTAGACCCTCTAAATCTTCAAGTTGCTTCTTCAACTCAACCAACTCATGAGGAGGCATGCGGTAAGGTATTTTGGAGATAGGAGCAGTTCCAGGAACTAGCTCTATGACAAACTCCACACTTCGATCAGGTGGCATGCCAGGTAGCTCTTCAGGGAAGACGTTCGGGAAATCACAGACCACAAGGACATCTTGGACCTCGAGAGTGGGTAGGACATCTATGTCATACAACTCCGAGAAAGGTTTAAGAACTGCTGACGGAGACTTTGAACCATCAGTCCAATACTTGACAGTTATGCCAGCAGGAGAGGTCACAGAAACTGTTCTGAGTGCACAGTCAATGACGGCTTGATACTTGGTTAACCAGTCCATGCCCAGAATGACATCAATATCACATGACTTGAGTGCAACGAAAGAAGTGGGGAACTTCTGGTAGGCTATGTCAATCTCATTCCCGTGACTAACCATAGTGGTGAACCAGCTAACCCGGGGAATGGATGGTCAAAGGGGTGGACAGGGGTTCAAAATTTATCCCATGCTCTTGAGCAAACAAATTTGACATGAATGTATGCGATGCTCTAGAATCAAACAAGACTGTTGTGAGAATTGAATTGACACGGAGCGTACCCAGAATGAGGCGTGGATCTTCCTGAGCTTCCTCAATAAAGGACATGGGTCGACGACCACGCCCAAAGACCTTGAGATTTATCATTCTTCTTTGCCTGCTGATCATTGCGTTCGGCAGCCCTTTGAGAAAACTCCCTTGAGTAGTGACCAGACTGACCACAGGAGTAACAAGTAACCCCAGTGTGAGACCCAGCAGGAGGATGATAGTTTGATCCACCAGTATTTGACTGTGGCTGACGAGAATTGTTGCTAGAAGACTTGGGTGCATAGGGAGCACAAGGCACAACACTGTATGGAACAAAGACACGGCGCTTCTTGTTACCAGATGAAGAAGCACGAGAATTTCCTTCTTCACGCTTCTGAGAGACTTCCATGTCATTCCTTCCATGCTCCAGAGTAAGAGCTTGATTGTGCAAGTCCTGGAAAGACTGGAACTTGAAGGGCAGCAACTCATAACGAAGTGCAGGGTTAAGTCCTTTACGAAACATCTCTTGCTTGTCTTCATCATTGGTCACATCCCTGGTTGCATAACGAGCTAGGCGAGTAAACTCACGCCCATAGGTTTCAATATCCTTGCGCCCTTGAGTCAGATCCAAAAACTACCTCCTTTTTAGATCCATGATGGTCTTAGGGATATAAGAGGCATGAAATGATGCAACAAACTCCTCCCAGGTAACAACATGTCCCTGAGCTTGCAGATTCTGAAAACCTTCCCACCAAACACCAGCCTGATATTCCAGTTGATAAGTGGCGAAGTTGACGTAGTCAGCAGGACGGACTCGAAGAGCACTGAACTTGCGCTCTATGGTGCAGAGCCAATCATCATCTTCAAGGGGCTCCTTGGAGTGGGTGAAGATTGGAGGAAAAGAGCGGATGAAATCTCCAAGTGTGACACATTCGTCAGGACGACGTTCAGTGTTCTGCGCCACACGCTCCAAAAGGCGTTCATTCCACAGACGGTTGGTCTCAATGTTGTTGAGAACCTCGGCCATTGTGGGAGGTGGCGGAAGTTCCTGATCAGCATTGTTGTTTCCTCAACGGCCAACAGAACCACGAGTACTAGTCGGCATCCTGAGGAGAAAACAGAAACCATGAGAATGGATTCACCAAAAAGGGTACAACAAAGGATGGCAAAACCATATCAAAAGATCATGGTAGAGGTGAACATGTGGATGAAAACTATATCAATGCATTAAGTATGGCAGTAGAACAAGCATACGAAACGTATACGCTACCAACTTAGATACAAACCATGACAATGGAATGCACGCATGACATGATACCAACAAGTCACAAAAGAGAAAAGAGAGCGAAATTAAAGGCATCCTTAGCAAAGTTGAAAAACAATGCTTCAATTGCACAAACATATCTTAGAAACTCTGAGTCTTGCAACCAAGTACGGAGTACTAGGTAAAAACAACCCAAACCCGTATATCCTAAGAGTTTGAAATGATAGACGAGAAGTGAAAACTTTGCAAAGAAAACGAGGTAAGACAACTCAGCAATAGAACAACCATGGATAAGGAATAAAAAGAGTCCTATTCAGAGTTTTGCAAATAATTTTAGCTTTCAAATAGTTTATCAAGCTCTAGACTCAACATCGACCAGCTAGAAGGGTTTCCTACAGGCAGTCCTGCTCTGATACCAAAAATCGGTCACGACCTGGGATCAGGGCTAGACAAATACCAGATCCTTATCTGATATAAGCCTAACCTAAATTCCGAAACGCGTAGGGAAAGATCGGTAACATCACAGAACATACAAACAATACATTAATAAGGTAAACTCTTAAGAGAGTTACAAACCAGTCATACAAGCCAGGGGTCACAGACCCATCATTACATCAAACAACGGAAGCAAACAAGTTGTTCTAAACAACAAACTTAGCAAAGGGCCTAAGAGGCCTTAAACAGAAGTAGCGACCCTTCCATAGATCCTAGGCTGCTTCCCGGGAACCCTGAATACTCGTCGACTTTGACGTAGAAACCACCTTCAGTTGGAGTAGCATCATCTGTAGAAAACATCAACGAAGCAAGGCTGAGTACAGGGTGTACTCCGCAAGACTTATGGCTAGTGGAGTTATTTTGCATAAAGACATATTTTGTTTTCAAAACAAGAGGGAGAAGAAACTCGTCTAGTCAGATCATTTTCAAAAGGGGATAAGAAGACTACAGCCTAGTTCTTAAAATCATCTTTGATATCCACCAAGAACCATCATCAACAGAACCTCTCTTCCCGGACTACCCCCTCAACAACCCCGTGGAAGTATTCCGGATCTCACTTTAGTTGACAAGTTTTAACATTCGGTTATAGTTCTCTATGATCTTCATGTCCATTCCCAAGTTGTCCATAACCGTGGACACGGCTTTTCGAAAATATTAATAACCCTGTAGGGGTGCACAACTTTACCCACACGTACCAACCGATTCTTAATGCCAAATTATTAGCCCTCTTCCTTGGTTTCGCCGAGACCATTACCTTGATTTCGCTGAGACCATGAGTCACGCACTAAGGAGATGCCGTCGTAACGGGTCGAGTCCCGAAGTCGGTCCCTAGCGATGTGAAGAGGGTTTGAGATTATGGATGCCGGGCATCTCCCATTCCCTGCCACGCTTACCTACCTGTATGAATGCACCTCCTCCACCTCCATTCAAGAATGATCAAGATGCGTATGTTGAATGGAAAGCCCGAACTATGTGACTCATTGAATCTACTAGGCAAGTTAGTGTCACATCCCAAGATTTTCCACTTGTTATGTGAAAAATAAATAAACAAAATAAATTATTGTTGAATTTTAGGGTGAAAAGAAACTTTTGTTTCTAAATGGAAACTTAAAATCCCATCTTGAACAAACTTTGGTTAACATTTGAATTCAACAAAATCCAAATCAAGAGTAATGCATTCCTCAATGAATGTATCTTGAAATTTAAACACTTGGAAAAATAAATCCAAACCCTGAACCCTAATGGAATAAAAATCATTTCCAAGTTATCTCCAAGCCTATGGATTTGATCCATATAAAAATTTGTCAACAAACATTTACAAAAGATCAAGAAAGACAAAGAGAAATATTATAAAAACATAGAAATTGATTTCACTTAATCTTATGAATTTAATAAAGATAAGGAATTGAATTCCCAAAAGCTAATAAAGCACTTATCTAGAATCCATACAAAATGGTGAGCAAATAATCCTAAAGAGATTTAAAAGGATAAACAAATATTAAACAAGATTTTACAAATTGGAATCACCAAGTTTGGATCTCTAAATAAAAAGATATGGATTTTATAAGATGAAGAAAGAAATATTAAATAAGGATTATTTAAAGACCAAAATTAAATCTTGGCAAAGACCACAAGCAAATGGAATAAGTTATAATCCTAATCCAAATAAAAATATTGGATAAAGAATTTCCAAAATAAAGTAAAATGGCATAAGCCAAATTCTATCTTGGGATAAAGACAAATCCAATTTTAATGATTAATAAAATCATATCAAATACTTTCCAAATAATTCAAGATGAATTATTTGACACCCTATTAAACAAATAAAAACCTACTGAAAAGATTTGGAAGGTTTAAAGAATTTAAATGGTGTTTGAAATTAGTAATAAATCTTATTTTATTTAAAACAAGGGCCTTTTTGAATAATTAAAAGACCCCAAAAAGAATAAAATTTTATTCCAAAATTAACTTCAGATTATATTACTAATCAATATTTAAACTTACACAAATTTTGGTTGAGGTTTGAATTCAAATGGATGATTGAATTGATTAAATAAAATCAAAACAGAATATTAGAAAAGGAAAAAGAAAAACAATCTGAACAAAAAAATGTGAAAAGGAGCAGCCCAACTAACCTAGCCCACCTATACCCCCTCTACCGAAGCGTTTTTCCACTCGACCTTGCACCCACAGAGACACCAACGGATGGACCCCACCTCCCCCTCTCTCCCTCACGCTGACAACGGACCCCACCGCCACGCAAGCTTCTTCCTCGCCGCGACTTCTTCTTCCCCTCACCTCGCGACCGTTTTCTGCCGATTGATTCGGGGCGTGAATTTGTTTGAATGTGCGATCAATCCTCCCCCTCGACCATGCTATCTTAAACGCCCTCGCCTCCTCTTTGTTTCCCCCTCCGTCCCTCACTCTAGCGCGCCCCCAGGCTGCTTAATTTCGCTCTACACCGCCACTGTCTCCGGCGAGCACCACCTCCGATTACGACCACACCTCACCGCCCCTTGCCTCCTCGACCATGCTCACCTGCTCCCCACCCCCTGGCGAACCTCGCCATAGCTCCAGATCGCCCGCGCGTGCCCCCAGCGTCGGTAACAACAACGACCAGCAGCGCCGCCGTCTGCCTTTTCTCCGACGATGCCTCCAGGTAGTCTCTGACCGCGCCGCCCCTTCTCTGTGATGCTCCCGCACTCCCTAATCTTCTACGCATCTAACGCTACCGTTATTTTGCCTTCTCGTGCGCTGTAGCCTCACCACCGTCGATGTCTGAGCGCAACCGATGGTGACCACGACTCCGGCGAGCAATCGCCAGCACATGCGAGCGCCCCTTCGTCTACAACCAGCACGTCGAGCTTCCCCATGTCACTGCGATCACGGTGAGCCATCTCTCTTCCCTTCTTGCTTCCTGCATCGCCAGCAACGCCACCGTCTGACCGCTCCGCCACCACCAGCCACCGCCACATGGTCCATCTTCGCAAGCGTTGCATAATGCCGTCTGACACGATCCAATGGCTAGGATAGAAACTTAGCGAAGGGGTAAGTAGCAACCTGTGCCGTGCGATCAAGTTAAATCCTACGGTTTGAATCGCTCGATCCAACCGAAGCGGTATAGACGAATAGAATCAAGACACGTGGCCCGGTTGGTTTGATTTAAAACAGAATTGATCTATTAGATGTTCCAATTTGAAAAATTCATAACTTTCAAACCACACGTCCAAATTTTGCAAATTTTATATCAATGGAATCAGCAAGACAAGTACTTTCTGACCATGCCCTTTGTTTAGTAAAATGCTTCTGCTAAATTGATTGTTTTTGCAGAAACTTGTGTATGCATGTTTAGAATATAAAAATTGTTCTAAAATGATTTTTGAGATAAAACCTTGGGGAAATGGTTTGTTTTGAACCTACTGACCATAGAAATCAAATTGTGGTTTCAAAAATATATTTGGTGAAGCAAAAGAATGAATCTTTGATTTAAACCATTTCTAGTCAAATAAAAATATGGTTTAATTGTTAAAAATGATTTTGGAGGAAAACCTTTGGGAAATGTTTTGATTTAAACTCTCTAACCCTAAACACCAAGTTTTATGACTTAAAAATTTATTTGGTAAACCCTAAAAAGATTGCTACTTTGATAAAGGCATTTTCAACCACATAAAATAATGATTTGGTTTGAAAATGGTTTATAGGTAAAATCTTTTGCAAATAGTTTTACCACTTTATAAAATGACCAATAAGTGTTTTAGAATGTTTATAACCTATTATAAACCACTTTTGTAAATAAAACAAAGTTTGGCATGCTTGCATGCATTGTTTTGTTTCTATCATTTTATGTGATGAATTGCTTGAATGGTAGATTGAAATATTGTTTGCTTGATTGAATTGTAGTGATTTGAAGTGTGTGAACATTGCAAAGATCAAGGAGTGAACCTATATTCTCTACCAAAAAGGCAAGTGATGCTTCATACTTTTGTCCCATTATTTTCACTATGCATTAGTGATATTTCTAAGTAGGACTTGCATGGAATTTTGCTAAGTATAAACTATGCCATGGGAAATCCTAGTAGATGAAACCTTAGTAGAATTTCCTAAGTTAAGATTCCTACTACTATCATGCTTAGCTTAGCTAGTAGAAAACAAGGGTGGAATATATATTCATACTATGGAATATTTCTAAGTCAAGGACTTATGTTTTGTTTAATAAAACAACTAAGTGAATGAATCACCTGGGTGGAATGGAAGGAATGGTTTGTGTTGAGTGGTTATGCAAGTTCCAGTATGCTGGGGAAAACTTGGGCATCACCAAGTCCAGTATACTGGGGAAAACTTGATATCTCACTTGTGGATGGCCACCCAGGAACAAAGAGATTTGAGATGTCAAATATTGAGAAGCTTCAAGTGCAACCACTTGGCATTATGGGATCTGCCTGGATCATATAGGTTGCAATAACTTAGCCAAATGGACAGTTGGTGGTAGGGGAATGATAGGTTGGAACGCGTCCATTCTGGTCTAAGGGAAGGCTTCTGAAAGATCTTGTCTTGGTGAAACCAAGTCTTGTGGGGAAAGTGCACAACCTCTGCAGAGTGTAAAATCTAAGTACTTAGCCATGTCCCTGGAAAAGGACAATTTGAGCATCAAGAAATGGAAACTATCAAGAATCTCCTCATCCCAATTTCTAAGTTAAAAGCTTGTGGTTGAACAAGGGTTGAAGGATCACCAATTTCTATTGGGAGATGCCTTGGGTGATTTTGTCAAACAAAAACTTAGTGTTTTCAAATGATAAGGAAAATCTATTTTGAGCATTGCAAGCCTAAGCTCCACTTAGCCAAATGCATATAGATGATAGACTCCACTATACTACCATAGTATCACTTGCCAATACAATTCAAATGTATTGACCCTTGTGGCTGTAACTTGTTATGTTGCAGGTTTGTTTGATTTTAGTGAAGTTCATTGATTAGGATTACAAGTCTACAACCAACATGTCTGCCTGTGGCACTTTGAAGATGAAGGACCCCATGCTATTGTTATATTCTGCTACATTGTAAAGAGATAGCCAAATGAGCTATGTAAGATGTAATAAATTATTTTATTCCTGGTTATAAAGTTGTAATATGACCTTTGTTTCTTGATATTACATCTTAACTGTGGATGCTAGCTATTGATCCAGGGACTAGCATTGTAAACATAGGGATCTCTACCTTATTAAAGGTTGGGAACCTTACAGATGGTATCAGAGCATTGTGTTGCCTGTAGAATTGTAACCCTAGGATTAAACCCCTTAGAAAATAGGAGTTGTGTTTGTTCCAAAACTTATTTACAAACAATCTTGTAAAATCTTTCCTCAACCATTTTGGTTTCAACTCTACATCTCTTCTATTTTCAACTTGATGGATAAAGCCTGCTCCATGGCCAAAGACTTCACCATGTGCAAAGGACTTCATCAACTCTAATGACTTCAACGTCTTCAAGTGATTTCAACCTTATTCTCAACAAGGACTTCAACCTTGGATACCACAAAGGACTACAAGTGAGACAAGAAATATTTCTCAAGACTTGAAGACTAAGGAAACCCAACTTAGAAGGAATCATTGTCACCTATGGAATTTTGTGACCAAGACACAAGAATTTTTCCAAGGAAACCATGATCTCATGCAAGAAAAATCAACCAAGAAGGAAGGAAATATCTCAAGTGAACCATATAGATGGACCACCATATTTAGTTTAAGTCAAACACACCAACTTATGTGGTGTAACAAAAATATTTTTGGTTGCCTAAAAATAGGCTTGAAACTTGTTGTTTGAGTGGAATGCTTGTTTGTGATTGCTTGCACTTTGCTTGTGTGAATAGTGATGTGTGTGATTAGAATTATTCCCTTAGAAATATTTTGCCTATCCTAATCTCAATCCAATCCAAACAGATGACTTCTCCAAGAGACTCCAACATCAAGGATGGTGACCACAACAACAACCAAGAGACCAACATGAGAGAACTCATAGTAACCCAAACTCAGTTGAACCAAGTGACAGCTCAATTTTTAGCCAACACCAGTGAGGTAGATCCAACCATGCAAAGGTTTTTGGAAACCCAAACCCAATTGTTGCATAAGATGACAAATCAAATGATCAACATGGGAGACAACTCTTCCCAAGGAGTTTGTGACAACAAGGATGTCAAGGATGATGTTCTAGAAGGAACCCAAGCTTGCAATGTTTGTGGAGACAAGGATCACACTTCCAAGGAACATGAAGATCAATGTCCCAATTGTGAAGAGAAACATCCAACAAATCAATGCCCCACATCTCAAGATACTTGTTTCTTGTGTGAAGGAAATAATCATGTCCCTATCCAATGCCCCATCTATTCCATAGTTCAACAAAGGAAACAAGGTGGAGTGCAACAACTGATTGCAGACTACCATGAGAGAGCAAAGTCTACCAAGAAGGATGAAGACAAAGGAAAGTCTCAGCTTGTGACTCAATTTAAAGGACCAAAGAGGAGACATATGTATTATCCAAGGAAAAGGTCAAGGAGACCAGGAACTTTTCCTACCTTTAAGATAACATATGAAGAACATGAACTAGAAGCACTCCTAGCTTTGGAGAAACCCAAGAAGAAGAAGTATAAGGAGATTATCCAAGTATGGTGCAACAATTGCAAAGAGTTAGGCCATTATGTGTCAACTTGTCCACAGAAGATACGTGAAGAACTCAATCTTATCACATGTTACAATTGTGGTAACCAAGGACATTATGCAAGCAATTATCCAGAAAAGATGAAGCACAAGATAAAGCCTATGAAGGATCTCAGCCTTGTCACATGTTTCAAGTGTGGAAACAAAGGACACTATGCAGATGTTTGCCTAGAGAAGTTTCAACAAGATCCCAAGAAAGCCAAGATGTAATCTAGTTGGAAAATTTTTAAGGGTGGTAGTACCCTAGATGCTTTGAGCCAACTTGTAACCCCTAGCCTCCCCAAATCTCGGGACGAGATTTATTTTAAGGGTGGTAACCTGTCACATCTTGTTATGTGAAAAATAAATAAACAAAATAAATTATTGTTGAATTTTAGGGTGAAAAGAAACTTTTGTTTCTAAATGGAAACTTAAAATCCCATCTTGAACAAACTTTGGTTAACATTTGAATTCAACAAAATCCAAATCAAGAGTAATGCATTCCTCAATGAATGTATCTTGAAATTTAAACACTTGGAAAAATAAATCCAAACCCTGAACCCTAATGGAATAAAAATCATTTCCAAGTTATCTCCAAGCCTATGGATTTGATCCATATAAAAATTTGTCAACAAACATTTACAAAAGATCAAGAAAGACAAAGAGAAATATTATAAAAACATAGAAATTGATTTCACTTAATCTTATGAATTTAATAAAGATAAGGAATTGAATTCCCAAAAGCTAATAAAGCACTTATCTAGAATCCATACAAAATGGTGAGCAAATAATCCTAAAGAGATTTAAAAGGATAAACAAATATTAAACAAGATTTTACAAATTGGAATCACCAAGTTTGGATCTCTAAATAAAAAGATATGGATTTTATAAGATGAAGAAAGAAATATTAAATAAGGATTATTTAAAGACCAAAATTAAATCTTGGCAAAGACCACAAGCAAATGGAATAAGTTATAATCCTAATCCAAATAAAAATATTGGATAAAGAATTTCCAAAATAAAGTAAAATGGCATAAGCCAAATTCTATCTTGGGATAAAGACAAATCCAATTTTAATGATTAATAAAATCATATCAAATACTTTCCAAATAATTCAAGATGAATTATTTGACACCCTATTAAACAAATAAAAACCTACTGAAAATATTTGGAAGGTTTAAAGAATTTAAATGGTGTTTGAAAATAGTATTAAAGCTTATTTGATTTAAAACAAGGGCCTTTTTGAATAATTAAAAGACCTCAAAAAGTATAAAATTTTATTCCAAAATTAACTTCAGATTATATTACTAGTCAATATTTAAACCTACATAAATTTTGGTTGAGGTTTGAATTCAAATGGATGATTGAATTGATTAAATAAAATCAAAACAGAATATTAGAAAAGGAAAAAAGAAAAACAATCTGAACAAAAAAAATGTGAAAAGGAGCAGCCCAACTAACCTAGCCCACTAATCCCAACTCGCAGCCCACCTATACCCCCTCTGCCGAAGCGTTTTTCCACTCGACCTAGCACCCGCAGAGACACCGACGGATGGACCCCACCTCCCCCACTCTCCCTCACGCTAACAACGGACCCCACCGCCACGCAAGCTTCTTCCTCGCCGCGACTTCTTCTCCCCCTCACCTCGTGACCGTTTTCTGCCGATTGATTTGGGGCGTAAATTCGTTTGAATGCGCGATCAATCCTCCCCCTCGACCATGCTATCTTAAACGCCCTCGCCTCCTCTCTGTTTCCCCCTCCGTCCCTCACTCTATCGCGCCCCCAGGCTGCTTAATTTCGCTCTACACCGCCACTGTCTCCGGCGAGCACCACCTTCGATTACGACCACACCTCACCGCCCCTTGCCTCCTCGACCACGCTCACTTTCTCCCACCCCCTGGCGAACCTCCCCATAGCTCTAGATCGCCCGCGCGTGCCCCCCAGCATCGGCAACAACAACGACCAGCAGCGCTGCCGTCTGCCTTTTCTCCGACGACGCCTCCAGGTAGTCTCTGACCGCGCCGCCCCTTCTCTGTGATGCTCCCGCACTCCCTAATCTTCTACGCATCTAACGCTACCGTTATTTTTCCTTCTCGTGCGCTGTAGCCTCGCCCCCGTCGACGTCTAAGCGCAACGGACGGTGACCACGACTCCGGCGAGCAATCGCCAGCACATGCGAGCGCCCCTTCGTCTACAACTAGCACGTCGAGCTTTCCCACGTCACTGCGATCACGGTGAGCCATCCCTCTTCCCTTCTCGCTTCCTGCATCGCCAGCAACGCCACCGTCTGACCACTCCGTCACCACCAGCCGCCGCCAGTGCCGCCCATCTCTGGCAAGCGTGTTGTACGTCGTGCGATTACGATCCAATGGCTAGGATAGAAACTAAGCGAAGGGGTAAGTAGCAACCTGTGTTGTGCGATCAAGTTAAATCCTACGGTCTGAATCGCTCGATCCAACCGAAGAGGTACAGACGAATATAATCAAGACACGTGGCCCGGTTGGTTTGATTTAAAACAGAATTGACAAATTAAATGTTCCAATTTGAAAAATTCATAACTTTCAAACCACACGTCCAAATTTTGCAAATTTTATATCAATGGAATAAAGAAGACAAGTACTTTCTGACGATGCCCTTTGTTTAGTAAAATGCTTCTGTTAAATTGATTGTTTTTGCAGAAACTTGTGTATGCATGTTTAGAATATAAAAATTGTTCTAAAATGATTTTTGAGATAAAACCTTGGGCAAATGGTTTGTTTTGAACCTACTGACCATAGAAATCAAATTGTGGTTTCAAAAATATATTTGGTGAAGCAAAAGAATGAATCTTTGATTTAAACCATTTCTAGTCAAATAAAAATATGGTTTAATTGTTTAAAATGATTTTGGAGGAAAACCTTTGGGAAATATTTTTATTTAAACTCTCTGACCCTAAACACCTAGTTTTATGACTTAAAAATTTATTTGGTAAACCCTAAAAAGATTGCTACTTTGATAAAGGCATTTTCAACCACATAAAATAATGATTTGGTTTGAAAATGGTTTATAGGTAAAATCTTTTGCAAATAGTTTTGCCACTTTATAAAATGACCAATAAGTGTTTTAGAATGTTTATAACCTATTATAAACCACTTTTGTAAATAAAACAAAGTTTGGCATGCTTGCATGCATTGTTTTGTTTCTATCATTTTATGTGATGAATTGCTTGAATGGTAGATTGAAATATTGTTTGCTTGATTGAATTGTAGTGATTTGAAGTGTGTGAACATTGCAAAGATCAAGGAGTGAACCTATATTCTCTACCAAAAAGGCAAGTGATGCTTCATACTTTTGTCCCATTATTTTCACTATGCATTAGTGATATTTCTAAGTAGGACTTGCATGGAATTTTGCTAAGTATAAACTATGCCATGGGAAATCCTAGTAGATGAAACCTTAGTAGAATTTCCTAAGTTAAGATTCCTACTACTATCATGCTTAGCTTAGCTAGTAGAAAACAAGGGTGGAATATATATTCATACTATGGAATATTTCTAAGTCAAGGACTTATGTTTTGTTTAATAAAACAACTAAGTGAATGAATCACCTGGGTGGAATGGAAGGAATGGTTTGTGTTGAGTGGTTATGCAAGTTCCAAGATATCGGGAAAACTTGGGCATCACCAAGTCCAAAGATATGGGGAAAACTTGATATCTCACTTGTGGATGGCCACCCAGGAACAAAGAGATTTGAGATGTCAAATGTTGAGAAGCTTCAAGTGCAACCACTTGGCATTATGGGCTCTGCCTGGATCATATAGGTTGCAATAACTTAGCCAAATGGACAGTTGGTGGTAGGGGAATGATAGGTTGGAACGCGTCCATTCTGGTCTAAGGGAAAGCTTCTGAAAGATCTTGTCTTGGTGAAACCAAGTCTTGTGGGGAAAGTGCACAACCTTTGTAGAGTGTAAAATCTAAGTACTTAGCCATGTCCCTGGAAAAGGACAATTTGAGCATCAAGACATGGAAACTATCAAGAATCTCCTCATCCCAATTTCTAAGTTAAAAGCTTGTGGTTGAACAAGGGTTGAAGGATCACCAATTTCTATTGGGAGATGCCTTGGGTGATTTTGTCAAACAAAAACTTAGTGTTTTAAAATGATAAGGAAAATCTATTTTGAGCATTGCAAGCCTAAGCTCCACTTAGCCAAATGCATATGTCATCAATGGAGCTGCTCCCAGGTCGAGCTCGAATCCAGCGATTCCGAGTGTGCCTGGATGCGAGGTTGGGGGCGTTGGGCGCAGACGACGATGGGGAATCGATTGGTGGTGGCGCCGCCTATTCTTGGTCACCGGAGACGGTGGTGCAATGATGTCGAGCGGCGGCGGCGTCGGGCACATGCGGGGAGAGCGACTCGGGGGGATGGAGGAAACGGAGGCCACTCCGGGGATCAGAAGCTCACCGTGAGCAAGACGGGCTTGATGGCGAGACGAGGCAAGCTCTAGGTCGGTGGGGATCGACGATGACCGACGGCGACCGGAGCTTCCGATTCGCTCAAACGAGGTCGCCCGCGAGGGGAAAGGAGGCTAGAGAGAAAGAGTCGAGCACGGCGGTTCCAGCGGTGGCGTCGTCTTGAGCTGGGGAAGCCGGAAACGGCGAGGCCGACAACGACTGCCGCGAGGGAGAGGAAGGAAGGAAGTGAAATGGGTACTAGGAGAGAGAGGAGGTTGCGGCGGTTCTTACCACGGCTCCAGGGGCGGCGGTGGGCATCGTGTGTGAGGAGATCGGCAATGGCTGCCGGCAATTGCTGCGGCGATGAGAAAGAAGAAAGGGGAGAAGGCCGAAGGGGTATCGGGCCAGGCTGGGCTGGCTTGGGCCCCAGGTGGGCTGGCTGCTGGCGGCAGAAAGAGAGAGAGAGGGAGGTGGGCTCGGCCCAGCTAGAGTAGTCAGATGTTTTTATTTCCAGAAATGTTTTTCTTTTTCTATTTTCTGATTTCCCTTTTGTATTTTGAAATTTAAATCTGTTTTGAATAATTTCAAATCACAGGAACTTTTGTAATATAACTGTAAACACTAAGGGGCCCTTGGTACTGATTGGGCTCCATGCATTTTGTGTTTCTTTCCAAATATTTTCAAAACTAGATGAATGTTTCAAATAGAGAGGAAAGTTAGGGTTTAGGGTTTTTTTATTTGTTCTTCTTTGGTTGAATCAAAGCGCAAATGTTATGCATGCATGCAATGATCAAGCATATCTTATTTTATCTTACACTAAAGGGTGTTATGTTACAATGCATGTCGCAAGACGGGATGGGGAAGAACTGGTGGCAGCTCAGTGCTCTAGAACTTGGAGGCGGTGGTTCTGATTGTGTATCTGAGAAGAGAAGCGACCTTCCGCTCTTATAGGCACGGGTACACAGGCGAACATGCAGCGCCGGAAGAGGAATCAAACAGGCAGCAACTGAAGCTAAACAGCCTCCACTAAGTTCGAATTAAACCTCCACTGAGTTCATATTTAAAACCCATTCGTGCAGACTGTTCAAATTCTGCACACCCGTTCATATACCAGTCATGCGTGGCAAAAATAACTAGGCTCGGCGAGATTCCCTCAACCCGCGGCGCACGCGTGTCGTGACGAGGCGAGGCGAGGCGAGGCAAGGCGGGTGGCAGAGGAGGAGCGTGCGTGTGGGACTCTCTCCTTCTCCTTCTCATCCTTTTACCAAGTGGTAGGAGAGCCTCTTCTTATAAGCTGGTGCAAACCTCCTTCAACTAGCAATGTAGGACTAAACATTTGTCCCACCTCTTGCCATGCATGAATGGGCCACATGGGCCTCTAGGATTTCAGGAATTATTGGAATGAAAAATGGGCTGGGCTATTTAGGCCAAAATTCCAACACTGATAAGGAAGAAATTGAAGAGGACACACTAAGAATACTAAGTACACTAAGGAAGATTGTGTTGCTAATAAACATGTTAGTGAAAGAGAGCCTTGGGATTCAAAAACCAATGCCTTTCCTTGATAAGAAACACAAGTCAAAAGAAGAACACTATAACAAATTTTGTGAGTGAATGAAACCTTTATTTTTGCAAATTCCTTTGACGGATGCTATTAAATTGCCTCCTTATTCAAAGTATATGAAGGATATTGTCTCTAATAAAAGAAAGATTCCTAATGAGGAAATTTCCACTTTGCTTGCTAATTATTCCTTCAATGGTAAGGTTCCAAAGAAACTTGGGGATCTAGGGATTCCAAATATTCCTTGCTCTATTAAAAATAATTATGTTAAAACTGCTTTGTGTGATTTGGGAACAGGAGTTAGTGTTATGCCTTTTTCTCTCTAGAAGAGACTTCAATTGGAAAAATTGATACGAACTGATATATCTTTGCAAATGGCTGATAAGTCTACTACTATTCCTGTTGGTATATGTGAGCATGTTCCTGTTCAAATGGCTCATAATTGTTTGATATTAACCGATTTTGTTGTGCTTGAAATGCCTGAAGATGATAATATGTCTATTATTTTTGGGAGACCTTTTCTTAATAATGCAGGTGCTGTCATTAACTGTAATCAAGGAAAAAGTAACTTTTAATTTTAATGACAAGGAGCATACTGTTTATTTCCCCAAGAAAATTGATAAGACTTATGGCCTAAATTCAATTGAAAATATTGAGGGCATCAAAGTTGGAGAAATATATTGTCACAAGAAAATTATGAAACTATTATGATTGAGACTATTGCTATCAAGATTGAGGTAACATAATCATTTAGTGAAATGCAAAGTTTTGTTTCATATAAGATTGTTTTGGTAACAAGACTTGATCAACCTTGTTAACAAAGAGATTTTAATGAACAAAACAATGTTTTCACCATGATTATCCTTGCTCACTTTTAGTTTCTCTATTCCAATCCTTGCTCTTCACCTTGTTCATCTTTGTTTGGCTAGTAGCTTGCATATTAGAGTGTCTTAGAACTTTTGTAGTTTTAGTTTTGGTTTGCTTTTGCATCTTTCCAAAATCATTTTTCTGCGAGAAAATCATTTATCAATATCTGAAAATTGCTCAAAACTAAAGTTTCCCAAAAAAAATCAGAAAATTCACATTAAATTTTTACGCCAAAAAAGGTGCAGAGAGGTACCGGGAGTGACCTAGGGGGCCCACCAAGCAGGCACACCACCTGGTGGAGCGACCAGACCAGGGGCGCACCTGGCCATGGTGTGGGCCACCCCTGGCCCTCCACTTATTCTCCTTCCTGCCACTTCACTCTCTGTCCCAAAAACACCGGAAAATTTCTCAAAGCTTGAGTTCTTGCTATTCTTGGTCGCGATTTTCAATCTCCTTGCTCAGCCAACCATAGCTGCTGATTTTTGGAGGGTTTGCTCTTTGGTATGTGACTCCTCCACTTGTCCAATTAGATTTTTGATTAGTGGATTATATCTTGAGTATTTTGCTACTGTAGGTGACAGGTTATGTGAGTTTGCATGCTTGTTCCATGCTTAGAGAATTCATTTTGATGCATGTTTAGCCCTATTGCAAGTCCTGTAGTAGTTCCCCAACACTTATTAGCTTTGGAATTACTTTCTTTGATGTTTGTCTAAAAATTTCAGAAAATAAGATGAGTGAATACCAGCTGAATCAACATGAATTAAGGGTACCTGAGATTATGAAAGTTCACCGCGAGGAGGAAGTTTTCCCTTCTATTTATCCATGCCCTGAATTCATGAGAGCTGTAGGGATATTTCAAGATTTCCAGACTCTAATTTCCAATGCAGGGTTGGAGCATTTTGTTGAAGATGAACCTTACCAATATGTGAAACTGACTATGTCTGTGGTGCGGGATTTTCGATTTAATTGGTCCTTGCCTAACCCCATGGTTCACTACAAAATTTACAATGTAGCTGTCGATCTCCCTTTTGATGATTTTTGTGCAGCTATTAAGGTGCCACAGCGGGGTTCACATGAGAGGATTAGAGAGAGGCCTACGCCACTCATAAACTTATATGCAGAGATTTGCCAAGGGAGCAGTTTCTTGAAGGAGCGTGGTAAAATTCGGAATATTCATCTCCCATCTATTCGGTAATTTGCCTATTTCATTGCCAAGTGTGTTCTTGCTAGGAAAAATGCTAGTAAATTATCTTCGTATGATCTAGCTTTTATCTCAACTACTTTTAATCGGGATAGGTCTTATAACTTGGGTGCTTTGATATCCTTCCGTCTTGCTGCTAACTGCGAGAAAGGTGGAATTTGTGGAGGCCTCTCTGTCTCTCGTTTATTAGCTTTGCATGGTTTAGCGCCTCATCATTCAAACTTACAGTTTCCCATAGAGAGGCTTGATCTTAATTCCATGATACAACATAAATTTGTTTCATTGTGGGCTAATTTCAGCAATTTATCTTATGAAATAACCTTTCTCAAGAGTGTACGGAGAGGAGGTAAGTCCGAGTGAACAGTCCTTTTTCCTGCACCTGCTTTGTTTAACTTTGATACCAGGCAAGGATGGTCACTCACGGAGGAAGAGCTCGACACATACATGGAGGATCTCTCCCAACAAGAGCAGAATGCTGGAAGGGAGGCCGAGGATAATTCGGTCTGGCCCTCCAACATGGGGGAGTCTTCATACCAGCAGCCCACTTATGATTGGGGCGCTTCTTCTTTTTCATGAGGGCCTGATTATGATCATTCTTATGATGACCCACCGGCTTGGAGATCCTACCCGTGTTTCGATTGATCTCCACTTAGGCTAAAAGCCTAAGCAAGGGGGAGGTACACCGACATCACACTCATTTACATATCATGCTCTGTTGGTACTTTGCATATCCATGTTTCGCTTTCTTTTTAGTTTTTGTTTCTGCATTCCAAAACACAAAAGACCAAAAATATTTTTGTTGTTTCTCTTTGTTTTCTTCTTTAGCCTTTAGCTTTGGTTTGCTTCACCCTCTTTTAGCTTTGGTTTGTTATAAGAAAAATCCAAAAAGATTTTGCTTTGTTTGTTTTTGCTTTCAGCGCTTGCTTTAAAAAAAATCAAAACCCAAAAATATTTGTTGTTCTTCTTTGGTTTTGTAAAGTTCGTTGCAGGGTTCAGTGGTCCTTAGTGACTCCTTGGAGTTTGGTTTTCATATTATTATTCAAGCCACACAAGTGAAAGTCAATGATGATTTATGATAACTCGAGGTGTGGTAAGAGGCTGGTAATGAACTCTATTTGTTTTCATTTTTGTACATATACTCATCATTGTGGGCATGCTTACTCTGTTCGTGTAGGGAGTATGTTATTTAATGGATGCTTAGTAGTTCTTGCTCTCTTATGATTAGCTCCAACTTTCTAATAATTTGTAGTATGTCATATAAATGTTTGTTTGCATTGTTCTATTCATAACTTGGTATGACATTGTGGTATCCTCCTCTGAATGTTTTATTTGAATCGACTTGGCATATGCTCACGCATGCATATGACTAAACAAAAAGTCAGTTAAGCCTTGATGATTTATTTTGCCTCGGAATTCTTGTGTCAC
Source organism: Avena insularis (assembly GCA_023614405.1). Taxonomy (NCBI): domain Eukaryota; kingdom Viridiplantae; phylum Streptophyta; class Magnoliopsida; order Poales; family Poaceae; genus Avena; species Avena insularis. The sequence goes on from CM042697.1 coordinate 408,889,504, forward strand.
TTTTATGCCATAATTAATTTTGTTTTGTTGCAAGAATGATTATGACAGTTACTGCTCTCTCGATTATCGCTCCATTTCTATTGCTAGCCTTCACTTGCACTGAGTATGAGCTCTACTCGTGCATCCAACTCCCCAAAACCAAAATTGTCAAAAAGTGTCCACCATATCTACCTATTAGCATCATTGATATTCCGTGCATATTTATTATGCCTTGTTTTCTTCCAAACAAAATGTTTGCTTGTTATGAGAAAATTAGTTAGTAAAGCTCTCACGAACTTGATGGCACACTTTATTTTCTTGCACTTAATAAACCTGAACCATTGTGACGATCTATGTAGTTATATGCTTGCAAATTATAGGTTGGGAGTTAGCAGAACCATGCTGTCATGGGGAACGCTTTTAACAGCTGTAAAAATTATCCAGTTAATACCATGCTCTTTTGTTTATGGATGTCGGCGGTGTGAAATAACAGGGGAGCTTGTAAATCCATGGAGTTATGTATATGTGTTAGAGAAACGCCTGGACGGCTAGCCTAAGCCATGCCTAATTATGGTGGAAACTTGCAGCATAACCATAGTGAGCAATCTGTGAAGCATCCTCAGAAAAAGATATAGAAGAAAAAAATATGCACCATGCTTATGGTAAATAAAAGGGTCGCTGAGATGCTCACTGTCTGTTGCCTTGTCATTTTGATATGGGATAGCTCCTGTGTCATGGGGTAAGGGGTACCCCGTTGGCGGTTCTCTATGATACGCATATACTTACAATGACAAGGACTTGCTTGTGACTAAAGTTGAGTAGCATGAGGAATGATCCTCTTACTCAAGGGACATGAGATTTCCAGTTTATGACCTATCAAGCATATAACTCGTAGTTGACCTCACTTTAACCTTAACACTTAAAGATGCTTATGATAGGGGCAATGAGAGCTCAAAGCTAATGAGTACCATACTTTCAACATTTGGAAGCCTTTCAAACTTTTTAATCTTTTCTTCCACTTTTATGTTGAGTCACCATTTATTCTATGAGCACCTTCCCGAGAGCATAGTTGTCATTCTTAGTGTAATGTGCTTGTCCCAAAACATGGTTAATTGTGACATAACTTTGATGCTTGTATATTTGATATCTTTATTTCTAGTCTTCAATTAAACTTAAGAGGTGCCTTGGCATTTATGTTTTTCTCCACAATCAAAGGCAAGCGAGGTACCACTTTATCATACCTTCTTATGAGCATTACAATGTGTCTTATGCTTATGTTTCATGTTGTTTATTATTATTGTGTTGGAATCTCTTCATAGCTTGCATGACTATTGAGTAGACTTATTTGCATACTCTTTATTATGAATTACGTAAGTATCTACTCATATGGTGAGAATATATACATCGTATGAAGCAAATGTGTTCGTGAAAGTTTATTTTATCGCACTCAGTTTTCAACTGAATTGCTTGAGGACAAGCAATAAGCTAAGCTTGGGGGAGTTGATACGTCCAAAATGTATCTACTTTCCTGAACACTTTTGCTATTGTTTCTCCTCTAATTTGTGTGATTTGGATGCAACTAACACGGACTGATGCTATTTTCAATAGAATTGCTTTGGTGTCTCATTTTTGTGCAAGAAATCAACTTTCAGGAAAAATCCTAGAAAATATCGAAAACTCCTATTTTACCAGAAGACTCACGGAGCCAGAAGACGGGACGGAGAAGGGCCAAGAGGGCCCACACCACCTGGTGGTGCGGACCAGGCCAGGCCGTGCCAGGGGGTGGTGTGGCTGCCTCGGGCACCCCATCGACCTCTCCCTTCTCCTACATAAAGCCCCTGACCTAAAAACATAGAGGGGGGTTAACGTTTTTCTAGATAGAGTTCTCCTATGCCACCACCATTAGAAACTCCGTTTCGGCACCCTGCCGGAATGAGGAATTGGAGAAGATCATCGTCATCATCATCACCAACGCCTCTCCATCAACCATCCATGTTTCCCCCATCCATGAGTGAGTAATACCCCGTAGTAGGCTATGGGGATGGTAGGGATTGTATGGGATCTATCATGTAATTGCATAAGATTGTTAGGGCATGGTGCCTAGTATCTATTGTTAGTGCGTTTTGACATTGTTGCAACTTGTTATGCTTAATGCTTATCACTAGGGCCCGAGTGCCATGATATCAGATCTAAACATGTTATTGATTCATGATGATATTGTTGTTTGTGATCTTACCTGCAAGTTGTATACACATATTATTGTCCGGAACCTGAGACCCTGAAGTGAAAGAAATCGGGATAACCGGAGGGGATAGCTGTGATATGAGGATCATGTGTGTTCATAGAGTGTTAATGCTTTGCTCCGGTACTATATTAAAAGGAGTACCTTAATTGCCAGTAGATTCCCTTAAGGCCCCGGTGCAACGAGCTGGCGGGACAAAAGATGTTGTGCAAGTTCTCATTGCGAGCACGTATGACTATATATGGGACACATGCCTATGATTACTTAGTGCTAGGATACTTTACCTTATTTATCTACAAATTCCCTTGATCTTGATATTGCATGAATAGTATTGTCCAACACCCTCCATCCATCCCTGTGCCTACCGCACTTTAATCCTGTTGTTTGCTACCATTGTTCCTATGCGGGGCTGAGGTCGTTGGCGATCAGCGCCGTCTTGGAGGCGTCTGTTGGGTGGACCTGCACCTTTTTCATGTTGACTGTTGAGTCGAACGACATGTCAGGTGCGTTTTGCCTCGAGACTGGGGGTGCCCCGTTGTCTGTCACTTCTCGAAGCCTTGTGAGCTCCTCCTGTATGCCGAACGACTGGGAGATTCTATTGAAGTCTCTGTCGCAGTGGTCGGATCCGGTGAAGCTGCATTGGACCATGATGACGCCTCTAGGCCCTGGCATCTTGAGTAGCAGGTACGCATAGTGCGGTACTGCCAGGAACCTTGTGAATGCCACGCGCCCGAGGATGGCATGATATTGTGATGGCCAGTCCACCACTTCGAACTCGAGTCGCTCACACCGAAAGTTTTCGGGTTTGCGAAGATGACATCGAGACATATCTTTCCCAGGGGGAATATGCCCTTCCCTAGGACTATGCCGTGGAACGTTGTGTCGGATTGTTCCAGGCTGCACGGCGGGATACGCATTCCTGCTAGGGTGCTAGCGAACATCAGGTAAATGGCGTTGCCGCCATCCATGAAGACGTGGCTCATCTCAAACCCTCCGATTTGTGCCTCGAGCACCAGGGCAGCATGACCTGGGCGAGGGATCTGGCGGGGGTGATCCGAACAACTGAATGTGATGCAGGACTCCGAGCGACTAAGGGACTCAGGGATGGCGGGTGGAGCGGTCATAGCCAGGCTGACTTGGCGGGTGATATTCTTTTGCACCCTGTTTGTTTGGCGCCCTTTTTGGATCATCAGAGACCCTTTCAGAGCGGGGTACCCGTTTACGCCGTTGTTTTGCACGGGTGCGATTGCTTGGTTTGAAGGTCCCACGGGTGGTGGTGGAGGAGCTCCGTGGGCGATGTCGCCTGGTGCAGGTGCGGGTCCGAACCTGGGGTTGAGGATCTGTCGTCGCATCTGGGTGAAACCCTCGCTGAGTTTATGGAACTCGCAGCAGTCCTTGAGCATGTGGCTAGCCTTCTTTTTGTCATCCTGCTTGTCAATGTAGAAGTGGATGGTGCATGGGCCTAACAACTTGTCGTACGCCGAGGGTTCGTCGTCGCGGCCGCGGCGCTGCCACGTTTGCGTTGGGCGTCCTCCATCGCGGAAGTTGTTTCCACAGTATCCGCCGCTACTGCGATTGTTGTCGTTGCGACGGTCAGCGTAGCCAGCCGCAACCATGTCGGATCCATCGCGATCGTCATAGACACGCGATCTTCGCTTGCTACGGCAGTCATGTCGGCGGCCGTAGTTATCTTCCTCATTCGAATGTGCTCGGTGGACGGAGTCCTCACCATCTGCCCACCTGTTGGCGATGTCCATGAGGTGGTCGAGTGTCTTGGGCTTGACGCGCCCAAGTTCCTCCTTGAAGTCAGGGCGCTTGACGCCGTCCTTGAAGGCGTCGATCGTTCTCTCCTCGGAGATATGTGCCGCGGAGTTCTTGATGTTGGACCAACGTAGTATGTACGAGCGAATGGGTTCGCCCGTTCGTTGAGTGCAGGCCCGTAGCTCCTCGATCGAGGCTGGCCTCTTGCTGGTGCCCTTAAAGTTTCGGATGAAACTATATGCCAGTTCCTCCCAGCTTTGGATGGAACCCGAGGACAGGCTGCTGAGCCAGATCCGGGCTGCGCCTGTCAGCTGCAGCTGAAGGCATTGCAGGGCGGTGTTCTTGTTTTTGCCATGCAGCTTGACGGACGACAGGTGGTCGCTGAGCCAAGCTTTCGGGTCCCACATCCCGTCAAACTTCGGAGTGTCTGAAGGAAGCTTGAAATTTCTCGGCATCCGCGTTTGGCAAACAGATCTGCTGAAGCATCAAGCTCCACAGAGTTCTCCGTCGTTGTCCTCTTCGGATTCGTCTGAGCACGTGCGCTTGGCGCATGCCTTGTAGACATTGCACTGGGCAAGGTCGTTTCGAGCGTCATAGTCACGGTTGCGACGTCTTGGGCTCTTGCATCGTCGAGGTAGATCGTGCTCGTCTTCCTCCTTGTCGGATGAGGGTGTGGGGCTACGGTTAAATCTGACCGTAGCCTTCTTCTTTGGCTCCATAGGAGCTTCCTCGTGGAGCGCAGCTCCAACGAGTCCGAGTCGGGCTAGTGCGGACTTGTGCATGGGTCTCTTAGGGTCCCCCACCGGAGGTGTATGGGACGCGAGATATGTGGTGGCTGCCATGATCGCAGCTTGCGGTGTCTTTGGGATGACGTTGTCGTTGACGTCCATCTCCATGAAGGATGTGTTGAGGGTTCGGGTGACCTCGCGACGTGCAGCGGAATCCATCTGCTTTGTGCGAGAGCGATGCTTGTTGGCATTGTTGTCGTGCGAGCGGGAGCCGCCAGCGGCAGAGAGCGCAGCTCGCCGTGAGCTAGACTCCGAAGCTGCTTGCTTGCGTTTGTCGAGCTGCTCCTGCAGCTGCACCTGCCTGTTGTGTTCGCCGATGAGGAGAAGGTGGTATGCCATCAACAGGTCACGTGAAGAGTTCACGGGTAGGATCTTGTTGCCCGTGATGGGTTCGCGTCATTGGCGCCAGCCATCCTTGTTGAGGTTGATCCGATTGTAGGCGGCGGCGTCGCCTTCATTGGGCGGGAGGGATGGTTGTCTCCCGTTTCCTCCGTTTTCACCCTCTGGGTTGGGTGGCGGTACATGGGCACCCAAACCTGGTGGTTGTTGTTCCATGTCGCTTTGGATGACCACGGTGCACTGGTAGCGTCCACGGATTGGATCGCTGCTGCCACAGCTTTCGGATCCGGAACCGTAGGTTCCTTCATCTGACGGAGAGTCGCACAGATCTGAGTTGCAGTTGCTGCTGTCGTATGACTCATCTGTCAGCGTTGATGTGTGTAGCATGCTGGTATGTGGGGCCCATGAGGCGGGCCTGATTGATGGCAGTGGCACCCGCTCTGGGAGGCGGAGAGTGCCTGTCTGTCCCACCTGTAAGCAGAAGCTCCCGAACAGAATCTCGATCCCATCGCCTACGGGCTCGAAGTCCTTCATGGTGGCTGGCGAGTGGGCGGTGAAGTCGAAAGCGCCGAAGAGGAGATGTCTCTCCGTCGCCGAGGAGTTGTAGATTGCTTTGGTCGGGACCGTCATGATCGCACAATCAGCGCCCCTGTTTCCCATAGACGGTGCCAATTGACGAGGTTTCGACTCGTCAATGCCCATTGTTATGAGCTTGGATTTTGGAGAAGATGGGGGTGCTAGAGATCGCGGAACGGTTAACAGACAAGCACCAGGGGACACGAGATTTACCCAGGTTTAGGCACCAGAGGGAAAACCCTACTCCTGCTTGTATGCTCTTGATTACGGCGAAACCGAAAAGTACAGGGGTGCGCAGATGCAATCTGGCGTGGAGGTGTGTATGCGGTGGAAAATGGATGCCCTTATCGCCATGCCCTCCTAGCCTTTATATAGAGTTAGGCAGGTCTCGGGCACAGATCAAGTCGGTTACAAGTTTAGGTTTTGCCTCCTTTGAATATTCTATCTGTTCTAGTCTTTCTCTCCAAGGATCCGAAGATGTCATGGGCTTGGGCCACCCGAAAATCTCCACAGGCCACGTATATTCTTGTGGGCCTTCCTTAGGCTGGACCAGGTATGCCAATGTCGTGTACCCGTAGGGTATAACCATGTCAACTGCCTTTATTTTACTACTGTTGTTACTTTGCTATTGCTACTACAAAACTGTTGCTACTAATAAACTACTGCGAGCAAGACTATTTCTAGGTGCAGCTGAATTGACAACTCAGTTGTTAAGGCTTATAAATATTCTTTGGCTCCCCTTGTGTCGAATCAATAAATTGGGTTTAACTTCCCTCGAAGACTGTTGCGATCCCCTATACTTGTGGGTCATCAGCATCTAATAAATCCTTATCATGAAGAGAAAGCCTTGCATAAAAGTTATTAAAAATAATATTATTGGGGAGCTCATGAATAGGACATTTGAGCATTAGCAACTTCAATCTCCCCTAAGCTTGAGTTGTACTCTCTCCATCACGAGGCAAAAAATTATATATTTGATTTCGATCTTTATGAATCTCACTAGGAGGATAGAATTTAGAATAAAAGAGAGGTACAATTTCCTCCCATTCAATAGATTGGCCATTCTTCAGCAGCTTATACCATTCCTCAGCTCTGCCTTTCAATGATAAAGAGAATAACTTTTTCTTAACTTGATCCGTTGTAATACCTGCACACTTGAACAATCCGCATAATTCATATATAAAAATCAAATGATCACCAGGATGGAAAGTTCCATTTCAAAAATAGTAGTTATCCATAACACGATCAACAATTTTTGTAGGTATTTTAAAAGGATCTAATTCAGCAGGTGGTGGTTCATATACTACCTTAGCAGTGCTAGTAGCTTTCCAAAATAGGAAACTAAGTGAGTTATCCATATTGAAATAATATAACAAATAGAAATAAACAATACTCATAGTAGAAATTTCCTTTACCAGTTCCACTCTTCAATAGCGCTTCACTCCCCGGCAACGGTGCCAGAAAATAGTCTTGATGACCCACAAGTATAGGAGGTGTATCGTAGTACTTTTGATAAATAAGAGTGTCTAACCCAACAAGAAGCAGAAGGTGTTGACAAGCGGTTTGGATCAAGGATTCACTGTAAATACTTAGCAAACAGATTTTTAGGGTTTTTTGATAATGCAGTTAAATAAAGTGAGACTAAATAAAAGACAATAATAATATTGCAGCAAGTGGCCCAATCCTTTCTTCAGCAAAGGATAAGCCTGTTGTATTACTTAAGATGACCAAACGTTCTCGAGGACACATGAGAATATTGTCAAGTGCTTTCGCTTCATATACTTGATTAATCTTCTTTGGTTGCACAAGTGTTGTGTGGGTGAACCTATGCTAATGTACTGACTTCACATGGACTAATACATACTTGTGATTATACCCCTTGCAAGCATTCACAACTAGAAGAAAGTAATTAAGATAAAAATCTAACCACAACATTAAACTCTGAGATCCTACACTCCCTTTTACAATGGTTTCCTAACAGGGGTTTAGGTTTCTGTCACTCCGGCAACCCCACAATTAGTAGCCAAATACACAATGCATTCCCCTATGCCCATAAAGGTGAAGTATCATGTAGTCGACGTTCACATGACACCACTAGAAGAATAGCACCACAACTTAAATATCAAACCATTAAACATTACTTCAACATAATTCCACTACTAACAACATGAATTCTCCCATGTCCTCAAGAACTAAACGAACTACTCATGAGACGTCATATGGATCAAGATCAGAGATGAAATAATGATAAGTAACAATCTGAACATGAACAATAATTCAATTGTTCCACTCAATAGCATCAACTACAACAAGTAATCAACACCGGGAAAGTTTCCCCTAAGAACTATGCAAGATTCAACCCAATTGTTACAGTGGTACAGAGTGGTGGTGATGGTGATGGTGGAGATGATGGTGAGGATGATGTTGATGATGATCCCGATGAAGTCTAGCTTGATGACGGTGTTAATAGCGACGGTCTCCCCCTCTCCGGGAAGGAATTTCCCCGGCAGATTTCTGCCTGCCGAAGAGCTCTTTCTCTCTTTGTAGTTTCTGCCCCGTAGAGGCGGCGGAATCTTTCTATGGTCGCTCCCCGAAACTTAGGGTTTCGGGAGGATTATATACGCCAAATGGAGATGCCAGAGGTGGGCCAGGGTGGCCACAACACCTGGTGGCGCGACCCAGGGGGACCCATGCCAGGGGGTGGTGTGGGCCCCCTGTGGCCCATCTCCACTCCTTCTAGCTTCCTTTGTCTTATGAAAAAAATAGGAATTTCCATATATTTTCTGGGATTTTCTGATCTTCGCGAATATTGCATCTAGACAGCGCTTTTTTCCATCAGAATCCAGACTCCGGCGGTTCATCCTCCAAAAGTCATCAAACATGCAAAATAGATGAAATAACATAAGTATCATCTCTTAATATGAAATATATCAATGAATAACAATAAATTATGATATAAAATAGGGATGCAAAATGGGCGTATCAAGGCACATGGATCAAGAGTGGGATTTGTCCATCCATATGACAGATAGATATACTCTAGGCCCTCTCGGTGGAATGTCATCCAATTATCTTGCAAGCATGTGACTAGTTCACAAGGGATCACATATCACAAGAACGAGTAAAAGAGTACCTACCGGTAATGAGGTTGAACTAGGTATGCAAAGATACCGACGATCAAACCTCAGATAAGTAAAGTATCGCGAGACAAAGGGAAATTGGTATCGTATGTAAATGCTTCATTCAATCACGAAGTAATCGTAGAAATATGTGGGAGCCATATGAATTTCTAGATTCCTCTCATTGTTTATTGATCGGAGAAGAGTCTTAATCATGTCTACATAATTCACGAACCGTAGGGAGACACACTTAAGGATTCGGTGTTGTTTAGTAGATATGGAATGTGAGTAAGAATACCGAATGTTGTTTTCAGTCTCAGATTGGATCCAGGATATCACGAGGAGATCCAGAATGGTCCAGAGAATAAGATTCATATAAGGAAAGTCCAAATCCGGAGTTCGGGAATGGTTTGGGTGTTTTCATCAGAATGTTCTAGAAGGGTCTAGAAGGTCCACTAATCTAGAGTGGGAAGGGTACAGGATGTGTCATGACAAAGTAGAATGGTTGCATCATGTACTAGGTCACTTGGCTAGGTAATGGGGAGAGAAAACAAACTCTAGTTTGAAAAGTCAAACGCCAATTTGAAAAAGTCAAATCCCAACATTGGTTGCCTAGTGGAGGGAGGGAAGGAATCCTACCTAAGGGAGGACTCCTCCCTATCCTTTCCGCCGACCAAGCAAGGGGAGTTGGGGGAGGACTCCCCTCCCCTTGCCGCCTCCCCCTCTCATAAATATAGGGGAGAGGGCACCCCCTTGCCCCACAACTCAAACCCTAGCTTTGGCGCCACCACCTCTCAAGCCGCCGTCGCCTAGGGATCTCCTCCCAAGTCGCCGACTAGGGAAAAGCCCTAGCCCTAGCCGCCGGCCACCCCTTGGCCCTCTAAACCCTAGATAGCCAATGCCTCTCTTCTACTCCACCATACCCGCTTTGGTTTAGGCGAAGCCCTGCATGATTTCCCCTCTAAACTCCGACACCACACCGTCATGTTGTCGGAATCGAGAGGAGAGATCTACAACCTCTGGTGCCTGCTGGAACAAGGTATAGGAAGGTCTTCATCGAGTACCGAACGTGTGAGCGACTACGGGAGCGCTGCCGAAGCGCGGCTCCGGAAGGATCGTCTACGCGATCTTGAGATCAGCAAGTGAACGACTACATCACCCATGATAATCCGATCTCGTTAACCACTTTGGAATCTTCAAGGGTTAGTACTCTATCGACTCGTTGCTACAATCTAGTAGATAGTGTAGGGTTCACAGCATAGAAAACAAAAAAATTCCTACGATGGGAACAACTATGTACCAAGATCTATCTACTAGATACAAACAACAGGCGGATGTATATCCGTAGAGAACATCCCTTAAAGACCGACAAAGCTTAACGAGCTAAACTCGTGGTTGATGTAGACGATCTCTTGCCGATCTCAAGATCGAGAGGAAGTCCTAGCGCCGCAAATCAGTGGCGCATCCGTGCTCGCACACATGTCCGAGGCACCGAGCAACCTCCGCCTCCTCGCTCCAGCGATGCAGAGGAAGCACATCTCTTTCTTGCCGAATAGCCACCGGGAACATGTATCTCGCTAGTCCGAGACCATGGGGAATAAATTCTAGAGGGGGAGAGATATCCTTCACGAGGAGGTGTGAGTGAGAAGTGAGGAGGGGGTGCTTTTATAGGAGAGGGGGGAACCCCAAGGGGTGGCTGGCGCATGGGGCTTCCCCCTTTCCCTCCCCTCTTCATGTGGGTGGACACTCCACTCACAAAAACCTCTTCATTTCCCTCCACTCAAAATCCCACTCAAACTTGCAATTAAATTTCCACCAAATTTAATGCAAACTCTCATTAAATAAAACTCTTTTTATTTATTCAGAATTTTGTCAATTACTTTAATGACAAACATTCACATATAACCCCTTGCTAGAATTCTATTTCACATGCAAAAAACACTTTCTGCAATTTCACCCGAAAACCTGTTTCGGTATCTAGTGAAATAAATTCCTGCGCTTGTTATTCTTTTTGACATGAAACTTTTGCTCCAATTGGATGTCGGTGTCTCTTAAGTGTGTCACCCTACGGTTCGTGAATAATGCGGACATGATCGAGACCCCTCTCGGATCAATAATCAGAAGCGAGATCTGGAGACCCATACTGACTCCCACACATTCAACGATGACTTTCTTGTGATCGTCGGAACCTTTTATGCTAGTATCTTAATCCCTTTGTTTCACGATATATTACATGTCCGAGATTCGATCATTGGTATCTCCATACCTACTTTGATCTTGTTACTGACATGCACTCTTTTCTTGTTCCCGTGATATAACATTCTAGTGATCAAATCACTTGCTTGCAAGCTAACCAATGTGATATCACCGAGAGGGCCCAGAGTATATCTATCCGTCATCGTGATGAAAAAATTCCACTCTCTATCCATGGGCCTCAACATCACACTTTATTAGTTCTGAACCCATCTTTATAATCATCCTGTTACGGTGTGACGTTTGATGTTATCAAGAAACTCTTCCGGTGTTAGTGATTGACATGATCTCATGGTCTAAGGATTAGGATCACTTCGTAAGTTGTTATAGCAATATAAACTCAATGAATTTGATCGTAATGCTATACTTCGGATGAATGTTCATCACACCATTACACTAATGTTGTGATCATGTTATTAACAACATCCAATGTCCATGATCAGGAAACCTTGATCATCTTGTTAATCAACGAGCTAGTTTATGAGAGAGGCATAACTAGGATCTTTCTGTTTGTTTATTAAACACACATGTATTAACGTTTCTGTATTAATATAATTATATCATGCAAAATAAACATCTATCATATACTTGGAATACACATAATAAACACTTTATTATTGCCTCTCAGGGCATATTCCCTTAAGTCTCCCACTTGCACTAGAGACAATAATCTAGTTACATAGTGATGAATCTAACACCCATGGAGTTCTGGTGTTGATCATGTTTTTCTCTAGGGAGAGTTTTAGTCAACGGATCTGCTACATTGAGATCCGTGTGTACTTTACAAATCTTTATATCTCCATCCTTGACATGCTCGCGGATGGAGTGAAACCGACACTTAATATGCTTGGAATGCTTGTGAGACCTTGGTTCTTTGGCATTGGCAATGGCACCATTGTTTTCACAATAGATTACCATTGGGTCCAACGCGCTTGCAACCACACCTAGTTCGGATATGAACTCCTTCATCCAAACCGCTTCCTGAGCCGCTTCCGAAGCAGCAACATATTCGGCCTCCGTTGTTGATCCCGTCACCACAGGTTGTTTGGAACTCCTCCAACTAACCGCTCTGCCATTCATGAGAAATACGTATCTGGATTGAGACTTAGACTCATCGGGTCGGTGTCAAAGCTTGCGTCGACATAACACTTAGCGACGAGCTCTTCTTCACCTTCGTACACAAGAAACATATCCTTAGTTCTTCGTAAGTACTTAAGGATATTCTTGACCGCTATCCAGTGTTCCGAACCTGGATCCGATTGGTACCTACTAGTCAAACTAATAGCATGTGCCACATCCGGTATTGTACATAGCATGGCGTACATTATAGAGTCTATGGCTGAAGCATAGGGGACTTTGTCCATTATCTCTCTTTCTTCTGCCGTAGCTGGACTTTGAGTCTTACTCAATGTCTTGCCTTGCAACATAGGTAAGAACCCCTTCTTACTTCCGTCCATTTTAAACTTCTTTAAAATCTTATCAAGGTATGTACTTTGCGATAGCCCTATTAGGCGCCTAGATCTATCTCTATAGATCTTTATGCCTAATATGTATAACGCTTCACCTAGGCCCTTCATTGAAAATTTGCTGTTTAGATAACTTTTAACACTGTTTAAAAGATCTGTATCATTTCCGATCAATAATATGTCATCCACATATAATATCAGAAATGACACATTGCTCCCACTCACTTTCTTGTAAATACAAGCTTCTCCATAAGTTTGGACAAATCCAAACTCTTTGATCACCTCATCAAAGCGGAGATTCCAACTTCGTGATGCTTGCTTCAATCCATAGATGGATCGCTGAAGCTTGCACACCTTGTTAGCATCCTTAGGATCGACAAAACCCTTTGGTTGTATCATATAAACTCTTCTTCAATATTACCATTGAGAAACGCGGTTTTGACATCCATCTGCCATATCTCATAATCGAAATATGCAGCAATTGCTAACATAACCCTAACTGACTTTAGCATCACTATGGGAGAGAATGTCTCATCGTAGTCAACTCCTTGAATTTTTCGAAACCTCTTTGCGACAAGTCGAGCTTTATAGACGGTCACATTACCATCAGCATCAGTTTTCCTTTTGAAAATCCATTTGTTCTCCACAGCCTTTTGGTCGTGAGGTAATTCCACCAAGTTCCAAACTTGATTTTCATACATGGATTCCATCTCGGATTTCATGGCTTCTAACCATTTGTTGCAATCCAGGCTCATCATCGCTTCTTCATACGTCACAGGGTCATCAATTTCATCAACCATCAAATTCATAACAGGGTTTCTGTACAGCTCGGGAGCTGCACGCGTCCTGCTAGACCTGCGAGGTTTGGTAGTACTCTCTTTTGGAGTTTCATGATCATTATCATTAGTTCCCTCTTCAATAGGTGAAGCCAACTCCAGAACAAGTTCCAGCGCTGCGCTACTCGCCATACTTTGAAGAGAAGGTTCAATAACCTCTTCGAGTTCTACCTTTCGACTACTCACACCTTTCGTGAGAAACTCTCTCTCTAGAAAGGATCCATTCTTGGCAACAAAAACCTTGCCCTCGGATCTGTGATAGAAGGAATACCCAATAGTTTCCTTAGGGTATCCTATGAAGACGTATTTTTCCGCTTTGGGTTTGAGTTTATCCGGTTGAAGTTTCTTCACATAAACATCGCATCCCCAAACTTTAAGAAATGACAGCTTAGGTTTGTTTCCAAACCACAATTCATACGGTGTCTTTTCAACAGATTTAGATGGTGCCCGATTTAAAGTGAATGCAGCAGTTTCTAGTGCATAACCCCAAAATGACAACGGCAAGTTCGTCAGAGACATCATAGATCGAACCATATCCAATAAAGTACGATAATGACGTTCCGACACATCATTTCGCTGTGGTGTTCCGGCAGGTGTGAGTTGTGAAACAATTCCACACTCTTTCATGTGAGTGCTAAACTCGTAACTTAGATACTCACCTCCACGGTCAGACCATAGAAATTTGATCTTTCTATTATGATGATTTTCCACTTCATTCTGAAATTCCTTGAACTTTTCAAATGTTTCAGACTTGTGATTCATCAAGTAGATATAACCGTATCTACTCAAATCATCCGTGAAAGTAACAAAATAACGATATCCACCTTGTGCCGACACACTCATTTGACCACATACATCAGAATGTATGATTTCCAATAAATCTGTCGCCCGTTCCATTGAACCGGAAAATGGCGTTCTAATCATCTTGCCCATAAGGCATGGCTCACATGTATCAAATGATTCAAAATCAAGTGATTCCAAAAGTCCATCCGAATGGAGCTTCTTCATGTGTTTAACGCCAATATGACCTAGACGGCAGTGCCACATATATGTGGATATATCATCATTAAGTTTAATCCTTTTAGCATCAACATTATGAATATGTGTAACATTATTATCGAGATCCAATAGAAATAAACCATTCATCATCGGTGCATGACCATAAAAGATTTCATTCATATAAATAGAACAACCATTGTTCTCGGATTTAAATGAATAACCACTTCGCATCAAACACGATCCAGATACAATGTTCATGCTCAGTGCTGGCACCAGATAACAATTATTCAAGTTTATTACTAATCCCGACGGCACGTGGAGAGGTAGCGTTCCGGCGGCGATCACATCAACGCTTGATCCATTGCCGACACGCATCTTGACCTCACCCCTTGCTAGCGGTAAACGTTCGCAGCCCCTGATTCGAGTTACAAATATTAGCAACTGAACCAGTATCAAATACCTAGGTGCTACTACGAGCACTAGTCAAGTACACATCAATAACATGTATATCATATATACCTTTGTTTTGCCTTGCCGACCTTCTTGTCTGCCAAATACTTGGGGCGATTCTTCGATGGCGATCCCCTTACAATAGTAGCACTCGGTATCAGACTTAGGGCCAACTCGGGGTTTCTTTTCACGCACGGCAACCATCTTGCCGCCCTTACTACCCTTCCGTTTTCCCTTCTTGTCTTTCTTGAAACCAGTGTTCCTATTGATCATCAACACTTGATGTTCATTTTTTATCACCACTTCTGCAGTTTTAAGCATTGACAGAAGCTTGGGGAGAGACTTCTTCATGCCTTGCATATTATAGTTCATCACAAAGCTCTTATATCTAGGTGGCAGAGACTGCAGAACACGATGGGTGCCTAAGTCAATGGGAATCGATATTCCCAAGGACACAAGCTTATCGGCGTAACCCGACATCTTGAGTACATGCTCACTTACGGAGCCGTGCTCTTCCATCATGCAGCTAAAGAACTTTTCTGAAGCATTGTAGCTCTCTACATCAGCATGTGTGTCGAAAATCATTTTCAACTCACCCATTGTATCAAATGCATTGCCGTTTTTGAAACGCTTTCGAAGTTCTGGCTCTAGCCCATACAATATGCCACAATGAACTAAGTTGTGGTCCTCCTGACGAGTCTGATAGACATTCTTCTCCTCGTCAGGGGCATCCTCAAAAGGTGGGGGGCCTAGCGGCACTTCTAGCACATATTGCTTTTGTGCAGCAGAGAGGAGAATCCTCAAATTCATGGCCCATTCGGTAAAGTTGCTACCGTTCGTTGCAAGTTTCTCTTTCTCCATGAACACATTGAAATTAAAAGTAGGTGGTGCCATCTACAACAGTGTCGTGGGAATGGCCACGGTAGATGCTGCAATCGGCAGCGAGTAGTAGAACATGGGGCTAGGGCGGCCAGCCATCTGCGGTGCGAGATGAGGGCGGAGACACAAGGGTTTACCCAGGTTCGGCCCCCGGAGGGTAAAGACCTACTCCTGCTAGATTGTATTATGGTGAGAGTACAAGGGCGATCTCGACGACTAGGCGGCGAGTCGCTTGGGTGTATGATGGAACGTGTCCTCTATGCGTACCCTAGGGAGGTTTATATAAGCTCACCTCACTAGGGTTTACAGATCTATAACCGAATTGGTTAAGGTTTCGGAGGGTCTTTGACCTAGTCCGACTGGGCCTAGCTACGCTTCTGGGCCTCCAGCTTCCAGTCGCCTGAGTCCTCGCCAAGTCTCAATCCAGTCGCCGTCCTGCAGGCCCACTCGCTGGCAGCTTGGGCCAATAGGAAACGTCCTGCTGGGCATACCCCGGTAGGCATATCCCCATCAGTAGTCCCCGAGGCCATCGTTGATTCGTCGCAGGTGTTCGTTGGCAGTCGAAGTATGCGGGTCCAATGCGGACGCCCAGTCGAATCGGTGGTGGACTCCTGAAGAAAGGAAAGGACTAGTCATTTTAGTCGCAGTAACACCGACCAATCAGATCATGGCTTGGCGAATGGGTCAGCGAATAATCAAGTCACTGTTATAGTGATCGGGTCGGCGAATCGTCGAGTCGCTGAAGACAGTGAGTCGAACGGACGAAGTTGGACCGTCATCTTGGTCAAACTAGTCGTTGGGTAATCCAACGGTAATATCGGTGTAATTACCGCGTGGTAACGGCTCCCCGAAAATGGCGGGTAACAACCACTATATAAGGAGAGTGACGGGTGAGGGGAAAATGCTTCCCTCACTTCCTCCAAACTTGCGCATTCTCGTTCCTCAATTCCGCGCAGCGACCAGAGCGACCCAGAGCGATTCGCATCCCTTGATCCCTCAGCCCATGGCCCCTCCCGCGGAACCATGGGGGAGATCCAAGTGCACGAAGGTGCTGCTGAGATCGTTCGAGGAGGCAGGGATCCTCCGCGTCGGGAGATGGCGCATCCCCGCGGCCGGAGAAGTGATTCCAGATCCGCGCTAAGGGGAATTCGTTTGCTTCACCAGTCATCTGGAGCGGGGGCTCGGATTCCCCACTTCTCTCTTCTTCCGGCGCTTCTGTGCCTACTACGACATCCAGCCGTCGAACCTGGGACCGCATAGCATCGAGCAGCTCGCCATCTTCGTGGCATTCTGCAAGTGCTACCTGGGCTGCAGGCCCTACTTTCCCCTATGGCAAGATCTATTTCATGGGAGGATCAGCCGCGAAGAAGCAGGCGGCCCTATGCTAGCCGCGGGCAGCTTGACTTTCCAGCTGAAGTCGAAGGCGTCATTCTTCGATCTGATGCTGCCCGCCAAAGTAGTGAACGAGTGGAAGAAGAGCTGGTTCTATGTGATCGAGTCGACGCCGGGTGATGAGGTGGCACTTCCGAGGTACTCCGTCGACCGGCCCGAGCCGCGTCGACTCCAGGTCACCAAGCTTCCGCTAGAGCAGCGGATGGTCATCGATGAGATGCTGCAGACGATCCGCAACTTGAAGAAGAAAGGCCTCCAAACCATCAACCTCTACAATTGTTGGCTTGGGCGACGGCTCGTGCCCCTGGCCAGCCATACCCACTATATGTACGAGTACACGAGCAAGGACGACCCTACGAAGTCCTGTCACAACGAGTGGAGACTCAATGACTACACCCTGGCCCTGAAGAAGATCACCCAGGCGGTGTATCTTGACGCAAAGGCCGGGGTCGCACCTTATATCGCAAGGCACCCAGCTCCAATGGTGAGTTTCTATTTCCCTTGCACTCGCAGTCGCAGTTTGTGCATTCGCGGTTGTGCTGATGTTGTTTGATTCTTGCAGTTATTCCAAGTGGTGGAAGGTTGGCTTCCACCCGCAGATGACGAGAACTTGAACTCGTCCGCCGAGGACGAGAGCGAGTCATTGCCTGACAAGGGCGATGTCAGGAGTGAAGGGGGGTGGCGACGGTGATGGTGTCGAGGAAGACGAAGCCATGGAGGTTGCTGCCCCCACGGTCCGCAAGACTCGCGAGCAGCACCAGCGCGAGCTCGAGGCCAGCAAAAGCCTGGAAGCCCACCACGACGACGACGACGAGCTCCCTGAGCATACCTCACAGCGTGAGGCTACTGAAGGGTTTCGCAGCATAGTAAATCAAAAAAATTCTACGGATGCGAATGGGAAAGCCAAGATCTAATCTAGGAGATGCAATCAACGAGAGGGATAGATGAGATCTTCATACCCTTGAAGAAATCGCATAGCGGAACGTTCAACAGAACGTGGTTGATGTAGTCGTACTAGCCTTCTCCTCCTCGCGATCCGACCCGATCCAACGCCGCAAGTGGCGACGCCTCTGAGAGATGCACACGTACGGCACCGCGACGTCTCCTCCTTCCTCGGTCCATCAAGTGGGGTGGAGAGATAGATTGGATCTACAGCACGACGGCGTGGTGCAATGGTGGAGAGTTTCTGCGGCAGGGCTTCGCCTACACGCAGTCGGGAGAGAGAGAGAGAGAGAGAGAGAGAGAGAGAGAGAGAGAGAGAGAGAGAGAGAGAGAGAGAGAGAGAGGGATGCAGCTGGCGGCTAGGGTTTTGGGGTGAGGGGAGGGTGCGCCCCTGCCCACCTTATATAGGGGGCTGGCCGACCCCCTTGCCCCCTCCTCCAAGCCCTAGGGCGGCGGCCCCAAGGGTGGAGTGGGGGGCAAGTCTTCCCCCCTTTCTAGAAGGTCCCCTAGGGTTTCCCTTAGGGTTTTGGCCAGCTGGGCCTATGGGGCCTTGTGCCCCTGGCCCAATGCGGACAGGGCACTCCCTCGTAGGCCCACTTCCCCCTCCAACAAGTGGGGCCACGTTGGTCCCACTCCGGAAGCTTCTAGAACCTTTCGGTACAATACCGAACATTCCGAAACAATTTTGAAATCCAAAAACTGCTTTCCTTTATATGAATCTTATTCTCCGGACCATTCCGGAACCTCTCGTGATGTCCTGGATCTCATCCGAGACTCTGAACAAAAACTCATAAACTAATTATCCATTCTATCCTAGCGTCGAGACACGTTAAGTGTGTGACCCTACGGGTTCGAGAATATGCAGACATGATCTTCTATCAATAATCAACAGCGGGATCTGGAAACCCATATTGACTCCCACATATTCATCGATGATCATATCGGATGAACCACGATGCCAGGATTCAATTAATCCCATATTTATATTCCCTTCGTCACGCGATATTTTACTTGCCCGAGATTCGATCGTTGGTATCTGCATACCTAGTTCAATCTCGTTCACAGCAAGTACTTTACTCGTTCTGTAATCCGATATCACTTTGTAATTAACTCCTTAACCACATGCTTGCAAGCAGTGTTGATATCGATCACCGAGTGGGCCCGAAGTATATCTCTCCGACTCGGGAGGGACAAATCCCATCTCGATACATACAACCCAACAAGTACTTTCCGATCACCTGAGAGACACCTTTATGATCACCCTCTCATAGGATGACGTTTGATGACCTCAAAGCTTTCTTCCGATACCAGTGAGTTGCATTATCTCATGGTCTAAGGAATACAATATTTGACATAAGAAAACGCTTCGCAAAGATTAACACGATGACACGATCTAATTGCTCTGCTTGATTTGGATCTGTCCATCATATCATTCTCCCAATTACATGATCTCATTATTAATCGACAACTCATGTCTATGGTTAGGAAACCTTAACCATCATTAATCAATGAGCTAGTCCATAGAGGCGTACTAGGGACACGGTGTTGTTCATAAACCACACAAGTATCAAAGTTTCCGCTTAATACAATTCTAGCATGGCATATAAACTTTATCATGAACAAGAATTATAATAATAACATCTTTATTATTGCCTCTAGGGCATAATTCCAATAGTCTCCCACTTGCACTAGAGTCAATAATCTAGTTTACATCTGGCAACAATCGAACACCCATGGCATTAAGGTGCTGATCATGTTTTGCTCGTGGAAGAGGTTTAGTCAACGGATCTGCGACATTCAGATCCGTATATACTTTGCTAATCTTTAGATCTCCATCTGTTATATAATCTCGAATTATATGAAACCGGCGGTTGGTGTGCTTGGTCTTTGGATGATATCTTGGTTCCTTAGCCAGTGCTATGGCGCCAGTGTTGTCACACAATATCTCCAGTGGGTCCAAGCCACTTGGAACCACACCAAGCTCAGTGATGAAGTTACTGATCCAAACTCCTTCACTTGACGCTTCTGCAGCAGCCATGTATTCTGATTCTACTGTAGATCCCGCGATCACGCTTTGCTTGTATCTTCTCCAGCTCACAGCTCCTCCATTCAAAATATAAACGTATCCTGTCTGAGATTTAGAATCATCCGGGTCGGTGTCGAAACTAGCGTTGACGTAACCTTTTACGACGAGCTGCTCATCACCTCCATAGACCAAGAACATTTCTTTAGTCCTATTTAAATACTTTAGGATGTTCTTTATGGCTGTCCAGTGTTCCACTCCTGGATCACTTTGGTATCTGTTCGTCAAACTAAGAGCATTGGACACATCCGGTCTAGTACACAGCATGGCATATATGATAGAACCTATGGCCGAGGCATATGGCACTTTGCTCATAGCTTCTCTATCGTTTACCGTAGCTGGACACTGAGCCTTGCTCAATATCTTACCTGACAACATGGGCACTGAACCTTTCTTTGCCTTATCCATTCTAAACCTTTTCAGAACTTTGTCTAGGTATGTACTTTGGCTTAAAGCTATTAGGCGTCTTTGTTTATCTCTATAGATTTTGATGCCTAATATATAAGCATCTTCTCCTAGGTCTTTCATTGAAAAACATTTATTCAAATAACTCTTCACATCGTTAAGCATACCAATGTCATTTCCAATAATCAATATGTCATCCACATATAGTACTAGAAATGTCACTGAGCTCCCACTCACTTTCTTGTAGATACAAGCTTCGTAGCAATTTGGAACAAATCCAAAGCTCTTGATCACTTGATCAAAACGAAGGTTCCAACTCCGAGATGCTTGCTTCAGTCCATAAATGGAACGCTAAAATTTGCACACCTTATCAGCATCCTTAGGATTGACAAAACCTTCGGGCTGCATCATATATAACTCTTCATCAATGTTGCCATTGAGGAACGCAGTCTTGACATCCATCTGCCATATTTAATAATCATGAAATGCAGCAATTGCTAATAAAATCCGAATGGACTTAAACATCGCTACGGGAGAGAAAGCCTCATCGTAGTCAATACATTGAACTTGTCGAAAACCTTTCACGACAAGTCGAGCTTTATCGCTACGGGAGCTCCTACAGCAATTGCCACTAAGCCCCCTGTCGCGGCCTCATCCTCGAAGAAGCCGTCTGTGTCTTGGGCACAGAGTGTGTTCGAGACGGGCCTCAGTTGGAAACTGGGGCCAGAACTGGAAAAGCCGGCCAGCATTCGCACTGGCCTACGATTTATTTCGGTCGCCAAGTAAGTATTCCTCAACCTTTCATCTGTATTTTTGATTCGTGTGCCGATTGGCGAGTGTTATTAACGGAGTCGTCTTCGCAGGACAGGAGTAAAGAAAATAGGTCACCCTTCGGTGGCCAAGGTTCCATCGATCGCCGCGGAGGTGTCGGTTGACCCCTCGAAGAAGAGGAAGGGCGACGAGACTGAGGCTCCCGCCGACGGCGCCAGAAGAACCAAAGGCGATGAAGTCGTCACGATCTCAGACGAGCCAGCGCCTGCCCCGAGCGAAGCCCCGATTGCGGTGGACGTAGATCTGAAGGCGTTGGAAGACGCGGGGTCACAGCGGGCAGGTCCCATGGTTTCGACTGAGGCGGCCGGGCCGCCTTTGGGTGGCGCGGGTGCCGCGATGGCGACGTTCCCTCGCTTTGTAGCGAGGGCCACCACAGCGAGTGCCTCGGTGCCATCAAGCCAATGCCCTGGGGCCACAGGTATGGAGGTCGAGCAGCGTCGCGGGCACACTCCGCTCGTGCTTTCGTCAGTGGACGCGATGGAGCTTCACGGCATGCTAGGTGCCGCCATCCAGGTATGTCCAGTCCCCGAGGATCTGGCCACTGAATTTTAGTGGTCGGACTCTTACTGTTTTTCGCCATCTAGTCCCTGAGTGCCTAGTCGCTGAATTTCAGTGGCTGGGCACTAAGGAATTTTGTCATCCAGTCCCCGAGTGCCTAGTCGCTGAATTTCAGCGGCTGGGCACTTAGGAATTTTTTCATCGAGTCCCCGAGTGCCTAGTCACTGAATTTCAGCGGCTGGGCACTTAGGAATTTTGTCATCCAGTCCCCGAGTGCCTAGTCGCTGAATTTTAGCGGCTGGGCACTTAAGAATTTTTGGTGTTGACGCTGTGATTGTTGCACAGGGCTTGCAGCGCGAGTCGGCCGAGCGGCTTGTAGCCAAGTGCCGCGTGGAGAAGGAGCTTATCGCTGTCCAGGAGACGAACGAGGAGCTTCGAGCGACTGTGGGTGAGTGTTTGTCTTGTTTGGCGCTTGTCGCGAACTTGTTGCGGCGTTGACCATTTTGTTTTGGACACAGAGAGTAGTGCGGCTGCAGTGAAGGAGGCTCGCCAGGGCCTTGTCCCGGCGGGTGAGTTAACCGCGGCTCAATCTGCCTTGAACGTAGCGGAGAAGCGAATCGCCGAACTGGAGCGTGAGCTCAAGGAGGCGAAGGCGGAAGCGAGCTCGGCGGAAGGACGAGCCAAGGCGGCCGTCACTTCTGTTGCTGACGAGCGGAAGGTGTCGGACGCACTCGTCGCCAGGTTGCAGAATGACCTCTCGGCTCTTCAGAATTTCATCACGGACCTCCTCCGCCCGCTGATTGGTGAGCTTTCCTTCAGCCACTTTCCGAGCACGCGTACCACATTATGGTTTTGGTGCTTTGCTCACTGTTTGCTTGTGTGTTGCAGGCCGCATCACTGATAAGGCCGAAGAGGCGCAGTCATACGACGCGCGGCAATGCGTGACCACTCTGGTCGACTCAGCCGCGCTGTCAGCGACTTGTCTCCGGGCTTATCTTCAGGAGATATCGCCCACGGAAGTGATCCCCAATGACCTCGTCGAGGTATGGCGCTATCTGGAGAAGGCCCCGTCGGTCGTGGAGTTCATGACGTGATCGGCCTTCCGTCGTGGAGCAGCGACTGCGCTGAGCCTTGGCCTCACACATTTTCCTGACGATTTCGACCTCGACGACGTCACGAGCAAGTACCCCTCGTCGACGGGCTCGGTCGAGATTGCCGAGGTGTTGAAGATGACAGACCGAGCCGTGGTGTACTCCAACCGCGTTTGGGCGATGGGCGACCTTATTCCCTACCAGGAAACGGTCGTCGCCCCCAATGACCCTGAGCCGAAGCACCGCGACTTCAAGGTGGAGCATCCATTTCATGCGACGATGGCGGGCGAGCTCACGACGTACCCGTCGAATCCTTGGGTGCCCTTTATCCACAGCCGCAAGGATGGTGGCGCCTCTTCTTCGAAGCCTGCGGAATAGGGTGTTGTGCCATTCGGCGTTAGCATAAGATAACCATGTGATTCTCCTTGTACGCGAAACAAATTTTGCTGCTATGAAGGAATGCTCGGGTTATTTTGTCATTGCTTTTGTGTTTTGAATGTTGGTTGTACGAGTCCCCGAGTGCGTCCGCCCTTTTTATGGGGTTAACCTCATTTTTATATGTTGCGTGAACTGTTAGTGAGTTAGGGTCGAGTCGCCATGGCTCGGGAAGCCAGTCGCGTGGCGACTCCCAGGGGTGCTCTTTACTTGGCCGTTTTCGGCCTTGAATGGGGTACTTGGCCGTTCTAGTCGCATGCCCAAGGTAGGTGAGGACTAAGCGCGTTGTGTTAGGCGCGTCGCTCCGCCTGATCCGTAATATCAGTCGCATGGCGAGTCCTAGGCGCGCTGTCTTACTTGGCATTTTTCCCTACCCGCTCTTCTTTTGGGCTGGTGTCAGTCCCCGAGCGTGGTACTTTGCCGTTCGAGTCGCTACGCCGAGGATGTGGAGGACTGGGTCGCTGTGGGAAGCGAGTGCAGTCGTCTTGGCTCGGGGAGCCAGTCGATCTAGGCGACTCCAATGGGGCTCCAGGTTAGCTTTTTTCATGGACGGTACGAGGCCTGAATTTTTCCAGTGCCCTCGTACCGCACTACTTGACCGTACCGGTCGCGTTACCAAAGGTTGACTTCTGCGAATAGCGTAACACTGTTATTACGAGTGCGAGTGGCACAAGGCATGGAGAGTAGACGCAATTTGCGGGAATCGATCTGCTTTATTTCATAGCGGGTAGGGGTACATGTCTGGAGTTCTAAGAGTAGAACTTCCGTAGGAGGTTTACATTCCATGGCCGCTCGACGTCGAGTTTTCCGTCGCCTCGGACGTCGGTGAGGTAGTAGGCGTCATTGCCCAGGACTCGCCCGATGGCGAATGGTCCCTCCCAAGGGGGGAGAGCTTGTGCATGCCTTTCTTGTCCTGGATTAGTCGCAGTACCAAGTCGCCTTCCTGGAAAGTGTGAGTCCGTATTCGTCGGCTGTGGTAGCGGCGAAGCCCTTGCTGGTAGATGGCGGTGCGGGAGCGAGCTAGGTCACGTGCTTCGTCGAGCTGGTCGACTCCGTCTTGGCATGCGAGCTCGTTGTTAGCCTCAGTGTAATTGACCACCCTAGGTGAGTCGTGCTCGAGGTCGGTTGGCATGACTGCCTCGGCGTCGTACACCATGAAGAAGGGGGTGAACCCCGTCGACCTGTTGACGGAGGTGCGGATGCCCCAGATGACAGAGGGGAGTTCTTCGACCCAACACCCGGCGGTGCGCTCGAGTGGGACTTATAGCCGTGGCTTCAGGCCATGGAGGACGCTCTGGTTGGCGCGTTCCACCTGGCCATTGGACTCCGGGTGGGCAACTGAGGCCAGGTCAAGTCGGATGTTGTGCTCCTTGCAGAACTTGGCCATGGATCCCTTGGCGAAGTTGGTGCCGTTGTCCGTGATGATGCTGTTTGGGAACCCGTAGCGATAGATGAGCTCACGTAGGAATTTTGTAGCGGTCTTCCCGTCGCACTTGTGGACTGGCTTGGCCTCCACCCATTTTGTGAATTTGTCGACTGCGACTAGGAGGTGGGTGAAGCCGGAGGGGGCTTTCTTGAAGGGGCCTACCATATCCATGCCCCATACGGCGAACAGCCAGGTGATGGGGATTGTCTTAAGTGTCGAGCTCGGTACGTGAGTCTGGTTGGCATACTTCTGGCACCCGATGCATCGCTAGACGATGTCGACCGCGTCGGCGTGTGCGGTGAGCCAGTAGAAGCCGTGTCGCATGGCCTTGGCGACCAGAGAGCGGGCGCCGGCGTGGTGGCCGCAGTCGCCGAAGTGGATGTCCTGGAGGATCTTGCGTCCTTCAGCGGGTTGGACACAGCGTTGGAACACGCCGGTCACGCTGCGCTTGTGGAGATCGTCGTTGATGATGACGGAGGATTTGCAGCGGCGTGCTATCATCCGGGCCTCCGTTTCGTCTGCGGGTAGGGTGCCTCCCTCCAAGTCAGCGACGTATGGCACGGTCCAGTCGCTTGGCTTGGCGATTAGTGCGACCAAGGCTGCGTCTGGTAGCAGCGGAATTCCGATGTCGATCTCCCTTGGGGAGACACGAAGGGCCTGGAGATGGTGTCGAGGAAGATGTCGGTGGGTGGTGCGAGTCGAGCCGAGCCGATGCGAGAGAGTGCGTCGGCCTCCTTATTCTTCCGCCTGTCGATCCACTCGACGGAGTAGCCTGCGAAGTGTCCTCCCAGCTGGTCCACTTCTTGACGGTATGCCGCCATGGTGGGGGAGACTGCGTCGCAGGTGCCAGCGACTTGCCCGCCGACGAGGTCAGAGTCTCTGGAGCAGCACATACGATTGATGTTCATCTCCTTGGCTGCCCACATGCCGTGGAGTAGCGCCTCGTACTCGGCCATGTTGTTGGTGCAGGGGGTGAAGTCGAGGTAGAGGACGTAGCGTAGCTTGTCGCCCTTCGGAGACGTTAACACGATCCCTGCTCCTACACCATCTGCGTTCTTGGAGCCGTCGAAGTGTAGGCTCCAGTAATGGAGGTATGGCAGCTTCTCTGGCTGCTGGGCCTCTTCCTAGTCGGCGAGGAAGTCTGCGAGAGCCTGCGATTTGATTGCTTTGCGCGGCTCGTACCTGATGTTGTGGACGCCGATCTCGACGGCCCATTTGGCGACTCGCCCTGTCGCCTCACGGTTGCGGATGATGTCCTGCAACGGTGCTGAGGAGACGACCGTTATTGGGTGCTCCTGA
Organism: Avena insularis; assembly: GCA_023614405.1. Classification (NCBI taxonomy): domain Eukaryota; kingdom Viridiplantae; phylum Streptophyta; class Magnoliopsida; order Poales; family Poaceae; genus Avena; species Avena insularis. The sequence goes on from CM042697.1 coordinate 408,915,593, forward strand.
AAGTAGTGCGGCAGTCGCCGCTGTGCTCTAAAGACCGCATATACCAATTTTTGGTGCTGTGGGTAGCGCTGGCGCGACTCGGCGAGGACTTCGCTGATGTAGTATACAGGTCGCTGCACCGGGCGCTCCTTGCCTTCCTCTGGTCGTTCGACGACCATGGCGGCGCTGATGACGCGCTCGGAAGCCGAACGTAGACGAGCATGGGTTCCTTGTCGACGGGGGCGGCGAGTAGCAGTGCCGTGAGCAGCACCTCCTTGAGGGCGTGGAGCGCATCGTCGGACTCCTTGTCCCACTGGAAGGTGGGGTTCTTGCGCATTAGGCAGTAGAGGGGCATCGCCTTCTCGCCTAGCCAGGGGATGAAGCGACTGAGAGCCGCGACTCACCCGACCAACTTCTGGACGTTGCGCAGGCACTCGGGTCTACCAAGTCGGGCGATCGTGTTGATCTTGGCGGGGTTCGCCTCGATCCCGCGCTTGGAGACGACGTATCCCAGCAGCTGTCCAGTGGGTACACCGAAGGTGCACTTTCCTGGGTTTAAATTTATCTTGTACCTCCGCAGGTTGGCGAAGGTTTCCGCCAGGTCGGCGAGTAGATCGCCCTGGCGAGTGGATTTTACCACCACGTCGTCGATGTAGACATGGATGTTGCGGCCAATTTGGCTCGCAAGGCATTCCTGCATGCACCTCTGGTAGGTCGCCCCGGCGTTCTTGAGGCCGAAGGTCATGGCGGTGTAGCAAAAGGCTCTGAATGGCGTGATGAACGCCGTCTTCTCTTTGTCCTCGACTGCCATTTTGATCTGGTTGTACCTAGAGTAGGCATCGAGGAAGCATAGCGACTCCGAACCCGCGGTTGAGTGATGATTTGGTCGATCCGCGGGAGGACGAACTGCTCCTTGGGGCAGGCGCTGTTGAGGTTTGTATAGTCAATACACATTCTCCAAGTCCCATTTTTCTTCTCGACCAGGACTGGGTTTTCCAACCATTTGGAGTATTTGATTGGCCGGATGAATCCTATAGCGAATAGACACTGCACCTCCTCGGCGATTGCTCGGCGATGCTCTTCATTGAAGGGCCGCAGCGACTGCTTGACAAGTCGCACTTTGGGGTCGGCGTTGAGTTTGTGCTCAGCGAGTTCCCTCGGGACACTAGGCATGTCGAATGGCTTCCATGCGAACATGTCACGATTCTCACGCAGGAACTCGATGAGCGCGCCTTCCTATGTTGGGCTCATGCCCATCCCGATCGTCATCGTCTGGCTGGAGTCACCTGGGACCAGCTCGACAGTGCGAGTGTGCGTCGTTGCCTCGAAGGCGGTGGACCTGCCACCCTCCAAGTTGGGCTTCTTGAATATGGTGGGGTCGTCATTGTTGACCCTGCTCGCGTACTTGGCGAGCTCCTCGGCGTGGTTGGCCTCCGCCGCGATGACGGCGTCAGCGAGTTCGGCGCCTTTGGCCTCGCATTCTGCAGCCATGTCGGGATCGCCATGGACAGTGATGATGCCATACGGCCCAGGGAGCTTCATCGCGTTGTATGTGCAGTGGGGCGCTGCCATGAATTTGGCGAACGCCTGGCGCCCCAGGACGCAGTGGTAGGGGCTGTTGAACAGCACCAGCTCGAAGATGATCCGCTCTGTGCGGAAGTTTGCTGGTGTGCCGAAGGTGACCGGCAGCGTCACCTTGCCTATTGGGTACGCCTTTCGACCGGGGACGATGCCGTGGAAGGTGGTGTAGGTCGTCTCGATCATCGACTGCGGGAGCCACAGTCGCCTGAATGTGTCCAGGTATAGGATGTTGATGGAGCTGCCGCCGTCCATCAGCGTCTTGGGGACAAAATAGTCCCCTACCTTGGGCTTGACCACCAAGGCGACTTGGCCCGGATATTCAATCCGTGGCGAGTGGTCCTCGTGGCTCCAGGTGATTGGTTGCTCGGACCAGTTGAAGAACTGGGGGATGTCTATCTGGGACACCGCGTTGACAGTGACGGTGCGGGCGATGACCTTCTTCTCGCGCTTCGTGTTGAAGCCTGTGAAGGTGTGGAGCGAGCCAGCGACGCTGCCGAATTTTCCGCCATTTGGCGGGTTGTTGTCGGGGTCTTCCCATGCGCGCCGTGCCTTCTCAATCTCCTTGAGGGAGTGGCAGTCGGTGGTCGTGTGCGTGGCGGTCTTCCTTTCCCTGTTGTGAAACACACAGGGTTGATTGAGGAGAGCCGTGGGGTCGAACCTCGGCTTCTCCTTGTAGTTGTCGCCGTCGCGGCGGAAGCTCTTGGGTTCGCGTGGCGCGTATCCAGCGTTGGCGACGAAGTCGACTCGCCCATCACCGCGGCGCTTGCCGGTGAGGCGAGTGTTGCTATAGCGTAGCTCGGGTCGCCTCCCGTTGTCGTGGCCGCTCGTGCAGCGATTCCCTCCCGACTCGTCGTCGGTTTCTTGGTTTGGGTCCTCTTCCGCGTATCGCTTGGCGATCTCCAGGAGGTCTGGTATGTTGTCGAGTGTTCTGTACACTCGCTTGAGCTTGGCGACCAGGGGCTCGTAGCGGCACGAGGTCTTGAAGCAGTGGATCGCGGTGTCCGGTGGATTCCGGCCGCGTTATACCACAGGTCTTGCCACCGTTGGACCCAACTGCGGGTCGACTCGCGAGGTCCCTAGACGCATCGCTCCAGGTCCTCGATGGTGGTGGCGCGGGTGTAGGAACCCTCGAAGTGCCTGACAAAGGCATCACGCATTTCCTCCTAAGAGTCGATGTTGTCCGCAGGGAGGGTGTTGATCCATTTCCTACACGCTCCCTCCATCATCAGGGGGAGGTAGCGTGCGGCAAGCAGGTCAGTGTGGCCAGCGATCCCCATTGCCATGAGGTAGGTGTCGAGCCACACGGACGGGTCATAGGAGGGATCATACTTCTCGATTTCCTTCGGCGCCTTGAAGTTCGCCGAGTATTTTTCGCCTCGGATCATTGGTCTGAAGCACTGGGGTACGACTCGACTCAGCGATCCCCTTGGTTCGCCGTCGCGGCGGTTGGTGTTGGGGATATGCTATATGGGTATCCTTATAGCATGTCTCTTATCCGACTAACCCGGGTGGCCCATAGTCGGTAGCATGGCCTATGGCCTGCTGGGCGGCCCAGTTAGGTGGATCCAGAAGGGAGGCCCATGCCGGATAGAGGAAGGCTACGGTGGAGTCACCAGCGTACCCGGAGCCTTGGAGTACAAGATACACAAGACTAGTAATAGACGATGTAGGACTCTATGACCTGTCCGGCTAGGAATTTTACCTGTCACCCTAGGACCTGGTGACTATATAATTCGGGCCTATGGGAGCCTTTAGGGCGCGATAATTTAGACTTTCTAGTTACCTCGCACAGCGAAACCAATCTTTGTAACTCGGCGTATTGCCCTTATAGTGATTTATAGCAGGAGTAGGATTCCGCCACCGTCGTGGGATCTGAACCTGGGTAAGCTGTGTTACCTCGTACCCGTCAATCATCCGCCTTCCCCCACGTCTCTAAACACGCACTGTGAGGACCCCTCCATGGCGTACTCGTCGGTAATACCACGACAGTTGGCGCCCACCGTGGGGCAAGAGGCGCTTCAGGCTCTTCAGCGGGCGAGGACCAAGATCTTCGCGGGAATCGGCAAAACCGTAGCCATCGGTCACGTTCTCTTCTCCGGCAATGTTCCGATCGTCCCCCCCCCCCCCGACGAGTTCTGGATCCCGACGAAGACGAACCCTACACGGTGTTCGATCGTTCCTATCGGAGACATCCACCTCTTCATCGGCGAAGCCGACTCGGGCACTAGTTCCCTGGAAGTCGGAGGAGCATCAAGACCCGCACGGACCGCCTATGGGAAGGATACGTTCGCAGAAGGATCAATGTCGGATCTCTCTTCGGAGTTTGCCGACAAAGATCGGAAAAAATCAAGGCCCACCCAAACCGCCCCTTGCAGGATATAAAGGTGGAAGATCACTACAAATCCGCCGGCTTAGTCCGTGCGTCTGGACAGCAGAGATCCAAGTTCGTCGGCGTGGTTACCATCTTCGATCTGGCGCGCTGCGTTCAGAGAGAAGGCGAAAACCCCCGCGATTACCTGGCCAGGTGGCTCCGTATACGAGCCGACCTAGCCCACTACCCCGATGATAACGCTCTGTATCACTTCGTGGAAGGACTGGACCATGGCACGCTTCTCCGACATTCTTTAAGACGACAGCAGGCAACAGGACGCCTCACCCTCGAAGAGATGGTGAGCACCGTCAACAGCTATGCGGCAGCTGACATGGCAGCCCAGATGGAGCTCGCACTCAGAGACGGAGAACCTCCGGCTCAGCAGCCACCACCACCGCCTCCTGCCGCCATCATCGTAGCAGCACCACCAGCTCCAGTCATCATCGAGCCCGCCGCACCTCCACCGCCCATCATCGAGGAAGTCCTAGCACCCTCCGACTCTGTCATTGACGCGCTTTATGCTGATTTCGGTGCAGATTCAGAGGAGATAGACTTCAGTCCAGAAGAGCTAGACTCCGCTATGCAGGAGATGGAGGAGGAATACTCGCGCGACGAGCAGGCCAACAACATCGTCGCGTCCCAAGGGGTGTTCGTCACCATTGGGACAGCGATGGACAAAGATCAACCCGGACATGCTCCGCCTACGGCACTGGAAAAGGGGAAGGGGCCACTTATTCCTGCTGACGATGATCGCGCAAAAGTCATGCCTCCTCCGCCCAACCCAGTGCAGCAGCCGCAGGAACTCGGCACCGGCCCGAGCAACAATAACACCGCAAACTTGCCGCCTCCAGCATCCACATCTGCAGCAGCCCAAGTCACTCCAGCTGATAGAGTGATGTACGGCAATCTCCTCGTCGAGCCAATGACCGTTGCTCATATCCGGAACATGACCCAGCTTGATGAGAAGCGCCAGCAGCTGCTGGAGGAGGCGCAAGCCATCGCGGAGCAAGGCGCTAAGCTAGATCAAGATCTGGTCAATGCACAGAAGTCCATAGAAAAATCTAGAGAAATGGAGGCCGAGTACAAGACTCTGCTACAGCATCAGAAGGCTAAGAAAGCTCCGGCTCGCGTCATCAACGATCCTGGTGTACGGCGCAACCTAGGATGGGCTCCCTCTAAACTGGCACAGGCCAAGCCATACATTGACAGTGAAGGCAAGCAGGTGATGCCCACCCTACTCCTTAACCTCGCCGTCGTCAAGACCCTTCTAGAGCAGGATAGATCGCCTGAAGCAGTGGAATAGGTCTACGACCTAGTGGCCAAGGCGGTGAAGCAGCAGGAAAAGGCCACCTCTCAGAGGCTTGAGTCTAACCCAGCGCTCTGCCAGTCTAGCCAGTACAAACCGCCAAGGGACAGATCTCCTCTTGATGTTGGGTCCCAGACGGGTTCATCAGAACAAAGACGGAGGGATGCACGCAACAGGAAGGATGCTATCCCAATATCCTCAGACCACGGAGAAAAGGCCCGACATCGTCGCCCATCGCCACCGCCCGATCTCCCCGACATCGTGAAGATTACAAAGCTCACCATCATACGGATATGCCCCCACCAAAGCAGTGTGGCATCGTCATCCGCGACAACGCGGAGCAGACCCGTCATGACGGAGAGCGCAACCATGGACATAAGAGCAGTTCGCGCCATGACCCTCTGCGTCTGACAAGCAACCGTAAAAGACGCGAGGCGTCGCAGGAGGGTAACAGCAAGAAGGCTAACCCACCGCCACCTCCGCCTCCTTCACCACCCAAGCAGTCACCATGGCGGAGGAGGCCCGCGTCGTTCACGCAGCCCATCCCCTGTTGACAAGAAGAAGAACCCGGAGCCATACGATGCGTGTTCGCAGATCGATAAGATCCACGAGGCCCGGGAAGGACCATACCTGGGACCACGTTTCTTTGGACCTGCAATATGGTCCGCAACTTACCCCAAAGGTTTCTGGATTGACAAGACCATCAAGCCCTATGACGACACCGCCAAGCCAGCCACATGGTTGCAGGACTACGGCAACGCGGTGGAGATTGCCGGAGGCAACCCCAACATCGTCGTCAAGTACCTCCCATTAATGTTGGCAGGTACGGCCCATCAATGGATCGACGACTTGCTGGAGAAATCTATATACAACTGGTTGGACATGCAAGAAGCGTTCACCAAGAACTTTGAGGGCACATACAAACGTCCCTGCACTGTGGCGATCTACAGCGGTGCGTGCAAGAGAAAGACGAGACATCTCGCGCCTACCTCTCCCGCTGGCTGGACATGAAGAATTCCTGTGCAGGAGTGCACGCTCAGACCGCCATGGCCGCCTTCATCGATGGGTTAGAAAGGTGCATGTTGCTCCGACATAAGATGAAGCGCTTGCAGGACAATCACCAGCTTGACTTGAACCAGATGATTTAGTTGGCTAGTGAGTTCGCAGCTGCCGATGACGATGCTCGTGGCTCCCTGCCGGCAACGGCCGTTCCAACTCAAGCTCGGAGGAACAGCAGTACAAAGCGGAAGACCACTCTAGAAGAAAAGCAATCTACCGACATGGTCGCCATGACTTTTGTAGGACGAGGAGAGGGCGGACAACATGGCCAAGGAAGGGGAGCTGGTCGTGGGCAGCAGCGAGGAAGTGAAACCACCTTAGCGCCGCTCCACGTTCCCCAAACCTACGAGGAGTACCGCGATATGCCATGCCTCGTACACCTCGACGGCAACGACAAAGCCACCCATACCAATCGACACTGCAAGTTCGTTAACGACCTCAAGGAAGACCCGGAATCCGGCTACAAGCAAAGTCAGAAGAATAGACCGCGAGACAAGGGCAAGGGGAAGAAGAAGGAGGAGGAGTCCAAGGATTCAAGTGACATGGACGAGGATGTTGACCCCAAGCACGCCGCCAAGAGCGACGACAAGGGCAAGAACCCCTTCGCAAAGAAGGCCCCAGTCTACGACACTTTCCTTGGCACCCCCACCGTCTGACAATAGAAGACCTCTCTGAGGATCCTGATGGCTACTTTCCCACCAGTCCCCCAGTACCTACGCTGGTCGGAGGTTCCAATAACTTGGGACAGGACGGACCACCCAGACCTTATACCTACGGAGAACCAGTACGCCATGGTCATCAACCCCCTTGATTGACGGCGTAGAGTTCACCAAGTGTATGGTGGATAGTGGAAGCAGCATCAACATCATGTACCTGGATACACTGCAGAAGATGAACTTGACGGAGGCAAACCTAAGGCAGACCAACACCGTTTTCCATGGCGTAGTTCCTGGTCGGGAGGCTCGGTCCCTTGGGTGCATTACACTTCAGGTTGCCTTTGGCGATGTTAATAATTACCGTCAAGAGCGCATGACCTTCGAGGTGGTCCCCTTCAAGAGCGTGTACCACGTCATATTCGGCCGCGACATATTCCACACGTTCATGGCCAAGCCATGCTTCGTCAACAACAAGCTCAATATACCCGGACCAAACGGCATCATCACCATATCTAGAAGCTTTACCAAGGCAAGGGACTGCGAGATCAATGAAGCAGCTGTTGCAGAAGCTGTCCTCTACAGCGAAGAATTCAAAGAGATCTAGCACAAGGTCGATGACTCAGAGATGCCCGCGTCGAAGAAGCATATCTCCGACTCCGCTCTCCCGTTCAAGGCCGCCATCGAGACCAAGCCGGTGGAACTTGTGGTAGGCGATGCCTCCAAGGTCACCGCCATTGGGACGAACCTGGATCCCAAATAGGAAAGCGCGCTCGTCGAGTTCCTCTGTGAGAACAGGGACATCTTTGCCTGGCAACCTGCCGACATGAAAGGTGTACCTAGGGAACTTGCCGAGCATAGCTTAAACATTGACCCAAAATGCAAACCAGTGAAACAACCTATACGATGCTTTGGAGATAAGAAGAGACGCGCCATTGGCAAAGAGATAGCTAGGTTACTTAAGGCTAGATTTATCCGAGAAGTCCTTCACACCCAATGGGTGGCCAATCCTGTACTTGTCCCCAAAAAGGGAACCAATGAATTAAGAATGTGCGTTGATTACACCGGCTTGAACAAAGCATGTCCCAAAGATCCGTTTGCTTTGCCTCGCATTGACCAAGTCATTGACTCGACGATGGCTCGGAACTTTTGTGTTTTCTCGATGCATACTCAGGATACCACCAGATCAAGATGAGGAAGTCGGACCAATTGGCCACTTCGTTCACTACCCCATACGGCACGTTTTGCTATGTCACGATGCCCTTTGGGCTGAAAAACGCAGGTGCTACCTACCAGCGGACGATGCAACGTTGCCTTCACGACCAAATTGGTCGGAACATTCACTCTTACGTGGACGATATTGCGGTAATGTCCAAAAAGTCAAATGACTTAATCTCCGACTTAAAAGAAACCTTTGATAATCTCCGGAAATACAACATGATGCTTAACCCTAAGAAGTGCGTCTTCGGGGTACCAGCCGGCAAATTGTTGGGCTTCATCGTTTCCCAGCATGGAATCGAGGTCAACCCGGAGAAAATGAAGGCCATCTTGAACATAAACCGTCCAACATGCCTAAAGGACATTCAACGACTAACAGGTTGTGTTGCAGCAGTTAGTCGGTTCGTCAGCCGACTTGGAGAGAAGGCTCTGCCGCCGTACAAGTTACTGAAGAAGGCGGACAAATTCACGTGGACGGACGAAGAAGATGCAGCATTGAAGCAGCTCAAGGAGATTCTTTCCTCAGCGCCCATCCTTGCAGCACCCGAGCCTGGAGAGCCCCTGTTAATTTACATGGCGGCAACCAACCGGGTTATCAGCATCGTCGTCGTGGTAGAACGGAAGGAACCAGGATAGGAGCACGGAGTTCAACGACCAGTTTACTATGTGAGCGAGGTCTTGACGGAATCCAAGCAGCATTACCCGCACTACCAAAAGATAGCTTATGGAGTATTCCTTGCTTCTCGGAAGCTGAGGCATTACTTTCAGGAGCACCCAATCACAGTGGTGAGCAAGACTCCACTGTCCGACATCATCAACAATAGTGATGCTACAGGAAGGGTCGTGAAGTGGGGCATTGAACTTGCCGCCTTCGAGATCACCTACAAGAGACGCGACACTATCAAGTCACAAGCCTTGGCAGATTTTGTTGCAGATTGGACGGAGATGCCAGATGCTACTCCGTTGCCAGAACCAGAGTACTAGGTGATGCACTTTGACGGATCAAAGCTGCTCAACGGCTCAGGGGCTGGTGTATTGCTACAGTCACCAACAGGGGACAAGCTACACTATGTTCTGCAGATCCACTTCGAGGCTACAAACAACATGGCGGAGTATGAAGCACTCATTCATGGACTATGTGTAGCCAAGGATATTGGCATCAAGTGCATAGTTTGCTGTGGAGATTCCGAATTGGTTGCCCAGCAGGTGGCTGGCACCTGGAATGCGGAACCCTATGATGGCGGCATATCGAGACGAAGTGGACGAGATAGCCAAGAGCTTCTTGGGCTACGAAGTTAAGTATGTGCCTAGGGAACAAAACGAGGTGAATGATCTGCTATCTAAGCTAGGATCAGGGCGCAAGAGAATTCCGCCAGGAGTTTTCCTAGAGCACCTGCGCACACCATCCGTGAAGGGAGCCGACATCGACAACCCGGATAGAGCTGACTCTTTCATCCATATGGTGACTAAGGTCCCTCCGGCTTGGACAAAACCGTTCATGGAATATCTCGAACACGGAATTTTGCCCGATGAAGAAGTCGAAAGACGGCAAATAGTATGACGAGCAAAGGGTTATACCATAATCAATGGGCAACTCTACAAAAGGAGCACTACTGGTGTATACCTAAAGTGTGTTTCCTAGCTAGAAGGTATGGAAATCCTACGCAAAATCCATCTCGGAGATTGCGGGCACCACGCCGCTCCTCGATCGTTGGTCGCGAAAGCCTTCCGGCAAGGATTCTACTGGCTGATCGCGAAGGCGGACGCCGACAAGCTGGTTGAGACGTGCATGGGATGCCAGTATTATGCCCGACAACCACATGTTCCTGCTGAAGAACTGCGAACAATACCAATAACTTGGCCGTTTGCAGTCTGGGGGCTAGACATGGTGGGACCGTTACAGACGGCACCTTGTGGGTTTACGCATCTGCTTGTAGCAGTTGACAAATTCACTAAATGGATAGAAGCTAAACCCATTAGAAAGCTTGATGGGGCAACTTCCCTCAGGTTCGTTCGAGATCTAGTGGTGAGATTTGGTCTCCCGCATAGCATTATCACCGACAACGGCAGCAACTTATCACTCGAAGAAGTGGAGGCATATTGCTGGGAGAAAGGCATCTGACTTGACCTTGCGTCTGTGGCACACCCACAATCTAATGGTCAGGTTGAGCGAGCCAATGGATTAATCCTGCAGGGAATCAAGCCACGTCTTGAGGCACCGCTACATAGAGCAGTTGGAGCCTGGGTGGAAGAATTGCCATCTGTGTTGTGGAGTTTACGAACTGCACCCAACAGATCCACCGGCTACACCCCTTATTTCATGGTATATGGAGCAAAAGCCATCCTGCCTTCCGACATCCTTCACGATGCACCAAGAGTTGCCGCCTACGACGAGGATGACGCTGAAGAATCCAGACGCCTAGATGTGGACCTTCTCGAGGAGGAGCGCGTTTTAACATGCCAAAGATCCGCCATCTACCAGCAGAAGCTACGCAGCTACCATAGTCGCCGCATTCGGCATCGCTCGTTTAAAGAGGGGGATTTGGTGCTCCGACTTAAGCAGAAGAAGTCACATAAATTATCCCCGCCATGGGAAGGACCGTTCAACATAAGCAAAGCGCTGCTCAATGGGTCTTACTACCTTGTTGACAATCATGAACTAAAGGATAGACCCAACAAGGATCATAAGCGTAAGCGACGTGACCCGGATGATGACTACCCGGAGCTTGATCGGTCGTGGAACATAGCACAGCTACGTCCTTTTTACACTTAGCATTTTTTATCTAATTGTGTACCTCTTATATGATCAATGAAATGAAGCTCTTTGGTTCACTCATATTTCTGAGTCTTTTACCTCCTTTAGTGTTCATTTTTTGGATCATGTAAAACCTTTATGCACAATTTTTGCGTTTGCACTTGTGAAAATTCCGTCTACAGACGTTAGCTTAAGTTTTCTGGTCTACACGTTCTTTGTCGTTTTTATGTGGATTCTAGAGTAGTGACTTTCGGCACTTATTGTCAGCAATTTTGTGCTCAGGTTATTGACGGTGCCATTGGGCATCATCACCTAAGCGCATGGTTCCGACAACGAGTCTTCCGACTCACGAAAGGTCAAGCATAAGAACCAAAGTAATGGATAAGCCAGCACTTGCTTAAAAATATATACATGCTGGGAACTAAGTTCTTAAGTGGCAGGAAATAACAACCATTGTTTTCCGCCTTAAGTTACATCATCAAGTTTTTTCCGCGCATACACCAAAGGCAAAACAAATATTACATAGTGTTTTCACTCTTTGGGCGCAGGAGACTTGGAAGCAGCGTCATCCCCAGCCGGAGAATCACCCTCAACGTCGGCACTATGATGAGACTCAGAAGAATCTTGGTTGGCGCTGTCGATGGTGTTCATGGGCACGAAGACATCGATGTCCACCAACTCGGCAACTCTGGTGTCATAACCCGTGAGTGATGACAAGATGGCTTCATGGTCAATCTCTTTGCCGTCATCATCAACGTCGGGGATACCAGAGGTCACCGTGTCGATGTCGGCATCTTCATAGTGTGCCTTCACCATTGAGAGCGCCATCCTTGCGCCATCCCGTGCACATGAAGCTTTCCAGCTCGTAACACGCTCGGGGGCTCGGCGCAGAATCTCCGAGTACTTTGTCACGGAGTCTGAGGCCTTGATGTATATCTGGAGGGGCTTGGCAATCTCCTTGGCTTGAGTGATGGCGGTGTTGATGAAGTTGCCGGCAAGAACCATGCATTCCTTGTCCGAAGGAGGCGAGCGGGTTAAACCCATAGGAGCTGAAAATTCCGACAAGGATCGCATGAGTTCCATAAACTCTAAATATCCAGACTACAGAAATACAAGGCGGAGGAAACTTACTGAAGATGCTGGCCTTGGCCTGCCAGACGGTGTCCGCCAAGGATTCCTTCTCTTGTTAGAGGAGCTTAAACGCCTCGTCGTGGCATTGGTTTTGCTCATCGGCAGCTTGCTTCTGATCTTTTAAGATCGCAAGCTCCTCCTTCAAGCGATTTATTTCCACGGAGGCGGAATTCTGCAGGGCTTTCATGGAATCCTCGTGCATCTTCAGCATCTCTTCCCTCTCCTTCTTAAGGATTCTGTTCTCGCTGTCCGGTTGCTAGATGTGCTTGGACTGCTCAACAATATCCTTGGCCTTGGCGACATGTTCTGCAAAGTCGGAGAAAACAAAGTACACAGTGAGTACTCGGAGAATGAAGGCATAAAACCAAGACGGAATGCGCAAAAAAGAAAACAGACTCTTGTTTTTGATGATCTGTTCCTTCAAGATGGCAGTTTTACCCTTTTCGGCTTCAAGATCTGCGCGCATCTTCTGGTACTTGTCGTTGGCCATGCCCCTCCGAGCATTCTTGTTCTGTGGAACAAAGGAAAAAAGTTAAACCATTGTTTAGTCTACTTGGAGCATCCAGTCGGAATCTTTCCACTTAGACGCTCGGGGGCTACAGCGAGAGTTTTTAACTTAGCAATATGCTTAGCTTTTCTCTAAGCATCTAGTCAGAGCTAATTCAGTTCTCGATTAGAAGCTTGGGGGCTACAGTACAAAATTTTAACTCAGATAATGTTTATCTTTCCTTTAAGCATTTAATCGGAACTGATTCAGTTACAACTAGAAGCTTGGGGGCTACAGTATTGAAAATTATAAATACTGCGTATGCTACTCTTAAAGCATCTAGTTGGAATAATTTCTTCCATCTAAATGCTTGGGGGGCTACAGTAAGAGTTCTTTCTAACTTAGTCACTCTTAGAGCATATAGATGCAAAACCCATGGTTTTCCGTCTACATCCTCGGGGGCTACAGTGGGATACTCATATGAAATGCAAAAGGTAAAGTAAAACTTACAAGTGCAATAATCTTGAGGTTTGTAGCGCTTTCGGCTAGCAGCTTGCCAAAGGAAATGCTATTTCCTCACAAGATATCCGCTTGTCGGAGAAGCTTCTAAATACCGCACGTCGGAGACGATGGCACTCCTCCAGGAACCAGAGTTGTGTTACTCGGCGTGAACGCCGGGTAAACTATCTTCGGGAACTCGAAGGGCTTCTGGAGAGCAGGGGCGTCGCCTTCGGCAGAGGTACCAGTTACCACTACCGCCTTGCCACTACCGATGGCATCCTTAGCCGGAGCTTCAGCCATTTGTAGAGTAGTGCTCTCCTACGTCGCCTGTTCGCCGACAACAGCGAGTTTGGTAGAGGTGCTAGAATCCACTTCCATGGCGGAAGGGCCTGGTGCCTCCTAGACTTGAGAACTTGTCGGGGTAGAGGAAGGCTTGACGGCAGGAGTAGCATGGGCGATGGCGGGGGAGGAGTCGCGATGCATCATATCCTTGATATTTCTAGAAGCCCCCAAAGTCTTGGAGGTCTTCTTGAGGCTGGTTGTGGCTTTCTTCCTGAAACGTGCAAAGTGCATAAGTACAGAAACAAAACAGACAGATAGACAATGTCGGAGAATGAGAAGCTTACACTAGGGGGGTGCTTTGGCAAAAATCCCGGTGGCTTTTCTCTTTTCCGCCTCCAGGGCGGCGGTAGTCTTTTTGGAGGCTCCACCCTCCGTCTTCTTCTTCTTGCCTCCGTCGGAAGCATCAGAGGTGGAGCTCTTCCGCTTTTGCGCTAACGGGACATCGTCGTCGGACACGACCGTGACTTTCTTCATCTTTGGATCGTAGATTTGGGCAGCTAGGTTGTCCTCATCTAGATCGCTAAGCTGTTAAGTAAGAAATCACCGTGTTAGATAAAATGGTGTTGGCAAGACGGGGAAACTGAAGCATATGTCATACACGGAAAATAAATATCTACCTTTGGGCACTTGCCGTCTACGAACATGTCGTAGGTGATGGTGAATCCACGCTTCTTATCCTTCACCTTGACGATGTCCTTCAGGCGGAGCTTGACGGAGTCGCTCGAGAAGTTATCCACGGAGATCCGGAGGGTATCCCTTCGATCACTGGTATACTCGTGCATGAACTTCGCGTGGTGCTGCAGAGGTTGGATTCGCCTGATGAACCAGCACATGGCTAGGTCCAAGCCGGTCAAACCCGTATCTACGAACCATTCGATCCGCCTTATTGCACGAGAAGCGTCGAGGTCGGAGGGAAGGGAGGCATGGGACCTCCATGTAGAAACTTCAGCGGCGACTCCATCCGCGAAGTCCGGGTACGTTACTTCTTAGCCCGCCAAAGGAATGTCGGGGCCGTAGAAGTACGTCCGCTGCCAGTTTTTGCAGGACTCGTGGCCGACGATGTCAGGGAACCGCCGGCCAGGTCGAATTTTGAAGCTTATGGTGCCGCAGTTCCTAAGCTCCTCCCTACTATGTTCGGCTTCACATTTGACGGTGAAGAAGTACACGAACAAGTCTAACCTAGGCCTAATCCCTAGGTAACCCTCACAAAGTGCAGCGAAGTTGCTAAGCACTAAAATGCTATTGGGGAAGAGGTTATGGGGTTGGACCTTGTAGTGGTTCAAGACGGAGAGGAAGAAATGGGAGATGGGCAGGGAAACACCGCGTACAAGCTGTGCCTTGAGGTACACCTTTTCTCCGGCTTAGGGAGAAGGTGTCACCTCACCGGCCGGCGCCGCCCGCCAGGCGAGCCCCTCCGTCGCGGGGAGGTAGCCTTCGGCGACCATCTCTTGGATGTCGCGGTCGGTGATGTCCGAGCCGCTCCAGTCACCCTTGTGCGAGTCTAGCTCTTCTTCCAGTGGCTCCAGCGCCGCCAGATTATGGTCACCGCCGGTGGTTTCAATCACCGCCGATGCGGGGATGACCAGGCCCTCTGGGGGCACGACGACGGAGCTCGCCGGCTTCACCGCGGCTTCGCTCGATGCCGCCATCGATGGGGAGGAGATGCTACTGGCCATGGAGTGTTGGAAGGGCACGACTGACGCAGAGGGAGGCTAGGGTTTTCGAGGTTTCTCGCGGAGAGCTCGAGAAGGCGTGCGGCTGGAGGAAGAAGACGATGACGCGAGAGGAATGAGGTAAAAAGTGGAAAGTGTCCCACGGTTACTATTTATCATGCTCTGCGTCAAGATTCGTGCAGCTAATCGGACGGTTGCCGCGTAGACGACGTGTTCGTGAACGTGTGCGGAAATTTCGCCACGTCTCCAACCGCCGCCGCCAATGGTTCGTATCGCTCGCGCGGGAAAATCGGATATGATTGCGTTCTCTGCATGTGTGAGTTACGAGGCGTCGCTGACCTAAGCCTACGTCGTCCTAGCTGACACAGGTAGATGAGCCGTCGCATCGAAGATTCTGGCATGGACGGATTTAATCCGACTACGGAAGAGTACGATGGAATATTCAGCATTTTTCTGGCTTACAAATCGAAGACGGAGAAAGCCTTGCAGGGTTCTTTGGGAGGACTACAAGATGTTGCTTGACGATCTGCCGACATCCATCTAGACGGGGTATTCTATGTGAAGAGGCAAGACGGCGCAAGATCTCGGAGTTCTCCGGGGGCTACTATTGGGGATATGCTATATGGGTATCCTTATAGCATATCTCTTATACGACTAACCCGGGTGGCCCATAGTCGGTAGCATGGCCTATGGCCTTTGGCGCCCGATTAGGTGGATCCAGAAGGGAGGCCCATGCCAGATAGAGGAAGGCTACGGTGGAGTCACCAGCGTACCCGGAGCCTTGGAGTACAAGATACACAAGACTAGTAATAGACGGTGTAGGACTCTGTGACCTGTCCGGCTAGGACTTTTCCCTGTAACCCTAGGACCTGGTGACTATATAAGTCGGGCCTATGGGAGCCTTTAGGGCACGATAATTTTTACTTTCTAGTTACCTCGCACAGCGAAACCAATCTCTGTAACTCGGCGTATTGCCCTTATAGTGATTTATAGCAGGAGTAGGATTCCGCCACCGTCGTGGGATTTGAACTTGGGTAAGCTGTGTTACCTCGTACCCGTCAACCGTCTGCCTTCCCCCACGTCTCTAAACACGCACTGTCAGGACCCCTCCATGGCGTACTCGTCGGCAATACCACGACAGTTGGTGAGGGTATGCCGCAGGTCGTCGGGCTGGCGTGCGCGCCAGCTCTGGTTGTTGATGATGTGGGTGCGCACATCGACTGGATGCCCATTGGCGGCGACGAAGTTGTTCGCCGGCCGCAGGTCGTTGGTGGAGAGTGCCGCGTGCGCGGGTCGATATTGGAGTTGCAGGGGCTCAGGTGGTGGGCAGTTGATGGTGTTCGCCACCATTGGGCAGCCTCTCGAGGCTGCCCTGCTGCCTAACGAACACGAGTACATCCGACCCTGTGAGTTGGCACCCGCGTTTCGTTGCTCGACTGCCTTGGCGAGCAGAGCCTTGGCGTACTGGATCTGCAGGGCGCCTTCCCCGGTTACGTTTATGTTGTCGACCGTTGCTCGGCTCGCGACGACATTGTCCATCGGAGTGGAGAACAGCGGGAGGGCGTTTGCATCTCGCTCCCGCGAGGAGACCATGGTTCTTGGTTGGTCCCTGGGGGGCGCGCGGTTGGGTCGTGGTGGGGCGCCGTTGGTCGTCGCGCCTGGTGGGGGCCGGGAGCTCCCTCCTGGCGGCGCGTTCTCGCAGATCGCGCGCTCGGCTGCATGAGCCGGGTCATTCTCGTCGTCGAAGTTTAGGGCACGCCCCTGAATGGTGGGGTTCAGGCGCGACCTGATTCGGAGTTGGTGGTAACGCGAGAGCTCCTACGCTGTCACCTGCTCGAGGCGAAATTTTTCGCACTCGGCTTGTTCTTTGCGGACCGCCTCCTCCAGCCATAGGCGGAGTTCCTCGACCTCCGTTGCCATTGCTTTCAGTGGGATCGGCGTGGAGAAGGGGTCTTGCGGGGGGTTGGCGCCAGTCACCATGTAGGTCGCGACGTGGCGACGGACCCGTCGTGGAGGTCAGCGGAGTTCTCAGACCCGGAGTCGAAGTCGAAGATCCCAAGGATGGAGGGATCCTCGAAGTCTCCCACGTTGGAGACTTGGGTGATGGAGCCCGCGGGTGATGCGGCGACGATGGATCCGGCAGACGACGTCGGGGCCGTCGAGTCGGCGTCGTCGTTGAGGGCCGCGTCGTCCGCGACCATGGCGGTTTCGGCCATGTTACTATGAGCCGAGTCGTACTCGGAGGCGAGGCGGTGGATCGTGCGGACCTGACTCTCAGAGAGCTGGTCACGTGGCGGCGACTCGCGGATGCGAGCCGAGTCCTCCGAGATGATGACGTCGGTGAAGCCGACGAAGAGCCTGATCGTGCCGACCAGCATGATCACGCTGTGCGTGACGGGGCGTGCCGCCAGGACGTAGCTGCTCGGAAAGATCTGGAGGATCTCTCCGATCACGATCATGCGGTCGGTGGTGATCGTCTCATTGATGGGTAGATTGGATCTTGCCGCAGAACACCGGCCTGACCGGTCAGGCCCCATGGTGGGCACCACTGTCGTGGGAATGGCCACGGCAGATGCTGCAATCGGCAGCGAGTAGTAGAACATGTGGCAAGGGCGGCCAGCCATCTGCGATGCGAGATGAGAGCGGAGACACAAGGGTTTACCCAGGTTCGGCCCCCTGGAGGGTAAAGACCTACTCCTGCTAGATTGTATTATGGTGAGAGTACAAGGGCGAGCTCGACGACTAGGCGGCGAGTCGCTTGGGTGTATGATGGAACGTGTCCTCTATGCGTACCCTAGGGAGGTTTATATAAGCTCACCTCGCTAGGGTTTACAGATCTACAACCGAATTGGTTAGGGTTTCAGAGGGTCTTTGACCTAGTCCGACTGGGCGTAGCTACGCTTCTGGTCCTCCAGCTTCCAGTCGCCTGAGTCCTCGCCAAGTCTCGATCCAGTCGTCGTCCTGCAGGCCCACTCGCTGGCAGCTTGGGCCAATAGGAAACGTCCTGCTGGGCATACCCCGGTAGGCATATCCCCATAAAACAGAATTTGTAAAGTTTAGACTAAGTTTATGATAGATTGAGTTCAACTAATCCACATTACGAATGAACTCCCACTCAAAAACGACATCCCTCGTGCCTTTTTGGTGATTACATGAACCAAATCCACTACACCAAGTCCGATCATCACGTGAGTCGGTGTAGCTTCAAAGGCGAGCATCAAATGGGCATCATATCTACTATATGACTCATGCTTAACCTTTCGGTCCGTGTTCCGAGGCCATGTCTATATATGCTAGGATCGCCAAGTAAGAACCTTAGTATTCGCGTGTGTAACTGTCTTACACCCGAAATATGGTCGTGGATCCAAGAACACCCGATCATCACGTGATGTCTTGGAGCGTTGAAAACATAATCGGTGCATACTAAAGGAAGACCACATTCTTATCTTGATATTTAAATGAGGGATCATCTTATTATGCTAATAAAACACCAAACAAGCAATATAAGATGCTATCAAACATCACATGTTTATAAGTGAAATGATATGGTTCCCGCATATGATCTCTACATGTGCATCGTAGTATGATCACTTATCATACCTTTATGTGTAAGACCAAGGTCTATGGAACTTACACGTTATGTGTGTTGTAAGAGTATCATCTCATACTTCTACTTACAACATCACCATATCATAACACTAGCCCAGCAACAATCTAAACTAGACGCCTCTAATTTATCCATTGCAAATTTTACGTGGCTTAGGGCTTTCGAAGATAGAACCGTTCTTACCTACGAACATGAACCATAACGAGGATAACCAAATTGTTGACAACTCATTGCAAAATAGATATTGACTATAGTAGGAGAGAAGAAACCCGCTAGCCACTTATGCAAACTAGTTGCATGTCAAGCGTGGAACAGGTCTCATGTGCGAGGACATGTAAAGTTTGTTCGGGCCACTTCATCCCACTATGCCATCAATATCCAAAATTACAACTAAGGAGCAACAACATGATCATCATCGCCCACATACTCATATGTGTACTACCCGTGTAAAGCATCTACGCATAGATCCGGCTCTGATACCACTATAGGGTTCGCAACATAGAAAACAAAATTTTTTCCTACGATGGGAACAACCATGTACCAAGATCTATCTACTAGATACAAACAACGGGCGGATGTATATCCGTAGAGAACATACCCTTGAAGACCGACAAAGCTTAACGAGTTAAACTCGTGGTTGATGTAGACGATCTCTTGCCGATCTCAAGATCGAGAGGAAGTCCTAGCGCCGCAAATCAGCAGCGCATCCGTGCTCACACACACGTCCGAGGCACCGAGCAACCTCCTCCTCCTCGCTCCAGCGATGCAGCGGAAGCACAACTCTTTCTTTCTGAATAGCCACCGGGAACATGTATCTCGCTAGTCCGAGACCATGGGAAATAAATTCTAGAGGGGGAGAGAGATCCTTCACAAGGAGGTGTGAGTGAGAAGTGAGGAGGGGTGTGCATTTTATAGGAGAGGGGGGGCAAGGGGGTGCCGACGCATGGGGCTGCCCCCTTGCCCTCCCCTCTTCATGTGGGTGGACACTCCACTCACAAAAACCTCTTCATTTCCCTCCACTCAAAATCCCACTCAAACTCTCATTAAATTTCCACCAAATTAAATAAAACTCTTTTTATTTATTCAGAATTTTGTCAATTACTTTAATAACAAACATTCACATATAACCCCTTGCTAGAATTCTATTTCACATGGAAAAAACACTTTTTGCAATTTCACCCGAAAACCTGTTTTGGTATCTAGTGAAATAAATTCCTGCGCTTGTTATTCTTTTTGGCATGAAACTTTTGCTCCAATTGGATGTCGGTGTCTCTTAAGTGTGTCACCCTACGGTTCATGAATAATGCAGACATGATCGAGACCCCTCTCGGATCAATAATCAGAAGCGGGATCTGGAGACCCATACTGGCTCCCACACATTCAACGATGACTTTCTTGTGATCGTCATAACCTTTTACGCGAGTATCTTAATCCCTTTGTTTCGCGATATATTACATGTCCGAGATTCGATCATCGGTATCTCCATACCTAGTTTGATCTCATTACTGACATGCACTCTTTTCTCGTTCCTGTGATATAACATTCTAGTGATCAAATCACTTGCTTGCAAGCTAACCAACATGATATCACCGAGAGGGCCCAGAGTATATCTATCCGTCATTGGGATGAACAAATTCCACTCTCGATCCATGGGCCTCAACATAACACTTTATTAGTTCCGAACCCATCTTTATAATCACCCTGTTACGGTATGACGTTTGATGTTATCAAGAAACTCTTCCGGTGTTAGTGATTGACATGTTCTCATGGTCTAAGGATTAGGATCACTTCGTAAGTTGTTATAGCAATATAAACTCAATGACTTTGATCGTAATGCTATACTTGGGATGAATGTTCATCACACCATTACACTAATATTGTGATCCCGTTATTAACAACATCCAATGTCCATGATCAGGAAACCTTGATCATCTTGTTAATCAACGAGCTGGTTTATGAGAGAGGCATAACTAGGAACTTTCTGTTTGTTTATTAAACACACATGTATTAACGTTTCCGTATTAATACAATTATAGCATGCAAAATAAACATCTATCATATACTTGGAATACACATAATAAACAGTTTATTATTGCCTCTCAGGACATATTCTCTTCAGATAGATCTTGGCTTGTGTGTGTTCATGCGGTAGATTTTTTTTGTCTTCCATGCTACGAACCCCTATACGAACCCCTACAGGGTTCACGACCAAGGAGGCCGAATCTTATGAGAAGGTAGTGGGAAAGGATCATCGGATAGCACTGTTTGTGATCTTAGTATCGCAGACGAAGCCACGCTTGTACTCTTGTGGTGCCTTTGGCTGAACAACATTGTTAGTAGTGGTGCTACTTTCAGCATTGGTTCTCGGTGGTGCAGGTTGTACTTATGTAGCATCTTGGGGTCTTGGATGTTCGGCGTCTGGCTATTGCACTTCTACAGACAGTATGTATGAACCTTGCAATCATCGATCATGAAACCATAGTAAAAAACAAAGATGTTGTGTTGCTCCTGAAGCTGCACTTCCATCAACTTCTTTCTGGTTACTCATAGGCCATCCATAAAAAGTTAGAGTATTGTAGGTGCTTGACCTGGGTATTGTGGTGTGTGCCAAGATTCTTCCCCATATATGCCTAGACCCGCTCGCTCTAGCATGATTCTATAGATCAAAATCAATGTGAGTCTATGCACTATGGTATGCTTCTGCTCTGAGTGTATCTACAGACAAAAAATTCTGTTGCTTACCATCTTCTCGGATCACCATCTCTACCTTTATGAAATAGATAATCACGTAAACCCTAAACTAACACAGCAAAATGATAGCATCCAAATGTTTTATGTCCCATTGTGGGGAAAATTAAACTTCCTTTAGACTAGGGCATACTGCTTTTGTAGAAACGCAAACAAAATTATGCACCGTGACACATGAGAAAATTATGTTTCATACATAGGATTAAGAGACGACGCTCTATCCAAAACTCAAATTAAATTATGTACTCTGAGGTTTAAACCTTCTGATGTACTTGCGCTCCTTGTCCACCTGGGAGTATCCTCGCTAGGGCCCATCGTCGTGCACCGCCTAGGTGAGACTCTCTGGCCGATCCTACTGGAAATGGAAGGGGCAACGTTGAGCAACCTTTTCATGAATCAATCTACCGTAGTTAAGTATTTGGCACTGTTTAAAAAATAGGCCGAATCAGCGATTAATCGATTAATAGGCCGATTAATCGCTACTAGGGACTTGACCGTATCGATTACCACTAATTGTTTGTGTTAATCATTTAGCCTGATTAATAGGTCTGACACTCTGATTACTAGGTATGTTCCCGATTAACCACTACACTTGGTCTAAAAAGTTGCAAAATTATTAATACATATCGTCCATCCATCTGCTAGCCCATCCCAATGAAGTAGGTTTTGCGAAGCTCCCGCTCGATCCCTGCCTCCAGGAGCTCGATTTCTGCCATCACCAACCAGTTTCTTGTCGTTGTTGACCAGTTCCTCGTAGTTGCCAACCAGACCTCAGATACAAAATCTCGAGCGCCTTAAGGATCTCATCCAGGAGCTTAAGGCTTACTTTAATAAGGTAGATGGTTGAGGTGCAAGAGAATTCATGTGTGTTTTAGGTGCTATTTTTTGTAGGCTGCACCGACTAATAGCCACCGATTAAATCAGTTAATCGTCTGAATTCCGGTTAGTCGCTACTTCCAAGCCAACCGAGAGTTAACGATTACCGATTTCCTTACCATTGGTATTTGGATCAGATGCATTTGTATCTAAACAAAGTTGTGATCATTAATATGGCCGAAGGGAGTATATAGATTTATTTAAATTTAGATAAATTTTTGACATTTTTTTTAGGATGGAGAGAGAATATAGAAACAAAGTGAGTAGAACACTATTAATTTTAGAAAACTTTCCTCTTCTAGACTTGTTTTGGCTGCGAGGGATCCTGGCATTTTTTTACTGGCCGAAGAAAACGCGGCCCGAATTGACCCGGGCCAGCCCACCGTGCCATTTTTGGCTGTCCACGAGCCGAGGAAAAACAGCCCTTTCCGCGCCCTTGCCCCTTGCCCAGCAGATCTCTCCACTGGTCATCTGCTGGAAGGAAACCCTCGGCTCGCTCGAGCTCTCTCGCGCGCGACAGGGAGGTGGCGGCGCTGGGTGCGACGCTCCAGTCCCACCAAATCTCCGGCGACAGTATCCTCTCCGCCGGTCTTCCTTCTCCCTCCTCTCTCCCCCCATCGCGCGACACGAGCCAGCGACGAGCGACGCTGGGGTTCGACTCGCCCGCGCCGCCATCCCGCAGTAGGCCGCCGCTCCGCCACTCCCGCCGGCGACCCTCCGCCTCCTCCGTCCTCCGCCGTCCTCCCTCAGTCTCCGGCCGGAACCCACCGTCCTCGCCCGCCTCCGCCTCTCCCGCCCGCTCCCGCAAGGTCGACGGCGCCAACAACCTCCGAGCTGGCCTCGTCCCCGCCGACAGACGCCCTCCTCCGCCGACCTCGACTTCGCCCGCTCCTCCCCAGACGACCTCCCGCAAGGTGAGCCTCCCGTCTTTTCAGCTCCTGTGGGTTCTTGCTGCTGTACACGCTGTCATGCTGATTGCTGCTGGTACTGATGTTGCTACTATGATCTTGATTGATGCTGTTATATTGATTGATGCTTGTGACAATGCTTGCTGCTGTTACTGATGTGATGATGCTTTTATGGAAAAAATGATTTAGATACTTGTATGGAAAAAGATTTATGCTATTGCTATGCTTGTTGCCGGTACTTATTTTAGATACTGAACTAAGTAGGAGGCCCAAATAGCAAAAAATGGACTTAGTTTAGTGCTAACGATGCTGAACCATACCATACTAATTCTATTTTCAACAGTAGGCTGAACCGTACCAATTCTTTTTTCAACAGTAGATGCTCTAGTAGTACTGTTCCGGTGCCAGGTAGTACAACAAATTCTGAAAACTAACTGCAGGTTGTGCAAAGGACCAATTAAACTGCCTTGACCAACTTTGTAGGCCATGTTAACTAATCACTTACAGCTTAATCTGATTGTTCCTCTGTAAGTAGCATGGACTGATTTTTTTTTGTCATGTCCTTGTGGTGCAGTTGATACCATTAGCTTTGTACTCAAGAGGGGATTTTCTAGAACTTGCACCTACATACAATTGTTTCGGAAAAGTGTCGCTGGACTAATTGTCTCGGAAGTCAGCTCAACGATCTTGGAGGAGGAAGACCTCGAGTTGCAGGTATGCTTTTTGTAGCCTTGTCCCCTGCTATGCAGTATGCCAGTAGAACTTCTGTAATTTCTTTGAGATAATCGAACCTCTGTCGTATATATCCTGGGATGTGCTCATAAGATCTATGCCATGACTCTATCCTGTGTGTTTGGCCTGCTTATGCTTATGTTGATAAGCAAATTACTGCTGTAGTATTCGTTGTCCTTTCTCATTTAACGATGTTAACTAATCACTTTAATGATTACTCCCTCCGTTTCAAAATATAAGATGTTTTAGGTTTGTGAAGGAAGTGTATGTAGACTTCTTTTAGTGTATAGATTCACTCTAAACATGAGTGAACCTACATACTAAAAGTAGTCTAGATACATTTGCTTCACAAAGCTAAAACATCTTATATTTTGAAACGGAGGGAGTGCTTGTTATTTTCTGCAAAATTCTCGACTATTTTCTGCTGTAGACTTCAGGCCACATGATATGAATCCTTAAATTTGACAACTAGAACTATTTTTCACTTTGACAGCAAGGACTGAACGTGGTTGTCATGTTCTTGTGGTGCAGGTGACACCATTACCTTGTCTGCAAGAGGATTTTTTCTACAAATTGCACCTGCATACAATTGCTGGATTAATTGTTTCAGGAGTCAGCTCGATAATCTTGGAGGAATAAGGGTCCGCAGAAAGACCCTTGGGAAATAAAAACCCTAAAACCCTAATGCTACTGTCAACCCTAAAACCGTGGGAAATAAAATGCTACTGTCACTGCTAGACCCGCGGAAAAATTTAATCCGCAAGAGACTGGGATGAATTGGAGCGCCTGTTTGTCCCAGGAAGAGGGATTCCACTAGATTGCTCGCAGCGAAGGAACGGACACAAGAGAACTCCTAAAAGGAAGCAAGCAAGTTAGGGTTGAATAGTTGATCCCTCTTCCTGGGACGAACGGCCACTCCAATCCATCCCAGTCTCTTGTGGATTTAATATTTCCGTGGGTGCAGTGACAGTACCATTTTATTTCCCAAGGTTTTAGGGTTGAATAGCTGGACCCCATTCCCATTTCCCACGTTGTCCCCCAGCCGCTTAACGTAGCTTTGCTGGAGCCGATTCATGTCATTCTTGTTTTCCTGGCCCGTCTGTTCTGTTCATTTCTGCAAGTTCTTAATAAAGATTTGATTTCATGGTCTAGTAATTTCTGTATGTGATTATGGAAGTGAATCAATGATAATCTCCTTTTTGGTGCTGTGGTGGTTTAGGGTTTTAAACTAGTTCTGTTTTTGCTGGTACTACTGGAATCTTGCAAGCTGGCCATTGTTTGCATAATCCCCAACATTCTTGGCATGCTAAGCAGTAATTCTAGTCTAGCGCTGCTGCTCCTATCCATTCCTGTCTGCAGATAGTGTTTTAAGTAATGTTTCTAATGCTCTCCTGCTGCAGTGAGCTCATGTTTCTGAAGTGATATGCAGGTCGTACTGAAGAATGGAAGAGGTGGAGAATGCCAGCAAGCGGAAAGTACCCGAGCTGGATTCAGAAGACAATTCCACTGCTGCTATTACGGACGGGCAGCAGTCGCTCCCTGGCTCGGCTGCCAAGCGTCCGAACCTCTCCCGGTCATGCATCCATGAGGTTGCTGTCCCTAACGGCTACGATTTGCCCAAGGATGAGGCTGTACATGGGACCCTTTCAAACCCTGCGTTTAATGGGGAGATGGCCAAGACGTACCCATTTCAGCTCGACCCCTTCCAGAGTGTCTCCATCGCATGCTTGGAGCGGAATGAATCTGTCTTGGTCTCAGCTCACACCTCCGCGGGGAAGACGGCCATTGCTGAGTACGCCATTGCAATGTCATTCAGAGACAAGCAGAGGGTCATATACACCTCTCCGTTGAAGGCTCTGAGCAATCAGAAGTACAGGGAGCTTAGTCAGGAGTTCTCTGATGTTGGTTTGATGACTGGTGATGTCACGCTTCAGCCAAATGCCACTTGCCTGGTCATGACGACGGAAATCCTGAGGGCGATGCTTTATAGGGGCTCCGAGGTGATCAAGGAAGTTGGTTGGGTTATATTTGATGAGATCCACTACATGAAGGATCGTGAGAGAGGCGTTGTCTGGGAAGAGAGTATAGTCTTCCTCCCCCCTGCCATCAAGATGGTCTTTCTGTCTGCTACCATGTCAAATGCGACCGAGTTTGCTGAGTGGATATGCAATCTGCACAAGCAGCCTTGTCACGTGGTCTACACAGACTTCAGACCGACACCGTTACAGCACTATGTGTTCCCAATAGGTGGGTCTGGTCTCTACCTCGTAGTAGATGAAAGTGGTCAGTTCAGGGAGGATAATTTTCTAAAGCTGCAAGACACATTTGCAAAGCAACCTAGCCAACTAGATGGGAGAAAGGGTGGTGGACCTAAAGCCAGTGGTCGAATTGCAAAAGGTGGAAATGCTTCTGGAACTTCTGACATATACAGAATTGTCAAGGTAGGGCAAGATGAATTCTGGCCTTACTGTGCTTTCTAAATTTACAAACAATAGATGGTTTATGCTTTCTTCAAGGTGCATGCAGTTTTTAAATTTACCACCTACTAGGTTAGGAAAGTAGTCCATGTCTCACTTGTGGATGTTCACTTAGTTGATGTTTTATACCTTGGTTTAATTTATTTCAGTCATATCTCGCTTAATTTTGATTAATGCTAATCTGCAGATGATTATGGAGCGCAAGTTTCAACCAGTCATAATTTTCAGCTTTAGTAGAAGAGAATGTGAGCACCATGCGATGTCAATGTCAAAACTTGATTTCAACACTGAAGAAGAAAAGGATAACATTGAGCAGGTTTTCCGTAGTGCCATTCTATGTTTAAGCGAGGAAGATAGAGGTTTACCTGCTATAGAGTTGATGTTGCCTCTTCTTCAACGAGGTATTGCAGTACACCATTCTGGGCTGCTTCCAATAATTAAGGAGCTGGTGGAATTGCTCTTCCAAGAAGGTCTTGTGAAAGCCCTCTTTGCTACCGAGACGGTGTGCCCTTTTACCTGATCATCCCGCTTGATATTAAACTTGTTTTATTCCCTTTCCATGTAGCATAATTTGGAATTATGTCCCGCAAAGGGACTTCTGGTTATTAGAGAAGTTTGTTTTATACTATTGAGTATGCATCTTGTACTCTTTAGGAGCAGCATTTGATTAATGCATGATTGTTTTTTCTCAGTTTGCCATGGGGCTCAACATGCCCGCAAAAACAGTTGTCTTCACATCTGTCAAAAAATGGGACGGTGATAGTAACCGTTATATTGGTTCTGGAGAATATATACAGGTAAACCTGATGTGAATATGAAGTGAAGTCAGGCATATAGGTTTAGTGGGTGGAATAGAATGTACAGGCCCTTACTGTGTCTTTGTATTCATTTGTAGATGAGTGGAAGAGCTGGTCGGCGTGGCAAGGATGATCGTGGCATTTGTGTTATAATGATAGATGAGAAGGTAAGGCTGCACAGTCTTACACTCTTACCTTGCAACTATTATTGTTTTTCTTCATAAATTTTATAGAGAACAATGATCATGCAAGTTGGTTTGGTTTGTCGTTGTTGACTCAAGAAATCTAGTGCACTCTTTAAAATAAATATAATAATTTGATCAAATGCATCCAGTCAATTTTGTCTGTTGAAGTTCTCCCATGAGATATCGTTCCATCTCATGCTTAACTTTGCTTCTCAATAGTTGTGAAAATTTAATTTGTTCCAACTTCTTATTAGTCGTGTTAATATTCATTTTTATGCCATTGAGGCTGTCTTCCAAGACTTCTGCTTTGTTCCAAATTCATGCTTGAATTGGCTGACATAAAGATTTATTTTGTAAGCCGTGATTCTTATGCAACATAAATACACTTTAAGCGTTTGGTTTGTGTTCACGTGCTTCCTTTAGTTTGACTTGTAACCATTCGTCTTAACATGAGTTAAGTTTGCAGATGGAAATGAGTGTTATTAAGGACATGGTGTTAGGTAAACCAGCACCTCTCATCAGTACTTTCCGACTGAGCTACTACACAATTCTGAATTTACTGAGTCGTGCTGAGGGCCAATTTACTGCTGAACATGTTATCCGGAATTCTTTCCACCAGTTCCAGTATGAAAAGGTTTGTTTCAGGACCTGTTGTAGATGCTTCTCCTAACATGTCGTTGGCAATGTAACAGATTAGCTTCTCTTGCTTTTCAGGCATTACCTGAAGTGATTCAGAAGATTACAAAGTTGGAAAATGAAGCTAGCTTGCTGGACTCTTCTGGAGAGGTATGCTATTTTAATTGCAGTATACATTACTGTGCTTCTGTTTGATTAACAATCTTTACACTTCTCCCTGTACAGAATGATCTTGCTGAATATCACAAATTAGTGCTTGATATATCTGAACTTGAGAAGAAAATCATGTCTGAGATGATAAGACCAGAAAGAGCTTTGTTATATTTGGTTCCTGGAAGACTGGTACGTAACTCCATTTCTCATAAGGTTTGCTCGGATGAGATGTATGTACACCTTCACCAGTTATCACCGTCGTATTTGACTGATGAGAAACAGCATTACAACAGCAATACTGTATCTACTTCTGTTCACCATTCTGTTTTTTCATTAACTGTTGCTTTGTTATGATTATGATGTGGATTTTGTAAAATTTACACAAACTCCCTTGCACTGAGCAATTTGCATCATGGCAGGTTAAGGTGAGAGATGGTTCAACAGATTGGGGATGGGGTGTGGTTGTAAACGTTGTGAAGAAACCTGCAGGATCTAGTAGTCTCCCCCCTGCATTAAGTGCATCTCGCAGTAATAACTATATAGTGGATACCTTGCTCCATTGTTCATCTAGTTTGAACGAGAATGGATCACGTTCAAAGCCATGCCCACCTCGTCCTGGGGAGAAGGGAGAGATGCATGTGGTGAGTTGAAGCTTGTGACAAAGGTTTTTATTTTGGTGGCATATCTTCAGTTTGCTGGACTATCATTTTATGATAGTCATTAAGCATGGCGCAAAATTTGCTTTTGACCAATGTTGAGGTTTTTGCAGGTGCCTGTACCATTGCCTCTAGTATCTGGTCTAAGCAGCGTTAGAATCAACATTCCATCTGATCTACGACCACCTGAAGCAAGACAAAACATACTTTTTGCAGTTCAAGAACTAGGAAAGCGTTACCCCCAAGGGCTTCCGAAGCTACATCCAATCACGGTGAAAATTCTTACACAATGTATCTTTTTAATCTGTTGTTAATTTTGCATGGCAACTATCATTTTCTTCTTACATAATGTCTTTTTATAAGCTATTTTTAATTTTGCATGGCAAGTATCATTTTCGTTTAGAGAAACTAAAAATTCAAAATATGAGAACTCAAATATATCTTGTCACGATTTAGATGTACTTGAGCCAGCTCTTCAGATGAGATATAGCATATCTGTTTTTCCTCAATACATCGTCCACCATGATACACAGGCAGAGAAAACAAATGATATAGCTGAAATACTGATATGATCTTCACCTGTTTGTTTATTATATCACTTGTTGCCAAAACCCTTTGATGTTCTCTCTTGGTCTACCTTATGTTATGTTAGCATTTCTTCCGCAGAGCATCATTTCCTAAAATATATCATCTGGCATCCTTAAGCAATCTTTCAGAATCCAGGTGTCATTTTTTTACATTTTGAGAATCTGATATTATCTGGTATAATATAAATAATAGGACATGGGTATTGAAGAACCTGAATTAGTTGACGTGGTACATAAACTTGAGGTTCTTGAGCAGAAACTATGTTCTCACCCACTTCATAAGGTATGCCTTGTCATGACCTTTCAATTAAGAAATGCCCCCTGTCAAAAAGAAAAAAAATTAAGAAATATCTAGTGCCTTTTTTACGCTGACTCACTTTTTTTGGGGGTATTCTTGTGTTTTAGTCTGATCAAAGTGACCAGCAACTGTCATGGTACCAAAGAAAAGCGGAACTAAATCATGAAATTCAACAACTAAAGTCAAAGATGCGGGATTCACAGGTTGGTTTAATTTTTGTGTACTTGATCATGTTTAAACAGCTTGAATGTGTTCTTACATTCTCCTCCATTCAGCTACAAAAATTTAGAGATGAACTAAAGAACCGGTCTCGCGTTCTGAAAATGCTTGGTCACATTGATGCGGATGGTGTTCTCCAGTTAAAGGGACGTGCTGCCTGTTTAATAGACACTGGGGATGAGCTGCTTATCACTGAACTTATGTTTAATGGTACCTCTTTAATGTGATTATGTCTTCAGTTTTTTGTTAAGTTTATATTCAGTGCTGCATTAATATGTTTATGTGACTAGGTACATTTAATGATCTGGATCATCATCAAGTTGCTTCCGTTGTTAGCTGCTTTGTACCGTGTGAGAAGTCTAGTGAGCAAATACGCCTGAGAAATGAGCTTTCTAAGCCAATGACGCAACTCCAAGAGGCTGCAAGAAAAATAGCTGAGGTGCATTCTTGTATCATCACTGTTTTGCCATCCCCCCAGTCTCTACTTGATTGGGATCTCTGATGTCTTGTTCTTGTTTTAGGTACAACGAGAATGCAAATTGGACGTAAATGTGGAGGAGTACGTTGAATCTACTTGTAAACCCTACCTGATGGACGTCATATACTGCTGGTCGAAGGTTAGTCAGACTATGCAGTTAATGATGCTAGAGATCTCCTTTTTCCATGTTTTATTGGGAATATCTTATTTCTGATTTTGACAGTTGATCTTATCATGTATAATCTTCCCATCAATTGCAAATTTTTTACCCATATGCCAATTTGTGGTTGTCTTTTCCACACAGGGCTCCACCTTCGGAGAGGTTATAGAAATGACTGATATTTTTGAAGGAAGCATCATAAGGCTAGTTAGGAGGCTGGATGAATTTCTGAACCAGGTAGACCAACTGTACCCCCCCCCCCCCCTCCCTGGATAGGATCGTATTCCACCTGTTGCTTCCCACCATTAGTACCTAAATCACTTGGACAATCAGAATGTTTGTCTTTGATTATCCTGTTTGGCTCATTGTGCTTTTGGATACGAAATTGTCTGTCTTTGATCGTCCTGTTTGGCTTCTATGGAAATGTCCATTAAAGTTTCAAATGTGCATTTACTCTTGTCGTGGCATGACAAAATCTTACGTGCAAGTTGAAAGTCGGTTTCTCAAGAGTAGTTTAACTAACTTCACAATCGGTTTACTGCCTGATGACATGACTTGCTTGGCATAGTAATCAAGTGGTATTTACTCACATGTAAGGCCCTACTGGTACGAGGAAATGTAGTTAGATATGTAAGAAACGTTTCCAACTCCTTTATCATCTCCAGATATGAATTGTGATTGGCATCCGCTTTTTTCTACGCCCTTTTCTGCATGCACACCACTTCATTTTCCTGTTGCAATGTCTGTAGATAGTCATTAGAATCAGACTCCTTGTTTTCCTTTTCAAACCAACTGACTGTGTGAATCTATTGCCAGCTAAAAGCTGCTGCTGAAGCTGTTGGGGAGGTCAACCTTGAGAACAAGTTTGGATCCGCAAGCGACAGCCTGCGTCGGGGCATCATGTTTGCGAACTCATTGTATCTGTGATGAGTGGAGCTCCATCAGTTGTAACGTAGATGTTGTCAAACCAAATGTAGCCTGTCTCTTTTGTGTTTTTGACGTAGCATGGAAATGTAGTTCCTAATCAGTTGGTGTCAACCTTCTACCATAGTAACCCAGCAGTTGTTCCATCAGAAGATTGAAAGCCATCTGATATACATCAGCTTACCTATGGTTCATACATGTACACGTTAGTAGGTGGTGCTAACATTGTTGTAAGAGGTCCAAAGTTGTGCTGAAGTTTTATTATACCTAATTCGTTTATCAAACAGTTCTCTTTAGGTTACCACATCGTGTGTCATGAAATCTAGTTGGCTACTGAAACATTAAGCAGCTATGTATCTCTTTTGCTGTTATGTCTGAGGCGATTCAAGGAGCTATAGGGCGTGCTAGTTTTATAGCCACACACATATTGCTAAGCTTTGCCATAGTTGTTACAATATCTTACGAGTGAACTTGCAGCATTATCATACCAAAGCGCCTATGCTCGAAATAATCCTCGCATTATCTATGCTCGCAATAATCCTCCCATGACTGACCCTCACCATCAGGCCTGTGCTCCTAGGCTGAACAGCCGCCAGGTAGCATGCATCATTATTGATCTTTACCCAACCTTGATTCGGAGGCTTCCATCTCGTCTTCTTCACCATGGATTTCTTCAGTTTCTCTTTTTCAGTAGGGTTGCAAGTGGCAACCCCGTGAAATTAAAATTTAGTTTAAACTAAACTAATTTTGTTAAAAAAAGATTGAATTTGACTAACATATTTTGTCTATGAAGCGAGGCGGATCGGGTGTGACTTTGCAACCCTACTTTCTAGACTGATTTAGATTAAGGAAAATGATACTCCTCCCTCGGGGGATACGGTGACTTTTATCCCCCGGATGCGCTCATGCAGAGACCGGCCGTGGTAGACCCCATCTATCTTATCTTTTGTCTCGTATCTCTCTCTCCAGTACTACTACTACCTTATCTCTTGCCGCTGCCGTGCTTGCGTCGCCGTGTGGCTATGAGCCCATGCGCCGACAGCTGCGCGCCCACTGCCTCCTGGTGTCTCTCCGGCGAACGCTCCCAGCTCGCGCCATGGCCCTTCTAGTTCGCGCCACCGCGGGACCACCGCCTGTTGGTGCCTCTCCGGCGGACGGCCGCCGCCTACTGTCCTCAATGACCAGCTCACGCCGCCGCCCCCTGTAGCTCGCTCTGCGTGGTTGGCCCCGACTCATCTCCCTCATCTCCTTCAGGCGCGCCGTCCTGCAAGAGCTCCGCGCAGCCCCCTCGAGCTCGATTGCGCCGCCGTCCGTCTTCATGTCCAACGACGACTCTAAGCATCGGCGGCTCGTCCTGCCGCGCGCCACCGCCTTGTCGCGTCGTCGAGGACGACAGGCCTCTCCCGTGGTACGTGTTGCAGGTGCCGTTTGTTAGGAATTGACAAGTTATATTCCTCTGGGGGGCCAAAGGCTACAATATATAGTACAGGTACAAGTGCAAATATGAAGGAAACCCCCTAACATATGGGGAAAGTACAATATACAAATATATACATCTAACAACCCCCTCAAACTCATGGTGGATCCACAACACTGAGTTTGGAGAGTAAGAAATCATGCTACGCTCTGGTCTGTGCCTTTGTAAAGGAATCCACCAACTGTAAATCTAAAGGCACATACTGAAGCGCAACAACCTGAGCCTGCACCTGGGCACGTGTATAGAAAGCATCAACACCAATATGCTTGGTAAGCTCATGCTTGACCGGATCACGTGCAACACTAATAACACCTGTACTGTCAGACAAAACCAGAGTGGGTGTGATAATAGATACCCCAAAATCCGTAAGTAACCACCGTAAACAGGTCACCTCAGCAGTCAACAAGGCCATAGCACGTAACTCAGCCTCAACACTCGAACGAGAAACCGATGTCTGTTTCTTTGTCTTCCAAGCAATGAGCGAACCACCAAGAAACAAACAGTAAGCAGAAAGTGAACGGCGATCCGAAGGATCACTCGCCCACGTAGCGTCCGAATAGCACTGAAGCTGGAGAGAGCTGGAACGAGGAAATCAAAGGCGACGAGTGATTGTACCCCGAAGATAACGAAGAACACGGAGGAGATGACTATAGTGAACGGTGGTAGGAGCAGACACAAACTGACTCAGAATATGAACATGATAAGAGATGTCAGGACGAGTGATAGCAAGATAAACAAGACTCCCAACAAGATGACAATAACGCGTCGGATCAGGAAGAGGATCACCATCAGTAGGTTGAAGCGTAACATTAAGCTCCATAGGGGTCTCTATTGGAGATATGCCCTAGAGGCAATAATAAATGTAGTTATTATTATATCTTTGTGTTTATGATAAATGTTTACATTCATGCTATAACAGTATTAACAAGGAAACATTAATACTTGTGTGATTTGTAAACTAAATTAGAGTCCCTAGTAAAGCCTCTTCATAATACTAGCTTGTTGGTTAATAAATGATTGTGGTTTCCCTATCATGAACATTGAGATGTTATTAACAACAAGATCATATCGTTAGGAGAATGGTATGATGGACATACTCCTATAGATAAGTGTAGCATAAAGATCAAGTCATTTTAATAGTTCAATTGCTATATGCTTTCTGATACATAGTAACCTAGTTCCTTCGACCATGAGATCATGCTTATCACCATCACCGGAAGGATGCTTTGATGACATCAAACACCACACCGTAACTGGGTGGCTATAAAGGTGTCATTGAGTGTTCGGAAAGTATGGGTTGAGACACATGGATCAAGAGTGGGATTTGTCCATCCATATGACAGATAGATATACTCTGGGCCCTCTCGGTGGAATGTCATCCAATTAGCTTGCAAGCATGTGACTGGCTCACAAGGGATCACATATCAGGAGCGAGAAAAGAGTACTTATCGAACGAGGTTGAACTAGGTATGCAGAGATACCGACGATCAAAACCTCGGATAAGTAAACTATCGTGAGACAAAGGGAAATTGGTATCGTATGTAAGTGGTTCATTCGATCGCAAAGTAATCGTAGAAATATGTGGGAGCCATATGAATTTTTAGATTCCTCTATTGGTTATTGTTCGGAGAAGTGTCTCGATCATGTCCGCATAATTCACGAACCGTAGGGAGACACACTTAAGGATTCGATGTTGTTGAGTAGTTATAGAATGATGAGTAAGAGACCGAATGTTGTTCGGAGTCTCGGATGGGATTCGCGATATCACGAGGAGATCCGGAATGGTCCGGATAATAAGATTCATATAAGGAAAGTCCTGTTTCGGGGTTGGAGAATGATTCCGGTGTTTTCATCGGGAATGTTCAAGAAGGTTCCGGAAGGTCCGGCACTCCGGAGGGGAAGGGTATATGAATGTGTCATAACAAGTTGGAATGGTTGCATCATGTACTAGGTGTCATCGCTGAGCAAAATAAAGGGATAAATCAAATCCTAGTTTGAAAAAGTCAAACGCCAATTTGAAAAGTCAAACGACAAGTTTGCTTGGTGGAGGGAGAGTAGGAAACCTACTTGGGGAGGAGTTCCTCTCCCTCCACCCGCCGGCCTTGGAGTCCGACTTGGGGGAGGACTCCCCTCCCCTTGGCCGCGCCCTCCCACCTATATAAGGAGGGGCAGGGGTGCCCCTCTAGACCTACACTCTCTCCTCTAAACCCTAACCCTAGCCGCCGGCCTCCACCAAGTCGCCGCCGCCCCCTAGGGTTTGCCCTAGCCGCCGAGTTGGGGCTCTCCCCAAGCCCTAGCCGCCGGCCTAGCATCCTCCCTTGGCGCCTCTAAACCCTAGATCGCCAAGGTCTCTCTCATAGTCCACCATACTCGCTCCGGCTTAAGGCGAAGCCCTGCGAGATCTCTCCTCTACTTCCGGTACCAGGCCGTCGTGCTGCCGGAATCGCGAGGAGAGTGCTACAACCTCCGCTGCCTGTGGGAACAAGGGAGAGGAAGGTCTTCATCGAAATCTGAGCGATGTGACCCATTGCGGGGCCTGCTTGGAGCAGCGCCGGAAGGATCGTCTACACGATCTTGAGATCGGCAAGAGTACGACTACATCACCCACGAGAATCTGCTCTCGTTAAACACTTTGGAATCTTCGAGGGTGAGTTATTCTTTTTTTTTGAAGGAAGCCGAGGGTGAGTTATTCTATCGACTCGTTTCTACAATCTAGTAGATAGATCTTGGCTTGTTTGTTTGTATGCGGTAGAAATTTTTTGTTTTCCATGCTACGAACCCCTACAGTGGTATCAGAGCCGTGTCTATATGTAGATCTGTTGCACGAGTAGAACAATGGTCATTGTGGGCGGTGGTGCTTTTATTATCAATTTCTTCTTGTGTACTTTGCATCTTGCGGTATGATGGGATGAAGCGGCCCGGGCTAACCTTACATGACATCGTTCATGAGACTTGCTCCACACTCAACATGCAACTTGTATTGCATAAGTGGCTTTGCGGGTGTCTGTCTCTCCCATTATAGTATAGATCCAATTTACAACGGGCACTTGATAGTTCAAGCATCAACGTTGTGGTTCTTGTTCGTAATTTAGATCGACACTTATTGAAATCCCCAAACCACGTAAAATATGCAAAGAAATTAGAGGCGTCTAACTTTGTTTTGCAGGGGTGTGCTGTGATGTGGTATAGCCATGATTGTGATTATATTTGATGTATGCAATGTTCCTTATTGTAAGTTGGCAACCGGCAGGAGCCATATGGTTGCCTTTAATTTCTGTTAAGACCCGCGTGTCTATTCAAAGTAGTTATAGTTGAAGCTGGTGGACGACAATCATGGAGTAGCGTCATTGACCTTGATGCAATGCCGGTGATGATGGAGATCATGTTCGTGCTATGAAGATGGAGATCGGAAGCACAAAGAAGAAAGGACATATCATATCACATATTATGAATTGCATGTGATGTTAATCCTTTATGCATCTTGTATTGCTTAGTTAACGACGGTAGCATTATAAGATGATCCCTCATGCACATAAATTTCAAGTTCTAAAGTGTTCATCCTTAGTAAGCACCGTTGCTAAAGCTTGTTGTTTCGAAGCACCACGTGATGATCGGGTGTGTTAGATTCTGCAAGTGTATACAACGTGAGCAAGCCAGATTTGCTCATGCAGAAGCTAAGGTTTGATCTTGACGAGCCTAGCATGTACAGACATGGTCTCGAAACACGGATCACCGAAAGGTAAAGCATGAATCATATAGTAGATATGATGAACATGCCGATTGTTCGCCATTGAAGCTACATCAACTCTCGTGATGATCGGTTTTGATGTGGTGGATATGGTTCGTGTGATCACTAAAACAATGTGAGGGATATTGTTTTGAGTGGGAGTTCACCTAGATTAATTTAACTATTAATTAGAACTTAATTTGTCATAAACTTAGTCTAAATTATTGCAAATATGTTGTAGATCAATGGCGGCCCCTACCATCAATTTTAATGCGTTCCTAGAGAAAGAAAAGTTGAAAAACAACGGAAGCAACTTCGCGGATTGGTTCCGCAATTTGAGGATTGTCCTCAATGCTGGTAATTTGACCTATGTGCTGGATGCATTTGGGTGACCGCTGCGGTGATGCTACCGATGAAGTAAAGAATGTTTACCTCGCTCGGAAGAATTAGTACTCCACAGTTCAGTGTGATATCTTGTATGGTTTGGAATCGGAGCTTCAGAAAAGGTTTGAGAATTCAGACCCACATGATATTGTCCGTGAACTCAAATTGATATTTGAGACTCACGCGGCAGTTGAGAGCTATGAGGCTTCTGAAAAGTTCTTTAACTGCAAGATGGAAGAGGGCAGCTCCGTCAGTGAGCATGTGCTTAAGATGTCTGGGCACGCAAACAGACTCCAAATCTTGGGTATAGTGATTCCTAATGCTTTGGGGATTTACCGTGTCCTCCAATCACTACCACCAAGTTACAAGAACTTTGTGATGAACTACAATATGCAAAGCATGAACAAGCAGTTGCCAGAACTCTTCTCCATGTTAAAATTTGCAGAAGTGGAGATCAAGAAAGAGCACCAAATGTTGATGGTCAATAAGACCACCAAATTCAAGAAAGGCAAGTCTAAGCAAAAGGGACAATTCAAGAAGGGTGGTAAGAAAGTTGCCGCACCGACGAAGAAGACCAAGGCTGGACCTAAGCCTGATACTGAGTGCTTTTATTGCAAGGGAAAAGGTCACTAGAAGCGGAATTGCCCAAAGTACTTGGCGGATTTGAAGAACGGCAGCATCAAGAAGAAAGGTATATCCGATATACATGTTATTGATGTGTATCTCACTAGTACTCGTAGTAGTGCCTGGGTATTTGATACTGGTTCGGTTGCTCATATTTGTAACTCGAAACAGGTGCTGCAGAATAAACGGAAGCTAGCGAAGAACGAGGTGACGATGCGCGTAGGAAATGGATCAAAGATTGATGTGATCGCGGTCGGCACGCTACCTCTTCATCTACCATCGGGATTAGTTTTATACTTAAATAATTGTTATTTGGTGCCTGCGTTAAGCATGAACATTATATCGGGATCTTGTTTATTGCGAGACGGTTACTTGTTTAAGTCCGTGAATAATGGTTGTTCAATTTATATGAGTAACATGTTTTATGCACATGCACCTTTGATAGATGGTCTATTCTTATTGAATCTCGATAGTGGAAATACACATATTAATAACATTGAAGCTAAACGTTTGAAATTGAGTGATAACTCAACCTATATGTGGCACTGTCGTCTTGGTCACATTGGAGTGAAGCGTATGAAG
Source organism: Avena insularis (assembly GCA_023614405.1). Lineage (NCBI taxonomy): Eukaryota > Viridiplantae > Streptophyta > Magnoliopsida > Poales > Poaceae > Avena > Avena insularis. Next base: position 408,953,884 of record CM042697.1, read on the forward strand.
AAACTCCATTCCGATGGACTTCTTGAATCACTTGATTTTGAATCACTTGAAAGATGCGAAGCATGTCTGATGGGTAAAATGACTAAGACTCCATTTTCTGGTATGATGGAGCGAGCTACGGACTTATTGGAAATCATACATACTGATGTGTGTGGTCCGATGAGTGTAGCATCGCGCGGTGGTTATCGTTATGTTCTTACCTTCACGGATGACTTGAGTAGATATGGGTATATCTATTTCATGAAACATAAGTCCGAAACTTTCGAGAAGTTTAAGGAATTTCAAAGTGAGGTGGAGAATCAACGTAATAAGAAGATTAAATTTCTACGTTCTGATTGTGGAGGTGAATATCTAAGTTACGAGTTTGGCGAGCATTTGAAGAAATGCAGAATACTTTCACAATTGACACCGCCGGGAACACCACAGCGTAATGGTGTGTCCGAACGTCGTAATCGAACTCTCTTAGATATGGTTCGTTCTATGATGTCACTTACAAATTTACCGCTATCATTTTGGGGTTATGCATTAGAAACAGCCACATTCACTTTAAATAGGGCACCATCTAAATCCGTTGAAATGGCACCGTATGAATTATGGTTTGGTAAGAAACCTAAATTGTCGTTCCTTAAAGTTTGGGGTTGCGAAGCCTATGTAAAGAAGTTACAGCCGGACAAGCTTGAACCCAAAGCGGAAAAATGCGTCTTCATAGGATACCCAAAGGAAACTATTGGGTATACCTTCTATCATAGATCCGAAGGCAAAATCTTTGTTGCCAAGAATGGATCCTTTCTAGAGAAGAAATTTCTCTCAAAAGAAGTGACCGGAAGGAAAGTAGAACTCGACGAGGTTGTCGAACCTTCTCTCGAACTTGCGAGTAGCGCAGCACCAGAAGAAGTTCCTGTGGTGCCTGCACCAATAAGAGAGGAAGCTAATGATGATGATCATGAAACTTCGGTTGAAGTTGCTGCAGAGCCTCGTAGGTCAACGAGAACTCGTACCACTCCTGATTGGTATGATCCCGTTATGAGTGTCATGTTGGTGGACAACACCGATGACCCTGCGACATATGAGGAAGCGATGATGAGCCCAGATTCCAATAAATGGCAAGAAGCCATGAAATCCAAGATTGGATCCATGTACGAAAACCAAGTATGGACTTTGGTGGACTTACCGGATGGCCGGAAGGCTGTCGAGAACAAATGGATTTTCAAGAAGAAAACATATGCTGATGGTAATGTTACTGTCTATAAAGCTCGACTTGTCGCAAAAGGGTTTCGACAAATTCAAGGAGTTGACTACGATGAGACTTTCTCACCAGTAGCGAAGCTAAAATCTGTGAGGATTTTGTTAGCAATCGCTGCATATTATGATTATGAGATATGCTCAGATGGATGTCAAAACAGCGTTCCTCAATGGAGACATTGATGAAGAGTTGTATATGATGCAACCCAAAGGTTTTGTCGATCCTAAAGATGCTAACAAGGTATGCAAACTTCAACAGTCCATATATGGATTGAAGCAAGCATCTCGAAGTTGGAATCAACGTTTTGATAAGGTAATCAAAAGTTTTGGTTTTATACAAACTTATGGAGAAGCTTGTATTTACAAGAAAGTGAGTGGGAACTCTGTAGCATTCTTAATACTATATGTAGATGACATATTGTTGATTGGGAATGATGTAGACCTTCTTAATAGTGTCAAGGAATATTTGAATAATAGTTTTTCAATGAAGGATCTTGGCGAAGCAGCTTACATATTAGGCATAAAGATTTATAGAGATAGATCGAGACGCCTAATATCATTGTCACAAAGTACATATTTGGATAAAGTTCTAAAGAGGTTTGGAATGGAAGATAGCAAGAAAGGGTTCTTGCCCATGTTGCCCAATACGACCTTGAGTAAAACTCAAAGTCCAGCAACGGCAGAAGATAGAGAAAGGATGAGTAAGACTCCCTATGCCTCAGCCATAGGATCTCTAATGTATGCTATGTTATGTACTAGACCCGACATTGCATATGCTGTTAATTTAACTAGCAGATATCAAAGTGATCCAGAAGTGGATCATTGGACAGCAGTCAAAAACATCCTTAAGTACTTGAGAAGAACTAAGGATATGGTTCTTTCTTATGGAGGTGATGAACAAGCTCGTTGTTAATGGTTACACCGATGCTAGTTGGAACACCGATCCGGATGATTCTAAGTCTCAATCTGGATACGTATTTACGTTGAATGGTGCAGCAGTTAGCTGGAGGAGTGCAAAGCAAAGCGTTGTGGCGAGATCTTCAACTGAATCGGAATACATAGCTGCTTCGGAGGCTTCACAAGAAGCGATATGGATGAAGGATTTCATTACAGAGCTCGGTGTGGTTCCAAGTGCTGGACCCAATGTCTATCTACTGTGATAACATGGGCGCCATAGCCAATGCGCAAGAACCAAGGTCACACAAGAAGCTGAAGCACATCAAGCTACGTTTTCATGCTATTCGAGAACATGTCCAAGATGGTGACATAAAGATTTGCAAAGTACACACAGATCTAAATGTGGCGGATCCGTTGACTAAACCTCTCCCGAGGGCAAAACATGACCAACACCAAACTGCCATGGGTGTTCGGTATATTACCATGTAATCTAGATTAGTTGACTCTAGTGCAAGTGGGAGACTGTTGTAGATATGCCCTAGAGGCAATAATAAATGTATTTATTATTATATTATTGTATTTATGATAAATGTTTACATTCATGCTATAACAGTATTAACAAGGGAACATTAATACTTGTGTGATTTGTAAACTAAATTAGAGTCCCTAGTAAAGCCTCTTCATAATACTAGCTTGGTGGTTAATAAATTATTGTGGTTTCCCTATCATGAACATTGAGATGTTATTAACAACAAGATCATATCGTTAGGAGAATGGTATGATGGACATACTCCTATAGATAAGCGTAGCATAAAGATCAAGTCATTTTAATAGTTCAATTGCTATATGCTTTCTGATACATAGTAACCTAATTCCTTCGACCATGAGATCATGCTTATCACCATCACCGGAAGGATGCTTTGATGACATCAAACACCACACCGTAACTGGGTGGCTATAAAGGTGGCATTGAGTGTTCGGAAAGTATGGGTTGAGACACATGGATCAAGAGTGGGATTTGTCCATCCATATGACAGATAGATATACTATGGGCCCTCTCAGTGGAATGTCATCCAATTAGCTTGCAAGCATGTGACTGGCTCACAAGGGATCATATATCACGAGAACGAGAAAAGAGTACTTATCAGTAACGAGGTTGAACTAGGTATGCAGAGATACCGATGATCAAAACCTCGGATAAGTAAACTATTGTGAGACAAAGGGAAATTGGTATCGTATGTAAGTGGTTCATTCGATCGCAAAGTAATCGTAGAAATATGTGGGAGCCATATGAATTTCCAGATTCCTCTATTGGTTATTGTTCGGAGAAGTGTCTCGATCATGTCCGCATAATTCACGAACCGTAGGGAGACACACTTAAGGATTCGATGTTGTTGAGTAGTTATGGAATGATGAGTAAGAGACCGAATGTTGTTCGGAGTCTCGGATGGGATTCGGGATATCACGAGGAGATCCGGAATGGTCCGGAGAATAAGATTCATATAAGGAAAGTCCTGTTTCGGGATTGGAGAATGATTCTGGTGTTTTCATCGGGAATGTTCTAGAAGGTTCCGGAAGGTCCGACACTCCGGAGGGGAAGGGTACATGAATGTGTCATAACAAGTTGGAATGGTTGCATCATGTACTAGGTGTCATCGCTGAGCAAAATAAAGGGATAAATCAAATCCTAGTTTGAAAAAGTCAAACGCCAATTTGAAAAGTCAAACGACAAGTTTGCTTGGTGGAGGGAGAGTAGGAAACCTACTTGGGGAGGAGTTCCTCTCCACCACCGCCTTGAGGCCGACTTGGGAGGAATCCCTCCCTGGCGCGCGCCTCCCACCTATATAAGGAGGGGCAGGGGTGCCCCTCTAGACCTACACCTCTCTCCTCTAAACCCTAACCCTAGCAGCCGGCCTCCACCAAGTCGCCGCCGCCCCCTAGGGTTTGCCCTATCCGCCGAGTTGGGGCTCTCCCCAAGCCCTAGCCGCCGGACTAGCCTTCTCCCTTGGCGCCTCTAAACCCTAGATCGCCAAGGTCTCTCTCATAGTCCACCATGCTCGCTCCGGCTTAAGGCGAAGCCCTGCGAGATCTCTCCTCTACTTACGGTACCACGCCGTCGTGCTGCCGGAATCGCGAGGAGAGTGCTACAACCTCCGCTGGAACAAGGAGAGGAAGGTCTTCATCGTATCGAACGTGTGACCGATTGCGGGAGCGCTTAGGAACGCTGCGCGGAAGGATCGTCTACACGATCTTGAGATCGGCAAGAGTACGACTACATCACCCACGAGAATCTGCTCTCGTTAAACACTTTGGAATCTTCGAGGGTGAGTTATTCTATCGACTCGTTGCTACAATCTAGTAGATAGATCTTGGCTTGTTTGTTTGTATGCGGTAGAATTTTTTTTTTCCATGCTACGAACCCCTACAGTCTCAACAGTGCGTTCATCCCCAAGAGCAGCACGAGCAAGAAGATCCTGAATATACTTTTCCTGGGAGATGTAAAAGCCATCAGAAGTGGAGGAGACCTCAATCCCAAGAAAGTATCGAAGAGGACCAAGATCAGTCATAAGAAACTGATCACGAAGACGAGCCTTAACAAAGGCGATATACTCAGGATCATCACCAGTAATGATCATATCATCAACATAGAGAAGAAGAAGAGTGCGTCCACGAGGAGAGGTGTGAACAAACAACGTGGTATCATGAGCAGTTGGGTAGAATCCAGCAGAATTCAGTACAGATTCTTAGCGCTCAAACTAGGCATGGGGGGCCTGTTTGAGGCCATAAAGAGAACGTCGAAGACGACAAACCATCCCCTCGGGAACAGAATACCCAGGAGGAGGCTGCATATAAACCTCCTCACTCAAATCACCATTGAGAAAGGCGTTCTGAACATCAAGCTGAGACACAGACCAGTGACGAACAGAAGCAACAACCAGAAGAGTACGCACAGTGGTCATATGAGCCACAGGAGCAAAGGTCTCATCATAGTCACGACCATGCTCCTGCTGAAAACCACGAGCTACAAGACGCGCTTTATAGCGCTCAAGAGATCCATCAGAGCGGGTCTTAATCTTATAGACCCACTTACACGTGATTGGACGAACACCGGGAGGGGGAGAAACAAGATCCCAGGTGCCAGTGCGCTCAAGTGCAGCAATCTCCTCAGCCATGGCCAGCTGCCATTCAGGATGATGCTCAGCATCCCGATAAGACGTCGGCTCGGAGGCAACAGAAAGACCATACTGACTAGGAGAGTAACGGTTGGGGGCACGGCGCTGACGAACAGGACGAGTAGAGGGAAGCTCATCAGAAGAAAACGACTCAGAAGACGACAATGAAGAAGAAGGAATAGCAGAGGAAGACTCCGGAGAACGAGGAGAACTAGGAGAACTAGACAGAGCAGAGGAGGACGGTGTAGAAGAAGAGACATCAGGGGTAGGAGATCCAGAAGAAGGCACAATGGGAGTAGAAGGAGGTGTATCAGGAAAGAGAAGAAAAGAGATATATTCCACCGGGTAGGTACCAGCGGTGGGACGAGGATAGAAAGGGCGCGTCTCATCAAAAGTAACATCACGAGAGATACGCATCCGACGACCAACGGGGTCCCAACAGCGATAGCCCTTATGCTCATTACTGTATCCAAGAAAAACACACTTAACAGACTGAGCGGTCAGTTTGGTGCGTTCGCGAGGATAAAGAAGAACATAGCAAACACAACCAAATAAGCGAAGTATGGAGTAGTCCGAGATCGCCAGATAGGGCGCCAAGAGGGATACCACCCTGCAGAGCAGCAGAAGGCTGAATGTTGATGAGGTAGGCGGACGTAGCAACAACCTCAGCCCAGAAATGCGGCAGAAGAGAAGAAGCAATCATCATGGCACGAGTGGTCTCAAGAAGATGACGATGCTTACGCTCAGCAACGCCATTCTGGGCATGGGCGCCAGGATAGAAGAACTGAGCAAGAGTGCCCTGCTCAGCAAGGACACCTCGCAACATCTGGGAGATATACTCACTAGAAGAATTAGCACAAAACACACGAATGGGGGTAGAATATTGAGTACGGACCATGGCCGCAAAACGCTGATATATGGAGAGCACCTCACTACGAGAGCGCATAAAATACAACTAAGTGTACCGACAAAAATCATCGATGAATAAAATATAGTAGCGATGGCCCCCTTTCGAAGCGAAAGGAGCCAGACCCCAAACATCTAAATGAACTAAATCAAAAGGTCGCTGAGATACAGACGCGCTAATAGGATAGGGAAGCTGAATCTGTTTACCCAACCTACAACCCTGACAATGTAAAGACCCATCTCCTGAGACAGACCCCAGAAGACCACGATGAACTAATGACGACAGGCGAGAGTCACAAAGGTGACCAAGACGATGATGCCACTGCTGAAAGGAGCTGGTAGTAGAGGCAACGACTGGAGAAGAACTAGAAGATGAAGTGGCAGCAGAAGGAACACGAAGCCAGTCTAACTCCCAAAGTCCTGAAGAGTCATGGCTGCGAGGGCCAACTCCAACCAGGGCCTGCGTGTGACGGTCCTGGACAACACAAGAATCAACATCAAGAATGACGCGACAACCAGAGTTAGTAAGCTGGCTAGCAGAGAACAGATTCATCTTAAGAAGAGGGACATGAGAAATATCAGGAACAGAAAAGGAAGAAGTAGAGAGGGTGCCCCGACTAGAAATAGGGAGAGAGGTACCATCGGCTGTGAAAACACGGATAGGAGAAGGGAGAGAACGAAGAGCGGACAGAAAAGAAGACTCAAAGGTCATATGAAAGAAGCTCTAGAATCCAGATACCATGGGGACGTACCTGACTGTGTAGAAGGTGGTGGTCGCACAGGGCCTTAAGAATCAGTCACAGAACCAGCAGTGCCTGTCGAAGAAGAGCCTCAGAGTAGCAAGGCACAGCCAAGACTCCTGATAATGTCCTGATCGGAGAGAGCAACTGCTGAAGATCCAGAAGGAGCCGACTGCCCACGAGCCTGGTGCTGCTGACGTAAACTGGGATCCCGTGTATAACAGGTGGCCCAAGTGTGGCCATCCTTGTTACAGTAAGAGCAAGGATTTAAGAGAACCACGGTGACCACGACCACGAACTGGTGCCGACTCGCCTCAAACTGCTGGTGCTGAATCTGACCCTGAAACTGCTGGTGTGACTCTGACCCTGACCTGGAGGAGTGGGTAGTATCGGCGGCGGCACAGAGGACCGCGGCTGAGTCGAGGGAACAGACGGCATAGGAGGACCACGTGTAGCAAGCACAGATGGAACCGCAAGAAGACCAGCACCACGGAGACGGGTCTCCTCAGCCCGAAGCTCAGACAACACCTCAGAGAGTGGAACACGACCACGAGCATTCAGCTGAGCATGCCGGGGCTCAAACTCAAGGAGCCGAGATGAAACTCATAGATGCGGTGAAACTCTAAATCCGAAGCGCACAACTGCAACACGAGCATGTGCCACAAACAAGATTAAGAGAATCAAGTCGACAGATAGCAGCACTCTGAGTATAGAACTCATCAATAGTAGAATCACCTGGAGAGCATGCTCACGTGAACCACAGACAGTAAAGAGCATCCCAGACGGCTGATAGCGGCGGCGAAGATGAGCCCACCGAAGCAAAGATGGGAGACTCATGAACTCAGCACATCTTTGGGGCAGAATACTGGAGGTGAGAACAGCAGCAGCACGAGCATCCTCATCAACCCACTGAGTGTAAGCAGTCAGCGCGTGTCGATAGGCCTCGAGATCAGAAGAGTACTGCTTGAACTTCAGGTCATAAGCAGCAACATCACTATCATTAGCACTCTGAGCAGCATCCTTGGCCTCCTGAGAAGCATCAGCGCCGAGAACAATCGGCGTCGACGGAAGAGGAGCCACAGGAGCAGGGGGGCACGGTGGACAGGAGACCTCGCCGGAGAGCACACCCCAAAGACGGAGACCGCACATGTGAATGCGCATAAAGACAGCGAAATCAGGGTAATTCGCGCCATCAAAAACCACTGGGCAGCGAGGAATCGCAACATAAGCCGATGAAGAAGACATATCTCTCTCTTTTTTTGGACACAGATCAGATCTAGATCAGATCGATCTGACGCAAGTATACGAAATCAGCACCGGTGGAAGCGCCGAGCGGGCGGCAGGCTTCCTACAGGTGGCGGGCCCTAGGTGGCGGAGCGGCAGTGGGAGGTTATGCAGGAGGGTAAGTCGGGTGCTGGTGTAGATGGTTTGTAGGCAGGTGGTGTATGTGTGTAGATGCAAAGGACGTAAAGGACTGTACCCAATATTCTCCTCTGGTTAGATGTAAAGGACGGAGGCTAGTGTATGTGTGGCGCAGACGCCGTGCAGCGCAGGAGGTGGCGGCAGGGAGGGCCGTGTCTTGTATGTGAACAGGTGATGCAGATGGCGGGGCCCTCGCGTGGCGTGGGGACGCGCCTGAGGCAGGGCAGAGGATCAGAAGGCGGGAAGGGCAGGTGGTCGGGCCCGATCGGTGGTGGCGGGGGCCGATCGGCAGTGGGAGAATTGCAGGAGGGTAAGGGCGGACAAAGGTGTACATCCGATCGGAACAGATCGAATATGGAAACAGAGGATCACAGACCGACAAAGAATCGAAAGGACTTCACGCAAACGGCCAGAACGGGAACCGGCGGGTGGCCGGGGCGAGCTGACGGCGGCGATCACAAGCAGAGGACCGGTGGGCACGGGAACCCTAAAACCGGCTCTGATACCATGTCAAGCTTCATGCACTAGCCAACGCAACCAAAAGTCCGAACTGATGGAAAGAACGCAACCAAAAGTCTGAACTGATGGAAAGGGCTAGTGCAATCCACTTATACACTTCAACACCCCCTCTCACGTGTGACGGGGAGAAGTCAGCACGTGTAACCGGAAGAGAGTGACGGCGCGCGAAACTCACGTATGACTCAAGAGGCCTATACGTGGACATAGAGGGGTCTACAGCAATTTTAGGATAAATTGAGAAAGCCAGGACTCGAACTCGAGACCTTAGGCTCTGATACCATGTTAGAAATAGACAAGTTATATTCCTTTGGGGCCAAAGACCACAATATATAGTACAAGTATAGATGCAAATATGCAGGAACCCCCCTAACATATGGGGAAAGTACAATATACAAATATATACATCTAACACCGTTGAGGATTAGTGGTCACCAATGGAGGCAGTGCGTATGTGGCCTGCTCGTCGGCGACGATGCTGCGTCTAGCGATGCTCGACGGCGGCGCTGCTACATTAGGCGTCGATGTTTGCTACATGGGGCCAGCGGCGCTGCTACCTATGACATGGGTCGACGGTGGTGCTATCGGCGACGATGCTACAAGGAGCGTCGGGTCTGCTACATACGAGCTGACGCTGTGCTACAAGGGTAGTCGAGGTTTGCTACATGGGGTTTGCTACCTGCGACGAGCGGCGCTACTATAATGGCATATTTTTTTGCTACAAGTTTTTGCTCCGACGATGTCTCCGGCAAAGTCGTCTTTTGCTACATTAGCATAATTATTTTGCTATATCACTTTTCTAAATTTGCTACAATAGCGCAAATTTCTTGCTACGAGGTTTCCGGCGAGGTCTCTGGCGAGAGTATCCGGCGATGTCTCAGGCGAAGTCGGTTTTGCTACATTAGAACATTTTTTTTGCTACACGGTCGCCGGCGAGGTCCAATCCGTTTTTTTACTTTTGGGTCAAACAGTTTTTTACGACATATAGCAAAAACGGGACTATTTATAACAAAAGCGGGTATGTTTATAGCAAAAGTGGGATTTTGGGGATTTTTAGGAGACACGTGTCAGCCGGAGGACCCGGGGATTTTGGGAAATTATCCCCGAGGGACGCGTAGTACGCTTAGATTAATGGTGGATCGAGTTCAAGATTTTCATCTGTCCTTCCCCAAGTCTGCGTTTATTTCCCCAAGTCTGCGTTTATTTCGCATTTCATATAGACCAGCAGCCACATAAGACCAACGCCCTAGTTTTTTCAGAAGAAGAATACAGCTGCTCAGACTCGCCTGCTCAAAAAATAATACTGTAACAAATTGCCCAGCTTCGCAGACCGCAATGCAAAATGCATGGAGTTTGATCGTCATGTGCTCCCGATCGAGTCACGACATACTGCCACACTTGTAATTAGCCACCGGGCTATCTTATAAAGCACAGTTAGCTGGCCGGCGGCTAGCCTGATACTTTGCCAGCAAGGACACTATGGCAACTTTCAGGTGAGAGTGGATTCTTACAACTTTTGAGATTGGCATGGCAACTTTCACGACTTTCGTAATACGTAGCTCTGCGCTGTAGCTACGCGTACGTCGTGGTCGAAAAAGTTTCGCAAAATTAGCATCCGGTTCTTACTTATTATGATGAAGGGAGTGCACGCATGGTGACAAGGACGTGAGAGATGACTTTTGAACGAGTTAGTTAGGCTAAAGACTAAAGTTCAGTCGAGCAAGTCTTTATTGCTTTTTATGGAAACAAATCTTTTTTTTTCTATGGAAGCAAATCTTTATTATTGCCCATACATGTAGAAACTGGTTCATGCTTTCCATCGAAAGAGGTGATGCACCGAGATTAATTTCGCACTAAAAATGCAAGTAGACGAGTTGAGCTGTCAATTAATTTTGGTTCTACGCGTGGGGAGAAATAAGAACTGGTATAAAGCAAATACAACATTCTTGCTCCAGTTGTTGGGTATTGCCTATCTTTTTTTTTTGCAAAAATTCTACCAAATTATTAATAATCATCGACAGGAGTATAAAGAGCCCTAAAAATAATAAATATTATAAATAGAACCTTAGACCATCTAACAACGACTACATACACTAGCATGAGTCGAAGGCGTGCCGTTGTCCTCGCCCCTCCATTGCTGAAGTCATGTAAACTTGTCGTAGTAGAGTTTATTGTAGTTGACAAACGAGAAGTTGTCGTGCTAAGCCCCCAAAAGACCAACGCACCATAGCAGCAACCATCGCTGAAGATGACAACCGTAGATCAGAAGAGACTGACCCGAAACCACACGAACATAGACAAAAATCGACGAGATCACGAAAGATCCGCTGGACACAAAAATCCACGCATCCTCCGCTGGTGCTAGACGCACCACCGAAACGAGAATAGGAAAGGGAGTACTTTATTTTGATATCAGGATGTAACCGCCGCCTCACCATCCGAGCAAAGACACAGAAGTTTGCTAAAACAAGAAACTGAGACCCTCCCACTGACGAGAGACCGAGATCCGCTACCACTCCAAGTCCTAAAAGGCCATCAGAGGTGGAGCTGACCACCGGTGTCGGCGGCGTAAGGCAAGTGACCCTAGTCGCCGCCACTAGGTATCACTGTTTGTTGTCCTTTTACCGATTCGGTCCTGCCGGGGTATTACCTATCTTTAGCTAAGAGCATTTTCACCCGCATCCCCAAAGGGTGGCTGGCAAGTGCGTTGGTAGTGGTTTTGGGAAACTGTCGACGATTTAGGCTAACCTTCCCACACTAGTGGCTCCCAACAATCAATCAGCCAAATTATTTTGACCAAATTTGTAATTCAAAGCCTCCTAAATAGTTCAAAGTCACATAAAACTTGAAAATTTAAGTTCAAATATACGGCCATAGCGGTACAAAATGCCATCAAAGTCCTGCGATATCATATTACAAACCAACAACTCAAAATAACGCCTGCCATCGTCGGTCATCAACGGTGTTGGCTCCGCTGATGCTGATGCCGATGCTAATGCTGGATCCCATGTCGGTGCCCATGTCGGTGCCCTTGTCGGTGACCATGCCAGGTGTAGTAGTTGGTGCTGCCTTTGCTGCCCTCGTGGCCGCCTTGATGCGTGTACGAGCACGCAAGTACCAATTGTTGGCCTCCTCGTTCATGATCCTCTACTTCTTGGCCATTTGGACATTCATTGCCTGGAGCATGCTGACCTAGGGCGACAACCTTTGCAACCTTGACCTTTCCTCCTCAATCTTGATCTTGGCGTCAGCTTTGGCCAATATATCCTTCCACCTTGAATAGTTTTTGACATCGCGAAATTGGTTGTTTTATGTCACTTTGGCGATCATTTTCTTAGAGGAGGCCGTCGAAGCAGTGTCATTCCGCTCGTCCTTGTACTTCTTATTACGATGGGGAAGTCGGGCGAGGGAGTCACTGGTGCGTCCACATCAAAGGGATTGTCTTTGTTGAGTGTCTTCCAACATTCTCTCATTTCTTGCGAGTCTCAATTTTGGTAAATACATGCATGAAAGGAAACTCCTTCTCCCTATTTCTTGCCTTGCACAAAGCCCAGATGTCCTTCAACTAGCAAAACAAACGAAAAACAAGGATATGCACATAGCCTATTCATACTACATTGACAAATATACCAAGTACAAATTTTGGTATTACTTGATCGGCCAAGTTCGTCCACTTGCTTTACTTTTACGGATGGTCTCCACACATCCATGGAAGTTGCTGCACGCCTTTTGAATGATGCTCCACATATGAGACAATGAATTTTGGTCGCGGATCGTGTGGATCTTAGCATAATCTCCATAAAGTTTGCATTCTTCGAGTTGTTCAAAAAATCCTCCACCAATATGCACCGGCGGTTTGTGGGGCACCAATGATAGGGTCAAGGCTCACGGCCTTCCAAGATTGGTTCTCGGTCGTCTTCCACCGGTCATCGGCGTGCTTCCTCTTTGGCTTTCCCTTGTCATCAAGCTCCACTACTTCCTCTTCCTCCTCCACCTCCAACTCATCATCCCGATACTCTTTATCATCCTCATCCATGTCCACCTCCCCCGTCACTGGCGTAGTAACCGCCCCCACCAAGGATTATACCAAACAAGGCGCTGGCTCACTCTCTCTTGGCCATTCCGTCGAGGTGGGCTATAGATCCCCGAGCGCCAAACATGCTATGACTAGCCTGGGAAGGGCCGACACTGACAACTTCAAACGAGAGTGGCCCCTGCGCAAGTTCGGCGACCCGGAATAGGTGTTGTTGAGGTCGAGGTGGCCGTGGCCTTGGTACTACCGATGGCCATCATCGTCCGGGAGAATCAGCGAGAACACCGCGTTGGGATTGGTAGCGGGGATCTTGTGTTGCCGATGTCAGGAGAGGAAAATGGAGATCGAGAACTCGCCGTCTTCCCAAAGCTCTCTCTTTTCTCTAAGAAACGTGAAGACGGCGACGAGGTGCTCTGGCGGGACTGGACGACGTTGCTGCCCCTCCTTTCCCGCTTCCCGGCATTGACTTGACTTTGTATGTACGTCGCCACCTCCTCCTCATTTGCCTTCTTCTTCTCCTAGGCGTGGCCACAACAACCATTGAGGTCAGCCACGAGGAGCTTCCTTTTCACCAAAAACAACTTTCATTCCTCCGCGGGCATGTCACCAACTTCGTCGTGATGCGCTTCTTGCGTGGCTTCTGGAGCTGCTGAATCGCGGCACTAGCAAAACACGGATTGCTGGTGGCGGTGTTGATGCCGACAACATGGACTCGGCGGGAACCAGAGCGACAGCTGGCGGGAGTAAATGGAAGGTGGAAATTGGGAGTGGGAAATGGAAAAATGGGTATAGGTTCCATTGAGTTGGGCGGCAAAGAGGACCTGCGCGGGCGGTCCGACGTGGCACACGTTGCCACGAGCCTGATCCATGTGTGCATGGAGCAACAAGGGAGTGTCACAGATATTATTGGACCGTCCTATCAGCCGGCAGCAGTTGAGGGCTGCTGGTGCGGACTGTTTTTCGCAAGGCACCCCAAACCTCGTTGTGGCTGCTTTGGTGACACCGGTGGAGATGCTCTAAAAAGGAGCTGAAGAGAAAGGAAGAAATTCTATGTCAAACATGCTGGACAGTCGACACTGAATATTTACATTCCTTTCAGTGACACAAATTGAATTACAAAGAATCTGAGGACACGAGCTCCAGAATGCACCTCGAAGCAATGGTGAATGTGCCATTGTTCCCTCTGTTTAATGCACACTGTGCAAGTGCAACGGAATTGACAGTAGGAGGCAATGATGTAACATTGGCTGCATCTGTCTACCTACTTATTAGTGCGGCACTTGTGGTGACAATCTAGAGGACGAGTCCTCCGTATATGTCGCCGGCGGGGATGGCGACGCCGACATACTCGCGTCCGTGCGTTCCAACACGCCAACGCACGCCGTGGTGGGCTGACGGCCAAACCTCATCGGAGAAGGCGACCGAACCACCACCACCTCCAGCATCTGGGGCGACTGCGACCACCGCTCGTCCACCACCCCATGCGTCAGCGGCGTCCGGGACGGAGACCTCGACATGACGTAGTCACGCGCCATGGGTGCCGGTGACGGCGACCTGGACACGATCCTCTCCTTGGACCCGCTCGTGGAGCCACCGATCCTCAGCGGCGATCGCGCCAGGATGTCCGCGAAGATCCTCGTCGCCGTGGGCCGCTCGGGCGAGACGTCGCAGCGCCGCAGCTGCGGCAGCGGCGGCGACATGGCGGCGGCCTCGCCCGGCCGGCGCGCGCGCTCCGGCTCCGGGTGCGCGCGGCAGACTGGGCAGGACGAGTGCGCCCGCAGCCAGGCGTCGATGCAGCCGCCGTGGAAGAAGTGCCTGCACGCCGGCAGCACGCGCACCACGTCGCCGTCCTCCAGCTCCTGCAGGCACACCACGCACTCCACCGACGCCGCCGCTGCCGACGCCCTCCCCTTGCTGCTGCCGCTCCTCCTCTTGCCGCCCCATCCGCCCTGCGGCGACGGCGTCGGCACCGCCCGCGCCCTGTACGTGAACGTGGGGAGCGCGGCGATCTCGTCCACGCTCAGCCCGAGGTGGCTGGCGGGAAGCGGGCCGTCCCCCGTGCCGTGGCCGTGGAGCGCGCGCCACTCGGACAGCAGCGACCGGCCGTAGCGGACGGCCACGTACAGCAGCACGCCGGCGAGCACCGCGATGATGATGTAGAGCAGCGTGAGGTTGGAGCTGGCCGGTCCGGGTCCGTTGGAATAGACGTCGTCCATGTCGGGAGGGTCAGGCGATGACGCCGGGGACGACATGGCTAGCCGCGGCTAAGACCTAAGAAGAAGAAGAACCTGATCCGATTCCGACGTACGACTTTGTGTAGAGCGAGCGAGAGATGGTCTATATGACACCGATGTCGTACGTGAAATCAATCAGCGAATCATTGGGACGTGGTCGCCGTGGGAGCTATACGAAGCAAACGTGAAGGAAAGCGGTTGTGCGCCGCACTCATGCCTACAGCATGATAGATACTCTACTATTCAGTTGGGTCGTCTCTAGCTTTTTCTGAGATCGATCAGTTGGGTCGCTAGCTGGACGACGTACTCTGATTGCGGCTGCTCAATATTTTTTGGAGTTGGCTGCTGGTCGTGTTTCCCATTCTTTTACTGGGGTCGGGTCTGGTGTGAGCGTCGTGCACCCCGGCCCCTTTCTTGTAGTAGTATCTTGCTCGGCATCACGGCAAGGCATGCCTGGTATGGCACGGTTATCTTTATGGACAAATTGGGTGATGTGGCGCCACATCTTGTTGATTAGCGCTTATCCATACTTCAGCATGCTGATGGCACACGGTTATAATATTTGTAAACATAAATTAAAGCGGGAGGAAAAACCTGAAACTATTGCACTGCCATATTTGAGCAACTCTTATATGTCCAAAAGTTAACTTCCACGAAGGTGTTTATTATGTTCTGCAATGGCGCAACATGCAACATATTACACATTGTTTGGTTTACGAAATCTCTCTTCATGGCATCTTTGATTAGCATCCCTTATCCTTATCAAAAGCTTGGGGATTCTGATAATTGGAATAGAGTACAGGAAAGACCAAAAAAATAGACTTCGTAGTTTGGAACCAGGGATGGTAGATTTGTCCTCTATGCTTACCAGTAGAGTCAATTGTTTGGAGGTTGGAAAATTTTCATTCTGAATTCTATTGGTAAATTAAATGTTGTCTTATGACACCTCAAGGATCAGATTTGTCGGGAATTCACCATCTTGACGCCACAAATATGTACAGCTAGGCAAGTGCTCTTTAAATAAATAAATAGGTTTTGAAGCAACTCTCCTCGGTTGAATGGAAGCCAGTGCACTTCCATTTCTTCGGCAGGGCTCATGGAAGTTATATTATCGGGTTGAAGCAACATTGGGATGAAATAAATCGTTTCATTATTCATGGAAAAGAAGGCATCAACCAACCACACTATCGTTTATCAATATTTGTATAGTTCAATCAATTAGTCGAGCTCGACATCACATTATTCAACGGTGATCTGGTGCAGCAGTTCAGACATGATTTGCGCCTATCGTACGTTGTGAACGGTTCAGTGTCGCTTGTCGTTGGATCGTGCCCGAATAGGTTTGAAGTCGAGTTGGCTGCCACCAGACGGACGCACAAAACTATTCATTCTGTGGAAAATGAGCCGAAAAGAAGAAGGATTTTCCAACAGCAAGGGGTTGAGGCAACCGGGCTTTGCCTTTCAGGTACAGCTTAATTGCGTCCACCAGAACAGCTTTGTGCTCAGCAAAATGGGCGGAGTTATGGATGAGAGACCTAAAGACCTAACTAAGCTAGCAGTGAAATGGCATTCCACAAGCGGGAACCACATAACATCGACAGTAATGAAATCTTATGGAGCGGCCTAGCGGAGTTAGGATTAGACCATCCCCAGGCAAAAAGCCAGTCCTTGCTTGTACATCCGGTTAACTAAGGTTTTTTTTAAGAGGCCAAAGGGTATAAATTAAGATCAAACAGCCCTTATAGAACCATTCTTAAATATTTATGTTTTTGCAAAAAATCCACCTGTCTATTAATAATCATCAACAGAAGAACTAAAAGTAATAAAATGTATAAATGATTCATTGAACCACCTAGCGACGACTATAAACACTAGCACGAGCGCGCCACCTCCATCACCCCTCCATGAACAGAGCCAAAAAAGGCTTGTTGTAGTAGAATTTGTTGTAGTAAACAGACGGGAAGTCGTCGTGCTACGTCTTATCTTCATCTTCCACTTGTCTGTGGCGCGCTTTGAACGAATCTCGATGTTGGCTCTGGACCTCCAAACCTTGTGGAAGGAAAACATTATTGACGCGGTAGTTGGGAACATATGGTCGGAGACAACGCCGGTGATACTGATATGAGAAACAAATTGACACCCCAAAGAAGAAAAATGATGAAGAGGGATGGATGAACACCCTAGATCCGGCATAACAGAATCAGAGAGATCGGATCTCATAAACTATGCGACGAAGCCGAAATTGGTTGAACCTCGTCGGTCCAAACATAAACCAACAAATCATGACACATAGACTGTTGCAAAACACAAATACATAACAAGATGAAGCACTCCAAAAGGGCAGCAACGAGACGATTCCCTTCCCTCTCCAATGCCACTGATGTGACTGCTATCGACGAGGTGGTCGATAGCAGGAGAAACCTTCAACTATAGGTTGACCAAACACTGACTTTAAGGATTTAACTAGAGAACAGAGCACAGGTCCAAGGTACACACACCCTCTCACTCTACAACAGCAAGCCGAGAAGGTGGGGACCCGTCGATTTGTCGGTCGGGGATGGAGGAACCGGGGGGCGTAGATGCGATCTTGGTCGGTGCTGTGGTGGAGGCTAGGCACGTAATGCTAAATGTGCCTTGCAACATAATTTATTGTATAGTCTTGCTCGGTTAACTCAGTAAACATGTTTTTTACATGTACTTCTAACTTTTTGGGTACGATTTATGTATATACGGAACCAACCAAAGTTGACACGAATTTTACAAAACAAAAAGGCAACAAATTTCACTTCTATTGAACATTTTACTTTGAAAATTGATCATTACTCCCTCCATTTCATAATTTTTGTCATAATTTTAGTCTATATTTGAGTTACATCCACAATAATAATAATTATGGAATGGGTAGAGTATATTATAAACTCATATATCTATTTTTTGATAGATATAAATTAATATATCTTAGATGGAAGGCTTGAAATGAGCCCGTCTTTGAATTAACAAAGCCATCAACCGGCTATGAGTTACAATAGCCAATAACATGTTGGCATGCCAGCTATAAAAAATATTAGTGTTTAAAAACTAATATATCTATTAGAATTTAATGTAGGAGTGGTATTTTTGATTAGCTGCGAGTGATCAGTACGTGTGATACATCAAGCAATGTGCACCTAAATCTCTTGATCCTTTTTTTAGAGAGTTCCTAAATCTCTTGATCTGTCTGTGAGGCCTGAGGCTACATGGACAATGAAGGTGAGGCCGAGAAGAAAAATGAGGCTGTATGGAGTTGAAGCTACTATTGGGCTGGGCTATTATTTGGTTGGACCAGCTGCTGGAAATTTGGTTTGGGCTATTTAATCTAGTAATAATATTTTCTTATTAAACTAACCAATGTGTATTTTAGTTGTGTTTTCTCATACCCAACCGTGGCTATGATAAAAAAAACTGAAACTTGGTTTGGTTTTCCTTGTTTGATTTTAAAACACACTCTTTTCTCCCCTCTGATAGTGTTCTCGAGGCGTATGCATGCTGAATTACTGGGTAGAGAGCATGAGGAGGATTTCCTAGCAATATGGATAGACGGAAGAAGTGAGACTAGCCCATTTGATTAGGAAATTGGATGTATATTCCAGTTACCCATGTTCAAGTCCTTACGAGCATAGATTTGGATTTTTATTATTTAAAAAAATAAAATCGATGTAGGAGCTTTACCTACTGCATTCCTTTAAAAAAAATAGACAAATAGGCTATACATATGATGTGCCATGGATGCCGATGATGGCCTACAATCTATGGGAAGCGCAAAATGATGTGCGATTCTCGAGGATAGTTGCATCCACGAAGACAATAGATATGAAAATTGCAGCCAGGAAGGCCGGCGGTCTGTGTGCGGGTTGGCGTGGTGGTTAGGCTGGTCCTTGCGGCGCGGGTGTGTTGCTGCGTCTCATCGCTAGGCGAAAGCCTTGTCCTGGCTGCTGGCCGGGACCGACGACAGTGACACCCTTGGACGCCACGTCCTTCTTGAAGTCGTCGTCGAAGCGGTGTTCTCGCTTCTTCGCCCGAGTTCTCTAGGGAAAACCCTATATTCCTTGTGAGATCGGGCGAGTGCAGCACTCTTGCGTCGTTTGCCTCCTGGGGTCTCGCTTTGGATGTTCTGCCGGCCGGTGGGACCTATGGAGTGTGTCGGTGGTTGGCGGTGGCTAGTTTCGTCTTCGGCTTGACGGGGAGTGACCCTGGGACCGGTTTGGAGTTGGAGAAGTGGCTTCGGTCTTTCGTCTCCGCCTTGTTGCGTTGAGGTGTTTGTGTTTTGGGTGTCGACCTTGTTCGCTTGGGTGTTTTGGTCCTCAACCCGTACGGTGCGCGGCCTCGGAGCCGGCGTGTTGAGTTTTGTGTTGTATCGGTTTTTGTCCAGTTTTTCTTATAAATGGGCCATTTCTTTTCTACTATACCAACGAAAAGGCAACTCTTTTGCCACATTTTAAAAGAAAATAGGGCGAACATTGTCAAGCCGAAGTAACACCCTCCCGCCTGATCCTAAATAGATTAAGGAAAACGCAGACGGAGTGTACAACAGGAGACTAGCTGCGGTGGGGATGGCGTGGTCTTCCCAGATCACAATGGCAGGTTCGTAGCAGATGCTGAAGGTGCTAGACTCATGGCTTTTCGGCGGGCAACCCGTCTCGTGAAGGAAATTCAGTTTCAAATGTTTCTTTTGGAAACTGATGGTGTTGGTGTAGCTGGTAAGCTGAATGAGGAGAGCCAGGAACCCATGACGATCTAGTTACAGTCCGCTCGTGGAGGAAATAAAACCTATCGAAGCTATAGTGATTCCTTGGTACGAGCGGTGCAGCGATCGGTCGAATGAAACTGCGCAAAAATTAGCTAAAGAAAATAAGTAAAAAAATGTAATTTGTGGCTGAATATGCAAACGTTTTGGTGTATTGTAAACGTTTTGGTGTCGGATATGTATGTGGTTTAATATGATCGCAACGTTCAATCTAAAAAAAGGTCCCCTGGTACTCTTTTTTCTCAAACAGAGAAAAATTAAAACCTGATATATAACACTCGGGTCGTCCTATCACTTGGCGTGGATAAATTTACTTTGACTAAACGGTGAGTCTCTTGCAGGCTTGGTTCATAAGGCAAGATGATTTCTAGTATTGATAGGATTCTTTTGCAATATAATACCAATATATTGTTGGGAAAAATCAGAATAGAGACCGATTAACCCCACCTTCCGATTAGCATACCCTTAGCGTGATCTGAATGTATGCAGTATAATTAATGTAAACTTTAGCATCATGTGTATGCTACCTTTAGCATCATGTATATGCTAACGTGCGGATCGTTGCTCGGACAAATATATACATCAAGCATATGTGAGAAAACAGAGAAAATTACGAAAAACCACCACATTACAGGCTAGGGTTTCAAAAAGCCACCACTTTACGTTAGGGTTTCAAAAAACCACCAGTTCAGAGTTGGTTCGTTTTAGAAAGCACTGATACCGGTTTGACGCTGGTCTAATGACAAAACTGACAGGATGGTCTCACCTGTCAGGATGACGTGGCTCACTCGGACGGCTGCGGGCAGACGGCCGTTAAAGGCGCCGTCGAAACAGGGCCGGTCCTAAGAATTTAGGGGCCCGGGGCAAACCCAAAAATTGGGGCCCCGAGAAGCATCACAATAGTAATTTATAGGTTTATGTATAAAATGCTATTAGTACGAAAGCGATTATTGTGTAAAAAATGTAGTATATATATTCTCCTAATTTTTTTTCCAATATTTTTGGATTTTAAGTCGAAGATGATGATATGCCAGTATCAATCTTACCGACTATATGGCATCAACTCTGTCTAGAATCGCGTCATCGAGGTGGTCATGGGCACCATTTTTTTCTTCTCTCTGCAACTTGGCCTCTCATAACTTAGCATGGCCGTGTAGGGGCCGATCATGAGTCGCTCATGTCCAAGTACATTCGAACGCCTCGCAAAAAAAGTACATTCGAATGGCACATTAAATGGATCCGCCTTTTTTTATCTAACTCTCGCTTCTCTTGCCTAAACAAGGTATTTTTAAATTTTGCACTTCTCAAATTGATTACTTAGAACACTCAAATTGATCTTCCTTTAAAAAAAATGATTTTCCTTGTTGAGGGATCGTTGACCTGCCTAACTATACAGCGCCCCACGCCCACACCCCACTTCTGTTTTAACTGACGGCCTCTATCCAGACTTAATCCCTTTGTTGCTAACTGAACCGAAAAGAAGGCCTAATCAAATAAAAACGATCAAGGCCCAAGTTCCGGCCTAACATGCTCTAATGGCGCCGTCACATTAGATCCTTTTGAATGGCTGCTGCATGCGCTTTAGCTAGATTAGATTTTGGGGCCCCTTGAATTCTCGGGCCCGGGGCGGCCGCCTCGCTCGCGCCGCCCTAGGGTCGGGCCTGGGTCGGAACCCTAACCTCCCGTTCGGACACGGGTCAAACCAGACCACGCTCACACACTTCCTCTCCCGCGCGCGAATTGAAGCCATGGCGGCGGCGATTTCTCCTGGTTCTAGATCTCCGGCCGGCAGGGGCGCAGGAGGTGTACCTGGAGGCGAAGATGGCGGTGGAGACGACGGCGGTGGGAACGAAGTCGAGTTGCCGGGCTTCCTTGCGGCGGAAGGGGATTGATGCGGTAGCTCTAACCCGCCGACGACGAAGTTTGCATCGCCGGAGAAGCTGGTCGCCGCTTCCTTGGCAAAACGTTGGAAGGAGGATCTTACCCAGAGCAGCCGTTGGACCAGTGCATTCGGAGGCGGCGTTGAGTAAGTCATTTGCGTCCATCTCATCTGCCATCGTCATTTTCTTATCTATTTTGGCTAGGTATTTGTACTGAAAAACAGACAATTAAATTCTATTATTCTGAATATATGCAGTTTGGATGATGAGATATGGGATATAAGAATCAATTTAGATGGCAAGGACAATTTAGAGCGCACTTTATCCGAATCAGATGTAACATTACTCAATTTGCTAGCTCTAATAGAGACAGAGGGCTATGGGATTAGAGACAACATATATTATGTGAAAGAGGAGGGTATAGGCATACCTGAGATGGACTTACTAGATGGGCATAGTAAGGTGCAGCAGATGGTTGAACTTTATGAGGATAATAAATCTGTCAGCTTGACTGTAATTAAAAGAGGAAGCACACTTCCATCAAACATCAACACTGCTGCAGTTGAAGAGCAAATCCTAATTTCATAAATTGGAAACCCCATTGTTTACACAGTTGATGATGATGGAGTGGTTTTACCAAGTCAAGAATGTACACAGTTAACTGAAGATCCTGAGTGCATGTACTTGCTGACACAACAGAGCAACAATCTTGAGAATGATCTTGACAATGACATGCAGATCTTAGATTGGGTGATGGTGATGGAGGATACTTATTGAATGAACAGGGAACAACTAAGGAGAAGGGAAAGCACATTGTTGATGAAGAAGAAGATATGGAAAAGGATGAACAAGAAGATATGGAAGAGGATGAATAAGAAGAAATGGAAGAGGATGAAAATTACATGGAAGAGGATAAAAATGAAACTGGATCAGATGAGGATGAGCCAAATCATGATTTGAATAAGAGAAAGATGGGTGCCTTATATGAGCACTGAATCATATGAGGATGAGACAAAACTGAATCAGATGAGGATGAGCCAAATCATGGAGGATACACTTGTGGCATAGTAGGTGAGCACTGCAAGGTCGCAGACAAATGGGTTGCAAAGATTTGTGAGCCTAGCATTAGAATTGATCCAAGGATAGACATTGAGACTGTGATGGAGACAACCAAGGAGAAATTTGGTGTAGATGTTCCTAAAATGATGGCATACAGGGCAAAGAGGAAAGCTTTACAGGTTATGCTTGGTGATCAGGTGGAGCAATGCAAGAGGCTAAGTGATTACTTGTAGACAATGCTTGACACAAATCCAGGCTCTAGATGCATTGTGACCACAAAAATTCTGGTAGAGCATCCAAGTACCAACCCTAGATTTCATGGATTGTTCTACTGTCTAGGTGCATCTATACAAGGATTCCTTAATGGTTGCAGACCATTTATAGGTAATTGACATGATATAATTTCACTTTGCTAATTAATGAGACATATACACATTATGACATGTCATATATCTCTTCATTTGTAAGTCTAGATGGCTGCTTCATTAAGCCGACCACAGGGCAACAGATTCTCTATGCCACTGGAAGGGATGGGAACAACAATATCTTCCCTATTGCTTTTGGCCTGGTTGACAAGGAGGAGACATCTACATGGTCTTGGTTTCTCACCCAACTAAAGTATGCTATTGGTGGTGAAGCAGGCAAGTTTGGGTACTATACCATAATTTCAGACATGCAGAAGCTAATTGCATAAAATACATTTCCTCTGTGTCATATGTAGTTGCATTGTCAGATGTTCAGTTATTTACATAGTTAGAAATCTGTGTGTAGGGTCTACTTAATACAATCAACCAAATATTCCCCAACTGCCCACAAAGATATTGCTTAAGACACATTTATGCAAACTTTCAAAC
Source organism: Avena insularis (assembly GCA_023614405.1). Lineage (NCBI taxonomy): Eukaryota > Viridiplantae > Streptophyta > Magnoliopsida > Poales > Poaceae > Avena > Avena insularis. Next base: position 408,977,623 of record CM042697.1, read on the forward strand.
TACTGGGTTTAGAGGTGAGGAGCTCAAGAAATACATGGGTGCAGCCTCCTATTCTTACACAAAGCATGGTTTTGATGTTTCCATGGCTAACATGAAAGAGGAGAGTGTGGAATCTTGGGAGTGGTTAATTAAAATACCAGTTGCAGCATGGGACAGATATGCCATGGACTATAACTGCAAAATAGACTTAGTGGTGAACAATTTAAGTGAGGTTTTCAATAGGTGGATTCTTGACATTAGAGGGAAACCATTTAGAACAATGTTTGATGGCATAAGGAAAAAATGATGGTCAGGAATGAAGGCAAGAGAACACGAGCTAGCAAGGCAAGATGGGAAATCACACCTACTTATGTAGAACTGCTAGAAGAAAATAAGAAGTGGTCAAGAATGTATAGATCAAGGAAGGATGCCGGAGGTTTGTGGGAAGTTAGCCATGGGGAAAAATGTTATGCTGTTAACTTGATAGCTAGGACATGTGGATGTAAGAAATGGTACATGACTGGTATCCCTTGCAATCATGTTGTATCAGCCATCTACAAGTCATTCCAACACCCTGAAGATTTTGTTTCTGATTTCTTCAATAAGCCTTTGTATGTTGAGGCATACAAGCCTGTGATTTACCCTGTTCCAGGTGAAGATAGCTGGACAAGGACTGATACACCTAATATTCATCCACCAGTCTTCAAGGTCTCACTGGGCAGGAATCAGACCAAGAGGAGAAAAGGAAAGTATGAAGTTCCAGAACCAAAGCAATCATCAAGGATGGCCATCATAAATTGCAGCAATTGTGGAACTCTTGGGCATAGATACACTAGTTGTGGAGCCCCTCTAAAGCCATCTATGGTGATGAGGAAAAACAAACATAAGGTTTGTTTTGTGTTTTAACCATTCTCTGTATTTTCTATGTTTTAACCATCCTCTGCACTTTTTGTGTAATAAACACTGTCTTTCTTGGATGCAGGAGAATAGGGCAGAGCACTCTGAGTCTTCTATAGCAGTAGCTCCATAGGAAAATAGGCCAGTAGCTCCACCTGCAGCTAGGAGAACAACAACAACTGCTACTAGGAGGACAACACCTGGTGCTACTTCAGCTCAAACAACACCTACTGCTAAGAGGACAACACTAGCTCAAACAACACCTGCTGCAAGGCCACCACAACCTTTCAAATCTCCAAGGCCAGGTCCTGCCAATGAAGCAAGTGGTACTTCTAGTAGACCAGTAAGAGCAAGAAAGCACAACACAAGGATGACAGGTTACCTGACAACAAGCAATATTGACAAGCTTACCTTGAAAGATATCAAGAAAGGGCTGTTATGAAATGCTCGGTGCAATGGTAGTGATTCTGGAATGCTCAATGTAATGGTAGTGATTATGGAACTATGTTGGTACTATGTGTGGTTGTGAACTATGTGTGTGTTTGTGATTCTGTGTGGTAGTGATTCTGGAACTATGTTGGTACTATGTGTGGTGGTGAACTATGCTATTTGTGGTTGATACTATTTGTGTGATTTTGAAATGCTTCTGGATACTATTTGTGTTATTTGAGCATTACACATGTTTTCGAGACCACTCGAGGGGCCTCGATAACCCTACTATATTATATTGTTTGAGCATTACACATGTTGTCGAGACCACTCGAGGGGCCTTGACAACCCTACTATATTATATTGTTTGAGAATTACACATGTTGTCGAAACCACTCGAGGGGCCTCGACAACCCTACTATATTATATTGTTTGAGCATTACACATGTTGTCGAGACCACTCGAGGGGCCTCGACAACCCTACTATATTGTATTGTTTGAGCATTACACACGTTATCGAGACCACTCGAGGGGCCTCGACAACCCTACTATATTGTATTGTTTGAGAATTACACATGTTGTCGAGACCACTCAAGGGGCCTCGACAACCCTACTGAAAGGACTATATTTTCCCATGCTATTTTGGTGATGATGACAATTCCACTTGTGGTTTAACCGTGTACTTGAGTTTTAGGAAAAATGCTTTTGATGATTCCTATGGATTTTGTGGATGCTCTCTTTGGGATCTCGTGAAGACAGCGGCTTTTAGTTTTTCTAGTTTCTCTCTTTTTATTGCTTTAGGTCACCGTACTATCAAGAGGGGGTCCATCTCGAAAGGCTGTGGGAAATCACTTGTTCTTGCACAACCCTATATGCACCGCCACAGCCATCCTACTTTTCTGCGAGAGAGCAAGGTTCTGTTCAGCTGGAGTCGTTTTTGTCTGATAGGAACTTCTGGCCTGGCACCAGAAGTTCCGCTCAGGACTTTTCTGTGGGATGATCTGGAGCTTTGTTCCGATCCAACTTCCGCTGGTGACATGGTTATACCCGATGGGTACATAACTTCAGCATACCTGGTCCAGCCCAAGGAAGGCCCACAGCAGACATACGCTGGCCCATGAAGATTTTCGGGTGGCCAAGGCCCATGACGCCTTCGGATCCTTGGAGAGCAAGACTAGAGTTCGAATACAACTTGTAACCTACTCGTATCGGTACCTGAGACCTAGCCTCCTCATATATAAAGGCTAGGAGGGGCCAACGAGCAAGAGAGATCCATACTTTTCATACACGCCTCCACGCCAGATCGAATCTGATCATCTGAACTTTCGGTTCCGCGTAATCAAAGAGCGACAAGCGGGAGTAGGGTTTTCCTCCGGGGCTGAACACGGGTAAATCTCGTGTCCCCGGTTGCTTGTCCGTTAACCGCGTACACGATCTCCAGCATCCCCATCTTCTCCAAAACCCAAGTCCATAACAATGGGCATTGACGAGATTAAACCTCGTCAATTGGCGCCGTCTATGGGAATTGGGGCTGCTGATTGTGCGGTCGTGACGGTTCCGACCCGATCGATCTACAACTCCTCAGCGACGGAGAATCACCTCCTCTTCGGCACTTTCGACTTCACCGCCCACTCGCCGGCCACCATGAAGGATTTCGAGCCCGTAGGCGACGGACTCGAAATTCTGTTCGGGAGCTTCGCCGGTGGGACAAGCTGGTACCCTCCGCCTCGAGCGGGTGCCCGTCATCAATCAGGCCCGCAGGGCTCCACACCGCATACGACGCGTCACCATCAACAGATGAGTTTTTCGACAGCAGCAGCTGCAACTCCGATCTGTGCGATCCACCTTCGGATGAAGGGACCTACGGTTCCGAATCCGAAAGCTGCGGCAGCAGCCAACCAATCTGCAGGCGCTATCTATGCGCCGCAATCATCCAAACCGACGAAGACACGCCTAACCCACCGCCCAACCCCAACCCGCAGGGCCAAAACGGCGAAAACAGGGAAAACAGGGGCCACCTCATCCAACTTAGCAAAGAAGGATGGGCCGAAGCACGCCGCGCCGTCAAGAAATAACTAGTCGCGAACTACTGGACTCCCCACGTGACCTGCTGATGGCATACCACTACCTCCTCATCGAGGAGCACAAGAAGCAAGTCAAGATGCAGGAGACGCTCGATAAACGCAAGAAAGCAGCCTCTGAGTCCAGTGCGCGACGAGCTGCGCTCTCCGCCATGGGACCCGGCTCCAGCACAAACGGAAATCAGGGAAACAAGCATCACTCTCGGGTGGAAAACATGGACCCGAAGGAGCGGCGTGACGTGACCCGAACCCTCCACACATCGTTCATGGATATGGACGCCGACGGCAACATCACCCCGAAGACGCCACAAGCCGCGATCATGGCAGCCACTGCGTATCTTGCGGCTCACCCACCTCCGGAGGGGGACCCGAAAAGGGCCATGGTCCGCACTCACCGGACTAGGACTAATCGGAGCTGCGCTCCACGAAGACGCTCCTACGGAGCCGAAGAAGAAAGCTCCGGCCAGGCGCGACCGGAGCCCCACTCCCTCATCCGAAGATGAAGAAGAACACGATCTTCCTCGAAGAAAGAAGAGCTCGCACCGCCATAAGCACGACTACGACGCCGAGGACAAGCTTACAGCGCAAAATCGACAAAGCACGTGCCAACGCGCATGCTCATCCGAATCTGAGATGGATGAAGACGAAGGAGAACTTCTGCGGGGCTCGATGCTTCAGCAGACCCGTCCGTGAACACGGATGCCACGCAACTTCAAGCTTCCCGGATACTCGAAGTTCAGCGACGCAAGATCCAAAGTCCTGGCTCAGTGACCATCTATCATCCGTTAAACTTCACGGAGGCAGCAAAGAAACCGCCATGCAATGCCTTCAGCTGCAGCTGACAGGCGCGGCACGGGTCTGGCTCAGCAGCCTATCATCAGGATCCATCCGAAGCTGGGAGGAATAGCTTCATCCGAAACTTCAAAGGCACCAGCAAAAGGCCCGCCTCAATCGAAGAGTTGCGAGCCTGCACTCAGAGAACGGGTGAATCTATTCGCTCGTACATATATGCTGGTCCACGACCAAGAACTCCGCAGCACACATCTCCGAAGAACGGGCCATCGACGCCTTCAGGGACGGCGTCAAACGCCCAGAATTCAAGGAGAAACTTGGACGCGTAAAGCCCAAGACACTCGACCAGCTCATGGAAATCGCCAACAGTTGGGCAGATGGCGAAGATTGCATCCAGCGGGCGCTATCAGATGAAGAAGACGACTACGGCCGAAGATGCGAACGCTGCAGCAAGAGGAGACCGCGCGTATACGAGGACCGCGACGGACCCGACATGGTCGCAGCCGGCTATGCCGACCGCCGTAATGACAACAGCCGCAGCAATGAGGATATCGCGGAAACTTCGCGACAATGGGCGACCAACGAGCTGCATTAACGCGCGACTGCGACAACGAACCTTCAGCATTCGACAAACTTTGGTCCATGCACCATCCACTTCTACATCGACAAACAAGGCGGCAAAAAAGCTAGCCACATGCTCAAGGGCGCGAGTTCCGAAACTCAGCGAAAGCATGGTGCAGATGAGGCAACAAGCTCCAATTCCTGCGTCGAAACGCACTTGCGCCAGCGAAATAGCACCGGAGCTCCTCCACCGCCGCCTATCGGAGGCCCACATCAACCAGCCGCACCAGCGCAAAACAACGCCGGTCGCATACCCCCACCAAAAGGAGCACTCAATATGATCTGAAAGGACGCCCAACCAGCGGGTACAAAAGAAGATCACCCGCCAAATCAATATGGCGTGACAACTCCACCTGCCATCCCCAGTACCTCAGCGGATCGAGTCCTGCATCACATTCACTCGCGCGGATCACCCTATTCAGATCCCTCGCCCAGTCATCTTGCCACAGTCTTTGGAGGCGCAGGTCGGAGGCTTCGAGATGAGTCGCGTCTTCATGGACGGCGGCAAGAACATCAACCTAATATTCGCAAGCACTCTAGCAGCTATGCGGATCCCGCAATACAACTGGAACAATCGGACACAACGTTCCACGGCATTGTCGAGGAAGGCATCTTCCCCACAAAATAGGGCTCGGCGTCATCTTGAGACACCGGACAACTTCGGCAGGCGCCTAGAATTCGAAGTGGTGGACTGGCCGTTGCAATACCACGCCATCCTGGGACGCGTAGCATTCGCAAGGTTCCTGGCCGTCCCACACTATGCATACCTACTACTCAAAATGCCAGGACCAAGGGGCGTCATCACAGTCCACGGGAGTTTCACCCGATCGGACCAATGCGACAGGGATTTCAACAAAATCTCCCAGTCTTTCGGCATGCAAGACGAGCTCGTAAGGCTCCGCGAAGTGACAGACAATGGGCTACCCCCAGTCACCAAGCAGAACGCACCTGATATGTCTTTCGACTCCACCATCAACACCAAAAAAGTACAGGTCCATCCAACGGATGCCTCCAAGACGGCGCTAATCGCCAACGACCTCAACACCGCATAGGAAAGCGCGTTCGTCGAATTCCTCCGTGAGCACTGGGAAATCTTTGCCTGGTGTCCTGCGGACATGCCAGGAGTTCCCAGGGAATTCGTCGAGCACGCACTCAATGTCTTCCCAGACACCAAACCAGATCAGCGGTCCATCCGAAGGCGCCAGACCCTGAGCGAAGCTATCGGCAAAGAGATCAACAGTTACTCGCAGCAGACTTCATCCGGGAAATCAAGGAAGCGAGTGGCTGGCAAACCGATGATGGTCGAAGAAGGACACGGACATCCTGCGGATGTGCGTGGACTTCACGTCCTTGAACAAACACGCCCCAAGGACCACTTCCCTCTCCCTCGGATCGACCGGATCATCGATTATTGCAGGTTGTGAGAAACTCTCCTTCCTCGACGCCTACTCAGGCTATAATCAGATTCGACTCAAGGTCGAAGATCAAGAGAAAATGGCGTTCATCACACCGTTCGGAGTATACTGCTACAACACAATGCCCTTCGGGCTAAAGAACGCGGGTGCCACGTACCAGCGATGCATGCAGGCCTGCCTCAAGGACCGATCGGTCATAGCGTCCAAGTCTATGTCGGCGACATAGTCATCAAAACCAAGGAGGCAAGAACACTTATCGGCGATCTCCGCGAGGCGTTCGACAACCTTGATCGCCTGAGGATCAAGCTCAATCCAGAAAAATCGCCTTGGCGTCCCCTCGGTCGGCTCGGATACTTCATCTCTCAACGAGGATCGAAGCAAACCCGAAGAAAATCAAAGCTATCATGACAATGGAGAAGCCGAAAAACCTCAAGGGCGTTCAGCAGCTCGCAGGGCGAGTAGCGGCACTAAGCAGGTTCATCAGCCGCATGGGCGAGAAGGCCCTACCATTTTACCAACTGCTGCGCAAGGCAGACAAATTCGAGTGGACACCAGAAGCCAACGACGCACTCGAAAACCTCAGCGGCTCCTCTCCACCTCGCCCGTTTGGTCACGCCAAAAAGCGCGAGCCCCTGTTCTTGTACATAGCAGCCACGCGCAGTGGTCAGCACAGTACTTGTGGTCGAACGACCCGAAGAAGGCAAGACCCATGGGGTACAACGCCCAATTTACTACCTCAGCGAGGTTCTCACTCCAACAAAACAGCGGTACCCGCACTACCAGAAGCTGGCCTACGGCGTGTTCATGACGGCTCGACGGTGAGCCACTACTTCCAGGAGCATCGGTGATGGTCGTCAGCGAGGCACCCTAAACAGCATCTGAACAATCCAGAGGCCACAGACGCGTGGCTGTGGGGCATCGAACTATCACCACTGGACATCACCTACGAAGCGACACGCAATCAAATCTCAAGTCCTTCCGGACTTTACGGTGCCTTGGATGGAGCTACAGCTGCGACACCCAGGACATGTGATCTGGACAATGCATTTTGATGGCTCCAAACGAAGCGGGCGAGGGCAGGAGTCATATTGACCTCCCGCATAAGGTGACAAGATGAAATCGTCCTCGGATGAAATTCAGAGCCTCCAACAACGAGGCGAATCTGAGGCCCTCATCCATGGCATGCGGATGGCAAAATATGCGGCGCAGCGCTGGTCATCTACGGTGACTCAACCTTGTCGTCCAACAGACGATGAATGAGTCACGGCCGCGAAAACATGATAGCGTACCACGCGCACTATACAACGCCTTTCGAAGGAGAATTGACGGCTGCGAACTTGACACGTTGGAAGAGAGCAACGAGGAGGCCGACAGACTCGCCAACATCGGCTCGACTTGTGCAAAAGTACCACCAGGTGTGTTCCTCGAACAGATCTGCGTGCCATCCATCAAGCGGAAATTCCCCAAGGGATCACCGGAAGAAGCAGAACACTCGGGGGCTACGCTACCCGAAGGACAGGAAGGACCCGAAAAGTTGGATACCGAAGTCACCATGGTCAACTGGCGAGGTCATGGCGGTCGAAGAAACTTGGACACGTCCATACCTCCGATGCACGATAAACGGAGAATTGCCAGACAGCCCGACAGATGCCCGGCGCATATCTCGTCGGTCAAAAGCCTTCACCATCATCAACGGCGAGCTGTACAAACGCAGCATTACAGGCGTCCTACAACGGTGCGTCACCATCGACGACGGCAAGGCCATACTCCAAGATATCCACGAGGGCATCTGCGGCCACCATGCAGGCAGCCGCTCCCTTGTCGCCAAAGCTCTACGAGCAGGATTCTATTGGCCAACGGCAATGAACGACGCAAAGGACATCGTCCGAAGATGCAACGGGTGCCAACGGTTCGCTGACAAACCACACGCTTTTGGGTCCGAACTTGACCCATACCCATAGCAGCCTTTCGCTCAATGGGGCCTTGACATGATCGGCAAACTGCCAAAATCCTCGAAGGGAGGACACGTCTTCCTCTTGGTCGCAGTCGACAAATTCACCAAGTGGATCGAGGCCATGCCAGTCACCAACCAGAAGGGCAAAACCGCCGTCAAGTTCTTCGAATCCATAATGATTCGGCGTACCCCATAGCATCATCACCGATAACGGATCAAACTTCATCTCCGAAGAATTCCAGGACTTCTGCGAAGGCCTCGGGATCAATATCACGTACGCCTCAGTGGCGCACCCGCAAACAAACGGGCAAGTGGAAAAGGCCAACGGCCTAATCGGCGCAGCATCAAGAAAGCGCCTCACGAGCTCACTCGAGCACAAAGGCGGCAATCGACGAAAGAGCTATCGTCATCCCTGTGGAGCTTACGAACCACGTAAACAGCTCCACGGTTACACACCGTTCTTCATGGTACATGAGCTGGCGGTGCTACCAGCAAGTACGTCACCAGGCTCCACAGTAAACTTACAGCGGCGAATCCACAGCCTTTTCGAAGATGCCGTCGACACACTCGGCGAAGCACGGGATATAGCAGCAGCTAGATCGTGGTGTACCGACAAAGTCTCCGCAACTATCACAGCCTGGCGCCCAAGGTCCTTCGTCGAAGGAGACCTCGTCTTGCGACTCAAGCAAAAGCGACCGAACAAACTCGAGTCGCCATGGGAAGGACCCTACGCCATCACCGAGGTCATCCCAGGTGGCGCCTATCGCCTCAAGCACGTGGAGTCTGGAGTCGCATACTCCAACCCATGGAACATCTCAGACTTTTCGTCGATTCTACCCATAGCAATGGGCAATGTACCCTTTTACTTTCAATAAGGCTTACAGCCAAGGCTACTCAGAACCATGTACCTTCTCCATTACGCTACAAATAAAGCTAAGTGTCTGCTCCCAACCTTCGAAAGTGACTATTTCTCGCAACTTTGATTACATGCTACTAACGCTCGGGCTCCCCACCTCACGATTTCATCGACCGAGGACAAACGTGTATACTGAGTGGTGACCACGTCGAGCAAGCGAAAAGAACGTGCTAAATCAAAAGCACTGCGTGCTCGGGGGCTCCCCCCACCTCACGATTTCATCGACTGAGGACAAACCATGTACACTGAGTAGACCACGTCGAGCAAGCGAAAAGACGTGATTAACTCAAAACTGCGTGCTTTCGCTAACAAGCGAACCTTTACAACAAAGGGCACATACACGCCCAACCGCAATATACAAATTTTACATCTATCCATTTATTTTCAGGTTCTACCTATTACGAAGAATAGCACGAGCACGCTGCTCAAACAAATCTACAATCTGTTGACATCTTGCCTTACAGCAGCGTAATATGGACGCATATTCCACTCGCCACCATCTGGCGAGGAGGTGGCCCGATCGCCACAGCCAAATCTACATCAGGCGATGCACCCTCACAAGAGACAAGGCAGCCTTCACCCTGCGACAAGCTGCTGCCGCAGCTCCTTGACATTGCGGCACTCGAAACTTCGCGGAAGACACGCAAGGGTCATCACGCCATCCAACGGAAACATGACGTGCAACACCGAGGCGATGATGTTTGCACTGGCGGAGCACCGCGAAACACGGAAGACGCGATCTGCACCGTCGCGGAACCATGGCACGATCGCGATCCATCCAAAAGAAGCCACCGGCTTCCATGTCTATTGAGTCAAGCAATTGACTCGAACAGCAATCGCTCCTTTTCTTCCTTCGGCAAGATTCGCACTGCGACAACGGCCTGAGAACAAGAGTAAGGCCAGGCTCACCAAGAACTAAGCTACGACCGAAAGAAGGACCAACTTACCGCTGCAATGCTCGAACAGCCGACCCAGCTCCGCCATCAAGTATTCCTCTCTGGCTGCACTACGGTCCGCCTTGGACTTCAAACGTCAAGGCATCACAGAGCCAAGCAAATCCCTCTCCAAGCTGCGTACACGATCCGAAGAAAAGCGAGCTGCGGTATCATCCAACGATGCTCGCAAGGGCTTTCGGATGAAGTACCAACTGGGTCAACACCGAAGGAACCTAAAGCGAGAAGAAAAGAAGGCACACCGATACTCAGCCAAAGATAAAAGCCCAACTCGGAGGAATTCATTAAATAAGGCCCTGCGTGGCTCAAGAATGGTGCTACAAAAGATATTTACAAAAATAAACTACATACTACCCTACATCTCCTATGCCTAAGGCGAGGGACACCGAGTCGCCTCGAGCAGAGCCGCCTTTGGCCTGCACAGCTGCCGCATACTCAGACAACAAGTCAATGAGCTTGGGCCCATATCGTATGCAGCGAGCGGAGTAAGCAGCGAAGGCTACCGATCCATCCGCGGCCCGGCATCCGAGAAGTGATCTGGGGCAAGTCCAGCTCCGCCCACCGCCATGGCCATCGCCACGACGAACGCTACCGATGCCCTTACGCTTGCGCTTGCAGCCCTTCGCCGACAGAGCTCTGCGCCAGAGCACCCACATCTTCAAGGGTTGCGCCTTCGAAGAACTCTGGTAGAAGCGACCAAGGACCTCCTTCGCCTTGGCAAGGGAGTTGATAACGATGCTGCGGCGGTCTTCGACCACCACAAGGGCATCATCCAGAGCACTCCGTGCTCCAAAGCATCTCGGTCGAACTTCGATGCTGCGGCATCTGAGACAAAACAAAAAAACACGAAGAAAAGCAACATAGAAGAAGACCGAAGAAAAGGAGCAAGTGCAAAGCTAGCACTCACCGAAATTGCCTTGGCAGCAGCCATGAGCTTCTCCGCGCCCCTTTCACGACTGCGGCTTCATTCACAGACGCTCTTTTCGCGCTGTTTAAATCGGCCAGCTCATGCGCTTTTTCGCCTCGGCAGCCTTTCGCCTTCTGCTCCAATTGGCCAAGGCTCTTCTTCAGAGCATCAACCTCACGAAGAGATTCATTATGCTCCTCTACATTTACAACAGGCAAGTGTCAAAGCACAGCACCAGGATAAGCAAGAAATGTAATACAAGGCATACGAATACCTTGAAGCTGCCAAAGTTTCGCCTGTCGAAGCGCCTCCACCAGCCGCTGGCCTCTTGGACAAAAGGCTGCAGGAAAAGGCAATAGCAGTAAGAGCAGGACTTGGGGCTACGCCCAAAACACAGAAGCAAACACAACATCAGCACACGAAGACGCTCGGGGGCTCCCCCCGTGACATGAAGCAGACAAACTTACGTGCTCCGAAGACGAACCCGCAGGCCCGCCTGCGACATCCTGAGGCGCAACCACCAGCCTCTCTTGCACAAGAGGAACTGGCGCAGCACCACCCGAAGTCGCCACCGCCTGCGGAGGGGGCGACGCAATGTTCGACTCCCCCATCATCTCGCGCGCTCCATCACTCGAGCCGTCGGAGGATTGCCTGAATACGAAGCCAATCAACACAGGCGCAAAAATAACAAGTGAACAACAGACAACAGTGGCAACAAGAACACTTACGAGCCCAACGCGCTCAGGTCGAAGATAGGAGAAGCCCTCCGGGCCCTCTTCTCCTCCTTCTTCTCTTCCTTCTTCCGCTTTCTTTGGCGGAGCAACAGCTCGCACAGGAACGGCAGGAATGGGAGAAGACGAACCCCCCTGAACATCATCATGACGCTCAAGACCCCGAGGATTTCTGGGAGTCGGAGGAGTCGAGGCATCCGAAGACTCGCTCGAGCTCCGTGATCGCTTACTCGAATGATCTTCACTCGATTCGTCGGCATCCTCCGCGGAGATCGCTACCAAGGAAGCTCGGACACGGAATCCACCACTTCATTATCCGGCATTCGGATACCTTTCGGCAATGGTGGCGCCATGCCTGGCACTTTTAAGCTCTACAAGATGAGAAGAAACTTTGTTAGCAAACAAAGGGCACAAGTACACAACTGACAAAACATAAGGAAAGCACTACGTGCGCAAATCTACACCTTTGGCACGCTAACGCCGACGAAAAGGGCGGAGTCAACGACTTCCCGGATTTCCTCGTCGCCTTGAACTTCAACAACACGCGAAGAGCCCTGTCAAGTTCCACCTCGGAGATTTTATCACTCGAAACCCTCGTCGGATCACGGCGCCCAGAGTAAAGGAACATCGGATGCACCCTCGCCTGGAGCGGCTGCACCCGATGCTCAAGAAACACCCGGATAATGTCGACACCGCTCACCTCCTTCTCAGAATCAATTGGAGCTCCTCCACCCGACGGTACAAGGCCTCTATCTCCGCCACCTCACCGCCTAAGATCTGATTTTTCCAGACCTCTTCTTCACAATCAATCGGAGGGGTCAAAAGGAACGAGACCAAAATCTTGCCCAGCAAAGACGGAGTCACGGATGTAAAACCATTTCTCCGCCAAGATCGGACAGATTCGGACATGGAGAAGGAAAAGAATTGACATTGGGACTAAGAGAGATGATGAAACCCCCAATGGGATATACACCATCCGAACCAGACTGCCTCCTCACGGAATACAGCTTCCGGAAGAGGCCAAAGTGCGGCTCAATGCCAATCCAACACTCGCAAAGAGTGATAAAACACGCAATGTGGAGAAGGGAGTTGGGAGATGATGATGGAGTTGAACCCCATAGAAGAAGAGCAGTCCACGAAGGAAGTCATGGATCGGATACGAAACCCACGCAAAACAAAGGCGACGAACATAACCCGGTACCCGATGGGGACGGGGATTACCTCATTGCCGGGAGTTTCACGGCCGCGGCTGCAAGGGATTAGGCTCCTTCGCAGCTGCGAAGATCGCCTCCGCGTCTCGATCGCCGCCAGCCACCATCGGTGACACGAGCAGCGGCGCGCTTCTTCTTGCCTCCGCAGCGCTGGTCCCAATCGCAGATGAGGATTTCTTCTTCCCATGGCGCTACGGGCGTGGTGGCGTTACAACGACGAAGACAAAGGAAATGCGAAGGAAATCTCAGCACGCAGAAGAATCGCCGAGCACAAGGAAGCAATGGATGATGAACCGCTGCGTAAAAGACATACCACTATTTCACCACGGATTATAACACAAGACGACGACGCTGGCCGTCCATCGAGAAGACCTAACGCCAACGGCAGATCCGCCGCATACGCAGTCAAGACTAAACGAATCGGTCGTTCCCACGGCGTCCACTACGCTGCGGAAATCAAGGAAACGCCAGATCATCCCCACGCCACGCTGACCGGTCAATTCAAAGTCAGGAAGTGGGACCCACACTTCATCAAGTCAAGTCATCTCTGGCGCAGCAGACGCTTGAGGTCATTGATCGTCAGCACTGACGTCATCAAAAGCTATACTAGCACCAAACTTCGGATACACAGCTAAGAGTACTCACCGAATCTACGATTCGACTAAATACTGGGCTACTCCTATCGAGCGCTAGTCGCGCACCGATGTACTTCCGGTCGTGACGCCCACGTGATTTTCCCACTACCGCTTGCATGATACAAGACTGAAGTCTCGCCGAGTTCACGACTCCGCCAGACACTGGGGCTACTCCAAACCGGAGCGATGGCCGTTCACACAAGAGCTTGAGTCCCACGCCGAGTCCACGACTCCACTACGGACGGGTGCTACTCCCATAGGGAGGAAGGATTTCAGCATCCGAATTTTCGAGTCCTACGGACTAAACAACCGAGCAATGCTTGCACTAAAGTCTCCGCCGAGTCTCACGACTTCAACAGACACTCAGGGGTTACTCCATAGGGGCGCTGGTCGCGCACCCTATGAAATCTTCACCGTGATCTTCCGGATCCACATGCAAAAACTTTTCGCAACTCCCCAATTAATGGTAAGTGAGTAACATCCTCCTTGGCCACCCGAAACACCTCCGCGGTGATAAACATTCGGATGCTGCGTCTGCGACGCAAAGATAAGACATACAGATACCATCTGATGGCCTGGCAACACACCTGACTGCGCTCTGCTAGTATAAATCCATGCCAACAGGCGTGATGAAAAATCCCGACGGACGCGTTGGGAACATCATTTAAAATCACTGGAATTCCACTCCTGTAAGTCCTCCGCGCCCGAGTGAATTACGCCAAAGATATGTTCCGGGTTCGAGTCGAGGGACTCGCACCTGAAGAAGATCGTGTTGTTTTGTCCTAAGACGATTAACTGACCCTGATCCGTCGGGTGAGTCAGGCACATGCATCAACAATCCCTACACATTCTCTTGAAAGACAGAGTTACACCCGAAGGATTGAAGAGTCCTCAGCCGAATCCACGATTCGACTGAACACTCGGGGGCTACTGACATGGTTATACCCGACGGGTACATAACTTCAGCATACCTGGTCCAGCCCAAGGAAGGCCCACAATGTATATACCGCCCATGAAGATTTTCGGTGGCCAAGACCCATGACGACTTCGGATCCTTGGAGAGCAAGACTAGAGTTCGAATACAACTTGTAACCTACTCAGATATTTCGAGACCTAGCCTCCTCATCTATAAAGGCTAGGAGGGGCCAACGAGCATGAGAGATCCATACTTTTCATACACGCCCACGCCAGATCGAATCAAGATCCTCAGAACTTTCGGTTCCGCCAGTAATCAAAGAGCGGATAAGCGAGTAGGGTTTTTCCGGGCCTGAACTGGGTAAATCTCGTGTCCCTGGTTGCTTGTCTGTTAACCGTGCCACGATCTCCAGCATCCCCATCTTCTCCAAAACCCAAGTCCATAACAATGGGCATTGACGAGATTAAACCTCGTCAGCTGGAACTTCCGGTCATCTCCCAGAACCTTCTATTTGGGTATGCTATATTTGCCGGAACTTCCACCGGAAGTTGCACGAGAAGTTCCGGTGAGGAATTTCCGCTGCTCCTACCAGAAAGTTCCTGAGCGGTACTTCCGCCCAGGCACCGGAACTTCCGGTCAGACATGCTTCGTGACCCAGAAGTTCCGCCCCTAGTTCCGCTCCAAATTCCGCTAAAGGGTCAGTACCCTTGTGTTTGAAGTGGTATATTTGACAGAACTTGGGCTGGAACTTGCATCGGAAGTTTCGCCGGAACTTCTGGTTGAGCTTTTGGAGCGGGTGTCAATGGGCTGATGACCGTTGGAGCCTTGCTGGGCGGAACTTCCGGCCCCTCACCGGAAGTTCCGGTGAGGTCGCGGAGGCTATAATGGTTCAGCATGGAGGGAGCCTATTTAAGGCGCCCTCCTTCTTCCTCCCACCTAACTCGAATATTTTCTCTCTCCTCCATTAATTGTTGAGCTTCACCTCACTATATCTCTCTCCCTAGCCACTCAAATCACTTGATCTTTTGAGAGGTGAGGTAGGTTACCTAGATCTACACTTCCACCAAAGAAGATTTGATTTCCCCCACCTATCCTTTGTGGATCTTGTTGCTCTTGGGTTTCTTGAAACCCTAGACGGTGTAGGGCATCCTCGGAGCTAAGGGCTTGTATTGTAAAGCTCCATGGTGTCGTTGAGGGCCTCCAATTGAGTTGTGGAGCTTCCCCCTCAACCTTGTTGTAAAGGTTTCGGTTGGTGCCTTCAAGGTCACCAGTTAGTGGATTATGGGGCCTCCTTTGTGGGGGAGCTCACCGGAGAAGAAGGTGAGGCCTTTGTGGCGCTCGGGTGACCTTGTGTGGCCCCGAAACCTCTCCAACATAGACGTATCTCCTTTGGGAGTGAACTACGGGAATTACATCTCCATGTCCCCGCTCTGGTTACTTCATTCCCTTCCTTTACTTATTGTCCTTTACCGTTCTTGTGGTTTTTGTAAGTTATCTTGCATATAGGTTGTTCACCTAGTTGCACATCTAGATAACTTTCCTTCTCGTTAAGCCTAAAATTGTGAAACAAATTAGAAATTGGTAGTCACCTATTCACCCCCCTCTAGTCGATTCAAAGTCAGTACTTTCAATTGGTATTAGAGCCAAGGCTCTTATTTCGGGCTTTACTGCCTAAGAGACAATGGCCGACGAAGGGGGTAGTGAAACTGAAAACCCCAAGAGCTTGGCCACCATGGATGACCTCAAGCAATTGGATACATCCATGATGTCCAAGTTCGAGGAAATGATGACTATCTTGCAGTCTCTCAAGCCAAACCCCATGGTTTCTCTTGACACACCCCAAACCACCGAGCTTCCTCCCACTGTTACGATGACCGCCCCCGGGGTGAATCCCGCGGCCGTCACCACTCACTTGGGACTTGGTTTTTTTGCTCAAACATCTACCAAGGTTCCAAGTGAGAACACCAAGGAGCCCGAGAACTCAACTTCCAAAGAGGAAAATAGAGGAAAGGAGTACTCGGCGGTACCCCCACCGCCAAAGTACACTCCGGATCAACCCATTCCCATGCCACACATCATTCCTCAAGGAGCACCACCTATGCTAGATACTTCAAATTTCGCCAATTGGCAATATCTAATGCACTCACATATTTTCAGCTCTTCTATTGAGTTAATGAGGATTATGGAGGATGGGTTCTCTCCATATGACCCAAAGAAGTTGACACGAGGTGAAGTGGTGGACAAACAAATCAATGCCACGGCTTTGGGGATGATCCAAAAGGCTTTGACTCCAAAGGACTTTGCTCACATTCGCCAATTCGACACCGCCAAGGGAGCATGGGATCAACTCACCGAGCTCTTTGTTGGGAATGCAAGCATCCAAAGCTCCAAGTTTGATGAAGTTAACAACGAGTGCGATGGTTTCGCTATGCAAGATGATGAGACCCCCGAAGACATGTATAGGTGGCTCAAGGTCCTTTGTTGCACTATGAGGGATCTTGGGGCCACCTATGTTGATGACAAGTTCATGAAGAGGAAGTTCATTCAAGCTCTCCTTCCGTTTGAATAACAAAAGCTCAACTCTATCAAGGGAAGAACCAACTTTCACCTAATGACCTCCCAAGAAGTCTTGAGTGAAGTGATTGCCATGACCATTGCCAAGAAGAATGCGGAGTCCGCCCGTGCTAGGGCCATTGGGTCAACCAAAGTGAATCTTGCTTTGAAGGCCAAGGCTATTGAAGTTGATGATGATGATACATCAAGTGAGTGGTCTCAAGAGGACCTCAAGTGTGCCTTCAACGAACATCTTGCTCTCGCTTCAAGGGCCTTTTGGAACAAGTTTGGGCTCAAGTCAAGGTCAAGGGACAACTCAAGATTCAACTCACCCAACAAGTCTCCCAAGGAAAGGTCATGCTACAATTGCAACGACAAGAGTCACTTTGTGGCCAAGTGTACCTTTGAGAACCGTGAAGACAATGGTGGTCGTCTCATTCGCAAGATCAAGTCAAGGCCTCCTCATCCTTTGAACAAGAACTACGCCGTCAAGAACGTCGCCAACAAGGAAAGAGCTATTGTGGTCCATGAAGAATACCTTTTGGGTACGGATGAAGATGATGATGAAGTCCAAGGTGGAGAGATTATGGGAGTTGCTGCTATTGCCACTACCTCTACTCCATGATTGTCCCTCTTCGACTCACCTAATGAGAACGTCATATCCTCCAACCAAAAGTGTCTCATGGCCAAGGCCACCGATGTAACATCTAAACCCACTCCTCAACCCATCTCTAGTGAGCCTTCTTCTCTTGATCTTGTTGGTCTAGAGGTGAAGAAAGAGATGATAGACATGTGTGAATTTGTTGCTACCTTGGATGAAGAAACTAAAACTTTCTTTGAGTCCTTGCTTGCACAACTTAACAATGCTAGGGATGCTTTAGATGAAAAGGAAGAACTTCTTGACTTGTTAAGTAAAAATGAAAGAGATGCCGCCGATGAAATTGCTTCTCTCACTCAAAATCTTGAGGATGAACAAAATATGAGAATTAATCTTGAAGAGAGTGTGTCAAAACTAGTTGATGACCATAACAACACCATGTGCTCTCTAGTTAAGGAACGTGATCATGCTCTTGCTTTGGTTAAAGTGCTTAAGAAAGAAAAAGTTGAGTTTGTGGTTGGTCATGATAGGACTCAAAAAGATCATGAGAAACTCAAAGAGGAAAACAAAGCCTTGGAGAGCAAATTATCAAGTCTTTTTGAAGCCCATGAACAACTTCAAACTCAACTAACTTGTGAACATGCTAAGTCCTCCGCTATGCAAATTATAGACTTGTCTAGCACTCCTAACCCTTGTTGCAAGCATGAGCATCTCATTGAGGAGAACAAGGCATTGAAGGATCAACTTGCCAATACTAAGAATAATAAGAAGAAGAACAAGAATAAGAAAAATAACAAGGGAATGGCTCAAGGACCCTCATATGGTCCAACCATCTTGCAAAGTGACAACTTTGCCGGAAAGAACAATCCCTCTTATATTCTTTGCAAGTCCTATGCTGGTCATGTATATGCTAGATATGTTGGAACTTCTTACACACATGATTATAATTGGGCCATTTGGGTGCCGAAGACTCTTGTTACTAACAAAAGGGGACCCATTGCAAACTGGGCACCTAAAACCAAAGCTTGATTTTCTTGTAGGACTATGCTTCCGGTGGATCAAAATGGGTGCTTGATAGTGGTGCCACAAGTCATATGACCGGAAGAAAGTCTATCATGACGGAGATGAGGCCAAATATTGCCAACACCATGGTCTCCTATGGTGATAAAACAAGTTCTCAGGTTTTGGGTTTTGGCAAAGTGGTGGTAACCCCGGATATATCCTTGGTTGACGTCATGCTTGTCAAAACTCTTGGTTACAATTTACTTTCAGTTCGTGATCTTGCCCTTATGGGTCTTTCTTCTTTCTTCCATGTGCATTACGTGGTCCTCATGTGGAGCAAGTCTCTCAAAGTGGCTTTCGTAGGGTACGTACATCATGACTTGTATGTGGTAGACTTTTCGGGGACCACTACTCCTCATGCTCTATGTCTCTATGATAAATCCGACAAGGGCTGGTTGTGGCATCGCCGCCTAGCCCATGTTAACATGAGAATTTTGCAAAGACTTCACCCCGAGGGCCACATCCTTGGGCTTAACGATGTTTCTTTTGCCAAAGATCGTGTTTGTGGGGCTTGCATTGAAGGGAAGATGCATGAAACTCCTCACAAAGTGCTTAATCAAATCACCACGGAGAGATGTTTGGAGCTCTTGCATATGGACCTTTTTGGTCCTCCCTCTCATGATAGCCTTGGAGGCAAGAAGTATTGTTTGGTTATTGTGGATGATTTCTCAAGATACACTTGGGTGTTCTTCTTCAAGTACAAGAGTGAGACTCCACAAACTGTCATTGATTTTGCCAATGAGGTTCAACGGAAACACAATGCAACCATTCTCTCAATTCAAAGTGACAATGGCACCGAGTTCAAGAACTATACTTTGGATGAGTTTCTTAGTGATGAGGAATCAAGCATCAATACTCCACTCCCTATACCCCTCAACAAAGTGGTGTTGCCGAAAGGAAGAATCTCACTTTTATGGATGCGGCTCAGTCTATGCTAGCTGAATTCAAGTCTCCATACAACTTTTGGGCCGAGGCCATCTCCACCGCTTGCCATGAAACCAACCGGCTCTACCTTCGCAAGAAAAAGAACAAGACCCCCTATGAGCTGCTCACCGGGAAAAAGCCAAATGTTAGCTACTTTTGAGTGTTTGGATGCAAGTGCTACATTCTCAAAAAAGGAGTTCGTTTGTCCAAGTTTGAATCGAAGGCTCAAGAAGGAATTTTCGTTGGTTACTCAAATCAGTCCCATGCTTATAGAGTCTACAATAGAGCTAATGGAAGAGTTGAAGAGACGAGCAATGTGAAGTTTGATGAAAACCATGAGTCTCTTGTTAGACTAGACGGTGTTTGTGATCCAAGTGATGAAATTCCTCCTAAGGCCATAAGAAGAATGGGTGTAGGTTTCCACCTCCCCATTGAGGATACCCTTGTGGACGAAGGAGAAGGACCAAGCTCTACTCAAGTGGAGCCCTCACTCTCACAAGACCATCTTGCCTCTCAAGGACCTAATTTTTTGGCACAAGCTCCCTCAAGCTATTCCGAAGCTCCTCATGCTCATGACTCTCCAAGCTCCAAAGATCAAGCTCTTCATCAACAACACCAACCTCCCCAAGATGGGGCTCCTCCTCAAGGCACCTCCCAAGGTCAAGCACTTCATCAACTACATCAACCTCCCCAAGATGGGGCTCCTCCTCCTCAAGGTCACGGCTCTCCTCAAGGTCAAGCTCGTCAAGATCAAGGGCAAGCCAATGATAATCAAGGATATACTCCAACTGATGACTCCCTCGAAGTGGAAATTGATGAAGATGATCCTCGTGTTCGTGCTTATAGTCAAGGCGGGGGCTCCAATGGTGGCAATGACCAAGTGGTTGCTCAAGAATCTCGTGTTTAAGCACAAGCCCACCGTCAAGCCTATCGTCTCGCCAAGCTCGTTCGAGATGGCCATATCCTTGATAATGTTTATGGAGATTTCAATAAAGGTTCCACTACTAGGAGGCAACTAGCCTCCTTTAGCTCTCACCATGCTTTTATCTCTCTTGTGGAACCAAAGAAAGTCTTCGAGGCTATTGAAGATGATGATTGGCTTGACGCTATGAACGAATAACTTCACAACTTCAAGAGGAACAATGTTTGGACATTGGTTGAGCGGCCCAAAGATTGTCAAAACGTCATCGGTACCAAATGGGTTTTCAAGAACAAGTGTGATGCGAATGGAATAGTTGTGCGCAACAAGGCAAGGTTAGTTGCCCAAGGATACTCACAAGTTGAGGGCATCGACTATGGTGAGACTTATGCCCCCATTGCTCGCCTTGAATCCATTTGTATGCTTCTTGCTTTTTCTACTCATCATAACTTCAAGTTGCATCAAATGGATGTTAAGAGTGCTTTTCTTAATGGGCCTTTGAAAGAGTTGGTATACACCAAGCAACCTCCGGGCTTTGAGGTCCACTTTTCCCGAACCATGTCTACAAGCTCAATAAGGCACTCTATAGCCTCAAACAAGCCCCACGTGCGTGGTATGATTGCCTTAGAGAGATCTTGTTAGACTGTGGCTTCGAAGTGGTCCTCATTGATCCCACTCTTTTTACTAATAAAGTTGGAGGCCACTTGTTCGTATGCCAAATCTATGTCGATGATATTATCTTTGGGTCTATTAACAAATATTTTAATGAGGATTTTTCCAAGCTCATGACCGATCGCTTCGAGATGTCCATGATGGGGGAGTTGAAGTTTTTCCTTGGGTTTGAAGTCAAGCAATTGAGGAAAGGGATTTTCATCAACCAAGCCAAATACATCCAAGACATGCTCAAGAAGTTAAAGTTTGATCAAGTCAAAGGTGCCAAGACTCCCATGCCAACTAAGGTTAATCTTGATCTCGATCCCAAGGGTAAGGATGTGGATCAAAAACTCTATCGCTCTATGATTGGTTCTTTGCTCTATCTTTGTGCATCCCGACCGGATATTATGTTGAGTGTGGGTATGTGTGCAAGATTCCAAGCCGCACCAAAAGAAAGCCACATGGTGACGGTCAAGAGAATCTTTCGATATTTGGTTCATACCCCAAACTTTGGGTTGTGGTACCCCAAGGGAGCCAGCTTTGACCTTATTAGATACACGGACTTGGACTGGGCTAGTGCCAAAGTGGGAAGAAAGTCAACCTCTGGAGCTTGTCAGTTTCTTGGAAGATATTTGGTTTGTTGGTCCTCGAAGAAGCAAAACAGTGTGTCTATGTCCACTGCCGAAGCTGAGTACATCTCCACCGCAAGTTGTTGTGCTCAACTGCTATGGATGAAGCAAACTTTGAAGGATCTTGGACTATCTTTTGAAAAGGTGCCTCTTCTTTGTGACAATGAGAGTGCCATTGCTATTGCTCACAATCCCGTGTAGCACAACCGGACTAAGCACATTGAGATTCGTCATCATTTCATTCGGGACCATGTTGCTAGAGGAGACATTTATTTGGAGTATGTTCCCACCAAGGCAAATCTTGCGGATATCTTTACGAAGCCTCTTGATGGAGCAAGGTTCCGAGAGTTAAGGCATGAGCTAAATATCATTGATTCGAGTAATGTGGCTTGAGTATCTTGCACACCTACCCGTGTCTCAGTGTGTACCTTGTTTGGATGTAGGCATGGATTTAGGGGGAGTGTAGTTCCTCTCATGAACAAACACTATCCCTATTATGCGCACATTAAAGTTTTCATACTCTATAGTCTCTAAAGGAGACCATTTGAGCTTCATGATGAGTGTTGGTAATGAACCCAAGATATATCTTCACGGTGTCAAGCCATTTACTATTATATAAGGTGGCCTTGGCCACCGACCCGTTTTTGTCTCTTGTCTTGTTTTTATTTGTGTTCTTGGTTATTTTTGTGTTTTTCTTGGTTTTTGTTGGCTTTGGTTCTTCACAGTTTGAGCTCTCAATCCTAAGCCTTTTCTTTCCTCAAGCCCTCTCTGTTCCCTGCACAAGTTCTTCCTTGTTTTCTTCCAAACCTAAGAAGTTTTTCTGGCGTCACCGGAACTTCCGGTCAGCTGCCAGAACTTCCGGTCATCTAGTTGTTCGTAGGAACCACCTACTGACCTGGGAAGTTTCTGCCTGACCCGGAAATTCCGGTCCCTGACCGGAACTTTCGGTGAGGCTCTCTGTCCTATATAAGGTGGGCCCTGGGGGAAAACAGGATCTTCTTCCTCTTTTCCCCAAGACCCATCTTTTATTTAGAGCAGCCGCTGGCGAAGACTTCTCCACGAAGGTGCTCCGGCCCCTTCGTCTTCGGCCACCCCTCCTCCGATCTGCTCCGTGGGAACCTTCCCCACCTCAATATCCCGCCATGTGACATGGTTATACCCTACGGGTACATGACTTCAGCATACCTGGTCCAGCCCAAGGAAGACCCACAACAAACATACGCTGGCCCATGAAGATTTTCGGGTGGCCAAGGCCCAGGACGTCTTCGGATCCTTGGAGAGCAAGACTAGAGGAGATAGGAAATTCAAAGCGGTAAAACCCTAGAACTTGTAACCGACTAGGACTATGCCCGGGACCTGCCTAAGTCTATATAAAGGCCAGGAGGGTACGCCCTAGATCTCTCGACTCATACTTTCGCACACACCTCCACGCCAGATCGAATCTGCGCACCCTGTAACCTTCGGTTCTGCCGTAATCAAGAGCAGACAAGCATGAGTAGGGTTTTCCCTCCGGGGGCCTGAACCTGGGTAAATCTCGTGTCCCCTGGTTGCTTGTCTGTTAACCGTGCCACGATCTCCAGCATCCCCATCTTATCCAAAACCCAAGTCCATAACAATGGGCATTGACGAGATTAAACCTCGTCAATTGGCGCCGTCTGTGGGAACTGGGGCTGCTAATTGTGCGGTCGTGACGGTTCCGACCCGATCGATCTACAACTCCGCGGCGACGGAGAATCACCTCCTCTTCGGTGCTTTCGACTTCACCGCCCACTCGCCGGCTACCATGAAGGATTTCGAGCCCGTAGGCGACGGACTCGAAATCTTGTTCGGGAGTTTCTGCTTCCAGGTGGGACAAACCGGCACCCTCCGCCTCCCTGAGCGGGTGCCCGTGCCGTCAATCAGGCCCGCTTCATGGGCTCCACACCCCATGCTACGCACGTCACCATCAACAGATGAGTTCTACAGCAGCAGCTGCTGCAACTCCGATCTGTGTGATCCACCTTCGGATGAAGGGACCTACGGTTCCGGATCCGAAAGCTGCGGCAGCAGCCAACCAATCTGCAGGCGCTGTCTGTGCGCCGCAGTCATCCAAACCGATGAAGAAACGCCTAACCCGCCGCCCAACCCCAACCCGCAGGACAGAAACGGCGAAAACGGTGGGAACGGAAGAAATCGGTCCCCCCCACCCAATGGGGAAAACAGTGGCCACCTAATCCAACTTAGCAAAGAAGGATGGGTCGAAGCACGCCGCGCCGTCGCAGGCGAAATAGTCCTACCTCTGGACTCCCCACGTGATCTGCTGAGGGCATACCACTATCTCCTCATCGAGGAGCACAAGAAACAAGTCAAGATGCAGGAGACGCTCGACAAACGCAAGCAAGCAGCCTCCAAGTCCAGCGCAGGACGAGCTGCGCTCTCCGCCGCGGCACCTAGCTCTAGCACAAACGGAAACCAGGGAAACAAGCACCACTCTCAGGTGGAAAACATGGACCCGAAGGAGCGGCGTGACGTGACCCGAACTCTCCACACATCGTTCATGGATATGGACGCTGACGGCAACATCATCCCGAAGACGCCACAAGCTGCGATCATGGCAGCCACTGCGTATCTCGCGGCTCACCCACCTCCGGAGGGGGACCCGAAAAGGGCCATACATAGGTCCGCACTCACCGGACTAGGACTAATCGGAGCTGCGCTCCACGAAGACGCTCCTGTGGAGCCGAAGAAGAAAGCTCCGGCCAGGCGTGACAGGAGTCCCACCCCCTCATCCGAAGAGGAAGAGGAGCACGATCTTCCTCGAAGGAAGAAGAGCTCGCACCGCCATAAAAGCGACTACGACGCCAGGGACAAGCTTACACAGCGCAAGATCGATAAAGCACGCGCTAAACGCGCATGCTCGTCTGAATCTGAGATGGATGAAGACGAAGGAGAACTCTGCGGGGCTCGATGCTTCAGCAGATCCGTTCGGCGAACACAGATGCCACGCAACTTCAAGCTTCCTTCGGATACTCCGAAGTTCAACGGCACGCAAGATCCAAAGTCCTGGCTCAGTGACCATCTGTCATCCGTCAAACTTCACGGAGGCAACAAAGAAACCGCCATGCAATGCCTTCAATGCAACCGACAGCGCTGGCGCTGGTCCGCTTAGCAGCCTATCATCAGGATCCATCCGAAGCTGGGAGGAGATCGCTTACAGCTTCATCCGAAACTTCAAAGGCACCAGCAAGAGGCCTGCCTCAATCGAAGAGTTGCGAGCCTGCACTCAGAGAACGGGTGAATCTATTCGCTCGTACATACTACGCTGGTCTACAACCAAGAACTCCGTAGCACACATCTCCGAAGAAAGGGCCATCGATGCCTTCAGGGACGGTGTCAAGCGCCCAGACTTCAAGGAGAAACTTGGACGTGTAAAACCCAAGACACTCGACCAGCTCATGGAAATCGCCAACAGTTGGGCAGACGGCGAAGATTGCATCCCAATGGGCAATCGAGATGAAGAGGACGACTACGGCCGAAGACGCGAACGCCAAGAAAGAAGAGGAGATCGCGTGGTTCACGAGGACCGCGACGGACCCGACATGGTCGCAGCGCTTACCGACCGCCGTAACGACAACAGCCGCAACAGCGGAGGATACCGCAGCGGAAACTTCCGCGACAACGGACGACCAACGCAGTCGTGGCAACGCCGCGACCGCGACAACGGACCCTCAGCATTGGACAAACTTTCGGGTCCATGCACCATCCACTTCTACATCGACAAACAGGATGGCAAAAAGAAAGCTAGCCACATGCTCAAGGACTGTCGCGAGTTCCAGAAACTCAGCGAAGGCATGGTGCAGATGAGGCAACAAGCTCCAATCCCTGCGTTCGGAAACGCACCTGCGCCAGGTGAGATAGCACACGGAGCTCCTCCACCGCCGCCTATTGGAGGCCAAAATCAACCAGTCGCACCAGCGCAAAACAACGCCGGGGTCACATACCCCCCACCAAAGGGAGCACTAAATATGATCCAGAAGGGACGCCCCACCAACAGGGTGCAGAAAAAAATCACCCGACAAATCAACTTGGCCGTGGCAACTCCGCCTGCAATCCCTGAGTACCTCAGCGGATCGGAGTCCTGCATCACATTCACTCGCGCGGATCACCCTTGCCAGATCCCTCGCCCAGGTCATGCTGCCCTGGTGCTGGAGGCACAGATCGGAGGCTTCGAGATGAGTCGCGTCTTCATGGACGGCGGCAGCGGCATCAACCTAATGTTCACAAGCACTCTAGCAGCTATGCGGATCCCGCAATGCAGCCTGGAACAATCAGACACAACGTTCCACGGCATTGTCCTGAGGAAGGCATCTTCCCCTAGGCAAAATAGGGCTCGACGTCATCTTCGGGAAGCCGGACAACTTTCGGCAGGAGCGCCTAGAATTCGAAGTGGTGGACTGGCCGTCGCAATACCACGCCATACTGGGACGTGTAGCATTCGCAAGGTTCACAGCCCCACACCACGCATACCTACGCTCAAGATGCGGGACCAAGGGCCATCACAGTCCACGGGAGCTTCACCCGATCGGACCAATGCGACAGGGATTTCAACAAAATCTCCCAGTCCTTCGGCATGCAAGACGAGCTCGTAAGGCTCCGCGAGGTGACGGACAATGGGCTACCTCCAGTCACAAGGCAGAACGCACCCGACATGTCCTTCGACTCCACCGTCAACACCAAGAAAGTGCAGGTCCATCCGACAGACGCCTCCAAGACGGCGCTGATCGCCAACGACCTCAGCACCGCATAGGAAGGCGCGCTCGTCGAATTCCTCCGTGAGCGCTGGGAAATCTTCGCCTGGTGTCGCCGAGCACGCACTCAATGTCTTCCCAGACACCAAGCCAGTCAAGCAGTCTATCCGAAGACTGTCGGAGCCACGAGCCAAAGCTATCGGCAAAGAGATCAACAGATTACTCGCAGCAGACTTCATCCGGGAAATCAAGGAAAGCGAGTGGCTGGCAAATACGGTGATGGTCCTGAAGAAGGACACGGACATCCTGCGGATGTGCGTGGACTTCACGTCACTAAATAAACACTGCCCAAAGGACCACTTCCCTCTTCCTCGGATCGACCAGATCATCGATTCGACTGTAGGTTGTGAGAAGCTCTCCTTTCTCGACGCCTACTCAGGCTATAACTAGATTCGACTCAAGGTCGAAGATCAAGAAAAAACGGCGTTCATCACACCGTTCGGCGTATTCTGCTACAACACAATGCCCTTCAGGCTAAAGAACGCGGGTGCCACGTACCAGCGATGCATGCAGGCCTACCTCAAGGACCAGATAGGTCGCAACGTCCAAGTCTATGTCGACGACATAGTCATAAAAACCAAGGAGGCAAGAACACTTATCGACGATCTCCGCGAGACGTTCAACAACCTTGATCGCTACAGGATCAAGCTCAATCCAGAAAAATGCGCCTTCAAGGCCCCTCGGTCAGCTGCTCGGATACTTCATCTCTCAACGAGGGATCGAGGCGAACTGAAGAAAATCAAAGCCATCATGACAATGGAGAAGCGAAAAACCTCAAGGCGTTGCTCAGCTCGCAGGCGTAGCGATCGAAAGGTGTTCATCACCGCATGGGTGAAAAGGCCCTACCATTCTACCTTTGCCGCGAAGGCGGACAAGTTCGAGTGGACACGAAGCCAACGACGATTCGAAAGCCTCTGCGGCTCCTTCCACCTCGCCCATTTTGGTCACGCCTAAAGGAGCGCGAGCCCTTGTTCTTGTACATAGCAGCCACACACCGTGTGGTCAAGACTCGTGGTCGAACGACCCGAAGAAGGCAAGACCCACGGGGTCCAACGCCCAATTTACTACCTCAGCGAGGTTCTCACTCCAACGAAATAGCGGTACCCGCACTACCGGAAGCTAGCCTACGGCATGTTCATGACGGCTCGACGACTGAGCCACTACTTCCAGGAGCATCAGGTGATGGTCGTCAACGAGGCACCCCTAAACAGCATCCTGAATAACCCAGAGGACACAGGACGCGTGGCCCTATGGGGCATCGAACTATCACCCTTGGACATCATCTACGAGAAGCGACACGCAATAAAATCTCAAGTCCTCCCGGACTTCCTGGTGCATTGGATGGAGCTGCAGCTGCCAGACACCCCAGACATGTCGCAGTCCTGGACAATGCACTTCGATGGCTCCAAACGCGAAGCCAGAGCAGGGGCAGGGGTCATACTGACCTCCCCGCAAGGCGATAAGATGAAGTACGTTCTTCGTATGAAATTCAGAGCCTCCAACAACGAGGCCGAATACGAAGCCCTCATCCATGGCATGAAGATGGCAAAAATATGTGGCGCAACGCGCCTGGTCATCTACGGTGACTCCAACCTTGTCGTACAGCAGACGATGAATGAGTGTGACGCGTACCGCCGAAAACATGATCGCGTACCGCGCGCTATACAACGCACTCGAAGGAGAATTCGACGGCTGCGAACTTTGGCACGTTGGAAGAGAGAGCAACGAGGAGGCCGATAGACTCGCCAACATTGGATCCACTTGTGCAAAGATACCACCAGGTGTGTTCCTCAAACAGATCTGCGTGCCATCCATCAAGCGGAAATTCCCCAAGAGATCACCCGAAGAAGCAGAACACTCGGGGGATACGCTACCCGAAGGTCAGGAAGGACCCGAAAAGTTAGATACCGAAGTTGCCATGGTCAACCTGATGCAGGTCATGGCAGTCGAAGAAACCTGGACACGTCCATACCTCCAGTTCCTGATAAACGGAGAATTGCCAGACAGCCCGACAGATGCCCGGCGCGTATCTCGTTGGTCAAAAGCTTTCATCATCATCAATGGCGAACTGTACAAACGCAGCATCATGGGTGTACTACAACGGTGTGTCACCATCAACGACGGCAAGGCCATACTCCAAGATATCCACGAGGGCATCTGCGGCCACCATGCAGGTAGCCGCTCCCTCGTCGCCAAAGCTCTGCGAGCAGGATTCTACTGGCCAACGGCCATGAGCGACGCGAAGGACATCGTCTAAAGATGCAACGGGTGCCAACGGTTCGCCGACAAACTGCACGCACCTGGGTCCGAACTTCGACCCATACCCATAGCCTGGCCTTTTGCCCAATGGGGCCTCGACATGATTGGGAAACTGCCAAAATCCTCGAAAGGAGGAAACGTCTTCCTCCTGGTCGCAGTCGACAAATTCACCAAGTGGATTGAGGCCATGCCAGTCACCAACCAGAAGGGCAAAACCGCCGTCAAGTTCTTCGAATCCATTGTCTACAGGTTTGGCGTACCGCACAGCATCATCACTGACAACGGATCAAACTTCATCTCCGAAGAATTCCAGGACTTCTGCGAAGGCCTTGGGATCAATATCACGTATGCCTCAGTGGCACACCCGCAAACAAACGGGCAAGTGGAAAAGGCCAACGGCCTAATCGGCGCTGGCATCAAGAAGCGCCTCATGAGCTCACTCGAGCACAAAGCTGGAAACTGGACGAAAGAGCTACCGTCTATCCTGTGGAGCTTACGTACTATGCCAAACAGCTCCACCGGCTACACACCATTCTTCATGGTGCACGGAGTTGAGGCCGTGCTACCAGCCGAAGTACGCCACCAGGCTCCACGAGTCGTCGCTTACAGCGAAGCCGAGTCCACGGCTGCACTCGAGTACGCCGTCGACACACTCGACGAAGCACGGGATATAGCAGCAGCTCGATCAGCGGTGTACCAGCAGAGTCTCCGCAACTATCACAGCCGCCGACTGCGCCCAAGGTCCTTCGTCGAAGGAGACCTCGTCTTGCGAGTCAAGCAAAAGCGACCGAACAAACTCGATTCACCATGGGAAGGACCCTATGTCATCACCGAAGTCATCCCAGGTGGCGCCTATCGCCTCAAGCACGTGGAGTCTGGAGTCGCATACTCCAACCCATGGAACGTCTCGCACCTGCGATGATTCTACCCGTAGCAACCTACCCCCCTTTTTTACTTTCAATAAGGCTTTCAGCCAAGGTTACTCAACCGAACCATGTACCTCCTCTATTACGATATAAATGAAGCTAAGTGTCTCGCCCCCAACCTTCAGTTGACCATTTTCTGCAACTTTACTACATGCTACATATGCACTTGGGGGCTCCCCCCACCTCACGATTTCATTGACTGAGGACCAAACGTGTACACCCGAGTAGCTGACTACGTCAGGCAAACGAAAAGGGCACGTACTCAATCAAAGCACTGCATGCTCACAAATAAGCAAACCTTTACAACAAAGGGCACAGCAATGCCCAGCCGCAATATACAAATTTTACATTTATCTGTTTATTTTCAGGTCCTACCTACTCTGAAGAATAACCTGAGCACGCTGCTCAAACAAATCTACAATCTGTTCGGCATACTGCCTTACAGCCGCGTAATACGGACGCATGTTCCACTCGCCACCATCTGGTCGAGGAGGTGGCCTAGTCGCCACAACAGCCAAATCTACGTCAGGGCGGTGCACCCTCACAAGAGACAAGGCAGCCTTCACCCCTGCGACGAGCTGCTGCCGCACCAGCTCCTTAACATTGCTGGCACTCTGAAACTTCGTCAGAAGACCTGCAAGGGTCGTTGGCACAGCATCCAACGGAAACATGATGTGCAGCACCGAGGAAAGCGATGTCTGCACCTGGCGGAGCACCCGTGAAACCTGGTAGACATGATCCTGCACCGTCGCCAGAACCATGGCGCGATCACGATCCATCCAGAAGAAGCCGCCGGCCTCCATGTCCTGTTGAGTCAAGCAATTGACTCGAACAGCGATACGCTCCTTTTCCTCCCTCGGAGCAAGATTGGCATCTGCGATAACCGCACAAAACAAGAATAAGGCCAGCAAGCTCACCCGAAGAATTGAGCTACAGCCCGAAAGAAGGATCAACTTACATTGCAGCTGCTCGGACAGCCGACCCAGCTCCGCCATCAAATACTCCTCTCTGGCTGCACCACGGTCTGCCTTGGATTTCCAAACGCCGGTCACCGACAGGTAACCCAAGCAAATCTTCTCCAAGCTGCGACGCGATCCCAAGAAAAGCGAGCTGAGGAATCATCCAATGATGGTCGCAAGGGCCTTTGATGAAGTGTCAACTGGTCAAGACCAAGGAACCTATAGCAGCAGAAAAAAGAAGGCACACAGACATTCAGCCAAGGATAGAGCACAACTCGGAGGAATTCATTAAAATATATAAGGCCACTACGTGGCATAAGGATGGTACTACAAAAGATATTTACAACAAAAATAGACTACAAACTACCCTACGTCTACTATGCCTAAGGCGGAGGACACTGAGTCACCTCACTGCATCGCTTAGCTTTGGCCTCGCCGCTGCCGAATGCGACTCGACAGACAGAAGTCAATGAGCTTGGGCCCATATCGTCTGCAGCGAGCGGAGTAGGCGGCGAAGGCTACCTCGGATCCATCCGCAACCGTCGGCATCCGAGAAGTAATCTGGGGCAGGTCCAGCTCCGCCCCAGCCGCCATGGCCATGGCCAGCCCGACCGACGCGCTGATGCCTTTCTGCTTGCGCTTGTACGCCGCAGGCGCTTCGGCTGACAGAGCCTCTGCCAGAGCGTCCACATCATCCAGAGTTGCGCCCTTCGGGAAGAGCTCCTGGTAGAAGCGACCAAGGACCTCCTTCGTCCTGGCAAGGGAGTTGACGACGGTGCTGTAGCGGTCTTCGACCGCCACAGTGGCATCATCTAGAGCACTCCCGTGCTCCAGAGCACCGCGGTCGAACTCGATGCCTGCGGCATCTGAGACAAAAAAGAAGGAAAACATGAAGAAAGGCAGCATAAAACGAAGATCCGTAGAAAAAGAAACAAGTCCACAAGCTTGTACTCACCCGAAATGGCCTTGGCAGCAGCCATGAGCCTATCTGCCACCCCTCTTTCACGAGCAGCAGCAACGGTGGCCAGTTGCTCCTCACGATCTGTGGCCTCCTGCTGCAGACGCTCCTTCGCTTCGGCTGCTTTCGTCAGCTCCAGCTCAAGGCGCTCTCTCGCACCAGCGGCTGCCTTCGATTCTGACACAAGGCTCTTTTTAAGAGCGTTGACCTCACGGAGAGAGTCGTTATGCTCCTCTGCATTTACAACAAAGCAAGTGTCAAAGACCAGGACCAAGATAAACAAGAGAAGTACTAAAAGGCAGACGAATACCTTGAAGCTGCCGCAGTTTCGCCTCCAGCCTCAGGCGTTCCTCCACCAGCCATTTGGCCTCTTGGACAAAAGGCTGCAGAAAAAGGCAATAGCAGTAAGCACAGGAATTGGGGGCTACGCCCAAAACAAAGAAGCAAAAACAACATCAGCACACGAAGACGCTCGGGGGCTCCCCCCGTGACATGAAGCAGAAAAACTTACGTGCTCCGAAGGCGAACCCGCAGGCCCGCCTGCGAAATTCTGAGGCGCAACCACCAGCCTCTCCTGCACAGGAGGATCCGGAGCGGCGCCACCTGAAGTCGCCACCATCTGAGGAGGAGGCGACGCAATGTTCGACTCCCCCATCATCTCTCGCGCACCATCACTGGAGTCGTGGGAGGATTGCCTGCATACAAAGCCAATCAACACAGGTGCACACATCATAAAAGGACAATAGTACAACAAGAAAACTTACGAGCCCAGTGCGCTAAGGTCGAAGATAGGAGAAGCCCTTCGGGCCCTCTTCTCCTCCTTCTTCTCTTCCTTCTTCTCCTCCTTATTTTCTTCCTTCTTCCGCTTTGCTGGCGGGTGCGGTGCAACAGCCCGCACAGGAATGGCAGGAAGGGGAGAGGAAGAACCCCCATGAACATCATCATGACGCTCAAGGCCTAGAGGATTTCTGGGAGTCGGAGGAGTCGAAGCATCCGAAGACTCGCTCGAGCTCCGTGAATGCTTGCGCGTATGGTCCTCACTCGACTCGTCGGCATCCTCCGCCGGTGATCGCGCCGATGGAAGCTCGGACACGGAATCCACCACTTCATTGTCCGGGGCATTCGGATACCTTTCAGCAATGGTGCTGACATGCCTGGTATTTGAAGCTCTACAAGATGAGAAGAAACTTTGTTAGCAAACAAAGGAAACAAATACACACCCAACAAAAAAGGGGGAGCACTACGTGCACAAATCTACACCTTCGGCACGGCCAACATCGAAGAGAAGGGAGGAGTCAGCGACTTCCCGGAGTTCTTCATCGGCCTTGAACTTCAGCAGACGCGAAGATCCTTGTCAAGATTCCCTCAAGATTTTCTCACTCGAAACCCTCGTCGGATCACGGCGCCCAGAATAAAGAAACATCGGGTGCGCCCTCGCTTGGAGAGGCTGCACCCGACGCTCAAGAAACGTCCGGATGATGTCCACGCCGTTCACCTCCTTCTCAGGAATCAGTTGGAGACCCTCCACCCGACGGTAAAGGGCCTCTATCTCCTCCACCTCACCGTCCAAGATTTGGTTTTTCCAAGACCTTTTCTTCTCAATCTTTTGGGAGGGGTCAAAGGGAATGAGACCAAAATCTTGCCCAGGCAATACGGAGTCACGGATGTAAAACCATTTCCTCCGCCAGTACTGGACAGATTCGGACATGGAAAAAGAAAAGAATTGCACATTGGGACTGAGGGAGATGATGAAACCCCCAATGGGATACACACCATCCGAACCAGACTGCCTCTTCATGGAATAAAGCTTCCGGAAGAGGCCAAAGTGCGGCTCAATGCCAAGCCAACACTCGCAAAGCGTGATAAAACACGCAATGTGGAGAAGAGAGTTGGGAGACAGATGATGGAGTTGAACCCCATAGAAAAAGAGCAGTCCACGGAGGAAGTCGTGGACCGGAAAAGAAAACCCGCGAATCACGAAGGCAACAAACATAACCCGGTACCCAGATGGGGGACGGGGGATTACCTCATTGCCGGGGAGTTTCACGGCCGTCGTATCTTGCAGATCAGGCCCGCCACAGTAGCTTGCGGAGATCGCTCTCCCGCGTCTCTGATCGCCGCCACCATCGGTGATGCGAGCAGTGGTGGTGCCCTTCTTGCCTCCGGCGGCGCTGGTCCCAACCGCAGATAAGGACTTCTTTGTCTTCCCCATGGCGCTACGACGATGGTGGCGTTGCCAACGAAGAAAGACAAAGGAAATGTGGAGGAAACTCTCAGCGCGCAGAAAGAATAGCTCAAGAACGAGGGGGCAGTGAATAGATGAACTGCTGTGGTGAAAAACAAACCACGATTTCACCAGGGATTATAATAGCGAAGACGACGCACGCTGGCCGTCCATCGAGAAGACCTAACGCCAACGGTAGATCTGGCCGTACACGTGTCAGCACCAAAACGAACCGTCGTTACCACGCCGTCCACTACGTGCGGAAATCGAGGAGACGCCGTAATCATCTCCACGCCGCGTGACTGGTCAATTCAAAGTCAGCGATTGGGACCCACGCTTCGTCCGCCAAGTCATCTCCGCGTAGCGACGCTTGAGGTCATCGATCGTAAGCACTGACGTCATCAAAAGCTATACTAGCACAACTTCGGCTCCACAGCTAAGAGTACTCACTCGAATCTACGATTCGACTAAATACTCGGGGGCTACTCCTATCAGGAGCGCTGGCCGTGCACCCGGCTGCACAAATGAGGACAAAATTTCTCGAGTCCTACGTCGAGTCCACGACTCCACTACGGACTCGGGGCTACTCCATAGGGAGGATGGATTTAAGCATCCGAAATTTTCGAGTCCTTCGGACTTAACGACTGAAACAACGCTGAACTAAAGTCTCCGCTCGAGTTTAGGACTCGACAGACACTTGGGGTTACTCCCATAGGGGCTGGTCGCGCACCCTATGAAATCTTCGATCGCGATCTTCGGATCAGCACGCAAAAACTTTTGGCAACTCTGCCCCAACAAAATGCTAAGTGAGTGACAATCTCCTTGGGCACCAAGCACCTCCGAGGTGATAAATGATCGGATGTCAGGTTCGCGATGCAAAGATAAGACCGCAGATATCATCCGATGGCTCGCAACGACTGATGCGCTCGCTAGTATGAACTGCATCAGCAGTGCGATGAAAAATCCCGACGGACGCGTTGGGTACACCAATTAAAATCACTGGAATTCCACTCCTGTAAGTCCTCCGTGGCCTGAGTCGAATTACGCCAGCATATGTTCCAGGTCCGGGTTGAGGGACCCGAACATGAAGAAGATCGTGTTGTTTCGTCCTAAGACAGTTAACTGACCCCGATCCGTCGGGTGAGTCAGGCACACGCATTGACAATCCCTACACACATATACTGCACCCGAAAGATGGAAGAGTCCTTAGCCGAATCTGCGATTCGACTGATCACTTGGGGTCTACTGACATGGTTATACCCTACGGGTACATGACTTCAGCATACCTGGTCCAGCCCAAGGAAGACCCACAGCAAACATACGCTGGCCCATGAAGATTTTCGGGTGGCCAAGGCCCAGGACGTCTTCGGATCCTTGGAGAGCAAGACTAGAGGAGATAGGAAATTCAAAGGGGTAAAACCCTAGAACTTGTAACCGACTAGGACTATGCCCGGGACCTGCCTAAGTCTATATAAAGGCCAGGAGGGTACGCCCTAGATCTCTCGACTCATACTTTCGCACACACCTCCACGCCAGATTGAATCTGTGCACCCTGTAACCTTCGGTTCTGCCGTAATCAAGAGCAGACAAGCAGGAGTAGGGTTTTCCCTCCGGGGGCCTGAACCTGGGTAAATCTCGTGTCCCCTGGTTTCTTGTCTGTTAACCGTGCCACGATCTCCAGCATCCCCATCTTCTCCAAAACCTAAGTCCATAACAATGGGCATTGACGAGATTATACCTCGTCACCATGGACTCCGATATTTGCCCTCAACTCCCTCCATTAATGGAGATCTAGCTCTCTCACCATTGCTTGAGTTAGGACTCACCTTGTCTAGGCTAGTTCTTTGGCTAGAACTTGTTGGGAGATCTTGGTAGGCCTAGGGAATCATGCTAGGGTAGATTGGTCCAATACATTCTTGGAAATTTTGTACTTGCTGTTTGAACCGCCAGTTCGTGGTCTCACCGGAACTTCCGGTGAGCCACGACCGGAACTTCTGGTGGACCATTTACACCGGAAGTTCCGGCGACAGTAAAAAATTTCCCTGACTGTATTTTTCCAATCTCCTTTTGTATCTTCTTCCGAACTTGTGCACTTATCCCACCTTCCCTCCCTATTCTTTTGCTTTCTTCTCAGGGCAAGGTGGTTCCCACAAAGGCAAGCATCTCCGTCAACCATCCTCCGATATTCCTCCTGAGATTGATGAAGATGATGTTGAGGTGGTGCGTCCATCCACTCAGACCAGCCGTCAGAGGTCTGCTGCTGCTCGTCAGCTTCTGCTTTGAGGAAAGAGGCTTCTTGCCTCTCGTAGGCCCTCACTGGGCCTGGCAAATCCAAGGCCAAGATCTCTAAATGGACTCAGAAGGCCTACTCTGAATTCAGGCGTGCGGATCCTTACCTCATTCCTCGTGACCGTCTCTGCTTGTATCCCCTCTTCCACAACTGTCGCCAGGAACAAATCTTTGCTGAAATCTATGCTACCAAGACAAAGTTTGTGGTTGCTCCTCAGAAGTACATCAATGTGGCTCACATGGAAGAAAAGCATGCATACTTTGGCGAGGCTCTTGATATTTGCAGGAGGTTTGGGCTGATTCCCCTCATGGAGAACCGTCAGAACTTCGATGAAGGTGCTATTGCTGAATTCTACACTACTCTTTACCTGAATATGAGCTCTTCTACTGAAGGTGTTATGAAGTGGATGACTAATGGCGTGCTGCTTACGGCCCAATGGTCCGAGTTTGCTGAGCTTCTTGGCTATCCCATTCAGCCCGGCAAAGGGCAAATGGTTGGCGTTTCATACCGCCCAAGCTTCTGATCCTGAGGTCCTGGAGCCTCTTTATATTGAAGGTTGGGGCACTGTTGGTTTTGTGAATCATCTGCAACCAGTTTATGAAATCATGCGCAGGGTGTACCTGAACACCATCTCTCCCAAGGCTGGCAACTTTGATCAGTTTCATGCCTATCAGGTTGATCTCATGCATCAGACTTACCTTCGCCGTGACTCTGACAGGAAGATGGATGTCATGCATTTCATCTACACCGAGATGTAGCAGGCTATCATTGACAAGCGCTCTTGCCCCTATGCTCCCTATATTCAGACTCTCATCAATCACAAGTGGCTTGAGGTGACTGGTACGCGTTTCTCTGAAGTCAACATCACCATTCATGAGGAGAAGAAGCTGTGTGTGAGCAAACACAACAAGCCTCGATCTCAAGAAGAAAAGGAAGAAGCTCTCAGGCAGGCTCGTGCTGAAGCTGGTGGTCCCTCTTCTGCTCATGGTGGCTCTAGTGCTGGTGGTCCTTCTCTCCAGAGGCAGCCATCTTGGGCAAAGAAGATGCTTGGGAAGGTGAAGAAGTGAAAGAGTAATTGCCCCTATGCGTGGTTTTGGTGATTAATGACAATCCCTATGGACTATTGTTTTCACTGAGTTTTATATGAAGGAATATTCCATAGGTCATGCTTGTAGTCTATGTGTTGGATTCAATTATGGATGCCATGAAGATAAAGATATACCTTGAGTATTGGCATCAAGATCATCGAGTTGAAGAGAAGAATATGATATGATCAATATCTTGAGAGTGTGATCTCAATAGAAGAATTCGAGATATGGCTCTAATACGGTGTCATGATAGCCTCATTAGTTGATCTATGATTGACTAAGATTTAGAGCATGTAATCAAATTAAGGTTTCTTTATGTACCTCAAGATATTGAGATGGAGCATGAGAAGATACATGGTTGACCTATACAAAGAGTGAAGAGCGATTTCAAGTTGGTCAACACATGAAGCATAAAGAATGTACCACATGGATCTTGTGGTATGGTAAGCCTTATCAATTATGCATCATGAACTAACCCATTATATATGTGCCTTTGCATTTTCTATATGGGATAGGTATCTTTCTCTAGGCATGCTTCAAAAGTGAAGATCGTATATAGCACATGAGAGGATGACATCAAGTGGTGATCATCATCAAGGTTGAGAAGGGCAAGTTCAAGATAAGCATCTCGAGAAGATCATTTGCTTGAAGCTTGCCGTCCATATTGGTGATAATGTACATGTGAAGACATGTATTAAGGAAGCTATCCAATAATGGTGTATGGGAGAGCAAATCAGGAGCCTTCACAAAGCAACAATGATCAAGTGATGCATTTCAGATTGGATGGAGATTGAAGTGTGATCATCAAGATCAAGCAGGATGCGCAAGGCAAATGTATGGCCTTGCTAGTTTTTCCTTTTACCGGTCTCAAGGTGGTTGTTGGGAGACTGGGTTATATGATACATAGCCGCACTATTAAGAGGGGCTTTCGGTTGGGTAACTTGATCACATCGTCATAGGGAGCTCAATCCTTTGCATAGTTTGCATCTTTCTATTTTGTTGCTTCTTGCTGTTTCTCCATGTGAGGTTCTTGAGCTTGTTTCTAGCTCTTCAACAAGCCCAAGTTCATCGAAAACGGAATTCGTATGCATCTTGTATGGCGTTTTCGAGTTTGAAGGTTTTATCGGTTCTTCGTGTAGGGAGGCTTCTTACCTTTCTTTATTTGGTTCTATCCTTCTTTTCTGGACTATGATGTTTCTCTGCACCATCTTGTAGGGCTTGTTGTCCTCGTCAAAACAAGCCCAAGATCATCGAAATCGGAGTCCGAACGCAAAAGTTATCGCCGTTTTCGTGTGCCCTGTTTTGTTCCGGCGGGACCGGACCCGCGGCCGGAATTTCCAGCGACCGCCGGAAATTTCCGGCAAATCACCAAAAACGGTCCAGTATGCTGTTTCGGTTTTTGCCGGAACTTCCGGTTTTGACCGGAAATTTCGGCGGCTGATCCGGCGGCGCCGGTTACGCCGCCGGAACGTGTCCGTCCAGCATGTTTTGCCTCCAACGGTCATCCCCCTTGAATGAGTATAAAAGGGGGGCTTCTTCCCCAAAGTTCTAAGGCTCTTAAGCACGTTTTTGACCTCCATTGTTGACCCCTTTGAGATTTCTTCCTCTTCCTTCCCTCCTATGATTCTTGCATCTTTTTTAGGGCTTTGGAAGAGGAGATCTAGATCTACAATCCCCACCAATCAAATCCTCCTCTAAGTGAGGGGAACCCATTGGATCTAGATCTTGGAGTCATTTGTTGGTTTCCACCATTGTTCTTCCTCTCTAATTCCTCCCTATAACTTGTTGCTTTGGTGGGATTTGAGAGTGGAGGATTTGAGAACCCTTGGTGTTCTTGCTTTGTATTCTTGCATAAGTGTTGAGCTCTCCATTACGATTTGTTCGAGTGAGAGACCGTGAGCTTGTTACTCTTGGAGGGTGACCTCCTAGTTGGCTTGGCGGTTGGTGCCGCGGTGTTCTCTTCGTGGAAGATTGTGAAGAGACCCAGGCTTCTCCTTCGTGGAGCTTGTGAAGTGGTTGTGGATCTTGCCATCTCCAGAGTGGAGGAAAAGCTAGCCATAAGTAAAAGGCCTATTCCTTCGTGGGATAGACTCGGAGAAGAAGGTGAGCCTTTGTGGCACGTGAGGAATCCTTCGTGGAACCTCACACCTCTCCAACGTGACGTAGCCCCCTTCCCAAAGGTGGTGAACACGGGAATACATCTTCATCTCCGCGTGCCTCGGTTATCTCTATATCCGAGCTTACTTTCCTTGTGATAGCCATCGAGCTTGAAGTACTTATATCTTGCTTATCACTTGTGGTATATTTCTCTTGTGCTATCTTGCTTAGCTTAATTTGTTGTTGGTGCACTTAGTTGAGCCTAGTGTATTTAGGTTTTGTGCTTGTAAAATAAACGTTAGTTTAATTCCACATTCTATCAAACCAAAACCATAATAGTTTTTTGAAATTGCCTATTCACCCCCCCTCTAGGCGACATCTCTATCCTTTCAAGAAGACTTTCTGCTTTCTCCAGAATCGCGAGTATCAGTCTTATGTCGATCAACGACATAGTGTTCAGCGCCAGAAGGCCATCATGACTGATCTCAACATTCCTTGCTCTCCTGTCACTAGCTCTGTCACTGCTCCCAGGGATGATTGGATTCGCAACAACTGTCGTTGGTCTGAGGATGAGTCTAAGGAGGAAGTCACTGGTCTGCCGCCTGCGTGGGATTCTTGGGTCCCTGAGCCCGCTCCTCCTCCCTTTCATGGTTGGGGCGATTAGAGTGATCTTTTCTTCCTTTTTGGTGTCTCGATGCCAAAGGGGGAGAAAGATGTCTATTAGGTTACCTACGGGATTTGCATGGGTTGAGTCGCGAGCTCGTTCTTGTCTTTGATCTTTTATAGCTCGCGAACTCTCTAGTTTATTTGCGTGCTGGTGGACCATGTTATTTGTATGAGACTATGTGGTACGTTATGTTATGCTTGGTCAATGCCTAGTGTTTGGTATTATTGTTATTGGCTTATGGGCATTTGTATATGGTGGTGGAGCATGTTTAGTCTCCCTTGATATTTCCTCTATTGTCTCCACCACAGTTGGTTGGTGCAACGGTATGATCTCTATACTATCTATTCCTTGCATTTGTGCGATCTTTGCAATTGGGAGGAGGAGCCTCCTTGTATGTATGTTAGTCTTATCCTTAGAGCATTATCTCTACCTTGCACACATATAGGGGGAGCTTATTCCATCCATTGCAAAGATTACTTCCATCATTATGCAAATCTTTGGAATTGTCATCAAACACCAAAAAGGGGGAGACTGAAAGGACTGTATTTTCCCATGCTATTTTGGTGATGATGACAATCCCACTTGTGGTTTAACCGTGTACTTGAGTTTCAGGAAAAATGCTTTTGATGATTCCTATGGATTTTGTGGATGCTCTCTTTGGGATCTCGTGAAGATGGCGGCTTTTAGTTTTTCTAGGTTCTCTCTTTTTATTGCTTTAGGTCGCCGTACTATCAAGAGGGGGTCCATCTCGGAAGGCTGTGGGAAATCACTTGTCCTTGCACAAACCCCATATGCACCGCCACAGCCATCCTACTTTTCTGCAAGAGAGCGAGGTTCTGATCAGCTGGAGCTGTTTTTGTCTGATCGGAACTTCTAGCCTGCGCCGGAAGTTCCGCTCAGGACTTTTTTGTGGGATGACCTGGAGCTTTGTTCCGATCCAACTTCCGCTGGAACTTCCGGTGAGCTCCCAGAACCTTCTGTTTGGGTATGCTCTATTTGCCGGGACTTCCACCGGAAGTTGCACCGGAAGTTCCGGTGAGGAATTTCCGCTGCTCCTACCAGAAAGTTCCTGAGCGGAACTTCCGCCCAGGCACCGGAATTTCCAGTGAGACATGCATCGCGACCCAGAAGTTCCGCCCCTAGTTCCACTCCAAGTTCCGCTGAATGGTCAGTACCCTTCTGTTCGAAGTGGTATATTTGACGGAACTTAGGCCGGAACTTGAAGTTTCGCCGGAACTTCCGGTCGAGCTTTTGGAGCGGGCATCAATGGGATGATGACCGTTGGAGCCTTGCTGGGCGGAACTTCCGGCCCCTCACCGGAAGTTCTGGTGGCGGAGGCTATAACGGTTCAGCGCGGAGGGAGCCTATTTAAGGCGCCCTCCTTCTTCCCTCGCACCTAACTCGAATATTTTCTCTCTCCTCCATTAATTCTTGAGATTCACCTCACTAGATCTCTCTCCCTAGCCACGCAAATCACTTGGTCTTTTGAGAGGTGAGGGAGGTTACCTAGATCTACACTTCCACCAAAGAAGATTTGATTTCCCCCACCTATCCTTTGTGGATCTTGTTGCTCTTGGGTTTTTTGAAACCCTAGATGGTGTAGGGCATCCTCGGAGCTAAGGGCTTGTGTTGTAAAGCTCTGTGGTGTCATTGAGGGCCTCCAATTGAGTTGTGGAGCTTCCCCCTCAACCTTGTTGTAAAGGTTTCGGTTGGCGCCTTCAAGGTCACCGGTTAGTGGATTGTGAGGCCTTTGTGGCGCTCGGGTGACCTTGTGTGGCCCCGACACCTCTCCAACATAGACGTAGCTCCTTTGGGAGTGAACTACGGGAATTACATCTCCGTGTCCCCGCTCCGGTTACTTTGTTCCCTTCCTTTACTTCTTGTCCTTTACCGTTCTTATGGTTGTTGTAAGTTATCTTGCACATAGGTTGTTCACCTAGTTGCACATATAGATAACTTTCCTTCTCGTTAAGCCTAAAATTGTGAAACAAAATTAAAAATTGGTAGTCGCCTATTCACCCCCCTCTAGTCGATTCAAAATCGGTACTTCCACCTACTATATTATATTGTTTGAGAATTACAATACCATAAAATGAGCATTATAGATGTTGACATATTAACTAAAATGCATGAAATTTTAGAAACAGATAGGAGAACATGTTGACACAAAATGAATGGTCCAACACATGGAGGATTCAACTAAACAAATAAAGGGTTCAACACATGGCGGGTTCAACTCAACAACTAAAGGGTTCAACTCAACAGCTGCATTACACAAATATGCCAACAGACTCATACATCTACCTAAACACACCATCACTTCTCCTCACAAATTGCCTTGATTCTCCTGACCTTGTCCTTGTTAACACCATTGACCTTGAAAAGGTCATGCATGGAGTACTCTAACTTTTCATTTTCATCCTTGAGATTAGCTGTTTCCTCATCCCACTTCTACTATTTCACCTTGAATACTTCTGCCTGTGATTTGAGCACATTCTTTATTTCCTCCTTAGCATTCTTCAGCACCTCTACTTTATTCTTCAATGCATCTATGTGCTTCTCCATCTGCTCAACATCATGTTCCCCACTGTTTATCCTAGAAAGTATTATGCTATGGCTTTCCTCTCGGTCTGAGCTATCCACTTCCTCTCAGTCTCCTCTATCCACCTATTACCTTCCTCTAATAGGGTTGCATGCTTCTTCTCCAATTTCTCCTTCTCTTCAGATAGAGCCTTCATCATCTTACTACTCTCATACCTCTCTTGAATTCTTGAGTTGTGGTTGTCATTATACATTCCCCACAACTTAGACAATGCATGCTGCAAACTATCGTCCCACTCTGGATCAATCCACCTTTGAAAGCCACAATTCAGGACCTGCTGCACATGTATATGTTTGGAATATAATCAATACTGACAATGTATCTAAATGATCCAGGATCTATCAACAGGTTAAGTACATCATTGTTCAAACAGGTTCAGACCATTACAAATGGAGTGCACACTCCATTTATCTACCTAAACACACCATTAGGACTATAAATGATCCAGGAACATATATGAGAACAACTACTCCTTATTTATCTAAATACAGATTTAATACTCAGTGCAAATGATTTAAGTTGAGAACAACTACTCAGTGCAAATGATTTATGTTGAGAACAACTACTCAGTGCAAATGATTTAAAACAAG
Source organism: Avena insularis (assembly GCA_023614405.1). Taxonomy (NCBI): domain Eukaryota; kingdom Viridiplantae; phylum Streptophyta; class Magnoliopsida; order Poales; family Poaceae; genus Avena; species Avena insularis. The sequence goes on from CM042697.1 coordinate 409,020,846, forward strand.
TACTCATTATTTAATCAAGAACAAGTACAAGTACTCATTATTTAAGAGCCGGGTCACATGATTTAATACAGAGATTCAGTGCACATGATCCAAGAACATATATGTTGAGAACGACTACTCATTATTTATCTAAGTACAAGAGAGATTCAATGCACATGATTTAAAACAAGTACTCATGATTTATCTAAATATATGAATCAAGAACAAGTACTCATTATTTAAAACAACATGTCAGTTTATCAAATTAACAAGCGCAACCGCTACTAAACAAATAGGGGTCACCAATTCCTAACTGCAGGGCCCTGACACTCAATGTTTTGCACACCTTGAAAACATCACTTTGCTTGTTGGAAGGCAGGGTGCACCCATTAGAAACTGCATTTGCTAACGCGATTCACAAGAGCGCGAGTCCTATTTTGGATGTAAGGGCTGTAGATCAAGAACCGAGGTAAGGAGGAGCACGAGCCATGATAAACGTACCGAGACAAAACAAGGACCTGAGTATTCACATTTTCCACTGAGCATAGATAGAACTTCCTCCCTGTATCTTTGGCCTCAAATGCAACACATCGACGCGGTTTTAGATTGTGACCGGAGCAAACGAATGGGGCATCATCATCAATGCCATAATATTCCACGTCAAAGAGATGAGCCGGTGCGTAGTCTAGCGGACAAATCTACAAATCGAATGAATCATCCACAAATCGGAGCTCAAATCAAACAATTTGAAAAAAAATCCCAAATCAGTAACCCTAACCCGAAGTAACTAGAGGAGAAAATTACTCACATCGCCGAGGAGAGATTCACCGGAAGTTTCGCTCTCGTTCCAGCTCGGCATGGTCTACGATGGCGGCGACGGCGTGGTGACCAGGGGCGGCGGGCGAGCTGAGAGGGAGAATAAGCAGAGGAATGAGGCGTGGGAGAGAGAAAGAAAAGGGGCAACCGTTTTGTGTAGGGTTCTGACTGTGCCATTAACGGCCGTCTACCCGCAGCCTTCCGAGTGATCCACGTCATCCTGACAGGTGGGACCATCCAGTCAGTTTTGTCATTAAACCAGCATCAAACCGGTATCAGTGATTTCTGAAACGAACCAACTGTGAACTGGTGGTTTTTTAAAATCCTAACGTAAAGTGGTGCCTTTTTGAAACCCTAGCATGTAATGTGGTGGTTTTTTGTATTTTTCTCGAAAAAACAAGACACTTCACAACTCGCACCGAACCATAGATAGTGGACGTGTTTGGTAGGATGTCCGAGGGTCAGCCAGGCTCCGGGGAGAAAAAAGTTGGGCCGATTGATTGCCTGCCTGGACTAGCGCGTTGTGGCCCACACGAAACACTCCGGGACATGTCTAGAAGGAACACTTGAATCGGTCATTTCCTCGGGGTCAGGTCCTGGCAAGTCAAGTATGCGCCCCTTGGATGCAACCTACTCGATCTACTCACGTGATGAACTTTCTCTCTCTTCTATTGAACTCCTTTTTCCTAAACCACTTATAATTAGCACATGATGCTTTGCTTAAAATAATATTTACATGAAATAGATGTGCGTTGGTGATGTGGTTCCATTCCGACAATTGGCACCGAGTTTCATCAACTGCATCTTCTCATATTTATGTTCTTGTTTGGACCTCTTTTAGAAAATTTCTTCATATTCATCGCGTATGGTGAATCGTTTGAAATTTCTTTTCATGTGTAGATTGAACTCGCCATTCCATATAACTCCCGTGTGAAATTTATTCGGTGGATGTAGAATAATACATATGTACCTCTCTGATTATACTAGTGTTTATCGTATGGACACTGAACCGGAGATGCTATCTACTTGAGAAATTCTTCAGAAGGAGGTGGAGGCGCGCGGGGAACATGAGGTTCGCGGCGGCAAGCTTGACCTTGGAGACGCTGTTAAGCACGTAGAGCAACGTCACGTACGACCACCATGACCTTCTTGCTGGTGTGATCTCTAATGACGAAAAAGTAGAGGAATTTTTGAAGACGGTGACTAGGAAGTTCTGAAGGGATGGACTATCCCCTTGAACATGATGGTGAGGCACCGACACGGATGTCGAACTTCTTGGCAACCTCAAAGGACCACAACATGTTGAAGTGTCAAGTTCCATGTTGTCCTCACGACGATAGCTAGGCGGGCACGAGCGTGTGGTCAACCTCGGTGTTGACGGTGTTGACAAAGGTGACCTCGTGGTCGACGAGCAATCTGAGAGCTCCATGAGCAGGGTGGCGTGACCCTAAAATATTAGGGGTGTTTACATGTGGCTATTAATGGTTAATCACGAGGAAAAAAAATAGAGTGTGGCCAACCAAACATCCACTACACCCATCTCCCCAGAAAAAAAAGGCTACACATGCAACCAAACAAAGTAGAGAACATGACTCAAGAGTTGTTTTCGCCGAGGTAGACCTCCTGGGATTGTCCAGAACGAGCTTCAAAAGAGGTACAGTCTACCAAACATGTGCAATGTCTCCCCTTGGGCGAGAAGTTCAAGGAGAGGGATTCTTAGAATAGCACTAGCGGTAGCAAATAAACACACATGGACACCTATCCTTTTTACATAGAAAAATCTCTCAACTTTAGAGGAAAAACCATGGCTGAAGCCATCCAAATCTTTTTCTACTATTATTTAATGGGTATAAAATTTGTTCTTCTCAAGAGATCACTAAAGGATGTCATACATCAAGATACACACCGATCTTGGATACCAACAAAAAAATTTTGGGCACAAGAGTTAGACATTGGAACAATCTCACTAAATATGGTTAAACCACAGCTTAAAGGAGACAAGGTAGTGGATCTGGACATCACGACCTTGTGGACAGAGTCTGGTGCTTGATTTAGCTTCTTCCAATTTCTTGCTCTTTCCTTCTCTTTTGGTTTGTTCTCCAATAGAGGATAACCTTGATTTTTTTCACTCCACCTAGTTGTGACTGGATGGGATGCTTATCATCCCCTTCCTTCATGTGCAATATACAAAATAAACCTTGGTCATAACCCTAAAGATTGGTAGGTCTTGCACCGGTTTGAGCCGCCGTAAAGGCTTCATAAGACCATCTCCTCACATATCACATGATGACGATACCAACGTGCATTTCCTTCCCATAACATGCGCCATACTAGGATAAGGAGTTAAATCCATCATTAGTAATTGAACTTGTCATGCAAAATCAATTCAGTCATGTACTTAAGGAATATGATTTTACGGTTATCGAATACATCTCGGTGTGTCACAGATGGTCACTGGTCCTAGCAGGTCACTGTATTGGCTGACGTGGCAATCTGCATGGCCCGCTATCAGTTCACATAACGCTGTCTGATGGAAAAAACTCAAGGCAGTAGGGGGTTTGTGCAAAAGTATCATCGCCTACTTGACTAGATCGGTGTGACCGCTTCGTTGACTAAAATTTCCCTTCCCCTACACTAGTCTTATGAACCCTAGATAGTCGAGGAGCATTGTAGTGCCGCCGGAGTAGCACCACGGTTCTTGAGAAGTGACCGGAGTGGCGCTATTTCACTGCCATGTCCAGCGCAAGCTCCTCCCGTTTACTTGCACCCCTGTCGGGCCCCTCCATTTTTGCCGATTCGTTGCCCCGATTGCGGCCGGTTGGTGATGAAGCGCGTGTCGGGGACGACACAACACAACAGGTATTCTACAAGTGCGCCAAGCATGGGGTAACTACTTACGCTCCTTTATTTCATGATTGTGTTTGGATTTGGTTGAAATAAGCTTCATTTAGCATCTCTGTTGTGTTTGGATGTTGTTGTGACGGCATGGTTGTAATTTTTGGCATTAGGAGCTAGAATATATAGGCTATTTGATCGACAATGGGAACCTACGAGGTGATGCTGCCGTTGATGCACTTGGGTGGGCAGAGGAGAGAACGGAAGAGATGCAATTGAGAAGGGAAGATGAACACATGGCTGGAGTAACAAGTTCCAGGGGACAAGAGCAGATGCAGTTGGATGCACTGGCACAAGTGGAGCTTCTACCGAAGATTACTGTAGTTCTATTACTTGTGCTATGTGTTCTAGTGTGTGTGAAGACCTGAGCTCATGTGGATGTTGTTTATCTAGTAATGCAGTGATGCTATGTGTTTTGGTGTGTGAACTAGTGATGCTATGTTGATGTGTATGTAAGACTAATGTGCTATTAAATGGATGTAAGACTATTTTTTTATGCAATGGATGTATGTCTCAAACTTAATACCAAACTAGATTTCTAGATTGCAGTTCATCAAAATGGAAGGCAATGATCAAACTAAAATTTAAGAGCAAAGGTTTAGAAGGCATATATTGCCAGATTGCGAGTTAACATCCATTGGTTTAGAAAAAAACATGCACTGATCTCTTAACATCCATTGGTTAGAAGGCATAGATTGCCATATAGCAATTCATCAAAATAAGCAGAAATGCCAGATATACTACATTACAAAACACACTAGGCATTTTTCCTGGGAGCTCTATACTCATCGAACATATTAACCTTCTTGTCGTGTTGAGGTACAAATTCATGCATGCTGATCACCTGGAACATGTAGTTGACATTCTATCTGTGCTCTATGGGCATATTTTTGAGATGCTCTTTGTGCTTGTCTTTGGGGATCCTTTTGTTCAAGCAGGAGCTTCTTTTCTTCGATTTTCCTCTCTGTAGTTTTTTCTTTTTCTTCTCAGATACTTCTTTTATAACTTCTGCTATCATTCTTATAGTCTCCTCTTTTGCTTTCTTGGTTAGCTCAGGATCCTGTTTTATCTTCTGCCTTTTCTCTGTTGCCTCTCTAGCTTTGGACAAAGCTTGTTCTGCTTTCCTTTTTCTTGATAGAGCCTCTTATTAGCAGCCTCCTATGCTTTCTTTACCTCAACTGCATACTTAGCTTTAAGTATAGCTATTTTTCCGTCTTCATTAGCCTTGTTCTTTTTCTTGTTGCATTTGCAGTGGCCTTTGAGCCAGTTCTCTTTGCCTAATTTTTCTACTACTAGGTTGTGTAGGTGATGTCTGGTTGAGCATGCTTTGTGCAGATGATATGAAGGATGAATCAGGAGTAGGCCTCACTGCAATGTTCTTATGAACTGGCCTCTGCAATTGAGTGAATGCATACAAAATAACAGGTTATGGGTGAGTAATGTATGAGTGCATACTTGAATACAAATTAAACATCCATTGATTTTGTACAAACCTGGTTAATCAATTGGTTCACAAGTAGGTCTGGCTAGGTGTCAGTAGTAGTATTAAGAACATGGGTTTGGTCCTACAAGTGTGTTTAGTGTCATGTACAAGTACATCTCATAAATGTAGATAGGTAAATATGGAATGATCATCTAACCTGTGTTATGATAGGTTCCTCCATAGCAGTTTCTGCGGTATGTTCTTCCTGAGGTGCATTAGGTGGTGACGGCTCCTCTTTCACATATTTGCAACCATTTCTATTGTGATATGGGAAACCACAGTACGAGAAATGCATTATTACCCATGTATTGACATTTTTTACCCCCTCCTCTAGCATTAACCTCTCTAGGAGCCTTCCTCCTATTCTTTGTTAGTCTGCCAACATGTTTTGTATACAGTGGTAGAAATATAGGAGGCCCATTGATATTTTTCCACTAAGTCATGTCTAGGTATGGGTACACTATGTGTCTATAAGCCTTCTTGTGCATATCAACTGAATAGCATTTGTCTACAAGTGATATGGGATCAGTTGTCATCATGTATTAAGCATGATATGACATGTGCACAAGGGATCCCTATTTTCTGCCACCTCATGCAAGAACGTGTTTTTTGCTCCAAATCAACTACATATTCTACTGGTTTAGATGAAATCAGTTCACCCACAGCAAACAATCCTCATCTAGCTGGATCAGCATAAACATTTTTGGAGAGCTCAATGTTCCTATCCACCTTCTTCCTTATCTTGGGACATATAGGACCATGCCAAGTGTCTAAATCTTTCAGTTTGGTGTAGTTTCTAGTCATTATCTATGATTTAACTCTTTCAAACATGGTCAGGACAGGTAGTTCTCTTGCTTCTAAGATGTATCTACACAAAATCAAACGGTCATCATAGTTAACTTTAGAACAAACAAAAGTATAATTTCATAGTAAACTTTAGAACATCTAGAAGCATTCAGCCATGCATGAGCATTGTAACTTGTTAAAAACCTCATAGTTGTTGTGGAGGAGGATGTCATACTTGGGAAGGTCACTCTAAAAAGCTTTGACCCAAGTTTTGGGATCCAAATTGTACAGCCATGCATGAGAATCAGAATTTAGTACTCCCATATCCTCCATGTGCTTTTCAAATAGAACAACTGTGTTACTTCTAGCAATCTTCCACAATTGATTCTTCAAGACATCTCCTTTAAATAATTGTTAGAAATTCTACCACACATGTCTCACAGAATATATGCTCTGAATCTGGAAAGACTTCTTTGACAACATTAAAAAGGCCCTACAAGTAAAGCAAGTATAAAAATTACATTCCCAAGGGTTTGTCTGATGATGACCCACAAGTATAGGGGATCGCAACAGTCTTCGGGGGTAGCATTACCCAATTTATTGATTCGACACAAGGGGAGCCAAAGAATACTTGCAAGCCTTAACAACTGAGTTGTCAATTCAGCTGTACCTGGAAATAGTTCTTGCTCATAGATGTTTATCAGTAGCAACAGTTTGTAGTAGTAACAACAAAGCAATAGCAGCAGCGAAACATGAGCAATAGTAACAGTAGCAGCAAACAGTAGGATATGAGCGCGGTAGGAATAGGGATGGATGGACGGGCGTTGCATGGACGAGTCTAAACATGTAACTTCAAGATCTAGGGCAATTATAGATAAATAAGATAAAGCATCCAAGTACTAAACAATCATAGGCATGTGCTCCATATATAGTCATGCGTGCTTGCAGTGAGAACTTGCACAACATCTTTTGTCCTGCCAGCCCGTTGCAGCAGGGACTCAAGGGAACTATTGGCAATTAAGGTGCTCCTTTTAATAGAGCACCAGAGCAAAGCATTAACACTCCATGAACACATGTGATCCTCACATCACAGCCATCCCCCCAGGTTGTCCCAATTTCTGTCACTTCGGGGCCTTTGGATCCGGACAATGATATGTGTACACAACTTGCAGATAAGATCACAAACAATATTATCATAATGATTCAATAGTAAGTTTAGATCTGAGATCATGGCACTCAGGCCCTAGTGACAAGCATTAACCACAACAAGTTGCAATAAATTCAAATAGCACTAATAGAGATACTAGGCACCATGCCCTAACAATATTATTCGATTACATGATAGAACTCATCCAATCCCTACCATCCCCATAGCCTACAGCGAGGGATTACTCACTCATGGATAAGGGAAACATTGATGGTTGATGGAGAGGCGTTGGTGATGACGATGGCGATGATCCTCCCCAAATTCCCCGTCCCGACAGGGTGCCAGAACGGAGTTGCTGGTTCCAAATCGCGGCTTCTGGTGGTGGCGGCGCAGGGGAACTTTTTCTAGAAAAACGACGACCCCCCTCGGTTTTTAGGTCAAGAGGCTTCTTATAGGCGAAGAGGGAGGCCAAGGGGGGTGCCTGGGGTGGCCGCACCCCCCTAGGCGCGGCCAGGCCTAGCCCGCGCCTGGAAGGGGTGTGGCCCCCCAGGCCTCCACTCCGTCTCGTACTCTGGCTCCGTGGATCTTCTGGTGAAATAGGATTTTTGGCATATTTTCCGGGATTTTTCCTGATAGTTTATTTTCTGCACAAAAACTAGACACCAAGGTAATTCTGCTAAAAACAGCGTCAGTCCATGTTAGTTGTATCCAAATCACATAAGTTTAGAGAAGAAACAATAGCAAAAGTGTTTGGAAAAGTAGATACGTTTTGGACGTATCAACTCCCCCCAAGCTTAGCTTATTGCTTGTCCTCAAGCAATTCAGTTGAAAACTGAGTGCGATAAAAGAACTTTCACGAACACATGTGCTTCATAGAATGTATATATTCTTAGCACAGGAGTAGATAGGCAATTCATAATAAGAAGTATGCAACTAAGTCTACTCAATAGTCATTGCAAGCTATGAAGAGGAACCAACTCAATAATAATAAGTAGCATGGAACATAAACATAAGAGACATTGCAATGCTCATAAAAAAGTATGATAGAGTGGTATCTCGCTTGCCTTTGTTTGTAGAGCACAATATAAATGCCAAGGCACCTCTGAAGTTCAAGTGAATACTAGAAGTAAAAAATATTAGAGATACAAGCATCAAAGTCATGACATAATTAACCAAGTTTTGGAACAAACACAAGAATGAAAATTATGCTCTCAAGAAGGTGCTCATAGAATAAGTGGTGACTCAACAAGGAAGTGAAAAGGTTTTTGCAAAGTTTGAAAGGATTCCAAATGCTGAAAGTAAGGTACTCATTAGCTTTGAGCTCTCATTGCCCCTATCATAGGCATCTTCATGTGGTTAAGGTGAAAGTGAGGTCCAATATGAGTTATATGCTTGACAGACCATAAACTGCAAATCCCAAGTCCCTTGAGTACGAGGGCCGCTCCGCATGCTACTCAACTTTAGTTACCTGTAAGTTCTTGTCATTGTAAATACATGCGTATCATAGAGAACCGCCAACGGGGTACCCCTTGCACATGATACAGGAGCTATCCCATAATCAAAATGACAAGGCAAGCAGACAATGAGCATCTCAGTGATCTTTTTATTTACTATGTGTGTAGCTTTTTTATTGAGGATGCTTCATAGAATGCTCATTATGGTGATGCTGCAAGTTTCCACCATGATTAGGCATGGATTAGGCTAGCGGCCCAAGCGTTTCTCTAACACATATATACTCCATGAACTTACAAGCTCCCCTTTTATTTCACAACAACGACATCCACAAACAAAAGAGCAAGGTATCAACTGGATATGTATCCATAAGTGTTGAAAGCGTTCCCCGTGATAGCACAGTTCTGCTAACTCCCAACCTATAATTTGCAAGCATATAACTTTCATGGACAAGTCACAATGGTTTAGGATTATTAAGAACAAGGAATAAAGTGTGCCATCAAGTTCGTGAGAGCTTTACTAACTAACTTCCTCAAAACAGACAAACATTTTATTTGGAAGAAAACGAGGCATAATGAATATGCACTGAATAGCAAATGATGCTAATAGGTAGGTATGGTGGACATTGTTGGCAGTATTGGTTTTGGGGAGTTGGATGCACAAGTAGAGCTCATACTCAGTGCAAGTGAAGGCTAGCAATAGAGAGGGAGCGACAAATGAGAGAGAAATAACTTTCATAATCATGCTTGCAACAAAAAATGACTAATTATGGCATGAAAGTGATACAAGAACTCTGAGGCAAAATAAATCGTCGAGGCTTACTGACTATTGTTTAGTCATATGAATGCGTGAGCATGTGCCAAGTCGATTCACTTGAAACTTTCAGAGGAGGATACCACAATATCATACCAAAATATGAATAAAACAATGCAAGCAAACACTCATATGACATGCTACAAACTATTAGCAAGCTAGAGCTAATCACAAGAAAGCAAAAACTACTAAGCATCCATCAGTAACATACTCCTTACATGAACAGACTAAGTATGCTCACAATGATGAGTATATGTACAAAAATAAAAACAAATAGAGTTTGTTACTAGCCTCTTACCACACCTCAAGTTGTCTTAATATTCACTATTGCCCTTCACTTGTGTGACTTGAATAATAACATGAAACCAAACTCCACTGAGGACGGTTGAACCCTACAGAGAACTCACAAAACCAAAGAAGAACAACAAATATTTTTGGTGTTTTTGATTTTTCAAACAAGCAAACAAAGCAAAATCTTTTTGGATTTTTCTTTAAGGCAAACCAAAGCTAAAAAGCAAAGAAGCTAACCAAGAGAAACAACGAAAATATTTTTGGTATTTTTGTGTTTTAAGAAAGCGGAAACAAAAACCAAAAACAAAACGAAACAATGGATATACAAAGAACAGACGAAACATGATATATAGATCAGTGTGATGTCGGTATACCTACCCCCAAGCTTAGGCGTTTGGCCTAAGTGGGGCTCAATAGCGCGGGTAGTAACCCCAAGCTGGTGGGTCATCATAGGAATGATCATAGTCAGGCGCTTGAGATGAAGAACAAGACGCGTCCCAATCATAAGAGGGCTGCTGGTATGAAGACTCTCCCAAGTTGGAGGTCTGAACCGAATCATCTTTGGCATCCTCTCCAACATTCTCCTCTTGCTAGGAGAGCTCTGCCACGTATGTGTCAAACTCCTCCTCTGTGAGCGACCATCCTTGCCTGTTATCAAAATTAAACAAAGCAGGTGCAGGCAAATAAACTATTTTCTCAGTCCTACCTCCTCTCCAACCACGCTTGGCAAAAGATAGTTCATACGATAAACTTCTCACAGTAACCCCTAAAGAAACAAAATTATGCTGAATCATGGATTCAAGATCAAGCCTCTCTATGGGGAACTGATAATCTGAATGGTGAGGCTCTAAACCATGGAAAGCTAGCAACCTAGAAGCAATAAGACCTCCACAAATTCAACCCTTCTAGCGGTTAGTGGTGAGACGGTAAGCTATCAAAGCACTCAGGTTATAAGATCTATTCCTATTCAAAGCAGCTGCGATAAAAGCTAGATCAAAAAAAGATAACTTCCTATCAATCTTTCTAGCAATAACACACTTGGTAATGAAATAGGCAAAATATCTAATGGCTAGGAACTAAATGTTCCGAATTTTACCACTTTCCTTTGAGAAGTCGAAACCTTGGCAAATCTCAGCATATAAATCCATAAGTGACTTGGGCCTCTCCTTGATCTTCTCACAAGATCCCCACTGAGGTACTCTAATTGCTGCACAGAAATCAGCAAAAGGCAGGTCGAAAGCTAGATTGTATATTTTATAATGGACCATGGGATTAGATGAAGACCAAGTAAACCGGAAGTCCTGCACAACAACCATGGTTAGCTTAACATATTGAAGTGGTTCCCCTTCAATAAAGTGTTCCAACCCTGCATTGGTAATCATAGTTTGGAAATCTTTGAAGATCCCCGCGGCTCTCATAAATTCATGGCATGGATATATGGAAGGGAAGACTCCTTCCTCACGATGAACTTTCATTGGCTCAGGCACCATCAAATCATATTGATTTAGTGGGTATGCACTCATCTTCCTTTCTGAAATTTTTAGACAAACATCAAACCAAGTGATTTCCAAGTTGATAAATGATGAGAAACTACTATAGGAACTTGCTAGAGGGATACACATGCGTCAAAATGAAATCTCTAAGAAAAGAACAAGTATGCAAGCTCGCACAACCTGTCACCTATAGCAGCAAAATACTCAACATACAATCTACCAATCACAAATCTAATTGGACAAGCGGAGGAGGCACATACCAAGGAGCAATCCCTCCAAAAATCAACAACAAAGATGGGCTGAGCAAGGAGATCGAAATTCGCGAGCAAGAACAAAAGGAACTCGAGCTTGAGAAAGTTTTCCGGTGTTTTTCGGGAGAGAGAGAAAGAAGATGGCTGGGAGGAGGCACCTTGGAGGTGCCCAGGTGGGCCACACCCCAGCCAGGCGCAACCTGGGGCTGGCCGCGCCCACTAGGGGTGTGCTGTCCTGGTGGCCCCACAGGTCACCTGTGTCCTCCCGCCTTTTTTCGAGGAAAAATTTATTTTGAATTTTCTGGGATTTTTCGGGAAACTTTGTTTTGGCCAATTTTCAGGTATGAAAATTGATTTTCTCGCAGAAACAGTTTTTTAGAAGAAGCAAAATCAAACCAAAAACCAAACTACAGAAGTTCTAAGACACTCTAACAAGCAAATAACTAACAAAACCAAAGCTAGCAAAAGAAAAGGCAAAGACTAGGAAGGAGAAAAGTAAAAGAAAGAAGTATAACGACAGTGAGAACATTATTTTGTTCATTAAAATCTTTTTGTTAACAAGGTTGATCAATTCTTGTTACCAAAACAATCTTATATGAAACAAAACTTTGCAATCCACAAGGTGATTATGTTACCTCATACTTGATAGCAATGGTCCCAATCATAATAGTTTCAAAATTTTCTTGTGGAATGGGACAATATATTTCTCCAACCTTGATGCTCTCAATATTTTCAATGGAATTCAGGCAATAGCTTTTAGCAACCTTCTTGGGGAAATATACAGTATGATCTTTGTCATTAATATTGAATGTTACTTTTCCTTGATTGCAATTGATGACAGCACCTTCAGTATTAAGAAAATGTCTCCCAAGAATAATAGACATATTATCATCTTCAGGCATTTCAAGCACAACAAAATTAGTTAAAACCAAGCAATTATGAGCCACTTGAACAGGAACATCCTCACATATACCAACAGGAATAGTAATTGACTTATCAGCCATTTGCAAAGATATATCAGTTGGTATCAACTTTTCTAGCTGGAGTCTCTTGTAGAGAGAAAAAGGCATAACACTAACTCCAGCTCCCAAATCACATAAAGCAGTTCTAACATAATTATTCTTAATAGAGCAAGGAATAATTGGTATACCTGGATCACCAAGTTTCTTTGGAACCTTACCATTGAAGGAATAATTAGCAAGCAAAGTAGAAATCTCCTCATTAGGAATCTTCCTTTTGTTAGAGACAATATCCTTCATATACTTTGAATAAGGAGGCAACTTAATAGCATCAATCAAAGGAATTTGCGAAAATAAAGGTTTCATCCACTCACAAAACTTGTTGTAGTGTTCTTCCTCCTTTGACTTGTGTTTCTTACCTGGAAAAGGCATAGGTTTCTGCACCCAAGGTTCTCTCTCACTACCATGTTTCTTAGCAATAAAATATTCCTTAGTGTACCTAGTATTCTTAGTGTGCTCCTCGGGTTCTTCCTCAACTTCTCCTTATCAGGAGCATCATTTTTATCACCACTAGTCTTAGTTTCAGCATCAGAGACATATATACTATTAGGATCTACAACAGGTTCAAATGGTCCCTCAACTATTTTATGTTTCTTTTTCTTTCTCTTACGAGGGCTACCACTACTTTCACCTTGTTGAGAATCCTGCTCAGTTCTTTTAGGGTGTCCTTCAGGATATAACGGATCTTGAGTAGCTATACCACTCCTAGTTCTAATTATATAAGCATGTTTATCTCCCGAGGCATTAACTAGCATATCCTTTTGTACCTTAGCAAGTTGATCAAGTTGGGTTTGAACCATTTGAAAGTGTTTACAAAGCATTTTAATATCATTTGAAGTTATTTCCAAGATATCTTTCAACTCATTAATAGCTCTAGAGTTTTCCAATAAATGATTCTGAACTTGTTTATTAAAATTACCTTGTTTAACAATAAAAATGTCAAGTTCCTCTAAACATTGATCAAGAGGCTTACCATAAGGAATATCACCTTCATCATAGTGTTAGAGAGAGTGTACCTCAATAGTGGATGAGTGGGGAATTGGCTTACATAATTCTTATATAGGAGGTGAATTCTTCACATCTTCAGCTCTAATACCTTTGTCCTTTAGACATTTCTTAGCTTCCTTCATCACTTCATCATTTAATGCAATTACTACCCTCTTATTTGGTGTTGGTGTTGGAACTGGTTTAGGCACAACTGGTTTAGGAGTAATAGGCTCAGGTGTATTTAGCTCAGTTGAAGTCCAATCATCATAATTCTTGCTTATATTAGCCATTAATTCTTCAGCATCTGTAGGAGTCCTTTTCCTGAAAACACAATCAGCAAAGCTATCTAGGTATGTCCTAGAATCATCAGTTAGTCCATTATAATAAATATCAAGAAGCTCATTTTTTAGGCAATGGACATCCAGGATATGCATGAATCAAGGCATAGAACCTTGTCCATGACTCAGGCAATTTCTCTTCTTCTCCCTGTTTAAAATCAAAAAGTCTCTGCAAAGCAGCATGTCTAGCACTGGGAGGAAAATATTTCTGGAAGAAAGAAGCAATCAAACAATCTGGCTATCAATGGAACCAGTAGGTAATCTATTAAACCAAGCCCTAGCTTCTCCTTTTAGTCAAAAAAGGGAAGATATTTGTAACAAAGTACTTGCGCATCTTAAAATCATCAGAGAATAAATCACTCATAGTGGAAAGCTCATTCATATGAGACACAACACTCTCATTTTCAGTGCCATAAAAAGGTTCTTTCTCAACAATGTCTAAATAGGATAAATCAAGAGAGAAATCATAATATTTATCTTTAATATCTATTGGAGAGGTGGCAAACTTAGGATCAGAGGACAATTTAGGAATAATGGTACGTCTTGCAAGGAGACTATTAATAGCACTAACACCATGTGTGTTTCGGCACTCTTAAACAAATTCATCAGTGAACTCAATGTATCCATCATTAATATCATAACTCTCTCTAGACTCAGGTGAGCTAACAGGTGTAACAGTGCCTTCACTAGAAGTTTCAGTATTTCCTAGAACAGCCATAGTAGCATCTAGGAAAGGACCTAATGAACCACTCGCATCAAGCATAGTAGAAGTAACATCATAAGTATCAAAAGCAGTTTCAGACTCAGCAGTAGTAGCAGTGTGTGTAGCATGTGTATGTGGTGGTGGTGTGACAAGCTTACTTACAACAGGCGGTGTCGGGGATATAACCCCAGGTACGCCAGAGTTCGGGTATAAAGAGACCTATGCGAAGGAATGAACAACTTAATGGAAGATAAGTATGGAAACTGGGCAAATATAAATGAAGATGAATGACATAGAAAGTATTAGATAAAGAGAAGAAAGGAAAAAAGCTAATGTGGGCCGACACAGGCATATCTCGGCCTAAACTTCGTTATCACGGGCCGAATTAGGCCTCTATAATCCAAAATAAAAGAACAAACCCGGCTGGGCCGAATCAGCCCAGCCGGCCTGCCACACTACCTCGTCACTGTGCTCACCCAGATGGGCCAGCTCGGGCTAACCCCGGCCCAACGACATCATAGCAGTAGCTCCCTTCCTGCCGAACCTACACACTGCCCGCTCCACGCGCCGAGGTTCCCGCCAACATCGCCCCCGCAGCGATACCAGCTCCAGCCTTCTTCACTCCCTCGGCCACTTCCCCCGGGTGGGCCAGATTCGGCCCATCGCCGGGAGCTCTCTGTGTCGGCACCACAGGCCCAACGCCAGCAACACAACTAGATGCCGCCCGGGTGGGCCGAGTATGGCATGGCTTGGCCCATGCCAGACTTCACCTCACCCGTGTCGCGTCTGGGCCAAGACAAGCAACCCGGCTGGGCCTGGGGATACCCCGGCTGGGCCACTGCTGCACCAGGCCGACTTTCCCCTCCAGGCCGAGTAACAGCCCATTCGGCTGAAGCAGGAAATAGTCCGGCTGGGCCTTTTCTCTAATAGGCCGAATCATCCTTGGCCGAATTTCAACTCTCTCTAGGGCGTTCAGGCCGAATTTTATCATCCCGTACGCCCCCATACTCACATCCAGACGTGCCCCGACATCTACAACAACACACCATCGACCCAAGACAAGACAAACAAGTCTCGTGCCAGTCTTGGGACGCCCATGGCTCAGACTGGCACATGGGCGTATGGAATATGCCCTTGGCATCAAGAAGATGCTAGAGAATATGCCCTTGGCACCAAGGATATGCTAAGGAATATTCCATGGCATCTCCAAAGATGCCAAGGCATATGCTGAGCATCTAAGAAGATGCCAGGAATATGCTACATAGATGCCAAGCGTGGGGAACAAGTCTTGTCCCCTGGGCTCCCCTTTATAAGGAGCACTAGGGGGGTCGTTCTAAGGGAGGCCCAGGAGGGCTCTTCCCCTCTCTGCTCAATAGGAGCTCTTCTTCTTCTTCCTCCTCCTCCAATCTCACAGAGGGATCTAGATAGAGGCATAGGAGATACAGCTCAAGGAGCATGATTGTAGCCACAAGTATGACAAGATTATAAGAGATTAGATGTAGAGAATGAGGTGTTATCTCCACTTGAGAGCTTCAATCCAATATATATTGTATTACTCTTGGTTCATACGAGTGTGGTCTTCACTGCATCATCCCTCCCCGGATTCCTCCACGTCCATCGGTCCCAACTTTAGCCTACCTATGGCATATGCCGTGATACCACCACGACATTTGGCGCCCACCGTGGGGCCTTTTAGTGGCGTTGGTTGGGTTTCCATCCGGACGGGAGCATCTTCATCAACTTCTTCCTCGAAGGGCTCATTTAGCTCCACCAAGCGAATAGAGAACAAAGAGGTAAGCGCAGAGGCTCTCCAAGTCTGACTCATCAAAGAAGGTAAGACTCAGCAAGAAGGACTCAAGCACTACTCCAAGCTTACTGTAAGTACCAGGTAACTCAGTAGGGCAAGTATGACTTAGCAAGACTCACTCTAACACTTCCCCAAGTATACTATGAGTGCCAGATAACTCAGCCACCTACACTCAATCCTTTACCCCGGGGAGAAAATAACTTAACGCGGGGACTAGTCAACTTATCCGTAGAGTCACCTTTGGATTAAGAGAACATTATGTTGATTTAGATCTGTATTTGAGTCAGCTTATTTATAACTCGGATAGAAGTTGAATCACCTTATTTATGATTCAGACAGAATTTGAGTCAGTTTATTTATGCTTTGGATTATCCTTTAACTCAGCTCACCAGCCAGCTTATTTATAACTCGGATAGAAGTTGAATCAGCTTATTTATGATTCAGATAGAATTTGAGTCAGTTTATTTGTGCTTTGGATTGACCTGTAACTCAGCTCACCAGCCAGCTTATTTATAACTCGGATAGAATTTGAGTCACCTTATTTATGATTCGGATAAGATTTGAGTCAGCTTATTTATAACTCGGATAGAATTTGAGTCACCTTATTTATGATTTGGATAATATTTGAGTCAGCTTATTTATAACTCGGATAGAATTTGAGTCAGCTTATTATGATCCAGATAGAATTTGAGTCAGTTTATTTATGCTTTGGATTATCCTTTAATTCAGCTCACCAGCCAGCTTATTGATAATTCGGATATAATTTGAGTCAATTTATTTATGCTTCGAATTAACCTTAAACTCAGCTCAATAGCTTGTCTCTGATTCGGACTAACATTTGATTCAGCTTGCCAGGGTATATTATAATTCGGATTTGTATTCGGACTCGGCGTACTAAGCATATCTCTGATTCGGGCTGAAGCTTGATTCAGCTCGCCAGATTGCCAGGTTATGTTATGACTCGGATTGATATTTCGCTATCTTGCCAGGTTACCCCATATCTCGGACGACTATTTGCCAGCTTATCATATCTCGAATCTATATCTCATATCTACATCTCGAATCAGATCTCTCAGCGGTTAGCCCTATTATCATATCCCAAAACTTAATCTCGGATCTATATCTCGGATCCATATCAAAGGCAAATTAACATCATCTCACCAAATCAAGTTATATCGTGGCAAATAGGTAACTCGGATTTGAGTCATATAACTCGGATTTT
Organism: Avena insularis; assembly: GCA_023614405.1. Classification (NCBI taxonomy): domain Eukaryota; kingdom Viridiplantae; phylum Streptophyta; class Magnoliopsida; order Poales; family Poaceae; genus Avena; species Avena insularis. Next base: position 409,038,328 of record CM042697.1, read on the forward strand.
GAGCCAGATAACTCAGATTCGAGACGTAAGTCAAGAAAGAGTAAAGTAACTCGGATTTGGAAACAGATGACTCGGATTTGAGTCATATACCTCGAATTTGAGTCAGATGACTCAGATTTGAGATGTAAGTCAAAAATGAGTAAAGTAACTCGAATTTGGAATCAGATGACTCGGGTTTGAGTCATAAACCTCGGATTTGAGTCAGATGACTCAGATTTGAGATGTAAGTCAAAAATGAGTAAAGTAACTCGGATTTGGAAACGGATGACTCGGATTTGAGTCATATACCTCGGAGTTCAGTCAGATGATTCAGATTTGAGATGTAAGTCAAAAATGAGTAAAGTAACTCGGATTTGGAAACGGGTGACTCGGATTTGAGTCATATACCTTGGATTTGAGTCAGATGACTCGGATTTGAGATGTAAGTCAAGAAAGAGTAAAGTAACTCGGATTTGGAAACAGATGACTTGGATTTGAGTTATATACCTCAGATTTGATTCAAATGACTCAGACTTAAGACATAAGTCAATTTTGTAAGATAACTTGGATTGGGAAACAGATGACTCAGATTATGACTTACCCAAAGGGGTTATGACCAGTGCCAAAAATGTCCAGGAGTCATAATTTACCCAAAGAGGTTAAAAGACCAGTGCCAAAAATGGCCAGGAGTCATAATTTACCCAAAGAGGTTAAAAGAGCAGTGCCCTAGAAGGCCAGAACTCATGACTTACCCAAAGGGGTTATGACCAGTGCCCAAGAAGGCCAGAAGTCAAGAACTTGCCCAAAGGGGTTATGACCAGTGCCCAAGAAGGCCATAAGTCAAGAACTTTCCCAAAGGGGTTATGACCAATGCCCAAGAAGGCCAGAAGTCCAAAAACTTTCCCAAAGGGGTTATGACCAGTGCCCAAGAAGGCCAGAAGTCCAAAAACTTACCCAAAGGGGTTATGACCAGTGCCCATGAAGGCCAGAAGTCCAGAAACTTACCCAAACGGGTTATGACCAGTGCCCAAGAAGGCAAGAAGTCAAAAAACTGTCCGAGAAGGGTTATGAGCAGAGCCCAAGAAGGCTGAAGTCACAAACTTACCCAAAAGAATTATGCGACCAAGAAATATATGACAAAGAAGTTGTATGTCAGAAAACAACTCTGGGGATATTTAGATATAAAGCCCATGAGCGATTCTACGAATCCCACATGGCCTCGGGGACTAATGTCGGGGATATAACCCCAGGTACCCCAGAGTTCGGGTATAAAGAGACCTATGCGAAGGAATGAACAGCTTAATGGAAGATAAGTATGGAAACTGGGCAAATATAAATGAAGATGAATGACATAGAAAGTATTAGATAAAGAGAAGAAAGGAAAAAAGCTAATGTGGGCCGACACAGGCATATCTCGGCCTAAACTTCGTTATCATGGGCTGGATTAGGCCTCTATAATCCGAATAAAAGAACAAACCCGGTTGGGCCGAATCAGCCCAGCCGGCCTGCCACACTACCTCGTCACTGTGCTCACCCAGATGGGCCAGCTCGGGCTAACCACGGCCCAGCGACATCACAGCAGCAGCTCCCTTCCCGCCGAACCTACACACTGCCCGCTCCACGCGCCGAGGTTCCCGCCAACGTCGCCCCCGCAGCGATCCCAGATCCAGCCTTCTTCACTCCCTCAGCCACTTCCCCCGGGTGGGCCAGATTCGGCCCACCGCGGGGAGCTCTCTGCGTCGGCACCACAGGCCTAGCGCCAGCAACACAACTAGATGCCGCCCGGGTGGGCCGAGTATGGCATGGCTCGGCCCACGCCAGACTTCACCTCACCCGCGTCGCGTCTGGGCCAAGATGAGCAACCCGGCTAGGCCTGGGAATACCCTGGCTGGGCCATTGCTGCACCAGGCGGACTTTCCCCTCTAGGCCGAGTAACAGCCAATTCGGCTAAAGCAGGAAATAGTCCGGCTGGGCCTTTTCTCTGATAGGCCAAATCAGCCTTGGCCGAATTTCCACTCTCTCTGGGGTGTTCGGGCCGAATTGTATCATCCCGTACGCCCCCATACTCACATCCAGACGTGCCCCGACATCTACAACAACGCACCATCGACCCAAGACAAGACAAACAAGTCTCGTGCCAGTCTTGGGACGCCCATGGCTCAGACTGGCACATGGGCGTATGGAATATGACCTTGCATCAAGAAGATGCTAGAGAATATGCCCTTGGCACCAAGGATATGCTAAGGAATATGCCATGGCATCTCCAAAGATGCCAAGGCATATGCTGAGCATCTAAGAAGATGCCAGGAATATGCTACATAGATGCCAAGCGTGGGGAACAAGTCTTGTCCCCTGGACTCCCCTTTATAAGGAGCACCAGGGGGATCGTTCTAAGGGAGGCCCAGGAGGGATCTTCCCCTCTCTGCTCAATAGTAGCTCTTCTTCTTCTTCCTCCTCCTCCAATCTCACAGAGGGATCTAGATAGAGGCATAGGAGATACAGCTCAAGGAGCATGATTGTAGCCACAAGTATGGCAAGATTATAAGAGATTAGATGTAGAGAGTGAGGTGTTATCTCCACTTGAGATCTTCAATCCAATATATATTGTATTACTCTTGGTTCATACGAGTGCGGTCTTCACTGCATCATCCCTCCCCGGATTCCTCCACGTCCATCGGTCCCAACTTTAGCCTACCTATGGCATATGCCGTGATACCACCACGACAGGCGGTGAATCAAGAGCAACCGAGGTGTTTAGGATTGTGCCTCTTCTTGTAGTGGATGGTAAAATAGGAAACTTTCCATCGCGAGACTTTCCCATGATGAAAGGAGTAGCAATGAACAATAATAGATCCAAGTGAACTTACAAATAAAGCCATGCTCCCCGTCAACGGCGCCAGAAAATAGTCTTGATGACCCACAAGTATAGGGGGTCGCAACAGTCTTCGAGGGTAGTATTACCCAATTTATTGATTCGACACAAGGGGATCCAAAGAATACTTGCAGGCCTTAACAATTGAGTTTTCAGTTCAGCTGCACCTGGAAATAGTTCTTGCTCACAGAAGTTTATCAGTAGCAATAGTTTGGTAGTAGCAACAACAAAGCAACATCAGCAATGAAACAGTAGCAATAGTAATAGTAATAGTAAACAGTGGGATTCGAGTGCGGTAGGCATAGGGATGGATGGAAGGGCGTTGCATGGACGAGTCTAAACATGTAACTTCAAGATCTAGGGCATTGCAGATAAATAATAACAAGCATCCAAGTACTAAACAATCCTAGGCATGTGCTCCAAATATAGTCATACGTCCTCGCAATGAGAACTTGCACAACATCTTCTATCCAGCCAGCCCGTGGCAGCGGGGCCTCTAGGGAACTACTGGCAATTAAGGTGCTCCTTTTAATAGAGCACCGGAGCAAAGCATTAACACTCCATGAACACATGTGATCCCCACATCACAACCATCTCCTCCGGTTGTCCCAATTTCCGTCACTTCGGGGCCCTTGGATCCGGACAATGATATGTGTACACAACTTGCAGATAAGATCACAAACAATACTATCATAATGATTCAATAATAAGTTCAAATCTGAGATCATGGCACTCGGGCCGTAGTGATAAGCATTAAGCACAACAAGTTGCAACAAAGTCAAATAGCACTAATAGAGATACTAGGCACCATGCCCTAACAATCTTATTCAATTACATGATAGAACTCATCCAATCCCTACCATCTCCATAGCCTACAGTGGGGGATTACTCACTCATGGATGAGGGAAACATTGATGGTTGATAGAGAGGCGTTGGTGATGACGATGGCGACGATCCTCCTTAAATTCCCCGTCCCGGTAGGGTGCTAGAACGGAGTTTCTGGATCCGAATCACGGCTTCTGGTGGTGGCGGCACAGCAGAAATCTTTCTGGAAAAATGTCAAACCCCCCTCGGTTTTTAGGTCAAGAGGCTTCTTATAGGCAAAGCGGGAGGCCAAGGGAGTGCCAGGTGTGGCCGCACCCCCCAAGGCACGGCCAGGCCTGGCCCGCGCCTGGCAGGGGTGTGGGCCCCCAGGCCTCCACTCCGTCTCGTACTCTGGCTCCATGGATCTTCTGGTGAAATAGGATTTTTGGTATATTTTCTGGGATTTTTCCTGATAGTTGATTTTCTGCACAAAAACTAGACATCAAGGTAATTCTGCTGAAAACAGCGTTAGTCCGTGTTAGTTGTATCCAAATCACACAAGTTTAGAGGAGAAACAATAACAAAAGTGTTCGGAAAAGTAGATACGTTTTGGACGTATCATCTGACAAGATGATAAGTAAAGAAATTGTATTCCTAGATGATAAGTATACCTTATGTTTGTCTGACATAATTGTCCAAGGGGTTGTGCTGATCATTCCTAGATCATCCTTCAAGATATCTAAAAACCATTTCCATGTGTTTGTATCTTCTAGTTCTACTGCAGCTATAGCAATGGGGAAGATACAATCATGTTTCGATCCATCCCAACAGCTGTAATAAATTTCCCTATGTACCTTGTTTTGATGTGGCATCCATATCAATGAATATCATTGGCCTACAGTCTTCAAGAAAACCTATTTTGGATGCTTCAAGACTCATAAAGCATTGCTTGAACCTAGCATTCTCATAAAGAGCAAGATAAAATGAACTCCTTGGATTACTCCTTATCTCATTTGCATAACCCTAAAGGATATTGTACTGTAGGTCTTCATCTCCATAAATAGCTTTCATGTCCACTCTCCTTTCCCTCTGCAGTTTTCTTCTTCCTAGTGCCATGTCCCAACCTTTCTGAACAACTCTTGAAAATTTCTTGAGATTCATATCTTGATCAACCCTAAAGCTTTCCAAATACCTCTCTACAATGAAATTAGCCGTGAAAGAATGCACTTTCTGTTGTCCAATACAAGTATTCTTTGTCTCATATCTCTTCACCATGTACCCTTCAGTCTTGTTATCAGTGAAGCCCATAGATACCGACTACATTGTGTCCCACACTTTGCATTCACCCATTTTGTCATTAACAGGAAATTTAATATCCTTTCTGTGAATGCAGTTGTAACTCCTCACAACTTTCCTTAGTACCTCAACTGAAGAAAAAACTTGGCCACCAAAAAACTTGGGATTACTCATATCAACCTCTCTAAAGAATTTGAATTTCAAATTCACCGTTCCATCATCAGAATCAGGTGCATACAAGTCTTCTTCATCTGAATCCTCATCTTTTATTGCATTCTTTCCTTGCTCTTCATCTACTGAAGCACAAATGAACTTTCACAGCACATCTCTAAACTTTGCCATTCATAGACCTAGTCTTGCCCTTCTCTGCTGAACCCTGCACCCGGTCATCACCTGACTCCTCGTCAACATTATCTGCACAAAAGTCATCATCATGTCGTGGTATTGCCGATGAGTATGCCATGGAGGGGTCCTCACAATGCGTGTTTAGAGACGTGGGGTAAGGCGGACGGTTGAAGGGTACGAGGTAACACAGCTTAACCAGGTTCAGATCCCACAACGTTGGCGGAATCCTACTCCTGCTATAAATCACTATAATGGCAATACGCCGAGTTATAGAGATAGGTTCGCTGTGCGAGGTGTGTGTAAAAACGATGGCCTAAAGGCTCCCATAGGCCCAACTTATATAGTCGTCAGGTCCTAGGGTTACAGGGAAAAGTCCTAGCCGGACAGGTTACAGAGTTCTACACCGTCTATTACTAGTCTTGTGTATCTTGCACTCCAAGGCTCTGCACGCTGGTGACTCCACCGTAGCCTTCCTTTATCCGCATGGGCCTCCTTCCGATCCACCTAACTGGGCCGCCCAGTAGGCCATAGGCCATGCTACCGACTATGGGCCACCCGGGTTAGTCGGATAAGAGACATGCTATGAGGATACCCATATAGCATATCCCCAATAGTAGCCCCCGGATAACTCCGAGATCTTGCGCCGTCTTGCCTCTTCCCGTGGAATGCTCCGTCTAGATGGATGTCGGCACATCGTCAAGCAATATCTTGTAGTCCTCCCAAAAAACCCTGCAAGGTTTTCTCCGTCTTCTACGAGTAAGTCCGAGAAATGCCGAATCTTCCATCGTACGCTCCCGTTGTCGGATTAAATCCGTCCATGCCGGAATCTTCGATGGGACGGCTCATCTACCATGTCAGTTATGACGACGTAGGCTGTAGGTCAGCGACGCCTCGTAACTCACACATGCAGAGAACATAATCATAGCCGATTTTCCCGCGCGAGCGATACGAACCGTTGGCGGCGATGGTTGGAGACGTGGCGAAATTACTGCGCATGTTCACGAATACGTCGTCTACGCGGCAACCGTCCGATTAGCTGCACGAATCTTGACGCAGAGTAAGATAAATAGCGGCCGTGGGACACTTGCCACTTTTTCACCCCATTCTCTCGCGTCATCGTCTTCTTCCTCCAGCCGCGCGCCTCCTCGAGCTCTCCGCGAAAACCTCGAGAAACCCTAGCCCTCCTTCCTGCACCAGTCGCACCCTCTCCTTCCTCCATGGCTAGCAGCGGTTCATCACCATCAATGGCGGCATCGAGCGGCATGGCCGGGCGAGCTCCGTCGTCAGGCCCCGTGAAGGGCCTGGTTATTCCTGCATCGGCGGTGATAGAAACCACCGTGGCGACCATAACTGGCGGCTGGAGCCTGGAAGAGGAGCCGACCGCACAAAGGCGATGGCACGTTTCGGACATCACCGGTCGCGACATCCAAGAGATGGCTGAGTGTTACCTCCTGCGACGGAGGGCTCTTTGGCGGGCGGCCAAGAGGTGACCTTCTCCCCAAGCCGGAGAGAAGGTATACCTCAAGGCGCAATTGGTACGCGACGTTTCTTTGCCCATCTCCCACTTTTTCCTGTCCGTCTTGAATCACTTCCAGGTCCAACCCCACAACCTCTCCCCCAATAGCATCCTAGTGCTTAGCTACTTCGCGGCACTTTGCGAGGGTTACCTAGGGATTAGGCCTAGGTTAGATCTGTTTGTGTACTTCTTCACCGTCAAACGTGAAGCCGGACACAGCAAGGAGGAGCTTAGAAACTGTGGCACCATAAGCTTCAAGATCCGACCTGGCCGGCTGTTCCCTGACATTGTCGGCCACGAGTCGTGTAAGAACTAGCAGCGAACGTACTTCTACGGCCCCGACATTCCTTTGTTGGGCCGAGAAGCAACATACCCGGACTTCGTGGATGGAGCCGCCGCTGAAGTCTCCACATGGTGGTCCCATGCCTCCCTTCCCTCCGACCTCAATGCTTCTCGCGCAATAAGGCGGATCGAATGGTTTGTAGACACGGGTCTAACCGGCTTGGACCTAGCCATGTGCTGGTTCATCAGGCGGATCCAACCTCTGCAGCACCGTACGTGTCACATCCCAAGATTTTCCAAATCTTGTAATGTGAAAATAAATGAATAAAATAAAACTTTGTTTGATTTTCAGAGCCAGAAGAAAGTTTTTGAATTCAATTGGAACTTCAAATCTATTTTAAATAATAAAGAAACCCTAAAGGGATCAAAAAGATAAATATTTAACAAAGGAATAATAAAAGTACTTTAGTACCACTTTGAAATCTTTTTATAAAGATTTTGGGTTTTCAAAAAAAAAAGACTTTTAAATAAGGACTATTTTATGAAGCCGAATTAAACCTGGGCCAATATTTGGAAACAAAAGGTTTTGCTTTGATTAAAATAGTAAAGGTTGACTTAAATAAAATAATAAGGATTTAATATCCAAGTTTTATTAATAAAGGTTTCACTATTTCCAAAACCTCAAAAATTGTTTATTTAAAATAGGTTTTCCAAGTAATTTATATTCCTAAATAAAACCTACTGTTTTGGTTTTGAAGATAATTAAATTCCAAAAAAGAGTATTTAAATAAAACAAGTCCTATTTGATTTAATAACAATGGTTCAATTTATTTAATAATGGACCCTAAAATAAAATTGATATTTTGGATTTGGAATATTGGATTATGTTACCAAAACAGAACCAAATTCCTAGTTGCAAAGTTTGGTGATTATTTGAATTAATTTGAGTGTAGTTTGTTTGTTTAAAAATCAAAAACAGAAATTAGATTCAGAAAAAGAAAAAGGATTCAGAATAGGAAAAAAAATGAAGTTAGGCCGACCCAACCCAGCAGCCCAACAGGCCCAGGAACCAGCCCAGCTTTTCCTCCCCGAAGAAAACGTTTCATACCTGGCAACTGAACCATGCAGTGAATGACTAGTGGACCCTCCCCTTGCTCCATTCCCACTGACCAGTAGACCCCACATTTCCCTGTTCATCGTCTACACCCTGCCGACCCTTCTCCCTCATCATCGCTTCTCGCAAAATTTCTGACCTTAATTCCCCGCTGCTCCCAACTCCGGCGAGAGATTCCACCGACCGGCGCCTTTGCCACGTCGACCACATCGCCGAGCACCACCGCCCTCGCGAACACGGTGAGCACCCCTATGTCTTCTCGCTTCCTAGAACCACCGTAGCGCCACCGCCGTGCGCCGTCATAGCCATCGTCGGCGCGCCGCCGATATGGTCAAGGCATCAGCACCGTTGGATCGAGATCTAGCGCTCACGATTAGATCACTTAGCACCGAAGGGGTACGCGATAAGGACCGTGCGATCTAATTAGATCCAACGAGTCACAAAGCCGATCCGGCCGAACCGGTACCAGCGAATGACGAAGCGACGCGTGGCCAGTTTTGGTTTAAATAGAAATTTGAAAAACAGAATTGTTTGTGAATTTGAAAACACTATAACTTTGGATCCACACGTCCAAAAATTACAAATTTTATGTCGTTGGATTCAGGAGAGCAAGTCCTAGCCAACCATGCCCTTGGTTTAGTAAATAGTTTCTGTTAATTTACTTGTTTTTGCAGATTCATTTGTGTGCTTATTTAGACTAGAAAAATTGTTTAAAAATGATTTTAGGGTTAAAACCTTTGCAAAATGGATTGTGAAGAACCTACTGACCCTAGGAACCAACTGGTTTGGAAAATGGATTTGGAAAAGTTTAGAAAGGATTAATTGGTTTAGTCCATTTCTAGCTAAATAAAACTATTGTTTTGTTTATGAAAATGGTTTTGAGTAAAAACTTTGGAGAAAATGTTTTAGACCAAACCTACTAACCATAAACACCAAGTTTTGATAAACAACAACTTATTTGGTGAAACCACTTAAGGTTGTGGCATTGAGAAAAATGCTTTTCACCACATAAAATGATGAAAGGTTTTGAAAATGGTTATGGATAAAACCCAATTTGCAAATGACTTTGCCATTTTGGTAAAAGACCAATTTGGACCTTACAAAGTTTAGAAGCCTAGTGGAGACCATCCTTGCAATAGAACCATCATTTGCATACTTATGCATAACATAGATTCCATTGCTTTGTGTGTGTGAAATTGTTTGTTGACCTTGGATTGGAATGTTAGTTGATTTGTGTTTGCTTGATTGACTTGTAGTGAAGTTAGAGAAGTGTGAGACTAGCAAAATCAAGGAGTGAACCACCATTCCCTACCAAAAAGGCAAGTTACACTATCATACAAAAGTCCTACTATTTTCATTATACTTAGTGGATTTTGAAAACATGCATGAAAATAATTTTATACTTATGCTATGCTAAATCCTATTAGGATACCTTATACATTCCTTAGAGAAAACATTGTAGTTGTACATGCTTAGCCATGCTTTATTGGGAAAAGAGATACATGTTGAGATTTTACAAAGTTGAGAAAAGGACTTGTGTTTTATATAATAAAACAAGGACTCAATGAACCACCTGGGTGGAGGATACTTTAAGTTTTGGAGAAGGTGGCAACAAAAGGAACCATGTCTATGGTAATCTCTTTGTGTTGTGCTCCAAAAGAAAACCCACCTAGGAAACTTAGAGATTGAACATGTTTCTCCAATTGTGGCTTTCGTGTGCAACCACATGCTATTATGGCTCTGGCTTAGTCAACTACATTAGGAAGACCCATACATTGTCTTTAGTTACTGGACATGGGGATCTGGAATGCTTCATGGGGGCTGAAGACAAGCTAGCAATGGTGTATGGGAGGACCTTTTGGAAAGACTTCGTCACATTCTCAGTCTGCCAGTACTCCATCTTGGTGAGCACTAATCCAGTAGGCCACTGGTGGCAAAAGGATGGGATTGTGACATGTGGGTAAAGTGTACTCCTTCTGCAGAAGAAAATAAAATCTAAGTACTTAGCCGTGTCCCCGGTTATGGACAATGCTGAGCAACTAAAGTTTGAACTATAGGAGATATCGACATTCCAACTTCTAAAATACAAACGTGATTCCCTTGAGTGTCTACCAAGGAATTCAAAGAGATTTTATAAAACTTGATGCACTTGGGGTTACCAAGGAGCTCAAGAGATTTTGACAAGGACTTGAACACTTGAGTGTCTACCAAGGAGTTCAAGGGAATCTTGGAAAAGAGATTTGACAAAGGACCAAAACCATTTTGAAAAAGATAGGATAAATTATTGTTTTATGCAAATGAGCCTAAAACTCTAATTAGCCAAATATGCATGTATTGATAGGATCCATTCATATTATACATAGAAGTGAAGCTTGCCAATACAATTCAAAATGTATTGACCCTTGTGGCTGTAACTTGTAATGTTGTAGGTTTGATTGATTTTAGTGAAGATTGTTTGATTAGGATTACAAATTCTACAACCAACATCTGCCTGTGGCACTTTGAAGATGAAGGACCCCATGATTATTGTTATTCCGCTGCAATGTAATGTAATAGCCAAATGAGCTATGTATTGATGTAATAAAAATTATGTTATCCCTGGTTATAAAGTTATATTATGACCTTTGTTTCTTGATATTACATCTAAATTGTGGATGCTAGCTATTGATCCAGGGACTAGCATTGTAAACACAGGGGACTCCACCTTATGTTATGTAAAGGTTGGGATACTCCCTCTACAGATGGTATCAGAGCATTGTGTTGCCTGTAGGATTTGTAAACCTAGGATTGGACAAAAACCCTTAGAAAAATAGGAGTTGTACTTGTTCCAAAAACTTATTTACAAAACACTTGTAAACTCTTTCCTCAACCATTTTGGTTTCAACTCAACATCTCTTCTATTTTCAAACTTGATGGAAAAACCTACCCCATAGCCCAAGACTACACCATGTGCAAAGGACTTCTTCAACATCTTCAACCCTAATGACTTCAACTTCTTGAACTATAATGACTTCAACATCTTCAGCATGATCACCAAGGACTTCCAACTTGGATACCACTAAGGACTACATGAGAGACAAGGAAATCTTGCTCAAAAATTAGAGACTGAGAGAATGCAAAAGTTAGAAGGAGCTCACTTCACTAGAAGTCAAGATAACCAAGAGTTTTCCCAAAGAACCATGATCTCATGTAAGAAGAAGCAACCAAGAAGGATGGAAAGATCACAAGTAAACCAAATGGATGGACCACCATATTTTAGTTAAATCAAACCCACCAATTTATGTGGTGTAACAAAAAAAAATTTGGTTGCCTAAGTGTGTGCTTGAGCATTGTTGTTTGAGTGAAATGTTTGGTTTGTGAATACATGCACAATGCCTGTGTGAATTGTGATATGTGTGATTAGAAATTGATTCCTTAGAAAAACCTTTTACCTATTCTAATTTTCCTCCAACCCAAACAGATGACTACTCCAAAGGACTCCAACATCAAAGTTGGTGACACCAACACCAACCAAGCTGACAGCATGAAAGAGCTCATAGCAACCCAACACCAGTTGAACCAACTAACAGCTCAGTTCATAGCCATCAATAGTGATAAAGATCCAGCACTGCAAAAGTTTTTGGAAGAACAATCCCAACTGATGCTTAAGGTGACTAATCAAATGATCAACATGGAAGAAAACTATCCCAACAGAGTGTATGACAACAAGGATGACAAGAATGTTATTCTAGATGGAGACCCAGCTTGCATTATTTGTGGAGACAAGGACCATACTTCCAAGGAGCATGAAGATTAATGCCCTAACTGTGAAGAGAAACATCCTATTGGACAATGTCCCACTTCTCAAGCTACTTGTTACCTATGTGAAGGAAACAATCATACTCCTATACAATGCCCCATCTATTCCATGGTGGAACAAAGGAAACAAGAAGGATCCAAGTCTACCAAAGGAAAAGGACCACTCATACCTCCAAACAAGACAACCCAATTCAAAGGATCAAAGAAACCCAAGAAACCAAGACAGGACATGAACCTTGTGCAATGTCAGTAAAGGAAATGGGACACTACTCCAGTGAGTGCCCAGAGAACAAGAAAAATAAGGGGATTGACCAAGTAGTGTGCAACAACTGCAAAGAGCTAGGCCATTATGTAGCAACTTGTCCACAAGAGCCACGTAAAGAACTCCAAGAAATCCACTGTTTCAACTGCAAGAACCCAAGACATTATGCGAGCAACTGTCCCGAAAAGATGAAGAACAAGTTGAACAAGCCTATGGAGAAACTCAACCTTGGCCCATGAGTCAATCATGGGAACTAAGGACACAAATGCAACTGTTTACTTAGAGAAAGGTTTTCCAGGATCCCAAGAAGGACAATATGTAAATTTTGTTGGAAAATTTTTAAGGGTGGTAGTACCCTAGTTGTTTTGAGCCTGCTTGTAACCCTAACCTTCCCAAATCTCGGGACAAGATTTATTTTAAGGGTGGTAGCCTGTCACATCCCAAGATTTTCCAAATCTTGTAATGTGAAAATAAATGAATAAAATAAAACTTTGTTTGATTTTCAGAGCCAGAAGAAAGTTTTTGAATTCAATTGGAACTTCAAATCTATTTTAAATAATAAAGAAACCCTAAAGGGATCAAAAAGATAAATATTTAACAAAGGAATAATAAAAGTACTTTAGTACCACTTTGAAATCTTTTTATAAAGATTTTGGGTTTTCAAAAAAAAAAGACTTTTAAATAAGGACTATTTTATGAAGCCGAATTAAACCTGGGCCAATATTTGGAAACAAAAGGTTTTGCTTTGATTAAAATAGTAAAGGTTGACTTAAATAAAATAATAAGGATTTAATATCCAAGTTTTATTAATAAAGGTTTCACTATTTCCAAAACCTCAAAAATTGTTTATTTAAAATAGGTTTTCCAAGTAATTTATATTACTAAATAAAACCTACTGTTTTGGTTTTGAAGATAATTAAATTCCAAAAAAGAGTATTTAAATAAAACAAGTCCTATTTGATTTAATAACAATGGTTCAATTTATTTAATAATGGACCCTAAAATAAAATTGATATTTTGGATTTGGAATATTGGATTATGTTACCAAAACAGAACCAAATTCCTAGTTGCAAAGTTTGGTGATTATTTGAATTAATTTGAGTGTAGTTTGTTTGTTTAAAAATCAAAAACAGAAATTAGTTTCAGAAAAAGAAAAAGGATTCAGAATAGGAAAAAAAATGAAGTTAGGCCGACCCAACCCAGCAGCCCAACAGGCCCAGGAACCAGCCCAGCTTTTCCTCCCCGAAGAAAACGTTTCATACCTGGCAACTGAACCATGCAGTGAATGACTAGTGGACCCTCCCCTTGCTCCATTCCCACTGACCAGTAGACCCCACATTTCCCTGTTCATCGTCTACACCCCGCGCGACCCCTTCTCCCCCCTCATCGCCGTTTCCTGCAAAAATTCCGCGACCTTAATTCGCCATAATGCAGCCACCATTACTCGCCTTGACCTTGCTCGATAAAACGCCTGCGTCTTCTCCTCCTTTCCCCTCTGTCGCCACTTCCTCTCTGCCCCGAGGCTGCCACAATTCGGCCCAGCGCTCCCTCTGTTCTGACGACACCTCGGTGACGATTCCGGCCAAATTTCACCGCCACTTGCCTCCCTGAGCATGCTATCAGCTTCCCCACTCCCAGACACATCTCCCAGTACTTTTCGTTCGACCACGGGCGCCCCAGAGCGTCGGCTACGACAAGTTCTGAACGACGCCGCCGTCCGCTCCAACTTCGACGAGCCCCACAGGTAGTTTCCGACCACCCCGTGCCATCTGGTTCACGCACGCATCTTCTCCGTGACCTTCCGCACCTAACCATGCCCCTGTTTTGCCTTAGGGCGATCTACAACGTCGCCTTCGACCACGGACAGTGCCACCCGACGCCGTTCCCAACTCCGGCGAGAGATTCCACCTGACCCCGTGCGCCCCTTGCCACGTCGACCACACGTCGAGCACCACCTCGTCCTCGCGAACACGGTGAGCACCCCCTCTGTCTTCCTCGCTTCCTAGAACCACCGTAGCGCCACCGCCTGGCCGTGCGCCGCTGCTAGCCATCGTCGGCGCCGCTCGCATATGGTCAAGCAGACCAGCACCGTTGGATCGAGATCTGGTGCTCACGATAAGATCACTTAGCACCGAAGGGGTACGCGATAAGGACCGTGCGATCTAATTAGATCCAACGAGTCACAGAGCCGATCCAGCCGAACCGGTACCAGCGAATGACGAAGCGACGCGTGACCAGTTTTGGTTTAAACAGAAATTTGAAAAACAGAATTGTTTGTGAATTTGAAAACACTATAACTTTGGATCCACACGTCCAAAAATTACAAATTTTATGTCGTTGGATTCAGGAGAGCAAGTCCTAGCCAACCATGCCCTTGGTTTAGTAAATAGTATCTGTTAATTTACTTGTTTTTGCAGATTCATTTGTGTGCTTATTTAGACTAGAAAAATTGTTTAAAAATGATTTTAGGGTTAAAACCTTTGCAAAATGGATTGTGAAGAACCTACTGACCCTAGGAACCAACTGGTTTGGAAAATGGATTTGGAAAAGTTTAGAAAGGATTAATTGGTTTAGTCCATTTCTAGCTAAATAAAACTATTGTTTTGTTTATGAAAATGGTTTTGAGTAAAAACTTTGGAGAAAATGTTTTAGACCAAACCTACTAACCATAAACACCAAGTTTTGATAAACAACAACTTATTTGGTGAAACCACTTAAGGTTGTGGCATTGAGAAAAATGCTTTTCACCACATAAAATGATGAAAGGTTTTGAAAATGGTTATGGATAAAACCCAATTTGCAAATGACTTTGCCATTTTGGTAAAAGACCAATTTGGACCTTACAAAGTTTAGAAGCCTAGTGGAGACCATCCTTGCAATAGAACCATCATTTGCATACTTATGCATAACATAGATTCCATTGCTTTGTGTGTGTGAAATTGTTTGTTGACCTTGGATTGGAATGTTAGTTGATTTGTGTTTGCTTGATTGACTTGTAGTGAAGTTAGAGAAGTGTGAGACTAGCAAAATCAAGGAGTGAACCACCATTCCCTACCAAAAAGGCAAGTTACACTATCATACAAAAGTCCTACTATTTTCATTATACTTAGTGGATTTTGAAAACATGCATGAAAATAATTTTATACTTATGCTATGCTAAATCCTATTAGGATACCTTATACATTCCTTAGAGAAAACATTGTAGTCGTACATGCTTAGCCATGCTTTATTGGGAAAAGAGATACATGTTGAGATTTTACAAAGTTGAGAAAAGGACTTGTGTTTTATATAATAAAACAAGGACTCAATGAACCACCTGGGTGGAGGATACTTTAAGTTTTGGAGAAGGTGGCAACAAAAGGAACCATGTCTATGGTAATCTCTTTGTGTTGTGCTCCAAAAGAAAACCCACCTAGGAAACTTAGAGATTGAACATGTTTCTCCAATTGTGGCTTTCTGGTGCAACCACATGCTATTATGGCTCGCTTAGTCAACTACATTAGGAAGACCCATACATTGTCTTTAGTTACTGGACATGGGGATCTGAATGCTTCATGGGGCTGAAGACAAGCTAGCAATGGTGTATGGGAGGACCTTTTGAAAGACTCACACATTCTCACCGCCAAGACTCCATCTTGGTGAGCACTAATCCAAAGAGGGCCACTGGTGGCAAAAGGATGGGATTGTGACATGTGGGTAAAGTGTACTCCTTCTGCAGAAGAAAATAAAATCTAAGTACTTAGCCGTGTCCCCGGTTATGGACAATGCTGAGCAACTAAAGTTTGAACTATAGGAGATCTCGACATTCCAACTTCTAAAATACAAACGTGATTCCCTTGAGTGTCTACCAAGGAATTCAAAGAGATTTTATAAAACTTGATGCACTTGGGGTTACCAAGGAGCTCAAGAGATTTTGACAAGGACTTGAACACTTGAGTGTCTACCAAGGAGTTCAAGGGATTCTTGGAAAAGAGATTTGACAAAGGACCAAAACCATTTTGAAAAACATAGGATAAATTATTGCTTTATGCAAATGAGCCTAAAACTCTAATTAGCCAAATATGCATGTATTGATAGGATCCATTCATATTATACATAGAAGTGAAGCTTGCCAATACAATTCAAAATGTATTGACCCTTGTGGCTGTAACTTGTAATGTTGCAGGTTTGATTGGTTTTAGTGAAGATTGTTTGATTAGGATTACAAATTCTACAACCAACATCTGCCTGTGGCACTTTGAATATGAAGGACCCCATGATTATTGTTATTCCGCTGCAATGTAATGTAATAGCCAAATGAGCTATGTATTGATGTAATAAAAATTATGTTATCCCTGGTTATAAAGTTATATTATGACCTTTGTTTCTTGATATTACATCTAAATTGTGGATGCTAGCTATTGATCCAGGGACTAGCATTGTAAACACAGGGGACTCCACCTTATGTTATGTAAAGGTTGGGATACTCCCTCTACAGTACGAAGGTCATGCACGAGTACACCGGCGACCGAAGGGATACCCTCCGGATCTCCGAGGACAACTTCTCGAGCGAATCCGTCAAGTTCCGTCTTAAGGACATCGTCAAGGTGAAGGACAAGAAGCGTGGCTTCACCCTTACCTATGACATGTTCGTAAATGGAAAGTGCCCAAAGGTAGGTATTTATTCTTCGTGTATGAAATTGCTCCAATTTTTCCATCTTGCTAATACCATCTTGTCTAACACGGTGATTTCTCCCTTAACAACTTAGCGATCTAGAGGACGACAACCTGGCCACCCAAATCTATGATCCCAAGATGAAGGAAGTCACGGTCGTGTCCGACGATGATGCCCCGTTGGCGCGAAAGCGGAAGAGCTCCACCTCTGACGCTGCTGACAGAGGCAAGAAAAAGAAGACGGAGGGTGGAGCCTCCAAAAAGAGTACTGCCACCCTGGAGGCGGAAAATAAGAAAGCCACTGGGATGTTTGCCAAAGCGCCCCCCCTAGTGTAATTCTCCGTCATTGCCTTGTCTATCTGTCTTATTCCTGTACTTATGCATTTTGCACGTTTCAGGAAGAAAGCCACAACCAGCCTCAAGAAGTCCTCCAAAACTCTTGGGGTTTCTAGAAATATTAAAGATATGCTGCATCGCAACTCTTCCCCCGCGATCGCCCCTGCTACTCCTGTCGTCAAGCCCTCCTCCGCTCCGACAAGCTCCCAAGCCCAGGAGGCACCAGGCCCTTCCGCCATGGAAGTGGATTCTGGCGCCTCTACCGAACTCGCAGTTGTCGGCGAGCAGGCGACGTAGGAGAGCGCTACTCTTCAAATGGTTGAAGCTCCGGCTAAGGATGCCATCGGTAGCGGCAAGGCGGTGGTGGTTGCTGGTACATCTGCCGAAGGCGGCGCCTCTGCTCCCCAGAAACCCTTAGAACTGCCAAAGATTATCTTCCCGGTGCTAACGCCGGGTAGCACAACTACGGTTCCTGGAGGAGTGCCGTCATCTCTGACGTGCGTTCTTGAGGAGCTACTCCGACAAGCAGACATCTTGAGAAGCAACAGTGTTTCCTTTGGCAAGCTGCTGGTCGAGAGTGCTACAAACCTCAAGATCATCGCACTTGTAAGTTTTACTTTACCTTTTGCATTTCATATGAGTATCCCACTGTAGCCCCCGAGGATGTAGACGGAAAACCATTGGCTTTGCATCTATATGCTCTAAGAGTGACTAAGTTAGAAAAAACTCTCACTGTAGCCCCCAAGCATTTAGATGGAATGAATTATTCCGACTAGATGCTTTAACAATAGCATACACAGTGTTCATAATTTTAAGTGCTGTAGCCCCCAAGCCTCTAGTTGTAACTGAATTAGTTCCGACTAGATACTTTAAAGAAAAGCTAAGCATTTTCCGAGTTAAAACTTTATACTGTAGCCCCCAAGCTTCTAGTTGAGAACTGAATTAGCTCCGACTAGATGCTTAAAGAAAAGCTAAGCATACTGCTAAGTTAAAAACTCTCGCTATAGCCCCCGAGCACCTAGATGGAAAATCTCCGACTAGGGGCTCCAAGTAGACTGAACAACGACTTGACTTTGTATTTGTTTCCTGTAGCGAGAATGCTCGAGGGCATGGCCAATGATAAGTACCAGAAGATGCGGACCTTGAAGCAAAAAGGTAAAACCGCCATCTTGAAGGAATGATCATCAAAAACAAGATTCTGCTTTTTTGCATTTCGTCTTACTTTTGTGCCTTCCTTCTTCGAGTACTCACTGTGTACTGTGTTTTCTCCGACTTGCAGAGCATGTCGCCAAGGCTAAGGATATTGTCGAGCAGTCCAAGCACATCCAGCAGCTGGACAGCGAGAACAAGATCCTTAAGAAGGAGAGGGAACAAATGCTGAAGATGCATGAGGATTCCATGAAAGCCCTGCAGGATTCTGCCTCCACTGAGATCAATCGCTTGAAGGAGGAGCTTGCGATCCTAAAGGATCAGAAGCAAGCTGCCAATGAGCAAAACCTTCGCCATAGAGAGACGTTTAAGCTCCTCCAACAAGATAAAGAATCCTTGGCGGACGTCGTCTGGCAGGCCAAGGCCAGCATCTTCAGTAAGTATCCTGCGCCTTGTAGCTCTGTAATCTGGATACTTAGAATTTTTGAACTCATGCAATCGTTGTCGGAATTTTCAGCGCCACTAGGTTTAACCCGCTCGCCTCCTTCGGACAAGGAATGCATGATTCTTGCCGGCAACTTCATCAACACCGCCATCACCCAAGCCAAGGAGATCGCCCAGCCCCTCCAAATTTATATCAAGGCCTCGGACTCCATGGTGAAGTATTCGGAGATTCTGCGTCGAGCCCCCGAGCGTGTCGCAAGCTGGAAAGCTTCATGTGCACGGGCTGGCGTAAGGATGGCGTTGTCCATGGTGAAGGCACACTATGAAGGTGCCGACATCGACACGGTGACATCTGGTATCCCCGACATAGATGATGACGGCAAGGAAATCGATCACGGAGCTATCCTGTCATCACTCGCGGGCTATGACACCAGGGTTGCCGAGTTGGTGGACGTCGACGTCTTCGTGCCCAGGAACTTTCTTGACAACGCCGACCCTAAATCCTCCGAGTCTCCCCACAGTGGTGACGCTGAGGGTGAATCTCCGGGTGGTGATGATGCGGCCTCCAAGTCCCCTGCACCCAAGGAGTGAAAAACACTTTGTAATTCTTGTTTCACCTCTGGAATGTGTATTGAAAAAACTTGGTGATGTAATCTTAAGGCGGAAAACAATGTTTGTCGTATCCTGCTACTTAAGAATTAATGCCCAGCATGTATATATTTTTTAAGAAAGTGTTGGCTTATCCATTACTTTGGTTCTTATGCTTGAATTTTCGTGAGTCGGAAGACTCGTTGTCGGAACCATGCGCTTAGGTGGTGATACCCAATGGCACCGTCAAAAACCTTAGCACAAAATCTCCGACAATGAGTGCCGAAAGTCACTACTCCAGAATCCACATAAAACAACAAAGAACGTGTAGACCAGAAAACTTAAGCTAACGCCCGTAGGCGGAATTTTCACAAGTGCAATCGCAAAGCTTGTGCATAAAGGTTTATATGATCCAAAAATGAACACTAAAGGAGGTAAAAGACTCAGCAATATGAGTGAACCAAAGAGCTTTATTTCATTGATCATATAAGAGGTACACGATTAGATAAAAAATGCTAAGTGTAGAAAGGACGTAGTTGTGGTATGTTCCATGGCCGATCAAGCTCCGGGTAGTCATCATCCGGGTCACGTCGCTTACGCTTATGATCCTCGTTGGGTCTATCCTTGAGCTCACGATTGTCGACAAGGTAGTAAGACCCATTGAGCAGCGCCTTGCTTATGATGAATGGTCCTTCCCATGGCGGGGATAATTTGTGTGACTTCTTCTGCTTAAGTAGGAGCACCAAATCCCCCTCTTTAAACGAGCGATGTCGGACGCGGCGACTATGGTAGCTGTGTAGCTTCTGCTGGTAGATGGCGGATCTTTGGCATGCCAAAACGCGCTCCTCCTCGAGAAGGTCCACATCTAGGCGTCTGGATTCTTCAGCGTCATCTTCTTCATAGGCGGCAACTCTTGGTGCATCATGGAGGATGTCGGAAGGGAGGATAGCTTCTGCTCCATATACCATGAAGTAAGGGGTGTAGCTGGTAGATCTGTTGGGTGTAGTTCGTAAACTCCACAGCACAGATGGCAATTCTTCCGCCCAGGCTCCAGCTGCTCTATGTAGCGGTGCCTCAAGAAGTGGCTTGATTCCCTGCAGAATTAATCCGTTGGCTCGCTCAACTTGACCATTGGATTGTGGGTGTGCCACAGATGCAAGGTCAAGTCGGATGCCTTTGTCCCAGCAATAGGCCTCCACTTCTCCGAGTGACAAGTTGCTTCCATTGTCGGTGATGATGCTATGTGGGAGACCAAATCTCACCACTAGATCCCGGACAAACCTGAGGGCAGTTGCCCCATCAAGATTTCTAATGGGTTTAGCTTCTATCCATTTGGTGAATTTGTCAACTACTACAAGCAGATGCGTAAATCCACACGGTGCCGTTTGCAACAGCCCCACCATATCTAGCCCCAGACTGCAAACGGCCAAGTTATTGGTATTGTTCGCAGTTCTTCAGCAGGAACATGTGGTTGTCGGGCATAATACTGGCATCCGGTGCATGTCTCAACCATCTTGTCGGCGTCCGCCTTTTGGTCGACAAGAGAATCCTTGCCGGAAGGCTTTCGCGACCAATGATCGAGGAGCGGCGTGATGCCCGCAATCTCCGAGATGGATTTCGCGTAGGATTTCCATACCTTCTAGCTGGGAAACACACTTTAGGTATACACCAGTAGTGCTCCTTTTGTAGAGTTGCCCATTGATTATGGTATAACCCTTTGCTCGTCGTACTATCTGCCGTCTTTCGACCTCATCGTCGGGCAAAGTTCCATGTTCGAGATATTCCATGAACGGTTTAGTCCAAGCCGGAGGGGTCTTTGTCACCATGTTGACGAAAGAATCAGCTCTATCCGGGTTGTCGATGTCGGCGCCCTTCACGGATGGTGTGCGTAGATGCTCTAGGAAAACTCCTGGCGGAATTTGCTTGCGCCCTGATCCAAGCTTAGACAATAGATCAGCCGCCTCGTTTTGCTCCCTAGGTACATATTTGACTTCGTAGCCCAAGAAGCTCTTGGCTATCTCGTCCACTTCGTCGCGATATGCCGCCATCATAGGGTTCCGCGCATTCCAGGTGCCAGCCACCTGCTGGGCAACCAAGTCGGAATCTCCACAGCAAACTATGCGCTTGATGCCAATATCCTTGGCTTCACGCAGTCCGTGAATGAGTGCTTCATACTCCGCCATGTTGTTTGTAGCCTCGAAGTGGATCTGCAGAACATAGTGTAGCTTTTCTCCTTTTGGTGACTGTAGCAATACACCAGCCCCCGAGCCGTTGAGCAGCTTTGATCCGTCAAAGTGCATCACCCAGTACTCTGGTTCCGGCAACGGAGTGGAATCCGGCATTTCCGTCCAATCTGCAATAAAATCTGCCAAGGCTTGTGATTTTATAGCGTCGCATCTTTTGTAGGTGATCTCGAAGGCGGCAAGTTCGATGCCCCACTTTGCGACCCTTCCTGTAGCGTCGCTGTTGTTGATAATGTCGGACAGTGGAGTCTTGCTCACTACTGTGATTGGGTGCTCCTGAAAGTAATGGCTCAGCTTCCGCGAAGCGAGGAATACTCCATAAGCTATCTTTTGGTAGTGCGGGTAACGCTGCTTGGACTCCGTCAAGACCTCGCTTACATAGTAAACTGGTCGTTGAACTCCGTGCTCATAGCCTGGTTCCTTCCGCTCTACCACGATGACGATGCTGATAACCTGGTTGGTTGCCGCCATGTAAATTAACAGGGGCTCGCCAGGCTTGGGTGCTGCAAGGATGGGAGCTGAGGAAAGAATCTCCTTGAGCTGCTTCAATGCTGCATCTGCCTCGTCCGTCCACGTGAATTTGTCCGCCTTATTCAGTAACTTGTACAGCGGTAGAGCCTTCTCTCCAAGTCGGCTGATGAACCGACTAACTGCTGCAACACAACCTGTTAGTCGTTGGATGTCTTTTAGACATGTCAGACGGTTTATGTTTAAGATGGCCTTGATTTTCTCCGGGTTGACCTCGATTCCGCGCTGGGAAACGATGAAGCCCAACAGTTTGCCGGCTGGAACCCCGAAGACGCACTTCTTAGGGTTGAGCATCATGTTGTATTTCCGGAGATTATCAAAGGTTTCTTTTAAGTCGGAGATTAAGTCGTTTGACTTTTTAGACATCACCGCGATATCGTCCACATAGGCGTGAACGTTCCGACCAATTTGGTCGTGAAGGCAACGTTGCGTTGTCCGCTGTTAAGTAGCACCTGCGTTTTTCAGCCCAAAGGGCATCGTGACATAGCAAAACGTGTCGTATGGGGTAGTGAACGAAGTGGCCAATTGGTCTGACTTCCTCATCTTGATCAGGTGGTATCCTGAGTATGCATCGAGAAAACACAAAAGTTCCGAGCCAGCCGTCGAGTCAATGACTTGGTCAATGCGAGGAAAAGCAAACGGATCTTTGGGACATGCTTTGTTCAAGCCGGTGTAATCAACGCACATTCTTAATTGGTTCCCTTTTTGGGGACAAGTACAGGATTGGCCACCCATCGGGTGTGAAGGACTTCTCGGATAAACTCAGCCTTAAGTAACCTAGCTATCTCTTTGCCAATGGCGCGTCTCTTCTCATCTCCGAAGCGTCGTAGAGGTTGTTTCACTGGTTTACATTTTGGATCTATGTTTAAGCTGTGCTCAGCAAGTTCCCTAGGTACACCTTTCATGTCGGCAGGTTGCCAGGCGAAGATGTCCCTATTCTCACGGAGGAACTCGACGAGCGCGCTTTCCTATTTGGGATCTAGGTTCGTCCCAATGGCAGTGACCTTGGAGGCATCGCCTACCACAAGTTCCACCGGCTTGGTCTCGATGGCGGCCTTGAACGCAGGAGCGGAGTCGGATATTTGCTTCTTCGACGCGGGCATCTCTGAGTCATTGACATTGCTCTCGATCTCCTTGAATTCTTCGCTGTAGAGGACAGCTTCTGCAACAGCTGCTTCATTGATTTTGCAGTCCCTTGCCTTGGTAAAGCTTTCGGATACGGTGATGACACCGTTTGGTCCGGGTATTTTGAGCTTGTTGTAGACGAAGCATGGCTTGGCCATGAACGTGTAGAAAATGTCACGGCCGAATATGACGTGGTACACGCTCTTGAAGGGGACCATCTCAAAGGTCATGCGCTCTTGGCGATAATTATTAACATCGCCAAAGGCTACTTGAAGTGTGATGCACCCAAGGGACCGAGCCTCTCGTCCAGGAACTACGCCATGGAACACGGTGTTAGTCCGCCTTAGGTTTGCCTCTTTCAAGTTCATCTTCTGCAGTGTATCTAGGTACATAATGTTGATGCTGCTTCCACTATCCACCATGCACTTGGTGAATTCCATGCCGTCAATCAATGGGTTGATGACCATGGCGTACTGGTTCTCCGTGGGCACAAGGTCTGGGTGGTCCGTCCTATCCCAAGTGATTGGAACCTCCGACCAGCGCAGGTATTGGGGAACCGAGGGAGAGTAGCCATCAGGATCCTTAAATAGGTCTTCTGTTGTCGGACGGTGGGGGTGCCAAGGAAAGTGTGGTAGACTGGGGCCTTCTTAGCGAAGGGGTTCTTGCCCTTGTCGTCTCTCTTGGCGGCGTGCTTGGGGTCAACGTCCTCGTCCATGTCACTTGAATCCTTGGACTCCTCCTCCTTCTTCTTCCCCTTGCCCTTGCCTCGCGGTCTGTTCTTCCGACTTTGCTTATAGCCAGACTCCGGGTCTTCCTTGAGGTCGTTGACGAACTTGCAGTGTCGATTGGTATGGGTGGTCTTACCATTGGCATCGAGGTGTACGAGGCACGGCATATCGCGGTACTCTTCGTAGGTTTGGGGAACGCGGAGCGGCGCCGAGTTGCTTTCACTTCCTCACTGCTGCCCACGGCCTGCTCCCCTTCCTCGGCCACGTTGTCCGCCTTCTCCTCGTCCTGCAAAAGTCATGGCGACCATGTCGGTTGATTGCTTTTCTTCTGGAGCGGTTTTCCGCTTTGTACTGTTGTTCCTCCGAGCTTGAGTTGGAACGGCCGTTGCCGGAAAAGAGCCACGAGCGTCGTCGTCTGCAGCTGTGAACTCACTAGCTAACTGAATCATCCGATTTAAGTCAAGCTGATCATTGTCCTGCAAGCGCTTCAGCTTATGTCGGAGTAACGTGCCCCTTTCCAACCCATCGATGAAGGCGGCCATGGCGGTCTGGGCGTGCACTCCTGCGCAGGAATTCTTCATATCCAGCCAGCGGGAGAGGTAGGCGCGAGATGTCTCGTCTTTCTCTTGCATGCACCGCTGTAGATCGCCCACAGTGCAGGGACGCTTGTATGTACCCTCAAAGTTTTTGGTGAACGCTTCTTGCATGTTCAGCCAGTTGTAGATAGATTTCTCCGGCAAGTCGTCGATCCATTGACGGGCCGTGCCCACCAACATTAACGGGAGGTACTTAACGGCGACGTTGGGGTTGCCTCCGGCAATCTCCACCGCGTTGCCGTAGTCCTGCAACCATGTGGTAGGCTTGGCGGTGTCGTCATAGGGCTTGATGGTTTTGTCAATCCGGAATCCTTTGGGGTAAGTTGCGGACCGTATTCCAGGTCCAAAGCAACATGGTCCCAGTTATGGTCCTTCCCGGGCCTTGTGGATCTTATCGATCCGTGAACGTGCATCGTATGGCTCCGGGTTCTTCTTCTTTTTGTCAACAGGGGATGGGCTGCGTGAATGACGCGGACCCCCTCCGCCATGGTGATTGCTTGGTGACGACGGAGGCGGAGGTGGCGGTGGGTTAGCCTTCTTGCTGTTACCCTCCTGCGACACTTCCCGCCTGTCGCGGTTGCTTGTCGGACACGGAGGGTCATAGCGCGACCTGCTCTTATGTCCTTCGTTGTGCTTTCCGTCATGACGGGTCTGATCTGCGTTGTCGCGGATGACGATGCCACACTGCTTTGGTGGGGGCATATCCGTGCGACGGTGAGCCTTGTAGTCTTCCTGACGTTGGGGGGATCGGGGCGGTGGCGATGGGCGGCGAGGTTGGGCTCTTTCTCCGTGGTCGGAGGATATGGGGATAGCATGCTTCCTGTTGCGCGCGTCCCTCCGTCTTCGTTCTGATGAACCCGTCCGCGATCCGACATCCTGAGGAGATCCGTCCCTTGGTGGTTTGTACTGGCTAGATCGGCAGAGCGCTGGGTCAGACTCAAGCCTCTGAGAGGTGGCCTTTTCCTGCTGCTTTACCGCCTTGGCCACTAGGTCATAGACCTGTTCCACTGCCTCAGGCGATCTATCCTGCTCCAGAAGGGTCTTGGCGACGGCGAGGTTAAGGAGTGGGGTGGGCATCACCTGCTTGCCTTCACTATCAATGTATGGCTTGGCCTGTGCCGGCTTTGAGGGAGCCCATCCTAGGTTGCGCCGTACACCAGGATCGTTGATGACGCGAGCCGGAGCCTTCTTAGCCTTCTGCTGCTGCAGCAGAGTCTTGTACTCGGCCTCCATTGCTCCTGCTTTCTCTATGGACTTCTGCGCGTTGACTAGATCTCGATCTAGTTTAGCGCTTTGCTCCGCGATGGCTTGCGCTTCCTCCAGCAGTTGTTGGCGCTTCTCGTCAAGCTGAGTCACGTTCCGGATATGATCAACAGTTAGTGGCTCAACGAGGAGATTGCCATACATCACTCTATCAGCGGGAGTCACGTGGACTGCTGCCGACGTGGATGGTGGAGGCGGCAAGTTTGCTATGTTGTTGTTGCTCGGACCGGTGCCGAGTTCCTGCGGCTGCTGCACTAGATTAGGCGGAGGAGGCATGACTCTTGCGCGATCATTGTCAGCAGCAATAAGTGGCCCCTTCCCGTTATCCAGCGCCGTAGGCGGAGCTTGCCCGGGCTGGTCTTCATCCATTGCTGTCCCTATGGTGACGAACACCCCTCGAGACATGACGGTATTATTAGCCTGTTCGTCGCACGAGTACTCCTCCTCCATCTCCTGCATAGCGGAGTCTAGCTCTTCTGGACTGAAGTCTATCTCCTCTGAATCTGCACTGAAATCAGCATAAAGTGCGTCAATGACAGAGTCGGAGGGTGCCAGGACTTCCTCGATGACGGGCGGTGGAGGTGCAATGGCCTCGACGATGACTGGAGGTGGTGGTGCTGCTGCGACGATGGCGGCCGGAGGCGGTGGTGGTGGCTGAATTGGAGGTGCTCCGTCGATGAGCGCAAGCACTGTCTGAGCTGCCGCTTCAGCCTCCGCGTAGTTGTTGACGGTGTTCACCATGCCTTCGAAGGTGAGGCGTCCTGACGCCTGTTGCCGTCTTAGAGAATGTCGGAGAAGCGTGCCATGGTCCAGTCCTTCCACAAAATGATAGATGGCATCATCATTGGGGTAGTTGGCCAGGTCGGCCCGTATACGGAGCCACCTGGCGAGGTAGTCGCGGGGGTTTTCGCCCTCTCTCTGAATGCAGCGCGCCAGATCGAAGATGGTAACCATGCCGACGAACTTGGATCTCTGCTGTCCGGACGCACGGGCGAAGCCGGTGGGTTTGCAGTGATCTTCCACCTTTATATCCTGCACAGGGGCGGTTTGGGTGGGCCTTGAATTTTTCCGATCTTTGCCGGCAAACTCCGAAGAGAGATCCAGCATCGATCCTTCCACGAACGTATCCTGCCCGTAGGCGGTCCGTGCAGGTCTTGATGCTCCTCCGACTCCCAGGGAACTAGTGCCCGAGTCGATTTCGCCGATGAAGAGGTGGATGTCTCCGATAGGAACGATCGAACACCGCGAAAGGGTTCGTCTTCGCCGGGATCCAGAACTCGTCGGGGGGGACGATCGGAACGTTGCCGGAGAAGAGAATGCGACCGATGGCTACGGTTTCGCCGATTCCCGCGAAGATCTTGGTCCTCGCCCGCTGAAGAGCCTGACGCGCCTCTTGCCCCATGGTGGGCGCCAACTGTCGTGGTATTGCCGACGAGTACGCCATGGAGGGGTCCTCACAATGCGTGTTTAGAGACGTGGGGTAAGGCGGACGGTTGACGGGTATGAGGTAACACAGCTTACCCAGGTTCAGATCCCACAACGGTGGCGGAATCCTACTCCTGCTATAAATCACTATAATGGCAATACGCCGAGTTACAGAGATAGGTTCGCTGTGCGAGGTGTGTGTAAAAACGATGCCCTAAAGGCTCCCATAGGCCCGACTTATATAGTCGTCAGGTCCTAGGGTTACAGGGAAAAGTCCTAGCCGGACAGGTTACAGAGTTCTACACCGTCTATTACTAGTCTTGTGTATCTTGCACTCCAAGGCTCCGGGTACGCTGGTGACTCCACCGTAGCCTTCCTTTATCCGGCATGGGCCTCCCTTCTGGATCCACCTAACTAGGCCGCCCAGCAGGCCATAGGCCATGCTATCGACTATGGGCCACCCGGGTTAGTCGGATAAGAGACATGCTATGGGGATACCCATATAGCATATCCCCAACACATCACCTTTGCTAATCTCAAATTTTGAGTCAACATAGTCAAAGTCGGAGTCATTTTCAACATTAGTGTCTTCATCATCTATAGACACTTCAATTACATGCTTAGAGATTTTTTCTCTTCCTAATACTCTGCCTTATTCTAGGTAGAATAAAATCTTCATCATGTACTTTAACGGTTGGATAAACAACTTGAAATGACACTAGGACTATGTCTTCAGCTGCATCTTTATTTTAACTAGTTGCCACCTCATGCTGGATCCTGGGACATGACTTAGAAGGACCGATGACAGGGGCAAATGAGCAACTGGAAATGTACAACATCATCATCATAATTCTTGAAGCTCATACTCTGCTCATGATCCAGGTAAATCTTGAAAAAATCCTGCCCAATGTCAACAAGGGTAATCATAAAATTGGTTGCATTGTCATCTCTTATTTACCTCAACCAATTCTTCTCTATGGTCAACATTAGAATCAAGTAGAACACCTTCATTCTACCTGCCATCTTGTACCCTATTTCTTCAATAATCTTCTCAAGCAACAAAGGTGACCACATCAGAGTGTCTATTTGATCATAGTAGATAATGTGGCCAACAACATAAGACCTATTGCAAGCATTGCCCACAAAAAAAACCACCATGATTGATTTCAATTGTGAAATAAGAACTACATCGGCCTGCCATTTCAAAATTGCATAAGAGTTTTCAGTCAACACTGAACCCATGAACATATACAGTTTTCGGTAAACACTATCATGTACCTAGCTTTAACAGTCTTTAGTGACTAAAAATAAATTCCAAAGATCTTTGATTTAATAGTCATCGTGAACAATTTATCTTCAAACGTTTATTTCTTCAAAAGATCATTGCTTCAAAATAGCATTGCTTTACTACACCCTACCACTAACCCCTCCAAAACACCACCCAAATCTCCTGATCAAACCATACCGGACACCGTCTGCTACCACCTAACACAAACCACATACATCACACGAAATTGATGTATTAAACACTACATCTATATAAAAGCCATGGATTGGAGGAGAGATTGATAGAGATTGTGGCCTTACCGTATACGGGAGCGGGAGATCCTTCAGGCCGCCTACAAGGAGACATCGCCCCCTCGGAGGATGACGATAGCACGCGTGTGTCAACGCCTCTCCACCTTGTCATGGACGAAATCCGCCGTCGATCGCTAGCGAGGGTCAACAACGATGGCGGTGGCGTCACGGCGTTAGCCCTCCCTCACCTCGGAACAATCGGCGGGCTCTGGTTGCAACAGGTGGTGGTGTCCTGGTGATCTAGTGGATCACCTGAGCGGTAAATGGTGGGATGTCTCGAGGCCTAATTGCTAATAATTGCTTCCTACCGACCACCAAAGGGTCATGTGCAACTGACAACGGGCCCCACAGGTTGCCATGTCAACTAATACAGCGTTCCGCTCGGACCAGTCACCATGTGTGACACACCTAGACGTATTCGATGACTGTAAAATTGTATTCCTTAAGTACATGACTGAATTGGATTTTGTGGACAAGTTATGTTTTTCTTTCTAGTCTTTTTTTTCTTTGTAGTCAGCCATGGCCAATCCGGCCACGACTAATTCCATGGCATTGCAGGTGTATGCATGCTGGATCAATGAAATATGGATGATACTAGTGTTTTTTGTTTAAATCAAACGATTTTCCTACTTCTAAGTCTGTGCTTCACACTAATTGCCATAGGTGAAGTCATCCTCAGCTGAGAAATCTCAACCGGCTGAAGTTTTCAACCGGAACGTAACTTTCCATTGCGAAAATTGATCTCGTGGAAAATGGAACCCAATAGAGAAGAAGTGGTTTGCGGGAATCGAAGCTGTGTGGCAGAGAAGAAGGCCATGGACCGCAACGCACGCAGTGGAAAAGTTGTTAGTTTTGACCTCTTTAGAACATTCAGCTACCAAACACCATTTTCCCTGTTACTTCTGATCTCGGGGAAACAAGCGGTTGCCCTTGGGGCATGAACACAAAAATGCTGGGCCATGTGAGGAGTGGGGAAATTTGTTTCCCAAGAAGAGTAACACACAAGTATGACTTGTACCTGACCTTACACTACATCCGCCAAATGGGGATCTGTCATCGCCGGAGAAAATGGCGAACTTGACCGACCCATTCGACTGTCCGGCGTCATAGGCCTAGTCGGCGACGGAGACATTGCCGAGTTGGCATTGCTCGCGTGGCCGGAAAGCACCGACTGCGTCGGGGACGCGATCACTGGAGACGGCGACCTCGACGCCGCGGCATTGTTCCCTCGTGCCGTCTCCCCTCCCTTGGACGACGCCCCGTATGGCCGCAGCTGCGGCAGCGGTGGCGACATGGACGCCGAGCCCAGGCGGACTTTCTCCGGCGCCGGGATCGCCCGGCACACCGGGCACGTCGCGTGCGAAAGCAACCACACGTCGACGCAGCTCGCGTGGAAGTAGTGCTTGCACGACGGCAGCATGCGCACCAGCGCGCCCTCCCGGAGCTCGTCGAGGCAGACCGCGCAGCAGTCCCCCGACACAGCCTTTGCCTTGCCGATGCCGCCCCAGCGGCCGGGCGAAGCGGCGTGGTACGTGAACTTCGGGAGCACGGCGACGTCGTCGGGGGCGAGGCCCAGCTGCTCCCCTGCGGCCGCGTCGACGTGCCCGGCCTCGGCGTCCCGGCCCCTGCGCCTAAGGCCGGCGGTGTGGACGGAACGGCCGAAGTAGATGAGGCCGAGGAGGACGATGGCGATGAAGGCGCCGATGCCCGTGTACTGCAGCGTCGTGGACGCCGACCCGGACATTGCCTCGGCGATCACGCTCACGCGCGCAGGGGCGGGGCGTGAGTCTCCGAAGAGGAAGAGACGAAGAGGGGTAGGCGTGCTCGAGACGTCGCGTCAAGCTGCGGCCGGTGTTGCATTTTATTATTTGTCATGCTGGGGGTGGGCTGTAACCCGTCTGAATCACGCATGTGTGTTTTGAGTTAGGACATCAGGATATGCCAGGCACGTACGGAGGATCATGATTCATGATATTCTGATTTTTTGACGATCTCCTACTTTGTTTAAGACTATAAGTTAGTGAGCACGCATCCGAAACATTTTTCTGATGACACACATGTAATGCAAACATTAAGAAAAAATTGCATCCTAACATGCATGAAAACTATAAGGATAAGATTTTCAATTCAATGGATCAATTGCCACATCTAAACAAAACTAATAATCAAACTTTGACCATAGGAAATTGTTTAGTTGAGCTGGTTGTACTCAAAGAACGATTAATGTGTACGTGTTTTTTGAGTTTTTTTCAGACATGCTCTAAGGCACCATATATGACTCGACATCATCGTTTTTTCCCTTTTTGAAAAAACACGACTCGATGTCGATGGGTTCTTACCAATAACTTAACTATCCACCACAAGCTAAAACCGCAATCAACTGCACTAAACAACAACCAACTTATTTTTATGTAAAGGTGCATTTATTTTATATGGAATTGAGATGATAAAAAATGAAGTCCGATGCAATAACATGTGAAAACTATCTAAGACATGCACATAACCATGATCACGAAATATCAAAAAAAAACATCAGAACATATTAATATGATGTAACTAGTGTCGAAAACCTCTACAATTGACAAAACTTGCGCATCGAGAATAGTCATCTAAACCAATGCCTAAAAAGGAGAATACACCCACCTGTGCAACACCGTCTAATCCAACCTCTAATTCCCCTTCTCAATTTTCAACTAGGGCAATCACTGAAAAGCTAAGAGTCATATCACTAATTATGATTTTCACATGTAAGCATAATTGTCCTATTATAGCCACAAACTAACCCAGTTGCCTATCTAACTAGGTGTATTAAAACTAGCACACACCTAGGACCTAGCTAAGCCAAACCAAGAACGACATACGGTACAACCGAAACATATAAACGTCTCCTCCTAAACCCTAGCCATCACCTTTTGCAACCACACATATCCTTTTTTCCTGGTGGGCGGTCCACGAGTAAACGCCTCCTCTGCTTGCAGCTTCAGTAATGGGAGTGAGAGCATACCTTGGACCTGCGGTCGACATTGTAGATAGATCCCTCAAGTTAATGTTTAGTCATCCGAAAGCGGTGTTATGGTGGCAATCGTGGTGCTATCTAGAACAAGAATAATGTTTCCTCGTCTCTCTGTCAAGCTCGTGGCGCTAGTATTGTTGATGGCATTGGCAAGGGGATGGAAATAATGTGATCGCTGCTCCCTTGGAGACTTGGAGTGATGGATTTCATTTTGTGTATGTGTGTTGCGATGGGGTTTTCCTGCAGAGCGGTTTTGCGTGGTCGTGCATTTTGGTCCTCCAGCTTTTTGGTTGCACCCCTCGGCTATGTTCATGCCATTT
The DNA here is from genome assembly GCA_023614405.1 of Avena insularis. Lineage (NCBI taxonomy): Eukaryota > Viridiplantae > Streptophyta > Magnoliopsida > Poales > Poaceae > Avena > Avena insularis. Next base: position 409,070,585 of record CM042697.1, read on the forward strand.
CCGACGTTTCTATAGGCCAACAATATGCTTCCTTTTCTTTGTATTGGCGACTTACCGGTCGCTACATCCTGGCTCCGGTGGTGTTCCAGAGGTTCAGAGCATCGAGCTTGTCTCACGGCACACAACTAGTAGGTGATGGATGCAAGAGGAATAAGATAGTGATACACACAATAATTTGGACATTACTTTTAATAAGTGTAAGGGCATTTATGCAAAAATTGTTCTATTAAACATAACCTTTTGTATTGAGTGTGGCATTTTGGAGTCGGGTTATACATAGCTCGCTTTTTTGAGAAAAATCAAAAACAATATTTCAAACTTTCAAAATAATCTGAAAAAAATCCAATAGTTTTTTTTGACAAAACAACAAGTGTCATCGATTTCATATAAAGAAACCACCAAAAGTCTTACAAACATAAAGTAAAAGGAACTAGAAAAGGTTTGAAAATGGGGAAGAAGGGAATCAAGATGCTGCTTTAGAACAAGCGCAAACATCAACCAAGATCAACAACCCTAGAGAGCTCAAGAGCAAAAGAAGAAAGGCATGACTCAAGGGGCAATTCTATGCAAAATAGGAGCCCATCCATGTGATCTAGAGTAGGCCTCTGGATCACCATCTTCAGTATTCCAGCTCCCTCTTCAAGATTTATTCTTTATCGATTTTTCCGCAACAATTTCCAAGAGGAAATTACATTACAAAGCCGATAAAATCACTCTAGCAGGGTCATTATGATATTTCCTATCAAAGCAAGCATCATTATTGAGTCTTATAGATTATCCAACACATAGCAGCTCCACCAAAGAGCACCAAATTTCTCTGTTTAGCTGGGAAAGAAGCAATCCATCTAGACAAAAGATCATTGGCATTCTTAGGTAAGCTCATAAGGCCAAAGGCACACACCACCACTTGTGAGAATTTTTTTGCAAGCACACACCTGAAGAGAAGGTAATCCAGTGTCTCGTTTTGACACCAGAAGTGACACTAGTCTTTCTTAGTCCATCCTCTCTTCAGCAGATTATCCTTTGTCAGGATTCTATTTTTAAGGACCAGCCAAATGAAATTTTTGATTTTGGGAGGGGTTTTGATTTTCTAGAGGAATTTAAAAGGAAAAATTACCCCTAGACCTCAGATTCTTAACACTAAAAGTACCAGATCTCCCAATTTTCCAACCAACTTTGTCAGATTAATCATTAAGTTGGATCCCATTCACTAAATTCTTTAGGGAATTTCACTGAGCCAAGGTCTCATCATAAAGCAACGTTGTGAACCTAAATAAACCCCAGCCCTCCTCTTTAACTTTTGTAACAGTCACTAGCTAGGGGAATGCCAGGTTAAAAGCTTGTGGAATTGGACTGCAAGTGGAGAATTTCTCATCAAAGAGTCTCCCCAAAAGAGGGTTTTGTCACCATTGTTTAAATGTCTAATAGCAAATTACTGTAAGGTATGGTTAACCGCCATTAGACTTTGCTAAAAAAGATCCAAGAGGTAGCCAATGATGTATTATACCAATGTGAAATTTCAACACCAAAAATCTTGTATGAAAAAGTGAGGATCTGAAGTAGTGGACAATGCAAATGTCTTGCACGTTGGTACACTCTATACATTCTCTACCTCTATAATTTTTTCAGATTTTTTTACCTTTAACTGTAGTTTCAAAAAAAAGAGCTACACGTAGCCTGCGCACTGTTTGCAATTTTCGCTTTGGCCTTTTTTTTAGAAATAAAAACTAGTATTTCCTCTGTCTTAAAATAGATATCATAAATTTACTATAATTTAGATGAATCTTAAAATTATTTAGAATATAGATTTACTTAAATTTTTAAAAACTCGCGACATATTTTAAGACGGATGAACGCGTGACAGATCACCAATTCCACCCCAACTCAAACCTCCAAAAATGAACCCGCCACGGGCGCGCAGGCGACCGCCGGCCCATTTTCGCGTCACGGAAACGGAATCGCCTCCGCTCAGACCATCCGTGTGAACACAGCCGTCCACAAACTGAGAAAAAACAAATTCGAATCTCCCTCCCCCGCCACGCAGGAGCCCGCACAATGGTTTCAGCGCGCTCCGCTCTCCCGCTTTCCCTCCCCGCTCCAAATCCCGAATTTCCTCCAATTTTTTCGCGAATTTTTTCAAGATTCGCTGGCCCATGGAGCCTTCGGACCAAAAACGGCAGGAAACGCAGATCCATCCCCTCCTTCCACTCCTATCCAGCCAAAAAAATTCCCCCGAAACTCAAATCTTGCCTTCTCTTCCCTCCCCGACTCCCTGTTCCCTCGCACCTGCGTTTACAAATAACCATGGAAGATCCTCCCAGTCCCATCACAAGGTCCAATTCGAGCCACCTCGCCGCCTAGTACACCACCGCCGAGCCTCAATTCTAACAGCGGCAGCTCGTTCCCGTCATGGCAGTTGACCGCGCCGACAAGGAGAACCTGCCGCCCGCGGCTGCCCCGGCGGCGGCCGCCGTCGCTCGTCTCCACGGCGTCGCGGTCAAGAGCTGCAAGCTGAAGCGGCTCGGGAGGGCGCGGAGGCGGGTGCCGCTCAGGGACATCACCAACCTCGTCGTCGCGCAGTCCGCGGTTGCCGAGTTGCAGCAGGCTCTGCTCCAGCAGCCGCACGCGGCGTCGGCGACGACGGAGCCGGTCGCGAAGAACGGGCTTGCTGGTGGTGCGGGGTCGAAGGCGGGCAGATACTCGCTCCGGAAGGAGTTTAGATAGCCGACAATTGTACATGGATCTGTATACTTCTCATTCCATTGTCCAATGATTCATTGGACTAGATTTGTTTGGTTAGTTGGTTTTTTCATTCGTTCGTGATGATAGGAAATGAGCTGCTGAGAAAGAAAGAAAGATAAAATTGGATTACTGTGGATTAAAGGTGTGACATACCAAACCGGGATCTGGAATTGGTGCACTAAACCAATTTGAGAAATTATATCGGGAGCTGTAAATATGATTTTCCAGGTGCTTGGTGTTCTGCATTGCAGCTCTGAGGCAGGGTTTTATGTAGGCTTTTAGCAGGGTTTCTCTGCCGTTTTATTAGGATGGAAAATTGCAAACAGCGACCTTGAAAAACTCACGTCTGACTGCCAGACAAGCTTCTGGATCGTAATCTTCTTCGGTACAACATTGTTACTGAAGCAAATAAAAAACGACTTGAATTCAGTTAAATACAGCAGGCAGCTACACGTTTTAGTCTCAATGATTTCAGGCGTGAAATGATCCAGTCTTATCAAGTTTGTGGTGGACTGATACATAGCCCTGATAGTGAACCTGATGAAAAAGGGGGTAACAGCAGTAGTGAGGAATCTCTGATGCACACATTTCACAATGTGCTTTGGCAGGAACATCACACAGGAAAAGCATCAAGTTACAAGGGATGATCAAAGGCAAACAAATCCTAATACTCATTGACTAAGTTGTGGCAGCTTTATTAGTGCAGAAGCAGTGTCACGGTTAGGGTTGACTAAAAAAATTTATCCAGTCATGGTGCAGGTGGCTGATGGAGGCAAATCCCAACTAACTGCTGTACCTGAGGTATAGTGGGAATGCAATTCGTGTGTACGCAATACCATGCTATGACATCATCTTAGGCATGGACCGGTTGCATGAGTGTGGGAAAATGTGGATCGACTGGCCCCATAAAATCTTGCGTAATAAAAGAATAACACTAAAAGGGATCAAGGATAAAGTGTAAAGTTGTGTGAATGAAATACAACTGATCAAACAAAGGGGATTGGCACAAGTGGTGCACATATGTCTAGTTGGATAGGCGTATGAGAAAACTCCATTACCTGACGACATTGCGCAACTACCGCAAGAACATGCTGAGTGTTTTGCCAACACCAATAGAGTTACCTACCAACATATCGTTTGATCATTGCATTGAATTGATGCCAGGAGTATAGCCAGTAAACGTGAAACCTTACAGGTATTCTCCGCAGCAAAAGGATGAGATCGAGCGGCAAATCGTGGAAATGATCAAGCAAGGCATCATATCAATGTTGGGGTTCGCAGCAGAAAACAAAAAAATTCTACCTACACGAACACGACCATCAAGATCTATACTATTTAGACATAAGTAACGGAGATGAAGAACGGAGTTCATACCCTTGAAGATCGTGGAACGCCTTACGCAGGAAAGAGTATAGAGATGAAGACAACCCCTCAAATGTTGCGCCTCGAAGCTCTACACACGTCCGGTGTAGGGACATCTCCCGGGATCCGATTCAGGAGAGCAGCGGAAGAAGAGGGAAGCCGGACCGTCCTGCGCACGATGGTAGTGCGGAGGTGGAGAACTAAACCAAGAGACTAGATCCAATCTAATGGAGAGAGCTCTAGGGTTTAGGGGGAGAGGAGATAACTTGTTGTTGGGATGCAAATAGAGGGGAGGGGACTCCTCTATTTATAGTAGGGAGGGGGTAGGGCCAAACCCTAGGGCTTGGGGGTGGGATCCCCCAAGCCACCGCAAGGGGAGGGCAGCCGCCGCCGGCCCTGGGCCCCACCCCACGGGTGGGAAACCCTAGGGTTTCGGCTGGTGGCCCCCTCTATCCCTTAGCCGTCTACCCTATTGGGCCCTTCTAGAAGCGGCCCAATAGCAATAAGGCTTCCCATAAAATATAAAATAAAATATATTTTAATATTAATTCAATAATTAATATAAAACATATATATTACTATATTCCATACACCGAAACTCCTTTCGGACATCTTCCGATCAACATCGGATAAAACCCGCAACCTTTCCGGTTTCTCTCTCCCTCGTTTCTCCTTCAGTGCCGGTTCGATCCCAAAGCGTCCCCACCCTTAAGTGTGCCACCCTTCGGCTCGGAGTTGCTACGGACATGATCAAGACTCTTGCATCAATGATCAACATCGGGACCTGGATGGCCATAATGATCCCCATGCGCTCACGATTAATCTCATCGCTTGAACCTTAATTGCATAGTCTTATTACCTTTCCCATACGATACCTAGGTCATCCGAGATTTGATCTCAAGCATCTGCATACTTGTATTTCATCTCGTTACCAATGAACTCGTTTACTCGTTCCCGTGCCGTTGCATTCCATGATCCAATCATACGCTTGCAAGCTTCGTTAATGCAATGTCACCGAGTTGGCCACGTGTATCTATCCGTTACTTGGATTAGCAAATCCTGGTGTTGATAAAAAACCCTCAACCCGTTTCTTCAGGAAACCTAACGATACCTTTATGATCGCCCTTTGACGGCTTGATACTTAATATCATCAAAGTCTCCCTTCAAAATAGTGATTATGCATTATCTCACAGTCAAATGATATAAGCCACGATGTCTCTATGTTATTATCATTGATAAATGTTTAAGTAATTAGATCTCATTGTGATTAACTTTAGGGTGAATGTCTATTACATCATTCTCCAATGATGTGACTTCATTGTCAATCGACACTATCACCATGATCTCTAAACCATAAGATCACCACTTGCCCAATGAGCTAGTTTACTAGAGGTAACTAGAGACCTGGTGAAAGGGCATTTCCCTAATTATGTGTTTTGGTGTTTGATTAACAACACATTTGTGGACTAACCATGTGCTAAGTGTTTTCAGGATCAATTCATGTCACTACTCTTGCCAGTCTTTGTGCAGCTGTAAAAGGAAGTTCCGAAGAAGATTTTTCATTTGTTTGCTGCCTGCTCCTGGCGTCTGGCCGGAATTTCTGGCTTCATTGCCGAAGTTTTCGCCAGCACCGAAGTTTCCGTCGCACCATCTTTCGGATTCTCCGACATGTTCCATCATGCCTAGGTGCTGCAAGCCCATGGAATCAGCTCGGAGCTCCGCTCCAGGATCTGGAGTTTCCGTCCCATCTAGAGTTTCTAGCTAGACTTCACCCGGAAACTCCGCCTAGCCCTCAAGACCAAGAAGCTACAACCGCCTGTCTCCATCCCAGAGTCTCTGCCTGCCGAGGCGGAGTTTCCGGCAGGGCCGAAGATTCTGGAATATTGGAGCCGGAGTCTCCGGGTCAAGTGAGCAGCAACGGCTCTATTTCGAGGGGGGCATAAATACCCACCTTCTTCTCCAAGATCAAGCTGCGGCTTCCATTCTCTCTCCTCCATTGTTGCTAAGCTTCAACCTCTGTAACACCCTCGGATCGACCATATGCAAGTTTTAGCGATTCCCTCCAAACGCGCATAGAAATGATTCAGAGGTGCCCACCAGGCACTTGCGTGCGTGTGGAAAACGAAGATATATCATTACACAATAGTCCACGATGGAACCCATAGAAAAGATATATACGACAACGACTCTATGAGTCAAGAATACAGATATACAGTACAAAGAACCAAATCACCTTGAAAAAGATACAACATCCGGCTACAGACAAGATGCAAATGGGGCTAAGAGCCCTGAAGAATAACCAATGACGTCCATAACCCTGCCCAGGCCAAGCCAGAAGGGTAACCCTGCTAACGACGTCGATCTCAAAACCTTCTTAAACAAAAAGGGGTGCGACAAATGGCAAAGGAAAAAGAGAGCGGTCAGTACTGAGGCCAGTACACGGCGATACTAGAATTCGACGGTTCTCGCCTACATAGGTATGGTGGACTAAAGCGGCAGCGCAGCATGCACTAAACAACCTATATAGACTCAATACAACTGGCAGCTATCGGATAGGGATAAGAAAGACCTATTCGGATCCAACCTGAAACTATCACGAAGCATACCCATCCTGATATTCCCCCCCTCGAGACCAAACGAGGAAGTCAGCCGAGGAACTCACACAGTTGGTAGTTTTATTCATTTCGTTGTAGTTGCGGCAATTACTAGTCAGATATAGATAGCATGAGTCATCCTAATATTATAAACAGTGGGAAGTTTTAGTTAACCATTCCGTTGTAGTTGTAATACTTACTAGTCAGATACATATAGCATGAGGCATCCCGAAACCAGCAGTTGTTGGTACTTCTATTTAGCCATTCCGTTGTAGTGAAATTGATTACTAGTCATTATAAAGTCAAATTTATAACACTACTTTAGTTATAGTTGTATATGATCGAGATACTGTGCTCCAAGTCGTCCGTAACCGTGGACACGGCTTTCAGAAAGTTTTAACCTGCAGGGGGCACAAATAGCAACACACGCACGATCAACCTCGGAAAAAACCAAATGAAAACCCAACGAGGCATCACGACAGAGCAATTGCAAGATTCATATAATATTTCAGGGGGGCACCCCACTAAGCTACCCGCGACGAAGTTGGTCGGCTTCGAGACGAACCCAGAGGTTTGCGTCAATGGCTGTAAACGGCTGAGAACCCGAAAGTGTGACTGGACTTGTCGATACCACGAAAACACTCCGCTTATCTAAACAGTACAGGCGCTCCACGCGCAATCGTAAATAAAGCAGTAAATCATGGCATAAGTACAGGATAGTAATAAAGCCCCAAACTACTTTGTGGCCCCAAGAAATAATATATGACTCAAGCTCTGGCTAAGGGGATTCATGGTCTCACATGCGGATAGTGCGAATATTCAAAAAACAAGTATCAAGTACTCGGGGTCCTATGTGACACAAGTGGACGGTTAAAAACCAAATAACATCTATTGCCCACCTGTGCCTATGCATTATTTACCTACTTCAATTTTAGTTATTAAACGGTAATTAAAGCCATGATCATCTCCAATATTAAACATGCAGCGTTACTCCAACAACTGTGGAAGATCGACGGTGCAATGCATCACCTGCGCAAGCAACTACGACTCGCAAGGCCGACTATCTACCAAACAACAAGTAATAGGATGTGTCCATGGCAATATAAGGGTTGTAGGGAAGTGTAACGAGATACTAAATCTATAGCAACGCAACACAGATAGCAATAGATCAACATGAGGAAGTAAAGACTAGAAATATAAAATAGGTAGAAAGGGGGAGAATGCTCACCTGAAAAACATTGCCGAAGGTTCATCCGAAGATTGGGTAGATTCTCGCATCAACTCATCGGCCTAATCCATAAAGAAGCAAAGCACTAGAAGAATCACCAGATGCACTATTTAATACTACGGCAAAAGATCGGGCATGGTGCATGTATAATGTATGGCATGGCAAGGATGCGATGCAATAGGCAATATTAAGCGGAACCTTGGTCCCGCCAATTATTTAGACGATTCATGTTGTTTAGATAACCCGCAATTTAAATATTGTCTTATCAAGGCAAAAATATGTCACCGGTTCGCTACACAAATTTAAATGAGACCAATATTAGACTAAAAAACCTATGGTCTCCATATTTAATTCTTAGGTGAATCAGCATAATGCCCCCAAACCACATGTTATGAATGCAAGCATGACAATTTAATATGCAACAAATTGATGTCATATATATTATAAAAATAAGAGAGGTCTCGAAAAAAGGGTCACACATAGGGGCTCGACGATCTTGAGGCTCCGAGGGTTCGAGGGATCGGTCTCTGTTTGGCGAGAAGGGGGCCTTGGCGTTCCGAGGGGTCCGGAAAGGGGAGCTTCGCGTCATCGGGTCTGGGAAGGAGTACTCGAGTGGCATTGACTTCACGTTCCATGAAGGAGATGCCTTTGGGGCCTCGATCATCGGACTCGGGTACGGTGTCGTTGTTTCATCGGGCTTGGCTGGGTCGGTGTTGATCTTGTATTGGCTCCATCTAGGCAGCAACACAAAGATTGGTGCAGGCTTTGGTCATCTCATAAGCACACAAAATCACTCGTACACGCACGTGCACAAGAGTTAGCATCGGCAACTGATTAAACGCACAACTCACAAGCATGCCCATACACGAATGTTTACAGGAGCTCGTAGAGGATGCGCGATACTTGACAGAGGCGACATAGGGTCACGTCGATGGCATGGGGACGGGACGGGGACGTGCTTGAGCAGGAGGAAGGCACGCGACTGGAGGCTGACGGGGACAGGCGATGCGGGAGCGGGAGTGTGTGGCGCCGAGGCGACCTTGCAGAGGGCAGCGAGCGAGGTGCACGGGCAGCCGTGGCAAAGTGAGGACGGCGACGCGAGCAGGAGGTGTGGGAAGGTCAGCACGAGGCGGAGCCGCGCGGGGCCGTGAGGTGAGGAGGCGGAGGCGCTGGGTTCGCGGGAGAGCGGCCAACGGCGCATGAAGACTAGGGTCGACGCGGGGCAGGCGGCGATGGAGGAGCACCTGGTGGCGGCGGCTCGCACACTCGCAGGGCGACGCCGGGGAGAGGAAAGCCAGGGCGAGGCAGGGCCTGCAGGAGCCGGCGGGTGCTCGCATGAGGCTGGCGGCGGGCGAGGATTGCGGGCGATGGAGGCCTCTGTGCCTGGCGGCGGGGAATGAGGAAGCTTGGGGAGAGAGAGTGGTTTGGGGACGGGAGAGAGCGGGGTGGGCCGAGAGTGGGGCCAGGCGGGGTGGGTGGACGTGTACGAGAGCCTGGGGTTCGTTGCATCGTGGGGATAGGGCCAAGCGAGCGAGGCAGGGGTTGGGGTTTGACCACGGGCCAGATCGGGCGCGCTGAGGTGGGGCCGGGCTCACAGGCGGGTAAGGACCGGGGCGTGCGTGTGTTTGTGTGCGTGCACAGAGTGAGTGGCGGCAGGGGTGAGGAGAGAGGGGTTGGGATGTAGCTAGGGTTTGGGTGATCTAGGGTTAGGGTTAGGGGAAAATAGGGTTTGGGGTATTAGGCTGGCTGGCTGGGCTTTGGGCCTGGCAGGCTGCCTCCCCCGATAGAAAAATATTTTTATTATAAAAGTATTATGTGTTTATTTTAAAGGCTTATACAAATAGTTTTTGGACAAAATAAAATAATCGAACGAGCTCAGTTTTGATTTGAAATAAGGACGGCGAAATTTATAAAACAAAGCTAGGTTTTTAGAGAAATAACTTTAGGTGAATTATATGCATGCAAACATGAAGATGCTCGAATAAAAATAACATGCGATTTTCTAGTAGGGTTTTATCCGGGGTGCTACAATTCGACACCACTAACAATGGATCTTGCCCTCGAGATCCGCCTCCTGGTATGGGAAAGAATGCCGACGACCTGAATGTTCTCGCTTCGTGTAGATCTTCGCGACACCACTAACAAAGATTCTTTCTCCATCTCGAAATCGGCGACACCTGTCGTGGTATTGCCGACGAGTACGCCATGGAGGGGTCCTCACAGTGCGTGTTTAGAGACGTGGGGAAGGCGGACGGTTGACGGGTACGAGGTAACACAGCTTACCCAGGTTCTGATCCCATAACGGTGGCGGAATCCTACTCCTGCTATAAATCACTATAAGGGCAATACGCCGAGTTATAAGGATTGGTTCAGTGTGCGAGGTTGTGTGAAGTTGTATGAGATTGTGCCCTAAAGGCTCCCATAGTTCTGACTTATATAGTCGCCATGTCCTAGGGTTACAGGGAAAAGTCCTAGCCGGAAAGGTTACAGAGTCCTACCCCGTCTATTACTAGTCTAGCGTGTCTTGTACTCCAAGGCTCCGAGTACGCTGGTGACTCCACCGTAGCCTTCCTTTATCCGGCATGGGCCTCCCTTCTGGATCCATCTAACTGGGCCGCCCAGCAGGCCATGGGCCATGTTACCAACTGTGGGCCACCCAGGTTATCCGGATATAGGACATGCTATGAGGATACCCATATAGCATATCCCCAACAGTAGCCCCCGAAGAACTCCGAGATCTTGCGCCGTCTTGCCTCTTCACGTTGAATGCTCCGTCTAGATGGATGTTGGCAAATCATCAAGCAATATCTTGTAGTCCTCCCAAAGAACCCTACAAGGTTTTCTCCGTCTCCAATTTGTAAGTCGGAGAATTGCTGAATCTTCTATCGTACTCTTCCGTAGTCGGATTGGATCCGTCTATGCCGGAATCTTTCGATGTGATGGCTCATCTGCCTATGACAGCTAGGATGACGTAGACATAGGTCAGCGACGCCTCGTAACTCACACATGCAGAGAACGCAATCATGTCCACTTTTCCCGCGCGAGCGATACGAATCGTTGGCGGCGACGGTTGGTACGTGGAAAAATTTCCGCGCACGTCCCCGCACATGTCGTCTACGCGGCAACCATTCGATTGAGCTGCACGAATCTTGATGCTGGAGACCATAAATAGTAACTGCGGTGGAAAATTTACTTTTTCACCTCATTCTCCTCTGCATCTTCTTCTTCCTTAGGCAAGCGTCTCTTCGAGCTCTCCGCTCCTCGCACGAAAAACCCCAACTCCCAATCTCACCAGTCACCTCCGAACACACCCAATGGCCAGTAGCAGCTCCTCCCCTTCCATGTTGGCATCGGGCGAAGCCATGGCGAAGCCGGCGAGCTCTGTCATCGTGCCCCCAGAGGGCCTGGCTATTCCCAAGTCCGCGGTGGTCGAAGCCACCGGCGGCGACCATAATTCAGCGGTGCTAGAGCTGCTGGAGGAGGAGTATGATTCGCACAAGGGAGATTGGCGCGGCTCGGATATCACCAACCGTGGTATCAAAGAGCTGATCAATGAGGGCTACCTTCCCGCAACGGAGGGGATCGCCTGGCGGGCGGCGCTGGCCGGCGAGGTCACACCTTCTCCCCAAGCCGGAGAAAAGGTGTACCCCAAAGCACAACTGGTACGCGGCGTCTCCCTGCCCATCTCCAACTTTTTCCTTGCTGTCCTCAACCATTACCGAGTACAGCCTCAGAACCTATCCCCCAATAACATCCTAGCGCTTAGCAACTACGCGGCGCTTTTCGAGGGTTACCTAGGGATTAGGCCCAGGCTAGATCTCTTCATATACTTCTTTATCGTCAAGCGCGAAGTCGGAGCCAGGAAGGACGAGCTTAGGAATTGTGGAACCATTAGTTTTAAGATCCGGCCTGGCCGGCACTTCCCCGACATCGTCGGCCATGAATCCTGCAAGAATTGGCAGCGAACGTACTTGTACGGCCCAAATATCCCTCTGGCTGGCCGAGAAGTCACGTACCCGTACTTTGTCGATGGAGCAGCCGCTGAAGCCTCGACATGGAGATCCTAGGCCTCCCTTCCCTCCGACATCAACACTTCCCGCGCTATAAGGTGGATAGAGTGGTTCGTAGAGACGGGTCTAACCGGACTGGACCTAGCCATTTGCTGGTTCGTTAGGCGGATCTAGACTCTGCATCACCGCTTGAAGTTGATGCACGAGTATACCAATGATAGAAGGGATAACCTCCACATCTCCGAGGACAACTTCTCGAGCGACTTCGTCAAGCTTTGCCTCAAGGACATCATCAAGGTGAAGGATAGGAAGCGTGGCTTCACCATCACCTACGACATGTTCATAGAGAGCAAGTGCCCAAAGGTAACTGTATATCTTCCGTGTATGACATATACTCTAGTTCTTCCGTATAGCCATTACCATCTCATCTAACACGGTGGTTCTTCACTTAACAGCTCAGCGACATAGATGAGGACAGCATGGCTCCTCAAATCTATGACCCAAAGATGAAGGAAGTCACCATCGTGTCCGACGACGATGCTCCGTTGGCGCGAAAGCGGAAGAGCTCCACCTCTGACGGTGCCGACGGAGGCAAGAAGAAGAAGACGGAGGGTGGAGGGTGGAGCCTCCAAGAAGACTACCGCCGCCCTGGAGGTGGAGAAAAGAAAGGTTAATTGGATCCCTTTTGCTAAAGCACCCCCTCTTGTGTAAGCTTATTTCCCTCCGACATTATCCATTTGTCTGTCTTATTCCTGTACTTATGCATTTTGCACGTTTCAGAAAGAAAGCCACGACCATCTTGAAGAAGACCTCCAAAACTTCGAGGGCTTCTAGAACCATAAAGGATATGCTGCATCGCGACGTATCTCCTGCCATCGCCCCTGTCACTCCCATCGTCCAACCCTCGTCCGCCCTGACAAGCTTAGAAGCTAAAGAAGCATCTGGCCCTTCCTCCATGGAAGTGGACTCAGGTGCCTCTACAGAGCTCGCTGTTGTCGGCGAACAGGCGACACAGGAGAGTGCCGCACACCAATGGCTGAAGCTCCGGCTAAGGATGCCATCTGTAGCGGTACACTTACGCCGAGTAGCACCTCTCTGGTTCCTGGTGCGGCGCCGACATCTCCAACGTGCGGTCTCGAGGAGCTTCTCCGGCAAGCAGAAATCCTGCAAGGAAACAGTGTATCCTTCGGCAAGCTGCTGGCTGAGAGTGCTACCAACCTCAAGATCATTGCACTTGTAAGTTATATTTGCCTTTTTGCATTTCATATGAATATCCCACTGTAGCCCCCCGAGGTTTAGACGGAAAACCATAGGTATTTGCGTCTAAATGCTCTAAGAGTGACTAAGCTAGAAAACTTCTCACTGTAGCCCCCAAGCATATAGGTGGAATGAATTATTCCGACTAGATGCTTTAAGAGTAGCATACGCAGTGTTTATAAATTTCGATACTGTAGCCCCCAAGCCTCTAGTTGTAACTGAATTAGTTCCGACTAGATGCTTAAAGAGAAGCTAAGCATACATCCGAGTTAAAAACTTTATACTGTAGCCCCCAAGCTTCTAATCGAACACTAAATTAGTTCCGACTAGATGCTTAAAGAAAGGCTAAGAATATTGCTAAGTTAAAAAACTCTCGTTGTAGCCCCCGATTGTCTAGGTGAAAATTTTCCGGATAGATGCTCCAAGTAGACCAAACAACGTTTAAGTTTATTTTTTCCACAGAATGAGAATGCTCGGAGGGGCATGGCCAACGACAAGTACCACAAGATGCGTGCGGACTTGGAAGCCGAAAAGGGTAAAACTGCCTTCTTGAAGGAACAGATCATCAAGAGCAAGCGTCTATTTTTCCTTTCTTTTTCCGTACTCCGGCTTGGTCTTGTGCATTCTCCGAGTACTCACTGTGTACTTTGCTTTCTCCGACTTCCAGAAACCATTGCCAAGGCTAAGGACATTGTCGAGCAATCCAAGCATATTCAAGAGCTGGATAGCGAGAATAAGATCCTTAAGAAGGAGAGGGAGGAGATGCTTAAAATGCATGAAGAATCAATGAAAGCCTTGCAGGACTCCACCACTGAGGAGATGAACTGCTTGAAGGAGGAAATCGCGATCTTAAAGGATTAGAAGAAAACTGCCAATGAGCAGAATCAACACCATCATGAAGCGTATAAGATCCTCCAACAAGAACGGGACTCCATGGAGGATATCCTCTGGCAAGATGAGGCCAGCATCTTCAGTAAGTGATTCTCCGTCTTGGATTTCTGTAGTCTAGATACTCTGATTTTTTGAACTCATGCGCTCCTTTGTCAGGAATTCGCAGCTCCTATGGGTTTAACCCGGTCGCCTCCTCCGCCAAAGGAATGCATGGTCCTTGCCGGCAACTTCATCAACACCGCCATCGCGTAGACCAAAGAGATTGCCAAATCCCTCCAGATTAATATCAAGGCATCGGACTCTGTAGCGAAGTTCTCGGAGATCCTGCGCCGAGCCCCTGAGCGTATCTCAAGCTGGAAAGCTTCATGTGCACGGGCTGGCGCCAGGATGGCATTGTCAATGGTGAAGGCACACTACAAAAATGCCGACATCGACACGGTAACCTCCAGTATCCCCGACGTAGACGATGAAGGCCAAAAGATAAACCACAAATCTATCTGGGCGTTGCTCGTGGGTTATGACATTAGAGTCGCCGAGTTGGTCGACGTTAATGTCTTTGTGCCCATGAACACCATTGAAGACAAAGGCCAAAGCTCCTCCGAGTCCCTCAATACTGCCGACTTCGAGGGAGGTGACTCTCCTGCTGCTGGTGATGTTGCTTCCAAGTCGCCTGCGCCAGAGGAATGAAAAACAATTTGTAATATTTGTTTCCTCTGTAATGTGTATGCGGAAAAAACTATGTGTTAACTTAAGGCGGAAAACAATGGTGTATGTCCTGCTACTTAAGAACTAGTTCCAGCATGTATATATTTTTTAAGCAAGTGCTGACTTATCGATTACTTTGCCTTTTATGCTTGACTTTTCGTGAGTCGGAAGACTCGTTGTCGGAACCATGCGCTCAGGTGATGATGCCCAATGGCACCGTCAATAACCTAAGCACAAAATCGCCGATAATAAGTGCCAAAAGTCACTACTCCAGAATCCACATAAAAACGACAAAGAACGTGTAGACCAGAAAACTTAAGCTAACGCCCGTAGGCGGAATTTTCACAAGTGCAATTGCAAAGCTTGTGCATAAAGGTTTTATATGATCCAAAAATAAACACTAAAGGAGGTAAAAGACTCAGAAATATGAGTGAACCAAAGAGCTTTATTTCATTGATCATATAAGAGGTAAACAATTAGATAAAAAATACTAAGTGTAGAAAGGACGTAGTTGTGCTATGTTCCATGGCCGATCAAGCTCCAGGTAGTCATCATCCGGGTCACGTCGCTTACGCTTATGATCCTTGTTGGGTCTATCCTTCAGTTCACGATTGTCAACGAGGTAGTAAGACCCATTGAGTAGCACCTTGCTTATGATGAACGGTCCTTCCCATGGCGGGGATAATTTGTGTGACCTCTTCTGCTTAAGTCGGAGCACCAGATCCCCCTCTTTAAACGAGCGATGCCGAACGCGGCGACTATGGTAGCTGTGTAGCTTCTGCTGGTAGATGGCGGATCTTTGGCATGCCAAAACACGCTCCTCCTCAAGAAGGTCCGCATCTAGGTGTCTAGATTCTTCATCGTCATCTTCGTCGTAGGCGGCAACTCTAGGTGCATCGTGAAGTATGTCGGAAGGTAGGATGGCTTCTGCTCCATATACCATGAAGTAAGGGGTGTAGCCGGTGGATCTGTTGGGTGTAGTTCGTAAACTCCACAACACAGATGGCAATTCTTCCGCCCAGGCTCCAGCTGCTCTATGTAGCGGTGCCTCAAGACGTGGCTTTATTCCCTGCAGAATTAATCCATTGGCTCGCTCAACCTGACCGTTGGATTGTGGATGTGCCACAGATGCAAGGTCAAGTCGTATGCCCTTCTCCCAACAATATGCCTCAACTTCTCCGAGTGACAAGTTGCTATCGTTGTCGGTGATAATGCTATGTGGGAGACCAAATCTCACCACTAGATCCTGGACAAACCTGAGGACAGTTGCCCCATCAAGCTTTCTAATGGGTTTAGCTTCTATCCATTTAGTGAATTTATCAACTGCTACTAGCAGATGCGTAAACCCACATGGTTCCGTTTGTAATGGTCCCACCATGTCTAGCCCCCAGACTGCAAATGGCCAAGTTATTGGTATTGTTCGCAATTCTTCAGCAGGAACATGTGGTTGTCGGGCATAATACTGGCATCCCATGCATGTCTCAACCAGCTTGTCGGCGTCCGCCTTCGCGGTCAGCCATTAGAATCCTTGCTGGAAGGCTTTCGCTACCAACGATCGAGGAGCGGCGTGATGCCCGCAATCTCCGAGATGGATTTTGCGTAGGATTTCAATACCTTCTAGCTGGGAAACACACTTAAGGTATACACCAGTAGTGATCCTTTTGTAGAGCTGTCCATTGATTATGGTATAGCCCTTCGCTCGACGTACTATTTGTCGTCTTTTGACTTCGTCGTCGGGCAAAGTTCCGTGTTCGAGATATTCCATGAACGGTTTTGTCCAAGCCGGAGGGACCTTTGCCACCATGTGGACGAAAGAGTCAACTCTATCTGGGTTGTTGATGTCTGTTCCCTTCACGGATGGTGTCCGTAGATGCTCTAGGAAAAATCATGGCGAAATTCGTTTGCACCCTGATCCAAGCTTAGACAGCAGATCAGCCGCCTCGCTTTGCTCCCTAGGTACATACTTGACCTCGTAGCCCAAGAAGCTCTTGGCTATCTCGTCCACTTCGTCTCGATATGCCACCATCATAGGGTTATGTGCATTCCAGGTGCCAGCCACCTGCTGGGCAACCAAGTCGGAATCTCCATTGCAAACTATGCGCTTGATGCCAATATCCTTGGCTATGCGTAATCCGTGAATGAGTGCTTCATACTCTGCCATGTTGTTCGTAGCCTCGAAGTGGATCTGCAGAACGTAGTGTAGCTTGTCACCAGTTGGTGACTGTAGCAGTACACCAGCCCCTGAGCCGTTGAGCAGCTTTGATCCGTCAAAGTGCATCACCCAGTACTCTGGTTTCGGCAACAGAGTATCATCTGGCATCTTCGTCCAATCTGCAATAAAATCTGCCAAGGCTTGTGACTTGATAGCGTCGCGTGTCTTGTAGGTGATCTCGAAGGCGGCAAGCTCAATGGCCCACTTCGCGACCCTTCCCGTGGCGTCGCTGTTGTTGATAATGTCGGACAGTGGAGTCTTGCTCACCACTGTGATTGGGTGCTCGTGAAAGTAATGCCTCGGCTTCCGAGAAGCAAGGAATACTCCATAAGCTATCTTCTGGTAGTGCGGGTAACGCTGCTTGGACTCCGTTAAGACCTCTCTTACATAGTAAACTGGTCGTTGAACTCCGTCCTCATAGCCTGGTTCCTTCCGCTCTACCACGACGACGATGCTGATTACCCGGTTGGTTGCCGCCATGTAAATTAACATGTGCTCTCCAGGCTCGGGTGCTGCAAGGATGGGCGAAAGAATCTCCTTGAGCTGCTTCAATGCTGCATCTGCTTCATCCGTCCACGTGAATTTGTCCGCCTTCTTCAGCAACTTGTACAGCGGCAGGGCCTTCTCTCCAAGTCAGGTGACGAACCGACTAACTATTGCAACACAACATGTTAGTCGTTGAATGTCCTTCAGGCATGTCAGACGGTTTATGTTTAAGATGGCCTTGATTTTCTCCGGGTTGACCTCGATTCCACGCTGGGAAACGATGAAGCCCAACAATTTGCCGGCTGGAACCCCGAAGACGCACTTCTTGGGGTTAAGCATCATGTTGTATTTCCGGAGACTATCAAAGGTTTCTTTTAAGTCGGAGATTAAGTCATTTGACTTTTTAGACATCACCGCTATATCATCCACATAGGCGTGAACGTTCCGACCAATTTGATCGTGCAAGCAACATTGCATTGTCCGCTGGTACGTAGCACCTGCGTTTTTCAGCCCAAAGGGCATCGTAACATAGCAAAACGTGCTGTATGGAGTAGTGAACGAAGTGGCCAATTGGTCCGACTTCCTCATCTTGATCTGGTGTTATCCTGAGTATGCATCGAGAAAACACAAAAGTTCCGAGCCAGCCGTCGAGTCAATGACTTGGTCAATGCGAGGCAAAGCAAACGGATCTTTGGGGCATGCTTTGTTCAAGCCGGTGTAATCAACGCACATTCTTAATTCTTTGGTTCCCTTTTTGGGGACAAGTACAGGATTGTCCACCCATTGGGTGTGAAGGACTTCTCGGATAAAACTAGCCTTAAGTAACCTAGCTATCTCTTTGCCTATGGCGCGTCTCTTCTCATCTCCAAAGCATCGTAGAGGTTGCTTCACTAGTTTGCATTTTGGATCAATGTTTAAGCTATGCTCGGCAAGTTCCCTAGGTGCACCTTTCATGTCGCCGGGTTGCCAGGCAAAGATGTCCCTGTTCTCACGGAGGAACTCGATGAGCGCGCTTTCCTATTTGGGGTCCAGGTTCATCCCAATGGCGGTGGTCTTGGAGGCATCGCCTACCAAAAGTTCCACCGGCTTGGTCTCGATGGCGGCCTTGAATGCTGGAGCAGAGTCGGAGATCTGTTTCTTCGACGCGGGCATCTCTAAGTCATCGACCTTGCTCTGGATCTCTTTGAATTCTTCGCTGTAGAGGACAACTTCCGCGTAGGCTGCTTTATTAATCTTGCAGTCCCTTGCTTTGGTAAAGCTTCCGGATATGGTGATGACACCGTTTGGTCCGGGTATCTTGAGTTTGTTGTAGACGAAGCATGGCTTGGCCATGAAGGTGTGGAATATGTTGCGGCCGAATATGACGTGGTACACGCTCTTGAAGGGGACCACCTCAAAGGTCATGCGCTCTTGGCGGTAATTATTAACATCGCCAAAGGCAACCTGAAGTGTGATGCACCCAAGGGACCGATCCTCCCGACCAGGAACTACGCCTTGGAAGATGGTGTTGGTCCGCCTTAGGTTTGCCTCCGTCAAGTTCATCTTCTGCAGTGTATCCAGGTACATGATGTTGATGCTGCTTCCACTATCCACCATACATTTGGTGAACTCAATGCCGTCAATCAAGGGGTTGATGACCATGGCGTATTGGTTCTCCGTAGGGATAAGGTCTAGGTGATCCTTCCTGTCCCAAATAATTGGAACCTCCGACCAGCGCAGGTACTAGGGAACCGGGGGTAGAGTAGCCATCAGTATCCTCATAGAGGTCTTCTGTTGTCGGACGGTGGGGGTGCCAAGGAAAGTGTGGTAAACTGCCGCCTTCTTCTCGACGGGGTTCTTGCCTTTGCCGTCGCTCTTGGCGGCGTCCTTGGGGTCAACATCGTCATCCATGTCACTTGAATCCTTGGACTCCTCCTCCTTCTTCTTCCCCTTGCCCTTGCCTCGCAGTCTGTTCTTCCGACTTCACTTGTAGCCGGGCTCCGGGTCCTCCTTGAGGTCGTTGACGAACTTGCAGTGTCAATTGGTATGGGTGGCCTTGCCGTTGACATAGAGGTGTACGAGGCACGGCATATCGCGGTACTCTTCGTAGGTTTGGGGAACGCGGAGTGCTGCCGAGGTAGTTTCACTTCCTCGCTGCTGCCCACGACCAGCTCCCCGTCCCCGGCCACGTTGTCCGCCATCACCTCGTCCTGCAAAGGTCATGGCGAGCATGTCGGGAGTTTGCTTTTCTTCTGGAGCGGTTTTCCACTTTGTGCTGCTGTTCCTCCGAGCTTGAGTTGGAACGGCCATTGCCGCCAGAGAGCCGCGAGCGTCGTCGTCGGCAGCTACGAACTCACTAGCCAACTGAATCATCTGGTTCAAGTCAAGCTGGTGATTGTCCTGCAAGCGCTTCAGCTTATGTTGGAGCAACGTGCCCCTTTCCAACCCATCAATGAAGGCGGCCATGGCGGTATGAGCATGCACTCCTGCGCAGGAATTTTTCATATCCAGCCAGCGGGAGAGGTAGGCGCGAGATGTCTCGTCTTTCTCTTGCAGGCACCGCTGTAGATCACCAACAGTGCAGAGACATTTGTACGTACCCTCTAAGTTCTTGGTGAACGCTTCTTGCATGTCCAACCAATTTCTCCGGCAAGTCATCAATCCATTGACGGGCTGTGCCCGCCAACATCAGTGGGAGGTACTTGACGGCAACGTTGGGTTACCCCCGGCAATCTCTACCGCGTTGCCGTAATCCAGCAACCATGTAGCTGGTTTAGTGGTGCCGTCATAGGTCTTGATGGTCTTGTCAATCCGGAAACCTTGGGGTAAGTTGCGGACCGTATCGTAGGTCCAAAGCAACATGGTCCCAGGTATGGTCCTTCCCGGGCCTCGTGGATCTTATCGATCCGCGAACATGCATCGTATGTCTCCGGGTTTCTTTTCTTCTTGTCAACAGGGTATGGGCTGCGTGAATGACGCGGGCCTCCTCCGCCATGGTGACTTCTAGGTGACGACGGAGGCGGAGGTGGCAGTGGGTTAGCTTTCTTGCTATTACCCTCCCGTGACGCCTCATGCCTATCGTGATTGCTTGCCGGACGCGGAGGGTCATGACGTGACCTGCTCTTGTGTCCCTGGTTGCGCTCTCCGTCATGACGGGTTTGCTCCGCGTTGTCGCGGATGATGATGCCTCTCTGCCTTGGCGGGGGCATATCCACACGATGATGAGCCTTGGGATCTTCGCGATGTCGGGGGGGAGCGGGGCGGTGGCGATGGGCGACGAGGTTGGGCCTTTTCTCCGTGGTCGGAGGATATGGGGATTACATCCTTCCTGTTGCGCGCATCCCTCCGTCTTTGTTCTGATGAACCCATCTAGGACCCGAAATGTAACATCCCTAAAATCATGTTTCAAAACTCATGCATACCATCCATGCATCCATGATCATTTAGGGTTCCAATTCAAAACCATTTCAAAAACAGGAGCATTGTTGCTCATTATTTTATGTAAGTAAGCTCAAGCCTTAGTGCTACCTTCTTTCGAGAAAGGTACTATTTTTATTCAGTAGTGCTTTGAATTCAAACTTAAGTGATTTCCAAAGCTTGGGCAAAGATTTCAAAACAAAGTATGAATATAAAACCAATTTGTATGCCTATTATTTAAATTCCATAAAAGCATGGTTTTATTTTAATTTTCAAATGACCCAAGTATGTTTGAGTAAACAAAAGTGTTTGACACTTATTTGAGTACAAAGTTCACTGTACAAAAATCCAGAGAAGGTTTGAAATCAAACTGATTTGAAATAGAGTTTGAAAACCATTTCTAGAAAATCAAACAGAAAAAGAAAAGGAGTAAAGAGGAAAAAAAATAAGCAAACAGCCAAACTGGCCCAACCCAGCCCAACTCGACCCAGCTAGCCCAGCAACCCCCCCTGCGAAACGTTTTCTTTCACTCGAAACCACACCCACAGAGTCACTGACCGCCTGGACCCATACCCTCTTCCTTTCTCTCGCTGACAACCGCGGCCCACATGGCAGTCGTCGTCTCCACCCCCAGCGACCAGTTCCCCCCAAATCACTCGGCCGTTTCTGGATTGATTCGCGGCTTCAATTCACGATCAATGCTTGAGTAAATCACGCCCGCGTCCTTGCTACTTAAACCCCCTCCGCCCCCTCTCCATTTTCCCCCAAACCCCAAGCACAGAGCGCCCCCAGGCTGCGAGAATTCCTCGCCGCTACCTCGCTGCTCCGACGAACCGCAGCATCAATTCCGGCCAACCCCGACCACCCCTCTGCTCCTGCTTCACACGAGCTTGCTCCACTTCAACTTGCGCACCTCCCAGTACCACTAGCTCGCCCGCGCGTGCCCTAGAGCGTCAGCAACACCATCGACTGAGCGCCACCGTCTTCGTCTTCAACTCCTAAAAGGGTCATATGGGCACCTATAGGGGGGGTGAATAGGTGCTACTTCAAATTTTCTTCTTTTTCAAATTAAGGTTTGACAATAAGGTATCTCTAGATAGTGCAACTATGGTGAATTTACCTATATGACACTTATGCAAGGGCTACCACAACACAAAGTAGTAACAAGTGAGTAAGGTGCAGTAAAGGATAGAAGTAACCGAAAAGTGGACGTGGAGACACAAGGATTTGTTTCCCGTAGTTCCTTCCTTTTGAGGGGAAGTACGTCTACGTTTGGAGAGGGGGTGGTTTCAAACCACCAATGCCACGAGAGGCCTCCCTTGTTCTCCGATGAATCTCACCCCAACGGGATCGATTCACCTTCCACTATATCGGCAACCTACAAGGTGGAAGCTGGCACCGTTACAAGTTTGGGGCACACATCCACAACTTAATCGGAGGCTCCCAAATACAAGCAAGCTGTCAAAGCAATCAAAGACAAGCTTGTAAGAACAAAAACAAGAACTAGGATTTCCAAGAAAACACTAGAGCAAAGGGGCCCTCAATGAAATGAGGGGGAAATGAACATCTCTTTTGGTGAAGTAGTAGATCGGGGACTCCTCCTTCGATTCCCCAAAGATCAAGGACTTTGGGTGGTGGGATGAGGAGATCTTGAAGATTTGGGTGGCTCCAATGGACTCCAATGGTGGGCAATTACTTTAATGTGCTGAGCAATTTGTCCCAAGGTAGGTGGAGGGGTATTTATACCCCTCCACGAAATATGGCCGTTGGAGCATTTAATGTACCGGTAGTACCGGTACTCAATGATAATGCCGCTTGCAATGATACTACCGGTCAAGTACCGGACCAGGTACCGGAGGTGCTCCAGATCTTCAGCAATCTTCAGTCTTGGGCGGTATCGCCCTTGCGGTACTACCCCCAAGCGGTAGTACCAGTCATAGGAAGCGGTAGTACCGGTCATAGGAAGCGGTACTACCGGTTGGGGCGGTAGTACCGGTCCCAAGTACCCCTTGGTACTGACCAAAATGGAGAGGAGTGAGTGCTAGTCAGTATGCCCCGGTACCGCCGAGCGGGACGACCGTCTCAAGCGGTAGTACCTCTTGTACCAAGCGGTACTACCGGTTGGACCGGTAGTGCCGCTCCGTGGTACCGGGGGGTACTGACTAGTACACACCGTCAGACTTTGGTCGCCAACCATCTTGACAGACGGTAGTACCGGTGTCAAGCGGTAGTACCGGTCATAGTTCCGGTACTACCGATTGACACAGAGGTTTTTGCAAGGGAAATTGATATGCCATTATTTGTGCCACCACTTATCAAACCTGTGATAAACTTAACACACAGTTAAACCGATAAGTGTGTTGTTATCAAACATCAAAATCAGAGGGATAGGAAAATGCTCTTTCAATCTCCCCCTTTTTGGTGTTTGATGACAATACACTTGTGCAAGATGATTTTAATAGTAAGCATATGATATTTGTAAAATAGAGACGGGACTCCCCCTAGATGTGTAGAAACAAACCTCCCCCTCTATTTTACAAACCCAACATGGGTGCATAAATATGGATACTAGCATTTGAACATACCTTTGCACAAAACATGTGATGAGGAATATATAGACAATAGATACCGCATAACATCACAAGATGGTTCCAATGAAATAAACCACATAGTCTCATAAGATGGATCCAACCACATAGTCTCACACGACATAAACACATAGTCTCACACATAAATAGAGGGAAATCAAAGTTCACAAGCAATAAAAGGATCAAAGAGAAAAACGAGCTTGTGACTTCCCATGCAACACCCGTGCCTAAAGTGCAACTTCTCCCCCTTTGGCATCAAGACGCCAAAAAGGGACAAGTGCAAAGCTACCGTCACAAAGGTCAATCATCCTCCTCCTCCTCCTCCTCCTCATCCTCAAGGTCCTCCTCATCCTCGTAAGTGGGTGGGGCGCGGTGCGAGGAAGAGACATCATCGTCCCAACGGCTGTGCTGAGAAATCCACTGATCTTCCGGAGTGATGTTGTTCTCGGATCCCTCGGAGATGGTCAAACCTTGAGCAGACATCATTTCCTTCTGCCGAGCATAGGCTTTCTTTGCATACACATGCGCCTCATACATGCGCTTCTGGTTGTCAACCTGGAAGCAGAAGATCTTCTTGAGCTTGACCTCTATCCTTTTGGCCCAAGAGGGCTTGGTATTCTTGCGACGATCGACAACATAATCAGTGTCGTGACCACTGTCAGCATCCTTAGAGACATCCTCATCCTCCTCACCTGCCTCAACGCGAGGTTTAGCATGTTTCTTGATCTTGAGTGCCTTTGGCCTGTGCACAATGAGAGAGCGAGTGGAGAGAGTCCTAGCAATGACGAGGCACTTTGACACAATGAGGGCCATAATGTAAGGAGCAAATGGTGGAACCCTCCGAGTGTATGCAGAAGCAACCATTTCATTCCATATGAAGTCTGTCACATCAAGAGGATTTCCTGATTCTCGGTTGAGGAAGGTGTTGAACAGCAAGTCAACGGAGAACCCATGTATCTCATCCTTGTTGCCCACACGAGGAGCAACAGTCTCACGGAAAATGCGATGGAGAATGTCATATTTGGGGAGTAGATCCTTGATGTTGCCAGCAACCCCATGACCTCGAATATACAAAGGTGTAAGAACATCCTTTTTGGAGGGATGCTCCCGCATGTGACAGCGAAAACCACAAGGAACGTCCCGGCCGCGATCTTCATACCCCAAGATTGCAGCAAACTCCGCAAGTGTAGCTTCCTTGACAGCACCTTGAGTCATCCAGGTAATCTTCCGAGTGCGGCCAGTGTGAAAATGTGCAGTGGCATAAAACTGGCAGATAAGGAGGGGATCATAGTCATACTGAAACTCCATAATGGGGAACAAGCCAATGTGAGAGCAGATTTCCTTAGCTTCAGCAAAGTAGTCAAGGTTCTTGTCAATGTGTCCCATGTCAATCCACTGCTGAGGCACCACCATATGGATGTTGGTCAAAAGAACCTCATGATAAACACGCTCTTGGAAATCATCATAGAAGAGACTGTCTTCCCTTTCTTCGCTCCGGTTGCGGGAGTATGCATTTTCAATCCGGAGAGCCCTAAAATCTGACTCAGAGATATCTGACAGTTTCTTTGGCCCAGATGGCCCAGAGCTGAGACTTTTGGTACGCCCAGTAGAAGGGGCGAGAGGTAGGGGCACTGCCACGCCCAGCTGAGCGCTTGGTAACCCCTTCACGACCCCCACGACCACCTCGAGTGCCAGGCAGCTTGGAACGGTGTCTTGGCTGTGGCATAACTTCTTCCTCAGACTCAGTCTCTTCCTCAACAATCTCACGGTCAGACTTGGAGAGCTTGCGTGCACCCCGAGAACCACCTGCATCTGTGGAAGCATGAGGGAGGATAGCAAGGAGATAAGGGCACAAGAATCAAAAGGCACAAACGAGAGAATCTACAATTTGGGTAGAAAAAATGTGGTCAGAGTGGACCGGTACTACCGGACCTGACAACCGGTAGTACCGCTTGCAAGCGGTAGTACCGGAAAAAGTTCCGGTACTACCGGTTGAGCGGCACACACGCGTCAGATCTCATGGAAACGGCCCAACATGACGGCATAAAACTGCACAATCGAGGATTCTACTCGGTACCAAGGAATCATATGGCAGTACAACCTTGCACATAGTCAATTTCTCCACAAATCTAAGCCAAAACCTAGATCTAATGGGGAAATCAAACGGGGAGAGAGAAAGGGCGGTTGTACCGGGATCCATGGCGGTGGAAAGGAGTGGGAGCCCGCCAAGAGGCCGAATCCAAGAAGAATCCGGAGAGAGGAGGGCGCGACAGGGCTCCGGTGGCTTCAAGATCTCCGGTGGCGGCGCAGGTTTGAGTGGAGGGCGTGGGAAATAATGAGACACTGAGGGGTGCCTCTCCCCACGCATCCAATATATACCTGGAAACCGTCAACCGGTAGTACCGGTTGTTAGAGCGGTACTACCGCTTGTAAGCGGTAGTACCATTTCCACAACCGGTAGTACCGGTGGCCGGTAGGACCGGACATGTGGGCGGTAGTACCGTTCCTGGATCAGTTCTTCCAGGAGACGACCTGGGAACTTCCCAGGTCCGGTAGTACCGCTCGCACATCCGGTAGTACCGGTCCCATCTGATTCCAAAGCCAGGGATCAAGGATGATTCTTGTGCGGATAGAGAGAGGGTTTTAGTGAGGGAGTACGGAGGCTTGGGTTAAGACAAGTGAGCTGAGAAGCACATGCACTCTAAAAAATTGAAGAAACAAATAAATACCAAACTAGAGTGCATGAGACTAAGAACGATGATGACAATTCAAATAGATGACAATCATGAGTGAAAACCAATTCAACTAGGTGACAAACACGAGTAAGCACATCAACCTCTCGATTGAGAGGGGGTGGTGGCCTAGGCCACCATATTTGAGTATACTCGGCTTGGCACCACGAAGATATATCTTGGGTCCATTACCGAAACTCATCATTGAGCTCACATATCACAAAATGATATTAAGAGGAATGATTTTGTTTACTTTGCACATAATGGGGGGAGGGATAGTCCAATAAATTAGGACCGCACTCCCCCTATGTCCATGCCTACACCTAAACCTAACATGGGTCGAGTATTAGGTGAGAGTGCAAGATAATCAAGTCAAACTCCTTGAATCTACGATATTTAGTTCATTCCTCAAGTAGCAAAACCTTGCTTCATCAAGTGGCTTCATGAAGATATCGGCAAGTTGATCTTTGGTTGATACATAGGATAGATCAATATCACCTCTAGCAACATGATCTCTAATGAAGTGATGTCGAATCTCAATATGCTTTGTCCTTGTGTGATCCACCGGGTTGTATGCAATTTTGATGGCACTTTCATTATCACGTAGAAGAGGCACTTTGTCACAATGGACACCGTATTCCTTTAAAGTTTGCCTCATCCATAGCAATTGGGTGCAAGCACTAGCAGCAGCAACATACTCGGCTTCGGAAGTGGAGAGAGATATACAATTTTGCTTCTTAGAAGACAAACATACCAAGGACCTACCAAGGAATTGGCAAGCCCCGGATGTTGATTTTCTATCATCCTTGTCTCCCGCCCAATCCGAATCCGTGTATCCACAAAGAGCGAATGTTGAGCCTTGAGGGTACCAAAGACCATAAAATGGGGTATGAACTAAATATCGAAAGATTCTCTTGACCGCCATTAAATGGCTTTCCTTAGGAGCCGCTTGATATCTTGCACACACACCTACACTCAACACAATATCGGGTCTAGATGCACAAAGGTAAAGCAAAGAACCAATCATAGACCGGTATACCTTTTGATCCACATCTTTACCATTTGGATTTTGTTCTAGATGAGTCTTTGTAGCCATGGGAGTAGGAGCTCCATTCAAATCTTGCATTTTGAATCTCTTGAGCATATCTTGAGTATACTTGGCTTGGTTGAAGAATGTTCCTCCTCTAACTTGCTTGATCTCAAAGCCAAGAAATACCTTCAACTCCCTCATCAAAGACATCCGGAACCTACTAGTCATAAGCTTTGAGAATTCATCATTAAAAGCTTTGTTAGATGAGCCAAAGATAATATCATCAACATA
Organism: Avena insularis; assembly: GCA_023614405.1. Taxonomy (NCBI): domain Eukaryota; kingdom Viridiplantae; phylum Streptophyta; class Magnoliopsida; order Poales; family Poaceae; genus Avena; species Avena insularis. Next base: position 409,098,109 of record CM042697.1, read on the forward strand.
TATTTGGCATACAAAAATCTCCCCATTGACCCTCTTAGTAAAAAGAGTGGGATCAATTTTCCCAACCTCAAAGCCACGGTCAAACAATAACTCTCTAAGGTGCTCATACCACGTGCGTGGGGCTTGCTTGAGCCCATAGAGCGCCTTATCAAGTTTGTAGACATGGTTTGGAAAGTTGGGGTCCTCAAATCCCGAGGGTTGCTTAACATATACCAATTCATTTAAAGGACCATAAAGTAATGCACTTTCTACATCCATTTGTTGCAACTTAAAGTTATGATGTGCCGCATAAGCAAGAAGGATACGGATGGACTCAAGGCGAGCCACGGGTGCATAAGTCTCTCCATAATCAATGCCTTCAATTTGAGAGTACCCTTGTGCAACCAATCTAGCCTTGTTTCTTACTATAATTCCATGCTCATCTTGCTTGTTCTTGAATATCCACTTTGTTCCAATAACATTGCGGCAATCTTTTGGCTTCTCAACTAACTTCCACACTTTGTTTCTCTCAAAGTTGTTGAGCTCTTTGTGCATAGCTTCTAACCAATTCGAATCTTCAAGAGCTTCCCACACTTTCTTTGGTTCAATCATGGAAATGTGAGCTTGATGTTCACTGAACCTCTTCAATTGTGCTCTTGTGGAAATTCCTTTCCTTAGATCTCCAACAACATTTTGGAGGGTGTGGTCTCTTATTTCCAACATTCTTTCCTTTCTAGCTTCGCGACGAGCGTGGATCTCCTCATTGTTTCTTGGAGGACCTCTTCATCATTTTGATCCACGTCTTGACCATCAACTTGACCTTGATCATCATTGGATTCATCCTCTACATTGGGAGGCAAGGATTGACCTTGGTCTTGATCAAGTGCTCTTCTAGCATCAATTTGAGCTCGTCTCAAAACAGTTTGGATGGATCTTCCTTGACAAATTGACTTGGCACCACTTGACAACCCATCGAATGGACCAAGCTCCCTTTGACTAGAGTTCACACATTGATCACTATGTTGAGGGTCCACATCTTGTCTTTGGCTTAAGTCAATGTCCTCTTCAGTAGATGGAGCATGTTGAGGTTGTGAAGATGAGGGCTCCACTCGAGTGGAGCATAGTTCTTCTCGATCCGCCATAAGGGGTTCCTCAACGGGGCGGATATATCCCACACCCATTCTTCCTATGGCATCCTGAGGCATTTCATCATCTGCATCACAAGCATCAACACGCCCCCCTTAGGGACCATCATATTCTTCGAAGGTCACACTACAATATTCTATGACGGCTCCGGAGAGCTTATCATAGATTCTATAAGTGTGAGATTCGAGACCATAGCCAACAAAAATACCCTCTAATGCTTTAGACTCGAATTTGGACAAACGAACACCCTTTATGAGATAGAAACACTTACAACCGAACACCCGGAAGTAAGATATGTTGGGCTTGTTACCGGTAAGTATTTCATATGGAGTCTTGTTGATTTCCTTGCGGAGGTAGAGCCGGTTTGATGCATGGCAAGCGGTGGAGATGGCTTCGGCCCAAAAGTTGTATGGAGATTTAAACTCCGCCAACATGGTCCTAGCCATCTCAATAAGAGTCCGGTTCTTCCTCTCAGCCACACCATTTTGTTGAGGGGTATATACAACGGAATATTGGTGTTTTATGTGGACCTATTTGGTCCTCCTTCATGTGGTGAATATTTCTTCCCTAGAACACATGCCCTGCAAACACGATCTTTGGAAAGGAAACATTTTCTTTTAGTCCAACAATATGGCCCTCTTTATGGAGACTTTGCAAAGTTCTCATATTGACATGGGCTAGTCGGCGGTGCCATAGCCAACCCACATCAGCCTTTCCGTATAAGCACATCGGACCTGAAGTGGCTTGCCCCGAGAAGTCCACCACATACAAGTCATTTTCGACGTACCCAACGAAAGCGACCTTGAGAGACTTGCTCCACATGAGGACCACAATATCATCATCAATAAAGACGACAAAGCCCATCTTTCCAAGAGCACAGACAGAAAGTAAATTGTATCCAAGGGTTTCAACAAGCATGACATTCACGAGTGTAATGTCGTGAGCCACCACTACCTTGCCGAAACCCATTACCTTAGACTTTGACTTGTCGGCATATGTGACGGTGATTTGATCTTCATTTGACACCAAGTCCTTGACAATAGACGAACTTCCGGTCATATGACTTGTGCAACCACTATCGATCACCCATTTTGACCCTCCGGAAGCATAAGTCTACAAAAGATCAAGCTAGTTTTTAGGTACCCATTTTTCAATGGGTCCTCTTTTGTTAGCAACAAGGGTCTTGGGAACCCAAATAGACCAAGCAATATAACCATCATAAGGGCCAACATATTGTGCATACACATCACCATAATAATCACGCATTAGAACATAGTGAGGGTTAGCACTTCCCACAAAATCATCATGAGACATAGTTTTACCATTTGTGGTCTTACTCTCCACAATGGTCTTGTTGGTCTCTTGTGCGGGCTTGCCCTTCTTCTTCTTGTTGTTCTTCTTCTTTGTTTTGGAGACAAAACCAATGCCCCCTTTATCACCACTACGCCTTTGCTTGCTCAAAAGATCATCAATAGACTTGTTGCCTTGTGGAAATGTGGCCTTAGCAAGCTCCCCCTTCAACCTAGCATTCTCTTCAAGAATAGTTGTGCTACTAGATGGAATGAAGTTACTAGGTGAAGGAATATTGGCCAATTGAGTTTGAAGCGTTTCATGGGACTTTGTGAGAGACAAGAGTTCACTCTCCAAGGCTTTGTGGGCCTTGTTAAGCACCCTAAAGTCCTCGGCAAGTTTTTCATGAACCACACCAAACTCAATCTTGTCCTTTTTAGCTCTTTTATATTTAGCAATAGCATGATCACGCTCTTTGATGAGTTTGTTAACAATAATGTCATTGGCCTCATCAAGCCCTTCAAGTTTTAATTCAAGTGACAACCTAGTTTCTTGTTCTTCTTCTAGAGCATTGTTTAGGGCCTCTAGCTCAATCATATGTTCATGCCCAAGTTTACATCTTACATCTAGAAGCTCTTGAGTATGTGATAGTTGATCTAAGATGTTTCCAAAATGTAGCTTAACATCACCTTCTAGGTTAGTCATAAACTCATCAAAGGCAATTAATTCCTTTTTAACATCAAGAGACATCTCATCATCAATTTCATCATTATCTAAGTGAGTAGAGTGGGATGATGAAGATACCTCCATTCCTCTTGCCATAAGGCAAGTGGCGTTCTTGGTGGAGGAGTTCTCATTTGGAGAATCGAAGAGTGAGAATGTCGGAGTAGATGTGGTGGCAAGAGCAGCCACACCATGAGAAGTTTCCTCTTCGTCATCGTCATCATCTTCATTGTCGGAGGAGTACTCTTCATGAGTGATCAAGACAATTTCTCCCGGCTTCTTGTTGATGGGATTCTTTTTGATGAAAGGTTTCTTGTACGGTCCCTTGAGAGTCTTCTTCAACACAAGCTTTCCACCATGATCTTCTCTCTTCTCATAGGGGCAACTAGCCACAAAGTGGTAGCGGTCACCACAATTGAAGCAAGTTCTCAATCTTGTGGTATTCTCTCTTTTCCCATTTGGATTGCTTCTCCGTTCCATTTCCATCTTGGCCTTGGCAGGGTTTTTCCAAAAGTTCTTTGCATAGAAAGCCATATATTGACCATGAGCAATCTTCACTTCATCGGGATGGTGCATGGAAAGCCCTTCATCACTATCATCTTCATCCCCATGGTCCACAACTTTGGCCTTCAAAGCAACATTGACAACATTACTCATACCAAGGGCACGAGTACGGGCATCTTTGGCATTCTTGGCGGCAACCTTGAAAGCAGACATCTCTTGCATAACTTCATTTGAGGTCATGAGATGGTAGTTGTGTCTTCCTTGTAGGCTCTTCAAGTCGGTGGGCTCAAAAGGCATGAGTGCACTCACATATTTCCTTTTTATCCATGCATCATCCACATGTGAGGCACCCACATTCCTAAAAGCAGTGGCGGTGGTCTTGAGCCTTCGGTACATGTCTTCGTGATCTTCACCTTCTTTCATGTAGAAGCCTTCGGCTTCATTGCTTAGAGCATCATATCGGTTCCTCCTCATACTCTCATTTCCAATAAACAACACAGTGAGAGCATCCCAAGCATCCTTGGCAATGCTAAAGTGCTCAATGTGTGGATAATCCTTTGTCCCCAAACCTTGTTGAATCATATGCAGAGCAGTGGCATTGAGTTGACTATTAACAATCTCTCTTCTTGTCAAGTTGTTTGGATCCCCAATAAAGAGTCCATGCTCGATGATGTTCCATAGTTCAATGCAAGAGCTGCGCATATGAGTTCTCATTAGTGATCGCCATTGAGCAAAAGTAGCAGATTCTTCAAGCTTAGGTGGGTCACCTCTATTGTATACATGAGGGTGAGGGATTGGAGGGTCGGGAGAGTACCATGAGTCACGGTGCTCACCCTTCCCACCATTATTGTGTGTGGAGGAATTAGGGTTGTCTGGTTTACCCCCTAGCAATGCACCCTCGGGGGATACTGACGTATTCCCCTTAGGTAAAATGGATGGTTGATCCTCCTGAGGAGATGGGGGTGGTGAGCCTTCTTTGTCTTTAAGAAGTTGCTCAAGCATCTTCTTGACATCGTTGACCAAGGAAGAGCTCAATCTTGTTTCCAAGTTTTTGAGATCTTCCATGGTCACCGTGGTCGGCTAACCATCACCATCCCCTTCGCGGCTACCCATATTCTCTTAGGCGGTAAAGCCCAAAAAAAGAGCCGAGGCTCTGATACCAATTGAAAGGATCGTATTGGCACCTAGAGGGGGGGGTGAATAGGTGCTACTTCAAATTTTCTTCTTTTTCAAATTAAGGTTTGACAATAAGGTAAATTCTCTAGATAATGCAACTATGGTGAATTTACCTATATGACACTTATGCAAGGGATACCACAACACAAAGTAGTAACAAGTGAGTAAGGTGCGGTAAAGGATAGAAGTAACCGAAAAGTGGACGCGGAGACACAAGGATTTGTTTCCCGTAGTTCCTTCCTTTTGTGGGGAAGTACGTCTACGTTTGGAGAGGGGGTGGTTTCAAACCACCAACGCCATGAGAGGCCTCCCTTGTTATCCTATGAATCTCACCCCAACGGGATCGATTCACCTTCCACTATATCGGGAACCTTCAAGGTGGAAGCCGACACCGTTACAAGTTTGGGGCACACATCCACAACTTAATCGGAGGCTCCCAAATACAAGCAAGCTATCAAAGCAATCAAAGACAAGCTTGTAAGAACAAAAACAAGAACTAGGGTTTCCAAGAAAACACTAGAGCAAAGGGGCCCTCAATGAAATGAGGGGGGAACGAAGATCTCTTTTGGTGAAGTAGTAGATCGGGGACACCTTCGATTCCCCAAAGATCAAGGACTTTGGGTGGTGGGATGAGGAGATCTTGAAGATTTGGGTGGCTCCAATGGACTCCAATGGTGGGCTATTACTTTAATGTGCTGAGCAATTTGTCCCAAGGTAGGTGGAGGGGTATTTATACCCCTCCACGAAATATGGCCGTTGGAGCATTTAATGTACCGGTAGTACCGGTACTCAAGCGGTAGTACCGCTTGCAAGCGGTACTACCGGTCAAGTACCGGACCAGGTACCGAAGGTGCTCCAGATCTTTAGCAATCTTCAGTCTTGGGCGGTATCGCCCTTGCGGTACTACCCCCAAGCGGTAGTACCGGTCGTAGGAAGCGGTACTACCGGTTGGGGCGGTAGTACCAGTCCCAAGTACCGCTTGGTACTGACCAAAATGGAGAGGAGTGAGTGCTAGTCATTATGCCCCGGTACTGCCGAGCGGTACGACCGTCTCAAGCGGTAGTACCGCTTGTACCAAGCGGTACTACCGGTTGGACCGGTAGTGCCGCTCCATGGTACCGGGGGGTACTGACTAGTACACACCGTCAACAGCTTTGGTTAGTGCCAACCGGTACTAGACCCGGTAGTACCGGTGTCAAGCGGTAGTACCGGTCATAGTTCCGGTACTACCGTTTGACACAGAGGTTTTTGCAAGGGAAATTGATATGCCATTATTTGTTCCACCACTTATCAAACCTGTGATAAACTTAACACACAGTTAAACCGATAAGTGTGTTGTTATCAAACATCAAAATCAGAGGGATAGGAAAATGCTCTTTCAACTCCGATGGCCTCCAGTGGTAATTTCTGACCGCCCCTTCCCCTCTCGTTGACACTCGTGTGACTAGCATCGTCTTGTGCATCTGACCCACCTCTTCTTTTGCCTTGGCATGATCTGCACCCTCGCCAACGTCGACGAACAGAAGCATCCGTCGCCAGGGACTTCTCCGACGAGCAATCCACGACGACTCTGAGCGCCCCTTCGCCAACCGAGCACACGTTGAGCATCTCCTCGTCACGGCGATTCTGGTGAGCATCCTCACACCTCCCCGGGCGACCTAGTTCGCCGGCTCCGCCACTGATAGAGCGCGCCGCCGCTTGTCGCCGCCGCTAGCGCCGCCACTTGTTGGTCAGTTGCTTAGGGCCGTTCGATTTAGATCCAGTGGATGCGATAGAACATAGCCGAAGGGGTATGGATCAGATCTGATCGCGTATTTTAGTTAGATCTAACGGTTCGTAAGCGTGATCCGCCCGAACCGGTACCAGCCAATTAGAAAGCGCCGCGTGGCATGTTCTTTGATTTAAATTTCTGAATTAGATCTATTAGATGTTTGAATTTGTTTAATTCATAACTTTTGAATGCCACGTCCAAATTTGACAAATTTTATATCAATGGAATCAGGAGAGAAAATCCTTTCCATATATGTAATGTGTTTAATGTTTTGTCTCTGTTAAAATAGTTGTTTTTACAGAAACATGTGTAGGCCTATTTTGTGTATATTATTAATTTGGAAAATGTTTTATTAATCAAATAAAGTTTATTTGGCAAGTTTTGAACTTGTTTATGAATCAGTACCATGCACTTGTCTTGTTTGGTGTAGAAAATCATCACATGGCATATTGCATGCATCCATATATTTTTGCTTGTATTTATTTTGTATGTGATTTTGGTGCTATTATTTTATGTGTAGATTTTGGTGCAAATAGTGATTGTGATTGTGAGGATTGTAGCTACTCTCCAAACTACCAAGGCAAGTGGTGCTTCATGATTTTATTCCTATGTTTTTCCAATATGCATTAGAAATATTTTGCTAGTCTTGCATGGATATTTTTGATCTATATGCTATGCTTGGGAAATCCTAGTAGTGTAGAATTGCTAGAAATATTTCTAAGTCTTATCAATGCCATGCTTAGCCTAGCTAGTAGCAACCAAGGGTGGTTATATATTCATGCTATGAATAAATATTTCTAAGTCTTTGGACTATATTTTTGCTTAATAAAACAACTAAGTGAATGAAACACCTGGGTGGAATGGAAAGAATGGGTTATGTTGAGTGGTTACACAAGGACCATTTATATGGTCTACCTTGTGTATCTCACTTGTGGAAAGCCACCCAGGAACAAAGGGATTTGAGATGCCATATGTTAAGAAGCTTCTAGTGCAGCCACTTGGCAATATGGGCTCTGCCTGGATCATACAGGTTGCAATAACTTAGCCATTTGGACAGTTGGTGGTAGTGGGATGATATGTTGGAACGCGTCCATTTGGTCTAAGGGAAGGCTTCTGAAGGGTCCTGTCTTGGTGAAAATCAAGTCTTGTGGGGAAAGTGCACAACCTCTGTAGATGGAAGAATCTAAGTACTTAGCCATGTCCCTGGTATTGGACAACTTGAGCATCAAGACATGGAAGCTATCAATAATCTCCTCATCCCAATTTCTAAGTAAAAACTTGTGGTTGAACAAGGGTGAAGGACCCCAATGTCTATTGGTGGTTCCTTGGGAAAGATTTTGACAAAGAAAAACTTAGTGTTTTCAACTAATAGGTAAAACCTATTTTGAGCAAAGCAAGCCTAAGCTATACTTAGCCAAAAATGCATATAGTAACTAGTCCACCAATATTCTACTAAGGTATCACTTGCCAATACTATTCCAATGTATTGACCCACTGTGGTTGTAACTTGTGATGTTGCAGGTTATTCTGATGATGATTAGGAGTCATGAGTCTACACTCAACATGCTTTCCTATGGCACATGAAGATGAAGACTTATTTATCTTATTACATATTTAAACTCTTGTACTAGGCCTGTGGCCATGGAGTTGTAAAGACTATGTTTTGTCTCTGGAATGACTTGTAATAATGACCTTTGTTTTTGTGTACTTCATCTTGAACTGTGGATGCTAGCATTGATCCAGGGACTAGCATTGCAATCACAGGGATCCTTACCTTTATAAAGGGTCCCTTGGCGGCTTATGTTGGCTAGATTGGCAAAACACTGGGTCAGACTCAAGCCTCTGAGAGGTGGCCTTTTCCTGCTACTTCACCGCCTTGGCCACTAGGTCATAGACCTGGTCCACCGCCTTGGGCGATCTATCTGCGGTGACCCAGCATACCACTGCATGATGTAGTATACTATAGTCGTTGACATAACACCAATGAAACACCGTTCACTAGTATTACATCCCTCAGAATGGCACAACAGAAACACAGCGGGTCCAATACATGGCTAAAGGTAAGCAACGCAAGAACTATTATACTACTAGAACTAGTATTTTAACTAAGGGATTGGCATTGCTACTATTGCAATACTCTACAGAGTTAGGTTCTTTGGCTAGAGATTATATTCCTATCTAATCAGTAGCTTTGTTCTCACTTGAGTTGAGGTATACGTTGAATTCGTTGTCTTCATCGGAGAACTTTAGCTTTGCATGATAAGTCCTGGAGCATAACTTGATGTGGTTGTTGTCTACTCCGGCTTCAGAATCTAGCAAGGGTTAAGAAGATACTTTGAGTATGAAAGTACTCAGCAAATTCACTAGAAAAGGAGTGTTTGGTGCACTATAACTACATCCACAGACCGTAGGTCGTAGGCAATGCAAGTTTTCATAAACATTTCTTCAAAGGTTGCTTTTATTCTGAAAAGCTATGTCCATCAGCCTTCACGGGTTACCAGAACTTTCATGGAGTTCCTTTCCCGCCGCGTTCACAACTCCTTCCTGGAACAGGGAGTAACAAGTTATAGTTCTTACACTCTGCAGAGGTGCGTCACTTTACCCATGAGAGATCAACTCTTTGTTGCACAACTGGGCAGCTTATTCCCGTCCACAATTCCATGATGTGGGGCCCAAAAGATGATCCAAGACAATCACTGCCCCCTTCGTGACCCCGCATGCCTCCTTGGTGTACACCATTCCCACATAACGAATTACGACAATGGTTTGTACAAACCGTTAGATGCCAGAACTATCGTGGGACGTTGAGGGTTCCCACCCATATGCTGCATATCCTCTACGAATTACCAATTAATATGCACGCTTCGAGGATAACAGCCACGACCTGCACATCCGGCTTCAAGCGAGAGGAAGAAGATACAGGTGACTTCTCCGTCCCATTCCAAATCTCATGGTCAATTCGTAATATACGGCGCAAGAATCACTGATGACATTGGTTGTTAAGTCCTAGATGATATAGTTCTGAACAATGTTATTCCAACTATCAGATTTAATAGATTAACTTATCACCCTGGATCAGTAATCAATAGTTCACATTATTATTGAAAATAGTGTTTTCTGACCTTTTTCAAATGTAGGTGAGGACAACACTGGATTTGTAAAATACTTTACAGAAAATAAACAAAGGACATGAGCAAGTGTGAACTTGCCTTTTGTGATTGCAAGATTATGCACTCACGGTCTTCGAGTCAGTATAAGATCCAAAATCTAAAATCAGCATCATTTGTCCGGTAAGGACTAATGTTTAAAGAAGCAATATGCTTTTATGCATAAGTAATGTGATGCACGTTTTAAATGCAAATCCCGGGAATAATGTTGTTCTAGGGTTTGGATTCCGGATATGGTTACTTTGGAATGTGTGGTTCTTTTAGATAGTTTCACATTTGTGCATTCATTAGAGCTTATGAGTGTGTGTGAGCAACACATATTTATGTAGCAATAAAATATTCACTTTGTAAATGCTAGTCAAGATTGCTTATACAAGAGTTCTTGTTTGAAGTGGCAAAAAGAATAACATTTGAAGAAAAGGTTTCTCTTCTAAGGTCTAAACAAGCTTTGTGGTTAGTTAGTGGTAGTTGATGTTATTGGTTTGCTTAAAGGGTTTGGCTTGAGTTTCTTTATAACTTAACTACTTCAGACCAAAATTAACTATAGAGCATGTAATAATGTTTATAGTGGTATATTAAGATTCTATAGACTAAGGTTAACTTTAAAACAAAGACAGTTTGAAAGTATAATATTTATAACCTTTGTACTTGGTGTACTTGGTAATGTTTCTTTAAGGTTACTTAAGAATGACTGTAGTTTTACTTGGTGTGGTGGTTTATTGAGTTTATACTGGAGTGGTATCATTTACCTTTTATAGATGAGTGGTTATAGTTAATATTCCTTAACTACTTATGGATTAATTATAGTGTGATGGTGGTTTTGTAATCTGGTGGTTAAAGTAAATAGAAAGGATCTGATTACTTACAAGTTGTTCTTTAAGGATTTTATTTTGAATTGGAATCCTTTGAGAATATGATCTTCACTTAAGGTTGAAAGTAATGTAATAAAAATGTGTTTATAAAGTTTTAAACCATTATGGTCTTATATTATTAATATTTAAGACTAATACTATTTATTAGACTTATCTAACTTATTTCAGAAATATTAATAAATTTTATTTATCCTTATATACATTATTAATGAAGTAAATAAGTTTAAATTTGAGTTATTAAAATAATTTAGTTTTTATTTAACTCAAAAGTGGAATATTAGATTTTCAACATGTAGACATTATTTTTGTGATCATTTTGGTATATTACATTTCTTTTTGTGATTTATAAATAATAAGATATGATTTTTTATAAGATTTATTTCTTTATAAATACTTAATAAATAACAAATACTTAATTAAATTGAATTATAATGTATGATTATAATTTTAAATTGTAATTCTTATTTTTCTAAGATTTTTGGTATTCTATTTATATTTTTCATATTTACCATTATTAAAATTTGAATTATTAAAGTTTTATTATTTATAAAACATTTATTAAATAATATTTATTTAAATAATCATTATATTAATATTTGATAATAGATTTAAGTTGTATATTTTATTTTTCTACAAATTTTCATATATTATACACATTTTTTTGAATTATAAATCAAAAGTTATTAATTAAACAAGATTTAATCATTTATTTGATTTCTAGAATATTATTAATTGGATTATAACATTTTATTTATTTCTTAACAGAAAATACTTTTTACACCGCACTAAGAGCTAGCCCAAGTCACTGACTAGTGGGCCAGGGACCACCTTAGCACGCTGTGTAAAGAAAATCCATTTATTACCGACCCCGCCTTGACCCCCAGTCAATGACATATGGGCCCAAGGCCATGTTATCAACCACGTGGGCAAAGACTGGTCAAACGAGCTGACGTGGTCAAGGGTGGCATCGGCGTGATGCAGTGATGGCGCCAGCACCACCACCGCCATCGGTGGTTGGTCGCCGGCAACGATCTACTGCGCTCCAGCAAGCGAAATAAGCCTAGTTCGAATCAGCGCAACCTACTGAACCTAAAAGTGGCGGCGCCGCTCGGAAATGGTCATTGGAGCTTCAGCTCCGACGAGCTCCAACGGTGCCCGACGGTGATGTACGGTGAAACAGCGATTTACATCGAGATAAAGCGATTCAAGGATACTGGAAGGTTCAGGAACTCACCCTGATGACAATAGAGCGGCCGAGGAGGCTTGGGGAGGCGTGACGACGGTGAATCGATGGTAATGGCCACGGCGGCCGAGGAAAGGGAACGCTCGATTTCACATGATTCTTGGCGAGCGGGCCTCCGTGCTTGGTCCTAGATGGTTCAGTCCACGATGGCGCGTCTAATGGTGGCTATCACGAGGCAAGGGGTGGTCGGAGTTGGCCGGAACGATGAACTCCGACGAGTTAGGTTTTCGGGTGAGGAAGAGAAATGAGTCTGGGGAGCGAGATTGAGGATGAGGACGAGCAGGGTTGTCGCGGTGGCCTTCTTATCCTCTCCTAGCAACGACGGCGTTGATCTTGGCGCAACGATGACGATGACGGCATCGGGCGGCGGCGAGCTCCACCAGCTGTTTGTGTGCGTGACGATGACGATGATGGCTGTTTTGCGGATAACCCCCTGGCGATTCTTTTAGCTCAACCCGCGGTCCTCCCTTGGTCCTACTTGTCAGTCATATAAAAGGAAGAACTGGGCTGGTTACTGGGCTGTTGTGGGCTGCACATAGGCGTCAGATAAGTATAGGTGTGTTAGGCCACAGCCAGGTAGTGTTTTTATTTGTTTTATCCTTTTTTCATTTTCTGTTTTCTTATTCAGATTTGAATTGCATTGTCACATCCCAAGATTTTCCAAATCTTGTAATGTGAAAAATAAATGAATAAAATAAAACTTTGTTGATTTTCAGAGTGAAAAGAAACTTTTTGAATCCAATTGGAAATCTTCAAACCAATTTGGATCAAATAAAATCCTAAAGAGATTTAAAAAGGTAAACATTTGATAAAGGAAAATAAAATATTTAAAATCACTATTTTGGATCTTCTAATAAAAGGATTTGGTTTTCAAAAGAAAAGGTGGATTTATAAATAAAGATTATTTTATAGAGCCAAATTAAACCTTGGCCAAGCTTTTGAAATAAAAAATTTTGTTTTGATAAAAATAGTAAAGGTTTATTTAAATAAAGTAATAAGGATTTAATATCCAAGTTTTTATTAATAAAGGTTTTACTATTTTAAAGAAACACTAAAACTTATTTATTTATTTTAAATAAGTTTTCTAAGTATTTTATATTCCCAAATAAAACCTACTGATTTGGTTTTTGAAAATAATTAGATTTCAAAAGGAGTATTTAAATAAAACAAATCCTATTTGATTTAATAACAATGGTCTATTTTTCTTAATTAATAATGTACCCTAAATAAAATAATTATTTTGGTTTTGGAATTTTGGTTTATGTTACTGAACAGAACCAAATTCAAAGTTACAAAGTATGGTGATTGTTTGAATTGATTTGAGTGTTGTTTGGTTGTTTGAATTTCAAAACAGAAATTAGATATAGAAAAAAAAAGGTTTCAGGAAAAAAAATAGGAATTGGTCGACCCAACCCAGCAGCCCAACAAAGCCCAGAACCAGCCCAACTCCCCCTCCCCGAAGAAAACGTTTCGCACTCAGTTTCTAACCCGAACATACGCTGACTGGTGGCCCTCTTCTCCCTCTCATTCCTCGGCGGTGAGGACCCACGCAGCTCACTCCTCCTTCTTCCTCGCGCAGACGACGCCTGCCGTTGCTGCCATTTACGCCGGCGTTGAATACACGCTGATACCGCGACCGTTACTTGCCGTGACTGCACTCTATTAAACGCCTGCGCCTTCTCCTCCTTTTCCCTCAAACACCGCAACACGAGAGCCCCCAGGCTGCTCGGAATCGTCCCCAAACCACCACTGTCTCCGACGCCCTCCGGCGGCAATTCCGGCCACCACCGCTAGCCCCACTGCTACCAGAGCACACAATCTTGCTCACCATCATCTCCTGCATCTGCCAGTATCTTTCCCTCGCTCGCGAGTGCTCTGCAGCGATGACTTCATCTTCGACTGAATAACACCGCCGTCCGCTCCAACTCCGACGAGCCCCACAGGTAGTTTCCGACCGCCCCTTTCCCTCTCGTTCACGCACACACCTACACCGTGTCCTTGTGCGTCTAACCATGTGCTTCGTTTGCCTCCTAGTGATCCCTAACACCGTCCTCGACGACGGTGAGCGTGGCGGGCGGCTCCACTCCGTGAGCAATCGCTCATCCTGGCGCCCTTGTCAAGCCGACCGCACGTTGAGCATCACCACGTCCTTGCGATCATGGTGAGCACTTTCCCTTCCCTTCTAGCTTCCTGCATCGCCGGCGCCGCCACCATCTGACCGTCGCCGCCGCGCACAGCTGTCAAACGCCGCCAGTTCTTGGTTGAGTGCTGCAGACCGTAGGATCTAGATCGAACGAATAAGATAGATCACTTAAGCACTAAAAGGGTACGCGTCCTGTGCCGCACGATCTGTTTAGATCCAACGCGCCGTAGAGCCAATCCGACCGAACCGATACCAGCGAATAACGTTGCGACGCGTGGCCAGTTCTTATTTAAAACAGAAGTTTGAATCTGTTTAGAATATTATTTTGAAACTCTTGTAACTTTTGATCCACACGTCCAAAAATTGCAAACTTTATATCGTTGGAATCAGTGGAACAAGCCCTAGCCAACCGTGGAATTTGTTTAGTAAATAGTATCTGTTAGATTGTTTGTTTTTGCAGAAACAATTGTATGCTTGTTTAGATTAGAAAAAATGTTCAAAAAATGTTTTTAGGGTTAAAAACTTTGCAAATTGGTTTGTGGTGAACTTACTGACCCTAGGAACCAACCCATGGTTTTGAAAATGAATTTGGTGAAGATTAGGATGGATTAATTGGTTTAGCCCATTTCTAGCCAAATAAAAATAATGATTTTGATATGAAAATGTTTTTGGAGTAAAAACTTTGGGAAAATGTTTTGGATCAAACCTACTGACCCTAAACACCAAGTTTTGAGAAAACAACAACTTATTTGGTGAACAACTTAAAGTTGTTGCTTTGATAAAAATATTTTCCACCACATAAAATAATGAAAGGATTTAAAAATGGTTTATGGACAAAACCCTTTTGCAAATGACTTTGCCACTTTGAAAAATGACCACCTTGAACCTTACAAAGTTTAGAAGCCTAGTGGAGACCACATTTGCAAATAGAACCATCTCTTGCATGCTTACATGCATGACTTAGATCCCATTGTTTTATATGAGTGAATTGTTGATTGATTATTGGTTTGAAATGCTAGTTGATATTGTGTTTGCTTGATTGATTGTAGTGAAGTTAGAAAAGTGTGAGACTAGCAAGATCAAGGAGTGAACCAACATTCCCTACCAAAAGAAAGGCAAGTGACACTATCATCTAATGTCCTACTATTTTCATTATACTTAGTGGATTTTGAAAACATGCATGAAAAGAATTTCTATACTTATGCTATGCTAAATCCTAATAGGATACCCTATACATTCCTTAGTGAAAACAATGTAGTTGTTACATGCTTAGCCATGCTATATTTTGAAAAGAGTTACATGTTGAGATTTTATGAAGTTGAGAAAAGGACTTGTGATTTTATATAATAAAGCAAGGACTTAATGAACCACCTAGGTGGCCAAGGATACTTTGAGTTTTGGAGAAGGTGGCAACAAAAGGGACCATGTCTATGGCAATCTCTTTGTGTTGTGCTCCAAAGGGAAACCACCCAGGAAATTTAGAGATTGAACATGTTTCTCCAATTGTGGCTTTCGTGTGCAACCACATGCTATTTATAGCTCTGGCTTAGTCAACTACATTGGGAAGACCCATGCATTGTCTGCAGTTTACTGGACATGGGGACCTGGAATCCTACATGGGTGCTGAAGACAAGCTAGCAATGGTGTATGGGAGGACCCTCTGGAAAGACTTCGTCACATTCTCAATCTGCCGGTACTCCATCTTGGTGAGCACTAATCCAGTGGCCACTGGTGGCAACAATATGGGATTGTGACATGTGGGTAAAGTGTACTACTTCTGCAGAAGATAATAAAACCTAAGTACTTAGCCGTGTCCCCGGTTATGGACAATACTGAGCAACTAAAGTTTGAAGCTATGGGAAATCTCGACATTCTAATTTCTAAAAGAAAACTTTTAAAGACTTGATGCACTTGGGGGTACCAAGGAGCTCAAGAGATTTTGATAAAGACTTGATGCACTTGGGGGTACCAAGGAGCTCAAGAGATTTTGATAAAACTTGATGCACTTGGGGTTACCAAGGAGCTCAAGGGATTTTTGACAAGGACTTGAACACTTGGGAGTTTACCAAGGAGTTCAAGAAATTTTTGAAAAGGAGATTTGACAAAGGACTAAAACCATTTTGAAAAGATAGGATAAAATTATTGCTTTATGCAAATGAGCCTTAAAACCTTACTTAGCCAAAAATGCATGTAATGATAGGATCCACTTATATTCCACATAGTAGTGAAACTTGCCAATACAATTCAAAATGTATTGACCCTTGTGGCTGTAACTTGTAATGTTGCAGGTTTGATTGTTTTAGAGAAGATTGAATGATTGATTAGGATTACAAAGTCTACAACCAACATTTGCCTGTGGCACTTTGAAGATGAAGGACCCCATGACTATAGTTATTCCGCTGCAATGTAATGTAATAGCCAAATGAGCTATGAAAGATGTAATAAAATTATGTTACTCCTAGTTATAAAGTTATATTATGACCTTGGTTTCTTGATATTACATCTTAACTGTGGATGCTAGCTATTGATCCAGGGACTAGCATTGTAAACACAGGGGACTCCACCTTATATTGTTTAAAGGTTGGGACACTCCCTCTACAGATGGTATCAGAGCATTGTGTTGCCTGTAGGATTTGTAAACCCTAGGATTGGACAAAAACCCTTAGAAGAATAGGAGTTGTACTTGTTCCAAAAACTTACTTACAAAAACACTTGTAAATTATTTCCTCAACCATTTTGGTTTCAACTCTACATCTCTTCTATTTCAACTTGATGGAAAACCTATCCCATGGCCAAAGACCACACCATGTGCAAAGGATCTCTTCAACTCTAATGACTTCAACACCTTCAACTCTAATGACTTCAACATCTTCAGCATATTCACCAAGGACTTCCAACTTGGATACCACTAAGGACTACAAGTGAAACAAGGAAATCTTGCTCAAGATTTAGAGACCAAGGGAATGCAAAAATAAGAAGGAGATCATTTCACTAGAAGTTATTGTAACCAAGAGTTTTTATCAAGGAAACCATGATCTCAAGTAAGAAGAAGCAACCAAGAGTTATGGAAAGATCACAAGTAAACCATATAGATGGACCACCATATTTTAGTTAAGACAAACACACCAACTTATGTGGTGTAATAAAAATATTTTGTTGCCTAAGTATGTGCTCGAACCTTGTGTTTGAGTGAAATGTTTGGTTTGTGATTGCATGCGCATTGCTTGTGTGAATTGTGATGTGTGAGATTAGAATTGATTCCTTAGAAATATTTTGTCTATTCTAATCTCCAATCAACCCAAACAGATGACTACTCCAAGAGACTCCAACCTCAAGGTTGATGACACCAACACCAACCAAGAGGACAGCATGAAAGAGCTCATAGCAACCCAGAACCAGTTGAACCAAGTGACAGCTCAATTCATAGCCAACACCAGTGGAGAAGATCCAACACTACAAGGATTTTTGGAAACTCAAGGCCAACTGATGCTCAAAGTGACTGATCAAATGATCAAAATGGAAGAAAGTTATTCTAAAAGAGTTAGTGACAACAAGGATGACAGAAATGTTATTCTAGATGGAGCCCCAGCTTGCATTATTTGTGGAGACAAGGATCATACCTCCAAGGAGCATAGAGATCAATGCCCCAACTGTGAAGAGAAACATCCTGTTGGACAATGTCCCACTTCTCAAGCTACTTGCTACCTATGTGAAGGAAACAACCATGTTCCTATCCAATGCCCCATCTATTCCATTGTGGAACAAAGGAAACAAGGTGGAGTGCAACAAATGATTGCAAACCATCAAGAAGGATCCAAGTCTACCAAGAAGGGTGATGACAAAGGAAAAGGACCACTTATACCTCCAAACAAAACAACCCAATTCAAAGGATCAAGTAAGAGGAATGTGAATTTTCTAAGGAGCAATAAAAGGTCCAAGAAACATGTGGACATTCCTACCTACCAGATAACATATGAACAACATGAACTGGATGCACTCCTAGCTTTGGAGAAACCCAAAAAGCAAAAGAAGGACAAAAGCCATGTGCAATGTCATAAGTGTAAGGAAATGGGACACTATTCCAGTGAATGCCCAGAGAATCAGAAGAATAAGGAGATTAGCTAAGTGGTGTGCAACAACTACAAAGAGCTAGGCCATTATGTGGCAACTTGTCCACAAGAGCTACGTAAAGAACTCCAAGACATCAACTGTTTCAATTGCAAGAACCCAGGACATTATGCAAGCAACTGTCCAGAAAAGATGAAGAACAAGTTGAACAAGCCTATGGAGAAACTCAACCTTGGCCCATGAGTCAAGTATGGAAACAAAGGACACAATGCAAATGTTTGCCTAGAGAAGCTTTCCCAGGGTCCCAAGAAGGACAATATGTAATTTTTGTTTGAAATTTTTTAAGGGTGGTAGTACCCTAGTTGTTTTGAGCCTACTTGTAACCCTAGCTTTCCCAAATCTCGGGACGAGATTTATTTTAAGGGTGGTAGCCTGTCACATCCCAAGATTTTCCAAATCTTGTAATGTGAAAAATAAATGAATAAAATAAAACTTTGTTGATTTCCAGAGTGAAAAGAAACTTTTTGAATCCAATTGGAAATCTTCAAACCAATTTGGATCAAATAAAATCCTAAAGAGATTTAAAAAGGTAAACATTTGATAAAGGAAAATAAAATATTTAAAATCACTATTTTGGATCTTCTAATAAAAGGATTTGGTTTTCAAAAGAAAAGGTGGATTTATAAATAAAGATTATTTTATAGAGCCAAATTAAACCTTGGCCAAGCTTTTGAAATAAAACATTTTGTTTTGATAAAAATAGTAAAGGTTTATTTAAATAAAGTAATAAGGATTTAATATCCAAGTTTTTATTAATAAAGGTTTTACTATTTTAAAGAAACACTAAAACTTATTTATTATTTTAAATAAGTTTTCTAAGTATTTTATATTCCCAAATAAAACCTACTGACTTGGTTTTTGAAAATAATTAGATTTCAAAAGGAGTATTTAAATAAAACAAATCCTATTTGATTTGATAACAATGGTCTATTTTTTTTAATTAATAATGGACCCTAAATAAAATTATTATTTTGGTTTTGGAATTTTGGTTTATGTTACTGAACAGAACCAAATTCAAAGTTACAAAGTATGGTGATTGTTTGAATTGATTTGAGTGTTGTTTGGTTGTTTGAATTTCAAAACAGAAATTAGATATAGAAAAAAAAAGGTTTTAGGAAGAAAAAAAAATAGGAATTGGTCGACCCAACCCAGCAGCCCAACAAAGCCCAGAACCAGCCCAGCTCCCCCTCCCCGAAGAAAACGTTTCGCACTCAGTTTCTAACCCGAACAGACGCTGACTGGTGGCCCTCTTCTCCCTCTCATTCCTCGGCGTTAGGGACCCACGCCCACTCACTCCTCCTTCTTCCTCGCAGACGCCTTTGCCGTTCTTGCCATTTACCGGCGTTGAATACGCTGATACGCATCCGTTACTGCGCGTGATTGACGCTATTAAACGCCTGCGCCTTCTCCTCCTTTTCCCTCAAACACCGCAGCACGAGAGCCCCCAGGCTGCTCGGAATCGTCCCCAAACCGCCACTGTCTCCGATGCCCTCCGGCGGCAATTCCGGCCACCACCGCTAGCCCCACTGCTACCAGAGCACACAATCTTGCTCACCATCATCTCCTGCATCTGCCAGTATCTTTCCCTCGCTCGCGAGTGCTCTGCAGCGACGACTTCATCTTCGACTGAACGACGCCGCCGTCCGCTCCAACTCCGACGAGCCCCATAGGTAGTTTCCGACCGCCCCTTTCCCTCTCGTTCACGCACACACCTACACCGTGTCCTTGCGCGTCTGACCATGTGCTTCGTTTGCCTCCTAGTGATCCCTAACACCGTCCTCGACGACGACTGAACATGGCCGAGGCACAGCTCCACTCCGGCGAGCAATCGCTACTGTCCCTGAGCGCCCCTTGTCAAGCCGACCGCAAGTTGAGAATCACCACGTCCTTGCGATCACGGTGAGCACTTTCCCTTCCCTTCTAGCTTCCTGCATCGCCGGCTCCGCCACCATCTGACCGTCGCCGCCGCGCGCAGCTGTGGAATGCCGCCAGTTCTTGGTTGAGTGCTGCAGACCCTAGGATCTAGATCGAACAAATAAGATAGATCACTTAAGCGCTGAAAGGGTACGCGTCCTGTGCCGCACGATCTGTTTAGATCCAACGCGCCGCAGAGCCGATCAGACCGAACCGGTACCAGCGAATAGCGTTGCGACGCGTGGCCAGTTCTTATTTAAAACAGAAGTTTGAATCTGTTTAGAATATGATTTTGAAACTCTTGTAACTTTTGATCCACACGTCCAAAAATTGCAAACTTTATATCGTTGGAATCAGTGGAACAAGCCCTAGCCAACCATGGAATTTGTTTAGTAAATAGTATCTGTTAGATTGTTTGTTTTTGCAGAAACAATTGTATGCTTGTTTAGATTAGAAAAAATGTTCAAAAAATGTTTTTAGGGTTAAAAACTTTGCAAATTGGTTTGTGGTGAACTTACTGATCCTAGGAACCAACCCATGGTTTTGAAAATGAATTTGGTGAAGATTAGGATGGATTAATTGGTTTAGCCCATTTCTAGCCAAATAAAAATAATGATTTTGATATGAAAATGTTTTTGGAGTAAAAACTTTGGGAAAATGTTTTGGATCAAACCTACTGACCCTAAACACCAAGTTTTGAGAAAACAACAACTTATTTGGTGAACAACTTAAAGTTGTTGCTTTGATAAAAATATTTTCCACCACATAAAATAATGAAAGGATTTAAAAATGGTTTATGGACAAAACCCTTTTGCAAATGACTTTGCCACTTTGAAAAATGACCACCTTGAACCTTACAAAGTTTAGAAGCCTAGTGGAGACCACCTTTGCAAATAGAACCATCTCTTGCATGCTTACATGCATGACTTAGATCCCATTGTTTTATATGAGTGAATTGTTGATTGATTATTGGTTTGAAATGCTAGTTGATATTGTGTTTGCTTGATTGATTGTAGTGAAGTTAGAAAAGTGTGAGACTAGCAAGATCAAGGAGTGAACCAACATTCCCTACCAAAATAAAGGCAAGTGACACTATCATCTAATGTCCTACTATTTTCATTATACTTAGTGGATTTTGAAAACATGCATGAAAAGAATTTCTATACTTATGCTATGATAAATCCTAATAGGATACCCTATACATTCCTTAGTGAAAACAATGTAGTTGTTACATGCTTAGCCATGCTATATTTTGAAAAGAGTTACATGTTGAGATTTTATGGAGTTGAGAAAAGGACTTGTGATTTTATATAATAAAGCAAGGACTTAATGAACCACCTGGGTGGCCAAGGATACTTTGAGTTTTGGAGAAGGTGGCAACAAAAGGGACCATGTCTATGGCAATCTCTTTGTGTTGTGCTCCAAAGTGAAACCACCCAGGAAACTTAGAGATTGAACATGTTTCTCCAATTGTGGCTTTCGTGTGCAACCACATGCTATTTATGGCTCTGGCTTAGTCAACTACATTGGTAAGACCCATGCATTTTCTTCAGTTTACTGGACATGGGGACCTGGAATCCTACATGGGTGCTGAAGACAAGCTAGCAATGGTGTATGGGAGGACCCTCTGGAAAGACTTCGTCACATTCTCAATCTGCCGGTACTCCATCTTGGTGAGCACTAATCCAGTGGCCACTGGTGGCAACAAGATGGGATTGTGACATGTGGGTAAAGTGTACTACTTCTGCAGAAGATAATAAAACCTAAGTATTTAGACGTTTACCCGTTTATGGACTTTACTGAGCAACTAATTTTTGAAGCTATGGTAAATATCGACATTCTAATTTCTAAAAGAAAACTTTTAAAGACTTGATGCACTTGGGGGTACCAAGGAGCTCAAGAGATTTTGATAAAGACTTGATGCACTTGGGGGTACCAAGGAGCTCAAGAGATTTTGATAAAACTTGATGCACTTGGGGTTACCAAGGAGCTCAAGGGATTTTTGACAAGGACTTGAACACTTGGGAGTTTACCAAGGAGTTCAAGAAATTTTTGAAAAGGAGATTTGACAAAGGACTAAAACCATTTTGAAAAGATAGGATAAAATTATTGCTTTATGCAAATGAGCCTTAAAACCTTACTTAGCCAAAAATGCATGTAATGATAGGATCCACTTATATTCCACATAGTAGTGAAACTTGCCAATACAATTCAAAATGTATTGACCCTTGTGGCTGTAACTTGTAATGTTGCAGGTTTGATTGTTTTAGAGAAGATTGAATGATTGATTAGGATTACAAAGTCTACAACCAACATTTGCCTGCGGCACTTTGAAGATGAAGGACACCATGACTATAGTTATTCCGCTGCAATGTAATGTAATAGCCAAATGAGCTATGAAAGATGTAATAAAATTATGTTACTCCTGGTTATAAAGTTATATTATGACCTTGGTTTCTTGATATTACATCTTAACTGTGGATGCTAGCTATTGATCCAGGGACTAGCATTGTAAACACAGGGGACTCCACCTTATATTGTTTAAAGGTTGGGACACTCCCTCTACATGCATTTATATTTTGAACCTTTCTTTGTATGATCTATTTGCTGGATATTTGCAGGAATACTAAAATATATTTGGTATCCTTTGTGAACTTTTATTTTATCTTCTTTTTATATTTCTTTTATTTACTCAATATGAACCTCTTTTTAATAGTTTGTAGAAACTTTTCTTATTATTTTTCTCTCCTATTTTAGTTATGGATTTCTTGAATGATATATTTTTATTTGTTTATAAACTTATCTCTAGTTGGCTCATAGTTTGAATAGAAACTTTTATATGTATACTGATCCTATATCATTATTTGACGCATGAAATATAAAAGAAATAAATATGTTCATTACTACTTCCATTGATTTGGAAAATGGTGATTGCATCTATTATTTTATGATAAACAAGGAAGTTTAGGATTTTAAATTATGATTATTCACCTTTGGGTTTAGGGTTTTCCTTTCTTAAAATACTTGGACTCCTTTATGGATGTGGTTAAAGATTCAATGACTAAACATATTGTTTTCTGTTTGGGATATTTGTTGACATCACCTTTAGTGCTTGAAAGTTATATCTTGAATGTTTTATAGAAAGGAATTGATAAGGATATACCTAAGCACATATAGTTATGATGGTTGGAATTAACAGAGATGTGCTTATGTGATTTTCTATAAGAAAATATTTCTATAAAGTGTTATAGACATCAGATGATGGATCAATAGCATGAAATGGATATTATGTTTGACTTAAGATTTAAAGTTGGTAGTTTACCAATAATTATTATCTTCCATAATTCATAATTCTAGACTTCTTATTAAAGAATTCCTTTCCTAGATATACTTCCTTTTTCTATCTATCATCATGATTAACATGATGATGTTTACTTCATAATACTATTCTCATTCACTGATTAACCTTCTAAACTCATGGATGAATCAAATGAGTTTGATACTAAAATATTTCATAACTTCCACATATTCTTGCTTGATTGCATCTTCTACTCTCCTGTTGATAGCCTTCCATTTAGCAAATAGTTCCTTCAAACTCCACTCATAATCTTTCTTAATTCATCCTTCACTAATATTTCTTCATGAGATGAATATATCCAACTACCTTTCTCTAAGATTACTATCTTTTAAGAGGAATAACACTACTTTTAATAACTCCATGCTACTCTAGCTTTAATTTAATCATACTATCTTATCTCTTCTTGACTCCAATATCTTGTACTTAACTTCACATTATAGTAGTATGACTTGTCATGGCTAACCTAGGATAACATATATATACTTAGTTTCAATCATGTTTTATCCACCAATGTCACTTATATATGATATAAGCATTCAATCTTGGTGAGTAAGGTATGATCATTATAATCCTTTGATCCTTTATGGTTTGGTTTCCAATTGGCCAATCAAGGCTTCATCAATACAACATTATAGTTGTATTATAATTATCTTCTGTTTAGCTCTATTGGATTAAGAGATATAATTCATTAACTATACCTACTTGATCCAATAGGACTACTCCTGGTAACTATCTTCAGCCTTCATTCTTGCAATCTTCTTTTCTATCAAGGAAGGATTTAACTTCATCATCTATTCTATTGATTGGATTCTTTTCAATCATTCCTATCAAATAGATAACATCTGAAACTAACATCTCTATTCACTTCTTCTTAATTGTTTCTCTGTAGACACTTATTTGTAAGCTGTATTATGATCAAGAGCTTGATAGGGTGAGAATGGATGTATCAATAGTTTATTTCTCAATATTGATAAACAATAGAGATGGGAATAACTCAACAGAGATGATAAGGATTGATATGGAAAGAAAGATATATGGTGAATGATCTAATCTTAGTGTCTGTCCTACTTAATCTTACTTAAGGAGTAATGTTAAGTATTTCCATGATACTCATGGTATATGCAGATGAGATTAAGATATAGTTGTTACATTCTTGTTATTTATGTTATATCCTTAAATTGGTACTCATGAGTGATTATAATGGATACTATGATATGATCACCTAAGGATCAGATATAAATCATAATGTATTAGGTTTTATATTTTATTTCATTTGATCTACTCTTAGGTCAAATCTCCCTTACCCAAAATAAGGTTTTATCAAAGGTCATATTGAAACTTATCGCAGTCAACTTGATGATCTACTTCTTATTCCATCAAGTTAAGAGAAGCTTCAATCACTTTGACAAGTTTTGTTTAAAAACACGAAATTTATTCGGATTTTCTATGTATGAATGCAATGCACACATCTGGGTTCAACTTGTTTCTAAGATCTAATGCTGGGATGTTACAGACTCTCCCCCTTAAAATAACCTTCGTCCTTGAAGTTCGCAAACTCTCACATTTTGGAGCAAGAAATTGTTTTGTAGTGGTTGCTACACTCTCCACTCCATGACGACCTTTAATGGAATTATTTGGAGTATTCCATAACCTAATTAGGTATCCTAATCCAATACTTCTTATTTAATCATCAAACTTTATTGCTATTTTAAATACAGTTTGGAGATTCTCGCTGAAACAAGTTTTATGTTTCTATATACCCGTGGTAGTAGCCAAAAGACTATCTTTCTATTCCTATCATAGTATAGTTGATACGGCTATTCCTTACAAGGTTGGATTTGAACTTAATTTGTCCATACCCATTGAAACGATACTTGCCCAATTAGGTATTCTATATAACTTCATAAGGGTTACTTAAAATTTGTTTCTTTTAATATTGATTGTTAAATGTATCCTTTATCACCCTCAAGTTTATACCTTCTTAAGGTTTTTAAATAACTTTTCCTTATTACCTATAGTATTTTCTTCAACTTTCATAATGTCTACTCTCCCCCTTAGGTTTTACTAATGGTTTTGAAACTACATACATAGAGACCATTGGTTCTTAAACTAGAATGTTGGTTCCTGTTCGGTTTATATTTTACTGGTTTAAGGTCCAATGAAAGATTATACGGTGCATCCACATAGTTGTGGATCTCCGAAGCAAATCTTTCAGCACTTAATGTCGTACTTACTATTGGGCATTTTCGCTGGATAAGCTTGACCTTGCGAAGCATCTCGCCAGGTGATCGTCTTCAGATCTGTTAAACTTCCTTAGGTATTACTTAACTTAGGCCAAATTTAATGCTCTTTATGCAACTATTAAGATGATTTGGTTAACTATCTCAACCAAATACCAGCTGCGGACAAAATACCAACTGTGGATTAATTACTAGCTATGGATCAAATACCAGTCGCGGATTATTACCAGCTGCGAACCATCCTAGGGTGTGTGTATTACCCTATGGTTTCCCACATACCTCTCACATCCTCTCAGAATTGTCAGAACTTGAATCCCCTTTTGGTTCCAAAGCATCAACTTGGATGAATTTGGTACCACTACTTCGTTAACTTCTTAGCAACTTACCTAATTTGAATACACTTTAAGTTTATTAATCTTATTGCTCCATACATCTTCTACATCATATTTTTCTTCCTAAGCTGGGAAAGATTGACCTATACTCCATCTATACTTCAAATGGTGTTAATACCCCTTATATCTTCCTTCATCCTTCAAGTCAGTCTTCCTTATGATCTCTGGAACTCGTCACTCCCTTACACGAATTCCCATTCCTATCTAGGTCTATAACATCAAGTAATAACTGGGTGCTACATCATGCATTTGCACACCTAATTAAACTTCATGTATAGATCTAGTCAATCAAGAAGATCCAATAAGATCCAAAAGTCGATAAACAACAAAACATATACCATGTATTACACATAGGTTTTAAATAATTTACAAATGTACTAGATGTTCCAACGGTTTACTCCATACCTATTTACACAACTATCTTACAAGAACTTCTTGTTCTTGTGGATATATCCTCACTTATTCCGGCAAACCCTTTAAACTACAATACGCATTACCCTCTGTATGCATTATTCAAGCCCTCATCCCTTGGGATGTCGTTCCTTTCTTACTTTCATCTTCCTCTAGTGCTTCCTGGAGTTCCGTCCATGATGACGTGAAGTCCTATGACTGCCTTCTGGAGCATAAGAGCATCCAGGAGGTGCGTATTCTTGATTAGAAGTACCGAGACTGAGATTAGTCATTGAAAGATAACTAGAGTTGGCGTAATCTTCTGCCGAATAGTCTGGGTTTTCTGGCAATGCTTCCTCATAGTAAGTTGGTTCCTTAGCTTTTCTTGGATCCAGTCATATATATATTGGTGTAGTAGCTATCGGGATACTCCTCTAAGTTGATTGGATTAGTATCACCCCCATATGGTCCATAAGGCTCTCTATGGTTATAGTTGGTCTCTTCTCTGATACCTGTATCACAAGGTATAGGATTTCCTAAGGTTCCACCTTGAGATTCTACTCCCCATTTATACTGGTTTGGCTCCAGGTTATTTGGAATAACTTTATTCCATTCCTGTTGATCGGAGTTATACTTGGCCCATAGGTCTTCAAGTGGCTTGAAGTCATTTTGGTAATAGGCATAATTTTCTGAGTTTGGGTCATCAAACTCAGTCTCCTCAAACAATTCTCCTGAAGTTATGTATTTGGGATGCCTAGCTTCTTTATCTAACTTCTTCCTACGTGCCATTGCTTTAGCAGGATCAGTAAAATCCTCAATGACCGTATCCAGTTCCTGAACTAAAACTTGGTGAGTATTATGATAAGTGTTTAGCAAAGACCGATAACGATCCATATACTCTACAGGTAGAGTTGGTTCAGCTTGGACTAGGGTAGAGTGATCTAACTCATGCTCTGGATTTGAGGTTTCATGTGGTATAATGGTATGAGTACTACCTTCTAGATCTTGGGATTTCTATTCTCGGATCATGGTTAGGGCTGCTGCTACGGCAACCTGATATCAGATTCCATGCACCTTGCCTCTCCTAATGGCATTTCTCCCTTATAACATGATCATGACACGGTATTTAGCTAATACCTGCCCATCATAGTAAGTGTAAATCTTGACCAAAAGTCTTGATTCACATTCCAAACTCCATAGAAGTTGTCAGAGATTGTCTGTCCAATCCCCTCCGTAGTCATCCAACGTCCTATTCATTACTTGAACATTCTGGGGTGGATATCGAGGTGCCATGTGGAACTATGGATAGGAAATTATAATCAGTCACGTAGAGTTAAAACTCTTGTGTTACGATTGGAATTGCAATTATATAGAAGAGTTATCGCACTAGTAACATAACAGGATTATCCTCAAGTGAATATCCCTCATATCACTAGAGAACTCTTTATTATTGCTAGGATGTGTCCTACATGTTCTACACATTTAATAGGTTTCCAACCTAAGGTCAAAGCATATGCTCTGATACCAACTGCGGTGACCCAGCATACCATTGCATGATGTAGTATACTATAGTCGTTGACATAACACCAATGAAACACCGTTCACTAGTATTACATCCCTTAGAATGGCACAACAGAAACACAGCGGGTCCAATACATGGCTAAAGGTTACAACTCACTCTTTACACAAGATCCAGAGAACACTCTAGGTTAAAGAGAGAGAAAGAACTTCTTATGAAGAAGAATCAAATGTAAACAACGCAAGAACTATTATACTACTAGAACTAGTATTTTAACTAAGGGATTGGCATTGCTGCTATTGCAATACTCTACAGAGTTAGGTTCTTTGGCTAGAGATTATATTCCTATCTAATCAGTAGCTTTGTTCTCACTTGAGTTGAGGTATACGTTGACTTCCTTGTCTTCATTGAAGAACTTTAGATTTGCATGATAAGTCCTGGAGCATAACTTGATGTGGTTGTTGTCTACTCCGGCTTCAGAATCTAGCAAGAGTTAAGAAGATACTTTGAGTATGAGCGTACTCAGCAAATTCACTAGAAAAGGAGTGTTTGATGCACTATAACTATAGCCACAGACCATAGGTCGTAGGCAATGCAAGTTTTCATAAATATTTCTTCAAAGGTTGCTTTTATTCTGAAAAGCTATGTCCGTCAGCCTTCACGGTTTTACCAGAACTTTCATGGAGTTCCTTTCCGCGGCGTTCACCTCCTTCACGAGCAGAGTAACAAGTTCTGATTCTTACACTCTGCAGAGGTGCGTCACTTTACCCATGAGAGATCAACTCTTTGTTGCACAACCGGGCAGCTTATTCCCGTCCACAATTCCATGATGTGGGGCCCAGAAGATGATCCAAGCCAATCACTGCCCCCTTCGTGACCCCGCATGCCTCCTTGGTGTACACCATGCCCACATAACGAATTACAACAATGGTTTGTACAAACCGTTAGATGCCAGAACTATCGTGGGACGTTGAGGGTTCCCACCCATATGCTGCATATCCTCTACGAATTACCAATTAATATGCACGCTTCGAGGATAACAGCCATGACCTGCACATATGGCTTCAAGCGAGAGGAAGAAGATACAGCTGACTTCTCCGTCCCATTCCAAATCTCATGGTCAACGCGTAATATACGACGCAAGAATCACTGGCGACATTGGTTGTTAAGTCCTAGATGATATAGTTCTGAACAATGTTATTCCAACTGTCAGATTTAATAGATTAACTGATCACCCTAGATCAGTAATCAATAGTTCACATTATTATTGAAAATAGTGTTTTCTGACCTTTTTCAAATGCAGGTGAGGACAACACTGGATTTGTAAAATACTTTACAGAAAATAAACAAAGGACATGAGCAAGTGTGAACTTGCCTTTTGTGATTACAAGATTATGCACTCACGGTCTTCGAGTCAGTATAAGATCCAAAATCTGAAATCAGCATCATTGGTCCGGTAAGGACTAATGTTTAAAGAAGCAATATGCTTTTATGCATAAGTAATTTGATGCACGTTTTAAACGCAAATCCCGGGAATAATGTTGTTCTAGGGTTTGGATTCCGGATATGGTTACTTTGGAATGTGTGGTTCTTTTAGATAAGTTTCACATTTGTGCGTTTATTAGAGCTTATGAGTGTGTGTGAGCAACACATATTTATGTAGCAATAAAATATTCACTTATGAAATGCTAGTGAAGATTGCTTATACAAGAGTTCTTGTTTGAAGTGGCAAAAAGAATAACATTTGAAGAAAAGGTTTCTCTTCTAAGGTCTAAACAAGCTTTGTGGTTAGTTAGTGGTAGTTGATGTTATTGGTTTGCTCAAAGGGTTTGGCTTGAGTTTCTTTATAACTTAACTACTTCAGACCAAAGTTAACTATAAAACATGTAATAATGTTTATAGTGGTATATTAAGATTCTGTAGACTAAGTATAATATTTATAACCTTTGTACTTGGTGTACTTGGTAATGTTTCTTTAAGGTTACTTAAGAATGATTGTAGTTTTACTTGGTATGGTGGTTTATTGAGTTTATACTAGAGTGATATCATTTACCTTTTATAGATGAGTGGTTATAGTTAATATTCCTTAATTACTTATGGATTAATTATAGTGTGATGGTGGTTTTGTAATATGGTGGTTAAAGTAAATAGAAAGGATCTGATTACTTACAAGTTGTTCTTTAAAGATTTTATTTTGAATTGGAATCCTTTGAGAATATGATCTTCACTTAAGGTTGAAAGTAATGTAATAAAAAGGTGTTTATAAAGTTTTAAACCATTATGGTCTTATATTATTAATATTTAAGACTAATACTATTTATTAGACTTATCTAACTTATTTCAGAAATATTAATAAATTTTATTTATCCTTATATACATTATTAATGAAGTAAATAAGTTTAAATTTGAGTTATTAAAATAATTTAGTTTTTATTTAACTCAAAAGTGGAATATTAGATTTTTAACATGTAGACATTATTTTTGTGATCATTTTGGTATATTACATTTCTTTTTGTGATTTATAAATAATAAGATATGATTTTTATAAGATTTATTTCTTTATAAATACTTAATAAATAACAAATACTTGATTAAATTCAATTATAATGTATGATTATAATTTTAAATTGTAATTATTATTTTTCTAAGATTTTTGGTATTCTATTTATATTATTCACATTTACCATTATTAAAATTTGAATTATTAATGTTTTATTATTTATAAAACCTTTATTAAATAATATTTATTTAAATAGTCATTATATTAATATTTGATTATAGATTTAAGTTGTATATTTTATTTTTCTACAATTTTTCATATATTATACACATTTTTCTGAATTATAAATCAAAAGATTAATTAAAGAAGATTTAATCATTTATTTGATTTCTAGAATATTATTAATTGAATTATAACATTTTAGTTATTTCTTAATAGAAAATACTTTTTACACCGCACTAAGAGCTAGCCCAAGTCACTGACTAGTGGGCCAGGGACCACCTTAGCATGCTGTGTAAAGAAAATCCATTTATTACCGACCCCGCCTTGACCCCCAGTCAATGACATATGGGCCCAAGGCCATGTCATCAACCACGTGGGCAAAGACTGGTCAAACGAGCTGACGTGGTCAAGGGTGGCGTCGACGTGACGTAGCGATGGCGTCAGCACCACCACTGCCGTCGGTGGTTGGTCGCCGGCGACGATCTACTGCACCCCAGCAAGCGAAATAAGCCTAGTTCGAATCAGCGCAACCTACTGAACCTAAAAGTGGCGGCGCCGCTCGGAAATGGTCATCGGAGCTTTCGCTCCGACGAGCTCCAACGGTGACGTACGGTGAAACGGCGATTTACATCGAGATAAAGCGATTCAAGGATGCTGGAAGGTTCAGGAACTCACCCTGATGGCAATAGAGCGGTCGAGGAGGCTTGGGGAGGCGTGACGACGGCGAATCAATGGTAATGGCCATGGCGGCCGAGGAAAGGGAACGCTCGATTTCACATGATTCTTGGCGAGCGGGCCTCCGTGCTTGGTCCTAGATGGTTCAGTCCACGATGGCGCGTCTAATGGCGGCTATCACGAGGCAAGGGGTGGTCGGAGTTGGCCGGAACGATGAACTCCGACGAGTTAGGTTTTCGGGTGAGGAAGAGAAATGAGTCTGGGGAGCGAGGTTGAGGATGAAGACGAGCAGGGTTGTCACGGTGGCCTTCTTATCCTCTCCTAGCAATGGCGGCGTTGATCTTGGCGCAACGACAACGATGACGGCATCGGGCGGCGGCGAGCTCCACCAGCGAGCTGTCTGTGTGCGTGACGATGACGACGATGGCTGTTTTGCAGATAACCCCCTGGTGATTCTTTCAGATCAACCCGCGGTCCTCCCTTGGTCCTACTTGTCAGTCA
This sequence comes from Avena insularis, assembly GCA_023614405.1. NCBI lineage: Eukaryota > Viridiplantae > Streptophyta > Magnoliopsida > Poales > Poaceae > Avena > Avena insularis. The sequence goes on from CM042697.1 coordinate 409,129,962, forward strand.
CAGAAAAGGAAGAACTGGGCTGGTTACTAGGCTGTTGTGGGCTGCACATAGGCGTCAGATAAGTATAGGTGTGTTGGGCCACAGCCAGGTAGTGTTTTTATTTGTTTTATCCTTTTTCCATTTTCTGTTTTCTTATTCCGATTTGAATTGGATTTATATTTTGAACCTTTCTTTGTATGATCTATTTGCTGGATATTTGCAGGAATACTAAAATATATTTGGTATCCGTTGTGAACTTTTATTTTATCTTCTTTTTATATTTCTTTTATTTACTCAATATGAACCTCTTTTTAATAGTTTGTAGAAACTTTTCTTATTATTTTTCTCTCCTATTTTAGTTATGGATTTCTTGACTGATATATTTTTATTTGTTTATAAACTTATCTCTAGTTGGCTCACATTTTGAATAGAAACTTTTATATGTATACTGATCCTATATCATTATTTGATGCATAAAATATAAAAGAAATAAATATGTTCATTACTACTTCCATTGATTTGGAAAATGGTGATTGCATCTATTCTTTTATGATAAAGAAGGATGTTTAGGATTTTAAATTATGATTATTCACCTTTGGGTTTAGGGTTTTCCTTTCTTAAAATACTTGGACTCCTTTATGGATGTGGTTAAAGATTCAATAACTAAACATATTGTTTTCTGTTTGGGATATTTGTTGACATCACCTTTAGTGCTTGAAAGTTATATCTTGAATGTTTTATAGAAAGGAATTGATAAGGTTATACCTAAGCACATATAGTTATGATGGTTGGAATTAACAGAGATGCGCTTATGTGATTTGCTATAAGAAAATATTTCTATAAAGTGTTATAGACATCAGATGATGGATCAATAGCATGAAATGGATATTATGTTTGACTTAAGATTTAAAGTTTGTAGTTTACCAATAATTATTATCTTCATGGCTAACCTAGGATAACATATCTATACTTAGTTTCAATCATGTTTTATCCACCAATGTCACTTATATATGATATAAGCATTCTCTTGGTGAGTAAGGTATGATCATTATAATCCTTTGATCCTTTATGGTTTGGTTTCCAATTGGCCAATCAAGGCTTCATCAATACAACATTATAGTTGTATTATAATTATCTTCTATTTAGCTCTATTGGATTAAGAGATATAATTCATTAACTATACCTACTTGATCCAATAGGACTACTCCTGGTAACTATCTTCAGACTTCATTCTTGTAATCTTCTTTTCTATCAAGGAAGGATTTAACTTCATCATCTATTCTATTGATTGGATTCTTTTCAATCATTCCTATCAAATAGATAACATCTGAAACTAACATCTCTATTCACTTCTTCTTAATTGTTTCTCTGTAGACACTTATTTGTAAGCCGTATTATGATCAAGAGCTTGATAGGTTGAGAATGGATGTATCAATAGTTGATTTCTCAATATTGATAAACAACAGATATGGGAATAACTCAACATAGATGATAAGGATTGATATGGAAAGAAAGATATATGGTGAATGATCTAATCTTAGTGTCTGTCCTACTTAATCTTACTTAAGGAGTAATGTTAAGTATTTCCATGATACTCATGGTATATGCAGATGAGATTAAGATATAGTTGTTACATTCTTGTTATTTATGTTATATCCTTAAATTGGTACTCATGAGTGATTATAATGGATACTATGATATGATCACCTAAGGATCAGATATAAATCATAATGTATTAGGTTTTATCTTTTATTTCATTTGATCTACTCTTAGGTCAAATCTCCCTTACCCAAAATAAGGTTTTAGCAAAGGTCATATTGAAACTTATCGCATTCAACTTGATGATCTACTTCTTATTCCATCAAGTTAAGAGAAGCTTCAATCACTTTGACAAGTTTTGTTTAAAAGTGCAAAATTTATTCGGATTTTCTATGCATGAATGCAATGCAAACATGTGGGTTCAGCTTGTTTCTAAGCTCTTATGTTGGGATGTTACACTATCCTGCTCCAGAAGGGTCTTGGCGACGGCGAGGTTGAGGAGATGAGTGGGCATCACCTGTCTGCCTTCACTGTCAATGTATGGCTTGGCTTGTGCCGGCTTCAGGGGAGCCCATCCTAGGTTTTGCCGTACACCAGGATCGTTGATTACGCGAGCTAGAGCTTTCTTGGCCTTCTGCTGCTGTAGTAGAGTCTTGTACTCGGCCTCCATTCCTATTAATTTTTCTATGGATTTCTGCGCGTTGACCAGATCTCGATCTAGCTTAGCGCATTGCTTCGCGATGGCCTACGCTTCCTCCAGCAGCTGCTGGCGCTTCTCATCAAGCTAGGTCATGTTTCGGATATGAGCTACGGTCAGTGGCTCGATTAGGAGATTGCCGTACATCACTCTATCAGCTGAGTAACTTGGGCAGTAGTAGACATAGATGCCGGAGGTGGCAGGTTTGCGGTATTGTTGTTGCTCGGGCCGATGCCGAATTCTTGCGGCTGTTGCACTGGGTTAGGCGGAGGGAGCATGACCTTTGCGCGATCATTGTCGGCGGCAACAGGTGGTCCCTTCCCTTTGTCCAGAGCTGTAGGCGGAGCTCGTCCGGGTTGATCTTCATCCATCGCCGTCCCAATGGTGACGAACACCTCTCGAGACGTGCCGGCGTTGTTGGCTTGCTCGTCGTGCGTGTACTCCTCCTCCATCTCCTGCATGGAGGAGTCTAGCTCTTCTGGACTGAAGTCTATGTCCTCTGAATCTGCACTGAAGTCGGTGTATAGCGCGTCAATCACAGAGTCAGAGGGTGCCAGGACTTCCTCGATGACGGGAGGGGGGGGGGGTGGAGGTGCAACGGCGGCGAAGATGACTGGAGGTGGTGGCGCAACTGTGGCAATGGCGGCTGGAGGCGGTGGTGGCGGTGGCTGAATTGGAGGGGCTCCGTCAATAAGCGCAAGCACTGTCTGAGCTGCCGCTTCGGCCTCCGCGTAGTTGTTGATGGTGTTTACCATGCCTTCGAAGGTAAGGCATCCCGAAGCCTGCTGTCGCCTTAGAGAATGCCAGAGAAGCGTGCCGTGGTCCAGTCCTTCCACAAAGTGATACATGGCATCATCATTGGGGTTGTGGGCTAGATTTGCTCGTATACGGAAGCCACCTGGAAAGGTAATCGCGGGGGTTTTCGCCCTCTCTCTAAACGCAACACGCCAGATCGAAGATGGTAACCACGCCGACGAACTTGGATCTCTACTGTCCAGACGCACGGACAAAGCCGGCAGACTTGCAGTGATCTTCCACGGGTATATCCTACACAAGGGCGGGGTGGGTGGGCCTTGAATTTTTCCAATCTTTGCCGGCAAACTCCGAGGAGAGATCCGACATCGATCCTTCCGTGAACGTATCCTGCCCGTAGGCGGTCCGTGTGGGTCTTCATGCTCCTCCGACTCCCAGGGAACTAGTGTCCGAGTCAGTTTCGCCAATGAAGAGGTGGATGTCTCCGATAGGAACGATCGAACACCGCGTAGGGTTCGTCTTCGCCGGGATCCAGAACTCGTCGGGAGGGATTTTCGGAACTTTGCTGGAAAAGAGAACGCGACTGATGGCTACAATTTTGCCGATTCTCACGAAGATCTTGGTCCTCGCCCGTTGAATAGCCTGAAGCGCCTCTTGCCCCACGGTGGGCGCCAACTGTCGTGGTATTGCCTACGAGTATGCCATGGAGGGGTCCTCAAAGTGTGTGTTTAGAGATGTTGGGGAAGGCGAACGGTTGACGGGTACGAGGTAACACAGCTTACCCAGGTTCTGATCCCACAACGGTGGCGGAATCCTACTCCTGCTATAAATCACTATAAGGGCAATACGCCGAGTTATAGGGATTGGTTCACTGTGCGAGGTTATGTGAAGTTGTATGAGATTGTGCCCTAAAGGCTCCCATAGGCCCGACTTATATAGTCTCCAGGTCCTAGGGTTATAGGGAAAAGTCCTAGCCGGACAGGTTACAGAGTCCTACCCCGTCTATTACTAGTCTAGTGTGTCTTGTACTCCAAGGCTCCGGGTACGTTGGTGACTCCACCGTAGCCTTCCTTTATCCGGCATGGGCCTCCCTTATGGATCCATCTAACTAGGCCGCCCAGAAGTCCATGGGCCATGCTACCAACTGTGGGCCACCCGAGTTATCCGAATAGAGGACATGCTATGAGGATACCCATATAGCATATCCCCAACAACACCACCAACAAGGGGTCGTTGCTCACGTTCATCGAGAGAACACTCCGGAGAGACAAGGACAAAGGTAAAGGTACCATGAGGTAAGGCCACCTCTAACTTCTGTGGAAGTAGTAAGAACTTCATCGTTCCTCCATTCGATGTACAAGAGCGAATGATAAGAGTAGTGATATGGTCGCGACTCCATACCGCACTCAAAGCATTATTCTGTACACGAACAACAGATTATGCAACCAACTTTCAGAATTCAGACTGAAGATCTTCACAAACTATGTCCAGAACAAAGGAATGATGCAGGCTCTTCATCAGATCTGACGTAGATGATGTCGTCATGTTGGAAAACACCGGAAGATATACAGATAATTTTTAGTGAATTTGGTCCACTAAAAGGTACAATAGAGGTAAATTCCTCAGATAGCATGAAGACCGAATGTCAAAGCACCGTTACAAGAGGATGGAAGCGAAACCTGAAGGTACAACGGAAACCCAACCACAAGAATTCCTGGACTCGAATCAAAGGTAAGAGGGCAGATTCAAAATACGCAGAGGTAAGAGAAGAATAGCATAGGGGTAAGAAGTAAAGCTAGACCTAATCAGATCTATCCAACCAATTTTGTAAAATAGTTTTGACAATCTATGACGTCTGTTAGCTAGGTTATCCTACAGGCTGGACCAGTGGGGTATCGTAACTGCTGGGCTTTGATACCAATCTGTAACACCCTTGGATCGGCCCTATGCAAGTTTTAGCGATTCCCGCCAAACCCGCATAGAAACGATTCAGAGGTGCCCACCAGGCACTTGCGTGTGGGTGGAAAACGAAGTAATATCATTACACAATAGTCCATGATGGAACCCACAGAACAGATATATACGACAACGACCCCATGAGTCAAGAATACAGATATACAGTACAAAGATCCAAATCACCTTGAAAACGATACAACATCCGGCTACGGACAAGATGCAAATGGGGCTAAGAGCCCTGAAGAGTAACCAATGGCGTCCATAACCCTGCCTAGGCCAAGCCGGAAGGGTAACCCTGCTAACGACGTCGATCTCAAAACCTGCTTAAACAAAAAGGGGTGCCGGCAAAGGGCAAAGGAAAAAGAGAGCGGTCAGTACTAAGGCTAGTACACGGCGAGACTAGAATTCGGCGGTCCTCGCCTACATAGGTATGGTGGACTAAAGAGGCAGCGCAGCATGCACTAAACAACCTATAGAGACTCAATACAACTGGCGGCTATCATATAGGGATAAGAAAGACCTATTCGGATCCAACCTGAAACTATCACCAAGCATACCCATCCTGATATTTCCCCCCTCGAGACCAAACGAGGAACTCACACAGTTGGCAGTTTTATTCATTCCGTTGTAGTTGCGGCAATTACTAGTCAGATAGAGATAGCATTAGTCATCCTGATATTATAAATAGTGGGCAGTTTTAGTTAACCATTCTGTTGTAGTTGCAATACTTACTAGTCAGATACATATAGCATGAGGCATCCCGAAACTAGCAGTTGTTGGTACTTTTATTTAGCCCTTCCGTTGTAGTGAAGTTGATTACTAGTCATTATAAAGTCAAATTTACAGCACTACTTTAGTTATAGTTGTCTATGATCGAGATACTATGCTCCAAGTCGTCCATAACCACGGACATGGCTTTCAGAAAGTTTTACCCTGCAGGGGGGCACAAATAGCAACACACGCACAATCAACCTCGGAAAAAACCAAATGAAAACCCAACGAGGCATCAAGATAGATAAATTGCAAGATTCATATAATATTTCAGGGGGCCACTGTAGGGGTTCGTAGCATGGAAAACAAAAATTTTCTATCGCATACAAACAAACAAGCCAAGATCTATCTACTAGATTGTAGCAACGAGTCGATAGAGGAACTCACCCTCGAAGATTCCAAAGCGTTTAACGAGAGCAGATTCTCGTGGGTGATGTAGTCGTACTCTTTCCGATCTCAAGATCGCGTAGACGATCCTTCCGGCGCCACGTTCCGGCAGCGCTCCCGTAGTCGGTCACACGTTCGGTACTCGACGAAGACCTTCCTCTCCCTTGTTCCAGCAGGCAGCGGAGGTTGTAGCACTCTCCTCGCGATTCCGAAAGACTGGCGTGGTACGGAGGTAGAGGGAAATCCGAGGCTTCGCCTTAAGCCGGTGCGAGTATGGTGGAGCTTATGAGAGAGGCTATTAGTGGTCTAGTAATTAGACACACCAATTAGAAGGCTCTAAACCAATTAGAAGGCTCTAAACCGCTGGCTAAAGCAATTAGAAGCTCTAAACCAAAACGGCTCTAAACCGGAGATTAGAGGTGGAAACTTGTGTGTGCTAGGAGGGAGCCCTGCCCCTCCTTATATAGGTGGGAGGGGCTGGCCGGCCAAGGGGAGGAGTTCCTCCCCAAGTCGGCCTTGGGAGGTGCGCCGGCCAAGGGGAGGAACCCTCCTCCAACTCGGCCTCCACCAATCCTCCTCTTTTCCCACTTCCCAAAATTGCCGTTTGACTTTCAAACTAGCCGTTTGACTTTTCAATTTAGGATTTAAATAAACCCTTTATTTTGGACAGCAAGAACACCTAGTACATGATGCAATCATTCCAATATGTAATGACACATTCATGTACCCTTCCCCCTCCGGAGTGCCGGACATTCCGGGACCTTCTAGAATGTTCCCGATGAAAACACCGGAACCATTCCCCAACTCCGAAACGGGACTTTCCTTATATGAATCTTATTCTCCGGACCATTCCGGATCACCTCGTGATATCCCGGATCCCATCCGAGACTCCGAACAACATTCGGTCTCTTTCTCATAATACCATAACTACTCAAACAACGTCGAATCCTTAAGTGTGTCTCCCTACGGTTCGTGAATTATGCGGACATGATCGAGACACTTCTCCGAACAATAACCAATAGAGGAATCTGGAAATTCATATGGCTCCCACATATTTCTACGATTACTTTGCGATCGAATGAACCACTTACATACGATACCAATTTCCCTTTGTCTCACGATATGTTACTTATCCGAGGTTATGATCGTCGGTATCTCTGCATACCTAGTTCAACCTCGTTACTGATAAGTACTCTTTTCTCGTTCCCGTGATATGTGATCCCTTGTGACCAAGTCACATGCTTGCAAGCTAATTGGATGACATTTCACCGAGAGGGCCCAGAGAATATCTATCCGTCATATGGATGGACAAATCCCACTCTTGATCCATGTGTTTCAACCAATACTTTCCGAACACTCAATGCCACCTTTATAGCCACCACATTACGGTGTGGTGTTTGATGACATCAAAGCATCCATCCATAAAGGTGATATGCATGATCTCATGGTCGAAGGAATTAGGTTACTATGTATCAGAAAGCATATAGCAATTGAACTATTGAAATGACTTGATCTTTATGCTACGCTTATCTATAGGAGTATGTCCACCATATCATTCTCCTAACGATATGATCTTGTTGTTAATAACATCTCAATGTTCATGATAGGGAAACCACAATCATCTATTAACCAACAAGCTAGTATTATATAGAGGCTTTACTAGGGACTTCAAATTAAGTTTACAATTCACACAAGCATTAATGTTTCCTTGTTAATACTATTATAGCATGAATATAAACATTTATCATAAACACAAAGATATAATAATAACTATATTTATTATTGCCTCTAGGGCATATCTCCAACAGTCTCCCACTTGCACTAGAGTCATCTAATCTAGATTACATGGTAATATACCGAACACCCATGGCAGTTTGGTGTTGGTCATGTTTTGCCCTCGGGAGAGGTTTAGTCAACGGATCCGCCACATTCAGATCTGTGTGTACTTTGCAAATCTTTATATCCCCATCCTGGATATGTTCTCGAATAGCGTGGAAACGCAGCTTGATATGCTTCATCTTCTTGTGTGACCTTGGTTCTTGCGCATTGGCTATGGCGCCCATGTTATCACAGTAGATAGACATTGGGTCCAGCGCACTAGGAACCACACCCAGCTAATGAACTCTTTCATCCATATCGCTTCTTGTGAAGCCTCCGAAGCAACCATGTATTCCGATTCAGTTGAAGATCTCGCCACAACGCTTTGCTTTGCACTCCTCCAGCTAACTGCTGCACCATTCAAAATAAATACGTATCCAGATTGTGATTTAGAATCATCGGATCGGTGTTACAACTAGCATCGGTGTAACCATTAACAACGAGCTGTTCATCACCTCCATAAGAAAGAACCATATCCTTAGTTCTTCTCAAGTACTTAAGGATGTTTTTGATCATTGTCCAATGATCCACTCCTGGATCACTTTGATATCTTCTAGTTAAACTAACATCATATGCAATGTCGGGTCTAGTACATAGCATTGCATAAATTAGAGATCCTATGTCTGATGCATAGGGAGTCTTACTCATCCTTTCTCTATCTTACGCGATGTCGGACTTTGAGTTTTACTCAAGGTCGTATTGAGCAACATGGGCAAGAACCCTTTCTTGCTATCTTCCATTCAAACCTCTTTAGAACTTTGTCCAAATATGTACTTTGTGACAATGATATTTGGCGTTCGATCTATCTCTATAAATCTTTATGCCTAATATGTAAGCTGCTTCGCCAAGATCCTTCATTGAAAAACTATTATTCAAATATTCCTTGACACTATTAAGAAGGTCTACATCATTCCCAATCAACAATATGTCATCCACATACATTATTAAGAATGCTCTGAGCTCCCACTCACTTTCTTGTAAACACAAGCTTCTCCATAAGTTTGTATAAAACCAAAACTTTTGATTACCCTATCAAAACGTTGATTCCAACTTCGGGATGCTTGCTTCAATCCATAGATGGACCGTTGAAGCTTGCATACCTTGTTAGCATCTTTAGGATCGACAAAACCTTTGGGTTGCATCATATACAACTCTTCATCAATGTCTCCATTGAGGAATGCGGTTTTGACATCCATCTGCCATATCTCAGAATCATAATCTGCAGCGATTGCTAACATAATCCTCACAAATTTTAGCTTCGCTACTGGTGAGAAAGTCTCATCGTAGTCAACTCCTTGAATTTGTCGAAACCCTTTTGCGACAAGTCGAGCTTTATAGAGTAACATTACCATCAACATCTGTTTTCTTCTTGAAAATCCATTTGTTCTCGACACCTTCTACCATCTGGTAAGTCCACCAAAGTCCATACTTGGTTTTCGTACATGGATCCAATCTCGGTTCATGGCTTCTTGCCAGTTATTGGACTCTGGGCTCATCATCGCTTCCTCATATGTCTCGGGGTCATCGGTGTTGTCCACCACCATGACATTCATAACGGAATCATACCAATCGGGAGTGGTACGAATTCTCGTTGACCTCCGAGGCTCGTAGCAACTTCAACCGAAGTTTCATGATCACCATCATTAGCTTCCTCTCTTATTGGTGCAGGCACCACAGGAACTTCTTCGGTCTGCGCTACTCGCAATTCGAGAGAAGGTTCGACAACCTCGTCGAGTTCTACTTTCCTTCCAGTCACTTCTTTCGAGAGAAATTCCTTCTCTAGAAAGGATCCATTCTTAACGAAGATTTTGCCTTCGGATCTATGATAGAAGGTATACCCAATAGTTTCCTTGGTATCCTATGAAGACGCATTTTTCCGCTTTGGGTTCAAGCTTGTCCGCTGTAACTTCTTTACATAGGCTTCGCATCCCCAAACTTTAAGGAACGACAATTTAGGTTTCTTCCCAAACATAATTCATATGGTGTCGTTTCAACGGATTTAGACGGTGCCCTATTTAAAGTGAATGCGGCTGTTTCTAATGCATAACCCCAAAATGATAGTGGTAAATCTGTAAGTGACATCATAGACGAACCATATCTAAGAGAGTTCGATTCGACATTCAGACACACCATTCTGTGTGGTGTTCCCGGCGGTGTCAAGCTGAAAGTATTCCACATTTCTTCAAATGCTCGCCAAACTCGTAACTTAGATATTCACCTCCACGATCGTAACGTAGAAATTTAATCTTCTTGTTACGTTGATTCTCTACCTCACTTTGAAACTCCTTAAACTTCTCGAAAGTTTGGACTTATGCTTCATGAAATAGATATACCCATATCTACTCAAGTCATCCGTGAAGGTAAGAACATAACGATAACCATCTGCGATGCTACACTCATTGGACCACACACATCGGTATGTATGATTTCCAATAAGTCCGTAGCTTCGCTCCATTATACTGAGAAAATGGAGTCTTAGTCATTTTACCCATCGACATGCCTCGCATCTTTCAAGTGATTCAAAATCAAGTGATTCAAGAAGTCCATCGAATGGAGTTTCTTCATCGCTTCACTCCAATGTGACCAAGGCAGCGATTACCACATATAGGTCGAGTTATCGCTTGATTTCAATCGTTTAGCTTCAATGTTATTAATATGTGTATTTCTACTATCGAGATTCAACAAGAATAGACCATCTATCAAAGGTGCATGTGCATAAAACATATTACTCATATAAATCGAACAACCATTATTCTCGGATTTAAACAAGTAACCGTCTACTTAATAAACAAGATCCCGATATAATGTTCATGCTCAACGCAGCACCAAATAACAATTATTTAAGTATAAAACTAATCCCGATGGTAGATGAAGAGGTAGCGTGCCGACGCGATCACATCAACCTTTGATCCGTTTCTCGCGCATCGTCACCTCGTTCTTCACTAGCTTCCGTTTATTCGCAGCTCTGTTTGAGTTACAAATATGAGCAACCGAACCGTATCAAATACCCGAGCACTACTACGAATACTAGTGAGATACACATCAATAACATGTATATCAGATATACCTTTCTTCTTGATGTTGCCGTTCTTCAAATCCGCCAAGTACTTTGGGCAATTCCGCTTCCATGACCTTCTCCCTTGCGGTAAAGCATTCAGTTTCAGGCTTAGGTCCAGCCTTGGTCTTCTTCGTCGTGGTAACTTTCTTACCACCCTTCTTGAAGTGTCCTTCTGCTTAGACTTGCCTTTCTTGAATTTGGTGGTCTTATTGACCATCAACACTTGGTGCTCTTTCTTGATCTCCACTTCGCAGATTTTAACATAGCAAACAGTTACGGCAACTCTTTGTTCATGTTACGCATGTTGTAGTTCATCACAAAGTTCTTGTAACTTGGTGGTAGTGATTGGAGGATCGGTAAACCCCAAAGTATTAGGAATCACTATACCCAAGCTTTGAAGTTTATTTGCGTGTCCTGACATCTTAAGCACATGCTCACTGACGGAGCTGTCCTCTTCCATCTTGCAGTTAAAGAACTTTTTAGAAGCTTCATAACTTTCAATTGCCGCATGAGTCTCAAAAATTAATTTGAGATCCTCGACAATATCATATGGTCGACTCTTCAAACCTTTTACGAAGCTCGATTCTAAACCATACAAGATAGCACCTCGAACTATGGAGATCGATTCTTCCGAGAGGTAAACATTCTTTACTTCATCGGTAGCATCACCTGCAGTGGGTCACCAATGGTGCATCCAGCACATAGGTCAAATTACCACTGTGAGGACAATCCTCAAATTGCGGAACCAATCCATGAAGTTGCTTCCATTGTTTTTCAATTTTTCTTTCTCTAGGAGCATTAAAATTGATGGTAGGCTGCCATTGATCTACAACATATTTGCAATAGTTTAGACTAAGTTTATGACAAATTGAGTTCAAATTAATTAATGAAATTAAACTAGGTGAACTCCCACTCAAAACAACATCCCTCACATTGTTTTAGTGATCACACGAACCAAATCCACTACATCAACACCGATCATCACGAGAGTTGATATAGTTTCAATGGCGAACAATCATCATGTTCATCATATCTACTATATGATTCATGCTTTACCTTTCGGCGATCCGTGTTCACGAGGCCATGTCGTACATGCTAGGCTCGTCAAGATCAAACCTTAGCTACCGCATAAGCATATCTTGCTTGCTTACGTTGTTCTCAACCGCGGAATCAAAGACACCCGATCATCACGTGGTGCTTCGAAGCAGCAAGCTTTGGCAACGGTGCATACTAAGGGTGAACACTTTAGAACTTGAAATTTATGTGCATGGGGATCATCTTATAATGCTACCGTCGTCTACTAAGCAATACAAGATGCATAAAGGATTAACATCACATGCAATTCATAATATGTGATATGATATGGCCTTTCTTCTTTGTGCTTCCGATCTCCATCTTCAAGCACGAACATGATCTCCATCATCACCGGCATAGCATCAAGGTCAATGACGCTTCTTCATGGTTGTCGTCCACCAGCTTCAACTATTACAACTATTTTGAATAGACACGCGGTCTTAGAAATTAAAGACAACCATATGGCTCCTGCCGGTTGCCAACTTACAATAAGGAACATTGCATACATCAAATATAATCACAATCATGGCCATATCACATCACTGCACACCCCTGCAAAACAAAGTTAGACGCTTCTACTTTCTTTGCATGTTTTACGTGGTTTGGGGCTTTCAATAAGTGTCGTTCTAACTTACGAACAAGAACCACAACATTGATACTAGCATTGTTGATTACCCGTTGTAAATTGGATCTTTACTATGCTAGGAGAAACAGGCACCATAAAGCCACTTATGCAATACGAGTTGCATGTTAAGCGTGGAGCAAGTCTCATGAACGATGTCATGTAAGGTTAGCCCGGGCCGCTTCATCCCAACATACCGCAAGATGCAAAGTACACAAAAGGCAATCTACAATAAAAGCATCAACACCCACAATGACCATTGTGTTCTACTCGTGCAACAGATCTACATATAGACACGGCTCGATACCCTTTGTAGGGGTTCGTAGCATGGAAAACAAAAAACTTCTATCGCATACAAACAAACAAGCCAAGATCTATCTACTAGATTGTAGCAACGAGTCGATAGAGGAACTCACCCTCGAAGATTCCAAAGCGTTTAACGAGAGCAGATTCTCGTGGGTGATGTAGTCGTACTCTTTCCGATCTCAAGATCGCGTAGACGATCCTTCCGGCGCCATGTTCCGGCAGCGCTCCCATAGTCGGTCACACGTTCGGTACTCGACGAAGACCTTCCTCTCCCTTGTTCCAGCAGGCAGTGGAGGTTGTAGCACTCTCCTCACGATTCGGCTGACTGTGGCGTGGTCTGGGAGGTAGAGGGAAATCATGAGGCTTCGCCTTAAGCAGTGCGGTATGGTGGAGCTTATGAGAGAGGCTATTAGTGGTCTAGTAATTAGACACACCAATTAGAAGGCTCTAAACCAATTAGAAGGCTCTAAACCGCTGGCTAAAGCAATTAGAAGCTCTAAACCAACACGGCTCTAAACCGGAGATTAGAGGTGGAGACTTGTGTGTGCTAGGAGGGAGCCCTGCCCCTCCTTATATAGGTGGGAGGGGCTGGCGGCCAAGGGAGGAGTTCCTCCCAAGTCGGCCTTGGGAGGTCTTGGCCGCCAAGGGAGAACCCTCCTCCAACTCGGCCTCCACCAATCCTCCTCTTTTCCACTTCCCAAAATTGCGTTTGACTTTCAAACTAGCCGTTTGACTTTTCAATTTAGGATTTAAATAAACCCTTTATTTTGGACAGCAAGAACACCTAGTACATGATGCAATCATTCCAATATGTAATGACACATTCATGTACCCTTCCCCCTCGAGTCTTGGGACATTAGGACCTTCTAGAATGTTCGATGAAAACACGGAACCATTCCCCAACTCCAAAAGCGGGACTTTCCTTATATGAATCTTATTCTCGGACCATTCGGATCACCTCGTGATATCCCGGATCCCATCCGAGACTCGAACAACATTCGGTCTCTTTCTCATAATACCATAACTACTCAAACAACGTCGAATCCTTAAGTGTGTCTCCCTACGGTTCGTGAATTATGCGGACATGATCGAGACACTTCTCCGAACAATAACCAATAGAGGAATCTGGAAATTCATATGGCTCCCATATTTCTATTACTTTGCGATCGAATGAACCACTTACATACGATACCAATTTCCCTTTGTCTCACGATATGTTACTTATCCGAGGTTATGATCATCGGTATCTGCATACCTAGTTCAACCTCGTTCTTGATAAGTACTCTTTTCTCGTTCGTGATATGTGATCCCTTGTGACCAAGTCACATGCTTGCAAGCTAATTGGATGACATTTCACCGAGAGGGCCAGAGAATATCTATCCGTCATATGGATGGACAAATCCCACTCTTGATCCATGTGTTTCAACCAATACTTTCCGAACACTCAATACCACCTTTATAGCCACCCTGTTACGGTGTGGTGTTTGATGACATCAAAGCATCCATCCAGTAAAGGTGATATGCATGATCTCATGGTCGAAGGAATTAGGTTACTATGTATCAGAAAGCATATAGCAATTGAACTATTGAAATGACTTGATCTTTATGCTACGCTTATCTATAGGAGTATGTCCACCATATCATTCTCCTAACGATATGATCTTGTTGTTAATAACATCTCAATGTTCATGATAGGGAAACCACAATCATCTATTAACCAACAAGCTAGTATTATATAGAGGCTTTACTAGGGACTTCAAATTAAGTTTACAATTCACACAAGCATTAATGTTTCCTTGTTAATACTATTATAGCATGAATATAAACATTTATCATAAACACAAAGATATAATAATAACTATATTTATTATTGCCTCTAGGGCATATCTCCAACAGCCACCCCACTAAGCTACCCGCGACGAATTTGGCCAGCTCCAAGACGGACCCAGAGGTTTGTGTCAATGGCCGTAAATGACTGGGAACCCGAAAGTGTGACTGGGCTTGTCGATACCGCGAAAACACTCCGCTTACCTAAATGATGCAGGCTCCACAGCATAATCGTAAATAAAGCAGTAAAGCATGGCATAAGTATAGGATAGTAATAAAGCCCCAAACTACTTTGTGGCCCCAAGAAATAATATATGACTCAAGCTCTGGCTAAGGGGATTCATGGTCCCACATGCGGATAGTGCGAATATTCAAAGAACAGGTATCAAGTACTCGGGGTCCTACGGGACACAAGTGGACGGTTAAAAACCAAATAACATCTATTGCCCACTTGTGCCTCTACATTATTTACCTACTTCAATTTTAGTTATTAAACGGTAATTAAAGCCATGATCATCTCCAATATTAAACATGCGGCGTTACTCCAACAAATGTGGAAGATTGACGGCGCAACGCATCACCTGCGCAAGCAACTACGACTCGCAAGGCCGACTATCTACCAAACAACAGGTAATAGGATGTGTCCATGGCAATATAAGGGCTGCAGGGAAGTATAACGAGATACGAAATCTATAGCAACGCAACACAGATAGCAATAGATCAACAAGAGGAAGTAAAGACTAGAAATGTAAAATAGGTAGAAAGGGGGAGAATGCTCGCCTGAAAAACATTGCCGAAGGTTCATCCGAAGATCGGGTCGACTCTCGCATCAACTCATCGGCCTAATCCGTGAAGAAGCAAAGCACTAGAAGAATCACCGGATGCACTATTTAATTCTACGTCAAAAGATCGGGCATGATGCATGTATAATGTATGGCATGGCAAGGTTGCGATGCAATAGGCAATAATAAGCGGAACGAGGGTCCCGACAATTATTTAGATGATTCATGTTGTTTAGATAACCCGCAATTTAACTGTTGTCTTATCAAGGCAAAAATATGTCACCGGTTGCACCACGCCGTCGTGTTGTAGATCCAACCTATCTCTCCACCCCACTTGCTGGACCAAGGAAGGAGGAGACGTAGAGGTGCCGCACGTGTGTATCTCTCGGAGGCATCGCCACTTGCGGTGTTGGATCGGATCAGATCGCGAGGAGGAGAAGCGAGTACGACTACATCAACCACGTTCGTTGAACGTTCCGCTCTGCGAATCTTCAAGGGTATGAAGATCTCATCTATTTCCCCCTCATTGTTTGCATCTCCTAGATTAGATCTTGGCTTTCCCGTTCGCATCCATAGAATTTTTTTGATTTACTATGCTACAAAACCCTTCACCACTCTAAGGGATGTGATATTTACGGAACGGTGTTCTGTGGATGTCATGTCAACGACTATAGTGTACTACACATGCAGTGGTATACTGGGTCACCGCAGTTGGTATCAGAGCAAATTGCTTTGACCTTAGGTTGGAAACCTAGTAAAGGGTATTACCTGTAGGAGAATTAGCAACGATAAAGAATTCTCTAAAAGCAATATAATGGATATTCAAATGAGAATATTCCGTTATATATTTTAGTGCGATAATTCTTTGTTATGATGCAATATATCATTGGATACTAATCAAAATTATTTTTCTGTTATACAGAGAAATGGCACCAAAGTTTCCAAAACAGACTTTGGTAAGGAAAGAGGAGACTCTTGATGATTATCAAGGATCATTTACAGACCAACTTCGTCAACTTTTAAAGCTCTTTAATTATCAAACTAGAATTCCAGTGAACACTATCACTTACCTTGATGGCCGGATGTTATCCAAGTATCGTGTGAGTATCCAACTTCCAGAGAAGCTTGGATTATATCACGATCTACCCATAGGAGAAGGCAGGAGTCATTTAGCAGCCTATCATGTTGCTGTTGTGGAGGCGATAGCTAATATCCGGGAGCAGAAAACCAAGGAGTTGGAAGGTAGCACATTCTTTGTGATACCTCATGATTCTATAGACTCGGAGCCTATACCGGATCATCTTAATTTGGTTAAGAAGAATCCTAAGTTAGCTTCCAAGTTTATGGATAGATACCGGACACTCGTTGCGTCTTTTTATAAGACTCATCAAGTGATTGTCGAAGACAAAAATGACATGTTAGAGGATCTAACTGATCCGGAAAGGAGGAAGCAGTTAGCATTCCAGTTAGAGAAAGAAGCAAGTAGTAGTGCAACACCTATCTTTAAAGATATACCTATAGATCCGGAATCTTTTATACCATATCCTTACTCACCAAGACCTGAACCTACACATGATCCTACTATGGATATGCAGTATGCAGTACCACAGGGCTCAGAGGATGGTTCTGACTCAGAACTTCCTATTGAGAATTCTGATGGTTGGAGAATGGGATCATATAATGGATCTCACGAACACCAGATGTCCACAGATGGTTCTGACAGAAATGTTGGACAATCTAGTTGGATGGGTGCAAGGATGAACCCTAATAATAGAAGTAGAAATACCATGTCAATAGATGATCAGGATGAAGAAGAAGATCCTGAGGAGAGAGTGTTTGAATCATCAACATCTTCTCAAAACCCAGGGAATATACATTATCTAGTGTTCAATTATCTTGCCCACGAGAGCACCTGCGAAGCAGCAGGATCTGCGTATCCTGTTGACAACTCAAGGAATGAAGCTCAGGAGGTGCAGACTGGAGATGATGTTGAATATGCTTCTGAAGACTTTTCAGCTAAGCTAGAGGGAGTCAATGCGCTCAGGTTGAGTAATGACTCAAGTCCTGACACTTCAGATATAGAGTATGTTCCTTCTGGAAGGAAATTTCTTCCACAAACTGTGCGACGGACAACACATCATCATGGTTGGACATCAGGCATGTATGGTGAGCGTAGTTGCTACTAGAAGGAGGAAACTAGTTAGTGATATCAAGTATCATGTATTGTACTCCAAGTAATAAGGTAGTTTCGTAATAATACCAATAGGGTATATGTTCTAATGACTTTGTATCATTATGATATTATGTATAATATGTGAAATGCATATTTGGATTTTCTTTGGATCTTCATTGTATGACTAGTTCTGTGCGTAAAGTCGAGCTCAAAACACATGTGCATGATGTAATTATGAGTATTCGCTTTATGATGCAGGACTAGGGGGTCATGTATATGGGTGTAGAAATGGAAACTGAGCAACAGCGGATGGAGCGTGAGGCCAAGGAAAAGGCCAATACCGATGCAGCAAATCAAGGAGCATTACCACCACCACTAATGAGGCCGTTAATGGAGCAGAACTTTATGCAATGCATGCAAATGATGCAAGAGACCCAGAACAAGTTCATGGAAGAGTTGATGGGGAGAGAAAATCAGAGGGCACCGGAAGGTGGAGGAGTGAGTCTATCTGATTTCCAGAATGCAAGACCGTTACCTTTCTGCACCAGCTCCTGAACCAATGGATGCAGAAGACTGGCTAGCATATACAGAAAGGAAGCTGAAAACTGTGGGTTGCAATGATGAGGAAAAATTGAGGTATGCAACTCATCTGCTGACTGGACCTGCAGCATCATGGTGGGGAAATCAATTAGCTATGCAACAACTAGGAAGGGATTTTACCTGGGAGGAGTTCAAGCAGAGATTCCGTCAATATCATGTTTCGGAAAGCGTCATGGAGTTGAAGCGGAGAGAATTTGAGGAGCTTCAGCAAGGATATACTAGTGTCATGAAGTACATCCAGGAGTTTAGCCAACTGTCTCGTTATGCTGAGGAGGATGTTAACACTGAAGAGAAGAGGAAGAAGCGTTTCTTGCGTAGATTAAACCCGTTTGTGAAGATGCAGCTAAGGTTAGCCAATAAGCAAACTTATCAGCAGTTGTTGGATGCAACCATTACTTTTGAAGATGACTACAAGAATGTCCAAGAGGATCGGAGGAAGAGAGCCAAGAAGGAAACCAAGAGAATTCAGGCAAGTAAACCTAAATCAAACCTGGAGTTCAAACCTCGAAATAGAAATTATGGCAACAACAACAATAATAATAACAAGGGCAGTGGTGGAAATCAATCCAATCCGAGAAGGAATGTTATCTGTAACAATTGTGGAATTCCAGGGCATTTCCAGAGGGAGTGCAAAAAGGCTGTAGTGATCTGTTACAGTTGTGGCCAGAAGGGGCATATAAAGCCAGATTGTCCGAGCAAACCACCAGGAGGATGGCCTACCAAGGGAGGAGGACAAGCCAGTGGAGGAAATGGACAGCCCAATAAAGGAGGAAATAATGGCAAGAACAACAATGGCAAGAGAAACCGACCTACCGGAAAACTAAAATGTGCAACCCTTGAGGAGGTGGATAATTCGGAGCATGCAGTGATAGGTACACTCAATATCCTTACCAATCCCGGCAAATTTCTATTTGATACTGGTGCAATTACTTCATTCATTTCTGAAGAATTTTGTGATAAGTTCAGGATTAGAAGGGCAACGTTAGAAAGTCCTATGACCGTAGTTACAGCAGGAGGGAATGTGATTGTACGCAACATAAAACAAGATCAGGTTATCTCGATCTGTGGTTGTACATATTTCGCAGACCTTTATGTGATTCCTTTGAAGGGAATTGCAGTAGTGCTGGGGATGGATTGGATGATGGAACACAGAGCTCAGATTAATTATGAGGAGAAAATTGTCTCAATCAAAACTCCAAGTGGAGCAAGGATAGTTTACCAAGAAGATAAACACAGCCATATCATGGTGGATCTGCAGTTGAATTCAATGAAGGAAGTTAAATTAGAAGAGATTCCAATATTTAATGAATTCCAAGATGTTTTTCCAACAGAGTTACCGGGAATGCCACCAGACCGGGAGATAGAGTTCACCATTGACTTAATACCTGGTACATCACCAATAGCTCAAGCACCATATAAAATGGGACCCAAGGAGTTGAAAGAACTCAAGGAGAAAATTGATGAGTTAGCGAGAAAAGGATTTATACAAGAAAGTGTATCTCCATGGGGAACACCAGTAATCTTTGTGGATAAAAGAGATGGTGGAAGACGGATGTGTGGTGATTATAGAAATCTGAACAACGTGACTATCAAGAATAAGTATCCTTTACCAAGAATTCAAGATTTGTTTGATCAAGTGAAAGGAGCTGGAGTATTTTCAAAGATCGATTTAAGATCTGGATACCATCAAATAAAAATCAAGCCAGAAGATGTTCCAAAAACAGCATTTGTCTCAAGATATGGACACCATGAGTATCTGGTAGTACCATTTGGTTTGACCAATGCACTGGCAATATTCATGAATCTGATGAACAAGATTGTCATGCCATATTTGGACAAGTTTGTCATCGTTTTTATTGATGATATTCTGATATATTCCAAGGATAAGGAAGAGCATGCTGACCATCTGAGAATAGCATTGCAAACTTTAAGAGAACATAACCTTTATGCTAAGTTCAGTAAGTGTGAGTTTTGGCTAGATGAGGTAGAATTCCTCAGTCATGTGATCAGTAAGGATGGGATTGCTGTGAATCCATCTAAAGTTCAGTCGGTACTAGAATGGACTGCACCGACCAATGTGAAACAAATTTGAGGTTTCCTAGGGATGGCTGGTTATTATCGGAGATTCATTTAAGTTTTCTGCAAAATAGCCGGACCAATGACCAAATTATTAAGGAAGAATGCACCATTTAAGTGGGATGAGAAATGTGAAGCAAGTTTCCAAGAGTTGAAGACTAGATTAACCATAGCTCCAATCTTAACAGTTCCTGAAACAGGGAAGGACTTCACCGTATACTGTGATGCATCTAAAGAAGGTTTGGGTTGTGTATTAATGCAAGATCAGAAAGTAATTGCTTATGGTTCAAGGCAATTGAAACCACATGAAGTCAACTATCCAACTCATGATTTAGAGTTAGCAACAGTAGTTTTTACACTGAAAGGATGGAGGCATTTTCTTTATGGAGCTACATGTGAGTTATACACTGACCATAAAAGTCTCAAATATTTCTTCACTCAAAAGGAATTGAATATGAGACAGAAGCGTTGGTTGGAATTAATCAAGGATTATGATTTAACAATCAATTACACCCTAGGGAAAGCAAATGTTGTAGCAGATGCTTTAAGCAGAAAGAGTGCAGGTATTCAGCCAAGCAATAGAGAGTTACCAAAAGAGTTACAAATGGACTTGGAAAGGTTAGAACTTCAGTTCATCAGAATAGAGGTTCTTGGAGGATTAGCTACTATGCAGGTAGTTGCAGAGCAGGACAGTGATCTTAAGAAAGAAATTTTTAGACATCAAGAAGAAGATCCTTTTATTGCTGAGGAAATTCGGAGGATATCTCAAGGGAAAAAATCAGTTTTTCACCTTGGAGATTATGGGTCTCTATGGTTCCAAGATCGTCTATGTGTTCCAGATGTGACGGAGATCAGAAATGTCATTCTCAAAGAAGCACATGATACCCCATATTCTATACATCCAGGGAGTACTAAGATGTATATGGATTTGAAAGAACTATTCTAGTGGAATAACATGAAAAGAGATATTGCTAAATATGTATCTGAATGCCATACTTGTCAAAGGGTGAAAGCTGAACATCAAAGTCCAGCAAGACCATTACAACCCTTAGAAATTCCTGAATGGAAGTGGGAGGAAATAGGTATGGACTTCATCACAGGATTACCTATGACACCAAAAAGGAAGGATATGATATGGGTAATTGTGGACAGAATCACTAAGAGTGCACATTTTATTCCAGTGAAACAAAAGGATAATGCCGAGAAGTTAGTTGAAGTATATGTTAAAGAGATAGTAAGTAAGCATGGAGTACCCAAAAAGATCGTAACTGATAGGGGATCAGTGTTTACTTCAGCATTTTGGAAGCAATTGCATGAAGCACTTGGTCAAAGTTAGATTTCAGCATGGCATATCATCCTGAGACAGGAGGTCAAACTGAAAGAACAAATCAAATACTAGAAGACATGTTGAGAGATTGTGCACTAGATTTTGGAGGAACATGGGAAGATCACCTACCATTGGCAGAATTTTCTTATAACAATAGCTATCAGAGTAGTCTGAAGGCAGCCCCATATGAGATTCTGTATGGAAGGAAGTGTAGATCACCAATATGTTGGTATGAAACTGGTAGTAGCAAAGAATTTGCGCCAGATTATATCAAGGAGAGACAAGACATCATTGATAAGATTAGGGATAGACTGAAAATAGCCCAGAGTAGGCAAAAAAGTTATGCGGATCAAAGCCGAAGATCATGGCATCTAGAAGTGGGAGATATGGTTTACTTGAAAGTAAGTCCAATGAAAGGAGTGAAAAGATTCGGAGTTAAAGGGAAATTGAGTGTAACATCCCAAAAATACTAAACTTGGATCATCAAACTCTAATCTTCAAAATTAGGGTTAACAAAAACTTTTCTAAATAAAAATATGAAAGCATGCATGTGTGTATGCATTCCAATTTGGATTCTTTTGAATTGCCTTGTTTATGTGTTTCTTTGCTTGTAAAAGGATTCTTAGGTGAAATAAAAATCATCTAAACAATTCCCAAACTTTTCCCAAAGACAAATAAATCAAAACAAACAAAATGAGTGAATGGTCATTTTGACCAATTTAACTCCCATGCCTACTTTGGCTGTCTCAAACTTTCAGAACTTAATAGAAACTTGTTTGGATCTTTGCACCCCTTGATAGTACTAATAAAAAAGTATCAAGGCCCACTTTGTGATCATCCATAAACATTCAAATGCATAGTTTAAAAGACAGTTTAAAATTGAATCTATTTCATATGGGAAGATCCCACTTTTTTAGAAACCACTCAAAAAAGCTCAACTTTCAAAACCCAAGCATCTGCAGACTCACCAGCACCAACCTAGCACACCCACCAAAAATCGTTTCAAAATTCAAAACTTGAGTTCAT
This sequence comes from Avena insularis, assembly GCA_023614405.1. NCBI lineage: Eukaryota > Viridiplantae > Streptophyta > Magnoliopsida > Poales > Poaceae > Avena > Avena insularis. Next base: position 409,152,793 of record CM042697.1, read on the forward strand.
GCGGCCATTTCATCAAACACCTTGCAGATACAAATCAAACAAAATCTAAACACTATTTGGAGCAGTGATTTGAGCCTAACTTGTTCCCTCTCTGGACACCACTAGCCTTAGTAGATCATCTAACAACCTAAACTAATCTCTAGCACTACTGTAAGATAGCCATTATCATCAATGGTGAGCAGGCCGAGTGCACCCTTGCCACCCACATGTCGACAACGATCTAGGAGAAGCACCAAGCCTAGCCAACATGTCTGGGAGAAAGCTAACACCCCACTGCCACTCCCTGTCCAGCGCTCGAACCTTGCCAGCCCCTGGACCACACGCACAAACCATGCCAAGCTCGCCAGCAACCATGCCGAGAGCACGCCCCGTGCGCCACGCTCGACAGACGCCCATAGACCACGCGCCGCCCTTGCCGCGTGCATACGTGATCACCACCGTCCCAGCAACCCCGCAGACATGCCCGTTCGCCGCCGCGCGGACCACGCGCGTTGTGCGCCATAAAAACTTCCATCGGGCACGCGCAGAGCACCGCCGTGTTCCGACCAATCTGCACCGCCCCACGCCTCGCCACCACGTCGATGAGCTTCGCCAGGGAGCACAGCACCGCCCCCTACCGTCACCCACGCCGATAGCCCTCTGTGCTGTCGACCACGACGAGCTCACCTTGCGCCCGTTGGTCCCCTCTCGCCACTATAAATAGAGGCCACCCCCAGCCGAATTGAGCACACCATCTCACTCCCTCTCCTCACTGATCGTTCCATCCCGTTCCTAGAGCAAGGAGAGCAGCGCATCGCCGGAATTTCACCGGAGCCCACCGCTGATGGAGAAGAAGGGGGCCGGCGATTGGAGCCGCCCCAGGAGAAGCTGCCGGTACCAGGAGGTTCGCCGTCGTCGACTTCATCGTTCGCCCGCCTCGCCGACCCTCGCCTGAGCCCTCGTGAGCCCCCGACGACACCCACCTGCCGCGTTAGGTTTCTGTCTCGCCGGCGCTGCCCGACGTGGACGATGAACCAGGCCGTTAGATTAGAACAAGATCCCATGGCTCACATTGCCCCGTACCGCTTCGCACCCCACTGTCTCACTGATGCGTGGGGACAACAACTTAACCAGCCCGCGTAAACCTTTAGCTTAGGCCGCCCGATGTCGTTTCCCGTGCAACCCATTTGTTTGAAATTGGATTTTTCCATTTTCATTCAAACACACTTCTGCACCTACTCTCAAAAATCAACCCAGCTCGATTCAGTGAACCAAATTGAATGAAACCAATTTTGTTAGAAAGGTCTAGAAATGCTGAATCCAAGCCCGTTGGATTCATATCATTTGAATCTATAGATCAACCTTGGTAAAAATAACAAGGCAAAACCTTTTATGCATTCAAACATTTTTCAAATTTAAACCATAATAGCTTTTGAGTTGATTCCAACTCTCAAAAATCACATTTGATCATACCTTTCAGAATATATAAAAACATTTGGGTTTACTTACATAAATAATGTTCAAGTAATAAAAGAATGCCACATAGGCATTTCTAGTCACTTTATTTAAGTAAAATAAAAGGTTAAACCTTATTAAATTGTGAGACCACTTTAAATCACATTCCCGTGGACTAAAATATGTGGTGATGACATGTGTCAACATGATCCCATGTTTGGTTCGGAGAATATTAAATCTTAAGTAGTTTTTCAATGAGTAGAAATTACTTTTCTAAAAATAAAAGGAATTAAACCAAACTTTCATCTTGTAATGTTAGTGATGATGCTAGATCATCTATAGGACTCTTTTGTGTGATGATTGAAAATAGTTAAGTATTGTTTGGTGATTGTGTACCTCGTATTTATTTATAGACGCTAGTACCGACCAAGGATACAAGGAAGAAGGAGGATACTACGAAGAAGAAGCGGAGGAGAACTTCAACCACTGCTCTGCACAAGGAAAGCTAACACTTGCAATTTAGCAAGCTTATCCTGATAATGATGCAAGCCTAATACCACTAGTTGAATGTGCAAGCAAATACTTGCTTGTTACCATGCCAACTATATGCCTTAAGCATATATGATCATAACCACTTGATAAACTGTAACATCCCTAAAATCATGTTTCAAACTCATGCATATCATCCATGCATCCATGATCATATAGAATTCATTTCAAACAAAACAATTCAAAAACATGAGCATATGAGGTCATTATTTTATGTGATCATCATTTAAAACAAATGCTACTCTTTCTATGAGAGGTTGTGGTTCATGAAACCAAACTTTGTGCCTTGTTGTTTTCAGAATGTGTTGCTAGATTGCTAAGGTTCAAACCAAGATTTCAAAGCAAATACAATTTGAAAACCAATTTCAAAACCAAATTGAAACAAGTGCTATGTCACTGTTATTTTTGTCTTTCCAAAAATGACCAAGCCAATTCAAAGTGACCACATGGTTTTATGTCTAGAATTGTGACTATTGCACACTGCAAAAATCCTGAAAAGATTTGAATTCAAATAGAGTTTGAATTCATTTGAAAATCATTCCAGAAAATCAAATTAGAAAAAGAAAAGGAATAAAGAAAAGGAAAAGGGCCGCGCTCTGTTACGGCCCAACGAATCCAGCCTAGCTAGCCCACGAGGTCCCTCTCTCTCTCGCGTGCAAGAGCCTTGCACGGAGTCACTGACACTCGGACCCCACTCCTTCTCTGTTTATTTTGCTGACAAGCGGGCCCTATCCACGTCATCATCGTCTTCCCCCAGATTCCGCGCACGAACACCGCCGTTGGCCGTTGCTGCGTTGATTCCGCGGCGTAATTGGCATTGATTCACTGGGCGTTTCTTGTCGAGCTCCTGCCTACTTAAGCCCCTCCCTCTCGCGGCCATTTCCCCTCACCCAATTTCCTCTCCACGCCACCAGGCTGCTCGCAACTCGCCAGACACTGCCGCTGTTCCGACGACCTCGCCGACGAATTCCGGTGAGCACTGTGTCCCCCTCTGTCCATGGTTCATACTGGCATGCTCTATAGCTCTGTGCACATCTACTGACATCTTTCATTTGCTCGCGCATGGCCTGTAGCCTCGGCAGCAACAACGACTAAGCGCCGCCGCCCTCTGCACGAACTCCGGCGACCTCTCCCCATAAGTACCAGCCGCCCCTTGCCCTCTGTCTGATACGCCTAAGATCCCTAGCATCTTGCGTGTCTAACGGTGTCCTCCCCTTGTCTTAGCGCGATGCAGAACCTCGCCAACGTCGACCGATGGCCGCAGCAGCGTTCACGAACTCCGCGAGAATCCCGGCGACTCGGCGCCTTCGCCAACCAGAGACACGTTGAGCTTCACCTCGACACGGCGGTTCTGGTGAGCATCCTCTCCCCTCCCCGGACGACCTAGAACGCCGGCACCGCCGCTAACATACACGCCGCCGCCAGTCGCCGCCGCTAGTCTATGGTCAAAGCAGCAGCAACCGTTGGATGTAGATCTTGCGGTTTAGATTAGATATGAGCGAAACGTTTTCCTTGAATCTGGCGTGTTGGATCTGACTTGATCTGACGGCGCGGAAGGGTGATCCTGAGTGAAACGGTATCGGCCAATAGGATAGCGCCGCGTGGCTAGGGTTTGGTTTAGAAACAGAATTTGAAATCTGATTTATATCCAAATTTGATTTAGCTATAACTTTTGATTCCCACGTTGGATTTTGGCAAATTTTATACCGTTGGAATCAGGAGAACAAGCCCTTTCAGATTATGCAATGTGTTTAATGTTTAGCTTCTGTTAAAAAGGCTTTATTTGCAGAAACTTGTTTAGGACTAATTTGGTTATATGAATTGCTTAGGAATTGTTTTTAGTGCCAAATAAATTTGGTTGGGCAAGTTTTTGACTTGTTTAAGATTTAGTACTATGCACTTGCTTGATTGGGTTTTAAAAATCATCACTTAGCATCTTGCATGGATGCATATGTATTTTTGATTGAATATGTATTGTATGTGATTGTGGCTATATTCTTTGTGTAGACTTTGGTGCTAGTGATTGTGATTGTGAAGAGTGCCACTCTACCAACTACCAAGGCAAGTGGTACTTCATGAATAATTTTATCCCTATATTTTATACTAAGCATTAGAAATATTTTGCTAAGTCTTGCATGTTATTACTTTGCCTAATGCCATGTTGGGAAATCCTAAGTAGTTGTAGAATTGCTAGGAAATTTCTAAGTTAAGTTACTATCTATGCCATGCTTAGCCTAGCTAGTAGCAAAGAAGGGTTGGTGAAATATACATGCTATGATGAAAATATTTCTAAGTCTTTGGACTTGTTTTACTTAATAAAACAACTAAGTCAATGAATCACCTGGGTGGAAAGGGACTTGATTGGTGGTTTTTGGTTGAGTGGTTACACAAGGCCCATGGCTATGGTTTACCTTGTGTATCTCACTTGTGGAAAGCCACCAAGGAACAAAGGGATTTTAGAGGCCAAGTGTTGAGAAGCTTCTAGTGCAGCCACTTGGCAATATGGGCTCTGCCTGGACCACATAGGTTGCTAGAACTTAGCCATTTGGACAGTTGGTGGTAGTGGGATTGATAGGTTGGAGCGCGTCCATTTGGTCTAAGGGAAGGCTTCTGAAAGGTCCTGTCTTGGTGAAACCAAGTCTGGTGGGAAAAGTGCACAACCTCTGCAGATGGAAAAATCTAAGTACTTAGCCAAGTCCATGGCAATGGACAACTTGAGCATCAAGACATGGAAGCTATCAAGAATCTCATCATTCCAACTTCTAAGTAAAAACTTGTGGGTGAACAAGGGTGAAGGACCTCAATGCCTATTGATGGTTCCTTGGGAAAAGTTTTGACAAAGAAAAACTTAGTGATTTCAACTAATAGGAAAAACCTATTTTTGAGCAAAGCAAGCCAAGCTACACTTAGCCAAATTGCATATAGTAATATAGTCCACCTAAATTTTACTAAGGTATCACTTGAAAATACTATTCCAAAGTATTGACCCACTGTGGCTGTAACTTGTGATGTTGCTGGTTACTCTGATGAGGATTAGGTGTCATGAGTCTACACTCAAAATATTTGCCTGTGGCACATGAAGATGAAGACTTATATTTATTTACTTATTCAAACTCTTGTAATAGGCATGTGGCCTTGAGTTGTAAAGACTATGTTTATCTCTGGAATGGATGTAATAAATGACCTTTGTATCTATGTACTTCATCTTAAACTGTGGATGCTAGCAATGATCCAGGGACTAGCATTGCAATCACAGGGATCCTTTTCCTTTACAAAGGAGGGATATTACAGATGGTATCAGAGCACTGTGTTGCCTGTAGGATTATGACCCTAGGATTGGAAACCACTAAGGAAAAAATTTCAACTTCTACACTTGTCTATTCTTCTCGTAAACTTTTCTAATCTTCTCTCTCATCTCTATTTGTAGATGAACTCCATCAACGAAGCCGTGAGGAAAGGACCACTCATGACAATGACTTTGGAGTGTGAGACAGAATTCCCCAAGGCTCTCAAGGACCTCATGGTTGCATTAGAGATACAAGGTGCAACTGTGTACAAAGGTTTTCCAGTGATGGATGAAGGAGTGGAATACTGGTGGGTGCAACTTCACTTGTATAAAAACAAGGAAGACAACCATCAGGAAAAAGGATTTTGCATGTTCACCAATTCAGTGGTGCACCCTACATTCTTTGAATCAGCAAGGGATGCAGCTTGGAAGACCATCAAAGAACTTGGTGATAGAGTCAAGTGCAGAATGCTCAACCTCCAAAATGATCTAAGGAAAGAGAAGGAACATACCCAAGAGTTGGAAGCTACCAACCAAACCTTAAGAGGAGACATTATAGACTTAGTGATGGAATCATGTGAGCAAGATAGGCTGATTGCTTCTAGAAACATTGTGTTAGCCAATAGATCCAATGAGATAGGATTGTAAACGTACTTCGTTAGTTGGACCACCACCTATCACCTTATTTTCCAAAATGTTGCTTAAAAATAAGATTGAACCTTGGTTGTTGTAATGGTTTCATGTATGCATGACTTGTGTGTTTTGCTTCCCAAGGATATGTATGTGATGTTATGTCTTTTGTTTTATCTTGATTTGTGTTGTTCTAACTTTTCTATCTTATAAATAGATGCCTATTACCATCAGCACTGTTGAGGAGTTCTAGGTTACCCGCTTTGGTCCTCGTATCGTTGAGCTTACCACCTTGCTCAATCTCCCTCTTCCCACCATCATGGTGCATCCCCTCACCAAGTTTGAGAGGAAGGACCTCTGGGGCTTCAAGGTCAACCAGCCCGGACGCCAGACTGAGCCTACCACGGAGGCCATTATCTTCAAGCTCATGCGATGGCGGGAGAGAGGCATTGAGGTAGTTATGCAGGATCGATGGGGCGTCTGCTGGGCGACACTCCCGGCAGGTTAGAGGTACCCACTTCCACGTCTTGGAAGGCGTGATGAGGATGGAGAGTCCATCGACTTGAGGACGATTCGAGGGGCCAGCGAGCCGATCGCCTGTACCTCCAGGACTTAGAGTCTCTCATTAGGCACGTGGACACGGCGGGACCAATGTCATGCTCAGCAATGATGAGCTCAGGTGCAACTTGGCGAGAAGGACAAGATCTTCAAGGCAAGAAGACGAGATAGTCAAGGAAATGGGCGAAGTTCGAGACCCGACAGGAAGTTCAAGAGTCGGAGAAGCGTGTCGAGGATAGGAACAAGAAGATCCGGGACATGATCAAGAACTGCAGTCCAAGGACTTCGAGCTAGAGCAGCAGACGGTGATTGAGAGGCTTCGTTCCCAGAAGAGGGCTCTCAAGGCCAAGATAGAGACCTTGACCACTAGCATCGAGGAAAACAAGACCGCGATGGAGAACGCATGTCTTACCTTTGTCGAGGAGGAGATTGATGCCGATGAGTAGATTTGACTACTCATTTATCTTTTATTATAGTACTTGTTATTTGAGAACTTGTTATTTGACCATCCGACATGTGGATGGCTTGCCACTTGTGTGTTTTACTTTGTGAACTTGTTATCTTGTTGTTGAACTTTTATCTTTGTGTTGCATGCTCTATGTTTGTTTATGTGATGTAATGTGCATGAAAGCATCTATGGGTATCTCATTCTTATCTCCATTTGAACAAACCACAGATGCCTCCCCGTCATGCAAACCCCATCCCCAACAACAACAACATCACTCCAGAAATGCAACAAATGATGACTGCTCAAACTCAGCTAATGCAGATGATGACAACGTTCATTCAGAACCAAAACAATAACAACAACAATAACAACAACAATAACAACAATAACAACAACAACAACAACCCACCGGGATTTGATATGCTCACTAGGTTCTTGAGATTGAGGCCAGCAAAGTTCTCGGGGACGACTGATCCCATGGTGGCCAATGGTAGCTACGCCGATAAACAAAGACTTAGTAACGATTAATGCTACGGATGCTGAAAAGGTCAGATTTGCAGCACATCTGCTGGAAGGACCAGCCGCCACTTGGTGGGACAACTTCTAGATCACCACTCCCATAGATGAAGTGACATGGGCTATCTTTGAGGATGGCTTTCGCACTGCTCATATCTCATCTGGAGTGATGAGTCTGAAAAAGAAAGAGTTCCACAATCTGAAGCGGCCACACATGATGGCTGAATACATTGAGGAGTTCAACAATCTGGCGCGTTATGCACCGGATGAAGTTGACACCGATGCCAAGAGAAAGGAAAAATTTCTGGAAGGCTTGAATGATGAGCTGAATCTGCAGTTGGCTGTGGCATATGTTCCCACTTATCAATCGCTCTGTGACAAGGCTGCTATTTTGGAGAACAAAATGAAGCAAGTTGAGAGTAGAAAGAGAAAGCACTCCGACAAGCACAGCTCGGGATCGTCTCACAAACGATCCCATTATGATGACAGTGGAAGCTCAGGATCCCACAAGCATGGGAAATTCAACAAGCACCACAACCACAACCGTCATGACAACAAGCATCACCGTAGTCATGACAATGACAAATACAAGAACCACAAGAGTGTACATAACAACCACCACAGTGGTAATGGAAGTGGAAGTGGAAGCCAGCCTGTTAAGAGAGACATCAGTCAGGTTGAATGCTTCAAGTGCAAGAAGATGGGGCATTATGCAAATGACTGCCCCGAAAAGAAAGTTGAAGGACCCAACAAGCCCAACCCTTCTCAGAAGGGACAAGTAAACCACATCAATGTGGAGGAGTTCTATGAGGAGCCTGATGTTGTTGCTGGTAAGTTCAGACTCAATTCTATTCCAGCATTTGTTCTTTTTGATACTGGAGCATCGCATTCATTCATATCAAAAGCATTTGTTGATAGAAATGGGTTTCCAACTGAAAACATTGGGTGTCCAATAAAAGTTAGTTCTCCGGGTGGAGATATGATAGTAAGTCTTGGATGCCGGGATCTAGTAATAGAGTTTGGAAAGCATAAATTTCCAGTGAGTCTGATAATCCTAGATTCCCAAGGACTGGACGTAATATTGGGAATGGATTGGATGGCTAAGTATGAAGGAGTACTAGATTGTGCTAGTCGTACTGTTGCACTCACAACCCCGGAAAGAAAGCGGATTAAATTCAAGTCCAACTTTGAATCTAAAGGAAGTAAGCTAAATTCTCTTAAGGGGGTTAGCATGGACAGTGTGCCAATTGTAAGTGAGTATCCAGATGTGTTTCCAGAAGAATTGCCGGGAATGCCACCAGATAGAGATGTGGAGTTTCTTATAGATTTGGTACCAGGGTCTGGACCAATAGCAAAGAGACCTTATAAAATGTCAGTTGATGAACTGAAAGAGCTCAACAAACAACTTGGAGAACAGCTACAGAAAGGATTTATTCAACCAAGTTCTTCATCTTGGGGAGCCCCAGTTTTGTTCATGGAGAAGAAAGATAAAAGTCAGAGGTTATGCATAGATTACCGTTCACTCAACGAGGTAACTATCAAGAACAAATACCCTTTGCCTAGAATCAATGACTTGTTTGATCAGCTAGAAGGAGCATGTGTGTTCTCAAAGATTGATCTCCGGTCAGGCTATTTTCAACTCAAGATAAGGGAACAAGATATACCTAAGACAGCGTTCACCACAAGGTATGGATTGTATGAGTATACCGTAATGCCTTTTGGTTTGACCAATGCCCCAGCATACTTCATGAATATGATGAACAAGGTGTTCATGGAATTCCTTGACAAGTTTGTTGTCGTTTTCATCGATGACATCTTAGTCTACTCCAAGAGCAAAGAAGAGCATGAAGGACACTTGCGTTTGATACTTGAGAAATTAAGAGAGCATAAGCTTTATGCCAAATTCAGCAAGTGTGAATTCTGGTTGGATGAAGTTGGTTTTCTTGGTCATGTTATGACAAAGGATGGTGTAGCAGTTGATCCTGCTAAAGTTTCAGCGGTAACTGAATGGGAATCTCCCAAGTCCGTGAAAGAAGTTCGAAGTTTCCTTGGCTTAGCAGGTTACTACAGGAGGTTCATAGAGAATTTCTCTAAGGTAGCTAAGCCTATGACTGAATTGTTAAAGAAAGACAAGAAGTTTGCTTGGTCTGAAGGTTGTGAACTCAGCTTTCAGGAATTGAAGAAGAGACTTCTGACAGCACCAGTCTTGTGTCTGCCAGATTTGGAGAAAGATTTCCAAGTATATTGTGATGCATCTCATCAAGGTTTGGGTGCAGTACTTATGCAAGACGGTAAAGTTGTGGCTTATGCCTCGAGACAACTCAAAACTCATGAAGTAAACTATCCTACTCATGATTTAGAGTTAGCCTCTGTCGTCCATGCACTCAAAACATGGAGACACTATCTTTTGGGAAAGCGTTGTGAAGTGTTCACGGATCACAAAAGTTTGAAGTATATCTTCACCCAGAAAGAAATTAATATGAGACAAAGAAGATGGCTAGAACTTATCAAGGACTATGACTTAAGTTTGCAATACCACCCCGGTAAAGCAAATGTTGTAGCAGATGCTCTAAGTCGTAAGGTATTTGTGAATGGCCTTACCAAAGGAGAATTGCCAGATGATCTGTGTACCCAATTTAGAAAACTCAGATTGGAGATTGTGCCTGAAGGACATCTTATGTCTTTGGATGTTCAACCCACTTTGTTGGACAAGATCAAAGAAGCCCAGAAGACTGATAAGGAAATTGAAGAGATTAAGGAAAAGATTGGCAAAGGAAAAGCCAAAGAATTCCATGAAGACGAGCAGGGTACTTTATGGCATGGGAAACATATCTGTGTTCCACAAGACCCGGAGTTGCGGAAACTGATTTTGCAAGAAGCACACAACTCTCCATATTCCATTCACCCGGGTAACACCAAAATGTACATGGACATGAAAGAAAGATTTTGGTGGAATAATCTCAAGAAGGACATCGCCAAACATATTGCTTTGTGTGATGTGTGTAGTAGAGTGAAAGCGGAGCATCAGAAACCAGCGGGTTTGCTTCAACCACTACCTATTCCTGATTGGAAGTGGGACAAGATTAGTATGGATTTCATTACCGGATTACCAAGGACCCGGTCAGGATACGATTCTATTTGGGTAGTAGTGGATCGCCTAACTAAAGTGTCTCATTTCATACCCGTGAAGACAACTACCATATAACAAAATTGTCATATAACAAAATTATATGTAGTGGTTGCTACATTAATCCGTCTAGACTAAATATCGCTATGAAAGATCAAATCTTGTCATATACAACCTTTGAACATTGTTGTGAACTCTTTCCCAACATGTCGACTATTTCATAGATGTGAAACATCCATGTCTATTTCTTTATAGATCCAAATACGACTGTAAGGTCTTGTACCTTTCCAGAGGGTCTTTCAAGTTCAAAGCTTGATCTCTCGTATATGGAACTATCACGGATTTTATGGCTTCAAGCCATTTGACGGAGTCAGGGCCCATCATCGCTTCTTTGCATGTAGTCAGACCATTATTGTCAAATAATGATTTAACTCTCAAATCTTGGTATTTGATTGTTTACCCGACCTACTTGTTTTAATAGGAACTTAGGTCTCCGTGACCACAACCTTTGAGGCACGTGAGCCATGAGCATTATTGCTGCCTCCGGAACACTTTTCGGCGCTGCGCAACTCTGCACATATAGCTAAGGTTCTTTTAACCTTATCAAAGTTCTATTGTCCTCCCACTTATCTTTTCACGAAAAATTCCTTCTCAAAGAAACTTGACGTTCTAAGTGACAAACACTTTTGTCTCTAGTGTTATGGAGGAATACTTAACAGTTATTCGAAATAACATACAAAGACAGGTTCATCCGACTTTGGTTTCAAACATCTTTCTTATGCATAGCATACCAATGTTTTAAGAAAGGACAACTTGGGTTTTATCCCAAGCCATAACTTTATATGGTGTCATTTCAACGGATTATGATGGAGCTCTTTTCAGTGGAAAAACGGTAGTTTCTAAAGCTTTTAATCTTTAAAATATAATGGCAGTTTTTATGAATTACACCTTCGATCTTACCATGTCAAACAAGGTTTAATTACATATCTCGAACGTTCCATACTCTTATGGTGTTTCGGGACATGTAAATTCACGGAACGATTCCTTAAATCTTAGGTATTACGCTAAACTTGTAACTCAAATATCTTCCTTTATGATCTTATCATAAACTATTTATATTCTTGTTACAATGATTTTGCACTTCTTCTTGAAAGTCTTTGAACTTTTCAAATGTTTCATACTTCATCCTTATTAAGTAAATATTCATATATTCACTCAAATTTTCGGAGAAAGCATATGAAGTTGAAATCCATCGCTCTTGACTACACATAATGGACTTCGTACAACAATATGTATAAGTTCCAATAAGCTAGTCATTCGTTCCTTTTTGGTATATGAACGAAGTTTTAATTATCTCTAGGAAAGTTTCACAAGCGTCATTTGATCAAAATCAAAATAGACTCCAAAATTCCATCCACATGGAGTTTCTTCATGTTTTCTTTCCAATATAATTTAAACGGCGATGTCACTTCCTAAGTGATCTTTCAATCAATTTGTCTTTCGACATTTTTAGCACTAGTTTTATGGATGTGATTTCTCCAACGAGATTTTTAAATCATCCATCTTTTATGGATTACGGCAATTATTTGAACAACCCTTTTGTTCTCATAATACCTGATAAAACAAATCTTGAAGGCAAGCTGTGATGTTTAACAAGCAGCACAATAACCCTTTATTTGCTCTCGATGAACATCATCACATATTCTTTTGCTAGTTACTTAGGCCATTGTAGTTCATGAATTGTGTTGTTACGTATGACGATTCACACCAACAAATTCAGTATCAAATACTTAAGAACCACATTCTTTAATAAGCAAAGAATATAGCCATAACATGTATATCATCTATATACTTAAGGTGAACAATTCTAGACTTTTATTTTCTGCCATATATTTATGAGATTCTCTTTCAGTATTTCCTTTTCTGTATGAAAGAATCTATCAACATCAATAGTGGAGCCATATACATGACACATAGTCCAAAGCATGTATAGTAAAATACCAATGTCTTTGTACTTGCACTTTGAAGTAGATCACCATCATCAAATGTTTGGTGTTCTTTCAAATTCCTTTATTTAGTAATCTTTTGATGTAGTAAACATTTTACCTACATCAAATATTCACCCTTATCATGGAATTATTCATGATCAAGCTACTTTTAGCTTATAAAGATGAATCGCGAGTATAATGTTGCTCTCCAAAACCTTTTGGTGGATTAGGACAACTAGTGTCTCCAACCTTTTGCAAATTCTCATCAAATATGAGAACATGACTTTTGCCATATTATACTCTATCATGTTGTAACCAAAACTTAGTTTCAGATATCACAATATCTTCCACACATCATGGTTTCTGAAACAACTCTTTCAGATCCTAGATAACCTTGATATTAAGACAATCCTTTCAATATCAAGAATCATGGAGACAAACATGATACTCATACACTAACACTTGGAATTGTTACTCTTGATTTAATACCAATTATTAAACTTTATGGAGTAACCGGAACTTACTGAAAGTTTGCAATAGGACTTTTAAACTTTAGATTAACACTTCAAAACAATACGATACCAGTTCGTAAAGTAACTAACCAGAATTCTATAGTTCTATCATCTCAATTAAAACTAAGCGCAAGGTGGTAAACAGATGCCAATGACTACAACAACTATGCAAATTCACTTTGATTTAATTTATGATAAATAGTGTTCAACTTTTAATCATATTGTCGTTGAACTCCCACTCAAAACAATATCCCTCACATTGTCTTAGTGATCACATGAACCAAATCCACCACATCAAAACCGATCATCACGAGAGTTGATGTAGCTTCAATGGCGAACAATCATCATGTTCATCATATCTACTATATGACTCATGCTTTACCTTTCGGTGATCCGTGTTCCGAGACCATGTCTGTACATGCTAGGCTCGTCAAGATTAAACCTTAGCTTCCGCATGAGCAAATCTGGCTTGCTCACGTTGTATACACTCGCAGAATCTAACACACCTGATCATCACGTGGTGCTTCGAAACAACGAGCTTTAGCAACGGTGCTTACTAAGGATGAAAACTTTAAAACTTGAAATTGTGTGCTTGAGGGATCATCTTATAATGCTACCGTCGTGAACTAAGCAACACAAGATGCATAAAAGGATTAACATCACATGCAATTCATAATATGTGATATGATATAGCCTTTCTTCTTGTGCTTCCGATCTCCATCTTCAAGCACGAACATGATCTCCATCATCACCGGCATTGCATCAAGGTCAATGACGCCGCTCCATGGTTGTCGTCCACCAGCTTCAACTATTACAACTACTTTGAACAGACAAGCGGGTCTTAACAGAATTTAAAGACAACCATATGGCTCCTGCCGGTTGCCAACTTACAATAAGGAACATTGCATCCATCATATATAATCACAATCATGGCCATATCACATCACAGCACACCCCTGCAAAACAAAGTTAGACGCCTCTAATTTCCTTTGCATGTTTTACGTGGTTTGGGGCTTTCAATAAGTGTCGTTCTAACTTACGAACAAGAACCACAACATTGATACTAGTATTGTTGTAGCATCCCAATTGTCTAACAATTGCAATGCTACTAGCCTAGTCTATATAAATGCTACTTCCTACATATAATTAGTTGCATCATCATTATATCATGCTCATGTCATCATGCCACCTTGCATTTGAGCATCATATAAAACCCTCTTTCTTTGGTTCTTCTCTCATATGCATTGTAAATTGTATTTGCCTCTTGATATTGTATTTGGTTATTGATATACTGTTTAATGCCCAAGTTGAGTTGGGGGCATATCTTTTATTCACTCCACCACCTTTCTTGTCATCACCCCACTTTTCCACCATCCCACCATATATGAGCATTGCAACTTATTTGGTTTTACCTCTAGCTCATGTGGGTTGGGATGGATCCAATTCTATCTCCACATGCTCTCATATATGCACCATATTGTTTCCACATTATTGGTTTATGAGAGCCACATGGCCACCTTTGCATGCTTTGTGAGTGGGACCCTTTTCTAGCTTCCATATGGGTTGTTTTGGGGTTATTATCATGTTGGGATATTTTTGGGCTTACTAAATACCTAGTGGCACATACACACTAGCAAGTCCCAATTATAATCAAATGTGATCATCTCCATCTACTCCATCTGGAACTTTCCTTTAAATTCTTTTGCTTGGCCTTATTCCATATTTTGGAATGCATATGTATAAATGCCATGGATATTTATTTTGATTTCACAAGATAAAACCTAGCATTAATGTTTATGCATGGGCCATGCAATCATAACCCTTGGCCTTCTTCTCTTTGTTTTGTTTTATTTTTGGTTTGAGCTTTGCTTTTAAATTCAAACTAGATGTTTCCTTGTTTTTGAATCTCTTAAACCATATTTTAAACCTGCCTCTTTGGTTTGGCTAAACCAAACCATCCCTCACCCCCTAAACCCTAGTCTCTCTCTCTCTCTAATCCCTCTCCTCTCTCTAACCTAGCCACCCTCATCTACCCTCTAAACCCTATCAAACCAAACCCTAACCAAGCCCTCCACCTAGCTAACCCGTGGATACCCCTCTAACCTAAACCGAGCCCCAAACTACCCTAGCCCGAGCTACCCCTTCCCCTCTCCCTCTCTCTTGGCTTCCCCCCTCTCTCCCTGCCAGGTAGCCCCACCGCCACGCCGGCCCACCCTGCAGCCTCCCTGCCTCCCCTGGTCCCTCTCGTTCTCCTTCTTTAGCTTCAAGACAAGAAGAGAAAAGAGGGAAGAAAGCCTCACCGATGCCTCTTTTTCCCACCAAACCCATGTGCTCCTCCCTCCCCTCTCTACCTCAACCACCCCAGCTCACCATAACCATCTCAGATCGGATCTGGGAGGCGCCCAGGTCCTCCTCTACCTCCCTTCTTCCTCCCCAAGCTGGCAAGCTTTCAAACATGCCCCTAAACCCTAGCCATGGCCACATCGTCCTCACGTTGATCTGGAGCGCGTCAAGCAGGCCCTCGAGTACTGGCATGTTCCTCTGCTTCTTCTACATCGTCCAACTCCGCTGGAAGCCACGGGAAACCGCCGGGGCAGCCGCCACGCCACCATGCCGCGAGGTAGCCGAAGCCGCCACGAGCCACGCCGCTGATCCGGTCCACCTCGAGCACGTTTATGCACGCACCGGACGGTCGCCGGTGAGCCCTCTCCTCCCGGACATCTCCTTTCCCTTCTAGCTTCGCCGCAACGCCGTCGAGCGACCTCAGGCAGCATCGCTGTCAAGGCTCTGGCAGACGGCAGCAGCTGCAGCAGCTTTCCGTCCCGCCTCTGTTCTTCGTCGTGCCCCGCGCGCTGTAGGCCGCCTCCGTGTGAGCTTGCTAAACGAGTATTGTAGCCTGCACCACCCTATCCATCTTTCCTTTTTGCGGCTTGGCGAGTTTCGCCGCCGTTTGGTCGCCAACGTCGTCCAAACTCCGGCCGATCCTCTGTTACGCAGATCGGTAGCAGAGACGGTCCGGCCTGCGTTTTCAGAAATCACCCTCCCCTTTTTCCCGCCTAAACCCGCACTCCCAGGAGCCCACCTGTCAGCCTCGGTGCGATTTTGCATGAAAACCCCCGGAAGATCCTGGCCACCACGGACCGACCTCCCGCCTGGATCGCCACGTGTCACCGCTCATGTCTGGGCACCCGCTGCCACTGGAGGCCCACCTGTCATCCGTTGCGGCTGGGTGTGCTCGCGGTGCAAAAAGTCCGGCCCAGACCCCGCCGTGTCGACTATTGCTGAGTCAGCATCGACCCCACCCGTCAGTGTCTAGGGCTAGGATGAGCTGAGTAAGAAAAGGTTTTCTGTTTTCCTGTTTTAATTTAAACCTTTTCAAAATTAATTTAAATTTCAAATTCAAATCTGTTTTTAAATAACTTTTGATTTATAATTCCAAACTTAACATATGATATATGTTTTCAAATCAGAAAAATATGAGGAATTCAAATATGGCCTTAAAATTATATTTTGGACACTTTAATTTTCAAGTTGATTAAAATTACAAATAAAATGCCCTTTGCCTTAAGTAATTAATAACTTTTGTTTTATAACTCCAAATTTAACAAATGATATGTCTAAAATGATTAGCTCGACGAGACCTTTCTGTTTATGCATTCCTTTATCTGATTTGCAGCATGCATCATATAAATATAAAGTATACAGCAACTTATATGAGGTTAAAATGTGACCAAAACCCAATAAAAGGCTTCATTCTTGTGTTCCACACCTCACCCATGCCATGCTACATTATTGCCATGCAAATTGTGCATCATTCATCATGGCATGATTGTTTGCTTGATGCATTTTATTCATATGCTTGTGCACTTTATTTATGTTGGCCCTTGTTTGTTTGGTTCTTCTTGAATAGATTTGGCGGGATATATCAAGATACCTGTGAGCACTACCTGATCCTTCTCTCGCTTCAAGCGAGCTGCCAGTGCAAGCACTACCACATGCTTGCATACATATAGTACCTATTGCCTCTATCTTATTCTTGCATCATTGAGTCGCGATTGCATTAAATTGAATCCCAAGTCTTTGCATAGCCTTTACTTTTAAACCCCACCGAAGCTTGTTCCCCATCCCATGAGCCATTACTACAGAGTTGTTTGAGCCATGCGAGTCGAGAACGACATGTGTAGGGTATGTGAGTGTCGATGGATAACGAGGTACCTAAACAACTTAACACGAGTAGTAATGGGATAACTAATGAAAGTGGCACCGGTGAGCAATATCTGCTATTTGGTTTTTCGCTCACTTGTGTCCCGTGAGGACCCAGTACTTGATTCTGTTCCTTGAATATTCAGCTATCCACATCCGGAGGCTTATGAACCCCCGAGCGAGCTTGATTCATTCTTATTTCTTGGGGCCACAATTAGTTTGGGGCTTTATTACTATCCTATACTTATGCCATGCTTTATCGCTTAATTTAAGATTGTGCGAGGATACTGTCTTTATTTAGGTCCGTGACACGTTTATTTAGATCGACAAGCCCAGTCCACATTTTCGGTTCCCATCGTTTCTACCGTCCACACAAACCTTGAGTCCGTCTCGAGTCGGCCAACTTCCGTCATGGTAGCTTAATGGGGTGGCCCCTAAAATATTTCTGAATCCTGTGATCGCTTTGTCGTGATCGCCTCGTTGGGTTTTGATTTGGTTTTTCCGAGATTGATCGAGTGTGTGTTGCTATTTGTGCACCCTCAGGTAAAACTTTCAAAAAGCCGTGTCCGCGGTTATGGACGACTTGGAGCACAGTTTCTCGATCATAGACAAGTATAACTAAAGTACCGCTTTTAATTTGACTAAGTACCTGACTAGTAAATAGTGCAACACTCATGGAATGGATAATAAAACTGCCAACGGATGGGGGGGTTGTTCGTCCGCTTCCTCGTCGGTAAGCGGGGAGGAGGATGGATCTGTTTATATTACCGTTATAACTGTTGTTATTAATTCACGGACATCCGTCTATCTTTGGTTAGGCGGGTGGTTAGCGAGTATCTATAGAATTGTTAGGTATTATCTTTTGCTGCAATTGCGTCACCCCAGGTTGTGTCCCCTTTAGAGGCATAAAGACTTGCTGAGTACCCCTAGGGTCTCACACGATAAATTATTTGATTCAGATGAACAGGTAAACTCGCAAGATGGATACTGGGTGGAGGAGACGGACGATGTGGGCAACAATCATTCGGTGTAGAGATTCCGGGAACAGGGATCCGTGAGATCTGTGGGCGGGATGTGTTTATTTATGGGGCATCTTATGCCGATTTGCTTCTTATCCGTACTCGGATCTTGTCTTCCGCTTCCGCCTGATACTCTGATGTTTGATGTATGAGGAGATATCCTAAACTATTATATCTATCTAGGATATTTGGATCTTGCCGTATGGCATTGCAATATTTCTATTTCTTTTAGATGGAATGGCTCTGAGGACTGTTGTATGGTGGCTTGCATACATACTCATTTGTGTATGTAGTTGATCCCTTTGCCTGCCGATTACGCCGCCCGTTCTTGTCCCGATGTTTGGAAATGGTTAGGACGGCCGAAAGGTCTACCTGTGAGTGGCATTTGGGCCCCACTGCATTATTTTAACCATTTCCGCTCATCCGGGCTTGTAACTAGGGCGTAATTCACCGAGGTAGTTACAATT
Organism: Avena insularis; assembly: GCA_023614405.1. Classification (NCBI taxonomy): domain Eukaryota; kingdom Viridiplantae; phylum Streptophyta; class Magnoliopsida; order Poales; family Poaceae; genus Avena; species Avena insularis. The sequence continues at coordinate 409,171,530 of CM042697.1, forward strand.
GGTATCGAGCCATCCCGCCTTCGTGGTCTCAGCCAAATGGTCGTTGTCAGTCTAGCAAATATTTTTGGTAGCTATGTATACTAGGGAAAAACAAAACGCGAGAGTAGGACTGCTTCCACTTTTCTTCTTACCCACCACCCACCCTTTTCTGGTAAGGAAGTGTAACGTTTTCAATCCTCTTCTTAAAATTCAAACTAGGATTCACGTGTTCTGGTTTCCGTAGTACCATAGAAAGTGTGTGTGTGTGTGTGTGTTATTCCTTGTCTATCTGTTGCATCCATTTGTTATCACAATCTGCCTTTGGTTATCAACTGTTGGTACATTCCATACTGACAGGCCTTTGAAAACCGGCGCGATCTATCCGACTCCTTGTTAACCGGTGCCATCTTCTTAAGGGTGTCCTTCCTTCTAGCAACTCCACATTCTGTGAAATCATCAGTTGCTAATCTCTACCTGATAAGTGTTTTTGCGCATCTATTGGTATTTTAATGCCAAAAAATGCGGAAAAAATTTCTTTGATACATCTGTGCTTCCACACTCCTTTCCAGTCGTGTGTGAAACATTATCTATCTCCCTTTTATCAGCATGCCCATGCTAACTCATTCTTTTGTCACCGGCGCTTAATCCTGGAGTTTTATTTCATCTCCAATTCTCTTGGGCTAATTACATAACATGTGTCGATCCGATGATGGTGATTGTAATTTGGTTCTCAGCATAGCTATAGGACACTTATCATGAGTGGAATATGGAAAATGCTATCAACCCTATCCTCCAAATGGTGACGGTTATCTCCTGTGATTTTGAGTACACCGTGATCATATCTATGCATATTCGAGCATCTTTGGCAATCCGGAGTTTCTCAAGGCACTACGGCGGTCTATCATCTGTTCATCATGCTGCACATCTTTTTGAACTCCATATCTGCAAAATTCTCTTTGAGGCGAGGGAATTGCATCTTTTCGTCTCTGGTAGCTTTGCTTGAGGTATGAGCTATCATCGTTTCTTTATCCAAGATCTCTTTATCTTTGTAACCGGTGATCCAATCGACAATGTGAACCAGGTGACATCTCTTTTCTTTTTCTTCCGAAGGACCAGATAATCTATTCTTCCAGTGCATCTTCTTCAACACGAACCCGTGCTCTTAATATTGATCTTTCTAAGAGCGTTGAGCTCAGAAAGTGTTACGAGCATTTGTTCGTTTCTCCCGCCTCTTGAACTTGGTATTCTGGGAATATCCTGCTAATCCATGGTGGTATATGTTGTTAATATGCTTGCCTATTCGATATCAATGGAAGGACATGGAAGATCATCTGTGTCCCCTTCTCTCAAGCTTCGTGAGCACTGCATCTGTGCAAAGTCTCAAAGTGAGAATTCTGACTTTTTGAAGTCACCTATCTTGGCCACGTCCTTCTGCTAAATAGATCGCTTCAATCCTGGAATCAGCAAGTTCATTGTTAATTCCATCTTCCATTTTCAATCAAACCCGGAGTTTTCCTTGTTGGCAAGTTATCATCGTCGTTCCGCTAAAGATTTTCCTCAAGACTGCTAAATCTTTCTCAATCTTTTCAAGAACAACATGGAGTTCTTTTCACCTCTATCTCGTTAAGTAATCTCTTGAAACCCTCTCGCTCTATCGTCTATGCTCAATCCACCGGAGGCCATGAAGACCTTCCAGATCTTGTATTCCTTCCGTTCAAGTGGTGCTATCTTTTCTCTAGCTGTTGAATCTTGCAGTTGTCTCCGTAATCTTCCTTCATATCTTTCTGGTGGCTTGGTACTTCAGACATGACGACAACATCATCACCCTTATCTATCTGTGAACCCGGCAAATCGTTTGCATCTATCCTTGTTTTCTAACGGAGTTCCATGGGCTCTTCTTAGCAATATCTTCAGTCTGTCTTTGGGAGTTGGGTTACATGATTCTTCTTATTCATGTGCGGAGTAATGCTTTGAGTGCGGGATGGAGTAGCTACCATACCACTACTCTTATCATTCGCTCTCGTACATTGAATTGGTGAATTAATGTGATTTCACTCATTCCACGGAAGTTAGAAGTGGCCTTTATCCCTCGATACTTTTACTTCCGTCTTTGTTTTTTCCGGAGTGCTCTCTCGAAGAAAGTAATCAATAATCTCTTGTTGGTGGTCTGTCTATTCTAGATGGAGAAAAATCTTCAATTATCTGGTGGAAACAAACGCAAACTCCTTTCGGTCCTCGTCTTTCTACCGATGCTCTACATCCACAAACAAGATGGAAGGAAACTATCTCTCTTTGTTTCTTCAATTCTTTTTCCGTGGTAAAGCCAATTATGGTTGATGCCATCAGCCGCAAATCTATTGCGTTAGCCTCAAGGCTAAAGAAAGCAATAAGTATCTCTACAATAAACTCCAGATCCTCCATATTGTTTGCTTCTCGGGATTCCACCATGATATGGCTTCACATCCGTCTCTGGAAGTTATATCCGCGCACCTCAATTGCGTGATTCTTTGGGTCTTACCGGCACAACAAGAATCTAATCCGACGATGTCTAACTAAATCTTTCTGTTGATGTCAAGGGACTCTATTGTTTGAAGGCAATATTGTTTCCGTACTTCTTTTCTCAAATCCGAGAGAGGATACGATGCTATTGTCATAGTGGTTCAAAACCTCTCAACCTAGTCTTCCGGCGACACAAAGATTCATCCTCTCTAGTATCGGTAAATCGTTAATCTTAATGGTGTGTCTTTCTTTATCCATGATACATCATCTGTCCTTTCTTCCACAAGTGATCATATTCTTTTATCATGTTTCTTGAGAAAACCGGACCTATGTTCATCCTGACTTTCTTGTCTCACGACAATCCTTCAACTCTTCTAACCGTTGTTTCTCAAGCAAAACGCAGGACTCGCAACAAGTCTAGCAAGTTTTGCAAGGTGTAGTGGTTGCATCATTCCGTTGTTCATCAACTTGGGAACGTGAGGGTCACCTTCGTTCGAACACCCGCCTCTCCTTTTGTGGTTTTCTTTTTCCTAGGAATCTCGGGGCGAGATTCTTGTTTAGTGGGGGAGAGTTGTAGCATCCCAATTGTCTAACAATTGCAATGCTACTAGCCTAGTCTATATAAATTCTACTTCCTACATATAATTAGTTGCATCATCATTATATCATGCTCATGTCATCATGCCACCTTGCATTTGAGCATCATATAAAACCCTCTTTCTTTGGTTCTTCTCTCATATGCATTGTAAATTGTATTTGCCTCTTGATATTGTATTTGGTTATTGATATACTGTTTAATGCCCAAGTTGAGTTGGGGGCATATCTTTTATTCACTCCACCACCTTTCTTGTCATCACCCCACTTTTCCACCATCCCACCATATATGAGCATTGCAACTTATTTGGTTTTACCTCTAGCTCATGTGGGTTGGGATGGATCCAATTCTATCTCCACATGCTCTCATATATGCACCGTATTGTTTCCACATTATTGGTTTATGAGAGCCACATGGCCACCTTTGCATGCCTTGTGAGTGGGACCCTTTTCTAGCTTCCATATGGGTTGTTTTGGGGTTATTATCATGTTGGGATATTTTTGGGCTTACTAAATACCTAGTGGCACATACACACTAGCAAGTCCCAATTATAATCAAATGTGATCATCTCCATCTACTCCATCTGGAACTTTCCTTTAAATTCTTTTGCTTGGCCTTATTCCATATTTTGGAATGCATATGTATAAATGCCATGGATATTTATTTTGATTTCACAAGATAAAACCTAGCATTAATGTTTATGCATGGGCCATGCAATCATAACCCTTGGCCTTCTTCTCTTTGTTTTGTTTTATTTTTGGTTTGAGCTTTGCTTTTAAATTCAAACTAGATGTTTCCTTGTTTTTGAATCTCTTAAACCATATTTTAAACCTGCCTCTTTGGTTTGGCTAAACCAAACCATCCCTCACCCCCTAAACCCTAGTCTCTCTCTCTCTCTAATCCCTCTCCTCTCTCTAACCTAGCCACCCTCATCTACCCTCTAAACCCTATCAAACCAAACCCTAACCAAGCCCTCCACCTAGCTAACCCGAGGATACCCCTCTAACCTAAACCGAGCCCCAAACTACCCTAGCCCGAGCTACCCCTTCCCCTCTCCCTCTCTCTTGGATTCCCCCCTCTCTCCCTGCCAGGTAGCCCCACCGCCACGCCGGCCCACCCTGCAGCCTCCCTGCCTCCCCTGGTCCCTCTCGTTCTCCTTCTTTATCTTCAAGACAAGAAGAGAAAAGAGGGAAGAAAGCCTCACCGATGCCTCTTTTTCCCACCAAACCCATGTGCTCCTCCCTCCCCTCTCTACCTCAACCACCCCAGCTCACCATAACCATCTCAGATCGGATCTGGGAGGCGCCCAGGTCCTCCTCTACCTCCCTTCTTCCTCCCCAAGCTGGCAAGCTTTCACACATGCCCCTAAACCCTAGCCATGGCCACATCATCCTCACGTTGATCTGGAGCGCGTCAAGCAGGCCCTCGAGTACTGGCATGTTCCTCTGCTTCTTCTACATCGTCCAACTCCGCTGGAAGCCACGGGAAACCGCCGGGGCAGCCGCCACGCCACCATGCCGCGAGGTAGCCGACGAAGCCGGCCACGAGCCACGCCGTTGATCTGGTCCACCTCGAGCACGTTTGTCTGCACCGGACGGTCGCTGGTGAGCCCCTCTCCCTCCCGGACATCTCCCTTTCCCTTCTAGCTCGCCGCAACGCCGTCGCGATCCGTCGAGCACCTCGGCACCGCTGCAGCGTCGCCTTCTGGCAGACGGCAGCAGTGGCAGCTTTCCGCCTCCCGTTTCTTCGTCGCCTGCCTACCAGAGGCGCCTCCGTGTGAGCTTGCTAAACGAGTATTGTAGCCTGCACCACCCTATCCATCTTTCCTTTTTGCGGCTTGGCGAGTTTCGCCGCTGTTTGGTCGCCAACGTCGTCCAAACTCCGGCCGATCCTCTGTTCGCTGCAGATCGGCGCGCAGTCCGTGGCAAGGTTTTTTCAAATCACCTCCCCTTTTTCCCGCTAAACCCGCCTCCGGAGCCCAATCACCTCGGTGCGATTTTGCATGAAAACCCCCGGAAGATCCTGGCCACCACGGACCGACCCTCCGCTACTGGATCGCTCCACGTGTCACCGCTCACTGGCCTTGTGGCCCCGCCCGGAGGCCCACCTGTCATCCGTTGCTGGGTGTGCTCATGGTAAAAGTCCAGACCCCTGCCAGTGTCGACTATTCTGAGTCAGCATCGACCCCACCCGTCAGTGTCTAGGGCTAGGATGAGCTGAGTAAGAAAAGGTTTTCTGTTTTCCTGTTTTAATTTAAACCTTTTCAAAATTAATTTAAATTTCAAATTCAAATCTGTTTTTAAATAACTTTTGATTTATAATTCCAAACTTAACATATGATATATGTTTTCAAATCAGAAAAATATGAGGAATTCAAATATGGCCTTAAAATTATATTTTGGACACTTTAATTTTCAAGTTGATTAAAATTACAAATAAAATGCCCTTTGCCTTAAGTAATTAATAACTTTTGTTTTATAACTCCAAATTTAACAAATGATATGTCTAAAATGATTAGCTCGACGAGACCTTTCTGTTTATGCATTCCTTTATCTGATTTGCAGCATGCATCATATAAATATAAAGTATACAGCAACTTATATGAGGTTAAAATGTGACCAAAACCCAATAAAAGGCTTCATTCTTGTGTTCCACACCTCACCCATGCCATGCTACATTATTGCCATGCAAATTGTGCATCATTCATCATGGCATGATTGTTTGCTTGATGCATTTTATTCATATGCTTGTGCACTTTATTTATGTTGGCCCTTGTTTGTTTGGTTCTTCTTCGAATAGACGAAAGGTGGATATATCAAGATACCCAGGAGCACTACCCAGATCCTTCTCTCGCTTCAACTGAGCTGCCAGGCAAGCACTACCACATGCTTGCATACATATAGTACCTATTGCCTCTATCTTATTCTTGCATCATTGAGTCGCGATTGCATTAAATTGAATCCCAAGTACTGCATAGCCTTTACTTTTAAACCCCACCGAAGCTTGTTCCCCCATCCCATGAGCCATTACTACAGGAGTTGTTTGAGCCATGCGAGTGAGAACAACATGTGTAGGGTATGTGAGTGTCGATGGATAACGAGATACCTAAACAACTTAACTTGAGTAGTAATGGGATAACTAATGAAAGTGGCACCGTGAGCAATATCTGCTATTTGGTTTTTCTGCTCACTTGTGTCCCGAGGACCCAGTACTTGATTCTGTTCCTTGAATATTCGCGCTATCCACATCCGGGAGGCTTATGAACCCCCCTGAGCCAGAGCTTGATTCATTCTTATTTCTTGGGGCCACAATTAGTTTGGGGCTTTATTACTATCCTGTACTTATGCCATGCTTTACTGCTTAATTTAAGATTGTGCGAGGATGCACCTGTACTGTTTAGGTCCGTGACATGTTGTCAGATCGACAAGCCCACCACATTTTCGGTTCCCAATCGTACCATTCACCACAAACCTTGAGTCCGTCGAGTCGGCCAACTTCGTCATGGTAGCTTAATGGGGTGGCCCCAAATATTTCAATCCTGTGATCGCTTTGTCATGACCGCCTCGTTGGGTTTTGATTTGGTTTTTTCCGAGGTTGATCGAGTGTGTGTTGCTATTTGTGCACCCTCGCAGGTAAAACTTTCAAAGCCGTGTCCGTGGTTATGGATGACTTGGAGCACGCTTTCGATCATAGACAAGTATAACTAAAGTACCGCTTTTAATTTGACTAAGTACTGACTAGTAAATAGTGCAACACTCATGGAATGGATAATAAAACCGCCAGCGGATGGGGGTTGTTCGTCCGCCTCGTCGGTAAGCGGGAGGAGGATGGATCTGTTATATTACCGTTATAATTGTTGTTATTAATTCACGGACATCCGTCTATCTTTGGTTAGGCGGGTGGTTATAGTATCTATAGAATTGTTAGGTATTATCTTTTGCTGCAATTCGTCACCCTGTGTTGTGTCCCCTTTAGAGGCATAAAGACTTCTTTGAGTACCCTAGGGTCTCACACGATAAATTATTTGATTCAGATGAGCAGTAAACTTCATAAGATGGATCTTGGGTGGAGGAGAGACGATGTGGGCAACAATCATTCGGTGTAGAGATTCCGGAACAGGGATCCGTGAGATCTGGGCGGGATGTGTTTATTTATGGGGCATCTTATGCCGATTTGCTTCTTATCCGTACTCGGATCTTGTCTTCCGCTTCCTTTGATACTCGATGTTTGATGTATGAGGAGATATCCTAAACTATTATATCTATCTAGGATATTTGGATCTTGCCGTATATGTTGCAATATTTCTATTTCTTTTAGATGGAATGGCTCGAGGACTGTTGTATGGTGGCTTGCATACATACTCATTTGTGTATGTAGTTGATCCTTCGCTTTGCCGATTACGCCGCCCGTTCTTGTCCCGATGTTTGGAAATGGTTAGGACGGCCGAAAGGTCTACCTGTGAGTGGCATTTGGGCCCCACCGTACTATTTTAACCATTTTCGCTCATCCAGGCTTGTAACTAGGAGCGTAATTCACCGAGGTAGTTACAATTGGTATCAGAGCCATCCCGCCCTTCAGGGTCTCAGCCAAATGGTCGTTGTCAGTCTAGCAAATATTTTTGGTAGCTATGTATACTAGGGAAAAACAAAACGCGAGTGTAGGACTGCTTCCACTTTTCTTCTTACCCACCACCCACCCTTTTCTGGTAAGGAAGTGTAACGTTTTCAATCCTCTTCTTAAAATTCAAACTAGGATTCACGTGTTCTGGTTTCCGTAGTACCATAGAAAGTGTGTGTGTGTGTGTTATTCCTTGTCTATCTGTTGCATCCATTTGTTATCACAATCTGCCTTTGGTTATCAACTGTTGGTACATTCCATACTGACAGGCCTTTGAAAACCGGCGCGATCTATCCGACTCCTTGTTAACCGGTGCCATCTTCTTAAGGGTGTCCTTCCTTCTAGCAACTCCACATTCTGTGAAATCATCAGTTGCTAATCTCTACCGATAAGTGTTTTTGCGCATCTATTGGTATTTTATTGCCAAAAAATGCGGAAAAAATTTCTTTGATACATCTGTGCTTCCACACTCCTTTCCAGTCGTGTGTGAAACATTATCTATCTCCCTTTTATCAGCATGCCCATGCTAACTCATTCTTTTGTCACCGGCGCTTAATCCTGGAGTTTTATTTCATCTCCAATTCTCTTGGGCTAATTACATAACATGTGTCGATCCGATGATGGTGATTGTAATTTGGTTCTCAGCATAGCTATAGGACACTTATCATGAGTGGAATATGGAAAATGCTATCAACCCTATCCTCCAAATGGTGACGGTTATCTCCTGTGATTTTGAGTACACCGTGATCATATCTATGCATATTCGAGCATCTTTGGCAATCCGGAGTTTCTCAAGGCACTACGGGCTATCATCTGCTCATCATGTCACATCTTTTGAACTCCATATCTGCAAAATTCTCTTTGAGGCGAGGGAATTGCATCTTTTCGTCTCTGGTAGCTTTGCTTGAGGTATGAGCTATCATCGTTTCTTTATCCAAGATCTCTTTATCTTTGTAACCGGTGATCCAATCGACAATGTGAACCAGGTGACATCTCTTTTCTTTTTCTTCCGAAGGACCAGATAATCTATTCTTCCAGTGCATCTTCTTCAACACGAACCCGTGCTCTTAATATTGATCTTTCTAAGAGCGTTGAGCTCAGAAAGTGTTACGAGCATTTGTTCGTTTCTCCCGCCTCTTGAACTTGGTATTCTGGGAATATCCTGCTAATCCATGGTGGTATATGTTGTTAATATGCTTGCCTATTCGATATCAATGGAAGGACATGGAAGATCATCTGTGTCCCCTTCTCTCAAGCTTCGTGAGCACTTCCTCTGTGCAAAGTCTCAAAGTGAGAATTCTGACTTTTTGAAGTCACCTATCTCGGCCACGTCCTTCTGCTAAATAGATCGCTTCAATCCTGGAATCAGCAAGTTCATTGTTAATTCCATCTTCCATTTTCAATCAAACCCGGAGTTTTCCTTGTTGGCAAGTTATCATCGTCATTGCGCTAAAGATTTTCCTCAAGACTGCTAAATCTTTCTCAATCTTTTCAAGAACAACATGGAGTTCTTTTCACCTCTATCTCGTTAAGTAATCTCTTGAAACCCTCTCGCTCTATCGTCTATGCTCAATCCACCGGAGGCCATGAAGACCTTCCAGATCTTGTATTCCTTCCGTTCAAGTGGTGCTATCTTTTTATCTAGCTGTTGAATCTTGCAGTTGTCTCCGTAATCTTCCTTCATATCTTTCTGGTGGCTTGGTACTTCAGACATGACGACAACATCATCACCCTTATCTATCTGTGAACCCGGCAAATCGTTTGCATCTATCCTTGTTTTCTAACGGAGTTCCATGGGCTCTTCTTAGCAATATCTTCAGTCTGTCTTTGGGAGTTGGGTTACATGATTCTTCTTATTCATGTGCGGAGTAATGCTTTGAGTGCGGGATGGAGTAGCTACCATACCACTACTCTTATCATTTGCTCTCGTACATTGAATTGGTGAATTAATGTGATTTCACTCATTCCACGGAAGTTAGAAGTGGCCTTTATCCCTCGATACTTTTACTTCCGTCTTTGTTTTTTCCGGAGTGCTCTCTCGAAGAAAGTAATCAATAATCTCTTGTTGGTGGTCTGTCTATTCTAGATGGAGAAAAATCTTCAATTATCTGGTGGAAACAAACGCAAACTCCTTTCGGTCCTCGTCTTTCTACCGATGCTCTACATCCACAAACAAGATGGAAGGAAACTATCTCTCTTTGTTTCTTCAATTCTTTTTCTGTGGTAAAGCCAATTATGGTTGATGCAATCAGCCGCAAATCTATTGCGTTAGCCTCAAGGCTAAAGAAAGCAATAAGTATCTCTACAATAAACTCCAGATCCTCCATATTCTTTGCTTCTCGGGATTCCACCATGATCTGGCTTCAGATCCGTCTCTGGAAGTTATATCCGCGCACCTCAATTGCGTGATTCTTTGGGTCTTACCGGCACAACAAGAATCTAATCCGACGATGTCTAACTAAATCTTTCTGTTGATGTCAAGGGACTCTATTGTTTGAAGGCAATATTGTTTCCGTACTTCTTTTCTCAAATCCGAGAGAGGATACGATGCTATTGTCATAGTGGTTCAAAACCTCTCCAACCTAGTATTCCGGCGACACAAAGATTCATCCTCTCTAGTATCGGTAAATCGTTAATCTTAATGGTGTGTCTTTCTTTATCCATGATACATCATCTGTCCTTTCTTCCACAAGTGATCATATTCTTTTATCATGTTTCTTGAGAAAACCGGACCTATGTTCATCCTGACCTTCTTGTCTCACGACAATCCTTCAACTCTTCTAACCGTTGTTTCTCAAGCAAAACGCAGGACTCGCAACAAGTCTAGCAAGTTTTGCAAGGTGTAGTGGTTGCATCATTCCGTTGTTCATCAACTTGGGAACGTGAGGGTCACCTTCGTTCGAACACCCGCCTCTCCTTTTGTGGTTTTCTTTTTCCTAGGAATCTCGGGGCGAGATTCTTGTTTAGTGGGGGAGAGTTGTAGCATCCCAATTGTCTAACAATTGCAATGCTACTAGCCTAGTCTATATAAATGCTACTTCCTACATATAATTAGTTGCATCATCATTATATCATGCTCATGTCATCATGCCACCTTGCATTTGAGCATCATATAAAACCCTCTTTCTTTGGTTCTTCTCTCATATGCATTGTAAATTGTATTTGCCTCTTGATATTGTATTTGGTTATTGATATACTGTTTAATGCCCAAGTTGAGTTGGGGGCATATCTTTTATTCACTCCACCACCTTTCTTGTCATCACCCCACTTTTCCACCATCCCACCATATATGAGCATTGCAACTTATTTGGTTTTACCTCTAGCTCATGTGGGTTGGGATGGATCCAATTCTATCTCCACATGCTCTCATATATGCATATTGTTTCCACATTATTGGTTTATGAGAGCCACATGGCCACCTTTGCATGCCTTGTGAGTGGGACCTTTTCTAGCTTCCATATGGGTTGTTTGGGGTTATTATCATGTTGGGATATTTTTGGGCTTACTAAATACCTAGTGGCACATACACACTAGCAAGTCCCAATTATAATCAAATGTGATCATCTCCATCTACTCCATCTGGAACTTTCCTTTAAATTCTTTTGCTTGGCCTTATTCCATATTTTGGAATGCATATGTATAAATGCCATGGATATTTATTTCGATTTCACAAGATAAAACCTAGCATTAATGTTTATGCATGGGCCATGCAATCATAACCCTTGGCCTTCTTCTCTTTGTTTTGTTTTATTTTTGGTTTGAGCTTTGCTTTTAAATTCAAACTAGATGTTTCCTTGTTTTTGAATCTCTTAAACCATATTTTAAACCTGCCTCTTTGGTTTGGCTAAACCAAACCATCCCTCACCCCCTAAACCCTAGTCTCTCTCTCTCTCTAATCCCTCTCCTCTCTCTAACCTAGCCACCCTCATCTACCCTCTAAACCCTATCAAACTAAACCCTAACCAAGCCCTCCACCTAGCTAACCCGTGGATACCCCTCTAACCTAAACCGAGCCCCAAACTACCCTAGCCCGAGCTACCCCTTCCCCTCTCCCTCTCTTGGCTTCCCTCTCTCCTGCCAGTAGCCCCACCGCCACGCCGCCCACCCTGCAGCCTCCGCCTCCCCCCGGTCCCTCTCGTTCTCCTTCTTTAGCTTCAAGACAAGAAGAGAAAAGAGGGAAGAAAGCCTCACCGATGCCTCTTTTTCCCACCAAACCCATGTGCTCCTCCCTCCCCTCTCTACCTCAACCACCCCAGCTCACCATATCCATCTCAGATCGGATCTGAGAGGCGCCCAGGTCCTCCTCTACCTCCCTTCTCCCTCCCCAAGCTTGAAAGCTTTCAACATGCCCTAAACCCTAGCCATGGCCACATTGTCCTCACGATGATCGGAGGCGTCAAGCGGCCCTCAGTCTTGGCATGTTCCTGCTTCTTCTACATCGTCCAACTCAGGAAGCCACGGAAACCGCGGCAGCCACGCCACCATGTGCTGAGGTAGCCGAAGCGGCCCGAGCCACGCCATGATCTGGTCCACCTCGAGCATGTTTATGCACTGAGGACGGTCATTTGGTGAGCCCTCTCCCTCCGGACATCTCCTTTCCCTTCTAGCTCGCACGCGCCGTCGCGATCCGTCGAGCAGCCTCAGGCACCGCTGCGTCCGCTCTGGCAGACGGCTGCAGACTTTTCCGCCTCTTCCGTTTCGTCGTGCCCAGACGCCAGAGGTCGCCTCGTGTGAGCTTGCTAGCGAGTATTGTAGCTGCACCACCTATCCATCTTTCCTTTTTGCGGCTTGGCGGAGTTTACGCGCCGTTTTCGCATAACGTCGTCAAACTCCGGCCGATCCTCTTCGGCTGCAGATCGGTAGCGCGACAGATCCGGCCATGCGTTTTTTTCAGAAATCACCCTCCCCTTTTTCCCGCCTAAACCCGCACTCCCAGGAGCCCACCTGTCAGCCTCGGTGCGATTTTGCATGAAAACCCCCGGAAGATCCTGGCCACCACGGACCGACCCCTCCCCGCGCCCTGGATCGCCCACGTGTCAGCCGCCATTGGCCAAGCAGCTGTGGCCGCTACTGAGGCCCACATCACATCCGTTCTTGGTGGGTGTGCTCGCGGTGCAAAAACTCCGGCCCAGACCCCGCCGTGTCGACTATTGCTGAGTCAGCATCGACCCCACCCGTAAGTGTCTAGGGCTAGGATGAGCTGAGTAAGAAAAGGTTTTCTGTTTTCCTGTTTTAATTTAAACCTTTTCAAAATTAATTTAAATTTGAAATTCAAATCTGTTTTTAAATAACTTTTGATTTATAATTCCAAACTTAACATATGATATATGTTTTCAAATCAGAAAAATATGAGGAATTCAAATATGGCCTTCAAATTATATTTTGGACACTTTAATTTTCAAGTTGATTAAAATTACAAATAAAATGCCCTTTGCCTTAAGTAATTAATAACTTTTGTTTTATAACTCCAAATTTAACAAATGATATGTCTAAAATGATTAGCTCGACGAGAACTTTCTGTTTATGCATTCCTTTATCTGATTTGCAGCATGCATCATATAAATATAAAGTATACAGCAACTTATATGAGGTTAAAATGTGACCAAAACCCAATAGAAGGCTTCATTCTTGTGTTCCACACCTCACCCATGCCATGCTACATTATTGCCATGCAAATTGTGCATCATTCATCATGGCATGATTGTTTGCTTGATGCATTTTATTCATATGCTTATGCACTTTATTTATGTTGGCCCTTGTTTGTTTGGTTCTTCTTCGAATAGACGCTGAGCAGGGGATATATCAAGATACCCAGGAGCACTACCCAGATCCTTCTCTCGCTTCAACTGAGCTGCCAGGCAAGCACTACCACATGCTTGCATACATATAGTACCTATTGCCTCTATCTTATTCTTGCATCATTGAGTCGATTGCATTAAATTGAATCCCAAGTCTTGCATAGCCTTTTACTTTAAACCCCAATCAAGCTTGTTCCCCATCCATGAGCCATTACTACAGGAGTTGTTTGAGCCATGCGAGTCAGAGAACACATGTGTAGGGTATGTGAGTGTCGATGGATAACGAGGTACCTAAACAACTTAACCCGAGTAGTAATGGGATAACTGATGAAAGTGGCACCGTGAGCAATATCTCGCTATTTGGTTTTTCTGCTCACTTGTGTCCGTGAGGGACCCCGAGTACTTGATTCATGTTCCTTGAATATTCGCTTATCCACATCCGGAGGCTTATGAACCCCCCGAGCGAGAGCTTGATTCATTCTTATTTCTTGGGGCCACAATTAGTTTGGGGCTTTATTACTATCCTGTACTTATGCCATGCTTTATCGCTTATTTAAGATTGTGCGAGGATGCACTGCATCGCTTAGGTCCGTGACATGTTTTCGCTGTATCGACAAGCCTAGTCACATTTTCGGGTTCCCAGTCGTTTACAGCCGTCCACACAAACCTTGAGTCCGTCTCGGAGTCGGCCAACTTCGTCGCGGGTAGCGTAATTGGGTGGCCTCAAATATTTCTGAATCTCGTGATCGCTTTGTCGTGGATCGCCTCGTTGGGTTTTGATTTGGTTTTTCCGAGGTTGATCGAGTGTGTTGCTATTTGTGCACCCTCGCAGGTAAAACTTTCAAAGCCGTGTCCGCGTTATGGACGACTTGGATCACAGTTTTCGATCATAGACAAGTATAACTAATGTACCGCTTTTAATTTGACTAAGTACGACTAGTAAATAGTGCAACACTCATGGAATGGATAATAAAACGCCAACGGATGGGGTTGTTCGTCCGCTTCCTCGTCGATGGCGAGGAGGAGGATGGATCTGTTATATTACCGTTATAGCTGTTGTTATTAATTCACGACATCCGTCTATCTTTGGTTAGGCGGTGGTTAGTTAGTATCTATAGAATTGTTAGGTATTATCTTTTGCTGCAATTGCGTCACCCGTGTTGTGTCCCTTTAGAGGCATAAAGACTTGCCGAAAATTCTAGGGTCTCACACGATAAATTATTTGATTTAGATGAATGTAAACTCGCAAGATGGATCTTTGGGTGGAGGAGACAGACGATGTGGGCAACGATCATTCGGTGTAGAGATTTCGAACGGGGATCCGTGAGATGCGTATGGATGTGTTTATTTATGGGGCATCTTATGCCGATTTTCTTCTTATCCGTACTCGGATCTTGTCTTCCGCTTCCGCCTGATACTCTGATGTTTGATGTATGAGGAGATATCCTAAACTATTATATCTATCTAGGATATTTGGATCTTGCCGTATGGCGTTGCAATATTTCTATTTCTTTTAGATGGAATGGCTCTGAGGACTGTTGTATGGTGGCTTGCATACATACTCACTTGTGTATGTAGTTGATCCCTTCGCCCGACACGCCTGCCGTTCTTGTCCCGATGTTTGGAAATGGTTAGGACGGCCGAAAGGTCTACCTGTGAGTGGCATTTGGGCCCCACCGTACTATTTTAACCATTTCCGCTCATCCAGGCTTGTAACTAGGAGCGTAATTCACCGAGGTAGTTACAATTGTCAATCACCCGTTGTAAATTGAATCTTAACTATGTTGGGAGAAACAGGCACCCGCAAAGCCACTTATGCAATACAAGTTGCATGTCAAGCGTGGAGCAAGTCTCATGAACGATGTCATGTAAGGTTAGCCCAGGCCGCTTCATCCCACCATCCCGCAAGATGCAAAGTACACAAGAAGCAATCGACAACAAAAGCATCAACGCCCACAATGACCATTATGTTCTACTCGTGCAACAGATCTACATATAGACACGGCTCTGATACCACTGTAGGGTTCGTAGCATGGAAAACAAAAAATTTCTACCGCATGCACACAAACAAGCAAAGATCTATCAACTAGATTGTAGCAACGAGTCGATAGAGGAACTCACCCTCGAAGATTCCAAAGCGGTTAACGAGAGCAGATTCTCGTGGGTGATGTAGTCGTACACTTGCCGATCTCAAGATCGCGTAGACGATCCTTCCAAGTGCGTTAAAGCTTCCGCAATCGGTCACCGCTCTGGTACTCGATGAAGACCTTCCTCTCCTTGTTCCAGAAAATGGAGGTTGTAGCACTCTCCTCGCGATTCCGGTAGCACGACGGCGTGGTACCGAAAGTAGAGGGGAGATCTCGCAGGGCTTCGCCTTAAGCCGGAGCGAGTATGGTGGACTATGAGAGAGGCCTTGGCGCTCTAGGGTTTAGAGGCACCAAGGGGTTTACAGCAACCAGCAGCTAGGGATTAGCTAGACGGCGGTTTAGAGGAGATCTAGGGCAGCCGCATCTAGAAGGGGGCGGCGGCTGGCCTAGGGTTTAGAGGCGTAGGCTAAGGACAAGGTGTAGAGGAGAGCCTCCCTTTCTTTTATAGGTGGGAGGGCGGCTAGGGCTAGCCGAGTCCTCCCCCAACTCCCTTGCTGGCCGGCGGTTTGGAGGAGAGAAGGGAAACCTTCTCTTCCCAGGTTTCCTTCTCTCCCTCCACCTCACAAAATAGCCGTTTGACTTTTCAAATTGGCATTTGACTTTTCAAACTAGGATTTGATTAAACACTTTATTTTGTTCAGCGATGACACCTCGTACATGATGCAATCATTCGAACTTGTTATGACACATTCATGTACCCTTCCCCTCTGGAGTGTCGGACATTCCAGAACCTTCTAGAACATTCCCGATGAAAACACCGGAACCATTCTCCAACCCCGAAACAGGACTTTCCTTATATGAATCTTATTCTTCGGACCATTCCGGATCTCCTCGTGATATCCCGGATCCCATCGGAGACTCCGAACAACATTTGGTCTCTTACTCATCATTCCATAACTACTCAACAACATCGAATCCTTAAGTGTGTCTCCCTACGGTTCATGAATTATGCGGACATGATCGAGACACTTCTCCGATCAATAACCAATAGAGGAATCTGGAAATTCATATGGTTCCCACATATTTCTACGATTACTTTGCGATCGAATGAACCACTTACATACGATACCAATTTCCCTTTGTCTCACGATAGTTTACTTATCCGAGGTTATGATCGCTCGATCTACGCATACCTAGTTCAACCTCGTATCGATAAGTACTCTTTTCTCGCTCCTGATATGTGATCCCTTGTGAGCTACCACATGCTTGCAAGCTAATTGGATGACATTCCACCGAGAGGGCCCAGAGTATATCTATCCGTCATATGGATGGACAAATCCCACTCTTGATCCATGTGTCTCAACCGACACTTTCCGAACACTCAATGCCACCTTTATAGCCACCCAGTTACGGTGTGGTGTTTGATGTCATCAAAGCATCCTTTCGGTGAAGGTGATATGCATGATCTCATGGTCGAAGGAATTAGGTTACTATGTATCAGAAAGCATATAGCAATTGAACTATTAAAATGACTTGATCTTTATGCTACGCTTATCTATAGGAGTATGTCCATCACATCATTCTCCTAATGATATGACCATGTTGTCAATAACATCTCTATGTTCATGATCAGGAAACCATGATCATATATTAACCAACAAGCTAGTTTAACAAGAGGCTTTACTAGGGACTCTTTTATGTTTACAAATCACACAAGTATTAATGTTTCCTGTTAATACAATTATAGCATGGTATGTAAACATTTATCATAAGTATGAAGATATGATAATAACCACTTTATTATTGCCACTTGGGCATATCTCCAACACTGTATTCGAGACACAGCGATCCTTGATGACTGCGGCTCCATCGATGGTCGAACGACCTACCCACGTTCTGATATCGTCCCGGTCGGAAAGCGTCCCGCCGGCAAGGTCCTGCCGACACCTTGAGCACCAAGAAACTTCAAGCGGATCGGATCGTCTTCGTGGTGCCCTTCGACCCCTACCGCTGCGTCTGGGCGAGCGTTCGCCAAGTTCATGGCGCCCCGCGCCACGTCTAACACGATGAAGCTCCCCGGACCGCGTGGCGTCATCACCATACACGGCGACCCCGACATGGCCGCCAAGTGCGAGGCCAAAGGAGCCGAACTCGCTGACGCCGTCATTGCGGCTGAGGCTAACCACGCCGACAAGCTCGCCAAGTACGCGAGCGGGGTCAACAACGACGACCTCACTATACTCAAGAAACCCAACTCGGAAGGCGGCAACACCTCAGCCTTTGAGGCAACGACACACACCCGCACCGCCGAGCTGGTCCCAGGCGACTCCAGCCAAACGGTGACGATCGGGACGGGAATGAGCCCAGCATAGGAAGGCGCTCATCGAAGTTCCTCCGTGAGAACGAGGACATATTTGCATGAAAGCCCTCGACATGCCCGGTGTCCCTAGGGAACTTGCCGAGCACAAACTCAATCCGACCCCAAAGTGCGACTGTCAAGCGGTCTGCGGCCCTTCAATGAAGAGCCGAGAGCCATCGCCGAGGAGGTGCGGCGTCACTCATTGCGAGCTTCATCCGCCAATCAAATACTCAAGTGGTGGCAAACCCGGTCTGGTCGAGAAGAAAATGGGACACGGAGGATGTGTATCGACTACACAACTTAAACAGCCGCCTTCCCGAAGGAGCAATTCGTCCCGCGGATCGACCAAATAATCGATTCCACCGGGCTCGGAGTCGCTGTTTCCTCGACGCCTACTACGGGTACAACCAGATCAAAATGGCTGTCGAGGCGAGGAAAAGACATCGTTCACGCCATTCGCGCCATTACCTTCTGCTACACCGCCATGACCTTCGGCCTCAAGAACGCCGGGGCGACCTACCAGTGGTGCATGCAGGAATGCCTTGCGAGCCAAATTGGCCGCAATATCCACGTCTACATCGACGACGTGGTAGTGAAGTCCGCTCGCCAGGGCGACCTACTCGCCGACCTGGCGGAAACATTCGCCAACCTGCGGAAATACAAGATAAAGCTAAACCCAGGCAAATGCACCTTCAGTACCAAATAGGCAACCATTGGGCTACGTCGTCTCAAGCGGGATCGGCGAACCCCACCAAGATCGACACGATCGCCGACTAGCAAACCGAGTGCTGCTGACGCCCGTAAGCGGTTTGGGCAAGTCGCGGCTCTCAGTCGCTTCATCCCCCGATTGGGCGAAAAGGCGATACCCCTATACCGTTTGATGCTCAAGAACCCCACCTTCCAGTGGGACAATGTAACGCCCCCGAATCGGGTTTATGCAGATCTCAGCATTTCCCGCCAAAATCCGCATAGAAGCGATTCAAAGACGCCCACCAGACACTTTCGTGTGGGTGGGATAGAAATACAAGTAGTTACATCACAGTAGTTTACAACAGAGTCCACAAGAACTTATATATACAACAACGACTCAATGAGTCAAGAATACAAATGATACAAATCATAAAGAAAGCCAAATAGTATCCAAGTACGGACAAGATTCAAATGGGACTAAGAGTCCTAAAGAATAACCAAGCGGTGTCCATAACCCTGCCCAGGCCAAGCCGGAAGGGTAACCTTGCTAACTCGTCAGTCACATACCTGTCAAGCCAAAAGGGTGCCGACAAAGGGCAAAGGAAAAGAAGAGAGCGGTCAAGATCGAGGCCAGTACACGGCGAGACTAGAATTCGGCGGTCCTCGCCTACATAGGTATGGTGGGCTCAGCGGCATCAAAGCTTGCACTATCTAACTTATAGAGACACGCTACAACTTCGACTGTTAGAGTGAGATAAGAGAGCACTATGCGGTAACAATAATATAACACCAAACATAACCCATCCGAAGATTTCCCCTCAAGACCCGAGGAAGTCCTCTGAACACACACAAGTGGCAATTTTAGTTAAGCGGTGTTTAGTTGATAAGACTAATTACTAACCATATTATTAGAGGCAAAACATTAATGGCGTTGTCTATGATCATGACATCGTACTCTGAGGCCCATAACCGTGGACACACGGCTTCGAAAAGATTTACCTGCAGGGTGCACCATCGCATCCAAATGCATGCTCAACCCTTCGTGCAACATATCACGCGTGCCTTCGAATCTCACAACAAGAACTTTCACTTAACTACGCGCATATCCAGAGGCATCACCTCGTGTTTTACCCACAAGAGATACAATGATTCTCCGGTGGCACAGCGTTTGAGTCTATGGCCGGGCGATGATCGGAAGATAACTTGTAGAGCTCCATCCCACCTCCGGCACGATATCCCGATTTTATGCAATGCAAGCCATGGCAGTCCACCAAAACATCAAGTCCAAAGACATATCAACTCACCCATGTCCGAGGACATATTATGCATATGCACCAAATGGAAAACTAATTTTGTAACCCTCTGGATATACGAATAGCGCCGGTAGTTGAGGGAGGGATCCCAGAGGCCCCCACGTTTGGTTAGGGCGATCAACTCAGAACTGGTATCGTAGAACGAACGGGTCCTAGGTCGGCTCAAGCAGTTTCCAAAGGTGGTCCCTGCCGGGGCCTTATCATTAGGTGAAACCATAACCAACATCAGATTAATTATCTTATCACCAACCATATCCGAGTATCATGTTCCACCTGTATAAGAGCGGTACTAAGCATGCCTACGACTCGCAAAGACAAGGCTAGCTAGTCAAACAAGGCAATAGGATAACCAAGGCAATATAGTGGAGCAGGTAATTAAAGGAACGGTACTATAGCATCGACAATAAGGATAGCAATAGATCAATTGGAAGAAGTAAAGCTAGAAATGCAAAATAGGTAGAAGGGGAGAATGCTCGCCTGTGAGACAAAGTCGGGAAATCGAAGGCTTGTCGCAACTCGCATCCACTCATAGTCCTATCTGGTGAAGAGGCAAAACACTAGAAAGAACACCCGATGCAATATTTAATACTAGGCGGATGATCCGACATGTTTATGATATGATGCATGGCATGGCAATATGCGGCCTAACTTAACAATATTAAGCGGAATCAGGAATTCCGACATTTAATTAGTAGGTTCAAGTTATTTAACTACCCGCATATTAAATATTGAATTAAGAAGGCAAATCATGGCATCAGTTCGCTACGTAAATTTAAATGGAGCTACTATTAGACTATATTCGTCCGCATATGGTCTCCATATTTATTTAGGTGAATCGGCATAAGGCCTCCAAACCACACAATATGTATGCGAGTATGAATGGTTATATGCAACAAGCTATATTGTATTTATCAAAATAAGATATCGGGAAGGGGGTCACACATTGGGGTTCAAAACCGAGGGCCTTGGGGTCGACGGGATCGGTCTTCGGATCCCGGGGGGATTTTCATGGCGGAGGTCTCGTGGTTTCCGTGTAGGCGATCTTTGGGTCTAATTGTTTCCATGTCCAAGATCTTGGTCTGAATGATGGTGAACTTGAATCATCGTCGACTGGTTTCAGGTGCCATCTTAGACCCTTCGTCACATGCATCATCGTCGTTTTTACTTGTCGGTTTCAAACCCTGTCGGCCTTGGAACTGGGTTAACTTCGGTGGTATGGGGATCTTCTTATGACTTAGGCGTCTGGTATCGGACCACATGCCGTAGCAGCTCGAGCGGGTCAAAGAGATAGCAAGAACCTGACGGAAGAGTGGATTAGTGAGACAGTTTCATATATGGACAACACACACACGTTAGGCATGTGCATGAGTACATGGACAAGCTAGCTATCAACCAGGAAGCGTTGGATGGTTTGGGTACCTGGACAAGCATGCGTGTGCGTGACTGGGTCAAACCGAACCGAAGCAAGGAGGCAACAGGAGAACGAGCAGGAGGCAGCCATGGCGGCGCTGCAGGGTCAAGGAGCTCGGGGACGAGCTCGAGCTTCCGCAGGCAGGGGATGGGGCGCTGAGCGGCCGAAGGAGATGACGACGACAGAGACGCCTTGCAGGAACCAAGGCGAGGCGGAGACGGTATGAGGCCGCGCGTGCGGCACCAGGCGGCGAGCTTGCACGGGAGGAGGTGGCAGAGACACGCGCGAGGAGGGGCAGAGGCCAGGAGCAGCCAGCACCGACGATTGAGCTCGCGCTCCCGAGGCCGCAGGCGGAGCTCGGGGACGACGCAGACAACACCACGCTGGAGGGGAGAGAGGATGGTGCACGGTCGACGGAGAGGAGACAAGGGCGAGGAACCGACGGCGCGTGGAGCTTGTCGACGGGAAGTGGGTCGTGTCCCCGGCGGCGGCGGCTCGATCGAGGGAGAGGGGCGGCGCTCGCGATGGGGAAATGGGGTTAGTGGTGAGCCGGGTCAACGACTGGGTGGGTTGCGTGCGTTGCGTGAATCGCGTGCGTCGTGCGTGTAGAGTGCAGCATGACAGGTTCGGTCGTGTGTAGGCGTGGTGGTGTGCGTGAGTGCTGGGTCTGGGTGTTGGGTGTGTGCGTGAGTGCTGGTGTGTGTCCGTGCAGGTGCGTGGCGTGTGTGTACAGCGGCGGCGGGGGCATGTGGTGTGTGGTTTAGAGCTAGGGTTAGGGTTAGCTATGATTTGGGGTAGTAGGTGACCGGCTGGGCTTTTGGGCCTAGCTGGCTGCCTCCCCTAAAACTCTTTTATTTTTATTTGTTTTATTTTTAAAGGCTTTTGTAATTAGTTTTTATACAAAGAAAATATTCGGAAAAGACCTGGGGTTTTGATTTGAAATTAAAGGATGGACTAATTAGAAAATAAAATAGGTTTTTTTAGTTAAAATATTTAGATCAAAAGTATGCATGATGTCATGATGATGCAAAAATAGAAAATGACACGCAATTTTATTTCGGAATATTTTTCGGGGCATTACAGACAAGGAGGCGGACGACGTGCTCCGCGACCTCAAGAAGGTGCTACTCGCAACATCGCTACTCGCTGCCCCCATCGATAAAGAACCCATGCTGGTCTACGTCGCGGCTTAAAGGCGTCGTCAGCCGTCATCATGGTCGTCGGCGGAGGAAGGAAAGGAGGCGCCAGACAATCGATTGTACTATATCAGCGAGGTCATCACCGAGTCGCGCCTGATACCCACAATACCGTAACTGGTATCGCGGTCTTGAGCACGCCGGGCGTCGCACTACTTTTAGGAGCACCCGATCACGGTCGTCTCCTCAGCACCGTTGCAGGACATCGTCCGCAACCGTGAGGCGACCGGGCGAGTCGCCAAGTGGGCCGTCGAAATCGGCGTCCACAACATCAAGTATGAGCCACGCAAAGCGATCAAGTCGCAGGCTCTCGTGGACTTCATCGCCGACTGGGAAGAGGCCCAGCAGCCGAAAAAGCTACCGTACCTCCACTATTGGAGCCTGCACTTCGACGGCTCCAAGAATGCAGACGGCGCAGGAGCAGGGATCGTCCTGACTTCCCCGAAGGGCGACAAGCTCCGCTACGTCCTCCGCCTCTACTTCACCCCCTGCACCAACAACATGGCCGAATACGAGGCACTACTCCATGGCATGCGAGCCGCCAGGGAGATGAATGTCAACCGCCTACGCTGCTACAGAGACTCCGACCTTGTCGCCGGGCAGGTCGCTGGTACCTGCGACGCCGTCTCCCCCACCATGGAGGCATACCGCCAAGCGGTGGACAAGCTGGGCGAACGCGAGCTATTCCGTCGAGTGGATCGACAGGCAGAAGAACGAGGAGGCCGACGCACTCTCTCGCATCGGCTCGGCTCGACTCGCACCACCCGCCGGCGTCTTCCTCGACACCATCACCAAGCCTTCCGTCTCTCCTCCAAGGGAGATCGACATCGGAGTCCCGCTGCAACCAGAGGCAGCCCTGGTTGCACTCATCGCCGAGCCAGAAGACTAGACTACGCCATACATCGCCTATCTGGAGGGAGGCACCTTGCAGGCAGACGAAACAGACGCCCAGATGAAAGCACGCCGCTGCAAATCCTTCGTCATCATCGACGGCAAGCTCCACAAGCGCAGCGTGACCGGCGTGTTCCAACGATGCGTCCAACCCGTCGAAGGACGCAAAATCCTCCACGACATCTACTCCGGCGACTGCGGCCACCACGCTGGCGCCCGCTCTCTGGTCGCAAAGGCTAAGCGACACGGCTTTTACTGGCCCACCGCACACGCAGACGCCGTCGACATTGTCCAGCGGTGCGCCGGGTGCCAGAAGTATGCCAACCAAACACACGTATCGAGCTCAGCGCTCAAGACAATCCCCATCACCTGGTCATTCGCCGTGTGGGGTATGTACATGGTAGGCCCTTTCAAAAAGGCCCCCTCCGGCTTCACCCACCTCCTGGTCGCGGTCGACAAATTCACAAAGTGGGTGGAGGCCAAGCCAGTCCGGAAATGCGACGGGAAGACCGCCACCAAGTTCCTACGCGAGCTCATATATCGCTACGGGTTCCCCAACAGCATCATCACGGACAACGGCACCAACTTCGGCAAGGGAGCCATGGCCAAGTTCTGCGAGGAACATCACATCCGACTCGACCTCGCCTCAGTCGCCCATCCGGAGTCCAATGGCCAGGCGGAACGGGCCAACCAGAGCATCCTCCATGGCCTGAAGCCATAGCTCCAAGTACCACTCGAGCGCACCGCCGGGTGCTGGGTCGAGGAGCTACCCTCCGTCATCTGGGGCATCCACACCTCGGTCAACAGGTCGACAGGGTTCACCCCCTTCTTCATGGTGTATGGCGTCGAGGCAGTCATGCCCACCGACCTAGAGCACGACTCGCCAAGGGTCGTCCACTACACGGAGGCTGCGAACGAACTCGCACGCCAGGATGGAGTCGATCAACTCGACGAGGCATGCGACCTAGATCGCTCCCGCACTGCCATCTACCAGCAAGGACTCCGCCGCTACCATAGCCGGCGGGTGAGGACTCGCACCTTCCAGGAAGGCGACCTGGTGCTACGCCGCATCCAGGACAAGAAGGGCATGCACAAGCTCTCCCCCCCCCCCCCCGTGGGAGGGACCATTCGCCATCGGGCGAGTACTCGGCAACGACGCCTACTACCTCACCGACGTCCGCGGAGACGGGAAACTCGACGTCAAGCGACCGTGGAATGTAAACCTCCTACGGAAGTTCTACTCCTAGAACTCCATACATGTACCCTCCACTAGCTATGAAATAAAATATATCGGTTACCGCAAATTGCGTCTACTCTCCGTGTCTTGTGCCACTCGCACTCGTAATAACAGCGTCAAGCTAACTGCAGAATTCAACCTCTGGTACAGCGACCGGCACGGCCAAGTAGTGCGTTACGAGGGCACTGGGTTACCCTAGGACTCGCCATGTCCACGAAAAACGCCTACCCGGAGCCCCATTGGAGTCGCCTAGCTCGACTGGCTTAACAAGCCAAGACAACTGCCTTCGCTCCTCACAGTGACCACGATCCTCCGCATCCTCGACACAGCGACTCGAACGGCCAAGTACCACGCTCGGGGACTGACGACCAGTTAAGCACGAGCGGCTAGGGAAAAACGCCAAGTACGAGAGCGTGCAGGGACTTCGCCATGCGGCCCGACGGGCAGGAGGATGTAATCGCTCACTCGGCGTGCCAGTCCTCACCCACCCTAGAGTCGCGACTAGAACCACCAAGTACCACGCTCGGGGACTCAGCTACCCGACCTCGTTCGCGCAAGGGAAAACGGTGAAGTAAAGAGCACTCATGGGAGTCGCCCTGCGACTAGCTTTCCAAGCTCGGGCGAGTCGACCTCAATAACAAAACAACCGACAAAACGCTCGAAACCACAAACACATAACAAACGAGGTAAACCCCATAAAAAGGGCGGACACGCTCGGGGACTCGTTCAACCATCAATCACAATCGCAAGACAACTCACAAAATAACGCGAAATCCCATTATAGCAGACCAAAGTTTTTACAAAATACAAGTTGCGCCCAATGGCCGAACTGCTACTAACGCCCCAGGGCACAATGTTTTATTCCGCAGGCTTCGATGTCGACTCGCCGCCACCCTTGAGGTTGCGAATGAAGGGAGTGTACGGGTTCGACGGGTACGTCGTCAGCTCACACGCCATCGCCGCCCCGGAAGGGCTGCTCGATCTTGAAGTCTCGGTGCGGCGGCTCGGGATCGTTGGGCGTGACGGTCGTCTCCTGATAAGGAAGGAGGTCGCCCATCGCCCAGACACGATCGGAGTACACCGCGCACGGTTTGTCAGCTTCAGCACCTCGGCAATCTCCACCGAGCCAGTCGTCGAGGGGTAGCCACTCGTCACGTCATCCCGATGGAAATCCTCCGGGAAGTGGGCGAGCCCAAGGCTAAGCGCCGTCGCCGCCCCGCGCCGGAACGCTGACCGCGTCATGAACTCGACGACTGACGGCGCCTTCTCCAGATACCTCCACACTTCGACGAGGTCGCTGGGAATCACTTCCGTGGGCGACATCTCCTGAAGATACGCCCGAATGCAAGTCGCGGACAACGTGGCCGAGTCGACCAGAGTGGCCACACCGCTGCGCGTCGTCGTCATTGCGCCTCTTCCGAGCTGTCGATAATCCGACCTGTGGACAGAGGGTGGCAATGAGTAAAACAAAGATCACGCAATGCAGCTACTACAGGCAGAGGTAGGCACACTTACCAATCAAAGGACGACAGAGACCCGTGATAAAGCTTTGAAGAGAGGAATAGTCGTCTTGTAGCCCAGCAACGAGGGCGTCAGAGACCTTACGCTCTTCAGCGGCAGCAGCCGAATAAGGCCCATCCGCTGAACTCGCCTCCTCCTTCGCCTCCTTAAGCTCGCGCTCAAGGTCGGCGATCCGCTTCTCAGCCGAACTCAACGCATATTGAGCCGCTGTCAGTTCACTCGGCGGGACAAGGCCCTGGCAGACCTCCTCTGCCTTCGCAGCAATCGCCTGGAGTCCCTTGTTCGCCTCTTGGACGGCAACAAGTTCCTTCTCCGCGTGACACTTTGCAGCAAGCCGGTCGGCTGACTCACGCTGCAAGCCCTGTGCACAATTAAAACAGTTAACAACAATGGAATCCTAAGTGCCCACCCGCTGAAATTCAGCGACTGGACACTCGGAGACTGGAGATCAAAAATCCTAAGTGCCCACCCACTGAAATTCAGCGACTGGACACTCGGGGACTGGAGATCAAAAATCCTAAGTGCCCACCCGCTGAAATTCAGCGATTGCGCACTCGGGGACTGGGTGCTAGAAATAAAAACAAAACACCAAAAGAATCTGACCACTGAAATTCAGTGGCCCAATCCTCGGGGACTGGACATACCTGGATGGTTGCGCCAAGCATGCCATGAAGCTGTAGCGCGTCCACGGATGCGAGAAGAGCCGGAGTGTGCCCGCGACGCTGCTCGATCTCCATTTCGGCGACCCCAGGTACGTGGCTCAATGGCGTGGTACCACTCGCCATAGCCGCTCTGGCCATGAAGCGGGGGAAGGTCGCGGTGGATGCGCCAACACCAAGAGAAGCCGGCTCGGCCACCCTAGGAGAGGAAGCACCCTCCTTGATCATCAAGGTCGCCTCTGTCGTAGGACCACTCGGAGCAACCGTCGTGTCGTCAGACACCGTGACGACATCGTCGCCCTTGGCCTTCTTGGCACTGTCTGCGGGGGCAGCGACCTCGTC
The DNA here is from genome assembly GCA_023614405.1 of Avena insularis. Lineage (NCBI taxonomy): Eukaryota > Viridiplantae > Streptophyta > Magnoliopsida > Poales > Poaceae > Avena > Avena insularis. Next base: position 409,198,724 of record CM042697.1, read on the forward strand.
AGCCTTCCTCTTCCGAGAGGGGTCCTCCTCGGCGACGACTGGCGGCACTTTGGCCACGGATGGGTGGCCTTTCTTTTTAACTCCAGTACTGCGAATTGATTACATGAGCAAAATGGTCCGAGTACAACGAAAGGCAAGGCAGGTGAACAAAACTCACTTGGCGACTGGTATGAACCGCAGCCCCGTGCGGATGCTGGCCGGCTTCTCCAGTTCGGGGCCCAGTTTCCGACTGAGGCCCATCTCCAAAACATCATGCGCCCAAGACACGGAAGGCCTCTTCGTCGACGAGGCCGTGACAGGAGCCTCCGAAACAACTTCGGCAGGAGCTCTCTTGGGAGGCTGCCGCATGGGCGAGCAGCCCAACCCGTAGGGGCGAATGCGGGGAAGCGAGGCTAGAGGTACCTCACTCAGGACGGCAGTGGCATCTGGTGCTGCTGTCGTCTGTGGCGCTTCATCCCTGGCCAGGCTGGTGGCATCGGAACTACTCGCTGAATGAGGCGGAGATGCCTGTTTCGCCGGCTTCGTCTTCCTCTTTGGTGGGGCCTTCGCTTCCTTCGTCTTCTTCTTCTTCTTCTTCTTTGACGGTGTAGCCTCACGACGCGAGGTGTGCTCGGGAAGCTCGTCGTCGTCGTCGTGACGTTTGAGGCTTCTACTCGCCTCGAGCTTGCGCTGATGTTGACCGCGGGTTTTGCGAACCATCGGGGCGGCTTCTTCCCTGGGCTCGTCGTCATCGTCGTCGTCATCACTTGTGTCGCTCCTGACGCCGCCCTTGGCAGGAGGCGACTCGCCCCCGTCCTGGATGGACGAGCTCGAGTTCTCGTCGTCCGCGGGTCAGTAGGCACGAGACAATGTCAATATAACCGCGACAACATCAACTGCGACTGCGAATGGTATACAGTGACTTACCGTCGGGGCTGGATGCTTCGTGGTGTAGGGGGCAACCCCAGCCTTCGCGTCCAGGTACGCTGCCTGGGTGATCTTCTTCAACTCCAGGATGTAGTCCTCTAGTTTCCACTCGGCGAGGCAGGATTTCGTCGAGTCCTCCCTGCCCGTGTACTCATACATGTAGTGCTCGCGGCGGGCCAGGGGAACGAGTCGCCGTCCAAGCCAACAGTTGTAAAGATTGATGGTTTGAAGGCCCTTCTTCTTCAGGCCACGGATGGTTGGAAGCATCTCGTCCACGGCCATCCTCTGGTCCAGTGGGAGCTTGCTGACCTGGAGTCGGCGCGGTTCGGGCCGGTTGGCGGAGTACTTGGGGATCGCTACCTCGCCGTCTAGAGTCGCCTCGGTGACGTAAAACTAGGACTTCTTCCACTCGCTCGCCGCCTTGGCCGGCAGCATCAGGTCGAAGAAGGAGGCCTTCGACTTCAGCTGAAATGTCAGGCCACCCCCAGCAAGCATTGGGCCGCCTGATTCTTCGCGACTGATCCTCCCGTGGAACAGATCTTGCCATAGGGGGAAGTAGGGCCTGCAGCCCAGGTAGCACTCGCAGAACGCCACGAAAATGGCGAGCTGCTCGATGTTGTGCGGGCCCAGGTCCGACGGCTGGATCCTATAGAAAGCGCAAAAGCGCCGGAAGAAGAGAGACGTGGGGAACCCCAGCCCCCATTCCAGATGGCTGGTGAAGCAAACAAATTCTCCCTCGCGCGGATCCGGAGTCACCTCTCCGGCCGCGGGGATGCGCCACCTGCCGGCACGCAGGATCCCGGCCTCCTCGAAGGATGCCAGTAGCACTCTTGTGCACTTAGACCTGCCCCATGGTTCGGTGGAGGGGGCCATTGGCGAAAAGGTTCGTGGAGGTCGGGGGATTTTGGATCGATTGGATCGCGATGCGGAGGAAAACGGAGATGGGCGAAATCAGAGGAAATGACGAAGGAGTGGTTCCCCGATCGCCTACCATTCCCTTTATATAGCGGTTGTTACCCGCCAAATTACGGGAGCCGTTGCTACGCGATGATTACGCCAAAGTTATCGTTGGATTACCCCAACGGCTAGCTTTGACTGTGTCTGACGGTCCAACTTCATCCATTCAACTCGCCGACCCAATCACTACAACAGTGACTAAATATTTCGCCGAGCTGCGACCCGATTAATCGCTGTCATTGCGACCAGAATAATTAGTTTTTTTCCTTTATTCAGGAGCCCGCCACCGATTCGACTGGGCGTCCGCATTGGACCCACATACTCCGACTGCCAATGAACACCTGCGACCAATCGACGACGGCCTCGGGGACTACTGATGGGGATATGCCTACCGGGGTATACCCAGCAGGACGTTTCCGACTGGCCCAGGAACTGGCGAGTGGGCCTACAGGACGGCGATTGGATCAAGACCTGGTGTGGATCCAAGCGACCGGAAGCTGAAGGCCCAGGAGAGTAGATAGGCCCAGTCGGATTAGGTTAAACGAGTGCCTAAACCTTAACTGATTCGGTTGAGATATGTAAACCCTAGGGGGGGTGAGTCTATATAAACCTCCCTACAGGGCGTGTAGAGGATACATTCCATCATCCACCCAAGTGACTCGCCGCCTAGCCGTCGAGCTCGCCCCATTGTACTTCCATCATAATACAATCTAGCAGGAGTAGGTCTTTACCCTCCGGGGGGTCGAACCTGGGTAAAACCCTATGTCTCCGCCCTCATCTCGCACCGCAGATGGCTGGCCGCCCTTGCCCCATGTTCTACTACTCGCTGCCGATTGCAGCATCTGCCGTGGTCATTCCCACGATAGAGCTTCTCCTACGCTACCGTTATTATTACGTATTCCGTTGCTTGAATTGTATTAAGAACTGGACCATGAGATCCTTATTTGTGTAAGACCTTATGTATGGTTTGTAATGGATGATGTATTGTGGTATCCAATTCTGTTATGTCTCGCAGAAATGGTAATCCTGGGATCACGATGTATGGCATAACAGGCATCTGGGATTAAAAATCCGGGTGTTGACATTGAGTCCAAAATATATCGGACCATTCAAGATACTGAGTCAAAACAGAACTATAGCTTATTATTTAGAGTTACCATCAAGATTGACTCAAGTGCATAATGTTTTCCATGTGTCACAACTTCGCAAATGTTTGAAAGTTCCAGATGATGCAATAACAGATCAAGAGATAGAACTACAAGCAGACCTGACTTATATTGAAAAGCCCTATAAGATTCTGGAAGAAAATTGGAAAAGATTGAGGAATAGAGCAATCAAATATTGCAAGGTACAGTGGGAACATCACCGTGAGAAGGAAGCCACATGGGAGAAGGAAGAGGATTTAAGAAAAGCTTATCCAGAACTATTCAGGTACATCTCCACAAACTTCGGGATGAAGTTTAATTTAAGGGGGGAAGTCTATAACATCCCAGCATTTAGGAACCTAACCAAGGGTAGATTTAGGAATATGAATTGTTGCATGCATTCATTTGTGAAAATGAGGGTAAAATTTTCGCCAAATAAAACCTTGAGTGATCAATGTTTCTTTCTTACTTTGAGATTAGGTTTAGTCTTAAAGGAGGATTGCTATAAACTTTGAGATGATCTTAAGGAGTTATGTGTTTTCAAATGGATTTGAAATATTAGACTTGAGTGTTTCAATTATAATTCAAATGAATTAGATATAAGTTTTGAATATTAATCCAATTAAGAGATAAATATTACAACTTGAATTCTATCCAAAGAAAAACAATAATGAATATAAAGTTTATTTCTGATCATCAATATATATAATCAAGTTATAAAATTATAAATTAGTTGAATCATCCAAATAACTTACAAAAGTAAATAAATACAAAGAATAGGAATATTCTTTATTAATAATAATATAATCTTTATTACAATTGAATAAAATAAAGATTACAAGAATAATAAAAGAAAATTACAAAAGAATAAGAAAATTACATTGGAATACTTACTAACTATCCTATATCTAAATTTAAACTAAATCTTCATCTTTATCTTTGTACCTGCAAAACAAAGACTAAATAGAAACAAAGATTAGTGTTAGCATATTTCTCTCAGATATGTTAGTGAAATGCACTTGACAAATTCATCATTGAGAAATGTTATAAAGGGGCAAGTTTCACCAATATGAAAAATTTCATCTTTCATAAATTCAAATCCAGAAGTCAAATGACAACCAAGAAGGATCAATTCACCGTCCAGGTGAAAGTAAGCTGGTAATAGTAAGTTCAAAATTTCTGAACCTATCCACAAGTGCATAGCAGGCACACAAGCTGGACACACACCAGCATGCAAATGGTGTGTTGTCGACCTCACAAGCACAACCAAATCACACAAAACCACAACACAGCCGTGGGGGGGCACTAGTGCATCACTCCACTACACATCACACTAGAACAGCCAGTGTAGACAGCAGCCAAACCAAACCACCCAGATCAACCCAAATATCACCAGGATGGTGACATAAGGAGTGGGATGAATCTGGTGGACAGCAAGATCAAGCCCAGGAGCTAGGAGGAGAAGGCAATCTCAAGAGCAAGCTCAGGATCCCAGCAAAAGCAGATCAAGATCATCATCAATCTACTACACCAACATCAAATTTTGTGGTGAGCCTCATAAGACCATCACATGATTTCATCATATCATTTAAATAAAAGCATGTGTTGCTTTATGAAGTTATCTCTCAATAATCACCCAAGAGAGGTGAATTTATCCTAGAGATTTCAAGTATAAGATAAGAAATCAAACTCAGCCAAAAGCACTAAACCTCGCATCAAAGATCACTGAGTTCAGTGATATTTTTTTGCAACTTAGATCATTCTTCATTTGATCTTATCAGATCAGGGCACATCTCCCAGAGAGAGTAGCACCTCTAATCTTACAAGTTCCAAACAAACTATTTCCTCAACTAACTAGGAATTAAATCCTAGAGCCTCAGACCAACATCATAGGCAGGAAAGTTAAGAAAAGCTTTCATTTCATCTTGTCAGTATTAATCACAAGCATTATCAAGCTAAGCCCAGAAATAAAACTCCATCACTTGTGTGCCAGATCATAATGGTATCACAAGGACAGGTTTTAAATGAACTAAAACCAATCTTTGCTTAGTTTCCACAGATAGAAGGGACAACCAATAAATATCATTTTCCTTAAGCCAAGTGCCAGGAATCAATATCATATTCATCTATACATCCACAGAAAAATCATTACATGTAATGATTTGATTCAGTGTGTGTAATCTCATCCAAGCCTACATTATAATTGCAGTAAGCAACTACTGAGAGAAAACTACTATCAGTACAAGCATTCTGACAGTAGAGTAAATTCTCAAATCAACAACATAATCCAATCAGGGATTCCATAAAAACACTAGCTTGGGATCATAGTGAATCATCACTATAATAAATCTGACAGGCAACCAGCATCATCAAAGCCACTACCAATCATTAACCACAGCAGACAATCATTCTTCATGCTCAAGTATGATCATCACTAAATCTAAAGCATCATGAATATGATCAACATGGGGTTATGAACCCTAATCAGAACAAGAACCCTAATCCAGAGATGAACCCCAATCAGAACATAGTCACTAGGCATGAGAAGCCGCTAGACACACACAGAGAGATTCATGGTAGTAGCAGGAACAAGAACCACATGAGCAACTTACCCGAGGTCCTCGCTAACGAATCAAAGAGGAAGTAGATGGGCCGACGAACCACGGCGGCACAGGGAGCACCCAGGGGGCGCTACAACCAGCACTAGCCTCGGCGGCGGTCGCAGCAGCACACGAGCTCAGCACACCATCGCAAACGGGACCGTGGCGGTGGCGACAACACCTTTCCTTAACCCTAGGGTTCGGGAACGGGGTGGACCTGGCCACAGGGAAGCCCCGGAGTCAAATGCAAGTGGATATAACGAACGAGCATCATCGACAACCCCAAATCGCACCACGACGGCAACCAGAACGGCCGACGGCGGTGGGAATCGATGGTGGCGGCATCGCCGGCCACAGGGTCGGGTCAAATGAGGAGAGGATAAGGTCGAGAGATAGAGGGAGGCAGAGAGAATGGGCTGGGTGGGCCAAAACCCCTTGGGGTCATATTTTGACCTTGCCCTATTGGGCCACACTGGCCCAACAAGCCCAAAAGGCCAGCCCAAGTTGTTTAATACATTTCTGATCAATTGGAAAAGACCAAAATGCCCCTCACCTCAATAAAATTATAGAAAATCAAATAAATGTCCAAAAATTATAAATAAAATATTTTTGGATTCACAATAATCCACTCTATTCAAATAAAATAATTTATCAAATTTTGGACATTTAAATTTTTATAAGAATTTTGTAATTTATATATTCTTTATGGAATTTTAATAATAGATTTTAATGTATAATTAATAATTCCTAAAAGAATTATTAAATCAATAAAAGTCAAAGGGAAATATAATAAAATAATTCAATATATGCAATAAATAAATAAAAATATTTAAAAATGCTTTATTAAAAGACACCTTATATAGGGAAAATGCATATAGAATTAAATAATGCATTACATTACTTGCATAATCATTTTGCTTCTTTAAATATTGTCCTTACCGGACAATAATGATGTTTTTGTAGAACTAGAAGCTCAAGGTCCAGTGCAAGCATCAGACTTCACTACCTTGCCATCACAAGGCAAGTTCATCACTTGCTCATGTCCTTTGAAGAGTCTTTATCAAAGTATTTGCAAATTGTGTGTTATTATATATGCTATAAAAGAAAGAAAATATTAATTTCATAAATAAGGAAATCATAGTTATCATCCTAAGTGATGATATAATGTGCAATAGAACTTAGTGTTCTATTTTCAACAATGATGATCAAGTAGGGACTTAATTACCCCTGACATCAGTGATTCTAGCATCGTATATTACGTGTTAGCCATGAGATTTGGAATGGGACAGAGAAGTCAGCCGTATCTTCTTCCTCTCGCATGAAGCCGGATGTGCAGGTCGTGGCTGTTATCCTCGTAGCATGCATATTAATTGGTAATTCGTAGAGGATATGCAGCATATGGGTGGGAACCCTCATCGTCCCACGATAGTTCTGGCATCTAAAGGTTTGTACAAACCATTGCCGTAATTCTTTATGTGGGCATGGTGTACACCAAGGAGGCATGCGGGGTCACAAAGGGGGCAGTGATTGGCTTGGACCAACTACTAGGCCCCACATCATGGAATTGTGGACGGGAAAGTACGCCCGGTTGTGCAACAAGGATTTGATCTCTCATGGGTAAAGTAACGCACCTCTGCAGAGTGTAAGAACTGTAACTTGTTACTCCCTGTTCCGGGAAGGAGCTACGAACGCGGCAGGAAAGGAACTCCATGAAAGTTCTGGTCAACCTGTGAAGGCTGATTGTCATAGTTTTTCGGAATAAAATTCAATCTTTGAAGAAAGATTTACAAAAACTGCATAGTGCCAAGGATTTATAATCCGAGGTGGTAGTTAGAGCATCAAACTTCCCACCTTGCATATAATGAACTTGTTGGGTAACGCTGTTACTCATTCTTTCCTTTGATCCCTTGACTAGACTCTAAGGATCCTGAAGACGTGCCAATGTAAGCAGCTGAATGCCAAGAAGATGTGTTCTACGAGGAACCTGATCTGCCCGGAGGAGTTGAAGGAGTGGATTACGAGATCCTCTACGGTGTCGATGAGAATGAGACCAACTAAGTACCTAGTTAGTAGTAACTAACGGAGCCGAGCAGCATGAACTCTATAGAATAAGCTGTTGAGCTCAACTCCTAGATGGAGTTGATATTTCAAATTTCGCTGAACACTTTATATTTGGTTTGTAAGTTGGATCTTTGGAAGTCTTGAACTTCCAGTATTGTAATAATAATAATGTGTGTACTTTTGTAATATGGACCCGTAAGCGTTTCTGTTGTACCACTCTGAGGGATGTGATATTTACGGAACGGTGTTCTATGTATGTCATGTCAACGACTATAGTGTACTACACATGCAGTGGTATGCTGGGTCATCGCAATGAGTCCCGCAAGGATGATCCCGCTGGTGAAGGTGCTAACAAGGGAAAGCACAAACCTCATGGAAGTGTGCCCCCACCACCTAGCTATAATAATGCTCCCCTCCCTACACCGCATATCATCCATCGTGCTCCTCATCCTAAGCTTGATGAATCTAATTTCGCCAATTGGCAATATCTTATGTGTTCTCACTTCAAAAGTTCAAGTGTTCATCTTTGGAAGGTTGTGGAATATGGATTCAACCCGCGTGATCCCTACAACATGACATCCACGGAAGAAATCAAATATCAACTCAACGCCACCGCCTTGGCCATTCTCCAAGATGCCTTGACACATGAGCAAATGGCTCACATTCACTCCTATGAGACTGCCAAGGAGGTTTGGAATCCCCTTGAGCGAGTCTACCTTGGCAATAATAGTATCCAAAGATCCAAGTTCGAATAAATTGTAGAGGTCCCAACCTGATAAGGTAGAGATCCCCGTGTTTACAATGCTAGTCGTTGGATCAATAGCTAGCATCCACAGTTTAAGATGTAATATCAAGAAACAAAGGTCATCGTACAACTTTATAACCAGGAATAAAATAATTCATTACATCTTACATAGCTCATTTGGCTATCTCATTACAATGCAGCAGAAATAACTATATAGCATGGATTCCTTCATCTTCAAAGTGCCACAGGCAATCATGTTGGTTGTAGACTTGTAATCCTATTCAACACACTTCACTAACATCAAACAAAACCTGCAACATAATACCTTACAGCCACAAGGGTCAATACATTTGAATTGTATTGGCAAGTGATACTATGGTAGAATAGTGGTATCTATCATCTATATGCATTTGGCTAAGGGAGCTTAGGCTTAATTTGCTCAAAATAGATTTTCCTTATCATTTGAGACACTAAGTTTTTGTTTGTCAAATCACCCAAGGAATCTACCAATGAAAATTGGTGATCCTTTAACCCTTATTCAACCACAAGCTTTTAACTTAGAAACTGGGATGAAGAGATCCTTGATAGCTTCCATGTCTTGATGCTCATATTGTCCATTGCCGAGGACACGACTAAGTACTTAGATTTTTCTCTCTCGAGAGGTGGTGCACTTTCCCCACAAGACTCGACATGCATCGAGACAAGATCTTAAGAAGCCTTCCCTTAGACCAAATGGACGCGTTCCAAACCTATCACCCCTACCACCTTTTGTCCATCTGGCTAAGTTATTGCTACCTATATGATCCAGGCAGAGCCCATAATGCCATGTGGCTGCACTTGAAGCTTCTCAACATTTGACATCTCAAATCTCTTTGTTCCAGTATACTGGACTTGTGATACACAAGTTTTCTCCAATATACTGGACTTGTGTAACCACTCAACACAAACCTTTCGTTCCATTCCACCCAGGTGATTCATTCACATAGTTGTTTTATTAAACAAAACACAAGTCATAGACTTGGAAATATTTCATAGCATGAATATAATCCACCCTTGTTTTCTACTAGCTAGGCTAAGCATAATAGTAGCAAGAATCTTAACTTAGGGAAAATTCTACTAAGGCATCATCTACTAGGATTTCCCATGGCATAGCATACTTAGTAAAAATTCCATGCAAGTCCTACTTAGAAATATCACTAATGCATAGTCAAAATATTAGGACAAAATGTATGAAGCACCACTTGCCTTTTTGGTAGAGAAACTAAGTTCACTCCTTGATCTTGCAATTGTCACACTCTTCAAGGTTCACTACAAATCAATCAAGCAAGTACATATTCAATCTAGCATTCAAACAATTTACCACATAAAATAAAGAAAACAAAACAATGCATGCAAGCATGCAAAAGATTTTTTTATTTGGAAAAGTGGCTTATAATAGGCTATAAACATTTTAAAACACCTATTGGTCATTTATAAAAGTGGCAAAAATCATTTGAAATCAAGTTAGTGAAAATGGGCCATTTAAATCATTTTTATTTTGCTAGAAATGATTTTAATCAAAGGAATAATTTCTAGTGTTTGATAAATATATTATTATACACAAATGTTAGTGTTTATGGTCAAAGTGTTTTAAAAAAATCCATTTATAAAAGGTTTCACTTAAAAATCCTTTTTAAATTAAAGTAACATTTTTATCTTACTAGAAATGCTTTTATTCAAGGAATAATTCCTTAGTGTCACAAAATATACTTTTAAATCCAAAAGTTGGTTTTTATGGTCAGTAGGTTCAAAACAATTCATTTGCAAAAGATTTTACCCTAAAATCATGTATAGAATAATGTTTATACTCAAAATAGGACTAGAAATGTTTCTGCAAAAACAACCAATTTTACAGAAACAAAACACTAAACTAAGGGCATGGTTGCAAAGTTTGCATTTTTGTGATTCCATTGATATAAAATTTGCAATTTTTGGCCAAGTAGATCAAAAGTTATGGAATTTACAAATTAAAACAACTAATAGAAAAGTTTCTGTTTTTAAAACAATTGATAGGCCACGCGTCACAACCTCATTGGCTGATAACGGTTCGTGTGGATCAAGCAGTGTGGGACATTGGATTTAATGACATTGCACGGTGCAGATTAGCTTGTACCGTTATAGTTAAGTGATCTATCGTATCCCTACGATCTACATCTAACGGCTATCAACACAACGACCAGGAACTGGCGGTGCTAAGCAACGGCGAGCGGTAGCGACGCTCGGGCTACGACGTTGCTGTGAAATAGGAAGCGAGGGAGTAAGAGGAGTGGCTCACCGTTTTCGCAGGGGTGTGGCGAAGCTCAAGGTACTCGTAGTTGACGAAGGGGCGAACGGAGCTGATGTCAATTGCTCGCCGGAACTGCGCTTCTCGTCAGGCACGTGATGGTCTTGATGGAGGCGAGGCTACAACACACGAGAAGGCAAAAGAGATGTGGCGCTAGACGCGCAAGAGTGAGGCAAGCACGAGAGTGTCAATGATGGGGAGCGGCGCGGTCACCGGTGTTGACGCAGACCGCGGTGGCGCTCGGGTGTGGTCGTTGTCGAGCCTATGGGACGTAGGCGAGCGAGCGAGAGGTGCTGGCAGATGCGCGAGATGCTAGCGAGCAGGCTCGCGTGATCTAGGAGGTAGGAAGGGGTCGGGTGTCAGCGATGTGAGGGGTAGACGCGTGGTTAAGAAAATGTTTCGCGAGGGGGAGAGCTGGGTTGCCGGGTGGGCTTTAGTTGGGCCAAGTTGGGCCTGGTAGTTGGGTTGTCTGTTTTCTTATTTTTTCCTCTTTGTTTTATTTTTCCTTTTCTATTTTCTATTTTGATTTTTAAACCTTTGATTAAACTTCAATTTGAATTCAAGTTTTGGCCAAACTTTTTCTAAACTTTTAGTATGTTTTGTACTGTTTATTTATGTGTTTTAAAGTCCATTTAGAATAATTTCTTTTATTCTTTTTATGGTTTATTATTTATTTAAATTACACTTGTCTTTATTTAAATAGGATTTTAAATATGGTTCCAATCCTTAATATTTTATTCAAGTGATTAAGACTTCTATTTGAATTCCAATTTTTGCCAAACCTTTTTCAGCAGGTTTTATTTATTCATTAGTGTGTTTAAGTAATTCACTTTGAATTATTTTCATATATTTTAAATATGATTTAATATTTATTTATTTTGGGCATTTGAATTTATTTGAATATGGTTCCAAACCATATATTTCATTATTATTTTATTCTTTTAAGTTAATTAGATAACTTTTAATCCACTCTGGCAAATTCCAATTTATTATTTTCTCATGATTTAATTAATCATTTACATTAGGGATTTTGTCTCCATTTAAATATAAATAGAATATGGTTTAATCCCATATACTTTTATTTGAATATTATTTATCCCTTTATTTTATTTGGATTTGGATTATTTTTATTCCATTTGCTTATGGATCTAATTCAAGTTTTAAATTGTCTTCTAAATAATTTTCTTGGAATTTATTATTTAGTTTAGGCAATTTGTCTTTATTTAAATAAAATTGGATATTGTTTAATCCTTATAATTTTATTTAAATAATATTTTACTCCTTTTTATTATTCGATAACTTTCATTTGTTTATGGATTTGGCTTTTAAATATTCTTTATTTATTTATTTATTTACCTTATAAAATCCATATCTTTTTATTTATTGATCCAAAATTGGTGATTCCAATTTGTATAATTTTATTTAATATTTGTTTATCTTTTCAAATCCTTTTAGGATTACTTTTCTCATGATTTGGTATGGACTTTAGATAGGAGCTTTATTAGCCTTGGAAATTATTTCCTTTTAACTTATTAAATTCATAAGTTTTTATCCATGGTTCCAAATTAAATGAAACCAATTTCTATGGTTTTATAATATTTTTGTTGATCATTTTTTATCATTTATAAATGTTTGTTGCTAAATTTTTATATGGATCAAATCCATAGTCTTAGGTAGATCATGGAAATGATTTTTCTTCCATTAGGAATTTAGGGTTTTGGTTTATTTTCCCAAGTGTTTAAATTTCAAGATACATTCATTGATGAATGCATTTCCCTTGATTGAAATTTTGTTGGATTCTCTTTTCATTCAAAGTTTGTTCAAGAAGGGTTTTAATGTTTCCAATTAGAAGCAAAAAGATTCTTTTTACCCTAAATTTCAACAATTAATTCTTTTATTTATTTTTCACATTTCAAAATTTGGAAAATTTTGGGATGTGATATAAATGCACTATGAAGTCGATGCCTTTTTTGGAAAAGAAGATGAGTCTTCTGAAGATCTATATCAAAGATTCACGGCTCTCTCTATTAGGATTATTAACCATGGGAGCAAGGATGTTGATGACAAGTGGATCAAGCGCAAGTTCATGCAAGCCATCTTGCCCTTCAGAAGAGACTTCACAAACAACATTCGGTCAAGAGAAGATTTCTATGCCATGTCTTCAAATAAAGTGCTAAGTGAGTTTGTATCTCTTGGAATCATCAACAAGACCCGATGATGCTCTTGCTCGTGCTCGAAGGTTGGATTCTCCCACCCTTACCTTGAAGTCCAAGTCCCAAGTCTATGAAGAAGAAGATGATGGATTGGATGTGGTAGGAGGTGATGTCGAAGATGTAAAGTGTCCATTGCATGAGCACCTATCTATAGTGTCAAGGACGTTTTGGAGTAACCAAGGAAAGGGGAATGCTTCAATACCTCTCCCAAGAGACTCAAGTCCCAAGTTAAGATCTTGCTACAATTGTCATGAAACAATCCACTTTGTTATCGAGTGCACATATGAGAAGAGGGAAGATCATGGAGGAAGTCTTGTGAGCCTACCTGAAACAAGAACTTCATAAAGAAAGTACCCAACAAGAACTTTGGAAAAAATAACTTTCCAAAAAAGAAGAAACCACAAAAGTATGTGTTGGTGGCTCGTGAAGAGTATGAAGAAACTCAAGAGGATGAGAGTGATGATGAAGATGTAGAGATTGTGGGAGTGGCTTCTATCGCCATGATTGCCACCGCTTCCGCTACCCCAACCGCTTCCGCCTCTACCTCGTCCACTTCACCAAATCTCTTTTCGACTCTCTAAATTAGAACAAGCTCGTCACCAAGGCCACATGCCTCATGGCTAAAGGCTCCGTGGTAACTCCTAAAACATCAACTCCCTCTCTTGATGCTCCTTCATGTGATGATGAGATAGGTCTTAAGATTAATAAGGAAGTAGTGGAATCCACTAACTTCTTAACTAACTTGTAAGGTGATGTTAAGATGTGTTTTGAGTCTCTCATGAGTCAACTAGGTGAAGCACACTACATCATTGAAGAAAGATATGACACCATCTACGAGATGTTGGGCATGCTCGTGAGGCCGCCATGGAAATAGCTGCTCTATCTGATGCCCTTGAGGAAGAGCAAAGTAAAGAGTCACTCTTTAAGGAAATAATGTGTCTCATGAAGAATCATATAACTTGAATATCTCAAATTTACTAAGGAACGAGATAATGCTCTTGCATTAAGTAAAATTCTTAAAAAGGAAAAGCTCGAGTTTGGGGTTGGTCATGCTAGACTAAATGAAGAGCTTGAGAAACTCAAGAAGGACCATGAGGCCCTATTGAGCAAATTCTATACTCTCCCAAAGTATCATAAAAAAATTCGAACTTAAGTAACAAATGAAAGTTCAAATATGTCAAGTAGTGTTGCCTCTTGTTCTACTAACCCTTGTTGTGAGCACGGAGATCTTATGAAGGAGAACATTAGGTTGAAGGCCACAATTGAGAAAGGCCTTGTCACGTGCATACAAGGTGAGAAAAGTCTAAATGCCCTTTTTAGCAACCAAAGGGACAATGTGACCAAGGAAGGTCTTAGGTTTGCACCCAAGACCAAGAAGAAGAGCAAGAGCAAGATCAAGAGCAATAAGAAGAGTGTGCCAACTCCCCCTTTCAAAACGATTACCTTTGTGAAGGAGGGGGAGAATGAAATTGTGAAGGAATCATGTGTCATTAAGGATGGTGATGAACCATCCCACAATGACTTTGAGGTAAAATATAATCCTTCTTATGTCCTTATGAAATCTTATGATGGTCATGTCTATGCTAAATATGTGGGAACCTCTTATGGTGACGATTACCATTGGACCATTTGGGTTCCTAAGATACTTGTGACTAACAAAAGAGGACCCATCCAACAATGGGTACCTAATACCAAGCATTGATTTCTTTTGTAGGAATATGCTTCCGGTGGAAGAAAATGGGTGGTTGATAGTGGTGCCACTAGTCATATGACCAGAAGAAAGGATATTCTTGATGAGATAAATCCAAATTCTTCTAACATGTGTGCCGCTTATGGAGATAGATCAACTTCTAAGGTATTGGGTTTGGGTAAGGTAGTGGTCACACCAGATACTTCCATTGTGGACATTATGCTTGTCAAAACCCTTTCATAAAACTTACTTTCCGTTCATCAACTTACACTCATGGGTTCCGTTGCCTACTTTGATTCCAAGGTTGTGGTTCTCATGTGGAGCAAGTCCCTCTCTATAGCTTTTGTTGGGCATGTAGAGAATGGTTTTGTATGTGGTAGATTTTGACAAGAAACCCACACATACCGCAACTTGCCTAATGGCTAAAGGTGACGTGGGATGGATTTGGCATTTCCATCTTGCCCACGTCAACATGAGGGCTTTGCAAAGTCTCCACACGGTAGGTCACATCCTTGGACTAAAAGATAATGTTCGTTTTGCTAGAGATCGTGTGTGTAAGGCTTGCATTGAAGGGAAGATCCATGAGTCGGCACATCCCCCACAACTACCATCTGCTCTGATGGGATCTTGGAGGTCCTTCACATGGACCTCTTTGGCCCTCCATCCTTTGATAGTCTTAGGGGAAGTATTGTTTGGTTATTGTGGATGACTACTCAAGATACACTTGGGTATATTTCTTCAAGAAAAAGAGTGAAACTCAACAAACCGTCATCGACTTTGCCAATGAAGTTCAACATCAACATAACAAGAAAATCTTGGCCATTAGAAGTGACAATGGTACCGAGTTCAAAAACTACACATTGGATGAGTTCCTTAGTGACGAGGGAATCAAGCACCAATATTACACTCCTTATACACCACAAAAAAATGGTGTGGCAGAAAGGAAGAACCCGACTCTCTTGGATATGGCAAGAACTATGATTGAGGAGTTCAAATCTCCTTATAACTTTTGGGCTAAAGCTATATCAACCGCTTGTCATATTGCCAACCATGTGTATCTTTGCAAGTATTTGGATATGAACCCTTATGAGATCCTCACCGGCAAGAAACCAAATATCCAATACTATAACATCCCAAATTTCATCAATGCGAAATCATGTTATTGCATTCATATCATCATGGCATTTTGATCTTGCACAAAAAATTTCAAAGCTAAACCCTAAATAGAACCATGTTTAAACCCCTTTGTTTATATATATGGGGCATGGTTTTTATTTTATTTTATGACCTGAAAATGATTTTTGAGTGATTGTTTGTGTTTGACACACTTTTGGATACTAGGATCACCCTACAAAAACTTGGTGAAGATTTGAATTCATTTGAATTTGAATTAGCCATTCAAATCCATTCTAGAAAATCAAAACAGCAAAGGAAAAGAGAAAAGGAGAAAAAATAACAGGCGCTACCTATCTGGCCCAACCCCCTCGCGGCCCACTAATCCCACCCAGGTTTCCCCCTCTCCTCTCTCTCTCACCCGCGCACGCACCCTCTCTCCCACTACCACTGGGCCCCGTCGCCACGTCAGCCTCGTGGTCCCCAAACCACGCGCGACGACGAGCTCCTTAGTCGTTTCTTCCCCATAGTCACTGTCGCGATTGATTTCGATTAATTGGCGATGAATAAGTGCGTGATTCCCACCCCTGCTCTGGCTACTTAAGCACCACCCCTCTGCGACCATTTACCCCAACACTGTAACCCCTAAGCGCCGCCAGGCTCTCGCAATTTTAGCTCGCACCGCCATAGCCATGAGCAGCTCCGGTGAGCTATTCCGGTAAGCTCTAAGCACGCCTTGCCTTCCAGTTTTCACGACCTGCTTTGCTATCGCCTTGCACATCTTCTCATGCCTCTGTTTTGCCTTGTTTCACCCCAGGTCTCCATCCCCGTCATCGACTGCAAGCACCCGAGGCGTTGTTCGTCTCTGGCGAGCAATCGAGGTAAAAACCGAGCGCCCCTTGACCCCTGCTTCACACCATCATGTTTGTCATAGCCCTGCGTACTTTCTAATTCCCTTCGTTTTCCCTATTGCGCCCTAGGTCATCGCCTTTGTCTCCGGCAGTGAGCAGCTGGTGCCAGATCGAACTCCGACGAGATTTTCCGGCCGTGTCCGCGCGCCCCTGTCCAAGCCAAGTGCACGTTGAACTTCCTCGCATCCTCGCGACTCTGGTAAGCATCAGCACCACCCGCTAACCCTCCTAGCCTCACAGGTGCATCGCCATTAGCCGCGCCGCCACCGCTAGAGCATTTCCGCCGCTGGTCTATGGTCAAGTGAATTTGTCCCTTTGGATCTAGATCTAGCGGTTAGGATTAGAGATAGAAGCGAAGGGGTACGATTTGATCAGAGCCGCAAGATCCATTTTAGATCTAAGGGTGGAGAAGCGTGATCCAGCACGAAGCGGTAAGCGCCAATCATGAAGCATCGCGTGTCACTGGATTCGATTTAAAATCTGAAATTAGATCTATTAGCTATTCAAACTTGTAAATTCAATAACTTTTGATATGTTTGTCCAAAAATTACAAATTATATATCAATGGATTCAGAAAAATGAGCCCTACACACATATGGCCATGATTTGACCATTTTATTCTGAAAAATTAGGAATTATTGCAGAAGCATTTGTAGGCCTATTTTGGTTATAAAAATTGTTTAGAAATTTGTTTTAGAGTAAATTTTGGTTTATTTAGACTTTATAAAGTTTGTTTTGTGTTTAGTACTATTTAGTTTGACTTGTTTTGTGTGGCAAAAACATTCCATTGCATTTGCATGCATTCATATATATTTTTGTGTGTATATTGAATGTGGATTTTGTTGTATGAAATATTGTGTAGATTTTGGTGATTGTGGAGAATGTGATTGTGAGGACTGTTCATATTCTCCTAGATACCAAGGAAAGTGATTCTTCATATTTTTGTCCTATTATTTTACCTATGCACTAATGATATTTTGAGTAGGATTTGCATAATTATTTTCTAAGTATATGCTATGCTTGGGTAAATACTATGGATATTGTCTTAGTAGTTTAAGAAACTTGTTATACTAGTATGCTTAGCCTAGCTAGTAGAAAACAAGGGTGGATTATTCATGCTTTGTTAATATGCAAAATCTATGACTGTATTTTTGGATTAATAAAACAACATGTGAATGAATCACCTGGGTGGAATGGAAAGATTGGTTTGTGTTGAGTGGTTACACAAGGCCCATGTCTATGGTTTACCTTGTGTATCGCACTTGTGGATGGCCACCCAGGAACAAAGATATTTAAGATATTTCGTGTTGAGAAGCTTCTAGTGCAACCACATGGCATATGGGCTCTGCCTTGACCAACTAGGTTGCAAGAACTTAGCCAGATGGACAGTTGGTGATAGGGTTGATAGGATGGAACGCATCCATGGTGGTCTAGGGGAATGCTTCTGAAAAGTCTCGTCTCGATGCATGTCGAATCTTGTGGGGAAAGTGCATCACCTCTCGAGAGGGTAAAACCTAAGTACTTAGTCGTGTCCCCGGTAACGGACATTTTGAGCATCGAAGACATTGAAGCAATCAAGGACCTCCTCATCCTAATTTCTCTAGGTTAAAACTTGTGGTTGAAAAAGGGTAAAGGTTCACCAATGTCTATTGGTGGTTCCTTGGGTGTTTTTGTCAAACAAAAACTTAGTGTTTTCAACTAATAAGACAAAACCTTATTTTGAGCAAAGCCAGTCTAAGCTACACTTAGCCAAATTCATATTGATATTAGATACTACTATTCTACTATGGTATCACTTGCCAATACAATTCCAAATGTATTGACCCTCTATGGCTGTAACTTATTATGTTGCAGGTCACTCTAATGGTGACTAGGGTTATGAGTCTGCACTCAACATGTTTGCCTGTGGCACATGAAGATGAAGACTTTTACTTATTTACTTTATATTGTGAACTCTATGTATTAGCCTTGGGCTAATGAGTTGTAAGAACTATGTTACCTCTGGAATGACGATGTAATAAATACCTTTGTATCTATGTACTCCATCTTAAACTGTGGATGCTAGCATTTCGATCCAGGGACTAGCATTGCAATCACAGGGATCTCTACCTTATTTGGTGAGATCTTACAGATGGTATCACAGTACTGTGTTGCCTATAGGATTATGACCCTAAGATGTATTAGACTAAGGAAACCACTAGGCAATGCAAACTCCTTTACAAAATTCCACACTTGTCTCTTTTCATCTCGTAAAAATTCTCCTAATCTTCTTTCTCATCTCTATTTGTAGATGAACTCCATCAATGAAGCCGTCAAGAAAGGACCACTCATGACCATGACCTTAGAATGTGATACGGAGTTTCCCAATGCACTCAAGAACCTTATGGTTACCATGGGAATACATGGTGAAGCCGTGTACAAGGGATTTCCCGTGATGGATGAAGAAGAAGAATAATTGTGGGTATAGCTCCACTTGTACAAAAACAAGGAGGACAACCACAAAGAGTCGGGATTCTGAATGGTCACCAACTCTAAAATGCACATGTCATTCTTTGACTCTGCAAGGAATGCATCATGGAATGCCATCAAGGAGCTTGGTGAAAGACTCAAGTGTAGAATGCTCAACACTCAAAATGACCTTAGAGAGCAGAAGAAGCATACCCAAGACTTAGAAGCTACCAACAAACGTCTAAGGGAAGATACCATAGACTTATCATGGGAGTCTTGTGACCAAGACAAACAGATTGCCTTCAAGGATGCCCTGATAGCTATCTTGGCAAGTGAGTGAGAGTTGTGACATACTCCAATAGTTGGACCATCACACTTGTCGTTTTTCTCGCGTTAATAATTTTGATCATACCAACCTATGTGGTATGGCAAAAATTTGTCTAAGTCATGATTAAACTTGGTGTTTGTGACTGAATATTGTATTCCATGACTTGTGTGTTTTATGTATGTCTTTGGCTTCTGTTTCACTACCTTATGTATTCTCTTTACTTGTGTCATTACTAATTTTTCTCTATCCTATGCATTAGATGCCAAGCTTTGTTGTCAGCACCACCGAGGAGTTCAAGGGAACTCGTTTTGGTTCTCGTATTGTGGAGCTCACTAGTGTGCTCAATCCCCCCTCCCTAACATTAAGGGACTTCAGCTTACGAAGTTCGAGAGGAAGGATCTATGGGGATTTAGAGTCTCGCAGCCAGGACATCAGTCGGAGCCACCCACCGAGGAGATTGCTTTCAAGTTACTCCATGACGACAAGGAGAAGGGACTCGATGTTGCCATGCAGGAGCTACTTGGTTGTCTCTGCGGACGTCACTCCACCGAGCTCAGGGGCCTCTACTTCCACCCGTTTGGGAGACGTGACAAGGAGGGAGAGGCTGTAGTGTATGGCGATGCCACTAGAGAGACTATGGAGCATGTACGTCTCTATCTTTAGGACCTAGAGAGCCTCGTTAGGCACCTTGACACCGATAGGACCAACGTCATGCTTAGGAATGACGAGCTACAAGTCCAGTTGAGGGAGAAGGACAAGGACTTCGAGGAGCAGGAAGAGAGCATCAAGGAAATGGAGGCTAGGTTCGAGAAGCAATACAAGAGGTTCAAGAATCAAGAGAAGAGAGTGCAAGATAGGAACAATAAGATCAATGAGATGAAGGCCGAGATAGAGCTCAAGGATCTTGAGCTAGAGACACAGCAGGGAGTGATAGAGAGGTTGCGCTCGCAGAAGAGAGCCCTTCGGGCGAAGTTCGATGCTTTGACCGCCAGCGTGGAGGAGTACAAGGCAGCAATGGAGATAGCAGGACTTGCTCTAGTAGACGAGGAGGTCGACATGGTGGAGTAGTGTTGACTACTTGGCTACCTATATATTTATCATTTTTTATTCATCGAGTCGCATTGATCATCCAACATGTGGATGACTTTGCTAGTGTGTTTACTTTGCAAACTTGTTGTTCACGTTGTTTAAACTCTAAGTTTATCTTGTGCTTGTTTATTTGTGGTTGTTGCTATGTGATGTATTGTGCATGTTAGTATCTATGGGTTATATCTCATTACTTATACTTATTGAAACCACAGATGCCTCCCCGTCGTGCCAATCCTAACGATAACAACAACAATGGCAATGAAATGCAGCAGCTGATGACAGCTCATACTTAGTTGATGCAAATGATGACCCAGTTTATGGCGAATCAGAATCAGAATTAGAACCAAAACAACAACAACAACAACAACAAACAACAAACAACAACAACAACAACAACAACAACAACAACAACAATAACAACAACAACAACAACACAACAACAACACAACAACAACAACAAAAAAAACAATAACAACAATCAAAACAACCCACCAGCTTTTGATATTCTCACAAGGTTTCTAAGATTGAGGCCTGCAAATTTTTCCGGAACTACTGATCCAATGGTAGCCAATGACTAGTTACGTTCTGTGAACAAGGACTTGGTTACTGTTGGCTGCACTGATGAGGGAAAAGTCCGGTTTGCAGCACATCTGCTTGAAGGACCAGCAACTACATGGTGGGATAACTTCCAAATCACTACTCCTATTGAAGAAGTGACTTGGGAAATATTTGAGGATGGATTCCCACTACTCATATCTCTTCAGGAGTGATGGGATTGAAGAAGAAGGAATTTCACAATCTCAAGCAACGCCACCATAGTGTTGCAGAATATATTGAGGAGTTCAAAAATATGGCGCGCTATGCACCAGATGATGTTGACACAGATGCCAAGAGGAAGGAAAAGTTCCTTGAGGGGCTAAATGATGAGATGTGCATGCAGCTATCTATTGCATATGTTCCAACCTATCAGTCTCTGTGACAAAGATACCATTTTGGAGAGCAAGATGAAACAAGTTAAGAATAGAAAGAGGAAGCATCACTTTGACAAGCGCAGCTTAGGATCGTCTCACAAGCATTCCTATGGTGAAAGTGGTGGAAGTTCTATATCCCACAAACATGGGGGTCATAACAACCATCGCAACAATAGCTATCATGATAACAAGAATCACCGTGGAGATGACTATGGTGGACATAGAAACCACAAGATTAGGTACAAGAGTCACCATGGTTGAAATGGAAGTGAGCCTGCAAAAAGGGACGTCAGTCAGGTTGAGTGTTTCAAATGCAAGAAAACTGGGCACTATGCAAATGAATGCCCAGAAAAGAAGACTGATGGATCCAACAAGCCAAACCCTTTTCAGAAGGGGCATGTGAACCACATTAATGTGGAGGAAATATATGAGGAGTCTGATGTTGTGGCTGGTAAGTTCAAGCTTAATTCTTTTCTAGCACTTATCCTTTTTGATACCGGCACATCGCATTCATTCATATCAAGAGCATTTGTATACCAAAATGGACTTCCAACTGAAACCATTGGGTGTCCTATGAAAGTAAGCTCCCCAGGTGGAGAGACGATACTAAATTTTGGATGCCATGATCTAGTCTTAGAATTTGGAAAGAACAAGTTCCCAGTTAGTCTAATAATCCTAGAATCCCAAGGATTGGATATAATTTTGGGTATGGATTGGATGACTAAGTATGAGGGAGTAATAGATTGTGCCAACCATACTGTTACATCACAACCCCGGATAAGAAACGGATTAGATTCAAGTCTAATTTTGAACCCAAAGGGAGTAAGCTAAATTCTCTTAAGGGGGTTAGCATAGACAGTGTAACAGTAGTGAAAGAATACTCGGATGTGTTTCCGGAGGAATTACCAGGAATGCCACCTGATAGAGATGTGGAGTTTTTGATTGACTTACTGCCAGGATCTGGACCAATAGCAAAAAGTCCCTACAAGATGTCAGTGGATGAGTTGAAAGAACTCAAGAAACAACTTGGAGAACAGTTGCAGAAAGGATTTATCCAACCAAGTTCTTCATCTTGGGGTGCACCAGTTCTGTTTGTTGAGAAGAAAGATAGAAGTCAAAGGCCATGCATAGATTATCGTTCACTCAATGAGGTGACTATAAAAGAACAAGTACCCTTTGCCTAGAATCAATGATCTATTTGATCGGCTAGAAGGAGCCCGTGTGTTCTCAAAAATTGATCTCCGATCAGGCTACTTTCAGCTAAAGATTAGAGAGCAAGACATACCTAAGACTGCTTTCACCACTAGGTATGGATTGTATGAATATACGGTGATGCCATTTGGATTAACAAATGCACCACCTTATTTCATGAACATGATGAATAAGGTGTTCATGGAGTTTCTTGACAAGTTTGTTTTCATATTGATCGACGACATATTGATCTATTCCAAGAGCAATGAAGCACATGAAGAACATTTGTGTTTGATTCTTGAGAAACTCATGGAGCACAAGTTGTATGCCAAGTTCAGTAAGTGTGAATTTTGGTTGAATGAAGTTGGGTTTCTTGGACACATTGTGTCTGGAGATGGTATAGCTGTCGATCCCGCAAAGGTGTCAGCTGTAACTGAGTGGGAATCTCCCAAGTCAGTTAAAGAAGTCCGTAGTTTCCTAGGCTTGGTCGGGTACTATAGGAGGTTCATTGAGAATTTCTCAAAAGTGGCTAAACCAATGACGGAGTTGCTTAAGAAAGAGAAGAAGTTTGATTGTACTGAAGGTTGGGAAACCAGTTTCCAAGAATTAAAGAAGAGACTAGTGTCAGCACCAGTATTATGTCTGCCAGATTTGGATAAGGACTTTCAAGTCTATTGTGATGCATCTCACCAAGGATTGGGTGGAGTGTTGATGCAAGACGGTAAAGTTGTGGCTTATGCCTCGAGACAACTCAAAACTCATGAAGTGAATTATCCTACTCATGACTTAGAGTTAGCCTCTGTTGTCCATGCACTCAAAACATGGAGACACTATCTTTTGGGTAAGCATTGTGAGGTGTTCATGGATCACAAGAGTTTGAAATATATTTTCACTCAGAAGGAGCTCAATATGAGACAAAGAAGGTGGCTTGAACTTATCAAGTACTATGACTTGAGTTTGCAATACTGATGGGGATATGCCTACCGGGGTATACCCAGCAGGACGTTTCCGACTGGCCCAGGAACTGGCGAGTGGGCCTGCAAGACGGCGACTGGATTGAAGCCCAGCAAGGAACCAAGCGATTGAAGTCAAGGCCCAAGGCGTAGATAGGCCCAGTCGGATTAGGTTAAACGAGTACCGAAGCTTTAACTATATCGGTTGAGATATGTAAACCCTAGGGGAGGTGAGCCTATATAAACCTCCCCATAGGGCGAGTAGAGATACGTTCCATCATACACCCAAGCGACTCGCCGCCTAGCCGCCGAGCTCGCCCATTGTACCACCTCCATAATACAATCTAGCAGGAGTAGGTCTTTACCCTCCGGGGGGCCGAACCTGGGTAAAACCCTGTGTCTCTTCCTCATCTCAAGACCGCAGATGGCTGGCCGCCTTCCCTTGTTCTACTACTGCTGCCGATTGCAGCATCTGCCGTGACCATTCCCACGGCAGTGGCGCCCACCGTGGGGCCTGGCGGTCTGGCCGGTGTTCTGCGGCGAGATCCAATCTGCCCATCAACGAGACGGTCGCCACCGGCCACATGATAGCGATCGGCGAGATGCTCCAAATCTTGCCGAGCAGCTACGTCCCGGCGGCGCGACCCGTCACGCACAGCGTGATCCTGCCGATCGGCACGATCAGCCTCTTCGTCGGCCTCACCGACGTCATCGTCTCGGAGGATTCGGCTCGCATCCGCGAGTCGCCGCCACACGATCGGCTCTCCGAGAGCCAGATCCGCACGATCCATCGCCTCGCCTCCGAGTACAACTCGGCCCACAGCGACGTGGCCGAAAACTCAGCGGCCGCGGAAGACGCGGCCCTCAACGACGACGCCGACTCGGCGACCCCGGCGTCACTCGCCGGGTCCATCACCGCGGCTTCACCCGCGGGCTCCATCACTCAGGTCTCCAACGTGGGAGACTTCGAGGACCCCTCCATCCTCGGGATCTTCGAATTCGACTCCGGGTCGGAGAATTCCGCCGACCTCCGCGACGGAACCGGTCGCCACGCCGCGACCTACATGGCGACCGGCACCGATCCGCCGGAGGATCCATTCTCCACCCCAATCCCTCCTAACGCCACGGCAACGGAGGTCGAGGAACTCCGCCTGAAACTGGCGGAGGCGGTGCGCAAGGAACAAGCCGAGCACGAAAAATTCCGCCTCGAGCAGGTGACGGCGCAGGAGCTATCGCGCTACCACCAACAGCGGATCAGGTCGCGCCTGAACCCCACCGTTTAGGGGCGCGCCCTGAACTTCGACGACGAAAACGACCCGGCCCGCGTGGCGGCGCGATCTGCGAACAGCGCCACGGGAGAAGCGCCCGACCCCCGCCAGGGTCGACGGCGATGGGCGCCCCGCCTCCACCCAACCGCACACCCCCCAGGGACCAGCCGCGGATAGTAGTCTCCTCACGGGAGCGAGACGCAAACGGCCTCCCACTGTTCTCCACCCCGATGGACAACCTCGTGGCAGGCCGAGCAGCAGCCGACAGCATCACGGCCACCAGCGACGGCGCCCTACAGATCCAATACGTCAGGGCCCTGCTCGCAAAGGCCGTCGAGCAGCAAAGAGCAGGCGCCGACTCGCAAGGTCGAGTATACTCGCGTTCCTCGGGAAGCAGGGCGGCCTCGAGCGGCCTCCCAATGGTGGCAAACACACTCAACTGCCCACCACCGGAGCCACTGCAGCTCCAACACCGACCCGCGAACGCGGCACTCTCCACCAACGACCCCAGGCCGACGACCAACCTCGTCGCCACCAACGGTCTACCCATCGACGCCCGCACCCACATCATCAACAACCAAAGCTGGCGCGCACGCTAGCCCGACGACCTGCGACACACCTTAACCAATCGTCGCGACGGCGAGCCCATGGGGTCGCTCAGTCGACTCGGCCCCAAGTGCTTCGGACCAATGATCCTAGGCGAGAAGTACCCGCCAAACTTTAAGGCGCCGAAGGAGATAGAAAAGTACGACCCATCGTACGACCCCGCTGTCTGGCTCGACACATACCTCATGGCAATGGGGATCGCAGGCCACACCGACCTGCTAGCCGCCCGTTACCTCCCCCTGATGATGGAGGGGACGTGCAGGCAGTGGATCAACACCCTCCCTCAGGACAGTATAGACTCCTGGGAGGAGATGCACGACGCTTTCGTCAGGCACTTCGAGTGCTCCTACACCCACGCCACTACTATCGAGGACCTGGAGCGCTGCATCCAGGGACCCCGCGAGTCGACCCGCAACTGGGTCCAACGGTGGCAAGAACTCTGGTACAACGCGGTCGGCATCCACCCGGACACCGTGATCCATTGCTTCAAGACCTCGTGCCGCTACGAGCCCCTGGTCGCCAAGCTCAAGCGACACTCTCGCACACTCGACAACATCCCCGACCTCCTCGAGATCGCCAAACGGTACACGGAGGAAGATCCAAACCAGGAAACTGACGACGAGTCAGGAGGTCAACGCCGCACGAGCGGCAACGACAGCGGACGACGGTCCGACCTACGCTACAGCAACACTCGCCTCACCGGCAAGCACCGCAGTGACGGGCGAGTCGACTTCGTCGCCAACGCCGGGCACGCGCAACACGAGCCCAAGAGCTTCCGCCGCGACGAAGGACAACGCCGCGATGGCGGAAACTACAAGGCCAAGCCAAGGTTCGACCCCACGGCTCTCCTTAACCAACCATGTGCGTTTCATAGCAGGGAAGGGAAGCCTGCAACGCACACCACCGCCGACTGCCACACCCTCAGGGAGATCGAGAAGGCACGGCGAGCGCGGGAGGACCCCGACAACGACCCGCCAAACAGCGGAAAATTCGGCAAAGTGGCCGGCTCGCTCCATAACTTCACAGGCTTCAACACGAAGCGCGAGAAGAAGGTCATCGCCCGCGCCGTCGCCGTCAACGCGGTGGCCCAGGTGGACGTTCCCCAGTTCCTCAACTGGTCGGAGCAGCCCATCACCTGGAGTCGTCAAGACCACTCGCCACGCATCGAGTACCCAGGTCGAGTCGCCCTGGTGGTCAAGCCCAAGGTCGGCGACTACTGGCTCCCCAAGACATTGATGGACAGCGGCAGCTCCATCGACATCCTGTACCTGGACACCTTCAAGCGGCTGCGGCTCCCACAGTCGATGATCGAGACGACCCACACCACGTTCCACGGCATCGTCCCCGGTCGGAAGGCGTACCCGATCGGTAAGGTCACGCTGCCAGTCACCTTCGGCACACCAGCAAACTTCCGCACCGAGCGGATCGTCTTCGAGCTGGTGCCCTTCGACAGCCCCTACCATTGCGTCCTGGGGCACCAGGCGTTCGCCAAGTTCATGGCAGCGCCCCACTATGCGTACAACGCGATGAAGCTCCCCGGGCCGTGTTGCGTCATCACCATCAACGGCGACGCCGACATGGCTGCCGAGTGCGAGGCCAAAGGGGCCGAGCTCGCTGACGCCGTCATCGCGGCGGAGACCAACCACGCTGACGAGCTCGCCAAGTACGCGAGCGGGGTTAACAACGACGACCCCACCATACTCAAGAAGCCCAACTCAGAGGGCGCAAACACCTCAACCTTTGAGGCCACGCGACACCGCCGTCGAGCTGGTCCCAGGCGACTCCAGCCAGACGGTGACGATCGGGACGGGCATGAGCCCAACATAGGAAGGCACGCTCATCGAGTTCCTCCGTGAGAACAGGGACATCTTCGCATGGAATCCCTCTGACATGCCCGGTGTCCCTAGGGAGCTCGCTGAGCACAAGCTAAACGCCGACCCCAAAGTGCGACCTGTCAAGCAGTCGCTGCGGCCCTTCAATGAAGAGCGCCGCCGAGCAATCGCCGAGGAGGTGCAGCGTCTACTCGCTGCAGGCTTCATCCGGCCAATCAAATACTCCAAGTGGCTGGCAAACCCAGTCCTGGTCGAGAAGAAGAACGGGACCTGGAGGATGTGTATCGACTACACAAACCTGAACAGCGCCTGCCCAAAGGAGCAGTTCGTCCTCCCGCGGATCGACCAGATAATCGATTCTACCGCAGGCTCGGAGTCGCTATGTTTCCTCGATGCCTACTCTGGGTATAACCAGATCAAAATGGCTGTCGAGGACGAGGAGAAGACGGCGTTCATCACTCCATTCGGAGCCTTCTGCTACACCGCCATGACCTTCGGCCTCAAGAACGCCGGGGCGACCTACCAACGGTGCATGCAAGAATGCCTCGCGAGCCAAATTGGCCGCAACATCCACGTCTACATCGACGACGTGGTCGTAAAGTCCGCTCGCCAGGGCGACCTACTCGCCGACCTGGCGGAAACATTCGCCAACCTGCGAAAATACAAGATCAAGCTCAACCCAGGCAAATGCACCTTCGGTGTACCTGCCGGACAACTACTAGGGTACGTCGTCTCCAAACGAGGGATCGAGGCGAACACCACGAAGATCGACACGATCCCCGGCTCGGCAAACCCGAATGCCTGCGCGACGTCCAGAAACTGGCCGGGCGAGTAGCGGCTCTCAGTCGCTTCATCCCCGCCTGGGCAAAAAGGCGATGCCCCTATACCGCCTGATGCGCAAGAACCCCACCTTCCAGTGGGACAAGGAGGCGGACGACGCGCTCTGCGACCTCAAAAAGGTGCTACTCGCCGCGCCGCTACTCGCTGCCCCCGCCGACAAAGAACCCATGCTGGTTTATGTCGCGGCTTCTGAGCGCGTCGTCAGCGCCGTGATGGTCGTCGAGCGACCGGAGGAAGGAAAGGAGCGCCCAGTACAACGGCCGGTGTACTACATCAGCGAGGTCCTCACCGAGTCACGCCGTGAGTACCTGATACCAAAATCTGGTATACGCGGTCTTGAGCTCGTGGCGCGCCACACTACTTCGAGCACCCGATCACGGTCGTCTCCTCGGCACCACCGAGGACATCATCATAGCCGAGGCGACCGGGCGGGCGCCAAGGTGGCCGTCGAGATCGGCGTCCACAACATCAAATACGAGCCGCGAAAAGCGATCAAGTCGCAGCCCTAAGCGGACTTCATCGCCCGGGAAGAGGCCCAGCAGCGAGAAGCTGCCATACCTCCATTCTTGGAGCACGCACTTGACGGTTCAAAGAACGCGGACGACGCAGCGCGAGGATCGTGCTAACCGCCAAAGGCCCCACGCTCCGCTACGTCCTCTGCCTCGACTTCACCCCCCGCACCAACCCCAGGGCCGAGTACGAGGCCTTACTCCACGGCATGCGAGCAGCCAAGGAGATGAATGTCAATCGCTTACGCTGCTACGGCGACTCCGACCTCGTCGCAGGGCAAGTCGCTGGCACCTGCGATGCCACCTCCCCCACCATGGCGGCATACCGCCAAGCAGTGGACAAGTTGGGCGGACACTTCACTGGCTACTCCGTCGAGTGGATCGACAGGCGGAAGAACGAGGAGGCCGACGCACTCTCTCGCATCGGGTCAGCTCGACTCGCACCACTCGCTGGCGTCTTCCTCGACACGATCACCAAGCCGTCAGTCTCTCCCCCGAGAGAGATCGACGCCAGTCTGCTCAACCGAGGCAGCCCTGGTCGCTTTTCGTCAGCGAGCGAACGACTGGACCAAGCCCTACATCGCCTACGAAGCGGCACCTTGCCGTGAGGCGAATGAAGCTCGGATGGTCGCCCGTCGATGCAAGTCCTACGCCATCATCGATGGCGAGCTCCACAAACGCAGTGTCACTGGCGTGTTCCAACGCTGCGTCCAACCCGCCGACGGACGCAAGATTCTCCACGACATCCACTCCGGCGGCTGCGGCCACCACGCCGGCGCCTGCTCTCTGGTCGCCAAGGCTATGCGACATGGCTTTTACTGGCCCACCGCCCACGCCGATGCTGTGGACATTGTCCAGCGGTGCGCCGAGTGCAATACGCCAACAGACGCGCGTCTTGAGCTCGGCGCTCAAAACAATCCCCATCACCGGCCATTATGTGTGGGGCATGGACATGGTAGGCCCCTTCAAGAAGGCCCCCTCCGGCTACACCCACCTGCTAGTCGCAGTCGACAAATTCACAAAGTGGGTGGAGGCCAAGCCAGTTCGGAAATGCGACGGGAAGACCGCCACCAAATTCCTACGCGAGCTCATATATCGCTACAGGTTCCCAAACAGCATCATCACGGACAATGGCACCAACTTCGCCAAAGGAGCCATGGCTGAATTCTGCGAAGAGCACCACATCCGGCTCGACCTCGCGTCGGTCGCCCACCCGGAATCCAACGGCCAGGCAGAACGGGCCAACCAAAGCATCCTCCACGGCCTAAAGCCGCGACTCCAAGTACCACTCGGCGCGCCGCGGTGCTGGGTCGAGAGTTGCCCTCTGTCATCTGGGGATCCACACCTCGATCAACAATTGTGGTTCACCCCTTCTTCTTCATGGTCTCTGGCGCGGCGATCATGCCCACCGACCTCGAAACACGACTCGCCGGGTCGTCCACTACGAAAGGCTGCAAGCAGGCTCGCCCGCCAAGACGGGGTCGACCAACTCGACGAAGCACGTGACCTCGCTCGGTCACGCACCGCCATCTACCAGCAGGGACTCCGCTGCTATCACAGCCGGCGGGTGAAAACTCGCACCTTCCAAGAAGGCGACCTGGTGTTACGCCTCATCCAGGACAAGAAGGGCATGCACAAGCTCTCCCCTCCGTGGGAAGGGCCATTCGCCATCGGGCGCATACTCGGCAATGACGCCTACTACCTCATCGATGTCCGCGGGGACGGCGAACTCGACGTCAAGCGACCATGGAATGTAAACCTCCTACGGAAGTTCTACTCCTAGAACCCCACACATGTACTCTCCAGTCGCTATGAAATAAAAAGAAACGGTTACCGCAAAATTGCGCCTACTCTCCATGTCTTGTGCCACTCACTTTTCGTAATAGACGTTACGCTAAACGCAGAAGTCAACCTTTGGTACAGCGATCGGCATGGCTAAGTAGTGCGGTGCAAGAGCACTGAGTCACCTCAGGTCTTGCGTCGTCCATGAAAAACGCCTATCCGGAGCCCCATTGGAGTCGCTTAGCTCGACTGGTTCTACGAACCAAGACAACTGCCTTCGCTTCTTACAGCGACCATGGTCCTCCGCATCCTTGACATAGCGACTCGAACGGCTAAGTACCACGCTCGGGGACTGCAGACCAGTTCACCATGGCGGTCGGAAAATGCCAAGTAAGAGAGCATGCCGGGACTGCATCGCGGTGACCCCCAGGTCAGGCAGGAGTGATGCGCTCGAACTAACGCGCCAAGTCCTCACTCACCCTCGAGTCGCGACTAGAACAGCCAAGTACCACGCTCGGGGACTCGGCCACCCGACCTCGTTCGTGCAAGGGAAAACGGCGAAGTACAGAGCGTTCAAGGGAGTCGCCTAGCGACTGGTTCCTCGAGCCTGGGCGAGTCGACCACAATCACTAACACAAAAACAACAAACATAACACATACGAGGTAAACCCCACAAAAGGGGGGACGCGCTCGGGGACTCATTCAAACATACATATCAAACACATGACAAATACCAAAATAGACACGATGTCTCATTCGATAGCATGTTGCATTGTCTCGCATTACAAAATATGCCCGCATGGCAGAACTGCTGCTAACGCCACAAGGCAAACTACCCTATTCTGCAGGCTTAGACGACGACTCGCCAACACCCCGGCGATTGCGGATGAACGGCGTGTACGGGTTCGACGGATACGTCGTCAGTTCACCCACCATCGCCGCGCGGAAGGGTTGCTCAACCTTGAGATCACGATGCGGCAGCTCGGGGTCGCCAGACACGACGACCGTCTCCTGGTACGGAAGGAAGTCGCCCATCGCCAAGACACGCTCCGAGTACTTGGCAGCGCGGTCCTGCAACTTGAGGACCTCGGAAAGCTCCACCGCGCCAGTCGACGATGGGTAGCCACTCGTCACATCGTCGATGTCGAAGTCTTCGGGGAAGTGGGCAAGTCCAAGACTAAGCGTCGTCGCCGCCCCGCGCCGAAACGCCGACCGCGTCATGAACTCAACGACCACGGGCGCCTTCTCCAAATACCTCCACACCTCAACGAGGTCGCTGGGAATCACTTCCGTGGGAGATATCTCCTGGAGATAGGCACGGATGCACGTCGCCGACAACGTTACCGAATCGACAAGCGTGCTCACACACTGCCGCGCGTCGAACGTGCTTGCTTCTTCCGCGCTGTCGATGATGCGACCTGCGGGTAGAAGACAATAGTGAGTACGACGGACACCATAAATGGCACAACTACTTAGCGAGGCAGACGTACTCACCAATCAACGGGCGGGCGAGTTCCGTGATGAAGCATTGAAGCGACGTATGGTCGTCCTGAAGCCCAGCAATAAGGACTTCCGACACTTTGCGATCCTCTTAGGCGGCTGCAATGGCGGCCTTGGCTTGCCCGTCAGCCGAGCTCGCTTCTTCCTTCGCTCCCCGCAGCTTGCGCTCGAGGTCGGCGATCCGCTGTTCAGCCGAACTTAAAGCCGACTGCGCCACTGCCAATTCACTAGCGGGGACAAGCCCCTGCCGAGCTTCCTCTGCTTTCGCGGCAACAGCCTGAAGCCCTTTGTTCGCCTCCTAGACGATGGCTAGTTCCTTCTCCGCGCGCTGCTTCGCCTCCAATCGGTCTGCCGATTCAAGCTGCAGACCCTGCATATCACCAAAAAGGTTAATCAAAGAAATTCCTAAGTGCCCACCCGCTGAAATTCAGCGAGTACGCACTCGGGGACTGGCAATCAAAGAAATTCCTAAGTGCCCACCCGCTGAAATTCAGCGCGTGCGCACTCGGGGACTGGATGCGAAGAAAATCCTAAAGATAAGACATTAAAAGAATTAGGCCGCTGCAAAGCACCGACCTGATCCTCGGGGACTGGATGTACCTGGATGGCTGCGCCAAGCATGCCGCAGAGTTGTATCACGTCCACGGACGCGAGGAGAGCCGGCGTATGCCCACGACGTTGGTCGACTTCGGCATCGGCGACCCCAGGAGCGTGGCTCGAGGGCGAAGTTCCACTCGCCGCGGCCGCCTTGGTCATGAAGCGCGGGAAGGTGGCGATAGAGGCACCCGCCCCAAAGGAGGTCGGCTCGGCCGTTCCAGGCAAGGAAGCGCCCTCCTTCGTGGACGCGGCTGCCTCCGTTGCAGGTCCAGCCGACGAGGCCGCCGTATTGTCAGAAATCGTGACGACGATGTCACTCCTGGCCTTCTTGCCGCCATCCGCGGGGGCGACGACTTCGTCCGCCTTCCTCTTGCGGGAAGAATCTTCCTCGCTGACGACGGGTGGCACCTTAGCCACGGTTGGGTGGCCCATCCTCTTCACTCCGGTCCTGTACATAAATCATGTAAGCAATATAATATGAGCGATTATGGGAGACAAAGGAAGACGAGTGCACTCACTTGGCAACCGGAATAAAGCGCAGCCCCGTACGGAGGCCGGCTGGTTTTTCCAGTTCAGGGCCCAGTCGGTGGCTGAGCCCCATGTCCAGGACGTCGCGTGCCCAAGACACGGATGGATTCTTCGTCGTCGAAGCTGCGACTGGAGCCTCTGTAACCTCTTCGACAGGAGCTTCCCTGCGAGGCGAAGTCGCTACGGCCAGAGCGTCCCCCAGCCCCGAGACTGGGGCGAATGGCGGAGGCATCGACGCTAGGGGCACCTCGATGGTGGCCGTATCCAGCGCGGCCGTCGTCGGTGGCGCCTCGTCCTTGGCCGGGCTGGGGGCGTCGGAACTGCTCGCTGAATGTGGCGGCGAGGCCGGCTTCGTCGGTTTGGTCTTCGTCTTCCTCGGAGGCGCCTTCACCTCCTTTTCCTTCTTCTTCTTTTTCGATGGAGTCGCCTGGCGGCGCGAGGTGGTTCCTGGAAGCTCGTCGTCGTCTTCATGACGCTCGAGGCTTTTACTTGCCTCAAGTTCACGTTGACGCTCCCCACGGGTCTTGCGGAGCAGTGGGGCGACTTCTTCTTCGGGCTCGTCGTCGTTGTCGCCCTCGTCACTCCCGGCGTCGCCCTTGGCGGGAGGCGACTCGCCCATGTCCTGAATGGACGAGCTCGAGTTCTCATCGTCCGAAGGTGGGAGCCATCCTTCCACCACTTGGAACAGCTGCAAAGAATACAAGATGAAGTTAGAATTACCGCGACTGCATAAACTGCGACTGCGAGCAAAGTAAAGTGATTACCGTTGGGGCTGGACGCTTTGCGGTATGAAGGCGACCCGGCACTGGCGTCGGTACACCGCCTGGGTGATTTTCTTCAGTGCTGGGATGTAGTCCTCTAGCTTCCACTCGTCGAGGCAAGCCTTTGTCGAGTCCTCCCGGCCCGTGTACTGATACATATAGTGCTCGCAGAAGCGGCAGACGAAGCCGCCCGAGCCAGCAGTTGTACAGGTTTATCGTCTGGAGGCCCTTCTTCTTCAGACCGCGGATGGTCTGGAGCATCTCGTCGACGACCATCCGCTGGTCGTTGGGAAGCTTGCCGACTTGGAGACGGCGCGGCTCGGACCGATTGGCGGAGTACCGCGGGATCGCCACCTCGCCCTCCGGGGTCGCCTCGGCTACATAAAACCACGACTTCTTCCAGTCGCTCGCTGCTTTGGCGGGCAGCATCAGGTCAAAGAATGAAGCCTTCGACTTGAGCTGGAAGGTTAGGCCGCCCGCGGCTAGCATTGGGCCGCCCGCTTCCTCGCGGCTGATCCGTCCGTGGAACAGATCTTGCCACAAGGGGAAGTAGGGCCAGCAGCCCAAGTAGCATTCGCAGAACGCCACGAAGATGGCGAGCTGGTCGATGCTGTGGGGACCCAGATCCAAAGGCTGGATCCCGTAATAGGCGCAGAAGCGCCGGAAGAACAGGGACGTGGGGAACCCTAGCCCCCGTTCAAGATGGCTGGTGAAGCAGATGAACTCCCTCTCTCGCGGATTCGGGGTCGTCTCTCCGGCTGCGGGAATGCACCAACAGCCGGCTCGTAAGATCCCGACCTCCTCAAAGGAAGCCAGTTGCGCCCTCGTGCACTTAGATCTACCCCACGGCTCGGTGGAAAGGGCCATGGCAGAGAGATTTACTGGGGGTCGGGGGATTTCAGGTTGGCTGGATCGCGATGCGAAGGGAGGCGGAAAGTGCGCGCAGTCGGAGGAAATGGTGAGAAGGTGGTTCTCTGATCGTCTACCATTCCACTTATATAGCGGTTGTTACCCGCCAAATCAGGGAGCCGTTACTACGCGGTGATTACGCCAAAAGTTACCGTTGGATTACCCCAACGGCTAGTTTGACCACGGTTGACGGTCCAACTTCGGCCACTCGACTCGCCGACCCTCTCACTATGACGGTGTTTTGCCGACTCGACACGCCAAAGGCTGCGACCTGGATGATTGGTTTCTCCTCTTTACGGGAGCCCGCCGACGATTCGACTGGATGTCCACTCAGAAGCCGTACACTCCGACTGCCAGCAGCCACCTGCGCCTAATCGACGACGGCCTCGGGGACTACTGATGGGGATATGCCTACCGGGGTATACCCAGCAGGACGTTTCCGACTGGCCCAGGAACTGGCGAGTGGGCCTGCAAGACGGCGACTGGATTGAAGCCCAGCAAGGAACCAAGCGATTGGAAGCCGAAGGCCCAGGCGAGTAGATAGGCCCAGTCGGATTAGGTTAAACGAGTACCGAAGCTTTAACTGAATCGGTTGAGATATGTAAACCCTAGGGGAGGTGAGCCTATATAAACCTCCCCATAGGGCGAGTAGAGATACGTTCCATCATACACCCAAACGACTCGCCGCCTAGCCGCCGAGCTCGCCCATTGTACCACCTCCATAATACAATCTAGCAGGAGTAGGTCTTTACCCTCCGGGGGGGCGAACCTGGGTAAAACCCTGTGTCTCTGCCCTCATCTCGCACCGCAGATGGCTGGCCACCCTTGCCCCTCGTTCTACTACTTGCTGCCGATTGCAGCATCTGCCGTGACCATTCCCACGACAAATACCATCCCGGTAAAGCGAATGTCGTAGCTGATGAATTAAGCCACAAGGTCAATGTGAATGGCCTTACTAAGGGATAATTTCCTGATGATCTGTGTGCCCAATTCAAATTTCTAAGATTGGAGATAGTGCCTGAAGGATATCTAATGTCAATGGAAGTGCAACCAACACTGTTGGATAGGATCAAAGAAGCCCAAAAGTTGGACAAGGAAATATAGGAGATTAAACGTAAAATTAGCAAGGGAAAGGCGAAAGTATTCCATGAAGATGAACAAGGAACTTTATGGTATGGAAAACGTATCTACATTCCACAAGATTCCGACCTTCGGAAGTTGATTTTACAAGAAGCACACAATTCACCATATTCTATTCATCCGGGTAACACCAAGATGTACATGGATGTGAAGGAAAGATTTTGGTGGAACAATCTCAAGAAGTATATCGCAGAACATATTTCTTTGTGTGATGTGTGCAGTCGAGTGAAGGCGGAACATTAGAAATCGGCAAGATTATTGCAACCACTACCCATACCTAATTGGTAGTGGGATAAGATTGGTATGGACTTTATCACCGGACTACCAAGGACCAGATCTGGATATGTCTCCATATGGGTTGTTGTGGATCTCCTAACTAAAGTGGATCATTTCATACCCATGAATACAACCTATACAAGTGCTAAATTGGCTAAGATCTATATTAATAGGATTGTATGTTTACATGGAGTGCCTAAGAGTATTGTGTTTGATAGAGGAACTCAATTTACTTCGCATTTTTTGTGACAATTGCATGAGTCATTGGGAACAAGGCTTGAGTTCAGCACAACTTTTCATCCTCAGACGGATGGGCAGACAGAAAGGACCAATCAGATTTTGGAAGACATGTTGAGAGCTTGTGCACTAGACTATGGAGCTAGTTGGGATGAAAGTCTGCCTTACGCAGAATTCTCTTACAATAACAGCTATCAATCAAGCATAGAGATGGATCCGTTTGAATTCCTTTATGGAAGTAAATGTACTACGCCATTACTATGGAGTGGATTAGGAGAAAGGAATTTATTTGGACTTGAACTGGTCAAGGAAGCTGAAGAGAAAGTTAGGATGGTAAAATACAGGTTGAAATAGCCCAATCCCGACAAAAAAGCTATGCAGATCCAAAGCATAGAGAAGTCACCTATGAGGTAGGTGATAGATCCTATCTCAGAGTCTCACCACTTCGTGGTGTGAAGAGATTTAGAGTCAAAGGAAAATTGGCACCTCAATATGTTGGACCATTCAAAAATTTTAGCCTCAAAGGAGAAATGGCTTATGAGATAGAATCGCCCGAGTCACTGTCTGCAGTTCACAATGTGTTTCATGTGAGTCAGTTGAAGAAGTGTCATCCAGAGATGGAAGAAACTTCATTGAAAGACACTATACCTTTGGAAGAGGTTCAGTTGGAGAGTGATCTTACTTACGAGGAGAAACCTATCAAGATTCTCGAGACAGCAGAAAGAGTTGCTCGCACTAAGACTATCAAATTCTGTAAAGTACAGTGGAATCATCATACCGAGGAAGAAGCAACTTGGGAAAGATAAGATGACCTTCAGAAAGATCACCCTCACCTATTTGCTAGCCAATCCGAATCTCGAGGACGAGATTCATCTTAAGGGGGTTAGATTTGTAACATACCAAATTTCATCAAATGCAAAATCATGTTATTGCATTCATATCATCATGGCATTTTGATCTTGCACAAAAATTTCAAAGCTAAACCCTAAATAGAACCATGTTTAAACCCCTTTGTTTATATATATATGGGGCATGGTTTTTATTTTATTTTATGACCTCAAAATGATTTTTGAGTGATTGTTTGTGTTTGACACACTTTTGGATACTATGATCACCCTACAAAAATTTGGTGAAGATTTGAATTCATTTGAATTTGAATTAGCCATTCAAATCCATTCTAGAAAATCAAAAAAGAAAAGGAAAAGAGAAAAAGGGGAAAAATAACAGGCGCTACCTATCTGGCCCAACACCCTCGCGGCCCACTAAGACCACCCAGGTTTCCTCCTCTCCTCTCTCTCTCACCCGCTCACGCACCCTATCTCCCACTACCACTGGGCCCCGTTGCCATGCCAGCCTCGTCGTCCCTAAACCGCGCGCGATGACCAGCTCCTCCGTCGTTTCTTCCCCGCAGTCACTGCCACGATTGATTTTGATTAAGTGTCGATGAATGAGAGTGTGATTCCCGCCCCTGCTCTGGCTACTTAAGCACCACCCCTATGCGACCATTTCCCCCAACACTGCAACCCTTAAGCGCCGCCAGGCTCTCACAATTTTAGCTCACACCGCCGCAGCCCCGAGCAGCTTTGGCGAGCTATTTAGGTAAGCTCCGAGCATGCCTTTCCTTCATGTTCATACGACCTGCTTCTCCATCACCTTGCGCATCTTCTCATGCCTCTATTTTTCCCTGTTTCACCCCTGGTCGCCGTCCCCATCATCGACTAGAAGCACCCGAGGCGATGTTCATCTCCGGCGAGCAATCGAGGTAAAAACCGAGCGCCCCTTGACCCCTGCTTTACACCATCATGTTCATCGTAACCCTGCACACTTTCTAATGCCCTTCGTTTGCCCTATTGCGCCCTAGGTCGTCGCCTTTGTCTCCGGTGGTGAGCATCTGACGCCAGATCAAACTCCGACGAGATTTTCCGACCGTGTATGCGCGCCCCTGTCCAAGCCAAGTGCACGTTGATCTTCCTCGCATCCTCACGACTCTGGTAAGCATCAGCACCACCCCAACCCCTCCTAGCCTTGCTGGCGCATTGATTTATTGCAGAAGCATTTGTAGGCCTATTTTGGTTATAAAAATTGTTTAGAAATTTGTTTTAGAGTAAATTTTGGTTTATTTAGACTTTAGAAAGTTTGTTTTGTGTTCAGTACTGTTTAGTTTGACTTGTTTTGTGTGGAAAAAACATTCCATTGCATTTGCATGCATTCATATATATTTTTGTGTGTATATTGAGTGTGGATTTTGTTGTATGAAATATTGTGTAAATTTTGGTGATTGCGGAGAATGTGATTGTGAGGACTGTTCATATTCTCCTAGCTACCAAGGAAAGTGATGCTTCATATTTTTGTCCTATTATTTTACCTATGCACTAATGATATTTTGAGTAGGATTTGCATAATTATTTTCTAAGTATATTATATGCTTGGGTAAATCCTATGGATATTGTCTTAGTAGTTTAAGAAACTTGTTATACTAGTATGCTTAGCCTAGCTAGTAGAAAACAAGGGTGGATTATTCATGCTTTGTTAATATGCAAAATCTATGACTATATTTTTGGATTAATAAAACAACATGTGAATGAATCACCTAGGTAGAATGGAAAGATTGGTTTGTGTTGAGTGGTTACACAAGGCCCATGTCTATGGTTTACCTTGTGTATCACACTTGTGGATGGCCACCCAGGAACAAAGAGATTTAAGATATTTAGTGTTTAGAAGCTTCTAGTGCAACCACATGGCATATGGGCTCTACCTTGACCAACTAGGTTGCAAGAACTTAGCCAGATGGACAGTTGGTGGTAGGGTTGATAGGATGGAACGCATCCATGGTGGTCTAGGGGAATGCTTCTGAAAAGTCTCGTCTCGATGCATGTAGAGTCTTGTGGGGAAAGTGCACCACCTCTCGAGAGGGTAAAACCTAAGTACTTAGCCGTGTCCCCGGTAACGGACATTTTGAGCATCAAAGACATTGAAGCAATCAAGGACCTCCTCATCCCAATTTCTCTAAGTTAAAACTTGTGGTTGAACAAGGGTAAAGGTTCACTAATGTCTATTGGTGGTTCCTTGGTTTTTTTTGTCAAACAAAAACTTTGTGTTTTCAACTAATAAGACAAAACCTTATTTTGAGCAAAGCCAGCCTAAGCTACACTTAGCCAAATTCATATAGATATTGATACTACTATTCTACTATGGTATCACTTGCCAATACAATTCCAAATGTATTGACCCTCTGTGGCTGTAACTTATTATGTTGCAGGTTACTCTGATGGTGACTAGGGTTATGAGTCTACACTCAACATGTTTGCCTGTGGCACATGAAAATGAAGACTTTTATTTATTTACTTTACGTTGTGAACTCTATGTATTAGCCTTGGGCTAATGAGTTGTAAGAACTATGTTACCTCTGGAATGACGATGTAATAAAGACCTTTGTATCTGTGTACTGAATCATAAACTATGGATGCTAGCATTTTGATCCAGGGACTAGCATTGCAATCACAGGGATCTCTACCTTATTTGGTGAGATCTTACAAATACCTTCGAGTATTTGGGTGTAGGTGCTTCATTCTCAAGAAAGGTAACTGGCTATCTAAATTCGAGTCTCATGCTATTGAAGGTATCTTTGTTGGCTATGCTTCGGATGCTCACGCTTATAGAGTGTATAAAAAGTAAACCAGACAAGTTATAGTCTCTTGTAACATGAGATTCGATGAGCATAATGGCTCCCGAAGTGGGGCAACTTGATATTGCTGATGTAGGTGATGAAGTTCCTCCTCAATCCATAAGAAGAATGGGTATTGGGATTTTTCCGCACCGTTGAGGAACCCCTTTGTGGTGGAAGGAGAAGGACAACACTCTAATCATGTGGATCCCTCACCTACTAAAGGTCTTCATCAATCCCATAGCCATCAAAATCCCCCGGTTGAAGAGATAGCTCATCATCAAGGTCAAGTGCAAGTGAATGATGGGTGTGTATCACCCCATGTGGACCAAGGTCAAGCCCATGAAGTTGGATAAGCTCAAAATTTCGAGCAAGCTTGAGAAGAGGAGCAAGCTCACCTTTAAGGTCAAGATGAGGATCAAAATAGTGGTGATGACCAAGAGGTTTCTCAAGAATCTATTAAAGAAGCCAACACTCGTTGTGAAGCAAGGAGGATCACCAAGCTTGTTTATGAAGGACTTACCCTTGATAATGTTGTTGGTGATCTTGAAAGGGGCATTAATACTCGTAACCA
The DNA here is from genome assembly GCA_023614405.1 of Avena insularis. Classification (NCBI taxonomy): domain Eukaryota; kingdom Viridiplantae; phylum Streptophyta; class Magnoliopsida; order Poales; family Poaceae; genus Avena; species Avena insularis. The sequence goes on from CM042697.1 coordinate 409,239,391, forward strand.
AGTTGCTAAATTTGTTGGCCACAATAGTTTAATTTCTTGTGTAGAGCCCCAGAAGGTGTATGAGGTGCTTGAAGACTCGGTTTTGCTTGAATCTGTCACATCCCAAAATTTTCCAAATTTTGAAATGAGAAAAATAAATAATTTTTGAAATTTAGGGTGAAAAGAAACTTTTTGATTCCAAATGGAAACATCAAAGACCAATCTTGGACAAACTTTGAATGAAAAGGGATTTAAAAGATAAACAAATAACAAATAAAATTATAAAAGTTGGAATCACCATTTTTGTATCTTTAAATGAAAAGATATGGTTTTTAAAAGACAAAGGAAGAAATAAATAAATAAATAAATAAATAAGGACTATTTTATAAGAGCCAAATAAAACTTGGCCAAGACCATCAACAAATGGAATAAACATAATCCAAGTTCAAATGAAATAATTGGATAAATAATATTGAAATAAAATAATATGGCCTTAAACAAATTCTATTCCATTTGATTAAAACAAATCCCTAATAGAAATGATTAATTAAATCAGGGGAAAATAATTGGAATTTACCCAAGTGGAATAAAAGTTATTTAATTAACTCAAATGAAATAAAAGAATCATTTAAATAAATTTATATGGAATTAAAACCATATTTGAATTTCATTGTAATAAAAACAATTGCCCAAATTAAAATGATTAATAATCATATTAAAATACTATAAATAATTCAAAGTGAATTATTTAGCACCCCATTAAATAGATGAACCTACTGAAAAGGTTTTGTAAAAAGATTGGAATTTAAACAAGGTTTGAAAATATATCTTATTTGATTTAACACAAGGGCCTATTTTAAATAATTATTATACCCTAAAAAGAATAAAAGAATTATTCTAAATTAGACTTTAGAATGTATTATTAATCAGAATTTGAATATACACAAAATTTGGTAGAAGTTTGAATTCAAATGGCTATTTGAAATGTTTAAACAAAATCAAAACAGATAAATAGAAAAAGAAAAAGGAAAAACAACCTGTACAAAAAAATGAAACAAAGACAGCCCAGCCAGCAGGCCCAACCTAGCCCAGCAGCGCAGCCCATTTCTTTCCCTCCCCCGAACCATTTTCCACTCAGAAGCTTACCCGCACAGTGGATGACATCTGGACCCCACCTCACCCCTCTCTCTCTCACTGCCGCCAGACCCCATCTGATAGCTCACCTTCTTCCCCACCACGACCAGTTCATCCCCAACCCAGCTGCCGTTTGCTGCACTAATTTCTCTGCTTAAATCTTCTTCAATGCATGCATAACTCGCCCAGTGATCACGCCCTGTTAAAACGCCTCCCTCCCCTCTCCATTTTCCCCCAGACACCACACCCCGAGAGCCACCAGGCTGCCACAATTTGAGCTCGCGCCCTGACTGCTCCAACGAACTCACCGACGGATTTCGGCCAGCCGCCGTTGCCCCTCGCCCCCTTGACCACACGAGCACACTCCCCATCACCCGGCGAACCTCTCTGTAGCCTCCACTCGCCCGCGTGCGCTCCACATCATCGACAACGTCAACACCGAGCGCCGCCACGGTCTGCAGCAGCTCCGGCAAGTGCCCGAGGTAGCATCTGACCACCCCCTTTCCTCTCGTTGATGCACGCATAATCGCTGACCTCGTGCGCAGCTAACGTGGCTCTTATCTTGTCTTAGCGCGGTCTAAAACGTCGCCCATGATGACAGCCCGAGAGCACCTCCGCTGACGCTAGCTCCGGCGAGCAATTCCCTTCGTCCTCGTGTGCCCCTCGAGAAGTGACGACCATGTTGAGCATCACAGCGATCCCCTGAACCTGGTGAGCCACTCCATTTACTCTCTCGCTTCCTGCATCGCCGGTGACGCCACTGCCAGGCCGCCGCCGCGCGTCAGACACCAGCGCCGCCAGTTCTAGGTCAATGCACTAAGGACTGTTGGATCTTGATCCTGTGGCGTAGATAGAGTCATTTAAACGAAGGGGTACGAGCTAATCTGCACCGTTCAGTCTCACTTAGATCCAAAGCACCTCATAGCGCAATCCAACCAAAACGGTACAGACCAATAGCAACACGACGCGTGGCCTGTGTGTTGTTTTAAAACAGAAATTATGTTCTATTAGATGTTCAATCTTGTAAATTGCATAACTTTAAATCTACACATCCAAATTTGGCAAATTTTATATCAATGGAATCAGCAAGACAAACCCTATCCAACCATGCACTTTTTTTAATGAATTGCTTCTGTTAAATTGGTTGTTTTTGCAGAAACTTGTGTAGGCATAATTTGAATATAAAATTCATTCTAAAATTATTTTTGTGATAAAATCTTTGGAAAATGGATTTTTTTGAACCTATTGACCATGGAAACCAACTTGTGGATTCAAAAACATATTTTGTGAAGCAAAAGAATAAATCTTTGATTTAGAACATTTCTAGTCAAATAAAAATGTTGTTTATATGTTAAAAATACTTTTTGGAGAAAAATCATTGGGAAATGATTTGGATTAAACTCTTTGACCCAAACACAAATTTTTAGAATTAAAAATGTATTTGGTGAACCCTATAAAGATTATTTCTTTGCTAAAGGCATTTTCAACTACATAAAATATTGATTTGGTTTAAAAATGATTTATAAGTAAAATCTTTTGCAAATGATTTGCCACTTATATAAAATTACCAATAGGTGTTTTAGAATGTTTATAACCTATTAGAAACCACTTTTCAAAATAAAACAATCTTTTGCATGCTTGCATGCATTGCTTTGTTACTATTATTTTATGTGATGTTTGCTTGAATGGTGGATTGAATATTGCTTGCTTGGTTGAATTGTAGTGGAATTTGAAGAGTGTGAATATTGCAAGATCAAGGAGTGAACTTATAATCTCTACCAAAAAGGCAAGTGATGCTTCATACCTTTGTCCTATTTTTTCACTATGCATTAGTGATATTTCTAAATAGGACTTGCATGGAATTTTTACTAAGTATAAACTATGCCATGGGAAATCCTAGTAGATGAAACCTTAGTAGAATTTTCCTAAGTTAAGATTCCTACTACTATCATGCTTAACTTACCTAGTAGAAAACAAGGGTGGATTATATTCATGTTATGGAATATTTCTAAGTCAAGGACTTGTGTTTTGTTTAATAAAACAACTAAGTGAATGAAACACCTGGGTGGAATGGAAGGAATGGTTTGTGTTGTGTGGTCATAAAAGGACCATTTCTATGGTTTACCTTGTGTATCTCACTTGTGGAAATGCCACCCAGGAACAAAGAGATTTGAGATGTCAAATGTTGAGAAGCTTCAAGTGCAGCCACTTGGCATTATGGGCTCTGCCTGGATCATATAGGTTGCAATAACTTAGCCAAATGGATAGTTGGTGGTAGGGGTTTGATAGGTTGGAGCGCGTCCATTCTAGTCTAAGGGAAGGCTTCTGAAAGATCTTGTCTTGGTGAAACCAAGTCTTGTGGGGAAAGTGCACCACCTCTGCAGAGTGTAAAATCTAAGTACTTAGCCATGTCCCTGGTATTGGACAATTTGAGCATCAAGACATGGAAGCTACCAAGAATCTCCTCATCCCAATTTCTATGTTAAAATCTTGTGGTTGAACAAGGGTTGAAGGATCACCAATTTCTATTGGGAGATGCCTTGGGTGATTTTGACAAGCAAAAGCTTAGTGTTTTCAAATGATAAGGAAAATCTATTTTGAGCAAAGCAAGCCTAAGCTCCACTTAGCCAAATTCATATAGATGATAGACTCCACTATACTACCATAGTATCCCTTGCCAATACAATTCAAATGTATTGCCCTTGTGGCTGTAACTTATTATGTTGCAGGTTTGTTTGATGTTAGTGAAGTGTGTTGATTAGGATTACAAGTCTACAACCAACATGTTTGCCTGTGGCACTTTGAAGATGAAGGACTCCATGTTATAGTTATTTCTGCTGCATTGTAATGAGATAGCCAAATAAGCTATGTAAGATGTAATGAATTATTTTATTCCTGGTTATAAAGTTGTATTATGACCTTTGTTTCTGGATATTACATCTTAACTGTGGATGCTAGCTATTGATCCAGGGACTAGCATTGTAAACACAGGGATCTCTACCTTATTAAAGGTTGGGACCTCTACAGAATCCATGCATGAAGAGCTTAGCAACTTCAAGCGCAACAAAGTGCCATTAGTGGAGAGACCCAAGGAGTTCCACAATGTCATTGGAACCAAGTGGATATTTAATAACAAGCGAGATGCAAGTGGGATGGTCATTCGCAACAAGGCAAGATTGGTGGCTCAAGGCTTCTCCAAAGTCGAGGGTATCGACTACGGTGAAACTTTTGCTCCCGTTGCTCGTCTTGAGTCTATTCGTATCTTGCTTGCATATGCATCTCATCATAACTTCAAGTTGCAACAAATGGATGTTAAAAGTTTATTTCTTAATGGTCCCTTAGTTGGTATATGTCAAGAAACCCTCGGGTTTTGAGGATCCCAAGTTTCCAAACCATGTTTACAAACTTGATAAGGCGCTCTATGGGCTTAAACAAGCTCATCGTGCATGGTATGAGCACCTTAGAAAGTTGTTGGTTGACCGTGGTTTTGAAATTGGGCTAATCGACCTCACTCTTTTTACTAAGAGAGTTGGAGGTGACTTGTTCATATGCCAAATATATGTTGATGACATTATCTTTGGTTCTCCTAAAAAATCTTTCAATGATGTATTTGCTAAGCTAATGACCTATGACTTTGAAATGTCTATGATGGGTGAATTGAAATTCGTTCTTGGATTTGAAGTGAAGCAACTTTATGGAGGTATATTCATTAATCAAGACATATATATTCAAGATATGCTGAAGAGGTTCAAGTTGTCAGATTTAAATGGAGCCAAGACTCCCATGCCTCTCAAGTGTGATCTCAAACTTGATACTAAGGGTAAAGATGCGGATGAAAAGGTATATTGTTCTATGATTGGTTCTTTGCTTTATATTTGTGCATATAGACCGGATATCATGTTGAGTGTGGGTATTTGTGCATGGTTTCAAACCACCCCAAAGGAAATCCACCTTGTGGCGGTCAAGCGAATCTTTCGATATTTAGTTGATACCCCAAACTTTGGCTTATGGTATCCCAAGGGCTCAAGCTTTGTCCTTCATGGTTTCACGGATTCAGATTGGGCGAGAGACAAAGTTGGAAGGAAATAAACCTCCAGTGCTTGCCAATTCCTTGGTAGGTCCTTGGTGTGCTGGTCATCTAATAAACAAAACTATGTCTCCTTGTCTTCCACCGAGGCCGAGTATATTGCGGCTGCTAGTCGTTGTGCACAATTGTTGTGGATGAGGCAAACTCTAAAGGATTACGATGTCACTTGTGACAAAGTGCCTCTTTTTTGTGATAATGAAAGTGCTATCAAGATCGCCTACAACCCGGTGCAACACACAAGAATGAAGCATATTGATATTCGTCATCATTTCATCCGTGAGCATGTGAAAAATGATGATATTGATCTCTCTTATGCGAGCACCGAGAAGAATCTTGCGGATTTATTCACCAAGCCCCTTGATGAGAAGAGATATAGCTTCATCACAAGAGATTAAATCCATACATATATAGCCACATAGTCTTCCACACATGGAACATACAGAGAGTTCACACATAATAAGAGGCGATAAGATAAAGTTCACAAGCAACTTAAAGATCAAAGGAAGAACGAGCTTGTGACTTTAACCCATGCAAATCCTGCAACCTACATAGGCTACTTCTCCCCCTTTGGCATCAAGACGCCAAAAAGGGGAAAATAACGATACTACGCGCCCCATGGGGATCACTCCTCCCCGTCATCGTTGCCATCCTCATCATAATCAGCATCATCCGAGGAGGTGGAGGCCGGTGGAACATCATTGCGAGCAGTAGGACCCTTGCCATGAGGGCGAGAAGAAGTCGTAGCAGAGGAGATGTCATCAAAGTCAGTTCAATGAACAAGTCCTTCAATCCAGTTGCCAAACGAAAGCGTGCCCTCAGACTCTTCCTCGCCTTCAGCAACCTTTAGGGACTCACCACCCTTAGCATTGATAGCATTGAGAATCACTTGTTGATTGTGCAAGACTTGCCTAGTTTCACGGTATTGTATGTATTGAGATTTGCGAATATCCACTTGCATGCAGCAGTTGACCCTCTCCAACCAAGATGCCTTCTTGATACGAGAGGAGACAATCTCGCGAGAGGTGGGAGGCTTCTTATCCCTCTTCTACCTCTCTCTCTCTTTTGTTCACAGGTGGTTCCCCTCGCACCAAGGATGCTATTCACATTGGTAGGGGTGGTCGTCGTCACGCTCCTTCATATGGTGATAGGTTTTTGGAGGACCGTGTGACTAAGGATAACCGTCGTAACAGTAGTGCCGCTGACAGGGAGCAACTCAAGAGGTTGAGGGCAGAGCGTGCCAAGAAGCAAAAGTATGATGATATCACCACTGCCAAGGGCATGTCTCCAAGTGACTGTGTTGAGATGCGCAAGCACAATTTCTATGAGTTGCCTCGCACTTGTACAAATACTCAGTTCTGGAGGAGGGAGAAAGAGGTCATCTACCAGGAATTCTATGGTTCTCTCACAAAGTACAAGGTTTGCCCTTAGTCTGTGCTAGATTTTGCCTACATGAGGCAGCATATGAGCTATTTTGAGGACTTTTTGTGAATCACTAACAAGCTTGGCCTGCACAAGATCATGCAAACTCAGGAGCATTTCAACATTCGTGTCATTCACTAGTTCTTTGCCACTGTAGTTGTTGACTCTAGTGATGATATCAATATGACTTGGATGACTGGAGATACTCGTTGCACAGCCTCCTTCCATGAATTTGCTCGTATTCTGGAGATCCCTTTCGAAGGCCGCTCCACTCCTTGTGGTGAGAGACTTCACAATGAAATGGGCACATATGATGTAAGGCAGCTGGACCCTCTCTACAATTATGATGGTATCTTTGGCAAGACCAATAATATGCATCTTCTGCCCAATTTGTTGCTTCGTGACTTCCGTGAGAATCTTTCCACTCAAGCTGGGAACCTAGATATGATTCATGGAGTCCATGTGAATCTTTTGGATCTTGCTTGGTCCGTCTATATTGCGAGCCCTAATGCTCCTCCTCGGCACATTGATGTGATGCACTATATCTTTGAGGAAATGTGGAGTTGCATCATCCACAAGAAGTCACCCATCTTTGCTCCTTTTGTCATGAAGCTAATTATTGCTCAAGAGACTAGGTTCCATGATGTCCGGGCCACACTAGTGGAGTACAAGCTCCATAAGCTCCAAAGGAAACATACCATCGTCTCCAATAACGGTTCTGACACTCCTGCTGTTGACGACGAAGAAGAAGAAGAAGAGGAAGAGGAGCCCTCTCAGGGGCCGCGTATGAAGCATGCGTCCAATGCATATATTCATCCCACCTCCCGCGAGATTATCTCCTCTAGTCTCAAGCAAGCATCTTGGTGGGAGAGGGTCAACTGCTACATTCAAGTGGATATTCGCAAATCTCAATACACACAATACCATGAAACTAGGCAAGTCTTGCACAATCAACAAGTGATTCTCAATGATATTAATGCTAGGGGTGGTGAGTCCCCAGAGGCTGCTGAAGGCAAGGAAGAGTCTGAGGGAACGCTTTAGTTTGGCAAGTGGAGTGAAGGACATGTCCATTGGACTGACTTTGAGGACATCTCCTCTACCACGACTTCTTCTTCTCGCCCTCACATCAAGGGTCCTTCTGCTCGAAATGATGTTCCATCGGCCTCCACCTCCGCGGATGATGCTGATTATGATGAGGATGCAGACGATGACGAGGAGGAGTGATCCCCATGGGGCGCGTTGTAGCATCCCAATTGTCTAACAATTGCAATGCTACTAGCCTAGCCTATATAATGGCTACTTCATATATATAATTGTTGCATCATAATTATATCATGCTCATGTCATCATGCCACCTTGCATTTGAGCATCATATAAAACCCTTTTTGTTTTGGTGCTTATCTCATATGCATTATTAATTGTATTTGCCTCTTGATATTGTATTTGGTTCTTGATATATTGTTTAAATGCCCAAGTTGAGTTGGGGGCATATCTTTTATGAACTCCACCACCTTTCTTTCACCACCTTATAATTCCACCATCCAACTAAATATGAGCTTGGCATTTACTGGTTTTGCTTCTAGCTCCTATGGGTTGGGATGGATCCAATTCTTTGCCACATGCTCTCATCTTGGCACCATGTTGTTTTCACAATATTGATATATGAGAGCCACATGGTCACCTTTGCATGCCTTGTGGGTGGAGCCCTATTTCTAGCTACCTTTTGTGTTGTTTTGGGGTTATCATCATGTTGGGATATTTTTGTGGGCTTATTAAATGCCTAGTGGCATAAACACACTAGCAAGTCCCAAATAGAATCCAATGTGATCATCTCCATATACTCCACTTGGAATTCTTTCTAAATTCATTTGCTTGGGCCTTACTCCAATTTTTGGGGATGCATAATAATAATGCCATGTATTAATCTTGTTTTCACAAAATAAGCATGGCATTAATTGATTGCATGGGCCATGCAAGAACCATCTTTTGCTAGCTTTGGTTTGTATTTGCATTTTGAGTGGATCTTTTCTAAAACCCCAACATCATCTCCATCCACCCATCACCACCTTCCTTTTCTTCTCTTTTTTGGCCATTTCTTGCTTGAGCTTGTTTTGGGTCTTGCTTGGTCTTGTCAAAGGATTGCCACCACCTCATCTTTCCTCTCTCTCTAAACCTCCTACCTCATCTAACCATCTACCCCTCTCTAAACCTAAACCCTAAGCACCCCCCTCTTTCTCTCCTCCTTCTAAGCCGAGCCACCCCACCATGGCCTACCCTAGCTGGCCCCACCGGCCACCCTCTCTCCCTGGCCACCTCTCCCTGCCCTAGCTACCACCCCAAACCCTAGCTAACCCAAGTCCCAACCCGAGCCTAGATCTACCCCACCCGAGGCTACCCTCACCTCTCCCTCTCGTGCTCTCTCTGCCCTAGGGCCACCCAACCCGAACCACCACCTCCCTGGCCTCACCGTCCCCACCTGGAAGCTGCCCTGCCCGAGCACGTGAGGGTGGAGGAAGAAAAGGTGGCCGAGCCACCTTTTTCCTCTCCCACTCCCCCACGGCACCCTGTTCCCTCTCTGCCTTATCCACCCCCTCTCTCGCCTCCCCTACATCCCCAGATCCAGCCCCAGCGACGCACTGGCCTCTTCCCCCTCTGCTCCATCACCACCGCCTACACCATCGTCTCCACCGTCGGCCTCCACCGATCTTCCTCTTCCAGCAGTGCAGAACGACGTGGAGGTGGCCGAGGAAGGCCACGCAGTGCTCCTGCAACCCCCTGTACCGCCATCGAGGAGAAGAAGCACCGGAGCCGCCAGAACCAGCGCGAGGCCGACGAGAAACCCTAGAACGCCGGCCTCTGCATCATCGACGATCGCCAGCGTCTCGGCCCGCACGAACACCACCGACGCCCTCCCGGTGAGCCACCTGACCTCCTGGACACGCTCCGCCGTGCTGTAGTCACCTAGGGCCGTTGTTCGTTTCATCGAGCACAGCGTCACAGCGGCAGCCCGTCGTCTGCTTTCCTCGCGTCGCGAAACCCTAGCTAGGCAGCGCTCCTCCACGACAAGCCCAGGCCAGCGCGGTTCCACCCCGTCGCGCGCCAGGTCCCGGTTCGAGCCTCAAGGCGTCAAGGCGCGTCGGTCGGCATCGACACTGCCGACGCAGTTCGAGAGAAGATCCACAGAGCGACCAACGCTTACCGATACCCCCTACTCTTTTGTCGCGTCAAGCCGCGCTCCTTAGGACCCCACCGTCAGCCGCAGTGACCGTTTTGCGCAAAACCCCTTGGCCTCTAGTTAACTCAACCCGCGCTCCAGCCTAGCCCCACCTATCAGCGCCTGTCCTCTCCACATTGTCGGCGTGGGCTCATGAGGTCGATGGCCCCTGTCATCCTCTCAAGCTAGACCAACCACGAGTGTGAAGCGTTTACGTGCGCGTGTTGCCCGATCAAGACTGTGGCCCACTTGTGCGTGATAAAGGCTAGCTCCCTCTGAGTATAAAAAGTATTTATGTATCGTATCATGCTTAAATTCAAACCTTTTTCAAATTAAATCAAATTCAATTTAAATTCTGTTTTCAAATAACTTTTCAAATATTAAACCAAATAATACAAATAATATATGTTTTCAAATCAGAAAATGTGAGGATTTCAAATCTTCCATTCAAAATATATTTTGAACACTTTATTTTCCAAGTTTATTTAAATTACAATAAAATGCCCCTTGGACTTAAATAATTAATAACTTTTGATTTATAAATCCAAATTTAACAAATAATATGTCTAAAATGGTTAGCTCGACGAGACCTTTCTGTTTATGCATTCCATGGTTTGATTTGGAGCATGCATCATATAAATATAAAGAGTACAGCAACTTAATTGAGGATAAAATGGGGCCAAAACTTAATAAAATGTTTATCTCTTGTATGCCACACCTCACCCATGCCATGCTACCTTATTGCCATGCAAATTGTGCATCATTCATCATGGCATGATTGTTTGCTTGTCGCATTTATTCATATGCTTGTGCACTTTATTTATGTTGGCCCTTGTTTGTTTGGTTCTTCTTGAATAGGCTAGCGGGGATATATCAAGAGAACCAGAGCACTACCCAGATCCATCCTTTGCTTCAATCGAGCTGCCAGGCAAGCACTACCACATGCTTGCATACATATAGTACCTATTGCCTCTATCTTATTCTTGCATCATTGAGTCGCGATTGCATTAAATTGAATCCCAAGTATTGCATAGCCTTTACATTTAAACCCCACCGAAGCTTGTTCCTCCATCCCATGAGCCATTACTATAGGAGTTGTTTGAGCCATGCGAGTCGTAGAACAGCATGTGTAGGGTATGTGAGTGTCTGATGGATAACGAGGTACCTAAACAACTTAACCTGAGTAGTAATGGGATAACTAATGAAAGTGGCATCGGTGAGCCATATTCGCTATTTGGTTTTTCAGGCTCACTTGTGTCCCGTAAGACCCCGAGTACTTGATTCCTGTTCCAAGAATATTCGCGCTATCCACATCCGGGAGGCTTATGGACCCCCCTAAGCCAGAGCTTGATTCATTCTTATTTCTTGAGGGCCACAAACTAGTTTGAGGTTTTATTTACGATCCTGTACCTATGCCATGCTTTACTGCTTTATTTAAGATTGTGCGAGGAGCACATCGTATTAGGTCCGTGACCCGTTCTGTTGTCGACAAGCCCAGTCACACTTTCGGGTTCCCAGTCGTTTACAGCCGGCTCCACAAACCTTGAGACCGTCTCGGAGTCAGCTAACTTCGTTGCGGGTAGCTCAATGGGGTGGCCCCCTGAAATATTTCTGAATCCTGTGATTGCTTTGTCGTGACTGCCTCGTTGGGTTTTGATTTGGTTTTTCCGAGGCATATCGAGTGTGTGTTGCTATTTGTGCACCCCTGCAGGGTAAAACTTTCTGAAAGCCGTGTCCGCGGTTATGGACGACTTGGAGCACAGTTTCTCGATCATAGACAAGCATAACTAAAGTACCGCTATTAATTTGACTAGACTAGGTACCTGACTAGTAAATAGTGCAATACTCATGGAATGGATAATAAAACTGCCAACGGATGGGGTTGTTATCCGCTTCCTCGTCGGTAAGCGAGGAGGAGGATGGATCTGTGGATATTACCATTATAACTGTTATAACTGTTGTTATTAATTCACGGACATCCGTCTATCTCTGGTTAGGCGGATGGTTAGCGAGTATCTATAGAATTGCTAGGGTTTATCTTTTGCTGCAATTGCGTCACCCAGGTTGTGTCCCCTTTAGAGGCATAAAGACTTGCTGAGTACCCCTAGGGTCTCACACGATAAATTATTGGTTCAGATGAACAGGTACCCTCGCAAGATGGATCTTTGGGTGGAAGAGGCAGACGATGTGGGCAACGATCATTCGTGTAGAGATTCGGAGCAGGGATCCGTGAGATCTGTGGGCGGGATGTGCTTATTTATGGGGCATCTTATGCCGATTTGCTTCTTATCCGCACCCAGATTTTGGCTTCGCTTCGCTTGATACTGCTGATTGATGTATGAGGAGATATCCTAAACTATTATATCTATCTAGGATATTTGGATCTTGCCGTATGCGTTGCTATATTCCTTTCTTTTTAGATGGAATGGCTCGATGTACTATTGTATGGTGGCTTGCATACATACTCATTTGTGTATGTAGTTGATCCTTCGCTTTGCCGATTACGCCGCCCGTTCTTGTCCCGATGTTTGGAAATGGTTGGGACGGCCGAAAGGTCTACCTGTGAGTGGCATTTGGGCCCCACCGTACTATTTCAACCATTTCTGAACATCCAGGCTTGTACCAGGAGCGTAATTCACCGAGGTAGTTACAATTGGTATCAGAGCCATCCCGACCTTCAGGGTCTCAGCCAAATGGTCGTTGTCTGTCTAGCAAATATTTTTGGTAGTTATGTATACTAGGAAAAAAAAACGCGAGAGTAGGACTGCTTCCACTTTTCTTCTTACCCAACCACCCACCCTTTTCTGGTAAGGAAGTGTAACGTTTTCAATCCTCTTCTTAAAATTCAAACTAGGATTCACGTGTTCTGGGTTTCCGTAGTACCATAGAAAGTGTGTGTGTGTGTAATTCCTTGTCTATCTGTTGCATCCTTTTGTTATCACAATCTGCCTTTGGTTATCAACTGTTGGTACGTTCCATATCGACAGGCTTTTGAAAACCGGCGCGATCTATCTGACTCCTTGTTGACCGGTGCCATCTTCTTAAAGGGTGTTCTTCTGTGCAGGCATCTGATGCTAATCCCTATCTGCTAAGTGATTTTGCGCATCTATCGGTATTTTAATGCCGAAAAATGCGGAAAATTTTTCTTTGATCCATCTGTGTTTCCACACTCCTTTTCAGTCGTGTGTGAAACATTATCTATCTCTCTTTTATCAGCATGTCCATGCTAACTCATTCTTTTGTCACCGGCGCTTAATCCTGGAGTTTTCACTTCATCTTCTTTTCTCTTGGGCTAATTACATAACATGTGTCGATCCGATCTGGTGATTGTTATTTGTTTCTAAGAAAAGCTATATCCCACTCATGATATGTGTCTATTGGAATTTGGAAAATGCTATCAACTCTATCCTCCAGATGTATACGGTTATCTCCTGTGATTTGGAGTACACCGTGATCATATCTATGCAAATTCAAGCATCCTTGGAAATCCGGAGTTTCTCAAGGCACCACGGCGGTCTATCACCTGTTTATCATGCTTCACATCTTTTTGAACTCCATATCTGCACATCTTTTCGTCTCTGATAGCTCATACCATAAGCAAAGCTATATCATCGTTTCTTGTCCAAGATCTCTTTATCTTTGTAACCGGTGATCCGATCGACAATGTGAATCAGGCGGCATCTCTTTTTCTTCCGAAGGACCAGATAATCTATTCTTCCAGTGCATCTTCTTCAATTCTGGAATCAGCAAGTCCATTGTTAATTCCATCTTCCATCTTCAATCAAATCCGGAGTTGTTCCTTGTTGGCAAGTTATCATCGTTGCTACCAAGTTTTCCTCAAGACTAGATCTCTCTCAATCATTTCAAGAAGAACATGGAGTTCTTTTCACCTCTATCTCGTTAAGTGATCTTTTGAAACCGTCTCGTTCTATCATCGATGCTCAATCCACCGGAGGCCATGAAGACTTTTCAGATCTTTCGTAATCAGTTGGTGTTATCTTCTTCTTTACCTGTGGAATCTGGCAGTTGTTCTCCGTAATCTTCCTTCATATCTTTCCGGTGGCTTGTTACATCAGGTATGACGACAGCATCATCACCCTTATCTATCTTGAATCCGGCGTATCGTTTGCATCTATCCTGGTTTGCTAACGGAGTTCCATGAGTTATCCTTGTCAATACCTTCAGTCTGTTTCGGTAGTTGGGTTGCATGGTTTTCTTATTCAGGTGCGGAGTAATGCTTTGAGTGCGGGATGGAGTAGCTACCATACCACTACTCTTATCATTCGCTCTTGTACATTGAATTGGGGAATTTATGTGATTTCACCCATTCCACGGAAGTTAGAAGTGGCCTTTATCCCTTGATACTTTTACTTCCGTCCTTGTTTTTCCGGAGTGCTCTCTCGAAGAAAGTAATCGATAATCTCTTGTTGGTGATCTCGTCCTTCTACACGAAGCAAAATCCTCGATTATCTGGTGGAAACAAACGCAAATTCTTTTCTATCCTCGTCTTTCTACCGGAGCTCTACATCCCCAAACAAGTTGAAAGGAACATATCCCCCATGATCTATCTTCACATCCGTATCTGGAAGTTATATCCGCGCACCTCAATTGCGTGATCCTTTGGTTCTTACCGGCGTAAGAAGACTCTAATCCGACGATGTCTAACTAAATCTTTCTGTCGATATCAAGGGGCTCTATTGTTTGAAGGCAATATTGTTTCCGTACTTCTTTTCCCCAATCCGAGAGAAGGTACGATGCTATTGTCATAGTGCTTCAAAACCTCTCCAATCTAGCTCTTTCCTTCCGGCGAGACAAAGATTCATCCTCTCTAGTATCGGTAAATCTTTAATCTTAACGGCGTGTCTTTCTTTATCCACGATGCATCATCTTGTCCTTTCTTTCACCAAGTGGTTCTTCTTCTTTTATCCTGTTCTTGAGAAAACCGGAGCTATGTCCATCCTATCCTTCTTGTCTCACGACAATCCTTCAATTCTCCTAACCCTTTGTGCCTCAAGCAAAATGCAAGACTCGCAACAAGTCTAGCAAGTTTTGCAAGGTGTGGTGGTCGCACCATTCCGTTGTTCATCAACTTGGGAACGTGAGGGTCACCTTCGTTCGAACACCCGCCTCTCCTTGTGTGGTTTTCTTTTTCCTAGGAATCTCGGGGCGAGATTCTTGTTTAGTGGGGGAGAGTTGTAGCATCCCAATTGTCTAACAATTGCAATGCTACTAGCCTAGTCTATATAATGGCTACTTCATATATATAATTGTTGCATCATAATTATATCATGCTCATGTCATCATGCCACCTTGCATTTGAGCATCATATAAAACCCTTTTTGTTTTGGTGCTTATCTCATATGCATTATTAATTGTATTTGCCTCTTGATATTGTATTTGGTTCTTGATATATTGTTTAAATGCCCAAGTTGAGTTGGGGGCATATCTTTTATGAACTCCACCACCTTTCTTTCACCACCTTATAATTCCACCATCCAACTAAATATGAGCTTGGCATTTACTGGTTTTACTTCTAGCTCCTGTGGGTTGGGATGGATCCAATTCTTTGCCACATGCTCTCATCTTGGCACCATGTTGTTTTCACAATATTGATATATGAGAGCCACATGGTCACCTTTGCATGCCTTGTGGGTGGAGCCCTATTTCTAGCTACCTTTTGTGTTGTTTTGGGGTTATCATCATGTTGGGATATTTTTGTGGGCTTATTAAATGCCTAGTGGCATAAACACACTAGCAAGTCCCAAATAGAATCCAATGTGATCATCTCCATATACTCCACTTGGAATTCTTTCTAAATTCATTTGCTTGGGCCTTACTCCAATTTTTGGGGATGCATAATAATAATGCCATGTATTAATCTTGTTTTCACAAAATAAGCATGGCATTAATTGATTGCATGGGCCATGCAAGAACCATCTTTTGCTAGCTTTGGTTTGTATTTGCATTTTGAGTGGATCTTTTCTAAAACCCCAACATCATCTCCATCCACCCATCACCACCTTCCTTTTCTTCTCTTTTTTGGCCATTTCTTGCTTGAGCTTGTTTTGGGTCTTGCTTGGTCTTGTCAAAGGATTGCCACCACCTCATCTTTCCTCTCTCTCTAAACCTCCTACCTCATCTAACCATCTACCCCTCTCTAAACCTAAACCCTAAGCACCCCCCTCTTTCTCTCCTCCTTCTAAGCCGAGCCACCCCACCATGGCCTACCCTAGCTGGCCCCACCGGCCACCCTCTCTCCCTGGCCACCTCTCCCTGCCCTAGCTACCACCCCAAACCCTAGCTAACCCAAGTCCCAACCCGAGCCTAGATCTACCCCACCCGAGGCTACCCTCACCTCTCCCTCTCGTGCTCTCTCTGCCCTAGGGCCACCCAACCCGAACCACCACCTCCCTGGCCTCACCGTCCCCACCTGGAAGCTGCCCTGCCCGGGCACGTGAGGGTGGAGGAAGAAAAGGTGGCCGAGCCACCTTTTTCCTCTCCCACTCCCCCACGGCACCCTGTTCCCTCTCGCCTTATCCACCCCTCTCGCCTCCCTACATCCCCAGATCCAGCCCAGCACGCCTGGCCTCTTCCCCTCCTCCATCACCACGCCTCGCCACACCATCGTCTCCACCGTCGGCCTCCACCGATCTTCCTCTTCCAGCGGTGCAGAATGACGTGGAGGTGGCGAGAAGGCCACGCAGGCCTCTGCAACCCCTGACCGCCATCGAGGAAAAGCACGAGCGCCCAGAACCAGCGTAGAGGCCGAGAAACCCTAGAACACCGGCCAGATCATCGACGATCGCCAGCGTCTCGGCAGACGAACACCACCGCGCCCTCCCGGTGAGCCACGACCTCTGGACACGCCTCCCCGTCTGTAGTCGCCTAGGGTTGTTCGTTTCATCGAGCATCTGCGACGCGGCAAGGCGCGTCTGCGTGCTTCGCCCTCGCGTCGCAGAAACCCTAGCTAGGCTGCAAGGCCTCTCACGACACCAAGCCCAGGCCAGCGATGCTCCGCCCCGTCGCCGCCCAGTCCCGTTCGAGCCCGTGCAGGCCAGCGCCCAGCGTCGGTCGAGCATCGACCTGTCGTCAGAGAGAAGATCCACAGATGGCGACCGGCCACTGATACCCCTACTCTTTTGTCGCGTCAAGCCGCTCCTTAGGACCCACCACCGTCAGTAGCGGACTGCTTTTGCGCAAAACCCCTTGGCCTCTAGTTAACTCAACCCGCGCTCCAGCCTAGCCCCACCTGTCAGCGCCTGTCCTCTCCGCTGCTGTCGCGTGGGCCTGCGAGGTCGATGGCCCCACCTGTCATCCTCTGCGGCTAGACTAACCCTGAGTGACAGAAGCGTTTACGCGCGTGTTGCCCAAGACTGGTGGCCCACTTGTCTGTGACAGTGGCTAGCTCCCTCTGAGTATAAAAAGTATTTGCGGTATCTGTTTAAATTCAAACCTTTTTCAAATTAAATCAAATTCAATTTAAATTCTGTTTTCAAATAACTTTTCAAATATTAAACCAAATAATACAAATAATATATGTTTTCAAATCAGAAAATGTGAGGATTCCAAATCTTCCATTCAAAATATATTTTGAACACTTTATTTTCCAAGTTTATCTAAATTACAATAAAATGCCCCTTGGACTTAAATAATTAATAACTTTTGATTTATAAATCCAAATTTAACAAATAATATGTCTAAAATGGTTAGCTCGACGAGACATTTCTGTTTATGCATTCCATGGTTTGATTTGGAGCATGCATCATATAAATATAAAGAGTACAGCAACTTAATTGAGGATAAAATGGGGCCAAAACTTAATAAAATGTTTATCTCTTGTATGCCACACCTCACCCATGCCATGCTACCTTATTGCCATGCAAATTGTGCATCATTCATCATGACATGATTGTTTGCTTGTCGCATTTATTCATATGCTTGTGCACTTTATTTATGTTGGCCCTTGTTTGTTTGGTTCTTCTTCGAATAGGCTGACGAGGATATATCAAGAGAACCAGGAGCACTACCCAGATCCATCCTTTGCTTCAACTGAGCTGCCAGGCAAGCACTACCACATGCTTGCATACATATAGTACCTATTGCCTCTATCTTATTCTTGCATCATTGAGTCGCGATTGCATTAAATTGAATCCCAAGTATTGCATAGCCTTTACATTTAAACCCCACCGAAGCTTGTTCCTCCATCCCATGAGCCATTACTACAGGAGTTGTTTGAGCCATGCGAGTCGAGAAACGACATGTGTAGGGTATGTGAGTGTCGATGGATAACGGTACCTAAACAACTTAACGAGTAGTAATGGGATAACTAATGAAAGTGGCATCGGTGAGCCATATTCGCTATTTGGTTTTCAGGCTCACTTGTGTCCCGTAAGACCCCGAGTACTTGATTCCTGTTCCAAGAATATTCGCGCTATCCACATCCGGGAGGCTTATGGACCCCCCTGAGCCAGAGCTTGATTCATTCTTATTTCTTGAGGGCCACAAACTAGTTTGAGGTTTTATTTACGATCCTGTACCTATGCCATGCTTTACTGCTTTATTTAAGATTGTGCGAGGAGCACACTGTACTGTTTAGGTCCGTGACCCGTTTACGCTGTATCGACAAGCCCAGTCACACTTTCGGGTTCCCAGTCGTTTACAGCCGGCTCCACAAACCTTGAGACCGTCTCGGAGTCAGCTAACTTCGTTGCGGGTAGCTCAATGGGGTGGCCCCCTGAAATATTTCTGAATCCTGTGATTGCTTTGTCGTGACTGCCTCGTTGGGTTTTGATTTGGTTTTTCCGAGGCATATCGAGTGTGTGTTGCTATTTGTGCACCCCTGCAGGGTAAAACTTTCTGAAAGCCGTGTCCGCGGTTATGGACGACTTGGAGCACAGTTTCTCGATCATAGACAAGCATAACTAAAGTACCGCTATTAATTTGACTAGACTAGGTACCTGACTAGTAAATAGTGCAATACTCATGGAATGGATAATAAAACTGCCAACGGATGGGGGTTGTTCGTCCGCTTCCTCGTCGGTAAGCGAGGAGGAGGATGGATCTGTGGATATTACCATTATAACTGTTATAACTGTTGTTATTAATTCACGGACATCCGTCTATCTCTGGTTAGGCGGATGGTTAGCGAGTATCTATAGAACTGCTAGGGTTTATCTTTTGCTGCAATTGCGTCACCCCAGGTTGTGTCCCCTTTAGAGGCATAAAGACTTCTTGAAAACCCTAGGGTCTCACGATAAATTATTGGTTCAGATGAACAGGTACCCTCGCAAGATGGATCTTTGGGTGGAAGAGACGGACGATGTGGGCAACGATCATTCGGTGTAGAGATTCCGGGAACGGGGATCCGTGAGATCTGTGGGCGGGATGTGCTTATTTATGGGGCATCTTATGCCGATTTGCTTCTTATCCGTACCCGGATTTTGGCTTCCGCTTCCGCTTGATACTCTGTTGATTGATGTATGAGGAGATATCCTAAACTATTATATCTATCTAGGATATTTGGATCTTGCCGTATGGCGTTGCTATATTTCCTTTCTTTTTAGATGGAATGGCTCTGATGTACTATTGTATGGTGGCTTGCATACATACTCATTTGTGTATGTAGTTGATCCTTCGCCGATTACGATTCGCCCGTTCTTGTCCCGATGTTTGGAAATGGTTGGGACGGCCGAAAGGTCTACCTGTGAGTGGCATTTGGGCCCCACCGTACTATTTCAACCATTTCTGAACATCCAGGCTTGTACCAGGAGCGTAATTCACCGAGGTAGTTACACGCGTAGTATCGCTCTTTCCCTCTTTTTGGCATCTTGATGCCAACGGGGGAGAAGTAGCCTATGTAGGTTGCGGGATTTGCATGGGTTAAAGTCACAAGCTCGTTCTTCCTTTGATCTTTAGGTTGCTTATGAACTTTATCTTATCGCCTCTTATTATGTGTGAACTCTCTGTATGTTCCATGTGTGGAAGACTATGTGGCTATATATGTATGGATTTAATCTCTTGTGATTAAGCTGTATATATTCTTGATGATCATCATACTCTTCATCACATATTATCATGTGCAAAGGTATGAGCCTCTAGCCTATAGTCATTCATTATTATCTTTGCACCCTTTGTTGGTTTGTAAAAGGAAGGGGGAGTGTTGATCCTAGTATGTGTTTTATGCTAAAAGCTTGTGGTTACACATATCTAGGGGGAGCCCATCTTAATTTTACAAACTACTTAGTCTTATCACAATATTCTTTATGCAAATGTATGTGTTTTCATCAAACACAAAAAAGAGGGAGATTAAAAGGGAAGTTCCCTGGTTATGTGTTTTGGTGTTTGACTAACAACACATTTTTGGACTAACTGTGTGCTACGTGTTTTTAGGATCAATTCATGTCTCTACTCTTGCTAGTATTTGTGAAACTGTAAAAGGAAGTTCCGGAGAGGATTTTTCATCTATTTACTGCCTGCTCCTGGCGTATGGCCGGAATTTCCGTCTTCATTGATGGAGTTTCCGCCACACCATATTTCGGAGTATCCGACGTGCTCCATCAGGCCCATGTGCCACAAGCCCCCGGAATCAGCTCGGAGTCTCCGCTCCAGGATCTGGAGTTTCCATCCCATCCGGATTTTCCGGCTGGACTTTTCCCGGAAACTCCGCCCATCCCTCAAGACCAAGAAGTTGCAACCTCCTGTCTCCATCCTAGAGTCTCCGCCTGTCGAGGCGGAGTTTCCGGCCGGGCCAAAGATTGTGGCGTATTGGAGCCGGAGTCTCCAGGTCAAGTGAGCAGCAACGGCTCTATTTCGAGGGGGGCCATAAATACCCCCTTCTTATCCAAGCTCAAGTTGTGGCTTCCATTATCTCTCTTCCATTGTTGCTGAGCTTCAACCTCCTAGTTCTCTCTCTATAGCCACTCAAACTTGTTGCCCCATGGGGATTTGAGGGAGGAGACCTAGACCTAGCTTTCTACCAAAGGGATTTGTGTTTCCCCATCATTTGTGTAAGTTGTAGTTTCTCTAGGGTTTGAGGAAACCCTAACTTATTGAAGTCGCCCTCCATAGCTCATCCTCATGTGTAAGCGCTTCGAGGTCGTCTTGGGAGCCTCCAATTAAGTTGTGGAGACGTGCCCCAAACATTTGTACAAGGTTCTGGTCGCCGCCTTGAAGGCCACCGTATAGTGGATCTTGTGCTTGTTATGAGGCGGGTGCGCGGGAGAATAGGGTGAGGCCTCTCATGGCGCCGGTGGTCTTAGTACCGCCCACCCCTCAAACAGAGACGTACTTCCCCTCAAACGGATGGAACTTCGGGATAACATATCCGTGTCAACTCTCGGCGACTTCTATCCTTTATCTCTTTATTGTTATTGCTTGCTTGCTTTCTTCTCATATAGGTTCTCTCACTTAGTTGCATATCTAGAGAACTTACTTTGTGCCAATCCTTAAATTGAAAAAGAAAAGAAAAATTGAGTAGCTCCTATTCCCCCCCTCTAGTCGCTTATATTGATCTTTCACCTGGTAGTTTACATACCACACGTGTATTAACGTTTCGTATTAATACAGCTATAGCACGGTAAGAAACGTATTATGAACAAGAGATACATCAAATAATAACTCTTTATTATTTGCCTCTAGGCATATCTCCTTCAGTATCCCACTTGCACTAGAGTACAAATTAATCTAGTTTTACAATAGCAATGTCCTAACACCAATACTATCCCGGTGTTGCTCATGCTTGGCTTGTGGAATACTTTTGGTAAACGGATCTACGACATTAAGATCCATATGCACTTTTAAAATCTTTACTTGGCCATTCTCAACATTTTGTCTAATGGCGTGGAATCTAAGATAGATGTTCTTGGCTATGGAATGAGTTCTTGGTTCCAACGTGTTTGCTATGGCACCTGTGTTGTCATTGTAGATTGTCACAGGGTCATACGAATTAGGAACAACTCCCAGTTCGATGACAAAATTCCATAGTCATACAACTTCATTCGCCACAGAGTTAACTACGATATATTCTGACTCCATTGAAGACTGTGCCACCACTGGTTGCTTCACGCTTGTCTAGGTTACCGCGCCACCATTCACCAAAAATACAAATCCCGTCTGATACTTCGAGTCATCGGAGTCCGTGTTCTAGCTTGCATCCATGTAACTAGTTACGTTTAGAGCTACATCATCACCTCCATATACTAGGAACATATCCTTAGTTCTTTTTAGATACTTTAGGATATTCTTTACAGTTGTCTAATGTTCTACTATTGGATCACTTTGGAAATGACCTATCCAACTGAGAGTCAAGGCCACATCGGGTCGAGTACATAGCATAGCATACATGATAGAACCTATGGCTGAGGCATATGGGACATTAACCATTTTTTCTCTATCAGCATCTATTGCTGGACATTGAGTCTTACTCAATGGCACACCTTTCACAAGAGGTATAAAACCCCATTTGGCATTTTCCATTTTGAACTTCTTCAAAATCTTATATATGTATGTACTCTGACTTAATGCTATCAGGTGTCTTGATCTATCTCTATAGATCTTGATGCCCAATATATAGGCTACTTCACCTAGATCCTTCATGGAAAACTGACTTCTCAGGTATTCTTTCATGCTCCCTAATAAATCCACATCATTCCCAATCAGTAGTATGTCATCCACATAAACCACTAGGAATGCCACCAAGCTCCCACTCACTTTCTTATAAACACAAGCCTCTTGATTATTTTGGACAAATCCAAAACTCTTGATTACTTTATAAAATCGCTTGTTCCAACTCCTAGATGCTTGCTTTAGTCCATAAATGGAACGCTCAAGCTTGCATACTTTTCCAGCATCCTTAGGATCGACAAACCCCTCTGGTTGCATCATATACAACTCTTCATCAATGTGACCATTGAGGAAGGCGGTCTTTACGTCCATCTGCCATATCTCATAATCATAATATGCAGCAATTTCTAGTAAAATCCGAACATATTTCAACATTGCCACATGAGAGTATGTATCGTTGTAGTCAACTCCTTCCACCTGTCGAAAACCCTTGGCAATAAGTCTCGCCTTATGGATAATCACATTAACATAAACATCTATCTTTTTATTCAAGACCCATTTGTTCTCCATAGCCTTTCGACCTTCAGGGAGATCCACCAAGTTCCATACTTAGTTCTCATGCATGGATCCTATCTCGGATTTGTAAGATCCCTCCTTTGTAAAGGAAAAGGATCCCTGTGATTGCAATGCTAGTCCCTGGATCATTGCTTGCATCCACAGTTTAAGATGAAGTACACAGATACAAAGGTCATTTATTACATCCATTCCAGAGATAAACATAGTCTTTACAACTCCAAGGCCACAGGCAAAATACAAGAGTTTGAAAAGTAAATAAGTAAAAGTCTTCATCTTCATGTGCCACAGGCAAACATGTTGAGTGTAGACTCATGACACCTAATCCTCATCAGAGTAACCTGCAACATCACAAGTTACAGCCACAGTGGGTCAATACTTTGGAATAGTATTGGCAAGTGATACCTTAGTATATTTTAAGTGGACTAGATACTATATGCAAATTTGGCTAAGTGTAGCTTGGCTTGCTTTGCTAAAAATAGATTTTGCCTATTAGTTGAAATCACTAAGTTTTTCTTTGTCAAAACTTTTCCCAAGGAACCACCAATAGACATTGAGGTCCTTCACCCTTGTTCACCCACAAGTTTTTACTTTAGAAATTGGGATGAGGAGATTCTTGATAGCTTCCATGCATTGATGCTCAAGTTGTCCATTTCCATGGACTTGGCTAAGTACTTAGATTTTTGCATCTGTAGAGGTTGTGCACTTTCCCCACTAGACTTGGTTTCACCAAGACAGGACCTTTCAGAAGCCTTCCCTTAGACCAAATGGACGCGCTCCAACCTATCATTCCCACTACCACCAACTGTCCAAATGGCTAAGTTCTAGCAACTTATGTGATCCAGGCAGAGCCCATATTGCCAAGTGGCTGCACTAGAAGCTTCTTAACACTTGGCCTCTAAAATCTCTTTGTTCCTAGGTGGCTTACCACAAGTGAGATACACAAGGTAAACCATAGAAATGGTCCTTGTGTAATCACTCAACATAAACCAAACCTTCCATTCCACCCAGGTGTTTCATTTACTTAGTTGCTTTGTTAGGTAAAACTCAAGTCCAAAGACTTAGAAATATTTTCATCATAGCATGTATATTTTACCAACCCTTGTTTGCTACTAGCTAGGCTAAGCATGGCATAGATAGTAACTTAACTTAGAAATTTCCTAGCAATTCTACAACTACTTAGGATTTCCCAACATGGCATATAGGCAAAATAATAACATGCAAGACTTAGCAAAATATTTCTAATGCTTAGTATAAAATATAGGGATAGAATTATTCATGAAGTACCACTTGCCTTGGTAGTTGGGAGAGTAGCACTCCTCACAATCACAATCACTAGCACCAAAGTCTACACAAAGAATGGTAGCAACAAATTACACACAAAACATATACAAACAAACAAAAATATATGCATGCATGCAAAATGCTAAGTGATGATTTTTAAAACTCAACCAAGCAAGTGCATAGTACTGAATCCTAAACAAGTCAAAAACTTGCCAAACCAAATTTATTTAACACTAAAAACAATTCCTAAACATTTCATAAACTCAAAATAAGCCCTACACATGTTTCTGCAAATAAAATCTTTTTAACAGAAGCTAAACATTAAACACATTGCATAATCAGAAAGATCTTGCTCTCCTGATTCCAATGGTATAAAATTTGTCAAATTCTAACGTGGGGATCAAAAGTTATAGCTAAATCAAATTCAAACAATAATCTGATTCAAATTCTGTTTTTAAACCTAACTCACTGCCATGCGTCTTAATCTTACTGGCCGATACCGCTTCGCGTCGGATCGAGCTTCCGCGCCGTAGGATCAAATTAGATCCAACGCGCCAGATCTAAAGAAAACGGTTCGTCCTCGTTCTAATCTAATCCCTACGATGCAGATCTAACGGTTGTCGTTGCTCTGACCAAAGTCGAGCGGCGCTAGCGGCATGATCAAGCAAGGCGTCGCCTGGATGGCGGAGCTGGTGTTCTAGGTTGCGCGGGAGAGGGAGAAGGGGTTTACCAGAATCGCAGGGAGCTGCTAATGCTCAAGGTGGCGATGGTTCGTCAAGGGGCACGCAGACACGGCGGGGATTCCTCGTCGGAGTAGGGGCAGACGTCGGGCAGGCCTTGGCATCGACGGAGGCGAGGTTCTGGGGCGAGCTAAGACAAACCAACGGTGCCGTTAGATGTGCAAGACACTGGGGATCTTAGGCGTATCAAACAGAGGGCAAGGGGCGGCTGGTACTTACGGGGAGAGGTCGCCGGAGTTCGAGCGGCGACGTCACCGTTGACGTTGCCGGGCTACATGCGTGAGCAAATGGAAGGTGTCGAGATGCGCCGCGAGCTGCAGAGCATGATAGCATGAACCACGGACAGAGGGGGGTGCGGTGCTCACCGGAATTCGTCGGCGAGGTCGTCGGAACAGCGGCGGTGTCTGGCGAGTTGTGAGCAGCCTGGTGGCGTGGAGAGAAAATTGAGTGAGGGGAAATGGCTGCGAGGGGGAGAGGTTTAAGTAGGCCGGGGCTCGACAAGAAACGCCTGGTGAATCAATGGCAATTACGCCGCGGAATCAACGCAGCAACGGCCAGCGGTGATGTGTTCATGCGCGGGATTTGGGGAAGACGACGGTGACGTGGACGGGCCCAGGTATGAGAGAACCAGAGAGGGGTGGGGTCCCGGCCATGGTGGCATCTGCGAGTGAGAGAGAGAGAGAGAGAAAACCCGGGTGGGCTAGCTGGGCTGGATCTGCTGATGGGCTCAAACCCTGGCGCCGGCCTTTTTCTATTTCCTTTCTCTTTTTCTTTTTCTAAATTGATTTTCTGGAATGAATTTCAAAATGGTTTCAAAAGCTTTTTGAATTCAAACTTTTTCAGGATTTTTTAGGGTGCAACATTCACATTTCTGGGCATAAAATCTTGTGATCTCTCTGTTCAAGCTTGGTTCTTTTGAATAAACAGTGCTATAGCACTTGATTTGCAAATGTTTTGAAAATGGTTTTGAAACCATATTTATTTTGTATATTTTTGTCCAAACACCACACTTAATCCAATCAACAAGGAAGCAAACAAACTTGGTTTAAAACACTTATGCTCTCAAATGAGGATGGTCATTTGATTTAAGTTTGTTCACATAAAATGATAGCACTATGTGCTTCTGTTTTCTTGAAAATGGTTTGAAAATGATCTCAAAATTATAAGCATGCATGAATGATATGAAATCTTTGAAATCTGATTTTAGGGATGTTACAGGATTTCATGGTTTGTAGCCATTTCTCGGATTCAGCACTCTCCATTGCTTCTTTGTAGGTTTTAGGTTACTCTTGTTAATCTAACAAGACTGACATCACAAGGCTACTATACCAATCTGGGACCGCACGAGCCCTTGTAGATCTCTGAACCATAGGAGCTTCGATGTGATGATCTGTATCATTCGTTTCTTCTTCCACTATAGAGGGCGGTTCTGGAACAGTTTCCGTTGCCCTACTCGGTATTTGGAGAGAAGGGTCAACGATCTCATCTAGCTCTATCTTTCTTCCACTAATTCCTTTCACGAGAAACTGTTTCTCTAAAAATATGCCGTCCTTAGCGACAAACGTTTTTCCCTCGGCTTTGTTGTAGAAGGTATACCCAATAGTCTCCTTTGGGTATCCTACAGAGATTCACTTTTCCGATTTAGGTGTGAGTTTGTTAGGCTACCGTTTCTTAACATAAGCCTCACATCCACAAACTTTCAAGAACAACAACTTTGGCTTCTTGCCACGCCATATCTCATATGGGGTTGTCTCCACAGATTTGGATCATGCTCTGTTTAGAATAAAAGGGTGGTTTCTAATGCATATCCCCAAAACAACACAGACAAATCAGTCAAAGATATCATGGCCCGAACACTATCCAATAGAGTGTGGTTACGTTGTTCCGACACACCATTACGCTATGGTGTTCCGGCTGGCGTAAGCTGTGGTATTATACCACAGTTCCTCAAGTGCATGTCAAACTCATAACTCAAGTATTCGCCTCCCCGATCTGATCGGAGGTGCTTCTTGTTGAGGTGATTCTCTACATCTTTCTGAAATTCTTTGAACTTTTCAAAGGTTTCATATTTATGCTTCATCAAGTATATATACCCGTATCTACTCAAATAATCAGTAAAGGTAACAAAATAATGATACCCATTGCGTGTTGAGACACTCATTGGTCCACACACATCTGTATGTATGATTCCCAACAGGTCCACAACCTGCTCCATAGTACTGGAGAACGGTGTCCTGGTCATCTTGCCCATGAGACAAGGATCACATGTATCAAGAGATTCAAAATCTAGTGATCCCAGAAGTCCATCATAATGAAGCTTCTACGTGCGCTTTACGCCAATATGACCAAGACGACAATGCCATATATACATGGTATTATGGTCATCATGCTTGCTACGCTTGGCATCAATGTTATGGATGTGTGTACTGTCATCAAGATCTAGTAAGAATAAACCTTTGCATATACGCGCATGAACATAAAAGACATCATTCATATAAATAGATCAACCACTTGTTCTGGATTTAAACGAATAACATCTTGTAATAAGCAAGATCCACTCACAATATTCATGCTTAAGGCGGGTACAAAGTAGCACTTATTCAAAACTAATATTAATCCTGATGGCAGACGTAGAGACAAATGTCTGATGACCTTGACATCTACCTTCGATTTGTTGCCGATGTGCATCGTCGCTTCGTCCTTCCCTAGGCACCGCTTATTCCGTAGCTCCTACTGGGTGTTACAAATATGAGCAACAGAACCGGTATCAAATACCCAGGTGTTGCTCCTGGTGCTTGTAAGGAAAACATTAATAACATGTATATCGCATATACCTTTGTCTTTCGCGACAAACTTTCTGGCTTTCTTATCATCGAGGTACTTGGGGCAGTTGCGCTTCCAGTGCCCATCTCCCTTACAGTAGTAGCACACGACACTGGTCTTTGGCTTTTGGCTCTTAGGGGAACGTGCAACTTGCTTGCCATACCTCTTAGGATCCTTGCCCTTAGCCTCCGTTGACCTCTTAAAGTTGGTGGTCTTGTTGGCCATCAACACCGTGTGCTCCTTCTTGATTTCCACCTCAGCAGTCTTGAGCACGGTGAATAAGTCAGCAAGGGTCTTAACCATCCCTTGCATGTTGTAGGTCATCACGAAAGCTTTGTATATATGAGGCAACGAGTGCAACGCCCTATCAATCGCCAGCTCGTCTGGAATTTTGCAATCCAGGGCATTCAAGCGTTGAACGTAGCCAGACATCTTGACCACGTGCTCACTCACACTACTATGCTCTTACATCTTGGCAGAGAAGAAGATCTCAGAAGCTTCATACCTCTCTGCCCAAGCCTTTGGAGCAAAGACGGCTTTGAGATCCTCAAGGATAAAAAATGCAGCCATCTTCTCAAAACGCCTTTGAAGCTCCGGCTCCATGGAATAGAGCATTCCATTCTAGATGAGGGAGGAATCATACGCCTTGGACTGTTAGACATTCTTTTCATCCTCAGTGGTGGTGTCTGCGGATTTGGTGGGCAGTTCTGTCTCTAAGACATAGTTGAGCTTGTAGAGGGTTAGGAGGATTCTCAGGGTGCGGTGCTAGGCGGTCAAGTTTGTTCCATCGGTTTTCAGCTTGTCCTTCTCTAGGAAAGCGCTAAGGTTGAACATGGGTGGGCGAGACAACTGCAATGGATTTGCAAAGAGTTTAGACCATGTTCATATTATTCTGAACACAAGTTTTAAGTTTGACCTTTAAACTTAAGTTAACGGGACTCCCACTCAAGACGAACATCCCTCCATTTGTCTTAGTGATCGCATGATCCCATCTCACTATATCGTCCCCGATCAACACATACGATAATATAGTTCCAAATGTGGACATTTTGAATGTCAATCACATCTCCATGTGACTCATGCTCGACCTTTCGGTCTCTGTGTTCCGAGGCCATGTTTGCATATGCTAGGCTCACCAACTCAAACTCGTTTGTATTGTTGTGTAACCTTTTTTACACCCGCTATATGAGAATGTAGGTATGTCTGACACCCGATCGTCACGGACTGCCTCATACCAAAGAACTTTCTTGGTGGTGCACACATGAGGGGAACACTATCATTGGAATTTGGGAGGGATCATCCTATTTAGCTACCGTCGTATAACTACTATACTATGCCAAACAAGATGTGCAAACATATACTTCATAAGTATGGTGCCATGACATGGTTGCAGCACCTTGATATCCATCGAGAGCTCCAATGTACAATCGTTTCATAAACTTACCATTACCATGTCATGACATACGCCCCTGCAAAACAAAGTTAGACGCCTCTACTTTATCCTTTTGCAAGTTTTACGCATCTTTAGGGCTTTCATGGTAGAACCCCTTCCCATCCATGAACGTTGAGCTGCAACATTGATTCAATGATTGCCTCTTCGCTCCCTTTTCGGGTCCCTCCGGTGCAAAGGTCATATCAACTATTGAAGGAGAGACAGACACTCACCAGCCACTTATACAGAACAAGTCGTATGTTGAGCGTGGAACCAGCCTCGCGTAAGCTTACGTGTAAGGTCGGTCCGGGCCACTTCATCAATCAATCCCGCGATATGACAAGAACACGAAAGAGGGTCCCAACAAGAGAATCAACGCCCACATAATTCTATGTGTTATATCCGTACAACATGTTTACCCATAGATTTGCTCTGATACCACTGTTGGGGTTCACGACAGAAAACAAAAAAATTCTACCTACACAAACACGACCACCAAGATATATACTATGTAGACATAAGTAATGGAGATGAAGAACAGAGTTCATACCCTTTAATACCGAGGAACGCCTTACACAGGAAGGTGTATAGCGATGAGGACAGCGCCTCAAATGTTGCTCCTCGAAGCTCTACACACATCCGGTGTAGGGACGTCTCCCAGGATCCGATCCAGCAGAGCAGCGAAAGAAGAAGGAAGCTGGACCATCCTGCGCATGACGGTAGTGCGGAGGTGGAGAACTAAACCAAGAGAATAGATCCAATCTAATGGAGAGAGCTCTAGGGTTTAGGGGGAGAGGAGAGAACTTGTTGTTGGGATGCAAATAGAGGGGAGCGGGCTCCTCTATTTATAGTAGGGAGGGGTGGGGTAAAACCCTAGGGATTGGGGGGTGGGATCTCCCAAGCCGTTGCCGCCGGCCCTGGGCCCCACCCCGTGGGTGGGAAACCCTATGATTTTGGCCAGTGGCCCCCTGTCTCCCTCTCTCCCTTAGGCGGCTACCCTATTGGGCCCTTCTAGAAGCGGCCCAATAGCAATAAGGCTGCCCATAAAATATAAAATAAAATATGTTTTAATATTAATTCAACTAATTAATATAAAACACATATATTACTATATTCCATACACCGAAACTCCTTTCAAACCTCTTCTAATCAACATCTGATAAAACCTAGAACCTTTCCGGTTTCTCTCTCTCGTTTCTCCTTCGGTGCTGGTTCGGTCCCAAAGCGTCCCCACCCTTAAGTGTGCCACCCTTCGGCTCGGAGTTGCTACGGACATGACCAAGACTCTCTTGCATCAATGATCAACATCGAGACCTGGATGGCCATAATGATCCACGTGCCCTCACGATTAATCTCATCGCTTGAACCTTAACCGCGTAGTCCTATTCCCTTTGACATACGATACCTAGGTCATCTGAGATTTGATCTAAAGCATCTCCATACTTGTGTTAGATCTCGTTACCGATGAACTCATTTACTCATTCCCGTGCACATGATCCAATCATATGCTTGCAAGCTTCGTTAATGCAATGCCACCAAGTTGGCCACTTGTATCTATCCGTTACTTGGATTGGCAAATCCTGGTCTTGATAAAAACTCCTCAACCCATTTCTTCAGGAAACCCAATGATACCTTTATGATCACCCTTCGATGGCTTGATACTTGATATAATCAAAGTCTCCCTCCAAATTAGTGATTATGCATTATCTCACAGTCAAAGGATATCATCAATGTTATCATCAATGATGAATGTTTAAGTAACTAGATATCATTGTGATTAACTTTAGAGTGAATGTCTATCACATCATTCACCAATGATGTGACCTCATTGTCAATCGGCACTATCACCATGATATCGAAACCATAAGATCATCACTTTCCCAATGAGCTAGTTTACTAGAGGTAACTAGAGACCTGGTTGTTTACATACCACATGTGTATTAGTGTTACATATTAATACAATTATAGCATGGTAAGAAACGTATTATGAACAAGAGATACATCAAATAAAAACTCTTTATTATTTGCCTCTAGGGCATATCTCCTTCAACCAAACCTAGCCAAAGGCCATTTGCATCGCCAGTGCTACTGGTGAAGAACAAAAGATGGCAGCTGGTGATTTTGTGTCGATTACCGTCAGCTAAACGCAGTGAAGGTGAAAGATCAATTTCCAATGCCAATTGTCGACGATATCCTCGACGAATTAGCAGGCCACTAATGGCTAGCGTGAAGCCTGTTGGGAACCCCAAGAGCAGGGTGTGAAGCAGCACATCAACAAGTTTTCACTCAGTAAGAAACCAAGGTTCTCGAACCAGTAGGAGGAAGGAAACGTCACACAGGTGTTGCCAGCAACGCGGAAACCTACACAACACAGACTCAAGACTTTGCCCCAACGAATCAGTGAGGTTGTCAAGCTCACTGGTTTGCTGTAACAAAGTATTAAACGTATGGTGTGGAAGGTAACGGTTTGCAACAAGTAAACAAGTAACAGTGGAAGATGTATCAATGGTAAAGATTGGACGGGGTCCATAGTTCACTAGAGGTGCTCTCCTTAGATAAACAACATGGCATGAAGGGTAAACAAATTACAGCAGGGCAATTGACAGGAACTGAGCAAGGCAATACAATGCAATACCGGACAAAATGATCCTATGAGATTCGATTGGGCAATACAACAAGATACATAGACCGCCATCCAACTGCATCTATGACTAGAAGTCCACCTTTGGGTTATCATCCAAACCCCCTCCAATATTAAGTTGCAAGCAACAGACAACTGCTTCAAGCAAAGTGTGTAAGGTAAACAATCCACTTGTTCCATGAACAAGAGTCGTTGTTTTCTCCCTAGTGGCAACAGCACATCTACAACCGAAAAGATTTCGGTCACTTCCCTTGGAAACTAGAGGCATGAACCCACTATCGAGCATAAATACCCCCTCTTGGAGTCACTAGCAACTACTTGGCCAAGATAGCTACTAACAACAGAGAGCATGCAAGATCACAAACAACACAGACATGATAGAATCATAAAGACAAACCCATTAATCAATCTGACATAGTAATCTCAATATCCATCGGATCCCCGCAAACACAACATGCATGATTACAAATAGGTTAGATCTTGATCATGAACGGAGCTCACAAGATCTATACATGAAAGCACAAGGAGGAGATACAACCATCTAGCTACTACATGGACCCTAAGTCCAAGGTGGAACTATTCACGCATCATACCGGAGAAGAAGTCCTCCGGATGATCTCCCCTTCGGCAGGGTGCCGGGAAGAACTTCAGATCCCCCCGACCTAAGGACGATGGTGGCGGCGCCTATAGACGATTTCGTGGAGTTTTGATCGGGTGCCTAGGGTTTCTGCATTGGGGGCTTCTTATAGGCGAAGAGGCGAGGCAGGGGGTGCCCGGGGGGCCCACACCCTGCCCAGGCGCGGGCCACCTCGTGGCTCCCCTCCTACTCGTCTTCTGGATTCGTTTCGCCCATGGTAAAATATTGACTTTCGCTTTTGTCCCATCCAATTCCTAGAATATTGATTTTATGCCTTTCTGGAACCAAAAACAGAAGAAAACAGGCAACTGGCACTATGGCAACTTGTTAATAGGTTAGTTCCAGAAAAGATATAAAAACACCTCAAAGTAAAGACAAAGAAAAGCAAAGTAGATACTAAACAAGCATGGAACATCAAAAATTATAGATACGTTTCCGACGTATCAAGCATCCCCAAGCTTAACTCCTGCTCATCCTCGAGTAGGTAAGTGATAAAAAGAATAATTTTTGAGGTGACATGCACCATCAAAACCAAGATCAAACCATTTGCAAGCATTGAAAGCTAGGATCAAAGAACTCTAAACATGTGCATGAAAGATGGAGTTCTAACAATAATACAAAGTAACTACGCATGCAACATGAAAGGCTACAAACAAAGATCATGAATAACATGCATTGAAAAACGTTTGTTTGTTTCACATATAGAAAACATGGCATAGTGGCAATTAGCTTGTCCCTCATAGAGTAGCAAATAGATGCATAGGACACCTTCAAAGTTCACAAGGGTGACTAGAAACAAATACCACAAGAACAAGTAATATCACAATATGCATCAATCAATAAGTTTTGGGACACTACACTTAGAACTAAGGATGGAGACTATGCTCTCTTAATGGTGCCTAAAGGTATAAAGTGGAGACTCAATAGTAGTGGAAGAAAGGCCCTTCATAAAGGGAAGCAGGGATTTCAAGTTTCAAAAAGAGCTTCCAAAATTGTAAGTACTTGCATATCATAGAGAACCGCCAACGTGGTACCCCTTGCACATGGTATAGGAGCTATCCCATAACCAAAATGACAAGGCAAGCAGACAATGAGCATCTCAGCGATCTTTTTATTTACTATGTGCATAGCTTTTTATTGAGGATGCTTCATAGATAGCTCACTATGGTGATGCTGCAAGTTTCCACCATGATTAGGCATGGCTTAGGCTAGCTGCCCAGGCGTTTCTCTAACACAAAATACAAACTCCATGGACTTACAAGTTCCCTCTTTATTTCACACCGGTGACATCCATAGACAAAAGAGCATGATATCAACTGAGTACAAAGTACAAGTGCAATGTTGAAAACGTTCCCCATGACAGCATGGTTTTGCTAATTCCTACGTATAAGTGCAAGCATATACAACATAGATGACACAATGGTTCAAGTTTATTAGGGTCAAATGTCACATCCCAAAATTTTCCAAATTTTGAAATGTGCAAAAAATAAATGATCAAAATAAACAATTGTTGAAATTCAGGGTGAAAAGAAACTTTTGATTCCAAATGGAAACATCAAAACCTATTTTGATCAAATAGAATCCTAAAGGGATTTAAAAAGATAAACAAATAATAAATAAGGTTATAATAGTTGGAATCACCATTTTTGGATCTTTAAATAAAAAGATATGGTTTTTATAAGCAAAGGTAGAATAATAAATAAGGACTATTTTAAAGAGCCAAATTAAATCTTGGCCAAGCATTGGAAATAAACTATTTTTTTGTTTAATAAAAGAGTAAAGGATTATTTAAATAAAATCATGAGGATTTATTAATATCCAAATTTCATTCAAGTAAAGACATTTTCCTATTTTGAATGATCATTAAAAACTTATTAAAGTATTCTAAATTATATTTCAAAGTGTTATGTTTTTAATAAAACCTACTGAAAAGGGTTTTTGATAAAAATTTAGTTTTCAAATAAAGTTCTAAAACATATTTGATCCTATTTGAAATGAAGACTAATGTCTATTTATTTATTCTTAATAAATAATAAACCCTAAAATTAATTGTTCTATTTTGACTTTAGAATATGTTAATAAATAGAATTAAAATATACCCAAGGTTTGGCAAAGGTTTGATTTGAAATAGAGTTTGAATTATTTGAATGAAAATCAAATCAGATAAAATGAAATAAAAAAAAGAAAAGCATTCAGTATAAAAAAATGAAACTAACCCAACCCATCTGGCCAGCCCAGCAAGCCTAGCAAAAGCCCACCTTCCCCTCCTCCCAAACGTTTTTCTCACCCACGTTCTCACCCGCACGGTCACAGACAGGTGGACCCCACTCTCTCTTCCTCTCTCTCACAGACAACGCGGCCCCGCGCTGTCAGTCATCGTATCCACCTCGTCCGTTTCCCCCTCACCGTTTCTGCCGTGATTCAATTGCGTTAATTCGCGTTGATGGTTGGATTAAACTCGCCAGCGACCACGCACACTTAAGCGCCTCCCTCCCCTCTTCCATTCCCCCCAAGCATCGTCTCCTCTCTGCCTCCAGGCTGCGCGAATTGCGAACTCGAGTACCACTGGCCCGACGAGCTTCTCCGGCCGATTCCGGCGCCGTCCGACCACCCCACGCCTCCCAGAGCACGCGAACCTGCTCCCCATCTCCTGGTGCATCTCCAAGTGTCGCTCGCTAGCCCGCGCATTCACCAGAGGCTCGACAACCTCAACACCCGAATGCCACCGTCGTCTGCCATTTCTCCGACGACCCTTTCCCGTAAGTACCGTCCGCCCCAGTCTCTCCCGATGATGCCTTCATAACCACCACACTCACAGGCGTCTAACGCACCTTTTTGTTCTTCTTCTGGTGGCCTACAAGCTCGCCTCCGACGACAACCAGAAGCACCCGACGCCGACGCTGTCTCCAGTGAGCAATTCCTCGGGAACCAGAGCGCCCCTCGATGAACTGATCAGCCTTGAGCTTCGCCGCACTTCTGCGAGCACGGTGAGCATACTCTCACTCCCTCGCGCGACCTATTCCCTCGGCAACGCCACCGTCCGAGCGCGCCGCCGCCACTCGCCGCCGCCAGTAGATGGTCAGTGCCTGTGAATCGTTGGATGAAGATCCAGTGACTAGAATGTATTGACCCTTGTGGCTGCAACTTATTATGTTGCAGGTTTGTTTGATGTTAGTGAAGTGTGCTGAATAGGATTACAAGTCTACAACCAACATGTATTGACCCTTGTGGCTGCAACTTATTATGTTGCAGGTTTGTTTGATGTTAGTGAAGTGTGTTGAATAGGATTACAAGTCTACAACCAACATGATTGCCTGTGGCACTTTGAAGATGAAGGACCCCATGTTATAGATATTTCTGCTGCATTGTAATGAGATAGCCAAATGAGCTATGTAAGATGTAATGAATTATTTTATTCCTGGTTATAAAGTTGTATTATGACCTTTGTTTCTTGATATTACATCTTAACTGTGGATGCTAGCTATTGATCCAGGGACTAGCATTGTAAACATAGGGATCTCTACCTTATTAAAGGTTGGGACCTCTACAGATGGTATTAGAGCACTGTGTTGCATGTAGGATTGTAACCCTAGGATTGGACAAAACCCCTTACAAAAATAGGAGTTGTTTTTGTTCCAAAACTTACAAACAATCTTGTAAACTCTTTCCTCAACCTTTTGGTTTTGATTCTACATCTCCTCCTTTTTCAACTTGATGGACAAAGCCTCTACCATGACCAATGACTTCAACTTTAGCTTCACCAAGGACTTTAACTTAGACATCACTAAGGACTACAAGTGAGAACCAAGAGAACATTATATTTCCTACCAAATATCTAAGACATGGATATCATGTTAGTGTATGGATCATATTGGCCTATGAGGTAGGACTATACTAGGTTGATTATTTTAAGAAAACTTGTTGTTTCCTTCAACTCATGGGTTAAGCTCATAAGTTGTTAAGAGAATAGTTGCTTGTTGATTGCTTGATTGAACTTGATTGTTTTGGGTGGTGTGTTAGAACTTCTTTATACCTATCCATCATTAATTATCCTTATCGAACCAACAGATGCCTCCCCGTCATGCCAACCCCAACCAAAACAGCAACAAAAACAACCTCACTCCTGAGATGCAGCACATAATGACATCTCAAGCTCAACTGATGCACATGATGACACAGTTTATGCAAAATCAGAATCAGAACAACAACAACAACAACAACAACAACAACAACAACAACAACAACAACAACAACAACAACAACAACAACAACAACAACAACAACAACAACAACAACAACAACAACTACAACAACAACAACAACAACAATCAGAATAACCCTCCAGCTCATGATATGCTCACCAGGTTTCTGAAACTAAGACCTGCAATTTCTCTGGGACAACTGACCCAATGTTAGCCAATGATTGGTTACGTTTGGTGAACAAGGACTTAGTGACTGTTGGCTGCACCGACGAAGAAAAAGTTAAGTTTGCAGCATATCTGCTTGAAGGGCCAGCAGCAACATGGTGGGACAACTTTCTGATCACCACTCCCCTTGAGGATGTGACTTGGGCTATTTTTGAGGATGGTTTCCGTACAGCTCACATCTCATCTAGAGTGATGAACTTGAAGAAAAAGGAGTTCCACAATCTGAAACAGCGTCACCTCAGTATGGCTGAGTACATTGAAGAATTCAACAATCTGGCATGCTATGCACCGGATGAAGTTGATACAGATGCTAAGAGAAAGGAGAAATTCCTTGAAGGACTTAATGATGAGTTGAACCTACAGCTATCTGTTGCCTATGTCCCAACTTATCAATCACTCTGTGACAAAGCCACCATTTTGGAAAACAAGATGAATCAAGTTGAGAATAGAAAGAGGAAGCAAAAACTAAAGTATCACTCAGGATCATCACAAAAGAAGCGTTCATTCAAAAAGAACAATGAAGATTCTGAACCACATCAGTATCACCAAAACAACAATGGAAGTGATAATAATGGAAATGATACTGACAATGGAGATGACCTTGGTGAGAACCAACATGGCAATTTTAGGAAGAAGGACATTAGCCAGTTGCAGTGCTATAATTGTAAGGAACTTGGACACTATGCATCAGACTGTCCTGAGAAGAAAAAGAAAAAGGATGTTAGAAACTCCAATGGAAAAGACTCCAGTGTGACCCAGAAAGGACATGTGAACCACATTGACATGGATGGGAACCTTGAAGAGATAGAAGAAGTGGATGTCAGGAATTAGTTAACTCAGTTGAGTCAAATAAGGATTCCTTGTCTGGATATCAAGTGTTGAACCCATAGTCAAGTGAACCATCAATGTAACCCTATGAGACTTTCTTTTAAGGGTGGTAGTACCTTAGTTATCTTCAAGCCAACTTGTAACCCCTAGCCTTCCCAAATCTCGGGACGAGATTTCTTTTAAGGGTGGTAGCCTGTCACACCCCAAAACTTTCCAAATTTTGAAATGTGAAAAAAATAAATGATCAAAATAAACAATTGTTGAAATTCAGGGTGAAAAGAAACTTTTGATTCCAATTGGAAACATCAAAACCTATTTTGATCAAATAGAATCCTAAAGGGATTTAAAAAGATAAACAAATAATAAATAAGGTTATAATAGTTGGAATCACCATTTTTGGATCTTTAAATAAAAATATATGGTTTTTATAAGCAAAGGTAGAATAATAAATAAGGACTATTTTAAAGAGCCAAATTAAATCTTAGCCAAGCATTGGAAATAAAATATTTTTTTTGTTTAATAAAAGAGTAAAGGATTATTTAAATAAAATCATGAGGATTTATTAATATCCAAATTTTATTCAAGTAAAGACATTTTCCTATTTTGAATGATCATTAAAAACTTAGCGCCCCTCTCCCCTCTTCCATTCCCCCCAAGCATCGTCTCCTCTCTGCCTCCAGGCTGGGCGAATTGCAAACTCGAGCACCACTGCCCCGACGAGCTTCTCCGGCCGACTCTGGCACCGTCCGACCAGCCCACGCCTCACAGAGCACGCGAACCTGATCCCCATCTCCTGGTGCATCTCCTAGTGTCGCTCGCTAGCTCGCGCATTCACCAGAGGCTCAACAACCTCGACACCCGAGCGCCCCCGTCGTCTGCCATTTCTCTGGCGACCCTTTCCTGTAAGTACCGTCCGCCCCAGTCTCTCCCGATGATGCCTTCGTGACCACCACACTCACAGGCGTCTAACGCACCTTTTTGTTCTTCTTCTGGTGGCCTACAAGCTCGCCTCCGACGACAACTAGAAGCACCTGACGCCGACGCCATCTCCGGTGAGCAATTCCTCGGGAACCAGAGCGCCCCTCGACGAACTGA
The DNA here is from genome assembly GCA_023614405.1 of Avena insularis. Lineage (NCBI taxonomy): Eukaryota > Viridiplantae > Streptophyta > Magnoliopsida > Poales > Poaceae > Avena > Avena insularis. The sequence goes on from CM042697.1 coordinate 409,278,265, forward strand.
TCACACCTTGAGCTTCTCCGCATTTCTGCAAGCACGGTGAGCATCCTCTCCCTCCCTCGCGCGACCTAGTCCTCTAAGCGCCACCGTCCCGAAAGGCCACCATCACTCGCCGCCTTACCGCCAGTAGATGGTCAGTGCCTGCCCGATCCCCTTTTAATACAATGCTCCACAAAGCTCAATCCGCGTGAACCGTTATCGTCCAGTAAGGAAGCGCCACGTGGCCAGACTCTGGTTTTAAAAACAGAATTTGATCTATTACATATGCAAACTTGTAAAATTCATAACTTTAAATCTACACGTCCAAATTTTGCAAATTTTATATCACTGGAATCATCAGGACAAGTACTTTGCAACCATGCACTTTGTTTAATGATTTGATGCTATAAAATTGGTTGAATTTGCAGAAACTTGTGTAGGCATAATTTGAATATAAAAATTGTTCTAGAAATATTTTTAAGGTGAAATCTTTGCTAATTGGTTTGTTTCGAACCTACTGACCTTAGAAATCAACTTATGGATTTAAAAATGTATTTTATGAAGTTAAGGAATAAATATTTGAATTAGAACATTTCTAGTCAAATAAAAATATTGATTATGTGATAAAAATACTTTTTGAGCAAAATCTTGGGAAAATGATTTGAGTTAAACTCTCTGACCCTAAAAACCAAATTTGAGATTTAAAAATATATTTGATGAACCCTATAAAATTATTACTTTTGCAAAAAGGAATTTTTAACAACATAAAATATCACTTTGGTATAAAATTAGTTTATGGGGTGAAACCTTTTGCAAATGGTTTTACCACTTTTGTAAATGACAAATATGAGATTTAAAATGTTTAGAGCCTAGTAGAAACCACGTTTCCAAATAAAACCATCTTTTTCATGCTTGCATGCATGCCCATGTTTTTGTTATTTTATGTGGTGAAATTGTTTGAATGCTAGTTGAATATGTGTTTGCTTGATTGAATTGTAGTGAAGTTAGAAGAGTGTGATATTTGCAAGATCAAGAAGTGAACCAATATTCTCTACTAAAAAGGCAAGTGACACTATCATCCATGTCCTACTATTTTCATTACACTTAGTGGATTTTTGTAGCATGCATGATATGACTACTATATTTCTATGCTATGCTATATCCTATTAGGATATCCTTATATCTTCCTTAGTAAAAACATTGTAGTTGTAGTATGCTTAGCCCTGCTATATATTTGGGATGGGATACATGATATGATTATATGAAGTGTTGGAAAAATATATGTTTTATATAATAAAACAAGTACTCAATGAACCACCTGGGTGGAAAGAGGATACTTATGTTTTGGACAAGGTGGCAACAAAGGGAACGATGTTTATATGGCTATCTTTTTGGATGTGAACTAGAAGAAAACCACCCAGGGACTTAGAGATTGAACATGTTTCTCGTACAGTGGCTTCCGTGTACAGCCACATGCTAAATGGGCTCTGGCTTAGTCAACTACATAGTGGAAGACCCATGCATTGGCATCTTCAGGTTAACTAGAATTGTGTAGGGAAATATATCCCTACATTGGTGCCTGGTTGACAAGCTAGCATTGTGTATTGGGAGGACTTCTATGGAAAGACTTTGTCACATTCTAGATCTGTCGGTACTCCATTTTGGTGAGTACTTATCCAGCGGCCACTGGTGGCGTCAAGACGAGATTGTGTCATGTGGGTAAAGTGCACAACTTCTGCAGAAGATCAAATTCTAAGTACTTAGTTGTGTCCCCGGTTATGGACAACTCTGAGCAACTAAGGCCTGAAGCTATGGAAGATCTCGACATTCCAATTTATCAAAGTAAAACTTGATGGAGACAATAAGGGATTAGAAGCACTTGGAGTTTGCCAAGGAGTTCAGAAAGATTGATTGAAAGATCAAAACTATTTTGAAAACATAGGATAAAACCATATTGCTTTCTGCAAATGAGCCTAAACTCTACTTATCCAAATATGCCTATATTGATAGGATCCAACTTATTTCTACATAGTAGTGAAACTTGCCAATACAGTTCAAATGTATTGACCCTTGTGGCTGCAACTTATTATGTTGCAGGTTTGTTTGATGTTAGTGGAGTGTGTTGAATAGGATTACAAGTCTACAACCAACATGATTTCCTGTGGCACTTTGAAGATGAAGGACCCCATTCTATAGATATTTCTGCTGCATTTTGTAATGAGATAGCCAAATGAGCTATGTAAGATGTAATGAATTATTTTATTCCTGGTTATAAAGTTGTATTATGACCTTTGTTTCTTGATATTACATCTTAACTGTGGATGCTAGCTATTGATCCAGGGACTAGCATTGTAAACATAGGGATCTCTACCTTATTAAAGGTTGGGACCTCTACAGATGGTATTAGAGCACTGTGTTGCATGTAGGATTGTAACCCTAGGATTGGACAAAACCCCTTACAAAAATAGGAGTTGTTTTTGTTCCAAAACTTACAAACAATCTTGTAAACTCTTTCCTCAACCTTTTGGTTTTGATTCTACATCTCCTCCTTTTTCAACTTGATGGACAAAGCCTCTACCATGACCAATGACTTCAACTTTAGCTTCACCAAGGACTTTAACTTAGACATCACTAAGGACTACAAGTGAGAACCAAGAGAACATTATATTTCCTACCAAATATCTAAGACATGGATATCATGTTAGTGTATGGATCATATTGGCCTATGAGGTAGGACTATACTAGGTTGATTATTTTAAGAAAACTTGTTGTTTCCTTCAACTCATGGGTTAAGCTCATAAGTTGTTAAGAGAATAGTTGCTTGTTGATTGCTTGATTGAACTTGATTGTTTTGGGTGGTGTGTTAGAACTTCTTTAGACCTATCCATCATTACTTATCCTTATCGAACCAACAGATGCCTCCCCGTCGTGCCAACCAAACCAAAACAACAACAACAACCTCACTCCTGAGATGCAGCAGATAATGACATCTCAAGCTGTCACATCCCAAGATTTTCCAAATCTTGTAATGTGAAAATTAAATGAATAAAATAAAACTTTGTTGAATTTCAGGGTGAGAAGAAACTTTTTGATTCCAATTGGAAACCTTCAAACCTTTTTGATCAAACAAATCCTAAAGGGATTTGAAAAGTTAAACAAATAATAAAGAAAATATTTTGAATAAGTGGAATTACTATTTTTGGATCTTTAAATAAAAGATTTGGTTTTCAAAAGAAAAGGTAGATTTATAAATAAGGATTATTTTATGGAGCCAAAATAAACCTTGGCCAATGTTTTGAAATAAAATGTTTTGTTTTGATAAAAATAGTAAAGGTTTATTTAAATAAAATAATAAGGATTTAATATCCAATTTTATTTAAGTAAAGGCTTTTCCCATTTTAAATAAACACCAAAACTTATTTATTTATTTTAAATAAGCTTTCTAAGTATTTTATATTCTCAAATAAAACCTACTGAAGTGTTTTGGTTTTATTTAGATTTCAAATAGAGATTTTAAATAAAACAAACCCTATTTGATTTAATAACTAAGGTCCATTCTATTTAATTATTAATGGAACCTAAAATAAAAATGTTATTTTGTTTTAAACAAGTTTTCCAAGTATCTTTTATTTTCAAATAAAACCTACTGATTTGGTTTTGATAATATTTGGTTTTCAAATGGAGATTTTATTAAATAAATCAAAACCTATTTGAATTAATAATTAAAGGTCTATTTTATTTAATCATTAAATAGATCCTAAAAAGAATAAAATTATATTATTTTATTTTTGGGATTTGGTTTATGTTGTTAAACAGAACCAAAACTCATTACAAGTGTGGTGAATGTTTGAATTGTTTGAATGTTTGTTTTGTTGTTTGAATTGTGAATTGAATTTCAAATCAGTAAATAGAAATAGAAAAGGATAAATCAATCAGACAGAAGAAAAATAGAGCAAAACGACCCAGCCCAACTAAAACCCATCCCAGCCCAGCAGCCCACCTCCCTCCCCAGCGAACCGTTATTTTTCTCACTCAGGAACTTAACCGCATAGAGGATGACGACTGGACCCCACACTCATGCTCTCTCTCTCGCTGACCAGCCGACCCCACCCCCTCCTATTCATCGTCTTCAAGCACGACCCCGTCGCCTGGCCGTTTACTGCCGATTGATTCGCGTCGTCAATTCGCTTCAATGCCGCGTGATCAACGCCCCCTGACCACACTCGCTTAAATGCCCTGGCCTCCTCTTCATTTCCCCTCTCTCGCCCGGCTCTCTCGGCCACCAGGCTGTTCGGAATCGTCTCCAAACCGCCAGTGTCTCCGACGCCCTCCGGCGGCAATTCCAGCCACCACCGCTAGCCCCACTACTACCAGAGCACACTATCTTGTTCGCCATCATCTCCTGCACCTGCCAGTACCTTTCCCTCGCTCGCGAGTGCTCTGCAGCGACGACTTCGTCTTCGACTGAACGACGCCGCCGTCCGCTCCAACTCCGATGAGCCCCACAGGTAGTTTCCGACCACGCCTCTCCTTCTTCTTCACGCACACATCATCGCCATAGCTTTGCGCGTCTGACCCTGTCTCCCGTTTGTCCTAGCGTGCACCGTAGCCCCGCCTCCAACAACGCCTGAGCAAGCCCGACGCCGAGCGAACTCCGGTGAGCAATCGCCAACACATGCGAGCACCCCTTCGTCTGCAACCAGTACGTCGAGCTTCCCCACGACCCTGTGATCACGGTGAGCCTCTCCTCCTCTTCTCTCGCTTCCTAGAACGGCCAGACCACCTCGGATGCAGGCCGTAAGCGTCGCTTAAAAGCGCCGCCCGTCGTCGCCTGCAGCACGTGATCCAGACGAACCGATACCGCCCAATAGGAACTTGACGCGTGGCCAGTTTCTGTTTAAAACAGATTTTGAAATCAGAATTAGATGCAGATTTGAAACTCTTGTAACTTTTGATCCACACGTCCAAAAATTACAAACTTCATATCAATGGAATCAGTGGAACAAGCCCTAGCCAACCATGCCATTTGTTTAGTAAAAAGTTTCTGTTAAATGGTTTGTTTTTGCAGAAACATTTGTATGCTTGTTTAGATTATAAAAATTGTTCAAAAATGATTTTGGGGATAAAATCTTTGGCAAATGGTGTGATTTGAACCTACTGACCATAGTAAACACTTTGTGGTTTCAAAAATGTATTTGGTGAAACAAAAGAATGATTCTTTGATTTAAAACCATTTCTAGTCAAATAAAAATATAGTTTATTTATTAAAAATGGTTTTGGAAGAAAACTTGTGGGAAATGTTTTGTTTCAAACTCTCTGGCCCCAAACACCAAGTTTTATGGGGTGAAAACACATTTGGTGAACCCTATAGATTAATGCCTTAGTAAAAATATTTCTACACCACATAAAATGATACTTTGTTTTGAAAAATGGTTTATGAAGTGAAACCTTTTGCAACTGACTTTGCCACTTTACAAAATGACCATTAGGTGCTTTCAAATGTTTATAACCCATTAGGAACCACTTTGTCAAATAAAACAAGCCTTGGCATGCTTGCATGCATTATCTTAGTTCTATGATTTTATGTGATGTTTTGCTTGTTTGGTAGATTGAGTTTGTGCCTTGTTTGATTGGATTGTAGTGAATTGAAGAGTGAGATTGTTGCAAGGACAAGGAGTGAACCCATACTCTACCAAAAAGGCAAGTGATGCTTCATACTTTTTGTCCCATTACTTTCACTATGCATTAGTGATTTTCTCTACGTAAAACTTGCATGGAATTTTGCTAAGTATAAACCTTGCTATAGAAAAACCTAGTAGAAGAAACCTTAGTAGAAAATTCCTAAGTTAAGATTCCTACTACTATCAAGCTTAGCCTAGCTAATAGAAAACAAGGGTGGAATATGTATTCACACTATGGAAAATTTCTAAGTCTGAGGACTTGTGTTTTTTGTTTAATAAAACAACTAAGTTAATGAATCACCTGGGTGGAATGGTAATTGCTTGGTGGATTTTGGTTGAGTGGTTCACAAGGCCCATGTCTATGGTTTACCTTGTGTATCTCACTTGTGGATGGCCACCCAGGAACAAAGAGATTTGAGATGTCAAATGTTGAGAAGCTTCAAGTGCAGCCACTTGGCATTATGGGCTCTGCCTGGATCATATAGGTTGCAAGAACGTAGCCATATGGATAGTGGGTGGTAGAGTTTGATAGGTTGGAACGCGTCCATTTTGGTCTAAGGGAAGGCTTCTGAAAGATCTTGTCTTGGTGAAACCAAGTCTTGTGGGGAAAGTGCACCACCTCTGCAGAGTGTAAAATCTAAGTACTTAGCCATGTCCCTGGTAAAGGACAATTTGAGCATCAAGACATGGAAGCAATCAAGAATCTCATCATTCAAATTTCTAAGTTAAAAACTTGTGGTTTGAACAAGGGTTAAAGGATCTTCAATCTTTGATTGAGAAAAATGTTTTTGTCAAAGCAAAAACTTAGTATTTTCAAATGTTAAGGAAAAATCTATTTTGAGCAATGCAGGCCTCAACTCCACTTAGCCAAATGCATATAGATGATAGACTCCACTATACTACTATAGTATCACTTGCCAATACAATTCAAATGTATTGACCCTTGTGGCTGTAACTTGTTATGTTGCAGGTTTGATTGATTTAGTGAAGTGTGTTGATTAGGATTACAAAGTCTACAACCAACATGTCTGCCTGTGGCACTTTGAAGATGAAGGACCCCATGCTATAGATATTCTGCTGCAATGTAATGTATTAGCCAAATGAGCTATGTAAGATGTAATAAAATTATGTTATCCCTGGTTATAAAGTTATATATGACCTTTGTTTCTTGATATTACATCTTAACTGTGGATGCTAGCTATTGATCCAGGGACTAGCATTGTAAACACAGGGGACTCCACCTTATATTGTTTAAAGGTTGGGACACTCCCTATACACAAGCTCAACTGATGCTGATGATGACACGGTTTATGCAAAATCTGAATCAGAACAATAACAACAACAACAACAACAACAACAACAACTACTACTACTACTACTACTACTACTACAACAACAACAACAACAACAACAACAACAACAAAAACAACAACAACAACAACAACAACAATAAAGTGTTTGGTTAAAGCCCATGTAATTGAAGGGAATATGCCCTGAGAGGCAATAATAAAGTGTTTATTATGTGTATTCCAAGTATATGATAGATGTATTTTGCATGCTATAATTGTATTAATACAGAAACATTAATACATGTGTGTTTAATAAACAAACAGAAAGTTCCTAGTTATGCCTCTCTCATAAACTAGCTCGTTGATTAACAAGATGATCAAGGTTTCCTGATCATGGACATTGGATGTTGTTAATAACGGGATCACAACATTAGTGTAATGGTGTGATGAACATTCATCCGAAGTATAGCATTACGATCAAAGTCATTGAGTTTATATTGCTATAAAAACTTACGAAGTGATCCTAATCCTTAGACCATGAGATCATGTTAATCACTAACATCGAAAGAGTTTCTTGATAACATCAAACGTCACACCGTAACAGGGTGATTATAAAGATGGATTCAGAACTAATAAAGTGTTATGTTGAGGCTCATGGATCGAGAGTGGAATTTGTTCATCCCGATGACGGATAGATATACTCTGGGCCCTCTCGGTGATATCACATTGATTAGCTTGCAAGCAAGTGATTTGATCACTAGAATGTTATATCACGGGAACGAGAAAAGAGTGCATGTCAGTAATGAGATCAAACTAGGTATGGAGATACCGATGATTGAATCTCGGACATGTAATATATCGTGAAACAAAGGGATTAAGATACTAGCGTAAAAGGTTCCGACGATCACAACAAAGTCATCGTTGAATGTGTGGGAGTCAGTATGGGTCTCCAGGTCCCGCTTCTGATTATTGATCCGAGAGGGGTCTCGATCATGTCCGCATTATTCACGAACCGTAGGGTGACACACTTAAGAGACACCGACATCCAATTGGAGCAAAAGTTTCATGCCGAAAGAATGAACAAGCGCAGGAATTTATTTCACTAGATACCGAAACAGGGTTTCGGGTGAAATTGCATAAAGTGGTTATGCATGTGAAATAGAATTCTAGAAAGGGGTTATTTGTGAATGTTTGTCATTAAAGTAATTGACAAAATTCTGAATAAAATAAAAGATTTTTATTTAATGAGAGTTTGCATTAAATTTGGTGGAAATTTAATGGCATGTTTGAGTGGGATTTTGAGTGGAGGGAATTTAAAGGAATTTTGTGAGTGGAGTGTCCACCCACATGAAGAGGGGAGGGCAAGGGGGCAGCCCCCATGCGCCGGCCACCCCCTTGGGGTCCCCCCCCTCCTATAAAAGGCACCCCTCTCCTCACTTCTCACTCACACCTCCTCGTGAAGGATCTCTCTCCCCCTCTAGAATTTATCTCCCATGGTCTCGGACTAGCGAGATACATGTTCCCGGTGGCTATTCGGCAAGAAAGAGTTGTGCTTTCGCTGCATCGCTGGAGCGAGGAGGCGGAGGTTGTTCGGTGCCTCGAACGTGTGTGCGAGCACGGATGCGCTGCTGATTTGCGGCGCTAGGACTTCCTCTCAATCTTGACATCGGCAAGAGATCGTCTAAATCAACCACGAGTTGAACTCGTTAAGCTTTTTTGGTCTTCAAGTGTATGTTCTCTACGGATATACATCCTCCCGTTGTTTGTATCTAATAGATAGATCTTGGTACATAGTTCACATCGTAGGAAATTTTTTGTTTTCTATGCTGCGAACCCTACAGTGGTATCAGAGCCGGATCTATGCGTAGATGCTTTACACGGGTAGTACACATATGAGTATGTGGGTGATGATGATCATGTTGTTGCTCATTAGTTGTAATTTTGGATATTGGTGGCATAGTGGGATGAAGCGGCCCGGACAAACTTTACATGTCCTCGCACATGAGACATGTTCCATGCTTGACATGCAACTAGTTTGCATAAGTGGCTAGGAGGTGTCTGTCTCTCATACTATAGTCAATATCTATTTTGCAACGAGTTGTCAACAATTTGGTTATCCTCGTTGTGGTTCATGTTCGTAGGTTAGAACGGTTCTATCTCGAAAGCCCTAAGCCACGTAAAACTTGCAATGGATAAATTAGAGGCATCTAGTTTAGATTGTTGCTGGGCTAGTGTTATGATATGGTGATGTTGTAAGTAGAAGTATGAGATGATACTCTTACAACATACATAACGTGTAATCTCCATAGACCTTGGACTTACACATATAGATATGATAGTGATCATACCACGATGCACATGATAAGATCATATGCGGGAACCATATCATTTCACTAATAAACATGTGATGTTTGATAGCATCTTATATTGCTTGTTTAGCGCTTTGTTAGCATAATAAGATGACCCCTCATTTAAATATCAAGATAAGAATGTGTTCTTCCTTTAGTATGCACCGATTATGTTTTCGTCGCTCCAAGACATCACGTGATGATCGGGTGTTCTTGGATCCACGACCATATTTCGGGTGTAAAACAGTTACACACACGAATACTAAGGTTCTAACTTGGCGAGCCTAGCATGTACAGACATGGCCTCGGAACACGGACCGAAAGGTTAAGCATGAGTCATATAGTAGATATGATGCCCATTTGATGCTCGACTTTGAAGCTATACCGACTCACGTGATGATCGGACTTGGTGTAGTGGATTTGGTTCATGTAATCACCAAAAAGGCACGAGGGATGTCGTTTTTGAGTGGGAGTTCATTCGTAATATGGATTAGTTGAACTCAATCTATCATAAACTTAGTCTAAACTTTACAAATTCGGTGGTAGATGGCACCACCTGCTTTTAATTTCAATGTGTTCATGGAGAAAGAGAAACTTGCAACGAATGGTAGCAACTTTACCGAATGGGCCATGAATTTGAGGATTCTCCTCTCTGCTGCACAAAAGCAATACGTGCTAGAAGCGCCACTAGGCCCCCCACCTTTTGAGGATGCCCCTGACGAGGAGAAGAATGTCTATCAGACTCGTCAGGAGGACCACAACTTAGTTCATTGCGGCATATTGTATGGGCTAGAGCCGAAACTTTGAAAGCGTTTCGAAAACGGCAATGCATTTGATACAATGGGTGAGTTGAAAATGATTTTCGACACACATGCTGCTGTAGAGAGCTACAACGCTTCAGAAAAGTTCTTTAGCTGCATGGTGGAAGAGCACGGCTCCGTTAGTGAGCATGTACTCAAGATGTCGGGTTACGCCGATAAGCTTGTGTCCTTGGGAATAACGATTCCCATTAACTTAGGCATCCATCATGTTCTGCAGTCTCTGCCACCTAGCTATAAGAGCTTTGTGATGAACTATAATATGCAAGGAATGAAGAAGTCTCTCCCCGAGCTTCTGTCAATGCTTAAAACTGCAAAAGTGGAGATCAAAAAGGAACATCAAGTGTTGATTATCAATAGGAACACTGGTTTCAAGAAAGACAAGAAGGTAAAACGGAAGGGAAGTAAGGGCGACAAGCCGGTTGCCGTGCCTGAAAAGAAATCCCGAGTTGGACCTAGGTCTGATACCGAGTGCTACTATTGTAAGGGATCGCCATCGGAAGCTTAATCGCCCCAAGTATTTGGCAGACAAGAAGGTCGGCAAGGCAAACAAAGGTATATATGATATACATGTTATCGATGTGTACTTGACCAGTGCTCGTAGTAGCACCTGGGTATTTGATACCGGTTCAGTTGCTAATATTTGTAACTCGGATTAGGGGCTGCGGAACAAGCGACCGCTAGCAAGGGGTGAGGTCAAGATGCGTGTCGGCAATGGATCAAGCGTTGATGTGATCGCCGTCGGAACGCTGCCTCTCCATTTGCCGTCGGGATTAGTTATAAACTTGAATAATTGTTATCTGGTGCCTGCTGTATCTGGATCGTGTTTGATGCGAAGTGGTTATTCATTTAAATCCGAGAACAATGGTTGTTCCATTTATATGAATGAAATATTTTATGGTCATGCACCGATGATGAATGGTTTATTTCTATTGGATCTCGATGATAATATTACACATATTCATAATGTTGATGCTAAAAGGATTAAACTTAATGATGATATATCTGCATATATGTGGCACTGCCGTCTAGGTCATATTGGCGTTAAACGCATGAAGAAGCTCCATCCAGATGGACTTTTGGAATCACTTGATTTTGAATCATTTGATACATGTGAGCCATCCCTTATGGGCAAGATGACTAGAACGCCGTTTTCCGATTCAATGGAACGGGCGACAGATTTATTGGAAATCATACATTCTGATGTATGTGGTCCAATGAGTGTGTCAGCGCGAGGTGGATATCGTTATTTTGTTACTTTCACGGATGATTTGAGTAGATACTGTTATATCTACTTGATGAAACACAAGTCTGAAACCTTTGAAAAGTTCAAAGAATTTTAGAATGAAGTGGAAAATCATCGTAATAGAAAGATCAAATTTCTACGGTCCGACCGTGGAGGTGAGTATCTAAGTTGCGAGTTTAGCACTCACATGAAAGAGTGTGGAATTGTTTCACAACTCACACCTGCCGGAACACCACAGCGAAATGGTGTGTTGGAATGTCGTAATCGTTCTTTATTAGATATGGTTCGATCTATGATGTCTCTGACGGACTTGCCGTTGTCATTTTGGGGTTATGCACTAGAAACTGCTGCATTCACTTTAAATCGGGCACCATCTAAATCTGTTGAAAAGACACCGTATGAATTGTGGTTTGGAAACAAACCTAAGCTGTCATTTCTTAAAGTTTGGGGATGCGATGTTTATGTGAAGAAACTTCAACCGGATAAACTCGAACCCAAAGCGGAAAAATGCGTCTTCATAGGATACCCTAAGGAAACTATTGGGTATTCCTTCTATCACAGATCCGAGGGCAAGGTTTTTGTTGCCAAGAATGGATCCTTTCTAGAGAAAGAGTTTCTCGCGAAAGGTGTGAGTAGTCGGAAGATAGAACCCGAAGAGGTTATTGAACCTTCTCTTCAAAGTATGGCGAGTAGCGCAGCGCCGGAAGTTGTTCCGGAGTTGGCTTCACCTGTTGAAGAAGGAACTAATGATAATGATCATGAAACTACGAAAGAGAGTACTATCGAACCTCGCAGGTCTAGCAGGACGCGTGCAGCTCCCGAGCTATACGGAAATCCTGTCATGAATTTCATGGTTGATGAAAATGATGACCCTGCGACGTATGAAGAAGCGATGATGAGCCCGGATTCCAACAAATGGTTAGAAGCCATGAAATCCGAGATGGAATCCATGTATGAGAATCAAGTTTGGAACTTGGTGGAATTACCTCACGACCGAAAGGTCGTGGAGAACAAATGGATTTTCAAAATAAAAACTGATGTTGATGGTAATGTGACCGTCTATAAAGCTTGACTTGTCGCAAAGGGGTTTCGACAAATTCAAGGAGTTGACTACGATGAGACATTCTCTCCCGTAGTGATGCTAAAGTCAGTTAGGATTATGTTAGCAATTGCTGCATATTTCGATTATGAGATATGGCAGATGGATGTCAAAACCACGTTTCTCAATGGTAATATTGAAGAAGAGTTGTATATGATACAACCAAAGGGTTTTGTCGATCCTAAGGATGCTAACAAGGTGTGTAAGCTTCAGCGATCCATCTATGGATTTAAGCAAGCATCACGAAGTTGGAATCTCCGCTTTGATGAGGTGATCAAAGAGTTTGGATTTGTCCAAACTTATGGAGAAGCTTGTATTTACAAGAAAGTGAGTGGGAGCAATGTGGCATTTCTGATATTATATGTGGATGACATATTATTGATCGGAAATGATATAGATCTTTTAAACAGTGTTAAAAGTTATCTAAACAGCAAATTTTCAATGAAGGACCTAGGTGAAGCGTCATACATATTAGGCATAAAGATCTATAGAGATAGATCTAGACGCCTAATAGGGCTATCGCAAAGTACATACCTTGATAAGATTTTAAAGAAGTTTAAAATGGACGGAAGTAAGAAGGGGTTCTTACCTATGTTGCAAGGCAAGACATTGAGTAAGACTCAAAGTCCGGCTTCGGCGGAAGAAAGAGAGATAATGGACAAAGTCCCCTATGCTTCAGGCATAGGCTCTATAATGTACGCCATGCTATGTACAAGACCAGATGTGGCACATGCTATTAGTTTGACTAGTAGGTACCAATCGGATCCAGGTTCGAAACACTGGATAGCAGTCAAGAATATCCTTAAGTACTTACGAAGAACTAAGGATATGTTTCTTGTATACGGAGGTGAAGAAGAGCTCATCGCTAAGTGTTATGTTGACGCTAGCTTTGACACCGATCTGGATGACTCTAAGTCTCAATCTGGATACGTATTTCTCATGAATGGCGGAGCGGTTAGTTGGAGGAGCTCCAAAAAACCTGTGGTGGCGGGATCAACAACGGAGGCCGAATATGTTGCTGCTTCAGAAGCGGCTCAGGAAGCAGTTTGGATGAAGGAGTTCATATCCGAACTAGGAGTGGTTGCAAACGCGTTGGACCCAATGGTGATCTATTGTGACAACAATGGTGCCATTGCCAATGCCAAAGAGCCAAGGTCTCATAAGCATTCCAAGCATATTAAGCGCCGGTTTCACTCCATCCGCGAGCATGTCAAGGATGGAGATATAAAGATTTGTAAAGTACATACGGATCTCAATGTAGCAGATCCGTTCACTAAAACTCTCCCTAGAGCAAAACATGATCAACACCAGAACTCGATGGGTGTTAGATTTATCACTATGTAACTAGATTATTGTCTCTAGTGCAAGTGGGAGACTGAAGGGAATATGCCCTGAGAGGCAATAATAAAGTGTTTATTATGTGTATTCCAAGTATATGATAGATGTTTATTTTGCATGCTATAATTGTATTAATACGGAAACATTAATACATGTGTGTTTAATAAACAAACAGAAAGTTCCTAGTTATGCCTCTCTCATAAACTGGCTCGTTGATTAACAAGATGATCAAGGTTTCCTGATCATGGACATTGGAGGTTGTTAATAACGGGATCACAACATTAGTGTAATGGTGTGATGAACATTCATCCGAAGTATAGCATTACGATCAAAGTCATTGAGTTTATATTGCTATAACAACTTACGAAGTGATCCTAATCCTTAGACCATGAGATCATGTCAATCACTAACACCGGAAGAGTTTCTTGATAACATCAAACGTCACACCATAACAGGGTGATTATAAAGATGGATTCAGAACTAATAAAGTGTTATGTTGAGGCTCATGGATCGAGAGTGGAATTTGTTCATCCCGATGACGGATAGATATACTCTGGGCCCTCTCGGTGATATCACATTGATTAGCTTGCAAGCAAGTGATTTGATCACTAGAATGTTATATCACGGGAACGAGAAAAGAGTGCATGTCAGTAATGAGATCAAACTAGGTATGGAGATACCGATGATTGAATCTCGGACATGTAATATATCGTGAAACAAAGGGATTAAGATACTAGCATAAAAGGTTCCGACGATCACAACAAAGTCATCGTTGAATGTGTGGGAGTCAGTATGGGTCTCCAGATCTTGCTTCTGATTATTGATCCGAGAGGGGTATCGATCATGTACGCATTATTCACGAACCGCAGGGTGACACTTAAGAGACACCGACATCCAATTGGATCAAAACTTTCATGCCGAAAGAATGAACAAGCGCAGGAATTTATTTCACTAGATACCGAAACAGGTTTTCGGGTGAAATTGCATAAAGTGGTTATGCATGTGAAATAGAATTCTAGCAAGGGGTTATTTGTGAATGTTTCTCATTAAAGTAATTGACAAAATTCTGAATAAAATAAAAGAGTTTTATTTAATGAGAGTTTGCATTAAATTTGGTGGAAATTTAATGGCATGTTTGAGTGAGATTTTGAGTGGAGGGAATTTAAAGGAATTTTGTGAGTGGAGTGTCCACCCACATGAAGAGGGGAGGGAAAGGGGGCAGCCCCCATGCGCTGGCCACCCCCTTGGGGTTCCCCCTCCTCCTATAACAGGCACCCCTCTCCTCACTTCTCACTCACACATCCTCGTGAAGGATCTCTCCCCTCTAGAATTTATCCCCCATGGTCTCGGACTAGCGAGATACATGTTCCCGGTGGCTATTCGGCAAGAAAAAGTTGTGCTTCCGCTGCATCGCTGGAGCGAGGAGGCGGAGGTTGCTCGGTGCCTCGAACGTGTGTGCGAGCACGGATGCGCTGCTGATTTGCGGTGCTAGGACTTCCTCTCGATCTTGAGATCGGCAAGAGATCGTCTACATCAACCACGAGTTGAACTCGTTAAGCTTTGTTGGTCTTCAAGGGTATGTTCTCTATGGATATACATCCGCCCATTGTTTGTATCTAATAGATAGATCTTGGTACATAGTTCACATCGTAGGAAATTTTTTGTTTTCTATGTTGCGAACCCTACAGTAATTTTATTTGAATAATCTTTATCCCTTTATTTTATTTGGATTATCTTTATTCCATTTGCTTTTGGATTTAATTCAAGTTTTTAAATTGTCTTCTAAATAATTTTCTTGGGATTTATTATTTAGTTTAGGCAATTTGACTTTATTTAAATAAAATTGAATTTGGTTCAATTCATATAATTTTATTTAAATAACCTTTTATTCCTTTTTATTATTCAGTAAACTTTCATTCCATTTGTTTATGGATTTGGCCAAGATTTAGTTTGACCTCTAAATATTCCTTATTTATTTCTTTCTTTCTTTATCTTATAAAACCCATATCTTTTTATTTATAAATCCAAAATTAGTGATTCCACTTTGTATAATTTTATTTAACATTTGTTTAGCTTTTTAAATCCTTTTAGGATTATGTTGCTCATGATTTGGTATGGATTTTAGCTAGGAGATTTATTAGCCTCGGAAATTATTTTCCTTTTATCTTATTAATTTCATAAGTTATTATCTATGGCTCCAAATTGAATGAAACCAATTCTATGGTTTTATAATATTTTTATTTATCATTTTTGATCATTTAAAAATGTTTGTTGCTGAATTTTTATATGGAACAAATCCATAGTCTTTGAGAGATCTTGGAAATGATTTATTCCATTAGGGTTTTGGGATTTTGGTTTAACTTTCCCAAGTGTTTAAATTTCAAGATACATTTATTGATGAATGCATTTCACTTGATTGAAATTTTGTTGGGTTCCCTTTTCATTCAAATTTGTTCAGGAAGGGTTTTGATGTTTCCATTTAGAAGCGAAAGTTTCTTTTTACCCTAAATTTCAACAATTGTTTATTTTGTTTATTTATTTTCACAATTCAAAATTTGGAAAATTTTGGGATGTGACAACATGCTACAGCAATAATAACTAATCATAAGGTCAAAACAACACCTATCATGTCATGCTAAAGTATAAGTCACAGGCAATGCAAGCTCCTCTTGCACTTTCAAGCAGGAACTCCCTACTCTTGTCCAACACCAAGCAACTTATTTGAAACAACACAGTGAGAACGGGGGTCCAAACTAATTTATTCAAACAAACTAAACAAGCTAAGAAAAGCAAACAAAAACTAAGACGCTCCAAGCACAACACAAACATGCATGAAACAATAAAAAACGAAGTGTCTAGACAGACCTAAGCTTTTTATTGATGAAGAAGGGGATGCCTTGAGCATCCCCAAGCTTTGACGCTTGTAATTCTTGGATATTTCTTGGGGTGACACCATGGTGGCATCCCCAAGCTTGAGCTTTTGTCCATTCTTCATCTCATTGCTTCATTCTCTCTCTACACCTGAAATGTTTTTCGTTCATACAAAACTTCACACAATCTTCATTAGCAACATTAGTTTATTCAAAAGATATTAGACCTTTGGCAAAGCTTTGGAACAGGAAAAATTTCACTAAAAACACAAGCTACTGTGGAAACTCCTTCAAAAATCTCAATTCCCCAAAAGAGAACTCAAAAAGGAATCAATAAGAAGGAAATGCAAATAATGGCAGAAATCTGTCAAAACAGACCAACAGGTAGAAACAGATTTTTTAGAAAATCTTATGTTGCTCAAATCAAAAAGTATTGAACTTACGAAAGTTATCTAACATAGTGGGGGATTTATTCGTAAATTATCAAGTCAATCAGAGTTACAGAGACTCCTCATGAATTTTTATGGTGGAGGACAGAAATCTGTTTCGGGACAGCAACTCCCCAAATCTTACTCCCCCCTCATTAGAGGTCATTCTTGGCACAAAAAAGCAAACAAAAAGTATAAGGAGAGGTCATTACTGAATTAATAACTTCCAAGACTCAAGGAAACTCTTGGGTTATATCCCAACAACTACTTTTCTTTAACGCCTTTAAGTTAGGCACAAGAAGGAAGAAGAATCAAGTATTTTCAAATGATGAAGCATTACCATCAAACCTTGCTTTCAAAGGAGGAGCAAAAAGCAACTTCTATCTCCTCATAGGGAAGTTTTCAATACCTTTATTGAATGGAAAATGATATTTAATGGTGCCTTCTTTCATATCAATGATGGCACCAATAGTTCTAAGAAAAGGTCTTCCCAAAGTAATAGGACAAGAAGCATTGTATTCAACATCCAAAACATAGAAATCCACAGGGACATAAGCATTGTTAACCATAATGAGAACATCATTAATACTCCCCATGAGTTTATTCTTAGCATTATCATTGAGTGGGACATCCAAATAACAATCTTCTAATGGTGGCAAATCAAGCATTTCATAAATCTTCCTAGGCATAATAGAGACACTAGAACCAAGATCACATGAAGCTTTGAGATCAAAGTCATTCACTTGCATATTAATAATGGGTTCCCAACTATCTTCTACTTTCCTAGGAATAGAAGCTTTGTGTTTTTAACTTCTCTTCATTAATCTTAACAAGAGCATCTGTAATGTGCTTGCTGAAAGCAACATGCATATCACTAGCATCAGGACATCTAGCAAGCTTTTGCAAGAACATAATCACTTCAGAAATATTGCAACCATCAATATAAAAATCAAACTTAGCATCACTAGTAGTAGGCTCAATAGGCTTAGGCATAGTAGGATGAGGAACAAGGACTACTTGTGGTTTAGTGGTGATAGTGCACACACTATTGTTTCTATCAATTTTAGCTTACCTTTCCCACTTAGCATGAAGTTGGGCTAACAGTCTAACATTTTCATCAATAGTAACTTGTATGGAATGAGTGGCAGCAAAGGTACTTTCCATGGTTTCAGGTTTAGCAGTCATTTTATTAATCAAGGAGGATTGAGCTTCAGACAAAGAGGATATATTTTTCTCAACATTTAAAAGATTTTCCTCTATAGCCTTATTGAAAGTGGTTTGTTTACTAATAAAGTCTTTTAGCATGACTTCAAGTTAAGATGGGTCACTTCTAGCATTGTTGTAAGAGTTTCCATAAGAATTGCCATTATTAGGAGGATAAGGTCTATAGTTGTTACCACCAAAATTACTGCTATAAGCATTGTTGTTGAAATTGTTGTTTCTAATGAAGTTCATATCAACTTGCTCTTCTTGAGCAACCAAAGAGTCTAAGGGAACATGATTAGGATCTAGAGGATCTTTCCCATTAACAAGCATAGCCATAATAACATCAATCTTATCACTCAAAGAGGAGGTTTCTTCAATAGAATTTACCTTCTTACCATGTGGAGCTCTCTCAGTGTGCCATTCAGAGTAGTTAACCATCATATTATCAAGGAGCTTTGTTGCGGCACCCAAAGTGAGGCCCATAAAGGTACCTCCAGCAGCCGAATCCAACAGGTTTCTTGAAGAGAAGTTCAAACCTGCATAAAAAGTCTGGATAATCATCCAAGTAGTGAGTCCATGAGTGGGACAATTCTTAACCAAAGATTTCATTCTTTCCAAAGCTTGAGCAACATGTTCATTATCAAGTTGTTTAAATTTCATAATGTCACTTCTCATAGATATAATCTTAGCAGGAGGATAGTACTTTCCAATAAAAGCATTTTTGCACTTAGTCCAAGAATCAATACTATTTCTAGGCAAAGATAGCAACCATTCTTTAGCTTTTCCTATCAAGGATAAAGGAAAAGGCTTGAGCTTAATAATATCTCCATATACATCCTTATACTTTTGCATCTCACAAAGTTCAACAAAGTTATTGAGATGGGCAGCAGCATCATCAGCACTAGCACCAGAAAATTGCTCTCTCATCACAAGATTCAACAAGACAGGCTTAATTTCATAAAAGGTAGCATCAGGAGCAGGTGGAGCAATAGGTGTGCTAAGGAAATCATTGTTGTTTGTTCTCGTGAAGTCACACAACTTGGTGTTCTCAGCAGAGTTCATTTTGGCAAAGGTGGGCAAGCCAAAAACAGCAGCAGCAGCTAGAGTAGGAACTAATTTTTTTTGTTTTTGAATAAAGAAAGCAAACCAAACTAGACTAATTTTTTTTGAGTTTTTTAAAAGAGGCAAACAAAACCAAGCAAAAGAAACTAAGCAAACTAAAAACAAAGTAAACAGAAAGTAAGTGGAGGACTCCCCTTGTGAAGACGTCCTTAGCCTCCTCGGCAACGGCGCTAGAAAAGCTTGATGGCTAACGTGAAGCCTGTTGGGAACCCCAAGAGCAGGGTGTGAAGCAGCATAGTCGTAACATCCCAAAAATATAAAACAATGATCATCAAAATCTAATCACTAAAATTAGGGTTAACAAAAACTTTGATTAATTAAAATCATATGAATGCATGTGTGAATGAGAAGATTTGATAAGTGCATGAATGAACTTGTGTGATTAACCTAAATAGCAATAAATGGGTTGAAGAGGAAAATAACATCATATAAAACATTTCCATGCAGAAACAAATCAAGAGAAAATCAAAAACAAATCAAATAAAGCAAATGGTCATTTTTGCCAATCTTGCTCACTAGGTCACTTCGAGTGTTTCTAGTCCAAGATTTTAAATAAAAACTTTCCCAATTCTTTTCACCCCTTCCTAGAATAAGTAAAAGTGAATCAAAGCCCACCTTTCAAAATTACAGAAACATTTGGCAACCTCATTCAAATCACAAGTGAAAATTGAATCTTGATCATATGTGAAGATCAACCATTTTCAAAACCCAACCAAACCAGTGCCCCTTGACTAATCCAACTAACCAGACACTCTCTAGTATGTTCCTAGCAAACCCACCAAGTTTGAATCCAAAATTCAAATTTGAATCTCTTGCGGCCATTTTATCAAACACCTTGCAGATACAAATCAAACAAACATCAAACACTATAGTGTGTAGTAGTTTTGGCCTAACTTGTTCCCTATCTAGCTCACTCTACACCCTCAGTAGATCATCTAACTTGTTTAACCCCTCTAGTTCACTGTAAACCAGACCATGCCATTAATGGCAAGCATGCCGAGCCTCACCTTTCCACCCCATGGTCGACAACAAGCCAGGAGAAGCACCAATCCTAGCAAGCATGTCTAGCAGGCACTCCACCGTCCACCGCCACTCCCTGTCCCAGCCCCGAGCACTGCCAACCCCTAGACCATACTACAAGACCATGCCAAACTTCTCTGTGTGCGAGCCGAGAGCGCGCCAGTGCGCCACCCTCGACCAGCACCCACAGACCACACGCAGCCGTCGCCGCGTGCGTGTGTGATCACCACCGCCCCAGCAACCCCGCAGACATGCCCGTTCGCCGCTACATGGACCATGCATGGTGTGCGCCATTAAAATCGCCATCGGACCCGCCTAGAGCATCGAAGCGTTCCGACCGATCAGCACCGCCCCACGCCTCGCCACCACGCCGTTGAGCTTCTCTAGGGAGCACAGCACCGCCCCCTACCGTAGCCCATGCCAGTAGCACTCTGTCCCATCGACCACGACGAGCTCAGCCCGCGCCCGTCTCGCCGGCGCTGCCCAACGTGGCCGATGAACCAGAGTCGTTCGATTAGAACTAGATCCCACGGTCCACATTGCCCCGTACCGCTTCGGCCCTCACCGTCTCACTGACGCGTGGGGACAACCACTTAACCAGCCCGTGCGTGTGCTGTGCGTAGTGGGCCGGCCCAGTAAAACATCCCGCGCGACCCAACAATTCAAATTTACTTTTATTCATTTATTTTCAAACACAGTTCTGTACATAGATTCAAAAATCAACCCAGCTCAATTCACTGAACCAAAATGCATGAAACCAATTTTGTTAGGAAGGTACTGGAAATCTTAATCCAAGCCCGTTGGATTCAAACCATTTGGATGTATAGATCAACCATGGTAAAAATAACAATGCAGAAGATTTTCTGCATTCAAACATTTTTTAAAATTCAACCATAAGAGCTTTTGAGTTGATTCCAACTCTCAAAAATCACATTTGATCATACCTTTTAGAATATATAAAAACATATGGGTTTACTTGCAGAAATAATGTTCAAGTAATAAAATAATGCCACATAGGCATTTCTAGTTATTTTATTTAATTAAACTAAAAAAGGTTAAACCTTATTAAATTGTGACACCACTTTAAATCACATTCCCATGTACTGAAATATGTGGTGATGACATGTGTCAACATGATCCCATGTTTGAGTTGGAGAATATTAAATCTTAAGTAGTTTTTCAATTAGTAGAAATTACTTTCTCAAATTAAAATAAATAAGACAAGTGCATTAATCTTGTAATGATAGTGATGATGATAGATCATCTAGTGTGAACCTTTGAGTGATGTTTAGAAATAGTTAAGTATTGTTTGGTGATTGTGTACCTCGTATTTATTTATAGACGCTAGTACCGACCAAGGATACAAGGAGGAAGGAGGATACTACGAGGAAGAAGCCGAGGAGAACTTCAACCACTGCTCTGCACAAGGCAATCTAACCCTTGCAACTTAGCAAGCTTATACTTGCAATTATGCAAGCTAACACTTGCAAGATACCCTACTTATGCAAGCCTAATACTACTAGTTGAATGAGCAAGCTATTAACTTAGCAAGATTACACCACTTGATACCCAATCTTAGTTTTACTTGCAAGATTAATACTTTATTTTCTTTATCAAAGCTTTCTCTTATAGTTTACATAGTGACTTGTAGATTCTAGAAAGATAAGTGAAGGTAGCATAAAGAGCATAAAATTTGGCCTAAGTTATATAATCTTGATGCCATCCTAAGGCATGATGGTTGTATGGATGCGGTACCATTCCAATTTTACCGTACAACCACAATACCCAAAAATTGGGTAGGGCTTGACTGGAAATTTATATACCTTAGTATGGGTTCCCTTGCGGCAAAGGTATGAGCTGAGGCTACCTTGTGAAGATTGTCCACCTGTGCAGTACCCAAGATGACAGTTGGTCATGGTTGGGAGGCCAAACTCACAGGAGAGGTGCCTATACTAGGGCGTGTAATTGAAAGGTTAGGATTGATTATCCGCATACTGAGTATGGTGACTTCAGGATTATTCTTGACAGATGTATCGAATGTTGTGGTGAAAGTGTACAATCTCTACAGAGTGTCAAACTATTCAAACAGCCGCGTCATGATTATGGACGATTGAGTGGCCATACATTCCCCGTCAGATGTTTTCAAAACAACTTGTGAAATGATTTGTGACTTTGACTTGACCACAACAGAGTTGTTATATGAAATTCAAGTTCCGACTTAGGTGTTATAAAACTTTCAACTAGCTTTCTTTGCTTCTGAACTTAGTAGAGGTAAATCTGGCTTTTTGCAAAACAACGCTAGAGCTTAGTGTCCTACTACAACCCCCCCCCCCCCCCCCTTAACTTGTTACTATTAGTTTGCGAGTACTTAAAGAGTACTCATGGCTTTGTCCCTGGCTATTCCCGTGGCCATACTATGAAGAGGAGTATCAGGATGAAGGACCGCAGGAAGGTTACGACAACTAGGATCATCTCCCATCGTCAGCATTGCATGTGACCCCGAAGATGGAGCTTCGCCTACGCTATCGTTATCTTTACGTTATTCTGCTGCTTGAGTTGTATTAAGAACTGGATCATGAGATCCTTATTTGTGTAAGACCTTATGTATGGTTTGTAATGGATGACGTACTGTGATATCCAAATCTGTTATGTCTCGCAAAAATGGTAATCTAGGGATTGCGATGTATGGCATAACAGGCATCTAGGATTAAAAATCCGGGTGTTGACAACAGCAACAAGTTCTCCCTCAGTAAGAAGTTGAGGTTATCGAACCAGTAGGAGGAAGGAAATGTCACACAGGTGTTGCAAGCAACACGGAAACCTGCACAACACAGACTCAAGACTTTGCCCCAACAAATCAGTGAGGTTGTCAATCTCACTGGTTTGCTGTAACAAATGATTAAACGTATGGTGTGGAAGGTAATGGTTTGCATCAAGTAAACAAGTAACAGTGGAAGATGTATCAATGGTAAAGATTGGACCGGGGTCCATAGTTCACAAGAGGTGCTCTCCTTAGATAAACAACATGGCATGAAGGGTAAACAAATTACATCAGGGCAATTGACAGGAACTGATCAAGGCAATATAATGCAATACCGGACAAAAAGATCCTATGATATTCGATTGTGCAATACAACAAGATACATAGACCGCCATCCAACTGCATCTATGACTAGAAGTCCACCTTTATGTTATCATCCGAAACCCCTCTAGTATTAAGTTGCAAGCAACAGACAACTGCTTTAAGCAAAGTGTGTAAGGTAAACAATCCACTTGTTCCATGAACAAGAGACCGTTGTTTTCTCCCTAGTGGCAACAACACATCTACAACCGAAGAGATTTATGTCACTTCCCTTGGAAACTAGAGGCATGAACCCACTATCGAGCATAAATACCCCCTTTTGGAGTCACTAGCAACTACTTGGCCAAGATAGCTACTAACAACAGAGAGCATGCAAGATCACAAACAACACAGACATGATAGAATCATGAAGACAAAACCATTAACCAATCTGACATAGTAATCTCAATATCCATCGGATCCCCGCAAACACAACATGCATGATTACAAATAGATTAGATCTTGATCATGAACAGAGCTCACAAGATCTATACATGAAAGAACAAGGAGGAGATACAACCATCTAGCTACTACATGGACCCTAAGTCCAAGGTGGAACTATTCATGCATCATACCAGAGAAGAAGGCCTCCGGGATGATCTCCCCTCCGGCAGGGTGCCGGGAAGAACTTCAGATCCCCCTGATCTAGGGACAATGGTGGCGGCGGCTATAGACGGTTTCGTGGAGTTTTGATCAGGTGCCTAGGGTTTCTGCATCGGGGGCTTCTTATAGACGAATAGGCGAGGCAAGGGGCGCCCGGGGGGGCCACACCCTATCCAGGCACGGGCCAGGCTTGGCCGCGCCTGGGGGTGTGGCCACCCCGTGTCTCCCCTCTGTCTCGTCTTCTGGATTCGTGTCGCCCACGGTAAAATATTGGTGTTGGCTTTTGTCCCATCCAATTCCGAGAATATTGATTTTTGCCTTTCTGGAACCAAAAACAGAAGAAAACAGGCAACTGGCACTGTGGCAACTTGTTAATAGGTTTGTTCTAGAAAAGATATAAAAACACCTCAAAGTAAAGACAAAGCAAAGAAAAGTAGATACTAGACAAGCATGGAACATCAAAAATTATAGATACGTTTCCGACGTATCAGCCACTATCAAACCAAGCACATTGATGTGAGGTATCATTGTATTCGAGATGTTGTGAGTTCCAAGTTGCTAAAACTTGAGAAGATCCATACCGACAATAATGGCTCATATATGATGACCAAGATATTGCCAAATGAGAAGTTGCTTGTATGTTGCAAGGTAGCAGACATGGCGGGTCCCCCCACATGAGTCAGATGGGGAATAATGTTGGGTATCCTCCTCATGTGGGTTGTGAGGAGATGAACTTATGAAGCCTTTCAGGCGGCCAAACAGGCGCAAGATCCCACCAACCTTTAGGGTATGACCAAGGGTCATTTTATACATTACACATTGATGGCTATGAAATATAGCCATCCAGACTCACATTTAAACTAGATATTATTCATACTTTTGATGAAATATCTCTCTAAACCCTGCCACTAATGCCTAATGATCAAAGGGGTATGCAATCCTTTCTTGCTATTTTTTCCTGCGCAGATAATGACCTATGATGATGGGAATCACAACAATATGTTGGAGATATGCCCAAGAGGCAATAATAAAGTGGTTATTACCATATCTTCATGCTTATGATAAATGTTTACATACCATGCTATAATTGTATTAACCAGAAACATTAATACTTGTGTGGTTTGTAAACATGAAAGAGTCCCTAGTAAAGCCTCTTGTCAAACTAGCTTGTTGGTTAATATATGATCATGATTTCCTGATCATGAACATTAATATGTTATTAACAACAAGGTCATATCATTAGGAGAATGATGTGATGGACATACTCTTAGATAAGCATAGCATAAGATCAAGTCATTTAAAATAGTTCACTTGCTATAAGCTTTCAGATACATAGTAACCTAAATCCTTCGAGAATAAGATCATGTTAATCACCATCAACGGATGGATGCTTTGATGACATCAAACACCACTTAGTAACTGGGTGGTTATAAAGGTGACATTGAGTGTCCGAAAAGTATGTGTTGAGGCACATGGATCAAGAGTGGGGTTTGTCCATCCATATGACAGATAGATATACTCTAGGCCATCTTGGTGGAATGTCATCCAATTGGCTTGCAAGCATGTGACTGGCTCACAAGGGATCACATATCACAGGAACGAGTAAAGAGTACTTATCGGTAACGAGGTTGAACTAGGTATGTAGAGATACCGATGATCAAACCTCAGATAAGTAAAGTATCACGAGACAAAGGGAAATTGGTATCGTATGAATGGTTCATTCGATCACGAAGTAATCGAATATGCCGGAGCCATATGAATTTCCAGATTCCTCTATTGGTTATTGATCGGAGAATAGTCTCGGTCATGTCTGCATAATTCACGAACTGTAGGGAGACACACTTAAGGATTCAATGTTGTTTAGTAGATATGGAATGTAAGAATGTTGTTCGGAGTCTCGGATGGGATCTGGGATATCACGAGGAGATCCGGAATGGTCCGGAGAATAAGATTCATATAAGGAAAATCCAATTCCGGAGTTCAGGAATGATTCCGGTGTTTTCACCGGAATGATCTAGAAGGGTCTAGAAGGTTCACCAGACCGAAAGGGGAAGGGTACATGAATGTGTCATGACAAAGTGGAATGATTGCATCATGTCCTAGGTCACTTGGATGGGCGTTTAAAAGAAAGAAATTAAACTACAAAATTGGAAGTCAAAAGGCAAGTTTGAAAAGTCAAACTAGGACAATGTTTCCTAGTGGAGGAAGGAGAGAATTCTTCTCTCCCTCCACCACAAGCCTAGACGGAGAGGGAGTTGGGGAAGGATTCAAACTCCCCTCTCCCAAGCTGCCCCTCCCTCTCATAAATAGAGGGGAGGGGGCTGCCCCAAGACCTACACCACAACCAGCCCCTCCCTACACCTCCGCCACGCCGTCAGCCGCCGCCGCCATACCAAGTCGCCGCCGCCCTAGCCGCCGCCAACCACCTCCTCCTCTCCGGCCTCTAAACCCTAGATCGCTGGGGAACCCTACTATTCCACCATAACCCGCTCCAGCTTAGGCGAAGCCCTACGGGATCTCCCCTCTACTTCCGACACCATGCCGTCATGTTGCCGGAATTGCGAGGAGAGAGCTACAACCTCCGATGCCTGCTAGAACAAGGGAGAGGAAGGTCTTCATCGAGTACCGTACGTGTGACCTACTATGGAAGCGCTGCCGGAACGCAGCGCCGGAAGGATCGTCTATGCGATCTTGAGATCGGCAAGTGTACGACTAAATCACCCACGAGAATCTGCTATCGTTAACCGCTTTGGAATCTTCGAGGGTGAGTACTCTATTTGACTCATTGCTACAATCTAGTAGATAGATCTTGGCTTGTGTGTGTTCATGTGGTAGAATTTTTTTGTTTTACATGCTACGAACCCCTACGCAATAAAGTCAAAGATACGAGATTTCCAACACGTCAAAGAAACCAGGAGCTGTGAAGTGGAGGCAGAAGCCTTAACGACCAACTATACGACGGGAATAAAATTCCGATCGTATATTTCCGGCCATATAGTTGCCATCGAATCCGCTAGGTTAAACAGAACAACTTTCGTGAAGGGACCCCTATATAAAGAGGCCTCGGGCGACGAGAATATCCCTCTCGATCTCTCGCTTCGCCACCGACGACACCCAGCCATCAGAAACGACACCGCCGGAGGAATAGATCTAGATCTAATCTCCAAACCCTTCTCCACCACCATAGCCATATTCCACCACTTGTAACAGTAGATCTCTTCTCCAATTGGCAACATTGTAAGACTATTTGCTATCAATCTTATGATCTCTATTACAATGATTATGATTGTTGAATTCATATCTATGTGTGAGTAATTCTCCTTGGGCTAAGGGATTCGGCCTAGCCATGTAGCATGTGCATGTTATTTATCATAGATGGGGTCATGTATTAGTTTGTATGATATGATGATTATTGTACCCTCTCTTGCCTCAATCTAAGGACTTTTCAGGTACCCAGGACCCCGAGGATTGATCCAGGTATAGGGAGTGTGAGTAATGACTAATCTGCGGGATGGAAACCCCAGTGACAGAAAGGGTAGTACGGCTGCATGTGAGGGATTTACTTGGGAGTAACAGTGACGTCACTATGCATATCATTAGTTCTCTTTCTTTTATGGATGAGACTAGTAGGTTATTGCTATAAGCGGTTGCTGAGGCAATAGTAATTACGGATGCACTGCCCACATATAATTATCTTGCTCTAACAATTACATGCATACTTTATTATTATCTTTTATTTCCATTAGATATTTTGCACAACTACAGGTGAAACTAAAAGCCCTAGTCCCCCTCTCTCCATCATTATCAACAACAAAAGATCGCAAACTCTTGGTCTGGTAAAACACAAAAATAATTCCAAAACTCCCGAAGGTCCGTTAAAGTAACTTCACTTTGCTTTCTGCTTTCCGAGGATTCGATAAACCTAGGTCTACTAGGGAAAAATAAGCTATACTACATCCATAATCCGGATCGAAGATATCAACCCTTTTTCTGGCGCCATTGCCGGGGAAGCAAAAGCTACCCTGGTGAGGTTAGTAGGAACCTTGCTAGTTTTAATTCTTGTTTTTAATTTTGTTAGTTTGCTTTCAGTCTTTATTTGAAAAACAAAAAAATTAGCTAGTCTTTAAATTCTTGTTTTTACCATCGTAAGATTTTAGTTTAAGGAAAACCCAAAAACATAGGAAATATGGTTTAAAAGAAGCTTGGGGAGTTTGCAACTCCCAACAATTATTATTTGCGTACTCCTATTACTCAGCCAGCAATTAATGCTGAAGATTATGAAATTAAGCCCCACTATTTAAGTTTGGTTCAACATAATCAATTTGGAGGCTCTGCTGTTGAGGACGCATGTATGTGCTTGAATAGTTCCACTGAAATATGTGATATGATGCGCATTAAAGATGTTGACCCCGATGCGGTCAAATTGCGCTTATTTCATTTCTCTCTTAGAGGAAGAGAAAAAAGAATGGTTGCTATCTTTGCCTAGAAATACTATTGCATCACGGGTGGAATGTACTTCTTTATTTATGACTAATTTTTTCCACCTGCAAATACTATGCAACTAAGATCTAATATTACTGGTTTTAGACAGGAAGAGCGTGAGCCATTAATGCTTGCATGGGAGAGAATGAAAGAATGCATGAGGAGCTGTCCTAGCCATGGGATGGAAGATTGGTTAATTCTCCATTTATTTTATAATGCTCTTAACCCTATGTCTAAGTCTAAGCTTGATACTGTAGCTGGAGTAATATATATGGGAAAACAAATTACCGAAGAAAAGCAACTGCTAGATAACATGCAAGACAACCATGCCCAGTGGCATGTGGAAAGATCAAACACGAAAAGGTGAACTCTGTCACAACTTAAGAAAATGAAGAACTGAATGCTAAACTGGATGAGCTCATATTAGCCGTCAAAGTTAAGGAAACCCCGGTAAGAGCTATCCCAGAACCAAATATTGAAGAAGTAGATTTCATAGCTCGTAATGATTATAACCCTGCTTGGAAGAAGAATTATAATTCAAAAGTTCAGAAACACTATTCTAGTCCTGCAGGTAACTCTAATAATAATATGGCATCAAGTAATGGTAGTCTCCAAGAAACTCTTAAGTCCTTTATGGACTCACAAAATGAGCAAAACAATATCCTAGTTAAAATAACAGATAACCATGATGCTATGCTTGGTAAATTATCTAACCAAGCTGTTAGTTTGAGGAATGATTTGCATGCCCTCCAGGAAAGGACAAGTATTATTGAGGCACAACTAGGTAAGATAACCGAGAGTCAAACTCTCATTCTAGCTAAATTTTTAGGTAAAGCTAAGCCCAGTCCAATTGAAGAACTTAAGATGATGAGAATCCAAAGGAAGGAGCCTGAAGAACTTGACTATAGGAATGCTCCTTCACCAAACTACAGGGTTGAAGATATTGTAAAAAGGATCAATGTCAAGATTCCGGTAAGTGAAGGAAACAAGGAAGCCATGTATCAACACTTCGTTACTCAGGTAGCAATTAATGTACGTGAGCTTGAGGAAGAGATATATTTGAGCCTACTATTAATATTAAAATTGGGACTAAAGAGATATATGCACTTTGTGATCTAGCTGCAAGTGTTTCTACAATTCCAAAAAGTCTTTTTAATAAGTTGAATCTTGGCTCATTTGAAATCATTGAGTTAAAATTACATCTAGCAGATTCTACCTACAAACAAGCTGAATTAATAAGAATACTTTAGTATATATTAAAGGTTATCCTACTCTCATAGATTTTATTATTGTTGACATTCCTAAAGATGCTACTGATCCTATCATATTAGGCCAACTATTTTTAAGAACAATTAAGGCTTTGATTAATCTACATGAAGGTAACGTGAAGCTTCAATTGCCTTCGCGGGATCATTTTGTTATTTATTTTCCTAGGAGGAAGAAAGCCAAGCATGATGAGAAGGAGGCCATCACTTTGAAGGCCAACTATTTTGGAGTGGGTGTTCCACTCATCTGGCCTAAGTGAGGAACATCAAGGTCAAACTATTGACCATAAAAGACCGCTGCATGGGAGGCAACCCATGTGAAATAAAGGTTTGAGTAAAGTTTTTAAGTTTTAGTTTTAGTTTCTTGTTGAATAAAGAGTGCTAGAAAACTCCAGTTGAGGAGGAGAAGTTCGGTAGTACTAAAAATCATGTTTTATACATGTTGTTGTTGGTCCACAATATAGACTGTTATTTTTCTGTCAAAAAGATAGTGTTTCTCTAAGTTTTAGTTTAAGAAAGAATTCTCGAAGAAACGGAGATTTTTTGGCGAGAATAAAAATTCCAGCTATATAGTTCCAGCCGTATAGATATCTATGCCCTCGACAAAAATTTCTTCCCAAGTACAGAAAGTTTTACCAACTATACGGCGGGAATAAAAATTCCGCCCGTATAGTTGCGGACGTATAGATATCAAGGCCTTTTTCGATTTTCTTTTAAAAGGTACAGTAAGCTTGACGACCAACTATACGGCGGAATGAAAAATCCCGGTCGTATAGTTGCGCCGACAGGTGAGAAACCCTAAATATTTTACGTCAGACCAACTATACGGCAGGAAAAATGTTCCGGCTGTGTAGTTGCGGTAGTTTAGTTGCGTCCGGCCACAAAATCGCCACGGGACAGGTATCCCAACACCAAAACTTCAATCCTTCTTCTCTCTTCTACCTCCAAACTCTCTCAAAACCTCAAGAGATCTTCATCTCTGCTCAATTTCGTTCGATTTCCTCGCACACAAGTGATCTACGGTATGTTTTTCTTCCGATCCCCCAATTACTTTTTGCAAATTCATCTCTGATCTATTGTCATTATCAATCTAGGGTAAGACTTATTATGAACTAATTGCCATGCTTCGCTTGCCTATATTATTATTATGAGGAGATTCTTTAGTGTGCTATGATGAGGAATATGTTATGCTTATTACTATTGGGTCAAAAAGTTTTATTTTTGTCTTTTCTTATTATTTTAGATGATGAACACAAGGAGCCAAACTCGTGCTCGTGTCGCTGTTAGTTCTTCTCGGGATGCAACTCAGGAATGCATGGGGATACGATTCAGGAATTAGTCCCACCGTGATCGTTTCGACATGATCAAAAACCGAGAAGTGAAGGCAACCAAGTGGGTTTTCCCCCATTATATTGAATCAACTCGGTATTTCTGATGACTTTAATTTACTATGCAATAGATTTGGCTTGTAAAAATTTGTATTTCATGATGCACCTACCTACCGCCGGTTAACTATTGAATTTTTAAGTTCTTTGAAAAGCATCGTTAAAGCATGGCATGGAGAGGATAGGATTTCTTTTCGACTTATGAACAACAGTGATTCCTTATCACTTGATGAATGGTGCAATTGTTTTGGTTTACCAAACAATGATCCTAATGCTCTGCGCACATCTTTTACTGGCATAGAACCTTCTCCAGAACTCTATTATAATAGAATGAGCTTCACTTCTAGAGTCAGCAAAGGGAAAAATATTCAACATCCTGCTATTCGCTATTTGTTCTATGTTATTGCTAACACCTTGCATACGTGTAATGAGTTTACAAGAATCAATGAGGAGGACATTTTGGTCCTCGCAAAAGATGCTTTCAACAACATCGACTTGTCACTCCACTTGGGCGCAATTCTTGTGCGCTACTTGGAGTACCAATCCTCACAATCCAAGGACCAATCACATGTGGAGGCGTCATCACCATGCTTGCAAATGCCTTGGGCATCGACCTAGGTGAGTTGCAACCATTGCTACATGAGCGACGTGTTGGTTTCTTTACTTTAAAGGCTTGTGGAATGCTCACTAGGAGAGGTGGTGTTAATTACCTGCATATTGCCGGAGCTGGGCGTCTCTACCCCGCTCCTCTGCCTAAATGGTATTTTCTCTATCGAGGAAGGACACAATGCTTTATGACTTGCATGTTGAGCAACACCAACCCGGGGAGGAGATTTCGAATGAGGATGAAGACCAAGAGGAGGAGCAAGAAGTTCCTTATCAAGAGGAGCAGCCACCAAACCGGTTCGCAACATATCAAGATTTTCAAGAACTTGGAGGAACTGTGGAGGGGACGCATAATCTCGCCTTGAACCTCCGAGAAACTACAAGTAACTTATGAAATCTATTTGCGAACTATAATTTCAACTTTTTCCCGCCACCACAATGATTTGAATGCCTTGCAAAAGCCTAAGCTTGGGGAAGTTTCCCCATTATCTTTATTTGGCGTTCATTTGCTCTATTTAAATTTTGAGGTTACACATTTAGTTTGAGTTTATAAGCACTCGTGTTGGTTTCCCCAACACTTTCTCTTTAGTTATTTTTATTTGTTTTCAAGATTTTCTAGCCGAGCTTTGCCGCTAATTTTCTATTCTTTAATTCACTTTCTAAAAAACAACAAAACCATTTCTCCATTTATCTTTATTTTTCCTCTTTCTTTTGTTTTCTCCTCGAGGTTCTTGTATATTTGCAGGAGAGTGACTGACTTCGATTTTCCAAGAAACAAATCAAAAGGGAAGAGAGAAGTGGAACCAAACATGAGAGGTATGCCTTATGACTCCCCACTTTTGAAGTTTGAGAAATCCATGCTAGTTAGTAGTAAATGTTAAGATGTTATATTGGTGGAATGAGTCTTTATATTGGAGTAAAATTTTGTTTGCATCAGTATTTAGTTGAGTACATTTTTGTTCTAGCTCTTGTAGTTAACCAAGTCTTGCCTAAAATTTGCTAAACAATTGTAATAAGAAAAAGTCTCACGATTGAAGACTTGTGTGTTTTAGTGTTTAGTCTTGAAAGCTTATTTCTAGAGACACTCGACACCACAGAAAATAATGATTGACTCAATAGTTCTCTTTGAAAGGATTTGTTTAGTTGAATTAATGTTTAGCGTTTCTTGTGAGCATGCCAAAGTTTGAATTGTGAATCATAAGAATGATATAGCTTTATGCGTGTTAAACTTCATGGGATGCCAATAACTCCGCTAGCCTACAAACGATTTTCATGGAGGAAAATCCTAGATTTTGGCTATGAGTTGATTAAACATTTGTAGCAGTAATGCTATAATGGGTAAGATTCTTGGAACTCTCGGGTAGCTGTAAACATGATGGAATCACTCCTCTGGCTCATATGAGTAATCATTATGCAAAAGGAACAAAAACCTTAGTGATGCCACGAGTGTCCATCACAGCCCGATAAACTAAATATTTTTTTGCCATGCTCTCAATTACTTAAGAACTAAAATTCTTGAAGGACAATGAATAGAAAAGTAGTACTTGCAAAGTCTTGACTTATTGATGTGGGAGAATTGAGATACTTTAGTGTATATGCTTTTCATGACAAACTCTCACACTCTCAATTTTATATGATTATACTTTATTGTTCAAAGGCAAGCTTATGAGTTGATTACATGACATGGAATAGAGTTTACTCATTTGAATCATCCATGCTAACAAATATTTTGCTGCACTTTAAGGATTGATTAAAACCCGTATGATATGCTTGTCATTACTCTATCTATGCTAAAGTTTTCCAGATTAATAAAGTGGAGGAAACATGAGACTTCCAATCATGAGTAAGATCATCATCTCGTTATTTTAGTTTAAATGCTGAGTTCCTTTTTGATTTGGTTTTCTTGCTCGAGGACGATCATGTTTAAGCTTGGGGAGGTTGATGGCTATGAAATATAGCCATCCACACTAAAATTTAAATTGGATATTATTCATACTTTTGATGAAATATCTCTCTAAACCCTGGCACTAATGCCTAATGATCAACGGGGTATGCAATCCTTTCTTGCTAATATTTCCTTCACAAATAATGGCGTATGATGATGGTAATCACAACAATAAAGTCAAAGATACGATATTTCCAACACGTCAAAGAAACCAGGAGCCATGAAGTGGAGGCAGAAGCCTTAACGACCAACTATACGGCGGGAATAAAATTCCGGCCGTATAGTTGCCATCGACTCCACTAGGTGAAACAGAACAACTTTCGTGAAGGGGCCCCTATATAAAGAGGCCTCGGGCGACGAGAAAATCCCTCTCGATTTCTCGCTTCGCCACCGACGACACCCAGCCATCAGAAACCACACTGCTGGAGGAATAGATCTAGATCTAATCTCCAACCATTCTCCACCACCATAGCCATATTCCACCACTTGTAATAGTAGATCTCTTCTCCAATTGACGACATTGTAAGACTATTTGCTATCAATCTTATGATATCTATTATAATGTTTATGATTGTTGAATTCATCTCTATGTGTGAGTAATTCTCCTTGGGATAAGGGCTTCGGCCTAGACATGTAGATTATTATAGATGGGATCATGTATTAGTTTGTATGACATGATGATTATTGTACCCTCGCTTGCCTCAATCTAAGGACTTGTCAGGTACCCAAGGCCCCAAGGATTGATCCAGGTATAGGGAGTGTGAGTAATGACTAATCTGCAGGATGGGAACCCTAGTGACAGAAAGGGTAGTACAGCTGTATGTGAGGGATTTACTTGGGATTAACGGTGACATCACTATGCATATAATTAGTTATCTTTCTTCTATGGATGAGACTAGTAGGTTATTGCTATAAGCGGTTGCTGAGGCAATAGCAATTATGGATGCAATGCCCACATATAATTATCTTGCTCTAACAATTACATGCATACTTTATTATTATCTTTTATTTCCATCAGATATTTTGCACAACTACAGGTGAAACCGAAATCCCTAGGCCCCCTCTCTCTCCATCATCATCAACAACAAAAGATCGCAAACTCTTGGTCCAATAAAACACAAAAAGAATTCCAAAACTCCCGAAGGTCCATTAAAGTAACTTCACTTTGCTTTCTGCTTCCCGAGGATTCGATAAACCTAGGTCTACTAGGGAAGAAGAAGCTATACTACATCTATAATCCGGATTGAAGGTATCACACATGAGGGAAGGGGGAATATATGCCTCCCATCCAGCCACCACAAGGTGGAGTGACGCAAATCTAGGTTAGCCTCCATTGGAGAAGAAAACCAAGAGAGAAGGAAGATAGGAGAAGTTGAAATAAGAAGCTAAATCAAGCACCAGGCTCTGCCCACAAGGTTGTGAAGACCCAGATCTACTACCTTGTCTCCTTCAAGCTGTGGTTCCACCATTTTTGGTGAGATTGCTCGGATCCCTAGCTCTTGTGCCTCAAATCTTGTTGTTGGTATCACAGCCGTGTGTATCCTGATGTATGAGATCCTCTAGTGCTATCTGACGAGGTTTAATCTCGTCAATGCCCATTGTTATGGACTTGGGTTTTGGAGAAGATGGGGATGCTGGAGATCGTGGCACGGTTAACAGACAAGCAACCAGGGGACACGAGATTTACAGTTGAGCCCGGAGGAAAACCCTACTCGCATGCGCTCTTTGATTACGGCGGAACCGAAAGTTACAAGATGCGTAGATTCGATCTGGCGTGGAGGCGTGTATGAAAAGTATGGATCTGTCCTGCTCGTTGGCCCCTCCTAGCCTTTATATATGAGGAGGCTAGGTCTCAGGTACCGATACGAGTAGGTTACAAGTTGTATTCGAACTCTAGTCTTGCTCTCCAAGGATCCGAAGGCGTCATGGGCCTTGTACGAAAATCTTCATGGGCCAGCGTATGTCTGCTGTGGGCCTTCCTTGGGCTGGACCAGGTATGCTGAAGTTATGTACCCGTCGGGTATAACCATGTCAGTATCCCCCGAGTGTTCAGTCGAATCGTGGATTCGGCTGAGGACTCTTCAATCCTTCGGGTGTAACTCTGTCTTTCAAGAGAATGTGTAGGGATTGTTGATGCATGTGCCTGACTCACCCGACGGATCAGGGTGAAATCGTCGTCTTAGGACAAAACAACACGATCTTCTTGGTCGAGTCCCTCGACTCGAACTGGAACATATCTTGGCGTAATTGACTCGGGCGCGGAGGACTTACGGAGTGGAATTCGGTGATTTTAAATGATGTACCCAACGCGTCCGTCGGGATTTTTCATCACGCCTGTTGGCATGGATTTATACTAGCAGAGCGCAGTCAGGTGCGTTGCCAGGCCATCAGATGGTATCTGTAGGTCTTATCTTTGCGTCACAGACGCAACATCCGAATGTTTATCACCGCGAAGGTGTTTCGGGTGGCCAAGGAGGATGTTACTCACTTAGCATTAATTGGGGCAGAGTTGCCGAAAAGTTTTTGCATGTGGATCCGGAAGATCGTAGTCGAAGATTTCATAGGGTGCACGACAAGCGCTCCCTATGGGAGTAGCCCCCGAGTGTCTGTTCGAGTCGCAGACTCGAGCGGAGACTTTTAGTGCAAGCATTGCTCAGTTGTTTAGTCCGTAGGACTCGAAAATTTTCGGATGCTGAAATCCTTCCTCCCTATGGGAGTAGCCCCCGAGTCCGTAGTGGAGTCGTGGACTCGACGTAGGACTCGAAGCTCTTGTGTGTGAACGGCCATCGCTCCAGTTTGGAGTAGCCCCCGAGTGTCTGGCGGAGTCGCGCACCCGATGTACTTCCGGGTCAGCGGTACGCCCACGTGATTTTCCCACAGACGGCGCCAATTGACGAGGTTTAATCTCGTCAATGCCCATTGTTATGGACTTGGGTTTTGGAGAAGATGGGGATGCTGGAGATCGTGGCACGGTTAATGGACACAACCGAGGGACACAGATTTACCTGTGTTCAGGCCCCGGAGAAAACCCTACTCCTGCTTGTCGCTCTTTGATTACTGGCGGAACCGAAAGTTACGGGATGCGCAGATTCGATCTGGCGTGGGCGTGTATGAAAGTATGGATCTGCTCGTTGGCCCTCCTAGCCTTTATATATGAGGAGGCTAGGTCTCGGTACGATCTGAGTAGGTTACAAGTTGTATTCGAACTCTAGTCTTGCTCTCCAAGGATCCGAAGGCGTCATGGGCCTTGGCCACCCGAAAATCTTCATGGGCCAGCGTATGTCTGCTGTGGGCCTTCCTTGGGCTGGACCAGGTATGCTGAAGTTATGTACCCGTCGGGTATAACCATGTCACTATCTACAGAAGAACAAGTTGTATCCCCATTTGATAATAGTGGAAGAATATTTTGGTGGCTTCGGCTCGTGGTTTTTCCTCTCAAGTTGAGAGGTTTCCACATAAAAAGAATTGGTGTCCATGTGTGTTGATTTGCTGCTGCTGCTGCTATTCTGAGAACTTCTCTCCTTATCATAGACATTGTCTAGGGTCAAGAGAGAGATTCTTAGGGTCTCATTTCCTCCATATATGTTTGATGCATATGTTTTCTTCCGTGAAGAGCAACGATCCGTGAGTTAGCATACAAGTGGTGCTGAAGTTTACACTAATTCTGCTGCATATTTTCAGATCACGATTAAGAGTGTGCTAATCACAATTAGTTTGAGCCGTAACAATCTAGCACTATTATTTAGTCTGATATTGAATCGTGATGATAAAAAATGAAGTCCAACCTATGACATAACATGTGAAAACTATCTAAGACATGCACATAACCATGATCACAACATATCAAAAGAAAACATGAGAACATATTAATGTGTTGTAACTAGTGTCGAAAACCTCTACAATTGACAAAACTTAGGCATAGAAAATAGTCATATAAACCAATGCCTAAAAAGGAGAAGACACCCACTGGTGCAACGTCGTCTAATCCAACCTCTAATTCCCCTTCTCAATTTTCAACAAGGGAAATCACTAAGAAGATAAGAGTCATAGCACTAGTTATGATTTTCAAATGTAAGCATACAACTCATATTATAGTTGCAAACTAACCGAGTTGCTTATCTAACTAGGTCTATTAAAACTAGTGCACACCTAGGACATAGCTAAGACAAAATCAAGAACGTCATACTGTACAACCAAGACATATGAATGTCTCCTTCTAAACCTTAGTGTCACCTTTTGCAATCACACATATCCTTTGTTCCACCGCCTCCTGTGCTTGCAGCTCCAGTGACGGTAGGGGGACCGAACCTCAGACATGCGGTCAACATTATAGATAGATCCCAAAAGTTAATGTTTAGTCATTCGAAAATGGAGTTATGGTGGCAATCACGGTGCTATTATCTCCTTGTCAAGATCGTCGACGCTAGTATCACTGATGGCATTGAGGAAGGGATGTAAATAATGTGATCACTGCTCCCTTGGAAACTTGGAGTGATGGATTTCATTTTATCTATGTTTTTTAAAGGAGCATATATTAATATCAAAGGATACCAATTACACCTAGCTTTTGCAACAACGTATTGTCCTAGCGGCCATATGGATGCACACAGCCAAAAAAGAAAAAATAATTATAAAAAAGAAAAGTCACGCTGCAGTTTCTCATTCATTGAAATAACAGTACTACCACCACCAAGACAACACCAGAAGTCCATCTTCTCCAAAAACGACGCCTCCAAAAAGGAAACGGTGCACAAACATCATCATCGCACAATTAAAGATCTAGGTTTTCGCCCTGAAGAAAGTCCACGCTCTTAAAACAATACCTTCAACAAGCTCATTGTCAGACACAACCAATTAAGGCCAGACCCTGGGTTTTCACCCTGAAAGATAGGACCATGATCTTCACCTGTACTATCACCACCGCTTGCATACCACTGCTCCAAGTCACCAAGCCAATTCCTCATCACTACTCGGACTCGATTCACCATTGTCAGTCCTCAGATCTTAGTCTTTATGACATTCTCCGTCGGCACCATGGGACAAGAACATGCCCTGTGATATTAACAACCAATAGAACTTTGAAGCGCTCCCTCTGAACCCAAACGTCCAGAGTAAAAACATGGGTGCACATAACCGAATCCCAACCAATCCAGCGATCTCTCGGCATATGAGCACTGTGGAGTTCGCCGATGGAGCCTTCCGGAACACGACACTATAACCAGATCAATAGAGACAAACATCAAGCGGGTCTTCGTCTTGGCATGAGATGAACCCTAGGACCATCCCCTTTATTCAATCCGAGCCAGCAGCCCCTCGCCACCAGCCGGAGGTAGAGGAGAAGACAACAGATGCCACCGGCGGCTCGCGAAATCCAGCGTCTGACTGCCTCCGTAGCCAGAGGTCCAGATCGGATCCGGTCCAGACGTGATGCAACCGCCGCCCGCCGTGGTGGCCGCACGTCAGCGCCGTCGAGGAATACGTTGCAAGATCGCCTCTAATTCTACCACCACGACACCTCCTCCCCAAGCCCTCGACCGGCGCCACCCGGAAGACGACGGGCCTAGGCGGGCATCCTAGGCCCACGACATGATGCCACCGCCTGGCCGAGGTCGCCCCCCAACCACCGCCCTCGACCCGCTCTGTCGGCGCCACCCCAGTCGCCCCTCCAAAGAAGATGCCGCAGCCGTCACCCCTAGCACCTTAGGAACTAGGGGGCCGCCGCCACCGTGGCCGACGCCGGTGGCAGCGGCGAAGGGATGGGATCGAGAGGAGGAAGGTCGGCGGCGGCGGGATCTAGGGGCCCTCCGACGGCGCCTGGGGTCGTCACGGGAGGGAAGGGTTACGGGAGGGAGTTTGGTTGATTTGTTCATATGGGTTTCATTTTGATGTGTGTTGTGATGGTGTTTTCCTGTAGAATGGATAATGTGGTCGTGCATTTTGGTCCTCTTGTTTTTTCGTTGCCCCCTCGGTCATGTACTCATGTGGGGGTATGTATAATGTTTGTGTTCCCTTTCATACCCTTTCCGACGTTTCTTCGAAACAACGATATGCTTCCTTTTCTTTGTATTGACGACTTACCGACCGCTACATCCTACATCTTGGCTCCCGTGCTGTCTGAAGGTTCGGAGCATCGAGCCTGTCTCACGGCACACAACTGGTAGGTGATGTATGCAAGAGGAATAAGACGGTCATACCCACAAGAATTTGAATAGCATTAATTTTAATATGAGTAAGGGCGTTTATGCAAAAATTGTTCTATAAATATGACCTTTTGTCTTGAATGTGGCGTTTTGGAGCTCGGGCTATATGGAGCTAGATTTTTGAAAAAAAATCAAGAAAAGTATTTCAAACTTTCAAAATAATCTGAAAAAAATCCAAGAGGTAGCCAATGATGTATTATACCAATGTGAAATTTCAACATAAAAAATCTTGTATGAAAAGGGCGAGGATCTGAAGTACCGAACAATGCAAATGCTTTGCACGTTGGTAGACTACCTCTACAAAAATTTCAGACTTTTTTCAGTTTCAATTTTTTACCAAAAAAGCTACTTCCTCCGTTTCAAAATATAAGATGTTTTAGGTTTGTGAAGAAAATGAATCTAGACTTGTTTTAGTATGTAGGTTCACTTAACTTTGGAATGAATCTACATACTAAAAGAAGTCTAGATTCATCTTCTTCACAAACCTAAAACATCTTATATTTTGAAACGGAGGGAGTACATGCGACGTGTAGCACTAGCTCTGTTTTTAGTAGGATAGTAGGGTGACAAGTAGGGATAGCACCCGGGTTCAGGGCCGGATCCGGTCCCCCGTACTCATCTCGGTTAAATTATCGGGTCTTATTTTTTACCAGATCCGTGACCCGGCCAGGTTTGGGGTCTCAATGGATACCCGTCAGCGCGTGAGACGGGAGCAATGTCGACACATGCGGGAAGAAAACAATAGGATATTGGGATGGCGTTGGTGAAAATGGACGCGTTCATGCATGTGTTGTCTCTAGGACTCCATATTCCATCATGTGCATGTGATATATGTTGTGGCCGCGTCGAACATCTGGTTAGGCATAGGATTATTAAGGATAGGACTAAGACTTAGAACGGGTGTGCGGGTACGGGTTTGCCACCCCCAAACCCGTCCTGTTAGACTTGGCGGGTCTAATTTTTTATCAAACTCTCTTCATTTAAAGCGGATACCCATCGAGTTTGCCTGTTCAAAAAAAAATCGAGTTTGCGTGTTTCGATGCCTATTGCCATCCCTAGTGCCAAGTGAGATCCTGCCAATACCACAAAGTTTACACTACATTTTGATAAATAACTAGAAGTGGGATTTGGGGGATTCCATTTAACATCTTAGTTTGCAGTATACGCTTTGGCTTTTTTTCAAATAAAAACTATACCCTCAGTTTTAAAGATGTTTTAGATTTATGAAAAGAAATATCTAAATATTTTTTAGCGTGTAGATTCACTCTAAATCTGATTAAACCTACGTACTAAAAGAAAACTAGAATTTTCTTTTACAAAACTAAAATATTTTATATTTTGAAACGGAAGGAGTACTTGTAGAAACAAACACCTGATAGTCTTCGGAAAAAAATACGTGACAGATCGCCAATTTTTCCACCCCAATTCAAACCTCCAAAAATGAACCCGCCACGGGCACGCAGGCGACCGCCGGCCCACTTTCGCGTCACGGAAACGGAATTGGCCCCGCTCAGACCATCCGTGTGAACACAGCCGTCCACAAGCTAAGAAAAACAAATTCGAATCTCCCTTCCCCGCCACACAGCAGCCCGTTTCAGCGCGCTCCGCTCCCCCGCTTTCCCTCCCCCGCTCCAAATCCCGATTTCCTCCAAACATTTCGCGAAATTTTTCAAGATTCGCTGGCCCATGGAGCCTTCGGACCAAAAACGGAAGGAAACACAGATCCATCCCCTCCTTCCACTCCTCTCCAGCCAAAAATTTCCCCCGAAACTCAAATCTTACCTTCTCTTCCCTCCCACCTCCGTTTACAAATAACCATGGCAGATCCTTCCAGTCCCATCACAAGCTCCAACCTCGCCACCTCGCCGCCTAGTACACCACCGCCGAGCCCCAATTCTAACAGCGCCAGCTCGTTCCCGTCATGGCAGTTGACCGCGCCGACAAGGAGAACCTGCCGCCCGCGGCCGCCGCCGCTCGTCTCCACGGCGTCGCGGTCAAGAGCTGCAAGCCGAAGCGGCTCGGGAGGGCGCGGAGGAGGGTGCCACTCAGGGACATCACCAACCTCGTCGTCGTGCAGTCCGCGGTTGCCGAGTTGCAGCAGGCTCTGCTCCAGCAGCCACACGCGGCGTCGGCGACGGCGGAGCTGGCCAATGCGGAGCCTGTCGTGAAGAACGGGTTTGCTGGTGGTGCGGGGTCGAAGGCGGGCAGATACTCGCTCCGGAAGGAGTTTAGATAGCTGACAATTGTACATGGATCTGTATACTTCTCATTCCATTGTCCAACGATTCATTGGACTAGATTTGATTGGTTAGTTGGTTTTCTCATTCGTTCGTGATGATATGAAATGAGCTGCTGAGAAAGAAAGATAAAGTTGGATTTTCGTCGATTAAAGATCCGACATACCGAACCAGGATCTGGAATTGTGCACTAAACCAATTTGAGAAATTATATTGGGAGCTGTAAATATGATTTTCCAGACTCCAGGTCTGCTTGTTGTGTTCTGCATTGCAGCTCTGAAGCAGGGTTTTATGTAGGCTTGTAGCAGGGCTGCAGTGATTCTCTGCCATTTTATTAGAATGCAAAATTGCAAACAGCAAGCTTGAAAAATTCACGTCTGACTGCCAGACAAGCTGCTGGAACGTAATCTTCTTCAATACAACAAGTAATTGTGACTGAAGCAGATAAAAGACGACTTGAATTCAGTTAAATACATCAGGCAGTTTGTGGTCTCAGTGATTTCAGGCGTGAAATGATCCAGTCTTACCACACAGTTCAAGGGGTGTATCTACATGCTGCTTCCTGCATCTAGATGAACTATACATCTGACTATCTCAGGATTGAGGTAGACCGTCAAGCGGACCGAGAAAGCTTTAGTTCTGTTTGAGTTGAACATCAATAACAAGCTGCTTTGTTTCTGAAACAGTGTTTTGAACTAAGAACATGTTTTGACAGTACCCAGCCCTAACCATCCTTCTTTATAGGCTTATATTGTAACTCTTATGTGGTAAACAGGCACTCTTTGTATCCCTGCCGTAGTTTTGCTCTATGACATGCCACTATAATTTTTTTTGTACGAATAAATATGTTTCACCATGCTTACTTTTCCCCACCGTAACCTGATTGCTTTATTCTGTGTATACGGTTGATTTGTCTGAAGGACATAGCAGACTGTACCTTCTAACAGAAATGCTACTGAATATCATTAGTATATGATTTTAGAAGTTCAGTGCATATGCAGTTTCCACACAGGGGTCTGAATAGGTCTACGACAGCAGAGAAATATTGCACATTGTAAATGCATTAGGAAAGCTTACAAATAATTATGTCCTCTTCAAGGTAAACTATTCATTGAGCAAATGCATATTACATGGTACCAACGATCAATCGCTCATCCTCTACGCAGTGCCTAAAAGTGAATCAGGGAACGATTCCATTCCACGCATCAGCTAAAACCTGTTTTGCTCAGCACCTCATACTCCATTGGCAACACTATAGTCTACAGAAGCCCTCAAGCTCCAAAGTTTTAAATAGGAAGATATCAGGTGGGGATCCCCCCGTTGACCTTTCAGAAAAAAAGAATATATTGAACTCAACGTAGCTGCAATATAATGACACCATATTGTTGCAGTT
Source organism: Avena insularis (assembly GCA_023614405.1). Taxonomy (NCBI): domain Eukaryota; kingdom Viridiplantae; phylum Streptophyta; class Magnoliopsida; order Poales; family Poaceae; genus Avena; species Avena insularis. The sequence continues at coordinate 409,321,943 of CM042697.1, forward strand.
GTGTGTAACGTCCCAATTTTTATGGCCTTGAATTTTTTGAAGATCTTAAATATGTTTTAAAGTAGGGTGTCTCTAACGCATAGTCGAGTGAGACGTAAGAGGCTGACGTTAGCCGTTGTTTCAACCCGTTACACCTCCTAACCGTTAAATTAGCTGGACAAAATGATAATGTTGTTTTTCTAGGCCCACTAAGTCAGTGTCTACTCTTTCTGAGATTTCGGTCAGGTGATGGAGGGTGCAAATCCAACATACATAATCGTTCTTGTAGGCGTACTAGTTGTTGCTCTGCCAAGGTTTTACGCCGACTTATTGAAGGCTAGATTAGCTTGGCTCTTAAACTAAAAATATGGGACATATTGTTTTAGAAACTAACGGTTAATAAATCAAGTCTAGATACAAGCGAAACTAGACAAATCTAAGTCAATTAATTTGGTCCGGAGGAAGTAATAAAAAATTAATCTCTAAAATGGAAAAATGTCCATGTTTAAAAAATAAAAATAAAGAATACAAATTTGTACGATTTAATTTTTATAATATCTAGAATGATCCAGTACAACGTGTGCAAACAAGACAATCATAAAAGGTCAATTTTGAGATAAGCATGCTTTAACATCTACCCTAAAAAAATAGATTACGAACGAACCTCCCGTGGGATCCGCTGCCGGTGTTCATCCTCGTGCTCCGTGTCGGTGGTTTTTGTCGCTAAGAGCCCATCCGCATGCCGCTTCATCGGGTCATTCGACCGAGATCGGGAGTGGGAGTGGGTATCCAAAGGCATCGCGACAGAAGGATTTTACGGTCAGAGTCGAGGATCTCCGGTAACCTCAATCTACGATTGGGATTAGGGTGGGAGGGGAAGCTTGTTAGGGCGACGGAAGGACGGTTGGAGCGAAGCGCGTCGGCGTACAAATATTAAGGTGGTGAAAGTGTGTAAGAAAGCCTTAAAGTAACAAGGCGCATTTTATTAAAAAATGACCATACAAATTAGATCTCGGGAAAAATCCAATTCCTTATCTCCATGTAAACTTGCAACCAAGTACTTTCTCTAACAAAGGAGATGTTCTATAAAAATAACAAGTACTTTCTCTAACCAAGATTCCGGAGACGAAAGTACAGTTGTGTATCAAGTTGCAAATCGACACTCAGAGTCCAGATGCAGCCCTAGTTGCAACTCCCTCTCTATACCATCAGGGGAGAAGGGCAATTGCGTGTCAAGTTTCAACTCGAGACTCATAGTCTAGTTGCAACCCTAGTTGCAACTCCCTCTCTATACCATCAGGGAGAAGGCTGGTTGCGTGTGGATATGCAACTGGATACTCATAGTCCAGTTGTAACCCTATTTGCACCTCCCTTTCTATACCATCAGGGAGAAGGTCGGTTGCGTATCGAGATGCAACTCAAGGCTAAAAAGACAAAACAACAACAGAGTCCTTAGTTGCATCTCTAGTTGCAACTCCCTCTCTATACCATTAGGAGAGAAGGCTAGTTGCGTGTCAAGTTGCAACTGGAGGCTAAAAAACAAAACAACAACACAGTCCCCGGTTGCAACTCTAGTTGCAAACTCCTAATCTATACCATCAGGAAGAAGGCCACTTGCATGTGAAGATGCAACTCAAGATGAAAATCCAGTTGCGTGTCGAGATGCAACCCGAGGCAAAAAAAAAGACAATCCTAATTGCAACTCCCTCTATATACAGTCAGGGGAGCATGTCGAGACGCAATTCGAGACACCTAGTCCAGTTGCAATCCTAGTTGCAACTCCCTCTCTATACCATCAGGGTAGAAGGCCAGTTGCATGTCAAGATACAACTTGAGACGAAAGTCCAATTGCGTGTATAGTTGCAACTCGAGACTCATGGTCCAGTTGCGTGTAAAGTTGTAACTCAAGACTCACAGTCCAGTTGCAACCCTAGTTGCAACTTCCTCTATATACCAACAATGGAGAAGGCCAGTTGCAAGTTGAGATGCAACTTGAGACGAAAGTCCTCAATTGCAACCCCTCTCTATATCATCAGGGGAAAAGGCCAGTTGCGTGTCAAATTTCAACTCGATACTCATAGTCCAGTTGCAACCCTATTCACACCTTCCTCTCTATACCATCAGGGAGAAGGTCGGTTGCGTGTCAAGATGCAACTCAAGGCTAAAAAGACAAAACAACAATAGAGTCCTCAGTTGCATCCCTAGTTGCAACTCCCTGTCTATACCATTAGGAGAGAAGGCTAGTTGCGTGTCAAGTTGCAACTCGAGGCTAAAAAAACAAAACAACAACACAATCCTTGGTTGCAACTCTAGTTGCAAACTCCTAATCTATACCATCAGGGAGAAGGCCACTTGCATGTGAAGATGCAACTCAAGATGAAAGTCTAGTTGCGTGTCGAGATGCAACTCGAGGCAAAAAAAGACAACCCTAATTGCAACTCCCTCTATATACAGTCAGGGGAGCATGTCGAGACGCAACTCGAGACTCCTAGTCCAGTTGCAATCCTAGTTGCAACTCTCTCTCTATACCATCAGGTGAGAAGGCCAGTTGCATGTCCAGATACAACTTGAGACGAAAGTCCAGTTGCGTGTAAAGTTGCAACTCGAGACTCATAGTCCAGTTGCGTGTAAAGTTGCAACTCAAGACTCATAGTACAGTTGCAACCCTAGTTGCAACTTCCTCTCTATACCAACAAGGGAGAAGGCCAGTTGGAAGTTGAGATGCAACTTGAGACGAAAGTCCTCAATTGCAATCCCTCTCTATACCACCAGGGGAGAAGGCCAGTTGCGTGTCAAGTTTCAACTCGATACTCATAGTCCAGTTGCAACTAGTCTATACCATCAAGGAGAAGGACGGTTGCGTGTCGAGATGCAACTCAAGGCTAAAAAGACAATACAACAACAGATTCCTCAATTGCAATCCTAGTTGCAACTCCCTCTTTATACCATCAGGGGAGAAGGCCAGTTGCGTGTCAAGTTGCAACTTGAGACTCATAGTCCATTTGCAACCCTAGTTGCAACTCCCTCTCTATACCATTAGGGATAAGGCCGGTTGCGTGTAGAGATTCAACTCAATGATAAAAACTACAAAAGAACAACACACTCCTTAGTTGCATACCTAGTTGCAACTCCCTCTCTATACCATCATGGAGAAGGTTGGTTGCGTGTAGAGATTCAACTCAATGCTAAAAAGGATAAAAGAACAACACAGTACTCATTTGCAACCCTATTTGCAACTCTCTCTATCTATACCATCATGGGATAAGTCCAGTTGCGTGTAAAGTTGCATCTTGAGACTGACAGTCAGTTGCAAATCCCTCTCTATGTACCATCAGGGAGAAGGCCGGTTGCATGTCGAGGTGCAACTCAAGACTAAAAAACAAAACAACAATACAATCCTCAGTTGTAACCCTAGTTGCAACTCCCTTTCTATACCATCAGGTGAGAAGGCCAGTTGCGTGTCAAGTTTCAACTCGATACTCATAGTCCAGTTGCAACCCTAGTTGCAACTCCCTCTCTATATACCATCAGGGAGAAGGCCGGTTGCGTGTCGAGGTGCAACTCAAGGCTAAAAAAACAAAACAACAATACAGTCCTCAGTTGCAACCGTAGTTGCAATTCCCTCTCTATACCATTAGGGGAGAAGGCCAGTTACGTGTCAAGTTTCAAATCGATACTCATAGTCCAGTTGCAACCCTAGTAGCAACTCCCTCTCTATACCATCATGGAGAAGGACGGCTGCGTGTCGAGATGAAACTCAAGGCTAAAAAGGAAAAAAATAACAATAGATTCCTTAGTTGCAATCCTAGTTGCAACTCCCTCTCTATACCATCAGGGGACATGGTCAGTTGCATGTCAAGATACAACTTGAGACTAAAGTCCAATTGCAACCCTAGTTGCAACTTCCTCTCTATACCATCAGGGTGAAGGACGGTTGCGTGTCGATATGCAACTCAAGGCTAAAAAAGAAAAAAACAACAACAGATTCCTTAGTTGCAACTCCCTCTCTATACCATTAGGGGAGAAGGCCAGTTGCATGTCAAGATACAACTTTAGAAGAAAGTCCAATTGCGTGTAAAGTTGTAACTCGAGACACACAGTCTAGTTGCGTGTAAAGTTGCAACTCAAGACTCACAGTCCAGTTGCAAGTTGAGATGCAACTTGAGACGAAAGTCCTCAATTGCAACCCCTCTCTATACCATCAGGGGAGAAGGCCAGTTGCGTGTCAAGTTTTAACTCGGTACTCATTGTCCAGTTGCAACTCTAGTTGCAACTCCCTCTCTATATTATAAGGGAGAAGGACGGTTGCATGTCGAGATGCAACTCAAGGCTAAAAAAACAAAACAACAACAGATTCCTCAGTTGCAATCCTAGTTGCAACTCCCTCTTTATACCATCAGGGGATAAGGTCGATTGCGTGTAGAGATTCAACTCAATGATAAAAACTACAAAAAACAACACACTCCTTAGTTGCAAACCTAGTTTCAACTCCCTCTATATACCATCATGGAGAAGGTTGGTTGCTTGTAGAGATTCAACTCAACGCTAAAAAGGATAAAAGAACAACACAGTACTCATTTTCAACCCTAGTTGCAACTCTCTCTATCTATACCATCAGAGGATAAGTCCAGTTGCGTGTAAAGTTGCAACTCGATACTCACAGTCAGTTGCAACCAGGGTTGCAACTCCCTCTCTATACCATCAGGGAGAAGGCCCGTTGCGTGCCGAGGTGCAACTCAAGGCTAAAGAAACAAAACAACAACAAAGTCCTCAGTTGCTACCCTAGTTGCAACTCCCTCTCTATACCATCAATGAAGAAGGCCAGGTGCATGGTCCCATAAAAACGGGAAGGTACCACATTAAACCGGTCTGGCTAGTTACAATACAATATGCAACTGAAACATTAAGAAAGAAGGTATCAGGAAAAATAATCGTCAGTTGCAACCATAGCTGCAACTCACACATGACATATCCTCAATTGCAGGATAAGTTACAACTCGTGAGAAAGCCAGTTGCAGTAGCAGATGCAACTCTAGCCAAAAAGTGTAGTTAGTTATAGTACTAGATGCAACTCACAAGTTAATTAGGATAAAGTAGAACAAAAACAATCCTCAATTGCAACTAAGGCATGAACATGAAAACATTTATCGGTTGCAGGCAAAGTTGCAACTCGCATAAAAAAGTGAGTCCTCATTTTTAACCATATTTGCAACTCACGCAAACAAGTCAGTACCAGATGCAACTGAAAAATACTTATTTCCTAAAACTAATTGCACAAGTAAGTTGGAAACAAAATAAACACTTTTTTTAGAATAGTAATATATATATAAAACTATATACTCGTCTTCTCTCTAAATTAGAAACAAGTGAGGAGAAGTCGATGCATCTTAGTAGGTGCAACACATAAAAATTGAGCAGCGAAAAAATACAATCAACTACAAAAAAATAACAATAAATAAATTCGAATATTAGTACCCAAAAACTAAAAATAAACCATTTTTACATAAAAGCACAAACAAAAAAATACCAACGCTGCCCACTCCAACACATCACGCTGACCATTCCAATGCCCACCAGTCCAGGGAAAAACATGGCACAACCTACACTGAAAAAATGCGACAACTTAGGAACAAAAATGCAAAAAATAAGTGGTAGAGAAAAGTCAACCATGAAAAAATTCAAATTATTAATTTTCAAAAAAACATCAACCTACTATTTTTGGATGGTCTATAGATAGCGACCCATTGTATTCAACCAACAAATATCCTAGCGATCCTAGCTCTCCCTTTGACCCCACGATCGAACCAACAAATATCCTAGAAATCAAAACGAATGTACATCAAGAAAAAAGGAAAAGTAAACTCAGGCGAAAAAAAAAGAAGAGAAAACGGTGTTGGAACCACACGGTCCACATACATGGTCCATCACACTACTAGAGCCTGGGACAAACATGGGCCACGATCGCTGCCACAACGCGTGGGACAAGGCGTGCGAGACGCTGAGACGCTGCATCGCGCGGGAACACAGCTAGCTATGAATTAGCAAAACCGTTTAAAGTAGGATGTTACAGATGTGCAAAGTCAAAATAATAGTTTATGTATTTTAGTCACATACATTTGAGTAAATTAATGATCTAGAGACGAGTTATACAGCTCCTTTTAATTTGGATTCTGGCTATAGGAACATTCTTTATTAGCTTCTAAATATTCCAAATACATATATGAATTTGTCGGCCTTTTCGGATATACTTTTCATTTTCCATTTCTAGGGAGTTTCAGCATTTAAATAAAAGTAGGCATTAATTTTGTAATAGGGCCAAAATTCACCCTCTGGCCCATCTCTTCTCCCTCTCTCTATTTTCATTTTTTATTTTCCCTCAGCCAACAAATGGGCCTTTGATCTTGCAGCCAAACCCGCTCATTCTATATCCTTATCAATTTTCAATTTTCTGTTCTAATTAAATATAGCCTTTCATCCTCGTGCGGTCATCACTAGACACTAGGAAAATGTAGTCAAGAACACACAACTCCTAGAAAGCGAAATGACAATTTGTGGTTCAAGGAACACGGAGATGGTTTACATCTCAACGTGTTTAGTTGTATCCTGGTATCCTGCTAAGCTGAGTCACGTTAGAATATATGTGAAACTTTAGTCATGAAAACTTGTGAGGTGTAATCATGCTATTTGTACCGAGTTGTAGTTTCGTCGAACAATTGACATGCATTCGAAGCGCGTTGCCTCGTATCCCGCTAAGCTGAGTCATGTCAGAATATATGTAAAACTCTAGTCATGAAAACTTGTAAGATGTAGTAATGCTATTTGTACCTAGTCGTAGTTTCGTCGAACATTTGACATGCATTCGAAGCGCCTTGTTGACGCGCTCTGGATGCAAGCTGGAAGCTGGCGGCATAACACAGAGCGCACTCTGAACCAATGGTGGCACCGCATCCATGACGTAACTCTGATTTTGTCATAACTGATATTTGGGAAGAATAAACTTATGTATTGTGTAGAGATTACAGGGATATATATGATGGCCAAAACCAGCTAGGGTTTAGAGCCGAACCGACCTAAGAGTCCAAACTGACCCCCCCGCAGTGGCAACGTCTGGCTCGACGACGTTGAGACTGGACCGAATATCGCAGAAGGGTGCAGTAGGTAGCCCCTTTGTGAAGATGTCAGCAAACTGAGCACTGGTTGGTACGTGAAGAACGCGAACCTCGCCGAGAGCCACCTTCTCGCGGACAAAATGAATATCTATATCAATGTGCTTGGTTCGACGATGCTGAACGGGGTTGCTGGCCATGTAGACGGCAGAGATATTGTCACAATAGACAATGGTGGCACGCTTAAGTGGTCGATGAAGCTCGGTAAGAAGTTGACGAATCCAGACGGCTTCGGCGACAGAGTGTGCAACAACTCTGTATTCGGCTTCAGCAGAGGACCTGGAGACCGTGACCTGCCTTTTAGATGACCAAGAAACAAGATTATCCCCCAAATAAACACAAAAACCGGATGTGGATCGTCGAGTGTCAGGGCAACCAACCCAGTCCGCATCAGAATAAACTGTCAAGCTTGTTGGAGAGGAAGAATTTATGAGAAGACCATGGTCAAGAGTTCCTTTGAGATAACGAAGAATGCGTTTGACATGAGAGAGATGAGGAACACGAGGATCATGCATGAAAAGACAAGCTTGTTGAACAGAGTACGATATTTCTGGACATGTTAAAGTAGCATACTGGAGGGCACCAGTGAGACTACGATAGAAAGTAGGATCAAGATAGGTTCACCGTCGGCAGAAAGTTTAGAACCAACATCAGCAGGTGTACGGGATGGCTGGCAATCAGTCATCCGGTAGCGAAAGTAAATCAAGAATATCTTGTGAGAAAGAAAAAGAGAGGTGGGAGTACGAGAGGCGGTGACACCAAGAAAATGATGTAGAGGTCCGAGATCAGTCATAGAAATTTCAGTATGAAGAGACAAGATGATTTGTTGTAAGAAGGAGTCGGAGGAGGCAGTGAGAACAATGTCGTCAACGTAAAGGAGAAGATAAGCCGTGTGTTCGTGTGAATGAAAGAGAAATAGAGAAGAGTCGGATTTTGAAGGAGTGAAGCCGATGGTTTGAATGAAAGAGGCAAAGCGATGAAACCAGGCGCGAGGAGCCTGTTTTAGACCATAAAGAGACTTCTGAAGGAGACCGACAAAATCAGGAGTGGAGGAGTTCTAAAAACCGGAGGGTTGTTGATAGTAGACAGTTTCGTTGAGAGTGCCATTAAGAAAAGCATTTTTGATATCAAAATTTGGTGAATGGGCGGGAAGAAGAAAGCAACAAGACTAAGAACTATCTGAATGGTCCTGGGTTTGTGACGGAGAAAAGGTTTCATCGAAGTCAATCCCATGCTGCTGGGAGAAACCACGGCATACCCAACGAGCTTTATAACGAGCGAGAGTGCCATCCGAGTGAAATTTATGACGGAAGACCCATTTATCAGAAACAACATTGGCGCCGGAGGGTTTGGGAACGAGAGACCATGTGTTGTTTTGGAGGAGAGCATCAAATTCCTCACGCATAGCAGAATGCCAGAGAGGGTCGAGAAGAGCACGTTTGTAGGTTGTTGGGATTGGGGAAATAGGCGTGGTAGTGGTGGTCGCAGAAAGATTTAGAAGGCGACGAGGAATGTGAAAACCTTGTTTGCCTCGAGTACACATAATGTGATCGTTCTCGGTAATGGTTGTGGGAACAGCATTGGGAGGAATCGGAGGAGGTGTAGGCGAGGGAGAAGATGGTGTGGAGGAGGTGAGAGAGCTGTCGGATGATGGAGGGGAGAACTCTGTCGCGGCAGAGGAGACATGGAGAGATGCTGCCATGGCAGAGGAGGGTGTGAGCGCTGCCGCGGCAGAGGAGAGAGGTGGCGTGGCTGCCACGGTAGAGGAAGAGGGCGCGGGTGCTGCCGCGGCAGGAAAAACAGAAGGGGTCTCTCTGCATGGTGGCCTTGCAGCGATGATGTGGAGGTTGGTGTTATGTGCGGGGGTAGTTTGGGGGGTGGTTGGGTGGGTGGCAGCATTGGCGATGGTGTAGGGAAAGGTGTGTTCGTCGAAGATGACATGACGGGAGGTGAGAACCCAACCAGAAGCGGGATCAAAACATCGGTATCCCTTGTGATCACTAGAGAGACCAAGGTGAATGCACGGTAGAGAGCGAGGTGCGAGTTTATGGGGAGAAGTAGAGGTGGTGTTGGGAAAGCATAAACAGCCAAAGACACGTAACATGGAGTAGCTCCGGAGAGGTGAGAAAAGGAGATTGGTAAGGAGTGTATAAAGGGCATGTTTTGGTTGGACGAACGTTGATGAGAAAGGTGGCGATATTGAGAGCTTCTACCCAAAAGGGTGGAGGAAGAGAGGCCTGAATTAGGAGCGTGCGGAGAATATCATTGATGGATCGAAGAGAGCGTTCAGCTTTGCCATTTTGTTGGGAGGTGTATGGACAGGAAAAACAAAGAATAATGCCGTGAGAGAGAAAGAAGTTGCAATTTTTGGTGTTATCAAATTCACGTCCATTGTCACATTGGATGAAACGGATAGGAAGACTAAAGTGAGTATGAACATAATTTTGGAAAATTTGAAAGACGGTATGGACGTCAGATTTTTCACGGAGAGGAAAAGTCCATATGTAATAAGAATAATCATCAAGAATAACGAGATAATATTTAAAACCAGAAACACTAGGCACGGGAGATGTCCATAAATCACAGTGTAATAATTCGAAAGGAAAATAGCTATGAGTGGATGAAGTGTTAAACGGTAATCGAACATGTTTGCCACACTGACAGGCATTACAAACAGAGGAATCATGAGGAGAACTAATACTAGGGATACAAAATTCCTGAAGTAACGAAGACAGCGTGGCTTTATTTGGATGCCCTAGTCAACGATGCCAAAGTCCAACGGAAGCAATCATGGCAAGAGGTGTAGAGGTGGGCGCGCCATGGAGAGGATAGAGATCCCCGGAGCTATTGTACCAGGCGAGAAGCTTCCCCGTTTGAAGATCCTTCACAGATAAACCAAAGGTATCAAACTCAAGAGAGACACGATTATCAATGGTAAATTTGCGAACAAATATTAGATTTTTAATTAAAGAAGGTGCTAAAAGAATTTGACGAAGAAGAAATTGAACATGTGGATGCGATATATAGGAATCACCGGTGCCGGAGATGGGAATAGCAGATCCGTCACCAATGGTAATGGAAGAAAAGGGAGAAGAAGAACAAGCTGACAGAAAATCCAAATTCGAAGACATGTGCGAGGAAGCACCAGAATAAAAAATCCAATCCGTACCTTCGGTGTTATTCAGGGTAAAATTGTTCATGGCAGCTATGAAGGCGGCCTGGTCCCAGCTTGGTGTAGAAGGCGATGTGATGGCCGGCGCAAGCGAAGATGCGTACATGTACGGCGGAGCCGAAGGAGGGACATACATGTAAGGTGGTTCCGCGTAGCCGGGGTACGAAGCCTGAGCGCTGTACATCTGTGCAGGAGGTCGAGGATCGCAAAGTCTAGGGGAGCCGGTGGGCGGACGGAGGCCGGATTTCCAAGTCGGTGGAGCGCCGTATGATGCAGGAGCCGTCCATGGCATGGACCAGGCCTGGACCATACCGGTCCAGGGATCATGCTGGTGGCGCCAAGTTGGTGCAGCAGGGGGCGCCGTCGGTCTTTGGTCCGGCTGTCCGGAGGGCGGCGACGGCGGGGGCCGGTAGATGGGATTCTTTCCACGGTAGTTGGGGCTAGGGCGCCAGCCGGCAGGAGCTACTGCGGCAGGGTTTTGCCCTGAATTTGCTGCCGCGGCAGGAGGCTGCATGGGAGGAGCTGCCACGGCAAGCGCGGACGCAGGAGGCCGTGGGGTGGCGAAAAAGACGTGGTGGCGCGACTCCCGGTTTTGACGAGTGCGATCTGCACTTTGAAGGATCGACCGAACCTCGGCGAAAGTGGAGCGGGGCCGCATCAGAGGTATGAACGAGGCCTGCTTGTCGAAGTCCTCGCTAAGGACAATGGGGAGGATGTTGATGAGTGGCCGATCTTCAATGGGATCACCGAGTTCGCGGAGTTCGTCAGCGATGGAGGAGAGACGACGATGAGACGCCCACGGAGAGGTGCCTTGGGCGATGTTGCGGCTTCGATGTTAAGGCGTTGACACGAGTCGATGTTATCTGAAAGAAGCGGCGAAGAAGGGCGCCCAAAGAGCGGCGGAGGACGGCGAAGGTGCAGACGAGATGGAAGATCTCGGTGGAGACGCACGTGTAGATCCATTGGATGATCGCTAGATCATCCTTGACCCAGCGAGGGTCGTCGGGGCGAGGGACGCAATCCGTGGCGACGTGATGAAGAAGATTGCAGCGCCCCAGGTGAACTTCAAACAGATGGCGCCAATGATAGTAGTTGTGGGCTGAGAGATCAAGGGTAATGGTGATGAAGGGAGATATATCTGTGATCGTGTCGGTGAACGACATGGTGGCTAGGGTTTGGGTGGTGGTGATGCCGGCGACAGGAGGAGAGGGTGCGCCGGCGGTGTGAAGGGGGACTAGGGTTTGAGAGGAAGAAGAGGAGGAGGAGGGAGCGCCGGCGGCGCGGAATTCCGCCAGGGAGAAGAGAGAGCCCGGCGGCGGCGGCGGAGGTGGGGTGGGTGGAGCCATGCCAGGTGCGAAAAAACCTAGGCGTCTGATACCATGATATTTGGGAAGAATAATAACTTATGTATTGTGTAGAGATTATAGGGGTATATACGAGGGCCAAAACCAGCTAGGGTTTAGAGTCGAAGCGACCTAAGAGTCCAAACTGATTACAACAAGAATAAATCATCGCTAATAATAACATCATAACATCAGTTTTGTATTTTTCATGGTAACTATGTCACATAAAAGGATTCCTAGCGTTGATTTTGTCCTTTTTAGTATTCTACATTTCTTAGAGTTTTTCAAAATGGGATTAAAATTGACGGTACTAGTATTCATAGTAAATGATAATACCTCTCTAATTTCTGTATGGAATATGCTTATGTTAGGTACCAAGCGTTGCCGGTGACTTTAGTCCCACCTCGCTAGCGGGAGGAGGCCACGACCAGCTTATAAGGGAGAGTTTCCCTCTTCCCTTCAGTCCGGGCTTTTGGGATGGAGTGGGCTCTCCGCTGTATGTTGGGCCGTGTGCGCGGCCGTGGGCCAGGAAACGTCCAAACGCAACACGAGTGTGTGGAGCTGGGCCCGGGACGCTGACAATCCCCTCGTCTTGATTTTCGGCTTGTCCCCAAGCCGATGCCACTGGGTAGCGTTGGCGTAGCGACTCCAGGTCCTCCCAGGTTGCCTTCTCCGGAGTAGAGAAATTCCAGACAACCCGGACTTGTCGTCGTGGCTTGTTCTTGTTCCTGCTCCAACGGTACTCCAACACTTGTTCTGGGACCCAAGCTGGAGCTGAAGGGAAACGACGATGCAGGTCTTCCAGGTTCTCCCAAGTGGTAGCAGCTGGGTCAGTGTTGGACCAGGAGATGAGGCCTTGACGAATCAGCCGATGAGCTTCCTTAAGCCAACGATACTCCTGCACAGTAATTGGAACCTGCAGCATGGAATCGAAGTCAGGAAGAGAGGGCATGACCTGAGTTGGGCGCTGTTTGGCCTGTTTGAGCTGGGAGACGTGGAAAACTGGGTGTATTTTCGAGTTCTCCGGCAACTCCAGGCGATAGGCGACAGCTCCCACTCGGCTCAGCACTTTATATGGTCCATAATATTTGAAAGCTAGCTTGTGGTTCGCTCGCCTAGCCACCGACGTCTGGACATATGGCTGTAGCTTCAGAAATACTGTCTCTCCAACAGCCAATCAGATCGATCGCTTTTGTCAGCTTGCGCCTTCATTCGCTGCTGCGCTCGAGATAAGTGATGTTTCAATAGATCCATCATCACCTGGCGTTCATCCAGCCAGTCCTGCACTTCTATGATAGGAGCCACGTCCATTGTCGTCAATCCTAGTTGTCTCGGTTCCCTGCCATATAACACCCTGAACGGAGACTTGCCAAGTGCAGAATGTAAGCTAGTGTTGTACCAGTACTCAGCAAGTGCCAACCATTTAGACCACTGCCGAGGGCAAGCATGCGTAAAGCATCGGAGGTATGTCTCTAGACATTGATTTACCCTTTCTGTCTGGCCGTCGGTCTGCGGATGGTAGGCTGTGCTCATGCGTATTTGCGTGCGGATAAGCTTAAGCAGATCTTTGCCAGGCGGCTTGTGAAAACCTTGTCCCTATCCGACACCAAGGCTAGAGGCATCCCATGTAGTTTGAAAATTGTGTCCATATAACTCTGAGCCACGGTTTGAGCTGTGTATGGATGTGAGAGAGGTATGAAATGAGCATACCGAGTGAGTTTATCCACTACCACCAAGATACAGTCATATTTTGATGAAGACGGTAAACCCTCGATGAAATCCAATGTGATGACATCCCAAGCAGCGTCAGGAGTAGGTAACAGTTGCAACATGCCGGGGTACTTGGACCTATCAGGCTTAGCCTGCTGGCAAACCGTACAGCCTTGCACATATTCCTTCACTTGCAAGCGCATGATGGGCCATGCAAAATGCTGCTTGACGCGAGCATAAGTTACAGGATACCCTGAGTGTCCTCCCACGGGGCTATCATGCAATGCTGTCATGATGCGTTGCTGCAATTGGGTATTATTTCCTAGCCAAATGCGGTTGTTGTAGCGTATGAGTCCTTGCCGCAGAGAAAAGCGGGCCTTGTTTTGGTTGTATAGCGATTAAATAGCGATCTTTGAGCACATGTGTCCTGCTGTATCTTGCTTGTACATCCTCCAGCCAAGATGGCTTGCACTCAGAGATAGCCAGTAACTGAGCATCGGGCAAGTGTTCTCGACGTGACAGTGCGTCCGCTGCCCTGTTTTCCTCTCCACGTTTGTAACATATCCGATATTGCAAACCCATTAACTTAGTGAATGCCTTATGCTGCCAAACCGTGGTCAGTCGCTGTTCTTCCAGGTGCACCAAGCTCCGTTGATCCGTCTTAATCACTAATTCTCCCAACTGGAGATAGGATCTCCATTGCTCGACCGCCACCAAAATGGCCATGCACTCCTTCTCATAAGTGGAGAGGCCACTTGCCCGTGGACCTAGAGCCTTTCTAAGAAAAGCAATTGGGTGTCCGTCTTGCTGCAAAACTGCTCCAATGCCTCGGTCACATGCGTCTGTTTCTATCACAAATGTTTTGGTGAAGTCGGGAAGTGCTAAGACCGGCGCCATGATCAGAGCTTGCTTCAAAGTCACGAAAGCATCTTCGCAATCTTTTGTCCAGATGTACAGGGCTCCCTTGCGCAACAACGAAGTCGTCGGCATATGATGCCAAAATGCCTAACAAACTTCCTATAGTACCCCGCGAGGCCCAAGAAGCCTCGCAATTGCTTAACATTGGCAGGAGTGATCCAGTTCTTGACTGACAGAATCTTGTCCTCCTCGGTGGCTACCCCTTGGCTGCTAATCACATGTCCCAAGTAAGATAGTTGTTGTTGTGCAAACGAGCACTTGGACCTCTTAACCTGCCACTTGTCCTTGCGCAATAATTTCAAAATAGCCTCCAGATCTATCAAGTGTTGTGGAAGGGTTGGGCTATAGACAAGTATATCATCAAAGAACACGAGAGCGCACTTGCGAAGTAACGGCTCAAGAGTAGTGTTCATCGCCTTTTGGAAGGTAGCTGGCGCACCCGATAGGCCAAACGACATCACCTTGTATTCAAAATGACCTTGGTGTGTTTGAAAGGCTGTTTTGTAAGCTTCACCTTTGGCAAGCCGGATCTGATGGTAACCGGCCCGCAAGTCCAACTTGGAGAACCATGCAGCACCTGCCAACTCGTCAAGCAACTCATCGATCACCGGAAGAGGGAACTTAGTCTTGCAAGTTAAAGCGTTTAGGTGCCGATAGTCCACGCACAACCTCCATGTGTGGTCCTTCTTTTTGACTAAGATGACCGGCGATGAGAAGGGGCTGTTACTTGGTTGCACGACTCCACTCTCAAGGAGTTCATGAACTTGCCGTTCTATCTCGTCCTTGAGTGTCGGTGCGTGTCGATAGGGCCTGATGGAGAAGGGTTGCGCTCCTGGAATGAGAGGAATTTGGTGATCACATGAACGTGTAGGCGGCAGCCCGGTTGGCTCCTCGAACACGTCGTGGTACTGGTCAAGTAAGGCTTGTGCAATTTCAGGAGCTTCTTGGGTAGCATCAGCCTCCACCTGACACACTCGAACCCAGTTTACTTCAGCTTGTTCCCAATGTACTTGCTGATGCTTTGCTGGTTCACCCCCTATAGGTTTGTCAGGTTTGACAATACCTTGCAGTTGGATGAGGCTTCCTTGATGTTCAAATTGCAAGAACTTTCTGACCCAATCCACCTTCATGGGACTATAAAATTCAAGCCAATCCATTCCCAAGATTATATCAAAGCTACCCAAGGGAATTATCTTCAGATTGCAGCAAAATTGGTATCCCTGGCTCCACCATTGACAAGCAGGGACCTCTCTAGTGCAAGTCAATTCCCCTCCATCAGCCACCTTGACTCGCAAACGACGAGGCAGTAATCTGACCTTTTGGCTTCCATCCAACAAGTTGCTATTGATGAAGGATGAGGAACTGCCTGAGTCAATCAAAAGCTTCACCTCCTTGCCATCCAGCCATCCCAACAAACGCAGGGCTTTTGGAGATTCTGTTCCATCAATTGCCTGTCCTGAAAGAGCTGCCAATTTCTCATTGCCCTCCGGCACAAGATCTTGGCTTGTAACAGACTCGGTATCATCACAAGTCAGCATCTGCAGCAGTTCCTCCACTACGTGCAGCTGCACGGCGGCCGGGCATTTGTGCTCGTGTCCCCACCTCTCGCCGCAGGTGAAGCAGAGCCCTCGCGCCCGTCGATACGATCGAAGCGCAGCCACCTTGTCATGTTCAGGCCATACCGAGGCATCAGTGGCTCGATGATCTTCAGCTCCAGCCAGGCCGCCTCCTCTGATTGGTGGAGCTGGCAGAGGCAGTGGCACACCCGGCTTGGGCAGGGCTCGAGCAGCATACAGCTCAAGATGGCGTGGCTTGTCACGGCGCAAACCATCTGCCACCTCTTCTTGGAGAAGTGCAAGAGAGCAAGCTGCATCAAGATCAACTAGTTGTTGGATCATAACTACAGCTCGAATGTCCTCGCGAAGGCCTTCCATGAACCTCATCAAGAAATACAAGGGATGGATAGCATCAGAATATGACAGTAAATGATTCATAAGCGAATTAAACCTCTGGACATATTCTGCTACTGTTGTAATCTGCTTAGTATGGTAGAACTGCCTAATCAACTGCTGATGTTGGTCCCTCCCGAACTTAGAACATAGAAATTCACAGAAACCTTCCCAATCTAAGCCTACCGATTTCTTTTGAACAGACTGAAGCCACACAGCCGTGCTACTACTCAAATTAAGAGTAGCCATGTAAAGCCAGTACGATCTGTCAATGGAATACATGTGAAAATATTGTTCACACAACGTGCGCCATAGCCGTGGGTTCTCCCCGTCAAATTGAGGGAACACCATCGTGGGTATGGCCTGTCCTACCACTCCAGATCCCTGAACTAGACCCTGTGAAACCCAAGGATTCACCAAAGGAAAAGTCAGGCTGCCTTGAGCCGGAATCGGAGACGGACCTGTGACCGGAGGTACCGCCGAGGATCCAAAGAACCCCGACGGTGCCCCCCGGATAGATGACGACTCGCCGTGGCCGGATTGCCCTGGGAATACTCCCACTCGCGCCGCACCCAAAAGTGATGGGACGGCCTTGCTCGTGTCGACGGTTGTGGTAGCCGTCGTTGGCGGCATATCGATAGCGACGTGTGGTTGATGCACCATCGCCACCTTCTGTAGTTCGCCTACAGCGGCATGAAGCTTGTCGACGCGTGCCTCCAGCTCGGGTCTCCATGCGGTGAGCGCCTCCACCTTGGATCCCAACGCACCGATCGACTCCTTGACCTCGCCCGTCACCTGGCTCATCAGCGACCTCATGAACGTCTTCGTCTCCTCGTCCATGATCTCCTTCTTCTTCTCCGATCTTGTTTGGATGATTGACCTCAACACAGGAGCCAGATCGAGGAACAAAAATTGGGGAATTTTCTGAAGGGTGGTGGTGAGGCTCTGATACCAAGTTGTTGGGCCGTGTGCGTGGCCGTGTGCCAGGAAACGTCCAAACGCAACACGAGTGTGTGGAGCTGGGCCCGGGACGCTAACAATTGGTATCAGAGCCAGCACCGTCATGCCCGCCTGGGGGGCTTCCTAGGGGGATGGGGTGTTAGGTACCAAGCGTTGCCGGTGACTTTAGTCCCACCTCGCTAGCGGGAGGAGGCCACGACCAGCTTATAAGGGAGAGTTTCCCTCTTCCCTTCAGTCCGGGCTTTTGGGATGGAGTGGGCTCTCCGCTGTATGTTGGGCCGTGTGCGCGGCCGTGGGCCAGAAAACGTCCAAACGCAACACGAGTGTGTGGAGCTGGGCCCGGGATGATGACAGCTTAGCAACATACTTGGGTACCTTAAAATAATTTTTCTCCACGTCTGTAGCAAACTAGAGCACAACTATAGTTCAAATTTGAATTATTTGAGAAAATTACCCGAAACTTATTTAAATGGGTAAAAGTTATTAGAAATCGAGAAAATTCTCCATTTCCAGGTTATGTTATCCCATGTGTTCTAGTATTTTTTTGAAATTGGAGTGGTGTCGTTTTCCAAGGTAATTTGTGTACTTGCTTCAAAAAATACACCTTTTTAGGATGTGTAAAATGGAAAATCACTTTTTATGATAAAAGTTGGACACACCAGTTGACACTCTTATTTGCTATGCCAATATGCACATATGTGCGAAAATGGGGCACATTATCATGACGGGATCCATGAATATAGCAATCCCCTTGGTGATTTGTCTTGAAAGCCAGGATAAGTCAAACATGATAGCAATATTTGTGAAGGATATTTCTACTAATTTGAGATAACTCCAGTTTTATATTTTTCATGACAACTATGTCACATAAAAGCACTCTTGGTGTTTGTTTTGTCTTTTTTATTATGCTACATTGACTATGATTTTTTTAAATAGGGTCAAAATTGGCGGCACTGGTATTTATAGAAAATAATGGTATATCTCCAATTTTTGTGTGGACTATGCATAGCAACCTACTTGGGTACTTATACGTCGTAAACGTATCTATCATTTTTGATGCTCCATGCTTATTTTGTATCAACTTTCTTATGTTTTTTCTACACTTTGAGGTATTTTTATATATTTTTTGGAACTAACCTATTAACAAGATGCCGCAGTGTCAGTTTCCTGTTTTCTTCTGTTTTTGGTTTCAGAAAAGCTAGTAAGAAAATATTCTCGGAATTGTACGGAGCAAAAGCCAAAGACAATATTTTACCAGACACGACACGGAGACAGAAGGGCAGACGAAGTGGGGCCACGAGGTGGCCACACCTAGGGCTGGCGCGGCCACCCCCTAGGGCGCGCCGCCCCATGGTGTGGGGCACTTGATGGTGCTGACGTGGAGCACTTCGTTGGAAACCTCAAGAGCAAGGTGTGATGAGCACAACATCAAGTCTTCCCTCAGTAGAGACCGAGGTTATCGAAGCAGAAGGAGAAAGGAAATGTCACATAGGTGTTGCAAGCAACGCGGAGACCTGCACAACAAAAACTCAAGACTTTGCCCCAACGAATCAGTGAGGTTGTCAAGCTCACCGGTTTGTTGTAACAAAGGATAACCGTACCGTGTGGAAGGTAATGGTTTGCAGCAAGTAAACAAATAACAGTGGACGATGTATCAATGGTAAAGATTGAACCGGGGTCCATAGTTCACTAGAGGTGCTCTCCTTAGATAAACAACATGGCATGAAGGGTAAACAAATTACAACAGGGCAATTGACAGGAACTGAGCAAGGCATAACAATGCAATTACCAGTCAGAAAGATCCTATGAGATTCGATTGGGCAATACAACAAGGTACATAGACCGCCATCCAACTTCATCTATGACTAGAATTCCACCTTCAGGTTATCATCCGAACCCCCTCCAGTATTAAGTTGTAAGCAACAGACAACTGCATTAAGCACAGTGTGTAAGGTAAACAGTCCACATGTTCCATGAACAAGAGACCGTTGTTTTCTCCCTAGTAGCAATAACACATCTACAACCGAAGATATTTCTGTCACTTCCCTTGGGAACTAGAGGCATGAACCCACTATCGAACATCAATACCACCTCTTGGAGTCACTAGCAACTACTTGACCAAGATAGCTACTAACAACGGAGAGCATGCAAGATCACAAACAACACAAACATGATAGAATCATAAAGACAAAACCATTAATCAAACCAACATAATAATCTCAATATCCATCGGATCCCCGCAAACACAACATGCATGATTACAAATAGATTAGATCTTGATCATGAATGGAGCTCACAAGATCTATACATGAAAGCACAAGGAGGAGATACAACCATCTAGCTACTACATGGAACCATAGTCCAAGGTGGAACTACTCATGCATCATACCGGAGAGAAGGCCTCCGGGATGATCTCCCCTCCGGCAGGATGTCGGGAAGAACTTTAGATCCCCTCGATCTAGGGACGATGGTGGCGGCGGATACAGACAGTTTCATGGAGATTTGATCGGCTACTTAGGGTTTCTGCATCGGGGGCTTCTTATAGGCGAATGGGGAGGCCGAGGAGGCGACCAAGGGGGTCAAACCCTACCCAGGAGCGGGCCCACCCCTAGCCACGCCGGGGGGGGGTGGCCTCCCTGGCACCTCGTCTCCCCTCTGGACTTCTTGTTCCCCACGGAAAGAAATTGACTTAGGCTTTTGTCCCGTCCAATTCCGAGAATATTTCTTTACTAACTTTTCTGAAACCAAAAACAACAGAAAACAGGCAACTGGCACTGTGGCAACTTGTTAATAGGTTAGTACCAGAAAACATGTAAAAAGCACTTCAAAGTGTAGACAAAGCAAAGCAATGTTGATACTAACAAGCATGGAACATCAAAAATTATAGATACGTTTCTGACGTATCAAGCATCCCCAATCTTAACTCCTGCTCGTCCTTGAGTAGGTAAGTGATAAAAAGAATAATTTTTGAGGTGACATGCACCCTCACAATAAATATTCAACCATTTGCAAGCATTCAAAGCTGAGATCAAATAACTCTAAACATGTGCATGAAATATGGAGTTCTAACAATAGGACATAGTAACTATGCATGCAACATGACAAGCTACAAACAAAGATCATGAATAACATGCATTGAAAAACGTTGTTTGTTTCACATACAGAAAACATAGCATAGTGACAATCAGCTTGTCCCTCGTAGAGTAGCAATATAAATGCATAGGACACCTTTAAAGTTCACAAGGGTGACTAGAAACAAATAGCACAAGAACAAGTAATATCACAATATGCATCAATCAATAAGCTTTGGATCAGTGCACACAGAATGACAACTATGCTCTCTTAATGGTGCCTAAAGGTAGAAGGTGGAGACTCAATAATGGTGGAAGAAAGGCCTTTTTATAAAGGAAGCAGGGATTACAAGTTTCAAAAAGAGCTTCCAAAAATTATGGTATTTGTTAGCTTTTAGCCCTCATTGCCCCTATCATAAGCATCTTGAAGTGGTTAAGGTTAAAGTGACAAAGATGGAGTATATGCTTGACGAAGTATAAGTTGGCAATCTCAAGTCCCTTGAATACGATGGCCACACCTCATGCATACTCAACTTCGGTCACAGGTAAGTTCTTGTCATTGTAAGTATTTGCATATCATTGAGAACATGCAGGGTACCCTTGCACATGGTACAGGAGCTTTCCCATAACCAAAATGACAAGGCAAGCAGACAATGAGCATCTCAGCAATCTTTTTATTTACTATATGCATAGATTTTTATTGAGGATGCTTCATAGATAGCTCACTATGGTGATGCTGCAAGTTTCCACCATGATTAGGCATGGCTTAGGCTAGCGGCCCAGGCGTTTCTCTAACATAGGATACAAACTCCATAGACTTACAAGTTCCCTCTTTATTTCACATCGGTGACATCCATAGACAAAAGAGCATGATATCAACTGAGTACAAAGTACAAGTGCAATGTTGAAAACATTCCCCGTGGCAGCACAGTTCTGTTAATTCCAATGTATAAGTGCAAGCATATACAACATAGATGTCACAATGGTTCAAGTTTATTAGGGGCAAAGAATAATAAGTGTGCCATCAAGTTCGTGAGGGCTTTAATCACTATTTTTTCACATAACAAAATAGTTTTTAATTGGAAGATAGCTGAAAACAAGAATATACTTGGAATGGTGTAACACACCATGCATAGGAGTTTATAGTGGACACTTTGGAATAACTTGGTTTCTTGGAAGTTGGAAGCATGAGTAGAGCTTACTCATACAAGTGGAGGCTAGCAAAATACTGGGAGCAACCAACTAAGAGAGCATAATGGCCATAAACATGCAGAGCAACAAAGCATTACTAATCAAAGCAAAGAGTGGTACTACAAGTCAATGAATAAATGATCATGGAGGCTATGGTGACTTGTCATAGTCATAACATGGTGTGAGCATGTGCCAAGTTGTAACATCCCAAAAATATAAAACAATGATCATCAAACTCTAATCACTAAAATTAGGGTTAACAAAAACTTTGATTAATTTAAATCATATGAATGCATGTATGTATGTGATGATTTGATAAATGCATGAATGAACTTGTGTGATTAACCTAAATAGCAAGAAATGGTTTAAAGAGGAAAATAACATCATATAAAACATTTCCATGCATAAACAAATCAAGAGAAAATCAAAAACAAATCAAATAAAGCAAATGGTCATTTTTGCCAATCTTGCTCACTAGGTCACTTTGAGTGTTTCTAGTCCAAGATTTCAAACAGAAACTTTCCCAATTCTTTTCACCCCTTTCTAGAACAAGTAAAAGTGAATCAAAGCCCACCTTTCAAACTTAAAGAAACATTTGGCAACCTCATTCAAATCACAATTCAAAATTGAATCCTTATCATATGTGAAGATCACCCATTTTCAAAACTCAACCAAACCAGTGCCCCTTGACTAATCCAACTAACCAGACACTCCCTAGTATGTGACTAGCAAACCCACCAAGTTTAAATCCAAAATTCAAATTCAAAGTTCTCGCGACCATTTCATCAAACACCTTGCAGATACAAATCAAACAAACATCTAGCACTATTTGTAGCAGTAAATTTGGCCAACCTTGTTCCCTCTCTGGTTGCAACAAGCATTTAGTAGATCATCTAGCTTAGTTATTAACCTCTAGCACCAATGTGAGCTTGCCATTGCCATCAATGGTGAGAAGGTCAAGCCTCACCTTGCCACTCCAATGTGGACAGAAAGCTAGAGGAAGAACTAGCTGCGCCGACCTTGTCTGGCATGCTGCCCATGCCTCACCGCCCCCTCTAGAACATCCCTAGCTCGAAGACAGAGACAGGAACCGCCGGAAATGCCGTGCCCGCGCCGCTGTCAACCATGCCGACGCGCACCACCGTGCATGCGCCGTTCCCACTCAACCCGACCACCTTGAGCCCTTGCCGCCCGCCAGCATGAACCCCACCGTCCTAGGAGACCACTAGAAATGCTCGTTTCCTCGACCATACCCCGTAGCCGCCGCACGCCGCGAAGTTCTCCGTCGGTGCCGCACAGAGCACCGCATGTTCCAGACCAAATCTCACCGCCCTACGCCTCGCCTTTAAGCTAGCAACGATCGCCAGGAGACCGCGCACCGTCCCCTAGCCTCAGCCACGACCTCAGCCCACGCCGTGCTGCCCCTCTTGCTCGCCTATAAAAGGAGGCCTCCCCAGCTCGATTCCTCCACACCATCTCACTCCCCACCTCTCACTAATACTTCCCACTTCTTTCCCGGAGCAAGGCGGTCTCTCTCTCAGTGGAATTTGGCCGGAGCCCACCACTGCTGGAGAAGAAGGGAGCCGTCAATTGGAGCCGCCCTAGGAGAAGCTGCCGGTACCAGGAGAACCGCCGTCGTCGACTTCGTCATTTGCCCCCGTCGCTGACCCTCGCCTGAGCCCCGGTGAGCCTCCCACGACCCCCACCTGCCGCGCTAGGGTTCTGTCTCGCCGACGCTGCTCGACGTGGACGATGAACCAGAGCCATTCGATTAGAACTAGATCCCACAATCCACATTGCCCTGTACCGCTTCGCCCTTCACCGTCTCACTAACGCGTGGGGACATCCACTTAACCAACCCGCGCGTGCGCTGTGCGTAGTGGGTCAGCCTAGTTAAACCTCCCGCGCGACCCAACAATTCAAATTTAGTTTTATTCATTTAATTTCAAACACAGTTCTATACATAGATTCAAAAATCAACCTAGCTCGATTCACTGAACCAAAATGCATGAAACTATTTTTTGTTAGAAAGGTACTAAAATGCTTAATCCAAGACCATTGGATTTAAACCATTTGGATTTATAGATCAACCATGGTAAAAATAATAAGGCAGAAGCTTTTATGCATTCAGACATTTTTCAAAATTCAACCATAATATCTTTTGAGTTGATTCCAACTCTCAAAAATCACATTTGATCATACCTTTAAGAATATATAAAAACATATGGGTTTACTTGCAGAAATAATGTTCAAGTAATAAAAGAATGCCACATAGGCATTTCTAGTCATTTTATTTAATTAAACTAAAAAGGTTAAACCTTATTAAATTGTGACACCACTTTAAATCACATGCCCATGTACTGAAATATGTGGTGATGACATGTGTCAACATGATCCCATGTTTGAGTTGGAGAATATTAAATCTTAAGTAGTTTTTCAGTAAGTATAAATTACTTTTCTCAAATTAAAATCAATAAGACAAGTGCATTAATCTTGTAATGATAGTGATGATGATAGATCATCTAGTGTGAACCTTTGAGTGATGTTTAGAAATAGTTAAGTATTGTTTGGTAATTGTGTACCTCGTATTTATTTATAGACGCTGGTACCGACCAAGGATACGAGGAGGAAGGAGGATACTACAAGGAAGAAGACGAGGAGAACTTCAACCACTTCTCTGCACAAGGCAAGCTAACCCTTGCAACTTAGAAAGCTTATACTTGCAATTATGCAAGCTAACACTTGCAAGATACCCTACTTATGAAAGCCTAATACTACTAGTTGAATGAGCAAGCTATTAACTTAGCAAGCTTACACCACTTGGTACCCAATCCTAGTTTTACTTGCAAGATTAATACTTTATTTTCTTTATCAAAGCTTTCTCTTAGAGTTCACATAGTGACTTGTAGATTCTAGAAAGATAACTGAAGGTAGCATAAAGAGCATAAAATTTGGCCTAAGTTAGATAATCTTGATGCCATCCTAAGGCATGAGATTGAACTTAGCTAATCCCCATTTGTTTATTACCCACCATTAGTATTTACCCCCACTTGTAGATGCTAGTGCTAAGCATAAAACTTGATCAACTTTAGATGGAATACTTGGTGAAAATGGTTATGAAAACCTTAGAATGATGAGTCATTCTACTAAAATGTTTTGACATATGTTCTTGAACACCAAATGATTTTGATGATGAAAATGTTGAGGCATGAGCCTTAGCCCTTTATAAAACTGATGGTTGTCTGGATGCGATACCGTTCCAATTTTATCGTACAACCACAATACCTGAAAATTGGGTAGGGCTTGACTGGAAATTTATATACCTTAGTATGGGTTCCCTTATGCCAAGGTCAGTGAGGCTACCTTGTGAAGATTGTCCACCTGTGTAGTACCCAAGATGGCAGTTGGTCATGGTTGGGAGGCCAAACTCACAGGAGAAGTGCCTATACTAGGGCGTGTAATTTAAAGGTTAAGATTGATTATCTGCATACTAAGTATGGTGAATTCAGGATTGTTCCTGACGAATGTATCGAATGTTGTGGTGAAAGTGTACAATCTCTGCAGAGTGTCAAACTATTCGAATAGCCGCGTCCACGGTTATGGATAGTTGGAGTGGCCATACTGTTCCCCCATCAGATGTTTTCAAAACAACTTGTGAAATGATTTGTGACTTTGACTTAACCACAACAGAGTTGTTATATGAAATTCAAGTTCCCACTTAGGTGTTATAAAACTTTCAACTAGTTTTGTTTGCTTTTGAACATGGTAGAGGTAAATCTGGATTTTTGCAAAACAACCCTAGAGCTTAGTATCCTACTGCAAAAACCCCTTAACTTGTTAGTATTAGTTTGCGAGTACTTAAAGAGTACTTATGGCTTTGTCCCTGGCTATTCCCGTGGCCAGACTATGAAGAGGAGTATTAGGATGACGGACCGCATGAAGGTTACGACAACTAGGATCATCTCCCATCGTTAGCATTGCCTATGACCCCGAAGATGGAGCTTCGCCTACGCTATCGTTATCTTTACATTATTCCGTTGCTTGAGTTGTATTAAGAACTGGATCATGAGATCCTTATTTGTGTAAGACCTTATGTATGGTTTGTAATGGATGATGTACTGTGATATCCAAATCTGTTATGTCTCGCAAAAATGGTAATCCTGGGATTGCGATGTATGGCATAACAGGCATCTAGGATTAAAAATCCGGGTGTTGACACAAGTCAACCCAAGCAAAGCATCAAAGGAGAATACCACAATAGTATGCTTTTGCATGCTGAAACAACGCATAATTTCTACAAGGCACACTAAGCAATCCCAATTGTTTGGAACAATACATGCTACATCAATAATCACTAAGCATAATGCCAAAACAACACCTAGAATGTCATGCTAAAGTCTAAGTCATAGTCAATGCAAGCTCCTCTTGCACTTCAAGCAAGAACTTACTACTCCTTTCCAACACCAAGAAACTTATTTGCAAAACAACACAGTGAGAACGGGGGTCCAAACTACCTTATTCAAGCAAATTAAACAACCTAAGCAAAGGAAACGAAAACTAAGACGCTCCAAGAACAACACAATTGTGCATGAAACAATAAAAACGAAGTGTGTAGACAGACCTGAGCTTTTTATTGATGAAGAAGGGGATACCTTGGGCATCCCCAAGCTTTAACACTTGTACCTCTTGGATATTTCTTGGGGTGACACCATGGTGGCATCCCCAAGCTTGAGCTTTTGTCCATTCTTCATCTCATTGCATCATTCTCTCTCTACACCTGAAATTTTCCTTCATACAAAACTTCACACAATCTTCATTAGCAACATTAGTGTATTCAAAAGATATTCGACCCCTGGCAAAGCTTTGGAATAGCAAAGCTTTTCACTAAAAACACAAGCTACTGTAGCAACTCCTTCAAAAATCTCGATTCACCTAAAGAGAACTCAAAAATAAATCAATAAGAAGCAAATGCAAATAATGGCAGAAAACTGTCAAAACAGACCAGCAGGTAGAAATCGATTTTTTTGAACATCTTCTGTTGCTCAAATCAAAAAGTGTTTTACTAACTAAAGCTAGCTAACATACTAGGGGATTTATTCGTAAATTTTGAGCTCAATAAGAGTTACATAGACTCACGATTTTTTTGGTGGAGGACAGAAATCTGTTTCGGGACAGCAACTCCCCAAATCTTACTTCCCTCTTATTAGAGGTCATTCTTGGCACAAAAAGAAAACAAAAAGGATAAGGAGAGGTCATTACTGAAGTAATAACTTACAAGACTCAAGTAAACTCTTGGTTTATCTCCCAACAAGTACTTTTCTTTAACGCCTTTAAGTTAGGCACAAGAAGCAAGAAGAATTAAGTATTTTCAAATGAAGAAGCATTAACATCAAACCTTTCTTTTAAAGGAGGAGCAAAAAGCAACTTCTCTCTCCTCATAGGGAAGTGTTTAATACCTTTCTTGAATGGAAAATGGTATTTAATGGTGCCTTCTTTCATATCAATAATAGCACCAACTATTCTAAGAAAAGGTCTTTCCAAAGTAATAGGACAAGAAGCATTGTATTCAACATCCAAAATATAGAAATCAACATGGACATAAGCATTGTTAACCATAATGAGAACATCATTAATGCTCCCCATGAGTTTCTTCTTAGCATTATCATTAAGTGGGACATCCAAATAACAATCTTCCAATGGTGGCAAATCAAGCATTTCATAAATCTTCAAGGCATAATAGAGACACTAGAACCAAGATCACACGAAGCTTTGAGATCAAAATCATTCACTTATATATTAATAATGGGTTCCCAACTATCTTCTACTTTCCTAGGAATAGAAGCTTTGTGTTCTAGCTTCTCTTCCTTAATCTTAACAAGAGCATCTGTAATGTGTTTGGTGAAAGCAACATGCATATCACTAGCATCAGGACTTTGATACGCCCAATTTGCATCACCTTTCTATATCATAATTTACCTCTATTCATTGATATATGTATTATTATGAGGTATTACTTATGGCTTTTCATCTGTTTATGCATGTTGGATGATTCCTGGAGGATGGACTGCCGGAGTCTGGATTCTGATGGAAAAGAAGGCGTTTCAGTGCAATTTCGTGAAGATCAGAAAATACCAGAAAAATATGGAAATATATTATTTTCCCAGAAGACGAAGGAACCAGAAGGAGGAGCGAAGAGGGGCCGCAGGGGGCCAACACCCCTAGGCGCGGGCCCACCTGACCCCGCGCCTAGGGCAGGTGTGGCCCACCTGCCCGGCCTCCGACTCCGCCCTTTCACCTATATCTTCCCTACGGAACCCTAAGCCTGGGAGAGCAACCACATATAGATTTCCGCCGTCTCTGGGGGGCGGAAAACACGGAGAGAGAAAGATCTCTCCGTCAGACAGATTTCTGCCGGGGGAATTCCTTCCCGGAGAGGGGAGACCATCGCCATCAACACCATCACCAAGCTAGGATTCATCGGGATCATCATCATCATCCACACCATCATCTCCACTTCGTCCCGCTATAACAATTGTGTTGGATATTGCTTTAGTTCTTAGGAGAAACTTTCCCGATGTTGATTATTATTGTAGTTGATGCTTGTGAGTGGAATCATTGGATTATTGTTTATGTTCAAATTGTTATCCATTACCATATTATCTTTGATCTTGATCCATATGATGTCTTGTGAGTAGTTCGTTGTGTTCTTGAGGACATGGGAGAAGTCATGTTGTTAGTAGTGAATTTGTGTTGAGTTATTATTCAATGGTTTAGTATTTAAGTTGTGGTGCTATTCTTCTAGTGGTGTCATGTGAACGTCGACTACATGATACTTCACTATTTATGGGCCTAGGGGAATGCATTGTGTATTTGGCTACTAATTGTGGGGTTGCCGGAGTGGCAGAAACCCGAACCCCCGTTAGGACACCTTTGCATAAGGGAGCATAGGATCTCAGGGTTTAAGGATGTGGTTAGATTATATCTTAATTACTTTCCTGTAGTTATGAATGTTTGCAGGGGGTTTAATCACAAGTATGTATTAGTCCAAGTAAGGTCGGTACATTAGCACAGGTTCACCCACACAACACTTACAACACTAGCGAAGAGTACTCAGCTATTTGAAGCGAAAGCACTTGACAGAATTCCCATGTGTCCTCGAGAACGTTTGGTCCTTATAAGTATTTCCACCGGCTTGTACTTTGCTAAGAAAGGATTGGGCCACTTGCTCCGTTTATTCGTTGCCTTTGTTACTTGCTCCTTGTTTTGTTGCCTTGTCAGAAAACCACTAAAAATCCGTTTGCTAAGAATTCATAGGGATTTCCTGCTCCATACCACTATTCAGCACCTTCTGCTCCTCGTTGGGATCGACACTCCTGTTTATCGAAAGTACTGCGATACACCCCCTATACTTGTGGGTCATCAAGACTATTTTCTGGCGCCGTTGCCGGGGAGTGAAGCACTATTGAAGAGTGGAACTGGTAAGGGAAACTTTTACTGTGAGTATTGCTTTTGTTACTGCTTGTTACTTTGTTTCCAATATGGATAACCCACTTGGTTTTATGTTTGGGAAAACTACTACCACTGCTAGGATAGTAGATGAACCACCACCTATTGAGATAGATCCTTTTAAGATACCTACAAGTATTGTTAATCATGTCATGGATAATTATTATTTAGGGGATGGAACTGTCCATCCCGGTGATTACTTGCTTTTTATCCATGAGTTATGCGGGTTGTTTAAGTGTGCAGGTATCACAACTGAACAGGTGAAGAAGAAGTTACTCTCCATATCCTTGAAAGGGAGAGCTGAAGAATGGTATAAGCTGCAAAAGAATGGACAATCCATGGAATGGGAGGAGATGGCATCTCTCTTTTACTCTAAATTTATCCTCCCAGCGAGATTCATAAGGATAGAAATCTTATATATAACGTTTGGCCTCTTGATGGAGAAAGTACAGCTCAAGCTTGGGGGAGATTGAAGTTACTAATGCTTAAATGTCCTATTC
The DNA here is from genome assembly GCA_023614405.1 of Avena insularis. NCBI lineage: Eukaryota > Viridiplantae > Streptophyta > Magnoliopsida > Poales > Poaceae > Avena > Avena insularis. Next base: position 409,351,408 of record CM042697.1, read on the forward strand.
ATGAACTCCCTAACAATATTAGTCTCAATAACTTTTATGCTAGGCTTTCTCTTCATGATAAAGATTTACTAGATGCTTCTTGTGCTGGATCATTCACATGTATGAAGGAAGAAGCTAAATGAGATCTCCTAGACCGTATTCAAGATAACACTGAAGCTTGGGAGAATGACAAAGGAAGAAAGTCAGGTATAAACTATGATTATGAATGCATTAAATCTTTTATGGGAACTGATGACTTCCGTGATATTAGCAATGAGTTTGGTCTTGATTCCCAAAGTATTGCCAACTGTTTTAAGGCCTTTGCCTCTTACATAGAAATTCCCAAGAAGAAGTGGAATAAGTACCATGCTCCTTATAAAGATGTTGTTAATCATGCTCCCGTTAGAAGTACTCAAGTTTGTACTATCAATCATATTGTGCCTGAACCTCATGTTGAGAAAATGCCTTTCCCAGCTAAGGTAAAGGAGTATTCTATGATTATTAGTGCAAATAACAAAGGTACAATGAAAATTGTGGAGCCTGGTAAGCAATTTAATGTTGAACCTGTGGTAGCTATTGTGAAAGACACTATCACTAGAAATATAGCGGATGAGCATATTGTCTTTTGTGAAGACGCTTCTAATATTATCTCTCATCCTAGTAAGGCTAGAAAAGCTAGTGTTCCTGTGCTTTCTGTTAAAATTGGTGATCATTTCTACTACGGTTTATGTGATATTGGTGCTAGTTCTAGTGCTATTCCTTATGAGATTTATAGGGAAATTATGCATGAGATTGGTCCTTGTGAGCTTGAGGACATTGATGTGGTTATTCACCTTTCTAACAAGGAAACCATTTACCCCATTGGTATTGTCAGAGATGTGGAGGTTCTCTGCGGTAAGATTAAGTATCCTGCTGATTTTCTAGTGCTTAATTCAGCAGCTAGCAAAACTTGTCCTATCATTTTAGGTAGACCTTTCTTGAACACTTGTGGATATATTATTGATTGTAAGAAGGAAAAAGTTTTAACTAAGTTTGACAGAGATTCTTATGAGTTTATTGCTAAAGCTCCTTGTGAAAACAGCTTGCCTAATAAAGATTTCAGGATGGAACAACTTTCTTCTATTGATCCGGTTTATGACCTTGGACCTCCTTTTGATGACTGTAAGTATGCTTATTCTGATGATAAAGTTGTTGCCAGTGATATTTATATTGTCAACTTTATTCAAAGTCTACTAAAAGTTATTTTGAGAGAGGGAAACATGGTTTTATGCATCTCAATAATGTTAAGTTTCCCCGTTTTATGTTGAAAGCTTTGAAGTTGCATCTGTTTGTATTCCTATGCTAGTAGATTTTTGTTTCAAAAATTCGTTTTCTCATGATACCCCCATGCATAGGAAGTGGGTTAGACTCAAGTGTGTTGGTTATTTGCTTCTTGATTCTCCTTTTCACTTCAAATATATATATATATCCTATGTGAGCATCTTTGACAGTTTCAAACCTAACTTAAAGGCATTAAAAAAAGTACATGTTGGGAGATAACCAAAGAGTTTTGTCGAGTCTTGGAAGTTATTACCTCAGTAATAACCGCTACTTATCCTTTTTGTTTGGTTTTTGTGTCAAGTTCAACTACTTTTGTGAAGTAGAGGAGTTGTGAAAAGTGGCTGTCCCGGGACAGATTTTTTTGTTGTATTGTAAAAATTCTTGAGGGATATCAGTACTTCGGATGGAGCTTCATTTTTCTGAGCTTGTTCTCCAGGTTGTTACCCAACTTTCATTAGTTCTTCACTTTTTGATTTTAGCAACAGAAGGTTCTCGAAAAAATCAATCTTTACATGCTGGTCTATTTTGACAGATTTCTGCCATCATTTGCATTTGCCTCTTACAGAAGCTTTTGTTTTGATGGGTTTTCAGTTGAAGTGTGTACCCAAAGGTTTATTGTTTTTTCTTACACTAATGTTGTCATTGAGTTTGTGCAAGAGTTTTGTAAGAAGGAAATTTTCTCAGGAGAAAGAGAAAAGGAATCTACAGAGTTTGGCTTTGAATAGGTAAAAGTGGTGAAAACAGAAGGTTCGTGAAAGTTTTTTATATTTTTGATGTTTTTAATACATAAGGAAGACTACGAGACTGAACTAAAGAGGAAACAGAGTCCGGGGTGGACAAACCCACCCCATGCGTGGGCCGAGCCTGGCCACGCCTGGAGGGGGTGTGCCACCCTCGAACTTCGTCTCCGCCTAGTTTCCGTGTCAGTACCTTCCTTATGCCTTGAAATTTCGTAATATATACCCCCCCGGATCCCCCGAGGTTCATGCATCATGTTTTCGTCGTGTTTTCGTTTTGATCTGTTTCTGTCAGGAAATCTTCTCAAGTTTAGAGCACCATAGCATCCGCCAACAATAAAGGCAAGAAGCTCGTAGATGAGATAAAGTTGGAAGAACAAACCGCCACAGGGACAAGGGCAAGGAAACCTACTTTTGTAGGAGCAATTAACACTGGGGATGCTTTTTCTCGTCACATGCAGGGAATCATAGCCTTTGGTCCAGACTTCAGATAATGCCCCGAGGCAGCGGAAGCCCTTCAAACCACTGATGAGTTTTGTGAAAGATACCGTGCTTTGAGGATGAATGTGGATGAACTTCAAGAGGAGAACAAAAATCTTCATAAGACGCTGGAGGGTTTTCTTATCCTAAACAAGGGGGCAACACCACCACCACAGGAGTAATTCGTCATCAGGTTTGGCATCCCCTTGGCTTGTTCCAAGCTTGGGGGAGTGCCGCGGTATCACCACCATTATCTTTTATCTTTTACCTTTTTAGTGGATTCATATCTGTGGTAGAGAGGTTATCTTATAGTTTGGTTTGCATGCGGAAGTATCTCTCCTTAGTTGATTATCTATGTATCCCTTGGTGTGAGTGCCTTCATTGAATATTAATGAGAAGTCTCATCTTTTACCTTTTGCACTTCTTATTTTAGTCTGCAATCTCTATTATATGATGGATCTTGTTGATCAGTATTGGCACCACTTTGGGAGCATCAAGTGGATCTAAATTGGTTTTGGCAAACCAAGTTCTGGTCAGTAGCATTACTTTGAAAGAGAAATAAAGAAAAAAAGCTTACAGGTATTTTGTATCATTTGTTTTCTTTCTTGTTGGCTCATAAGCTTGGTATTCTTTATTTAAGATCTTTTGTGTCTTCAAGGAAGATTGCATGTTTGGCTTTATTACTTGTATGTTTGCTTGTTTCTTTCAACTCTCTTGCTTGCTACCCAGCCTTGCTAGCCAAAAACCTGTTTTGAGAAGGCATACTTCTGAATTTTCCAAACCCTTTGAACCAAAACTTTTGCCACTTGTGTCCACCATATCTACCTAGTAGCATTGTTGCTATTCCAAGAAAATTCTCAAGCTTCATCTACCTTTTGAATTAAAAAGTATTTTGTTATGTGAAAACTAGTCAGTAAAGCTCTTACGAACTTGATGGCACACTTTATTTTCTTGCCCCTAATAGACTTGAACCATTGTGCCATCAAAGTTGTATATGCTTGCACCTATATGTTGGAATTAGCAGAACTGTGCTGTCATGGGGAACGTTTTCAACATTGCACTTGTACTCTGTAAACAGTTGATATCATGCTCTTTTGTCTATGGATGTCAATGGTGTGAAATAAAGAGGGAACTTGTAAGTACATGGAGTTTGTATCCTGTGTTAGAGAAACGCCAGGGCCGCTAGCCTAAGCCATGCCTAATCATGGTGGAAACTTGCAGCATCACCATAGTGAGTCATATATGAAGCATCCTCAATAAAAAGCTATGCATATGGTAAATAAAAAGATTGATGAGATGCTCATTGTCTGCTTGTCTTGTCATTTTGGTTATGGGAAAGCTCATGTACCATGTGCAAGGGGTACCCCGTTGGCAGTTCTCAATGATATGCAAATACTTACAATGACAAGAACTTACCTGTGACCGAAGTTGAGTAGCATGAGGAGTGGCCCTCATATTCAAGGGACATGAGATTGCCAACTTATATTTCGTTAAGCATAAAATCCATCTTTGTGCACTTTAACCTTAATCATCTCAAGATGCCTATGATAGGGGCAATGAGGGCTCAAAGCTAGTAAGTACCATAATCTTTTGGAAGCTCTTTATGACTTGTAATCCCTGCTTCCCTCTATAAAGGGACCTTTCTCCCACTTCCAAGTTGAGTCAGTAAACCTACTTCCTCTCTATCTCCAACAAGCATTTGAGTTGTGTTTCAAGCATTCATATGGTGATTTAATGTTCTTTATCTTCCTTGTTTGCACAAAACTCTTTTCTATTGAGTATTACTTTGAAAGACTTCACTTGTGAAAAATCTTTTTGAGCAAAGAGTGCTCCTGTTTTGAAACTTCTACAAAAAGTTTTTTGTGAAACTGTTTGCCAGGTGTTCTCTGACCAAGAACAAGTTTGCCAATTCCAATTATGATTTATATTTATGCATCTCTATTGTGACTGTTGTACTTGGTTGCAAGCTAAGTTATATAATGGTGAGTTGTTTTCTTCTATGAGTTGTGCAATGGTAAGTGTGATGCTTCTTGTTCGTATCCTTGGGGGACATGTTTACTGAGCTCAGTTTTCGCTTGGGGACAAGCGAAGTCTAAGCTTGGGGGAGTTGATACGCCCAATTTGCATCACCTTTATATATCATAATTTACCTCTATTCATTGATATATGTCTTATTATGAGGTATTACTTATGGATTTTCATCTGTTTATGCATGTTGGATGATTCCTGGAGGATGGACTACCAAAGTCTGGATTCTGATGGAAAAGAAGGCGTTTTGGTGCAATTTCGCGAAGATCAGAAAAATACCATAAAATATGGAAACATATTATTTTCCCAGAAGATGAAGGAAGCCATAAGGAGGAGAAAAGAGGGGCCGAAGGGGGGCCACACCCCTAGGAGTGGGCCCACCTGACGCCGCGCCTAGGGCAGGTGTGGCCCACCTGCCCGGCCTCCGACTCCGCCCCTTTGCTTATATCTTCCCTACGGAACCCTAAGCCTGGGAGAGCGACCATAGTTAGATTTCCACCACCTCTGGGGGCGGAAAACACCGAGAGAGAAAGATCTCTCTAGCAGACAGATTTTTGCCGGGGGAATTCCTTCCCAGAGAGGGGAGAATGTCGCCATCAACTGTAGGGGTTCGTAGCATGGAAAACAAAAAATTTCTACCGCATGCAAACAAACAAGCCAAGATCTATCTACTAGATTGTAGCAACGAGTCGATAGAGGAACTCACCCTCAAAGATTCCAAAGCGGTTAACGAGAGCAGATTCTCGTGGGTGATGTAGTCGTACACTTGCCGATCTCAAGATCGCGTAGACGATCCTTCCGGCGCTGCGTTCCGGCAGCGCTTCCACAGTCGGTCACACGTTCGGTACTCGATGAAGACCTTCCTCTCCCTTGTTCCAGCAGGCAGCGGAGGTTGTAGCACTCTCCTCACGATTCCGGCAGCACGACGACGTGGTACCGGAAGTAGAGGGGAGATCTCGCAGGGCTTCACCTTAAGCCGGAGCGAGTATGGTGGACTATGAGAGAGCCCTCGGCGATCTAGGGTTTAGACACACCGAGGAAGAGGTGCTGGGGCCGGCGGCTAAGGCTTGGAGGTGCCCAAGTCGGCGGCTAGGGGAGCCCTAGGCGGAGGCGGCAGCAGGAGGTGGCGGCGTCGGGCTAGGGTTTTGGGGTAGGGAACTTGTGTGCTAGGAGGGGAGCCCTGCCCCTCCTCTTATAGGAGGGAGGCGCCGGCCAAGGGGAGGGTAATCCGTCCCCAACTCGGATCCCATGTGGGCCGACGATGGAGGAGGGACTCCTCCCCAACTCGGTTTCCCACTTCCCCTCCACTTCCCAAAATAGCCGTTTGACTTTTCAAATTGGCGTTTGACTTTTCAAACTAGGATTTGATTAAACCCTTTATTTTGTTCAGCGATGACACCTAGTACATGATGCAATCATTCCAACTTGGTATGACACATTCATGTACCCTTCCCCTTCGGAGTGCCGGACATTCTGGAACCTTCTAGAACATTCCCGATGAAAACACCGGAACCATTCCCCAACTCCGAAACAGGACTTTCCTTATATGAATCTTATTCTCCGGACCATTCCGGATCTCCTCGTGATATCCCGGATCCAATCCAAGACTCCGAACAACATTCGGTCTCTTTCTCATCATTCCATAACTACTCAAACAACGTCGAATCCTTAAGTGTGTCTCCCTATGGTTCGTGAATTATGCGGACATGATCGAGACACTTCTCCGAACAATAACCAATAGAGGAATCTGGAAATTCATATGGCTCCCACATATTTCTATGATTACTTTGCGATCGAATGAACCACTTACATACGATACCAATTTCCCTTTGTCTCACGATATTTTACTTATCCGAGGTTTTGATCGTCGGTATCTCTGCATACCTAGTTCAACCTCGTTACTGATAAGTACTCTTTTCTCGTTCCCGTGATATGTGATCCCTTGTGATCCATTCACATGCTTGCAAGCTAATTGAATGACATTCCACTGAGAGGGCCCAGAGTATATCTATCCGTCATATGGATGGACAAATCCCACTCTTGATCCATGTGCCTCAACCCATACTTTCCAAACACTCAATGCCACCTTTATAGCCACCCAGTTACGGTGTGGTGTTTGATGTCATCAAAGCATCCTTCCGGTGATGGTGATTAACATGATCTCATGGTCGAAGGAATTAGGTTACTATGTATCAGAAAGCTTATAGCAAATGAACTATATTAAATGACTTGATCTTTATGCTACGCTTAACTATAGGAGTATGTCCATCACATCATTCTCCTAATGATATGACCCTGTTGTTAATAACATCTCTATGTTCATGATCATATATTAACCAACAAGATAGTTTAACAAGAGGCTTTACTAGGGACTCTTTTATGTTTACAAATCACACAAGTATTAATGTTTCCTGTTAATACAATTATAGCATGGTATGTAAACATTTATCATAAGTATGAAGATATGATAATAACCACTTTATTATTGCCTCTTGGGCATATCTCCAACAGTCTCCCACTTGCACTAGAGTCAATAATCTAGTTTCAAACCTTTGTGTATTCAACACCTATGGATTTCTGGTGTTGTATGTACACGATTGCTAGTGGTCAACTGATCTCCGGATCTGACACTTCCAGGTTCGTGTGTAATTGCATGTCTTTGTGTCTCTACGCATCACTCATTCTCTAATGAGATGGCTTTGTATAATTTTGGTCCTTTGGTGAGACCTTTAGTTCTTTGGGGTTAAAACATGTTGATAATATTGTCGTACATTATATCTTCATAGTATTATCCCGCTGTGAACTACACCTAGTTTGACAACAAACTACTTGACACAAATGCCCTCTTTAGCTGCTATTATAGCAGTCATATACTTAGCCTTTTGTTGTAGTATCTGTCACAATGTCTTAACTTTGGAACTCATCCAAATCCATTATGGAACTTACTTTCCATTATATTGTGCCACCCTTAGTTTAGATTGAGATAAACTTAATTTGTACTTTGTAACAAAACTAGTATCAGTGTAGTACTTTTATAATGAACTAACCATCTATTTGTCACTTCTACAAATAATATACTCTTAGTTCTTCCAAAAGATCATAAGAATATCCTTACTATTCTCCAATGATCAACTTATGAATCATTCTGGTATATGCTCATAACATTTAGAGTATAGGACATATCTGGATTTGTACATATTACAGTATGATTGATATAAATACTCTTTGTGATTTCATATATCAAGTATCAATCTATACTTGAATCTTTGTTTCACTTACCTAGTGTCAATACACTTGAATATATCATCAATATTGAACTCATTCAATCCTTTCTGTGTGACAAGAACCTTTCTTGTAGTTTCTATATTGAACTCATTCAATACATCATCTATGTACTTTCCGCACAACCATATTAGCATCTATTGATGCCAAATATTTGGGTTTTGCCTAAGTCTTTCATCGGGATGAAATTCTTAATATGTGTTAATAAAAGATACATCATTTTTAATCAACAATATGTCTTCCACATAATGTATTAGAAACATGTCTTAGCGCTCCCACTTAATTTCTTGCAAATGCAAGCATCTTCATTGTCTCTGATGAAATTAAACTCTTTTAACAGTTTCATCATAGTGAAGATTCCAACTCCGCGATGCTCACTTCAACCATTGAAGTTTGCATATGCTTTTAGCATCCTTTGAATTAACAAAACCCTATGGACCGTGTTATGCACACGTCCTAGGTAACCCTTCTATTAGAAGAACTTGTTTTGTTTATCCAACTACCACATAACAAAATTATATGTAGTGGTTGCTATATTAATCCGTCTAGACTAAATATCGCTATGAAAGATCAAATCTTTGTCATAGTCAACATTTGAACATTGTTGTGAACTCTTTCCCAACATGTCGACTATTTCATAGATGCGAAACATCCATGTCTATTTGTTTATAGATCGAAACACAACTGTAAGGTCTTACACCTTTCTCGAGGGTCCTTCAAGTTCAAAACTTGATTTCTCGTGTATGGAACTATCACGGATTTTATGGCTTCAAGCCATTTTACGGAGTCAGGGCCCATCATCGCTTCTTTGCATGTAGTCCGTTCATTATTCTCAAATAATGATTCAACCCTCAAATCTTGGTATTTGATTGTTTACTCGACCTACTTGTTTCAATAGGAACTTAGACCTTTGTGTCCACAACCTTTGAGGCACGTGAGTCATGAGCATTGTTGCTGCCTCCGGAACACTTTTCAGCGTTGCGCAACTCTGCACATATAGCTAAGGTTCTTTTAACCTTATCAAAGTTCTATTGTCCTCCCACTTATCTTTTCACGAAAAATTCCTTCTCAAAGAAACTTGATGTTCTAAGTGACAAACACTTTTGTCTCCGGTGTTATGGAGGAATACTTAACAAAGACAGGTTCATCCGACTTTGGTTGCAAACATCTTTCTTATGCATACCATACCAATGTTTAAGAAAGGACAACTTGGGTTTTATCCCAAACCATAACTTTATATGGTGTCAATTCAACGGATTATGATGGAGCTCTTTTCAGTGGAAAAATGGTAGTCTCTCAAGCTTTTAATCTTTAAAATATAATGGCAGTTTTATGATTTACACCTTCGATCTTACCATGTCAAACAATGTTTAATTACATATCTTGAACGCTCCATACTCTTATGGTGTTTCGGGAAAATGCAAATCCACGGAACGATTCCTTAAATCTTAGGTATTATGCTAAACTTGTAACTCAAATATCTTCCTTTATGATCTTATCATAAACTATTTATATTCTTGTTGCAATGATTTTGCACTTCATCTTGAAAGTCTTTGAACTTTTCAAATGTTTCATACTTCATCCTTATTAAGTAAATATTCATATATTCACTCAAATTCGGAGAAGACATATGAAGTTGAAATCCATCGCTCTTGACTACACATAATGGACTTCATACAACAATATGTACAAGTTCCAATAAGCTAGTCATTCATTCCCTTTTGGCCTATGAACGAAGTTTTAATTATCTCTATGAAAGTTTCACAAGCGTCATTTGATCAAAAATCAAAAGACTCCAAAATTCCATCCACATGGAGTTTATTTTTCTTTCCAATATAATTTAAACGGCGATGTCACTTCCCAAGTGATCTTTCAATCAATTTGTCTTTCGACATTTTTAGCACTAGTTTTATGGATGTGATTTCTCCAACGAGATTTGTGAATCATCCATCTTTTATGGATTACAGTAATTATTTGAATAACCCTTTTGTTCTCATAATACCTAATAAAACAAATCTTGAAGGCAAGCTTTGATGTTTAACAAGCAGCACAATAACCCTTTATTTGTTCTCGATGAACATCATCACATATTCTTTTGCTAGTTTACTTAGGCCATTGTAGTTCATGAATTGTGTTGTTTCGTATGACGATTCACACCAACAAATTCAGTATCAAATACTTAAGAACCACATTGTTTAATAAGCAAAGAATATAGCCATAACATGTATATCATCTATATACTTAAACTGAACAATTCTAGTCTTTTCTTTTCTGCCATATATTTATGAGATTCTCTTCGATTGCCTTTTCTGTTTGAAAGAATCTATCAACATCAATAGTGGAGTCATACATATGACACATAGTCCAAAGCGTGTATAATTAAATACCAATGTCTTTGGACTTGCACTTTGAAGTAGATCACCATCATCAAATGTTTAGTGTGCTTTCAAATTCCATTCTTTAGTAATCTCTTGGTGTGGTAAATATTTTACCTACATCAAATATTCACCCTTATCATGGAATTATTCATGATCAAGCTACTTTTAGCTTATAAAGATGAATCACTAGTATAATGTTGCTATCCAAAACCTTTTGGTGGATTAGGACAACTAGTGTCTCCAACCTTTTGCAAATTCTCATCAAATATGAGAACATGACCTTTGCCATATTATACTCTATCATGTTGCAACCAAAACTTCGTTTCAGATATCACAATATCTTCCACACATCATGGTTTCTGAAACAACTCTTTCAGATCCTAGATAACCTTGATATTAAGACAATCCTTTGAATATCAAGAATCATGGATACAAACATGATACTCATACACTAACTCTTGGAATTGTCACTCTTGTTTTAATACCAATTATTAAACTTCATGGAGTAACCGGAACTTACTGAAAGTTTGCAATAGGACTTTTAAACTTTAGATTAACACTTCAAAACAATAGATACCAGTTCGTAAAGTAACTAACCAGAATTCTATAGTTCTATCATCTCAATTATAACTAAGCGCAAGGTGGTAAACGGATGCCAATGACTACAACAACTATGCAAATTCACTTTGATTTAATTTATGATAAATAGTGTTCAACTTTTAATCATATTGCTGTTGAACTCCCACTAAAAACAATATCCCTCACATTGTTTTAGTGATCACACGAACCAAATCCACCACATCAAAACCGATCATCACGAGAGTTGACGTAGCTTCAATGGCGAACAATCAACATGTTCATCATATCTACTATATGACTCATGCTTTACCTTTCGGTGATCCGTGTTCCGAGACCATGTCTGTACATGCTAGGCTCGTCAAGATCAAACCTTAGCTTCCGCATGAGCAAATCTGGCTTGCTCACGTTGTATACACTCGCAGAATCTAACACACCCGATCATCACGTGGTGCTTCGAAACAACGAGCTTTAGCAACGGTGCTTACTAAGGATGAACACTTTAAAACTTGAAATTGTGTGCTTGAGGGATCATATTATAATGCTACCGTCGTGAACTAAGCAATACAAGATGCATAAAAGGATTAACATCACATGCAATTCATAATATGTGATATGATATGGCCTTTCTTCTTGTGCTTCCGATCTCCATCTTCAAGCACGAACATGATCTCCATCATCACTGGTGTGGCGTCAAGGTCAATGCCGCCGCTTCATGGTTGTCTTCCACCAGCATCAACTATTACAACTACTTTGAATAGACACGCGGGTCTTAACAGAATTTAAAGACAACCATATGGCTCCTGCCGGTTGCCAACTTACAATAAGGAACATTGCATACATCAAATATAATCACAATCATGGCCATATCACATCACAGCACACCCTGCAAAACAAAGTTAGACGCCTCTAATTTTCTTTGCATATTTTACGTGGTTTGGGGCTTTCAATAAGTGTCGCTCTAACTTACGAACAAGAACCACAACATTGATACTAGTATTGTCAATCACCCGTTGTAAATTGAATCTTAACTATGTTGGGAGAAACAGGCACCATAAGCCACTTATGCAATACAAGTTGCATGTCAAGCGTGGAGCAAGTCTCATGAGCGATGTCATGTAAGGTTAGCCCGGCCGCTTCATCCCACCCTCCCGCAAGATGCAAAGTACACAAGAAGCAATCGACAACAAAAGCATCAACGCCCACAATGACCATTGTGTTCTACTCGTGCAACAGATCTACATATAGACACGGCTCTGATACCACTGTAGGGGTTCATAGCATGGAAAACAAAAAATTTCTACCACATGCAAACAAACAAGCCAAGATCTATCTACTAGATTGTAGCAACGAGTCGATAGAGGAACTCACCCTCGAAGATTCCAAAGCGGTTAACGAGAGCAGATTCTCGTGGGTGATGTAGTCGTACACTTGCCGATCTCAAGATCGTAGGCGATCCTTCCGCTGCATTCGCAGCGCTTCCGATCGGTCACACGTTAGATTTTCGATGAAGACCTTCCTCTCCCTTGTTCCAGCAGGCAGCGGAGGTTGTAGCACTCTCCTCGCGATTCCGGCAGCATGACGGCGTGGTATCGGAAGTAGAGGGGAGATCTCGCAGGGCTTCGCCTTAAGCCGGAGCGAGTATGGTGGACTATGAGAGAGCCCTCGGCGATCTAGGGTTTAGACACACTGAGGAAGAGGTGCTGGGGCCCGCGGCTAAGGCTTGGAGGTGCCCGAGTCAGCGGCTAGGGGAGCCCTAGGCGGCGGCGGCAGCAGGAGGTGGCGGCGCCGGGCTAGGGTTTTGGGGTAGGGAACTTGTGTGCTAGGAGGGGAGCCCTGCCCCTCCTCTTATAGGAGGGAGGCGCCGGCCAAGGGGAGGGGAATCCCTCCCCAACTTGGATCCCAAGTGGGCCGGTGGTGGAGGAGGGACTCCTCCCCAACTCGGTTTCCCACTTCCCCTCCACTTCCCAAAATAGCCGTTTGACTTTTCAAATTGGCGTTTGACTTTTCAAACTAGGATTTGATTAAACCCTTTATTTTGTTCAGCGATGACACCTAGTACATGATGCAATCATTCCAACTTGGTATGACACATTCATGTACCCTTCCCCTTCGGAGTGTCGGACATTCCGGAACCTTCTAGAACATTCCCGATGAAATCACCGGAACCATTCCCCAACTCCGAAACAGGACTTTCCTTATATGAATCTTATTCTCCAGACCATTCCGGATCTCCTGGTGATATCCCGGATCCCATCCGAGACTCCGAACAACATTCGGTCTCTTTCTCATCATTCCATAACTACTCAAACAACGTCGAATCCTTAAGTGTGTCTCCCTACGGTTCGTGAATTATGTGGACATGGCCGAGACACTTCTCCGAACAATAACCAATAGAGGAATCTGGAAATTCATATGGCTCCCACATATTTCTACGATTACTTTGCGATCGAATGAACCACTTACATATGATACCAATTTCCCTTTGTCTCACGATATTTTACTTATCCGAGGTTTTGATCGTCGGTATCTCTGCATACCTAGTTCAACCTCGTTACTGATAAGTACTCTTTTCTCGTTCCCGTGATATGTGATCCCTTGTGAGCCAGTCACATGCTTGCAAGCTAATTGGATGACATTCCACCGAGAGGTCCCAGAGTATATCTATCCGTCATATGGATGGACAAATCCCACTCTTGATCCATGTGCCTCAACCCATACTTTCCAAACACTCAATGCCACCTTTATAGCCACCCAGTTACGGTGTGGTGTTTGATGTCATCAAAGCATCCTTCCGGTGATGGTGATTAACATGATCTCATGGTCGAAGGAATTAGGTTACTATGTATCAGAAAGCTTATGGCAAATGAACTATATTAAATGACTTGATCTTTATGCTACGCTTAACTATAGGAGTATGTCCATCACATCATTCTCCTACTGATATGACCCTGTTGTTAATAACATCTCTATGTTCATGATCAGGAAACCATGATCATATATTAACCAACAAGCTAGTTTAACAAGAGGCTTTACTAGGGACTCTTTTATGTTTACAAATCACACAAGTATTAATGTTTCCTGTTAATACAATTATAGCATGGTATGTAAAAATTTATCATAAGTATGAAGATATGATAATAACCACTTTATTATTGCCTCTTGGGCATATCTCCAACATCAACACCATCATCAAGCTAGGCTTCATCGGGATCATCATCATCATCCACACCATCATCTCCACTCTGTCCCGCTGTAACAATTCTGTTGGATATTGCTTTAGTTCTTAGGGGAAACTTTCCCGGTGTTGATTACTATTGTAGTTGATGCTTGTGAGTGGAACCATTGGATTATTGTTTTGAAGGGTTTCGCGGCATAGTAAATCAAAATTTTCTACAGAAGCGAACAGAGGGAAAGCCAAGATCTAATCTAGGAGATGCAAACAACGAGAGAGATTGGATTAGATCTTCATACCCTTGAAGATTACATGCAGTGAACGTTCGTCGAGCGTGGGTGATGTAGTCGTGCGCTTCTCCTCCTCGCGATCCGATCCGATCTAGCACCACAAGTGGCGGTGCCTCCGTGAGATGCACACGTGCAGCACCTCGACGTCTCCTCCTTCCTTGGACCAGCAAGTATGGTGGAGAGATGGATTGGATCTACAACACGACGGCGTGGTGTATTTGGTGGAGAATTTCTGCAGCAGGGCTTCGCTGCAAGCGATCGGGAGGGAGAGAGGAAGGCAGCAGGCTACTAGGGCTTGGAGGGAGATGTGTGGGGAGGCGCAGCCCTCTATATATAGAGGGGAGGCGGCCAGCCCTAGCCCTCCTCCAAGCCTATCTCTAGTTTAAGCGATTTAAACTCTCCCTTATCTAGAAATTCTATCCCAGATTTAAGCGAGTTAAATCTCTCTAGAATCGGCTGGGCCCTATGGGGCCTTGTGCCCCCATTTAATGCGGCTAGGACACTCCCTCATAGGCCCATGCCCCTCCCGGAAGGTGGGACCACGTTGGCCCCCTTAGGAAGGTTCTAAAGCTTCGGTACAATACCGATTAATCGAACAATTCGAACTCCAAAAACTGCCGCCTTATATGAATCTTATTCTTGGACCATTCGGAACCTCTCGTGATGTCCCGGATCCCATCCGAGACTCCAGACAAAAATTCATAAACCAATTATCCAATCTATCCTAGCGTCGAGACACGTTAAGTGTGTGACCCTGCGGGTTCGAGAATATGCAGACATGATCTTCTATCAATAATCAACAGCGGGTGCAGGCACCCATATTGACTCCCACACATTCATCGATGATCATATCGGATGAACCACGATGCCAGATTCAATCAATCCCATATATATATTCCCTTCGTCTCGCGATATTTTACTTGCCCGAGATTCGATCGTCGGTATCGTCATACCTAGTTCAATCTCGTTCACAGTAAGTACTTTACTCGTTCCGTAATCCGATATCACTTTGTGATTAACTCCTTAACCACATGCTTGCAAGCGGTGTTGATATCGATTACCGAGTGGGCCGAAGTATATCTCTCCGACTTGGGAGGGACAAATCCCATCTCGATACATACAACCCAGAGATACTTTTCGATTACGATAGACACCTTTATGATCACCCTTTCATAGGATGACGTTTGATGACCTCAAAGCTTTCTTCCGACACTTGGGGAGTTGTATTATCTCATGGTCTAAGGAATACAATATTTGACATAAGAAAAACTTACAAAGGCGAACACGATGACACGATCTAATTGCTTCGCTTAGTTTGGGTCTATCCACCATATCATTCTCCAATGATATGATCTCATTATCAATTGACAACTCATGTCTATGGTTAGGAAACCTTAACCATCATTGATCAATGAGCTAGTCCATAGAGGCGTACTAGGGACACGGTGTTGTTCACAAACCACACAAGTATTAAAGTTTCCGCTTAATACAATTCTAGCATGGAATATAAACTTTATCATGAACAAGAATTATAATAATAACATCTTTATTATTGCCTCTAGGGCATAATTCCAACAGTCTCCCACTTGCACTAGAGTCAATAATCTAGTTTACATCCGCAACAATCACACACCCATGGCAATGAGGTGCTGATCATATTTTACCGTGGAAGAGGTTTAGTCAATGGATCTGCGACATTCAGATCTGTATGTACTTTGCTAATCTTCAGATCTCCATCTGCTATATAATCTCGGATTATATGAAACTTGCGGTTGATATGCTTGGTCTTTGGATGATATCTTGGTTCCTTAGCGAGTGCTATGGCGCCAGTGTTGTCACACAATATCTCCAGTGGGTCCAATGCACTTGGAACCACGCCAAGCTCAGTGATGAAGTTTCTGATCCAAACTCCTTCACTTGACGCTTCTGCAGCAGCCATGTATTCCGCTTCTACTGTAGATCCCGCGATCACGCTTTGCTTGCAGCTTCTCTAGCTCACAGCTCCTCCATTCAAAATATACACGTATCCTGTCTAAGATTTACAATCATCCTTGTCGGTGTCGAAACTAGCATCGACGTAACCTTTTACGACGAGCTGTTCATCACCCCCATTGTAGCATCCCAATTGTCTAACAATTGTAATGCTACTTGGTCTAGTAATATAATGGCTACTTCAAACATATAATTGTTGCATCATCATTATATCATGCTCATGTCATCATGCCACCTTGCATTTGAGCATTATATAAAACCCTTTTGATTTGGTTCTTATCTCATATGCATTATTAACTGTATTTGCCTCTTGATATTGTATTTGGGTCTTGATATATTGTTCAAATGCCCAAGTTGAGTTGGGGGCATATCTTTCATTAACTCCACCACCTTTCTTTCATCACCTCATAATTCCACCATCCAACTAAATATGAGCTTGGCACTTATTGGTTTTACCTCTAGCTCATGTGGGTTGGGATGGACCCAATTCTTTTCCACATGCTCTCATTTTGGCATCATGTTGTTTTCACATTATTGATATATGAGAGCCACATGGCCACCTTTGCATGCCTTGTGAATGGAACCCTTTTTCCTAGCTTCCACATGGACGAATATGGATTATGCTCATGTTGGGATATTTTTGGGACTATTGAGCATCTAGTGGCACATACACACTAGCAAGTCCCATTTCTATTCAAACATGGTCATCCCCATCTACTCCACATGGGGCATCCTTTTTTTTAATCCTTTTGCTTGGCTTTATTCCACTATTGGAAATGCAAATGAACAATGCCATGTTTAATATTATTGTTTTCACAAGAGTCAATATGGCAATAAATATTTTTGCATGGGCCATGCAAGTGCCACCTTTTCTAGTATTTGGTTTTTATTTGAATTTTGAGTGGATCATCCCTCTCTCTCTACCTCTATCTTTTCTTTTGGCTTGATCTATGATGATCTTGCTTAAACCCTAGCACTCCATCCCTCTCTTTCTCTTGTCTTGATCTTGTTTGATCTTGGTTGTTCTTGGCTTGATCTTGTCCAAGGCAAACCCTAGCTACAAACCTCCATCTCTCTCTAAACCCTAAGCCCTACCCTCTCTTCTTTATCTTTTCTCCAATCTACATCTAATCTACCCATACCCCCCATCTAAACCCTAACTCTAGCATACCACACCTTCCCCACTCTCGGCCTCTCTCCTCTCTCACCATCTGGCCACCCCAACCAAACCCTAGCTCCACCCCAACTAGCTACCCCCAACCCTGGTACCAACCCTAAACCGAGGCTCCCCCAAACCCTAAACCCGAGCCTACCCTCTCTCCCTCTTTTCTCTCCCTGCCTTGTGGCCCCTAGCCCCTGCCTCCTTGGCCTCGCCCTCTGGTCCACCTGGAAGCCCCCATGCACCTGTCCTGGCCGACCCAAGCACGTGAGGAGGGGAGGAGAGAAAGGTGGCACCGAGGCCACCTTTTCCCATCTACCCCATCTCCCCACGGCACCCCCTCTCCCCTCTGCTTTACCACCACCTCACGGTCCTCCTGCATCTCCATATCTGGCCGAGGCACCTGCTCCCTCCCTCTTCTCCATCGCCAACTAACCATCGCCGCCACCGTCGGCCAAGGCCCACTGCAGTCTGAGGCGGGCGTGGTGTTGTGGACGTTGAGGAAGGACAGGAGATCCCCGGCGTCGCCTCTGTACACAGCAGCGAGGAGGAGGAGCCCCAGGCCGCTGAACACCGGCGCGCTCCGACCCCGAAACCCTAGTTCGCTCGGCCTCTGCATCATCGTCGCCCTGCTGCGCCTCGAGCCGATCCACCTACATCGACGCACTCTCGGTGAGCTACCCAACCTCCCAGACATCCTCGTCATCGCAGCCTTGCCTTGGTCGCGCCGGACAATCCGACGAACGGCCTCTGTGCGCCGGCGTCGCGTACGTTTCTCCTCGCCATAGCGTCGCGTAGCCCTATCTAGGCCTCGCCCATCTCCCTGACAGCAACCCCAGCCCGCGGTGGCTCCGCCTTGAAAGCCCTAGGTCGCGTTGATCTCCCATCCGCCGCCACGCACAGCACCGACCGTCTGTCGCGAGGAAGATCCTGATGGGCGGCTTTTGCACAAACCCCCCTGCCCTTTTGACTCCTGCAACCCGCGCTCCCCTGAGCCCCACCAGTCAGCGTCTGCTACCCTTTTTCCAAAAAGCACCCTGCACGTTGGTCGCATCAACCCGCAGTCCCCCCTGAGCCACGTGGTCAGCCCTCAGCATCCCTCTCATCAAGTGGGCTGAGCCATGAGTCCCTTTGTCTCTGAGACTAGAGCAGTCCGCGGTGTAAAACGTTCTTCTGCGCGCGTGTGTCCCAGTCAGCAGAGAGGCCCACCCGTCAGCGTCAGGGGCTAGGCTAGTCTGGGTATAAAAAGTATGTCTGCTTTTCTGTTTAAATTCAAATCTTTTCCAAAGTAAATCAAATTCAAATTTAATTCTGTTTTAAAATATCTTTTAAAATACAAATCCAAATAATGCAAATAATATATGTTTTGAAATCAGGAAAATGTGAGGAATTTAAATATGCCATTCAAAATATATTTTGAACACTTAAAATTTCAAGTTGAGTAAAATTACATTAAAATGCCCTTTTATCTTAATTAATTAATAACTTTTGTTTTATAACTCCAAATTTAACAAATGATATGTCTAAAATGATTAGCTCGACGAGACCTTTCTGTTTATGCATTCTTTGTTCTGTTTTGAAGCATGCATCATGTAAATATAATGTGTACAGCAACTAATTTGAGGTTAAAATGTGATTAAAACCCAACAAAAATGTTTATTATTGTAATCCACACCTCACCCATGCCATGCTACTTTAATGCCATGCAAATTGTGCATCATTCATCATGGCATGATTGTTTGCTTTTCGCATTTATTCATATGCTTGTGCACTTTATTTATGTTGGCCTTGTTTGTTTGGTTCTTCTTCGAATAGACGCTGAGCAGGGGATATATCAAGAGAACCAGGAGCACTACCCAGATCCATCCCTTGCTTCAACTGAGCTGCCAGGAAAGCACTACCACATGCTTGCATACATATAGTACCTATTGCCTCTATCTTATTCTTGCATCATTGAGTCGCGATTGCATTAATCTGAATCCCAAGTATTGCATAGCCTTTACTTTTAAACCCCACCGAAGCTTGTTCCTCCATCCCATGAGCCCTTACTACAGGAGTTGTTTGAGCCATGCGAGTCGTAGAACCGCATGTGTAGGGTATGTGAGAGTCTGATGGATAAGAGGCACCCAAACAACTTAACCTGAGTAGTAATGGGATAACTAATGAAAGTGGCACCGGTGAGCCATATCTGTTATTTGGTTTTTCAGGCTCACTTGTGTCCCGTAGGACCCCGAGTACTTGATTCCTGTTCCTTGAATATTCGCGCTATCCACATCCGGGAGGCTTATGAACCCCGAGCGAGCTTGATTCATTCTTATTTCTTGGGGCCACAAACTAGTTTGAGGTTTTATTTACTATCTGTACTTATGCCATGCTTTATCGCTTTAATTTAAATTGTGCGAGGTAATGCACCTGCATCTTTAGGTCAAGTGACCCGTTCTGTTATGTCGATAAGCCTAGTCACACTTCGGGTTCCCGTTCATACGGCTCCACAAACCTTGAGGCCGTCTCGAGTCAGCTAACCGTTCTGGGTAGCTCAATGGGGTGGCCCCTGAAATATTTGAATCCTGTAATTGCTTTGTCGTGATCGCCTCGTTGGGTTTTGGTTTGGTTTTCCGAGGCATATCGAGTGTGTTGCTATTTGTGCACCCTCAGGGTAAAACTTTCTAAAAGCCGTGTCGCGGTTATGGACGACTTGGAGCACAGTTTCTCGATCATAGACAAGAATAACTAAAGTACCGCTTTTAATTTGACTAAGTACACGACTAGTAAATAGTGCAACACTCATGGAATGGATAATAAAACTGCCAGCGGATGGGGGTTGTTAAATCCGCTTCCTCGTCGATGGCGAGGAGGAGGATGGATCTGTTAAGATTACCATTATATTTGTTGTTATTACTTCACGGACATCCGTCTATCTCGGTTAGGCGGATGGTTAGCAATATCTGAGAATTGCTAGGGTTTATCTTTTGCTGCAATTCGTCACCCAGTTGTGTCCCTTTAGAGGCATAAAGACTTGCTGAGTACCCTAGGGTCTCACACGATAAATTATTGGTTCAGATGAGCGGTACCCTCGCAAGATGGATCTTGGGTGGAAGAGGCAGACGATGTGGGCAGCGATCATTCGTGTAGAGATTCCGAACGGGGATCCGCGAGATCTGTGGGCGGGATGTGTTTATTTATGGGGCATCTTATGCCGATTTGCTTCTTATCCGTACTCGGATTTTGTCTTCCGCTTCCGCCTGATACTCTGATGTTTGATGTATGAGGAGATATCCTAAACTATTATATCTATCTAGGACATTTGGATCTTGCCGTATGGCGTTGCTATATTTCCTTTCTTTTTAGATGGAATGGCTCTGATGTACTATTGTATGGTGGCTTGCATACATACTCATTTGTGTATGTAGTTGATCCCTTCGCCTGCCGATTACGCCGCTCGTTCTTGTCCCGATGTTTGGAGATGGTTGGGACGGCCGAAAGGTCTACCTGTGAGTGGCATTTGGGCCCCACCGTACTATTTCAACCATTTTTGCTCATCCAGGCTTGTAACTAGGAGCGTAATTCACCGAGGTAGTTACACCCATAGACTAAGAACATTTCTTTAGTCCTATTTAGGTACGTTAGGATGTTCTTCACGGCTGTCCAGTGTTCCACTCCTGGATCACTTTGATATCTGCTCGTCAAACTAAGAGCATTGGACACATCCGGTCTAGTACACAGCATGGCATACATGATGGAACCTATGGCCGAGGCATAAGGAACTTTGCTCATAGCTTCCCTATCATTTACAGAATGGACCTTGAGCCTTGCTCAATATCTTACACGACAACATAGGCCTTTGAACCTTTCAATGCCTTATCCATTCTGAACCTTTTCAGAACTTTGTCTAGGTATGTACTTTGGCTTAAAGCTATCAGGCGTCTTTGTCTATCTCTATAGATTTTAATGCCCAATATATAAGCAGCTTCACCTAGGTCTTTCATTGAAAAACACTTGTTCAAATAACTCTTCACATCGTTAAGCATGTTGATGTCATTTCCAATAATCAATATGTCATCCACATATAGTACCAGAAACGTCACCGAGATCTCGCTCACTTTCTTGTAGATGCAAGCTTCGTAGCAATTTGGAACAAATCCAAAGCTCTTGATCACTTGATCAAAACGGAGGTTCCAACTCCGAGATGCTTGCTTTAGTCCATAAATGGAACGCTGAAGTTTGCATACTTTATCAGCATCCTTAGGATCGACAAAACCTTCGGGTTGCATCATATACAACTCTTCATCAATGTTGCCATTGAGGAAAGCGATCTTACGTCCATTTGCCATATTTCATAATCATGAAACGCAGCAATTGCTAATAAAATCCGAATGGACTTAAACATCGCTACGGGAGAGAAAGTCTCATCGTAGTCAACACCTTGAACTTGTCGAAAACCTTTCGCAACAAGCCGTGCTTTATAGACGGTAACATTACCATCCGCATCCGTTTTCTTCTTGAAGATCCATTTGCACTCAACGGCCTTTTGGTCGCTAGGAGGGTCCACCAAAGTCCATACTTGGTTTTCGCTCATGGATCCCAATTCGGATTTCATGGCTTCTAGCCATTTCTCAGAGTCTGGGCTCATCATCGCTTCCTCATAGTTCGTAGGTTCACTGTCTTCTACTAACAAGACTCAAGACAGGGGTTGCCGTACCACTCAGAGGGCACGCGACCTTGTCGACCTGCGACGTTCGATGCGACATCGTCCAAGCTTCATGATCCTTGTCATTAGCTTCCTCTATTGTTGGTGCGGCTGACCGGAACAATTTCAGGTGCTGCTACTCTCCAATTCAAGAGAAGGTTCAATAACCTCGTCTAGCTCTACTTTCCTCCCACTCACCTCTTTCGAGAGAAACTCCTTCTCAAGAAAGGAACCGTTCTTCGACAAACACTTTGCCTTGGTTACGTGATAGAAGGTATACCCAATAGTTTCCTTAGGGTATCCTATGAAGGCGCATTTCTCGCTTTGGGTTTGAGCTTGTCCGCATCAACTTCTTGGCGTAAGCTTTGCATCCCCAAACTTTAAGAAACGACAACTTAGGTTTAGCACCAAACCACAGTTCATACGGTGTCGTCTCAACGGATTTAGATGGAGCCCTATTTAAAGTGAATGCAGCGGTTTCTAATGCATAACCCCAAAATGATAACGGCAAATCAGTAAGAGACATCATCGATCGGACCATATCTATGAGGTTCGATTCCGCTCGACACACCATTGCTCTGTGGTGTTCGGTGGCGTGAGTTGTGAAACGATTCCACTTGCTTTGAGATGCGTGAGAAAATCATAACTCAAATATTCGCCCCACGATCGGATCATAGAAACTTAATCTTTCATTACGATGGTTCTCCACTTCATTCTGAAATTCTTTGAACTTTTCAAGCGTTTCAGATTTATGTTTCATTAAATAGATATACCCATATCTACTTAAGTCATCGGTAAAAGTGAGAAAATAGCGATATCCACCGCGTCGAAACACTCATCGGTCGCATACATCGGTATGTATGATTTCCAACAAGTCCGTTGCTCGCTCCATCATCTGGAGAACGGGTTTTGATCATTTGCCCATGAGGCATGGTTCGCATGTGTCAAATGATTCAAAATCAAGAGACTCAAAAGTCCATCGAATGGAGTTTCTTCATCGCTTTACACCAATATGACCTAGGCAGATTGCCACAAATAAGTAGTATTATCACTATCTACTTTGCATCTCTTAGCCTCAATGTTATGGATGTGTATTTCATCCCTTCGAGATTTAGAAGAAATAAACCACTCACAAGAGGTGCATGACCATAAAATATGTTACTCATATAAATAGAACAACCATTATTCTCCGATTTAAATGAATAAGCATCTTCTTGCAATAAACACGATCCAGAAATAATGTTCATGCTCAACGCAGGCACATAATAACATTTATTAAGGTTTAAAACTAATCCGAAGGTAAAACTAAGGAGAGCGTGCCGTGACCCATCACATCAACTCTTGATCCGTTGCCAGCGCATCGTCACCTCATCCCTCATAAGCCGCCGTCTATTCCGCAGCTCTGTTTGAGTTACAAATATTAGCAAGAACCGGTATCAAATACCCGGGCACTACAACAAGGGCTAGTAAGGAAAACATCAATAACATGTATATGAAATATACCTTTGATGGTGCCACCTTCTTGTCCGCTAAGTACTTGACGATTGCGCTTCCAAAGGACCCTTGTCCTTGCAATGAAGCACTCAGTGGCTTGGGACCAGACTGAGCTTCTTCTCAGGGGCATTACGCTTGTCACGCCCTTCTTGAAGGGCTTCTTTGCACCTTACCTTTCTTAAAGGAGGGCTTGTTGACCATCAACACATGATTATCCTTCTTGATGTCCACCTCCGCAGCCTTGACTTTGCGAAGAGCTCGGTGATCGTATCGATGGAACCAATCTGATTATGAGTCACTACAAAACTTTTGTAGCTGGGAGGGAGTGATTGCAGAACCTGTCAATCTTGAGCTCCTCTGGAATCTTGCGATCCAGTTGCTCAAGGCGTTGAGTGTAGCCCGACATCTTAATGGCGTGCTCACTAACGGAACTCCCTTCCTCCATCTTGCGATTAAAGAACTTCTCGGAGATCTCATATCTCTCGAGCGGGCCTGAGTCGAAACATGGTTTTCAACTCTTGAGAATCTCAAAGGGCCCGGATAGTTTTCAAAACGATTTTGAAGTTCGGTTCCATAGCAAACAACATGGTGCTCTTAATCACACCATAATCATCTTTTGATCGATAGACAGCTTTCTCATCAGCGGCTAGCTTGCAGCGAGGCGTCACCTAACGCTTTCTCAAGGACATAGTCCTTTTGACCGCCAGAGAGAATGATTCTCAAATTGAACCAATTGGTGAAGTTAGACCCATTGTTCTTAAGCTTTTCTTTCTCAAAAAAGCGTTGAAGTTGAAGTTGGACTTAGCCATGTGATCTACAATATTTGCAAGTACAAATTAGACTATGTTCATGATAACTAGTTCAACTTTTAATCAAATTACTAGATGAACTCCCACTAAATTCAACATCCCTCAAGTTGTTTAGTGAACACGATCCAAATTCACCACACCTAATCCGATCTTCACGAGAAGAGATGTGGTTTCAATGGTGGACAATGAAGTGTCGATCATATCATTCATATGACTCATGCTTAACCTTTCGGTTCTTGTGTTCTGAGGCCATGTCTGTACATGCTAGGCTCGTCAAGCTAGACCCAAGTATTTCCGCGTGTGCAAAACTGGCTTGCACCCGTTGTATGTGAGCGTAGAGTCTATAGCACCCGATCATCACGTGATGCTTGGACACGACGAACTTTCGCAACGGTGCATACTTGGGGAGAACACAGTTTTATCTTGATCTTTAAGTGAGGAATCATCTTATAATGCTACCGTCGCGATCTAAGCATAATAAGATACATAAAGGGATAAACATCACATGCATATAACTTTATGTTACATGGTATATCCAATCTTCGCACAATGATCTCCATCTTATGCGTTAACATGATCTCCATCACTTCACCATGATTGCCTCCACCACGAATAGCAACTACAACTATTGCTAACTACTTAGCGATAAAGTAAAGCTATTACATGGCGTATAAGAAGTTGACTCGCAGGTCATACACAGTTATAAAGACAACCATATGGCTCCTGCCGGTTGTGTACTCATCGACATGCAAGTCGTGAAACATTACAAAACATGATCATCGCATACATTATACACATCACATCTTGGGCCATACCATATCACGAAAACACTCCTGCAAAAACAAGTTAGACGCCTCTACTTTGTTGTTGCATGTTTCACGTGGCTTATGGGAGTAGATGCTAAGAACGATTCTTACCTACGGAAAGCCACAGCGGTGATATTATGGTTGCGAACTCGGTGTTAATCCCATGACAACTATAGTGAGAGAACTGACATCCACCAGCCGCATGTGTGGAACAAGCCACACGTCAAGTGCGGAGCCGGTCTCATGACGGCGTCGCGTAAGGTTGGCCTGGACGCTTCAATCTCACTATCCGCGTCATAAGAAGAACACAAACAAGAGGCTTGCAACAGAAAACATCAACGCCCGCAACAACCATGTTGCGTTCTACTCGTGAATCACATCTACGTATAGATCTAGCTCGATACCCTTGAAGGGTTTGGCGGCATAGTAAATCAAAATTTTCTCTGAGCGAACAGAGGAAAGCCAAGATCTAATCTAGGAGATGCAAACAACGAGAGATTGGATTAGATCTTCATACCCTTGAAGATTCGACGCCTGAGCGTTAATTCGGAGCGTGGGTGATGTAGTCGTACTCGCTTCTCCTCCTCGCGATCCGATCCGATCTAGCACCACAAGTGGCGGTGCCTCCGTGAGATGCACACGCAGCACCTCGGCGTCTCCTCCTTCCTTGGACCAGCAAGTATGGTGGAGAGATGGATTGGATCTACAACACGGCGTGGTGTATTTGGTGGAGAATTTGCGGGCTTAGCCGCAAGCGATCGGGAGGGAGAGAGGAAGGCAACAGGGCTACTAGGGCTTGGAGGGAGATCTATAGTGGGGAGGGGGCGCACCAACCCTCTATATATAGAGGGGGAGGGGGCGGCCAGCCCTAGACCCTCCTCCAAGCCTATCTCTAGTTTAAACGATTTAAACTCTCCCTTATCTAGAAATTCTATCCGAGATTTAAGCGAGTTAAATCTCTCTAGAATCGGCTGGGACCTATGGGGCCTTGTGCCCTGGCCCAATGCCAGGACACTCCCTCATAGGCCCATGCCCCTCCGGAAGGTGGGACCACGTTGGCCCCCTTCCGGAAGGTTCTAAAGCTTCGGTACAATACCGATTAATCGGAACAATTCGAACTCCAAAACTGCCTGCCTTATATGAATCTTATTCTCGGACCATTAGGAACCTCTCGTGATGTCCCGGATCCCATCCGAGACTCGAACAAAAATTCATAAACCAATTATCCAATCTATCCTAGCGTCGAGACACGTTAAGTGTGTGACCTGCGAGTTCGAGAATATGCGACATGATCTTCTATCAATAATCAACGGGGTGCAGGCACCCATATTGACTCCCACACATTCATCGATGATCATATCGGATGAACCATGATGCCAGGATTCAATCAATCCCATATATATTCCCTTTGTCTCGTGATATTTTACTTGCCCGAGATTCGATCGTCGGTATCATCATACCTAGTTCAATCTCGTTCACAGCAAGTACTTTACTCATTCCGTAATCCGATATCAATTTGTGATTAACTCCTTAACCACATGCTTGCAAGCGGTGTTGATATCGATTACCGAGTGGGCCCGAAGTATATCTCTCCGACTTGGGAGGGACAAATCCCATCTCGATACATACAACCCAACAGATACTTTCCGATTACCTGATAGACACCTTTATGATCACCCTTTCATAGGATGATGTTTGATGACCTCAAAGCTTTCTTACGATACCAGGGAGTTGTATTATCTCATGGTCTAAGGAATACAATATTTGACATAAGAAAAACTTCGCAAAGACGAACACGATGACACGATCTAATTGCTTCGCTTAGTTTGGGTCTATCCACCATATCATTCTCCAATGATATGATCTCATTATCAATTGACAACTCATGTCTATGGTTAGGAAACCTTAACCATCATTGATCAATGAGCTAGTCCATAGAGGCGTACTAGGGACACGGTGTTGTTCACAAACCACACAAGTATTAAAGTTTCCGCTTAATACAATTCTAGCATGGAATATAAACTTTATCATGAACAAGAATTATAATAATAACATCTTTATTATTGCCTCTAGGGCATAATTCCAACATGTTTATGTTCAGATTGTTATCCATTACCATATCATCTTTGATCTTGATCCATATGATGTCTTGTGAGTAGTTCGTTGTGTTCTTGAGGACATGGGAGAAGTCATGTTGTTAGTAGTGAATTTGTGTTGATTTATTATTCAATGGTTTATTATTTAAGTTGTGGTGCTATTCTTCTAGTGGTGTCATGTGAACGTCGACTACATGACACTTCACCATTTATGGGCCTAGGGGGATGCATTGTGTATTTGGCTACTAATTGTGGGGTTGCTAGAGTGACAGAAACCTGAACCCCCGTTAGGACACCTTTGCACAAGGGAGCGTAGGATCTCAGAGTTTAAGGCTGTGGTTAGATTTATTTCTTAATTACTTTCCTGTAGTTACGGATGTTTGTAGGGGGTTTAATCACAAGTATGTATTAGTCCAAGTAAGGTCAGTACATTAGCACAGGTTCACCCACACAACACTTACAACACCAGCGACGAGTACTCAGCTATTTGAACCGAAAGCACTTGACAGAATTCCCATGTGTCCTCGAGAACGTTTGGTCCTTATAAGTATTTCCACCGGCTTGTCCTTTGCTAAGAAAGGATTGGGCCACTTGCTCCGTTTGTTCGTTACCTTTGTTGCTTGCTCCTTGTTTTGTTGCTTGTCAGAAAACCACTAAAAATCCGTTTGCTAAGTATTCATAGGGATTTCCTGCTCCATACCACTGTTCAGCACCTTCTGCTACTCGTTGGGATTGACACTCCTATTTATCGAAAGTATTGTGATACACCCCCTATACTTGTGGGTCGTCAGACTTCTAGCAAGATTTTGTAGAAACATAATCACTTCGGAAATATTGCAACCATCAATATCAAAGTAAAACTTGGCATCACTAGTAGTAGGCTCAATAGGCTTAGGAATAGTAGGAGGAGGAATAGGGACTACTTGTGGTTTAGTGGTGACGGTGCACACACTATTGTTTCTATCAATTTCAGCTTCCCTTTCCCACTTAGCATGGAGTTGAGCTAACAGCCTAACATTTTCATCAATAGTAACTTGTATGGCATGAGCGGTAGCAAAGGTGTTTTCCATAGTTTCAGGTTTAGAAGCCATTTTATTAATCAAGGAGGACTGAGCTTCAGACAAAGAGGAATTTTTTCAGCACTCAAAATTTTTGACTGTAAACTAGGAATTTCTCTATTCAGATTCTCAAGTTGATGACTAATGTTTGTCAAGATAATTGATTGTTCCTCCATAGTTTTAGTGAAAATCTTATTTTGCTCATATTGCATCTGCATAAAATTCTTAGTGGATCTCTCTACTTCTAGAATGCTTTCTTCACTAGGCATTCCAGATCTACCATGATAAACATTTCCACTAGGAGGATAAGGCCTATAATTACCATAAATATTGTTGTTGAAATTGTTGTTTATAATGAAGTTCACATCAACTTGCTCTTCTTGAGCAACCAAAGAGGCTAAGAGAACACTATTAGGATCTAGAGGAGCTTTCCCATTAACAAGCATAGCCATAATAACATCAATCTTTTCACTCAAAGAGGAAGTTTCGTCAACAGAGTTTACCTTCTTACCATGTGGAGCTCTCTCAACATGCCATTCATAGTAGTTAGCCATCATATTATCAAGGAGCCTTGTTGCAGCACCCAAAGTGAGGCCCATAAAAGTACCTCCAGTAGCTGAATCCAATAGATTTCTTGAGGAGAAGTTCAAACCTACATAAAAAGTCTGGATAATCATCCAAGCAGTGAGTCCATGAGTAGGGCAATTCTTAACCAAAGACTTCATTCTTTCCCAAGTTGGAGCAACATGTTCACTATCAAGTTGTTTAAATTTCATAAAGTCAATTCTCATAGATATAATCTTAGCAGGAGGATAGTATTTTCCAATAAAAGCATCTTTGCACTCAGTCCAAGAATCAATACTATTTTAGGCAAAGAAAGCAACCATTCTTTAGCTTTTCCTCTCAAGGAGAAAGGAAAAATCTTGAGCTTAATAATGTCTCCATCTACATCCTTATATTTTTGCATCTCACAAAGTTCAACAAAGCTATTGAGATGGGCAGCAGGATCATTAGAACCAGCACCAGAAAATTGCTCTCTCATCACAAGATTCAACAAAGCAGGCTTAATTTCATAAAAGGTAGCATCAGGAGTAGGTGGAGCAATGGGAGTGCTTAGGAAATCATTGTTGTTGGTGCTAGTGAAGTCACACAACTTAGTATTCTCAGCAGAGTTCATTTTGGCAAAGGTGGGCAAGCCAAAAACAGCAACAACAACTAGAGCAGGAACTAATTTTTTTTTTGTGTTTTTGAATAAAGAAAGCAAACCAAATTAGACTAATTTTTTTGGGTTTTTTGAAAAGAGGCAAACAAAACCAAGCAAAAGAAACAAAGCAAACTAAAAACAAAGTAAAGAGAAAGGAAGTGGAGGACTCCCCTTGTCAAGACGTCCTTAGCCTCCCCGGCAACGGCGCCAGAAAACTTGATGATGGTGCTAACGTGGAGCACTTCGTTGGAAATCCCAAGAACAAGGTGTGATGAGCACAACAGCAAGTATTCCCTCAGTAGAGACCGAGGTTATCGAACAAGAAGGAGGAAGGAAACGTCACACAGGTGTTGCAAGCAACACGGAGACCTGCACAACACAAACTCAAGACTTTGCCCCAACGAATCAGTGAGGTTGTCAAGCTCACCGGTTTGCTGTAACAAAGGATTAAATGTACCGTGTGGAAGGTAATGGTTTGTAGCAAGTAAACAAGTAACAGTGGAAGATGTATCAATGGTAAAGATTGGACCGGGGTCCATAGTTCACTAGAGGTGCTCTCCTTAGATAAACAACATGGCATGAAGGGTAAACAAATTACAGCAGGGCAATTGACAGGAACTGAGCAAGGCATAACAATGCAATTACTAGTCAGAAAGATCCTATGAGATTCGATTGGGCAATACAACAAGGTACATAGACCTCCATCCAACTGCATCTATGACTAGGAGTCCACCGTCGGTTATCATCCAAATCCCTCCAGTATTAAGTTGCAAGCAATAGACAACTTCTTTAAGCAAAGTGTGTAAGGTAAACTGTCCACATGTTCCATGAACAAGAGACCATTGTTTTCTCCCTAGTAGCAACAACACATCTACAACCGAAGAGATTTCTGTCACTTCCCTTGGAAACTAGAGGCATGAACCCACTATCGAGCATAAATACCCCCTCTTGGAGTCACTAGCAACTACTTGGCCAAGATAACTACTAACAATGGAGAGCATGCAAGATCACAAACAACACATGATAGAATCATAAATACAAAACCATTAATCAAACCAACATAATAATCTCAATATCCATCGGATCCCCGCAAACACAACATGCATGATTACAAATAGATTAGATCTTGATCATGAACGAAGCTCACAAGATCTATACATGAAAGCACAAGGAGGAGATACAACCATCTAGCTACTACATGGACCCATAGTCCAAGGTGGAACTACTCATGTATCATACCGGAGAGAAGACCTCCGGGATGATCTCCCCTCCGGTAGGGTGCCGGGAAGAACTTCAGATCCCCCCGATCTAGGGACGATGGTGGCGGCGGCTACAGACGGTTTCGTGGAGATTTAATCGGGTACTTAGGGTTTCTGCATCGGGGGCTTCTTATAGGCGAATGGGAAGGCCGAGGAGGCGACCAGGGGGGTCAAACCCTACCTAGGCGCGGGCCCACCCCTGGGGGTGGGAGGGTTGGCCGCCCTGGAATGCTTCCTCATCTCCCCTCTAGACTTCTTGTTCCCCACGAAAAGTAATTGACTTTGGCTTTTGTCCCGTCCAATTCCGAGAATATTTCTTTACTAACTTTTCTGAAACCAAAAACAGCAGAAAACAGGCAACTGGCACTGTGGCAACTTGTTAATAGGTTAGTACCATAA
Source organism: Avena insularis (assembly GCA_023614405.1). Lineage (NCBI taxonomy): Eukaryota > Viridiplantae > Streptophyta > Magnoliopsida > Poales > Poaceae > Avena > Avena insularis. Next base: position 409,382,616 of record CM042697.1, read on the forward strand.
AACATGTAAAAAGCACCTCAAAGTGTAGACAAAGCAAAGCAAAGTAGATACTAACAAGCATGGAACATCAAATATTATAGATATGTTTCCGACATATCACCCCTCGAGCGTCCACCGACCTCGCCCCTTCTTCTATATAAACACCCCAATGCAGAAACCCTAAACACCCGATCATAAATCCATGAAAGAATCTGTAGCCGCCGCCACCATCGTTCCTAGATCGGGGGGATCTGAAGCTCTTCCTAGCACCTTGCCGGAGGGGAGAGATCATCCCGCAGGCCTTGTTCATCACCATGCCAGCCTCCGGAGTGATGCGTGAGTAGTTCACCCTTGGACTATGGGTCCATACAATAGCTAGATGGTTGTTTCTCCTCTTTTGTGCTATCATGTTTAGATCTTGTGAGCTCCGTTCATAATCAAGATCATCTATTTGTAATGCTACATGTTGTGTTTGAGGGGATCTGATGGATATTGAGTACTATGTCATATTGATTATTGATTCTAACATGTCTATGTTATTTGTGATCTTGTATGCTCTCCATTTCTAGTAGATACTTTGGCCAAGTAGATGCTTGTAACTCCAAGAGGGAGTATTTATACTCGATAGTAGGTTCATGCCTCTAATAATCTAGGAGAGTGACAGAAACTTCTAAGGTTGTAGATGTGCTGTTGATACTAGAGAGAAAACAACGATCCTTTGTCCAAGGGAAACTGTATTGTTTACTTTAGATACTTTGCTTAATGCAATTATCTTTGCTTACAACTTAATACTGGAAGGAGTTTAGATGATAACCTGAAGGTGGATTATTAGTCATAGATGTAGTTGGGTTACGTTCTATGTATTATGTTGTAGTGCCCAAACAAATCTCGTAGGAATCAAGATGTCTAGTATATGCATTGTTATGCATTTTCAATCTGTCAATTGTCCCGCTGTAATTTGTTCACTGAACATGTTACTTATCTCTTGAAGAACACCTCTGGTGAACTATGGACCCCGGTACATTCCTTACCATTGATATTCCATCTACCGTTTACCATTTACTGTTTACATTCTACAAGCAATCAATATCTTCCATACTATACGTTTAATACTTTGTTTTCAGCAAACCGGTGAGATTGATAACCTTACTATAAGTTGGGGCAAAGTACTGTGGTTATGTTGTGCAGGTTCCAAGTTGCTAGCAACACCTTGGAGTTGTTTCCTTACTCCTACTAGTTCGATAACCTTGGTTTTATAACTGAGGGAAACTTGCTACTGTGCTCATCATACCTTCCTCTTGGGGTTCCCAACGAGCTCTACATATCTGAGCCATCAGGTACTCTCAAATGATTTTTCCCACATGTCTGTAGCAAAAAAGTTTGAAGGGTATTTCTACTAATTTGAGAGAACTCTAGTTTTGTATTTTTGATGGTAACCATATCACATAAAAGGACCCTTGGCATTGGTTGTCTTTTTTGACCATTCTACATTTGCTTTGATGTTTTCATAATGGGATCAAAATTGGCAGCTTGTTGTAGGGGTTCGTAGCATGGAAAACAAAAATTTTCTATCGCATACAAACAAACAAGCCAAGATCTATCTACTAGATTGTAGCAACGAGTCGATGGAATAACTCACCCTCGAAGATTCCAAAGTGTTTAACGAGAGCAGATTCTCGTGGGTGATGTAGTCGTACTCTTTCCGATCTCAAGATCGCAAGCGATCCTTCCGCGCCAGCGTTCATAGCGCTCCCTGATCGGTCACCGTTCGGTTACTGACGAAGACCTTCCTCTCCTTGTTCCAGCAGCGGAGGTTGTAGCACTCTCCTCAAGACAACGGCTGGCGTGATGGGAGGTAGAGGGAGATCCATGAGGCTTAAGCCTGCTTAAGTAGTATGGTGGAGCTTATGAGAGAGGCTATTAGTGGTCTAGTAATTAGACACACCAATTAGAGGGCTCTAAACCAATTAGAAGGCTCTAAACCGAAACAGCTCTAAACCGGGTCTAGGTCTAGTTTCTAGTTTAGAGGATAGGAACTTGTGTGTCACTAGAGGGAGGCCCTGCCCTCCTTTATAGGTGGGAGGCTGGCTGGCCAGGAGGGAGGAGTCCTCTCAACTCGCCTAGGGCTGGCCGCCCGGCTTGGGAGGAGGACTCCCCAAGTCGGTTTCAACTTCTCCTCTTTCCAAAGCTGGCGGTTTGACAAAACTGGCGGTTTGACTTTTCAATTTAGGAATTAAATAAACCCTTTATTTTGGACAGCGAGAACACTCAGTACATGATGCAATCATTCCAATTTGCAATGACACATTCATGTACCCTTCCTCCGAGTGCCGGACATTCGGAACATTCTAGAACATTCAGATGAAAACACGGAACCATTCCCCAACTCCGAAATGGGACTTTCCTTATATGAATCTTATTCTCCGGACCATTCCGGATCACCTCGTGATATCCGGATCCCATCCGAGACTCGAACAACATTCGGTCTCTTTCTCATAATACCATAACTACTCAAACAACGTCGAATCCTTAAGTGTGTCTCCCTACGGTTCGTGAATTATGCGACATGATCGAGACACTTCTAACAATAACCAATAGAGGAATCTGGAAATTCATATGGCTCCCACATATTTCTACGATTACTTTGATCGAATGAACCACTTACATACGACACCAATTTCCCTTTGTCTCACGATATGTTACTTATCCGAGGTCATGATCGTCGGTATCTCTGCATACCTAGTTCAACCTCACATCGATAAGTACTCTTTTCTCGTTCGTGATATGTGATCCCTTGTGACCAAGTCACATGCTTGCAAGCTAATTGGATGACATTTCACCGAGAGGGCCCAGAGAATATCTATCCGTCATGTGGATGGACAAATCCCACTCTTGATCCATGTGTTTCAACCAATACTTTCCGAACACCCAATGCCACTTTTATAGCCACCCTGTTACGGTGTGGTGTTTGATGACATCAAAGCATCCATCCAGTAAAGGCAATATGCATGATCTCATGGTCGAAGGAATTAGGTTACTATGTATCAGAAAGCATATAGCAATTGAACTATTGAAATGACTTGATCTTTATGCTACGCTTGTCTATAGGAGTATGTCCACCATATCATTCTCCTAACGATATGATCTTGTTGTTGATAACATCTCAATGTTCATGACAAAGAAACCACATCATCAATCAACCAACAAGCTAGTGAAGTATAGAGGCCATACTAGGGACTTCAAATTAAGTTTACAAATCACACAAGTATTAATGGTTTCCTTGTTAATACTATTATAGCATGAATGTAAACATTTATCATAAGTGTGAAGATATGATAATAACCTACTTTATTATTGCCTCTTGGGCATATCTCCAACAGTCTCCCACTTGCACTAGAGTCAATAATCTAGTTTCAAACCTTTGTGTATTCAACACCTATGGCTTTACGGTGTTGTATGTACACGATTGCTAGTGGTCAACTGATCTCCGGATCTGACACTTCCAGGTCCGTGTGTAATTGCATGTCTTTGCGTCCCTACGCATCACTCATTCTCTAATGAGATGGCTTTGTATAAATTTGGTCTTTCGGTGTGACCTTTAGTTCTTTGGGGTTAAAACATGTTGATAATATTGTCGCACAATATATCTTCATAGTATTATCCATGTGAACTACACCTAGTTTGATAACAAACTACTTGACACAAATGCCCTCTTTTGCTGCTATAATAGCCATATACTTAGCCTTTGTTGTAGTATCTGTCACAATGTCTTAACTTTGGAACTCATCCAAATCCATTATGGAACTCACTTTCCATTATATTGTGCCACCTTTAGTTTTAGATTGAGATAAACTTAATTTGTATTTTGTGACAAAGCTAGTATCAATGTAGTGCTTTTACAATGAACTAACCATCTATTTGTCACTTCTACAAATAATATACTCTTAGTTCTTCCAAAAGATCATAAGAATATCCTTACTATTGTCCAATGATCATCTTACAAATCATTCTGGTATATGCTCACAACATTTAGAGCATAGGACATATCTGGATTTGTACATATCACAGTATGATTGATATAAATACTCTTTGTGATTTCATACATCAAGTATCAATCTATACTTGAATCTTTGTTTCACTTACCAAATGTCAATACACTTGAATATATCATCAACTTTGAACTCTTTCAATCCTTTCTGTGCAGCAAGAACCTTTCTTGTAATTTCTATATTGAACTCATTCAATATCTCGTCTATGTACTTCTGGCACAACCATATTAGCGTCTATTGATGCCTAATATTTGGGTTTTGCCTAAGTCTTTCATCGGGATGAAATTCTTAATATGTGTTAATAAAAGATACATTATTTCCAATCAACAATATGTCCTCCACATAATGTATTAGAAATATGTCTTAGCGCTCCCACTTAATTTCTTGCAAATGCAAGCATCTTCATTGTCTCTGATGAAATTAAACTCTTTTAAACAGTTTCATCATAGTGAAGATTCCAACTCCGCTATGCTTACTTCAACCATTGAAGTTTGCATATGCTTTTAGCATCCTTTGAATTAACAAAACCCTTTGGACCGTGTCATGCACACGTCCTAGGTAACCATTCTATTAGAAGAACTTGTTTTGTTTATTCTACTACCACATAACAAATTATATGTAGTGGTTGCTATATTAATCCGTCTAGACTAAAAATCGCTATGAAAGATCAAATCTTGTCATATACAACCTTTGAACATTGTTGTGAACTCTTTCCCAACATGTCGACTTATTTCATAGATGTGAAACATCCATGTCTACTTCTTTATAGATCCAAACACAACTGCAAGGTCTTACACCTTTTTCGAGGGTCCTTCAAGTTCAAAACTTGATTTCTCGTGTATGGAACTATCACGGATTATATGGCTTCAAGCCATTTGACGGAGTCAGGGCCCATCATCGCTTCTTTGCATGTAGTAGGTTCATTATTCTCAAATAATGATTCAACCCTCAAATCTTGGTATTTGATTGTTCATCCGACCTACTTGTTTCAATAGAAACTTAGACCTCCGTGACCACAACCTTTGAGGCACGTGAGCCATGAGCATTGTTGCTGCCTCCGGAACACTTTTCGGTGCTGCGCAACTCTGCACATATAGCTAAGGTTCCTTTAACCTTATCAAAGTTCTATTGTCCTCCCACTTAACTTTTCACGAAAAATTCCTTCTCAAAGAAACTTGACGTTCTAAGCGACAAACACTTTTGTCTCCGGTGTTTATGGAGGAATACTTAACATTTATACAAAGACAGGTTTATCCGACTTTGGTTGCACACATCTTTCTTATGCATAGCATACCAATGTTTAAGAAAGGACTACTTGGGTTTTATCCCAAACCATAACCTTATATGGTGTCATTTCAGCGGATTATGATGGAGCTCTTTTAGTGGAAAACGGTAGTCTCTAAAGCTTTTAATCTTTAAAATATAATAGCAGTTTTATGAATTATACCTTCGATCTTACCATGTCAAACAAGGCTCAATTACATATCTCGAACGCTCCATACTCTTATGGTGTTTCGGGAAATGCAAATCCACGGAACGATTCCTTAAATCTTAGGTATTATGCTAAACTTGTAACTCAAATATCTTCCTTTATGATCTTATCATAAACTATTTATATTCTTGTTACAATGACTTTGCACTTCATCTTGAAAATCTTTCGAACTTTTCAAATATTTCACACTTCATCCTTATTAAGTAAATATTCACATATTCACTCAAATTTTCGGAGAAAGCATATGAAGTTGAAATCCATCGCTCTTGACTACACATAATGGAGTTCGTACAACAATATGCACAAGTTCCAATAAGTTAGTCTTTCGTTCCCTTTTGGCCTATGAACGAAGTTTTAATTATCTCTGGGAAAGTTTCACAAACGTCATTTGATCAAAAATCAAAAAACTCCAAAATTCCATCCACATGGAGTTTCTTCATGTTTTTTTTTTCCAATATAATTTAAACGGCGATGTCACTTCCTAAGTGATCTTTCAATCAATTTGTCTTTCGACAATTTTAGCACTAGTTTTATGGATGTGATTTATCCAACGAGATTTGTGAATCATCCATCTTTTATGGATTACGGCAATTATTTGAACAACCCTTTTGTTCTCATAATACCTGGAAAAACAAATCCTGAAGGCAAGCTTTGATGTTTAACGAGCAACACAATAACCCTTTATTTGTTTTCGATGAACATCTTCACATATTCTTTTGCTAGTTACTTAGGCCATTGTAGTTCATGAATTGTGTTGTTTCGTATGACGATTCACACCAACAAATTCAGTATCAAATACTTAAGAACCACATTGTTTAATAAGCAAAGAATATAGCCATAACACGTATATCATCTATATACTTAAACTGAACAATTCTAGTCTTTTCTTTTCTGCCATATACTTATGAGATTCTTTTTCAGTATTTCCTTTTCTGTTTGAAAGAATCTATCAACATCAATAGTGGAGTCATACTTATGACACATAGTCCAAAGCGTGTATAGTTAAATACCAATGTCTTTGAACTTGCACTTTGAAGTAGATCACCATTATCAAATATTTGGTGTTCTTTCAAATTCCTTTCTTTAGTAATCTCTTGGTGTAGTAAACAATTTACCTACATCAAATATTCACCTCATCATGGATTTATCCATGATCAAGCTACTTTTAGCTTGTAACGATGAATTATGAGTATAATGTTGCTATCCAAAACCTTTTGGAGGATTAGGACAACTAGTGTCTCCAACCTTTTGCAAATTCTCATCAAAATATGAGAACATGAACTTTGCCATATTATACTCTATCATGTTGTAACCAAAACTTTGTTTCAGATATCACAATATCTTCCACACATCATGGTTTCTGAAACAACTCTTTCAGATCCTAGATAACCTTGATATTAAGACAATCTTTGAATATCAAGAATCATGGAGACAAACATGATACTTATATACTAACATTTGGAATTGTTACTCTTGATTTAATACTAATTATTAAACTTCATGGAGTAACCGGAACTTACTGAAAGTTTGCAATAGGACTTCTAAACTTTAGATTAACACTTCAAAACAATACGATACCAGTTCGTAAAGTAACTAACCAGAATTCTTTAGTTCTATCATCTCAATTATAACTAAGCGCAAGGTGGTAAACGGATGCCAATGACTACAACAACTATGCAAATTCACTTTGATTTTAGTTTATGATAAATTGAGTTCTAATTAATAATTAAATTAATCTAGGTGAACTCCCACTCAAAACAATATCCCTCACATTGTTTTAGTGATCACACGAACCAAATCCACCACATCAAAACCGATCATCACGAGAGTTGATATAGCTTCAATGGCGAACAATCAACATGTTCATCATATCTACTATATGACTCATGCTCTACCTTTCGGTAATCCGTGTTCCTGAGGCCATGTCTGTACATGCTAGGCTCGTCAAGATCAACCTTAGCTACCGCATAAGCAAATCTGGCTTGCTTACGTTGTATTCACCCGCGGAATCAAAGACACCCGATCATCACGTGGTGCTTCGAAGCAGCAAGCTTTGGCAACGGTGCATACTAAGGGTGAACACTTTAGAACTTGAAATTTATGTGCATGAGGGATCATCTTATAATGCTACCGTCGTCTACTAAGCAATACAAGATGCATAAAGGATTAACATCACATGCAATTCATAATATGTGATATGATATGGCCTTTTCTTCTTTGTGCTTTCGATCTCCATCTTCAAGCACGAACATGATATCCATCATCACCGCATAGCATCAAGGTCAATGACGCTTCTTCATGGTTGTCGTCCACCAGCTTCAACTATTACAACTACTTTGAATAGACACGCAGGTCTTAACAAAATTAAAGACAACCATAAGGCTCCTGCGGTTGCCAACTTACAATAAGGAACATTGCATACATCAAATATAATCACAATCATGGCCATATCACATCATTTGACACCCTGCAAAACAAAGTTAGACGCCTCTACTTTCTTTGCATATTTTACGTGGTTTGGGGCTTTCAATAAGTGTCGTTCTAACTACGAACAAGAACCACAACATTGATACTAGCATTGTTGATTACCGTTGTAAATTGGATCTTAACTATGCTAGGAGAAACAGGCACCAGAGAGCCACTTATGCAATACAAGTTGCATGTTAAGCGTGGAGCAAGTCTCATGAACGATGTCATGTAAGGTTAGCCGGGCCGCTTCATCCCAACATACCGCAAGATGCAAAGTACACAAAAAGCAATCTACAATAAAGCATCAACGCCCACAATGACCATTGTGTTCTACTGCAACAGATCTACATATAGACACGGCTCTGATACCATCAGAGGGGTTCAGTAGCATGGAAAACAAAAATTTTCTATCGCATACAAACAAACAAGCCAAGATCTATCTACTAGATTGTAGCAACGAGTCGATGGAATAACTCACCTCGAAGATTCCAAAGTGTTTAACGAGAGATTCTCGTGGGTGATGTAGTCGTACTCTTTCCGATCTCAAGATCGCAGAGCGATCCTTCCGCGCCAGCGTTCCTAGCGCTCCATGATCGGTCACACGTCGGTATTCGACGAAGACCTTCCTCTCCCTTGTTCCAAAGAAAATGGAGGTTGTAGCACTCTCCTCGCGATTCCCGGAAGACTGTGGCGTGGTACCGGGAGGTAGAGGGAGATCCTGAGGCTTCGCCTAAGCCGGTGAGTATGGTGGAGCTTATGAGAGAGGCTATTAGTGGTCTAGTAATTAGACACACCAATTAGAGGGCTCTAAACCAATTAGAAGGCTCTAAACCGAAACAGCTCTAAACCGGGGTATAGGTCTAGTTTCTAGTTTAGAGGATAGGAACTTGTGTGTCACTAGAGGAGGCCCTGCCTCCTTTATAGGTGGGAGGGCTGGCGGCCAGGGAGGAGGAGTCCCTCCCCAACTCGCCTAGGCTGGGCTGGCTTGGGAGGAGGACTCCTCCCCAAGTCGGTTTCAACTTCTCCTCTTCCAAATGGCAGTTTGACCGAAAACTGGCAGTTTGACTTTTCCAATTTAGGAATTAAATAAACCCTTTATTTTGGACAGCGAGAACACTCAGTACATGATGCAATCATTCCAATTTGCAATGACACATTCATGTACCCTTCCTCCGAGTGCCGGACATTCCGAACATTCTAGAACATTCCCGATGAAAACACTAACCATTCCCCAACTCCGAAATGGGACTTTCCTTATATGAATCTTATTCTCCGGACCATTCGGATCACCTCGTGATATCCGGATCCCATCCGAGACTCGAACAACATTCGGTCTCTTTCTCATAATACCATAACTACTCAAACAACGTCAATCCTTAAGTGTGTCTCCCTACGGTTCGTGAATTATGGACATGATCGAGACACTTCTCGAACAATAACCAATAGAGGAATCTGGAAATTCATATGGCTCCCACATATTTCACGATTACTTTGCGATCGAATGAACCACTTACATACGACACCAATTTCCCTTTGTCTCACGATATGTTACTTATCCGAGGTCATGATCGCGGTATCTCCGCATACCTAGTTCAACCTCATCGATAAGTACTCTTTTCTCGTTCCCGTGATATGTGATCCCTTGTGACCAAGTCACATGCTTGCAAGCTAATTGGATGACATTTCACCGAGAGGGCCCAGAGAATATCTATCCGTCATGTGGATGGACAAATCCCACTCTTGATCCATGTGTTTCAACCAATACTTTCCGAACACCCAATGCCACTTTTATAGCCACCCTGTTACGGTGTGGTGTTTGATGACATCAAAGCATCCATCCAGTAAAGGCAATATGCATGATCTCATGGTCGAAGGAATTAGGTTACTATGTATCAGAAAGCATATAGCAATTGAACTATTGAAATGACTTGATCTTTATGCTACGCTTGTCTATAGGAGTATGTCCACCATATCATTCTCCTAACGATATGATCTTGTTGTTGATAACATCTCAATGTTCATGACAAAGAAACCACATCATCAATCAACCAACAAGCTAGTGAAGTATAGAGGCCATACTAGGGACTTCAAATTAAGTTTACAAATCACACAAGTATTAATGGTTTCCTTGTTAATACTATTATAGCATGAATGTAAACATTTATCATAAGTGTGAAGATATGATAATAACCTACTTTATTATTGCCTCTTGGGCATATCTCCAACACTTGTATTCATAGAAAATGATGAAATCTCTCTAATTTGTATGTGGACTATGCATATCAACCTGCTTGGGTACCTTAAAATGATTTTTACCATATGTTTGTAGCAAACTAGAGCACAATTGTAGTTCAAACTTAATTAATTTTGAAAAATCCCCCAAAACTCATTTAAATGGATAAAAATAGTAAAAAATTGAGAAAATTCTCCATGTCCTGGATTTTTCATCCCCTATATTCTAGTATTTCTTAAAAAATGGATTGGTGTTGTTTGCCGAAGTAATTTTTATACTTGCTTCACAAAAATACACTTTGGGGGGGAGGGATTTGCAAAATGGAAAATCACCTTTTTTATGATAAGAGTTGGAAACACCCTTTCACACTTCTGTTTGACATGTCAATATGCACCTATGTGCGAAACTGGGGTACATTATCATGAAGGGATCCATGAATATAGTCATCCCTTTGGTAATTTGGCTTGAAAGCTAGGATAAATCACACACATTACATTATATGGTCTCAAATAACTTCTTCAACAAAGTACATTATGTGGTCTTAAACACCCATGCCACAGGCGTACCAACATCTATGCTAAGAGCATTTTCATTGGCCTTGAAGGTAAACACACCAGTGTCGCCCTCAAGGACTTTTTCATCTTCCACAACCCGTTTCCAACCGTTAGACATGATTGCATGACCATCTTTGCCCATCTTAAATCTGAATTCAGGATGAGAATTCGGGTAACGCTTGTTGGTGACTGGCACGACAATATCTTCCTCGAGATACTCCTTGAGGTATTCTTCAATGTACTTTTTTTAAAAGTACCGCTAACAAAAATGATAATGTTAGTATTCGACATGTTGACATGATGAAAAATACTGTAACCATGTGAAAATGCCATGGTCATTTACCACTCTACACTTCCTAGTGACCACAGACCTTCTCATCGTGTAGACGAAGTAGGGCACATCATGTGTGTGATTATGTAGGCATTCAAAAAGTTTGAGATGTCATTTGAGAGTGGCACCTCATTGCCGCAAAAGAGGTGCTTTTATAACGGTTCCTCCATTGGGATCATATAATAAACACACCTATTTTAACTCATTTGGGTATTACAAGGAAAACAAATAGAGTTGAAGTTCATTAAGACGATCTGAGAATTTCTAAGCTATGTACATTAAAATCGCACGAGAATCGCTAGATCTGCTAACCTGGGTGTAACACCAAGGACTATCCCTGCCAGCCACCTCAGGCAGCTTAGTAGGATCTCTAGACTAGCCCCGCATACCAACACTAGTTTTTTCTGCACACTTTGTCCTCACTCGTGCGCACCCGGTACCCACTTCCCGATCGATCACCCATCTTCAAATTGCTTCAGGCCAAGCATGCTTAACCTCAGAGTTCTTTTCAGATGAGCTTCTAAAAAAGAAGTTGCAAGTTGTTGATATGTGTACCTATTAATCCTATTAAGCCATGTGCTAGAATCTTACATACAACCACCCTTAGAAGATCGACGCTCTCGTCAATCAACCACAAGCCAGGAACATCCCCTCTTGGCACACATCTGTGCGTCTAGTGCCAGCACATGTGCCATGCCATGTACAGTCTAGGCCACCACGCCATACTCCACATGTCCGCCAATGACCCACACACACCCATATAACCGTGAGGGTCGGCTCTGATACCACTTGTAACACCCCGGACAATCCGTGCCCGGGATGTCACCTCTGGTAGCTTACTAGGATCTCTAAACTGGCTCCACAGACCAACACTAGTCTTTTCTACGCACTTTGTCCTCACTCATGCGCACCCGGTATCCACTTTTCGGTTGGTCACCCATCCTCAAATTGCTCCAGGCCAAGAACATTTAATGTCAGAGTCCTTTTAGATGAGCTTTTAGAAAAGAAGTTGCAACTTGTTGATATGGATATCCTATCAATCCTATTAAGCCATGTGCTAGGATCTCACACTAGGGAAAAGCGTCGGATTCCATGCGGACATCACGAGTGTTGAAGTCGATTGCGGTCGGGAGTTTGATGTATGTTATGGTGTGCACATGGCTTGACATTGTTCAAGCCCGTTAGTACTATGAGCAGATTTTACATTGGGAAGCCGTGTACTGAATTTTGAGGTATCTCTGGGGCAACACTAATACGAAGGTTTGCTTTGGTGGTAGTGGGCCCAAGCTGATTCTATATTCATATTCAAACTTGGCTGGAGATGTCGATGGAAGAAAATCTACTTCCGGTTAGTTGATTACTAATTTACGGGGAGAAGTGCCATGACAAAGAAGGTTTCAAAAGTCTGTCGCGTTGAGCATACTGAGACCGAGTTTATCGCAGTAACTGAGGCAAGTAAAAAGCTATTATGTCTGGAACGATTGGCTTCTGAACTTGGTTTTAAACAAGACTAGTATGTGCTGTTTTGTGACAGCTAGAGTGCCATTCAACTAATTAAGAATGCAAGTTTTCATTCGACGTCGAAGCATATTGATGTTTGCCATCATTGGATTTAAGATATGCTGAATTCCGAACAAATGCAAATTGAGAAGGTGCACTCAAATGACAATGAAGCCGATATGTTGAACAATGTGGTGACAAGAGAAAAACTCGAGGTATGCCGTCAGCTTGCCGGCATGACTGTCGGTTAGCAGTGTGACCCTCCATGATGTCGAGAAGAGGAGTTTGTTGGGCCATGACCCTTAACATGGAGGTGTGTTAGTAGCCCAAGATCAGTCTGTGAAGTTCAACACATACAACCGTTGATCGAAGTTCACATCCAACGGTTGAGGTGCTCCTTAAGAAAGGAACAGAAGAAAACCATAGCCACCCTTGGTGGTTGTGTGAGAGTGAACAAGTGAGAACCATCATGGCTGCTGTTGTGAGAGGGAGAGATAACACACAAGAACACTTCAACCTAGTGAGAATAGATGAAGAAGAAGGAGCGGTGATTTCTGTCTAGATTTCTGAGTTCTGACCGATCTGTCTTCAAGTTGGTGTTCGGATACTCAAACGTGTTTGTATTGGCTCCAAATTGGTGATCTCATTTCTTACTTTGAGTACTTCGATCTGATTAGCTGGTTTGATATTTGGGTCAGTGTAGCATTAGATTTAAAAACGATTTAGTCAGTTCGTACTGTTGTAGTTTTAAAATAGAGATGTTTTGGTAGGCAGCAATTTGGGAAGGAAAACTGTGTCTGTTTGAGCTGAGATTTGGTGTGATATTTGGTGTGTATGTAGGGACCATGTATGTCTGCTTGTCTACCGAGTTTGGTGCTGATTAAATATGTGGTTTAAAATTAGTTTTCTGATTACTAAGGACATAAACTATAATATCTTTGTTTTGCTGTAATCATCCTCTTGTGGTTATTATTGTTGTTGTTATTGTCGGTTGATAACGTGCTGAGTGTGTTTTATATTTATAGATGTTCTAGAAAGACTCCGTAGCCAAGTTGCTTATAGTAAAACTTGTACGGACCAGTTAGTCCACAACCGTGGTTTTTTGTCCTCAAGCCAAAGAGATTTTTTCACATAAATCCTTGTATCACTTATGTATTTTGTTTGTTGTTTTATTTCTACTACACATCTGTTAGTTGATGTTATCCTCGAAGTTTATTATGGACTGTATGGTGATGTATCTTTCCCCAACACCAATTTGGGTACTTGCCAACACAATTTCATCATCAGTGCACACTTGTCAGACCATATGTCTAACCACCACCCATGCTTACCACACGCCTCGCTACTATTACCGCGCCGAGTATCTACAGTCTTGGCGAAGATCTACTAGATTGCGAACCTTCACCACATCGGGCCCCACCACAACAGATAACCCAATTCAAATAATGTGCTTCTCGCCTTCCTGCTGAAATAGAGTAATAGACAGCGACTCTCCGTCGACTTTCGTTGTAGGCCCTTAGGCCCTCCACAGTGTGGCCGATGCCTCAAAGCTCAAAAGGTTGGCACCTCAGCAGCAAAGCTCTGACACAAAATTTGGGCACCGTCTCCACAGTGTGGTCGATGCCTGTACAGTAAAGCGGGTCCCATCTATGAGCCAATCTATCTTGCTAGTAGTTGATTGGAGAGGACAACTTCTGTTTGCACTAGTACAAATATACTGTTATTTTATTGCATAGAAAAACTGGGCATCGGAGCAACTAGAGTAACCGATTCCCTGAAAAAATTTCTGGGCATCACCTGTGCAGCGTGGGGCACCGGTACTCGATGCCCACCGATAAATTTGTACGCTATGGAGGGCCTTATAAGACTCAGAGCAAGGTTTATAGGTCATGAATTGTTGGGCTTCGCAAGAGATCAAGAAGTTGGATCGTGCCGCGGGGACAGCTATGTGCATTCGAGGCAACAGCAAAACCAAAGCACTCGGATCGGAGCGATCGGCTTGGAAGCGAAGCAATCGAAGGTCGGATCAGACAGCTATAAAAGTCTACCCGTACACGATGGACGTCACCTGCTTCTATTTTCTTTGATCAAATGCAGGACTAGCTGGCTGGAACTCAACTCCCATAAACAGATAAACTCTTATGGGATGCCTGCTCCGATTCCATTCTCTTCAAAGTGCACCGTTATGTGCTTGCCCTTCGGGTCTAATGCAGAGCCAGGAATCTTTGCGACCTTTGGAGTCGACCGGGTACTCTCGAGCCAGTTAATTTGAGGCAAAAAAAAAGTGCTTCGAAGTGCATCTGCGTACTTACGCATGACTCCGCCAATAATGCATCAGAAACAATGAGTGCAGTTCTAAAAAAAACATATATAAGTGCACGTTGCAAAGTTGATGGCAAGGTTATACTTTGAGGTCTGAGCGGTGGCCAGATTAGGGGAACGCGTAAGGACTTCGTCAAAATAAGAAGACACATAAATGTGTGTAATTAGCTGCATGCACTTCGGATCAGCAATTTATTTTGACGAATTTTGCAGAAATTTTGAAAAAAAAAATATGAATCAAAATGTCGGGGTTGAAACAAAACTAGTCCCGCAACAACTACTCCCTCCGATTCATATAAATGTTCTCAACTCTATTTAAATTCTATATCTAGTTAAACATTTAGACTAGATGCATTCGTATCTAAACAAAGTTTAGAAAACTAATATAGACCGGGCTGGATGGCCGTGAGCCATCACCGCTCGTGCACCAAGCAGTCATGGATCAACAATTTCACCTTCAATGGTCATCTCAGGCACACATGTTTCCATCTAGGGTCGTTGTTCTAATTACGAGATTAAGATCCGAATTATAGAGATGGTCCTGAAGACAATCAATGCTAGTAACAGGACTCTCACGATCTCTGCAGAAACGCTCTCTCTTTTGTAAAAGCTTCTGTCCTCTTCTAAATATCTTTCGATATGTAGGCAAAAGCTTTATCTATCCTATTAATCCCATTAACTAGTAAGATTTTGTCTAATTAATTTACGGAAAATGGTGCAAAATTGATACAGGAGACCCCCTCGAGAACACTTTTGGCCAAAGGCGAGTTACATGTCTACGACTACGAGTTCTTTAAAAACACATGCTTGTGTGGGCTCATGGCTATGCGTGCCGATATTTTTTCGAACACTGATTCGACTTTTTAGATAAAAAAAAGTCCCTAACTAAACTACAAGTTTAGCAGTTAAGATTCCTTTTTTCCTCTTCAACTAGGGACCCCGCAAAATACAATAATCCTACACTTACGGACTCCCTCCTACGGAATTTCCTTACGGACACATTGTGAAGATAAGTGATTGGATGCAATCGCATGGAGTTGGTCCACAAAATTCTTTCGCATATACTAACTGATTGACACGTCAGCCCGTAAAATAATTCCGTAACCATCTGATCCATAAGTGTAGCGTTACTCCGCAAAATAAGAGAAATAACCACGGGACCACGGCACCACAGCACCACGCGCATAAACGGTTTATGTTACGCAAGCGTGCAAGTAGGTAGCCAAAATATGCATATTTGCACTCCAATGAAACTTTTTTTTTTCCGAAATCGCTCCAATCGAACTTCAGTCCACACCTTTGGCTGACGCACTACATTCCCCCAACATGTATGATTTCAGCAGTTTCAGTGCAAAAAGGTTAGAAAAAAACATGCATATGGGCCATTTACACATTATTTGCAAAAATATACTCCCTCTATCTGGAAAATGATGTTGCGGATTGTTTAGGTTCTAGATACATACGAATTTAGACAAATTTATGATTTTTTTTTCTACATGGAGAAAGTACTGAAGTCTTTTTTTCTGGAAATTTTGTACACTAAAGTTGATCTACCTTGAAGACCGAAATGCATGAATGATCCAAAACCGACTCAATTTGTTCTCTGCAACTTGCGCGAGCGCACGGTATTGGAAGTGCAACCACTAACTAGTTTCATGGCTTATACTTCGGGGGCCTAATTTACCAAATTTTCTTCTATACCTGTCCATGTGACAGAAAACCCAATCGCCAATACAACATGTGGATATTATTAATAAATACATTTAACATCGAGTTAAAAAAATTCCTTTCCTGATTGTCTAACAGGAATTCAAATGTTTGTCCCGCTACAACCGAAATTATTTTCAAAAATATCTTTGGAATTTTTTCAGGTTTACTGGAATTCATGGTTCAAATTGTTAGGAATAGGAAACTTAAAAACCTATTTTAAATCATATATTTTTGCACCTAAATATATGTCGACAGATCAAGAGACGCAACACTCACACAAGAAATGAAATACGGGTACACGTGTAATTTTTGTATTACAAGGACATGTTGAGAACATATCTAGTGTTGCCACACATGTATACTGGATTCCCTAGAGTGGATCTCTGTGTTACTTACCTTCGCCCCTAAGTTTTATAGCTTTCCGAACACAAAGTTATGTATTGAAAAAAAGGGAGTTCTTGTTCATTCGTAGCTTATCATTTTCTGCTAAGCTACATATTTCTGATTTTCGGTACTTCCTCCGATCCTAAATAAGTGTCACGGTTTTGAACTAACTCTAGTTTAAAATGGCGATACTTATTTAGGATCGGAGGTAGTATAAGATTTGGCTCACACATAGATACGTGTGTCCCCTACAAGCACATATTTTCTTCAAAAAAATTGGAGACTTCGAAATATGATTTTTGGGCCGGTCCCAACTAAGGTTCGTATGTTCCACCACGTAATTTTGCTAGATTCCCGGGCAATCAGCCCTGAGATAGAAAATGAGAGGCCAGATGATTTCTCTGGTGGCAAATTTGCAGAGTGAACCTGGACCTGCTTCTGTTTACACGAAATAAACCCGCAACCTAAATCAGGTTTCTTTGGTAACTTTTGTAGATAGAGCCCTTTATTTTGTCTCACTCAACCTACCCTACACATTTGCAAATGCACCGTACTCTGAATTGGAATGCAGGTTGTTTTCGTTTAAACTTGTAAGATTTTAAATGTGAAGTGGTGTGAGCAATTCGTCTGGTCACTCGTATTGATCTATCTATCGCTTGGATTGGCTGAGAATATGGTAGCATACCTATGTGTAGCACTTGATATGTTCTTACATGTTTACGTTTGATGCACGAAACATGATTTTTTCAGAGTACAAGGCATATGCATATGCACAAACCGGGGAAGAACAGGGTGACATGCATTTAGCACTTCGGCATACATACAGCTATAGGCGTAGCAAGTTAGCAACACATACCATGCATGGAGACTTTCAGGAAATAATTTATAGGTCATTTTAGCCAGTTTATTTTGTTTGTAGGTTGTTTATTAAACTTTAGGAATACCCTCTTATTGTTCCTTTATGCTAACCGCGATATAATCACTCATCTCATGTAAATATAATACAACTAGTCGAACATTTATAGCATCAAAGATTAGGAGAAATGCATGATGATCGCTAGAGGTATTCCCTACCAAATTATTTTTTTAAAAATGAGTATACCATACATTTTCACTACACAATTGCCCACGACTTCAGGATATCACCACATTCTTCAAATGATATTTTGTATACGAATCAAGGTCCTATTTTCACTCTGGAGCTCTACCGTAATAGTTTCCTACACTTTCTACATAGTGGATGCGCAATTGAGCGCTCAAGCATATCCCACACTTTTTACTCCTCGAAATAGGCTTTCGCCCCGCTATATTAATTTAGCAATCCACGGTACAACTTGCCATTGCTGAAGCAAACAGCACAATTGAGCCCGAAAGAACAAGAAAAAAAGAAGAGAAAACAATGCCAACACCGACGGATCGACTAGAACGAAAAAGACTCGAAACCACTGCGCCCTCCGGAGAATTCCCACCACAATTGTAGCATTCCTAATCGTCGCATACCAAGCAACACCTCCAACAAGAAAATAGACGATGCTGCTGTCCGAACTTGTCCTAGGGTTTTCCCCGGTATGCAACAAAGAGTGTGGAGGAGCTACACCTGACGCCCTTCAGGAAGGACGGACGACACCCGCAGGCATCACCTCGTCAGTGTTGGACACGCCGATAAGGATTTCTCCCAACCGCAAAAAACCACCACCCGGACGATCCTTAACGCTCCACCCATCTTGTCACCCGCTAGCATGCACTACCATAGTCTTGAGATCCTCCTCGTCGTCTCTCTGTTGGGACACGTAGAGATAAAACAAAACTTTTTCCTCTAACATCGTGATCCCAAGATCCAGCTGAGGTAGAAGGCCACGAAGTTTACCACTAGACGCGCAGTTGCGGATTACTGATGAAGCGCGTCAGTTGATGCAGTGCAGTCCTTTGTGATCCGATCGTCCTGGTACTGATCGAACAACACCTCTGCTGGTATCCACACGTACAAGGAGGAGCACCAGTGGCGAACTGCTAGATTCGTTACATCGGCAGGACTGCTGTGGAGCTAGGGTTTCCAACACATGAAATGACCTAACCGATCAACGATTAACCCTTCTGGGTTACTGTGCTCCACTATATATAGGGAGTGAACGTGGGCTCCACTCTCGTGGCCCATTCACTAAAGCCCATATAACACTAGTCACCATGAGTTCGACTCACTAACTCAGTCCTAATCTGGCTTGGGTCCAACCCAACCAGATTTCTGGTTCAGATCCAATCCGAACTTGCTCCCGCTCTTAAGTGTATGACCCCGCAGGCTCATGTCTACTTGGACACGATTAGAGTCCGACTCTCAATCGATTAGTCGGTAGCGGCTCCTAGCAGAACGTGCCGACTCCCAAGTACCAAAGAGTCATGACGACTTGCCTTTCCAATACGACTTACGTCCGAGTCCCTTTTGCCTCACGATATACCTATGTCAGACTATAGGCGAATATTTGTCATCTCTTAAATAGTCCGACTCTCTTCTCTATCCGAGATAATCACCCGACTAACTCTTAGTCGATCGTCTCGGTTAACACTTAACCGAGTTGTGCATGGCCATGCTTTCCGAATCATATCTTCCGAGAGGGCCCAGAGAATATCTCTCCAAGTGGAGGGGCAAAATCCCATATTGGTAATTCACACCACGCAACTTGATTCTTAGTTGACCCGAACTCTGCCTTTATAACTGCCCAGTTACGGATCAACGTTTGACAGAACCTAAGTCGGTGATCCTCAACTCGGACTATGCAACAACCTCAGGTCTAAGGATTACATTGATTGAGATATACAAATGACAACTTGTTCGTTGTACCTCAATGTGGGTCAATCCGACTCGCTAAACTCTTTAGCCGAATCCGTGTAAGTCGGAATAGCATCTCCATGCCCATGACAAGTGGAATCGAGTCATCAAGCCGACTTTCACATTGGTCTAAGTTGTGTGTCCAGCACAACCTCATTGACCAATGACATTTAGTACAAACAACATGAATGTATAGTTCCACAACCGAATCACATATTCAATGATATACATCAGATGCTCATACAAGGACAACTTAATAACTTTATGAATACAATGGGAAATATCATCATACATGATTTCCTCTAGGGCATATTCCCAATAGTCTCCCACTTGCACTAGAGTCAATTTTTCGACATCACATGTCTAAGCATCTAATGCCCATGGCTCTCAGGTGCGCCTCATGCTTCGGCTATGGTAACAGCTTTGTCAACGGATCCGCAATATTTGCATCCTTGTGTACCTTGCATAACTTGATATCACCCTGATCCACGAACTGGCGAATCAGGTGGTACCGCATGAGTATGTGATTGTTCTTCTGGTGTTGTCTAGGTTCCTTGGCTTGTGCAATAGCACCATTGTTGTCACAATACACGTCTAACGGATTGGACGAGACCTGAACCACACCAAGATCCATGAGGAAATTCCTCATCCAAACCTCTTCCTTTGCTGCCTCTGAGGCGGCAATATACTGAGCCTCTATTATAGATGCAGACACAATCTCTTGCTTGGAACTCTTCCAGCTCACAGCACCTACGTTTATAATAAACACGTATCCGGATTGTGAACGAGAATCATCAGAGTCAGTAAGATAACTCGCATCCATGTAACCCTTTACACTGAGTTCATCTTCACCACCATAAACCAAAAACATATCCTTAGTCCTTCTCAAATACTTTAGGATGTTTTTAGCCGCTGTCCAGTGGATTTTTCCAGGATCAGCCTGGTATCTGGTCACAATACTTAGAGCATAGGAAACATCCGGCCTAGTACAAATCATGGCATACATGATGGATCCGACTGCAGAAGCATATGGAATCGCACTCATCCGACTTCGCTCATAAGTTGTCGAAGGACACTGAGTCTCGCTAAGTTTTACACCATGGGACATTGGTAAGAACCCCTTCTTAGAGGATTCCATGTTGAACTTCTTCAACACTTTGTCCAAATAAGTACTCTGACTCAATCCAATGAGCCGTCTTGATCTATCTCTATAGATCCGGATTCCGAGGATATATGTTGCCTCACCCAAGTCTTTCATTGAGTAACTCCTTTCCAATGATTCCTTGGTTTCTTGCAACATTTGGACATCATTTCCAATCAATAATATGTCATCCACATATAAGATTAGAAAGTTTACTTTGCTCCCACTAAACTTCTTGTATAAACAAGAATCATGATCACTCTTGATGAAGCCAAACGATTTGACTACCTCATCAAAGCGCATACTCCAACTCCAAGATGCTTGCTTCAACCAATAAATGGATTTCTGAAGTTTGCACACTTTTTCAGCATTAGCCGGATCGACAAAACCCTCGGGCTGTATCATATACACGTCCTCAGTTAAATTTCTGTTAAGGAAAGCCGTTTTGACATCCATCTGCCATATCTCATAGTCGAAATAGGCTGCTATAGCTAACATGATCCGAACTGATTTAAGCATCGCTATGGGCGAGGAAGTCTCGTCGTAATCAACTCCTTGAACTTGTCGGAACCCCTTCGCGACAAGCCGTGCTTTATAGATGGAAACATTTCCATCCATGTCAGTTTTCTTCTTAAAGACCACGGGTCTTGCACCGTCTGGCAGATCAACCAAGTTCCAAACTCGATTTTCATCCATGGACTTTAACTCGGATCTCATGGATCCAAGCCATGACTCGGAATAATATCCCACCATCGCTTCCGAATAATTTGCCGGCTTATCACTGTCTAACAGTAATACATCACGAACACTTCACAATCTTGCTGATCTTCGTAGTATAGGTGATGTTGCCGGCTCAGCTACCACGACCGGCTCGACCTCCAAGGTTTTTGTCGACTCACTACTAGCTGGTTCCTCTCGAATTTCTTCGAGCTGCACCGTGCTCCCACTGACTCCCCGACTGAGAAACTCTTTCTCAAGGAAAACACCGTTCCGAGCGACAAACACTTTGCCCTCTTCTCAGTTGTAGAAGTAGTAACCCAAGGTTTCCCTCAGATACCCCACAAAAATACACTTATCCTATTTGGCCGTAAGCTTGTCCGACTGAAGTCGCTTGACAAATGCTTCACAATCCCAAATCTTAAGAAAAGACAAACTCGGCTTTTTGCCTATCCACATCTCATGCGGTGTCTTATCTACTGACTTTGATGGTACTCTGTTTAGTGTGAAGGCCGCTATTTCTAGACAATAACCCCAAAATGATAAAGGCAGATCTGTCTGACTCATCATTGATCGTACTATGTCCAAAAAGGTCCGATTCCGCCTTTCTGAAACATCGTTCCTTTGCGGCGTTCCTGGCGGAGTAAGTTGGGCAACTATTCCACAACTTTTCAGATGGTCATAAAACTCATGGCTCATGTACTCGCCTCCTCGGTCCGACCGAAGAAACTTTATTTTCTTGCCGAGTTGATTCTGTGCTTCATTTTGGAATTCTTTGAAATTTTCAAAGGCTTCAGACTTATGTTTCATCAAATAGATATATCCATACCTACTCAAATCATCAGTGAAGGTAATTAAGTACTCATAACCACCTCTGGCTGTCGTGCTCATTGGTCCACACACATCACTATGTACTAGTCCCAACAAGTCGGACGCCCTCTCGCAACTCTTTGCAAAAGGTGTCTTGGTCATTTTTTCGAGTAGGCAAGACTCGCATGTCTCGAACGACTCCAAGTCGAATGAAGTTAGGAGTCCATCATCATGGAGCTTCTTCATGCGTTTGCAACTTATATGACCAAGCCGACAGTGCCAAAAGTAAGTCATATTTAGATAATTTGGTTTCAACCTTTTAACATTTATGTTATAAACCAACTCACCATCAAGATTCAAAATAAATAACCCGTCCTGGATGGGTGCAAAGCCGTGAAACATATCATTCAAATACAAAGAACAACCATTATTCTTGATATTCGACTCATAGCCTTGCCTCATCAAACATGAAGCAGAAATAATGTTTCGACTGAGCACTGGAACATAATAACAATTATTCAGTTCCATAATGAATCCAGAAGGTAAATGAAGTTGAATCGTGCCGACTTCCAACACAACAACTCTTGCTTTGTTGCTGACTCGAATATCAACCTCGCCTCTTGCTACGCTCCTAGTTCTTACCAGTCCCTGCAACGAGTTGCAGATGTGAATAACTGATCCGGTATCATATACCCAAGAACTATTAGGTGCATCAGCAAGATATATGTCTATAACATTGCAAACAAGTGTACCTGAGTCGGAAGTCATACCTCCACTCTTGGCTTTGTCGACCAAGTACTTGTTGCAATTCCTCTTCCAATGACCATCTGCCTTGCAGTCGAAGCAAGTGGATCCGGCTGAAGGAGATGGCTTAGTCCCTGAGGAAGCGCTTGGGACCGGGTCCTGAGCCTGCTTTCCTTCCGACTTAGCCTTCTTCTTAGTCCAAGAACTCTTCTTGAACTTAGCCTTATTCTACACCATCAACACTTGACTGGCGCCCTTCTTGAGATCCACCTCTGCATGCTTGAGCATCCCATGCAATTCAGTGAGCTTCTTATCCATACCATGCATGTGGTAGTTCAAAATGAGCTGCCCATATGCATTAGGAAGAGAGTTCAGAATTATATCCGTAGCGAACTCTTCGCTAATGGGATAGCCAAGCCTCTCCAGAGACTGCACATAACCAACCATTTTGATCACATGCGAACTCAGTGGATCATCATCTTTAAGCTTGCAACTCAGCAAAGCCTGAGAGACTTGATACCTCTCAGTCTTCGCCTGAGCCTCGAACATACTTTTGAGGCTTTCGATCATATCGTAGGCCTCAACATTCTCGAACTGCTTTTTCAAGTCCGGTTCCATGTGAGCAAGCATAAGACAGCTAATATTCGTGGACTCATCCTTAGCCCGATGGTAGGCATTGGTGGCAGTGATAGTCGCCATCTCATTCGGCTCATCTGGAAGTGAGTTGTCTAGGACATGGTCCTTCTTTTCTTGTTTGAGAACAATTCTCAGATTTCGATACCAGTTGGTAAAATTAGTGTCGTTTAGTTTATCATTCTCAAGAATGGTTCTCAACACAAAACCGTATATCTGAGAGTGACTTCTACTTGGTGCCATGATCTACAACAGAAATATGCAAACCACTTAAGACATGTATTCATAAAAGAGCAACCATATTAAACACTTTAATATTTTATGCTCCCACTAGAACCAACACCCCTCCGATGGTTTCTTAGTGATTCAGGATCCTAAATAAGCAAGTCGGCTAGTGAGCTTTAGCATCACCGCTAGCCGCCAAGTGATCTAGGTAGACAACTCCTTGTCAATCGCATCTCATACGACTCCCGTTGGACGGGTGGCATCACATGCCCCAGCTCCCATCCGACCTTTCCCCGATCCCCACAACCGTTGTGATAGACCCGTCTAGCTTACCGAGTGTTTCCGCAGTAAGAGTCCGACTCGAACCCACCTAGTCGAAAAGAATTGGCAGCACCTCAATTTTATGAGCCCACTACCAAAAATGTCCGACTTGTGATGGTGCAAACACTGGCGGGAAAACCGACTAGACCTTCTTTTGAGGGATTAAATTTTACCGACTATCTAATAGAGTTAAAACTGAGACATATCAACAACACAAAATAAAGCAATTATAATGTGAAATGGTATGGCTCTCTTCATGGCGATCTCCATCTTCACAAAGCCTGTAATCCGACTCGTGCCAACTCTTGACACTTGCCGTCTTACTTCATGTCGTCGACATGTGCATCGCCTTACTTGCCATCCGGGTTCTACAAACAGCTACACTAGCTTAGTAAAGTAAATTACATGGAGAATCCGACACGCAGGTCATTATACAATAAAGTGACAGCACCTAGGCTCCAACTGGCTGACAAAAACCATGATTCGCAGATCACGTATGGATTACACATACACATCACATGCGCATGAACCATACCATTCACAACTTCCTGCAAAAACAAGTTATGCAATGATACGCTATCTACCGGCGTTGTGAAATTCGCAACAACGTCTAACGTGCTACTACAGGGAGAAAACATAGATCTCATCTACGATCCGGACATGGATTCTGACCATTGTTCCAATTCAATCAAACTTTTTGATCTTCGATCACCGCCTCTGGATTTACGTGTCACAGTCTACCCCGATTGCCTCAGCAGTATGATCATGGAAATCAGATATACCATTCCCCGAGTACAGTTGATCCAATCAACCTTGTACAAAACCGATCTATCTCATAGACCGACCACCAAAATAGCACATAGATCTCATCTACAGCCAACCGCATATCACATATGTGAGATCTCGAGCCTAAAACCAGAAGCTATCGCTCTGATACCACGGTTGGGACACGTAGAGATAAAACAAAACCTTTTCCCCTAACATGGTGATCCCAAGATCCAGCTAAGGTAGAAGGCCACGAGGTTTACCACTAGATGCACAGTTTGCAGATTACTGATGAAGCGTGTCAGTTGATACAGTGCAGTCCTTTGCGATCCGATCGTGCTGGTGCTGATCGTATAACACCTCTGCTGGTATCCACACGTACAAGGAGGAGCACCGACAGCGAACTGCTAGATTCATTACGTCGGCAGGACTGCTGTGGAGCTAGGGTTTCCAATATATGGAATGACCTAACCAATCAACGATTAACTCTTTTGGGTTACTGTGCTCCACTATATATAGGGAGTGAACATGGGCTCCACTCTCGTGGCCCATTCACTAAAGCCCATATAACACTAGTCACCGTGAGTCCAACTCACTAACTCAGTCCTTATCTGGCTTGGGTCCAACCCAACCAGATTTCTGGTTTAGATCCAATCCGAACTTGCTCCCACTCTTAAGTGTGTGACCCCACAGGCTCATGGCTACTTGGACACGATTAGAGTACGACTCTCAATTGATTAGTCGGTAGCGGCTCCTAGCAGAACGTGTCGACTCCCAAGTACCAAAGAGTCATGACGACTTGCCTTTCCAATGCGACTTACGTCCGAGTCCCTTTTGCCTCATGATATACCTTTGTTAGACTATAGGCGAATATTTGTCATCCCTTAAATAGTTTGACTCTCTTCTCGATCTGAGATAAGTGATTCACCCGACTAACTCTTAGTCGATCGCCTCGGTTAACACTTAACCGAGTCGTGCATGGCCATGCTTTCCAAATCATATCTTCTGAGAGGGCCCAGAGAATATCTCTCCAAGTGGAGGGGCAAAATCCCATCTTGGTTATTCATATCACGCAGCTTGATTCTCAGTCGACCCGAACTCTGACTTTATAACTGCCCAGTTACGGATCAACGTTTGACAGAACCTAAGTCAGTGATCCTCAACTCGGACTATGCAACAACCTCGGGTCTAAGGATTACATTGATTGAGATATACAAATGACAACTTGTTCGTTGTACCTCAATGTGGGTCAATCCGGCTCGCTAAACTCTTTAGCCAAATCTGTGTAAGTTGGAATAGCATCTCCATGCCCATGACAAGTGGAACCAAGTCACCAAGCCGACTTTCACATTGGTCTAAGTTGTGTGTCCAACACAACCTCAATGACCAAGGACATTCAGTACAAACAACATGAATATATAGTTCCACAACCGAATCACATATTCAATGATATACATCAGATGCTCATACAAGGACAGCTTAATAACTTTATAAATACAATGGGAAATATCATCATACATGATTGCCTCTAGGGCATATTCCAAAACTCTCCACGAGCAACGAGAATCGGGGCAGAAGTACTGCAGTCGACAAGAGGGAACATCCTCCACAACAAGCACGGTAACCGACCTGACGCTTCTGGCGAGGGCATACCAGGCTCGGCTGGCTGGCTGAAGCCAGATTGGACCTAAAGCCCATTGCCATGTTGCGATAAGCTAGCGCTGCCCACACTTTTTACTTGCTTATGTGTAATTCTTAACAAATCTTTGCATAGTGTGTCGTGCACCCCTTATGTGCACCTAATCCAATCATCACGAGCACAAGTGGTGGCCTATTTGTTTTGGATCTTCTTAGAGAATAACTTATAGTCTCTGCATCGTGCGATGCATGCATATAGCCAAATTTTTATTTGAGTAATACCCAATAAAACATGCCAAAATTGGCTTACGAAATTGTAAAATAGGCAGCATCGTGATCCATAAAGATAGGAGATGACAAGAAGCCTACAATTGCCTTGAAGTTATCAGCGGGTCACACAAACCTAAACAAGTTGAGTCATATCTCGAAGGAAGTGGAGTCTAGAGCATCTAGTGACATGGTTATACCCCGTGGGTACACGACCTCAACATACATAGTCCAGCCTGTAGGGTTCGCAGCAAAGAAAACAAAAATTTTCCTACGATGGGAACTATGTACCAAGATCTATCTACTAGATACAAACAACAGGCGGATGTATATCCGTAGAGAACATACCCTTGAAGACCGACAAAGCTTAACGAGTTCAACTCGTGGTTGATGTAGACGATCTCTTGCCGATCTCAAGATCGAGAGGAAGTCCTAGCGCCGCAAATCAGCAGCGCATCCGTGCTCGCACACACGTTCGAGGCACCGAGCAACCTCCGCCTCCTCGCTCCAGCGATGCAGCGGAAGCATAACTCTTTCTTGCCGAATAGCCACCGGGAACATGTATCTCGCTAGTCCGAGACCATGGGGATAAATTCTAGAGGGGGAGAGAGATCCTTCACGAGGAGGTGTTAGAGACAAGTGAGGAGGAGGGATCCTTTTATAGGAGGAGGGGGGACACCCAAGGGGTTGCCGCCGGCCATGGGGGGCAGCCCCCTCCCCTCCTTCATTCATGTGGGTGGACACTCCACTCACAAAATGCCCTTTAAATTTCCTCCACTCAAATGTCCACTCAAATTCCCATTAAATTTCCACCAAATTTAATGCAAACTCTCATTAAATAAAACTCTTTTATTTTATTCAGAATTTTGTCAATTACTTTAATGAAAAACATTCACAAATAACCCCTTGCTAGAATTCCATTTCACATGCATAACCACTTTATGCAATTTCACCCGAAAACCCGTTTCGGTATCTAGTGAAATAAATTCCTGCGCTTGTTCATTCTTTCGGCATGAAACTTTTGCTCCATTTGGATGTCGGTGTCTCTTAAGTGTGTCACCCTACGGTTCGTGAATAATGCGGACATGATCGAGACCCTTCTCGGATCAATAATCAGAAGCGGATCCGAGACCCATACCGACTCCCGCACATTCAACGATGACTTTTTGTGATCGTCGGAACCTTTTACGCTAGTATCTTAATCCCTTTGTTTCACGATATATTACATGTGCGAGATTCGATCATCGGTATCTCCATACCTAGTTTGATCTCATCGACATGCACTCTTTCTCGTTCCGTGATATAACATTCTAGTGATCAAATCACTTGCTTGCAAGCTAATCAATGTGATATCACCGAGAGGGCCCAGAGTATATCTATCCGTCATCGGGATGAACAAATTCCACTCTCGATCCATGAGCCTCAACATAACACCTTATTAGTTCTGAATCCATCTTTATAATCACCCTGTTACGGTGTGACGTTTGATGTTATCAAGAAACTCTTCCGGTGTTAGTGATTGACATGATCTCATGGTCTAAGGATTAGGATCACTTCGTAAGTTTTTATAGCAATATAAACTCAATGACTTTGATCGTAATGCTATACTTCGGATGAATGTTCATCACACCATTACACTAATGTTGTGATCCTGTTATTAACAACATCCAATGTCCATGATCAGGAAACCTTGATCATCTTGTTAATCAACGAGCTAGTTTATGAGAGAGGCATAACTAGGAACTTTCTGTTTGTTTATTAAACACACATGTATTAACGTTTCCGTATTAATACAATTATAGCATGCAAAATAAACATCTATCATATACTTGGAATACACATAATAAACACTTTATTATTGCCTCTCAGGGCATATTCCCTTCAGTCTCCCACTTGCACTAGAGACAATAATCTAGTTACATAGTGATAAATCTAACACCCATTGAGTTCTGGTGTTGATCATGTTTTGCTCTAGGGAGAGTTTTAGTCAATGGATCTTCTACATTGAGATCCGTATGTACTTTACAAATCTTTATATCTCCATCCTTGACATGCTCGCGGATGGAGTGAAACCGGCGCTTAATATGCTTGGAATGCTTGTGAGACCTTGGCTCTTTGGCATTAGCAATGGCACCAGTGTTGTCACAATAGATCACCATTGGGTCCAACGCGTTTGCCACCACTCCTAGTTTGGATATGAACTCCTTCATCCAAACTGCTTCCTGAGCCGCTTCTGAAGCAGCAACATATTCGGCTTCCGTTGTTGATCCCGCTACCACAGGTTGTTTGGAGCTCCTCCAACTAACCGCTCCGCCATTCATGAGAAATACGTATTCGGATTGAGACTTAGAGTCATCCGGATCGGTGTCAAAGCTAGCGTCGACATAACACTTAGCGATGAGCTCTTCTTCACCTCCGTATACAATAAACATATCCTTAGTTCTTCGTAAGTACTTAAGGATATTCTTGACCGCTATCCAGTGTTCCGAACCTGGATCCAATTGGTACCTACTAGTCAAACTAATAGCATGTGCCACATCCGGTCTTGTACATAGCATGGCGTACATTATAGATCCTATGGCTGAAGCATAGGGGACTTTGTCCATTATCTCTTTCTTCCTTCAAGCCGGACTTTGAGTGTTACTCAATGTCTTGCCTTGCAACATAGGTAAGAACCCCTTCTTACTTCCGTCCATTTTAAACTTCTTTAAAATCGTATCAAGGTATGTACTTTGCGATACCCTATTAGGTGCCTAGATCTATCTCTATAGATCTTTATGCCTAATATGTATGACGCTTCACCTAGGTCCTTCATTGAAAATTTGCTGTTTAGATAACTTTTAACACTGTTTAAAAGATCTATATCATTTCCGATCAATAATATGTCATCCACATATAATATCAGAAATGCCACATTGCTCCCACTCACTTTCTTGCAAATACAAGCTTCTCCATAAGTTTGGACAAATCCAAACTCTTTGATCACCTCATCAAAGCGGATATTCCAACTTCGTGATGCTTGCTTCAATCCATAGATGGATCGCTGAAGCTTGCACACCTTGTTAGCATCCTTAGGATCGACAAAACCCTTTGGTTGTATCATATACAACTCTTCCTCAATATTACCATTGAGAAACGCGGTTTTTACATCCATCTGCCATATCTCATAATCGAAATATGCAGCAATTGCTAACATAATCCTAACTGACTTTAGCATCGCTACGGGAGAGAATGTCTCATCGTAGTCAACTCCTTGAATTTGTCGAAACCCCTTTGCGACAAGTCGAGCTTTATAGACGGGCACATTACCATCAAGATCAGTTTTCTTTTGAAAATCCATTTGTTCTCCACGGCCTTTCGGTCGTGAGGTAAGTCCACCAAGTTCCAAACTTGATTTTCATACATGGATTCCATCTCGGATTTCATGGCTTCTAACCATTTGTTGGAATCCGGGCTCATCATCGCTTCTTCATACGTTGCAAGGTCATCATTTTCATCAACCATGAAATTCATGACAGGATTTCCGTAGTAGCTCCGGGGCTGACGCGTCTGCTTGACTGCGAGGTTCGGTAGTACTCTCTTTCGGAGTTTCATGATCATTATCATTAGTTCCTCTTCAGCAGTGGAGCCAACTCGGAACAACTTCCGCCGCTACTCGCCATACTTTGAAGAGAAGGTTCAATAACCTCTTCGAGTTCTACCTTCCGACTACTCACACCTTTCGCGAGAAACTCTTTCTCTAGAAAGGATCCATTCTTGGCAACAAAAACCTTGCCCACGGATCTGTGATAGAAGGAATACCCAATAGTTTCCTTAGGGTATCCTATGAAGACGCATTTTTCCGCTTTGGGTTCGAGTTTATCCGGTTGAAGTTTCTTCACATAAACATCGCATCCCCAAACTTTAAGAAATGACAGCTTAGGTTTGTTTCCAAACCACAATTCATACGGTGTCTTTTCAACGGATTTAGATGGGCCCGATTTAAAGTGAATGCAGCAGTTTCTAGTGCATAACCCCAAAATGACAACGGCAAGTCCGTCAGAGACATCATAGATCGAACCATATCTAATAAAGTACGATTACGACGTTCCGACACACCATTTCTCTGTGGTGTTCCGGTAGGTGTGAGTTGTGAAACAATTCCACCTCTTTCATGTGAGTGCTAAACTCGTAACTTAGATACTCACCTCCACGGTCGGACCATAGAAATTTGATCTTTCTATTACGATGATTTTCCACTTCATTCTGAAATTCCTTGAACTTTTCAAAGGTTTCAGACTTGTGTTTCATCAAGTAGATATAACCGTATCTACTCAAATCATCCGTGAAAGTAACAAAATAACGATATCCACCTCGCGCCGATGCACTCATTGGACCACATACATCAGAATGTATGATTTCCAATAAATCTGTCGCCCGTTCCATTGAACCGGAAAACGACGTTCTAGTCATCTTGCCCATAAGGCATGGCTCACATGTATCAAATGATTCATAATCAAGTGATTCCAAAATTCCATCCGAATGGAGCTTCTTCATGCGTTTAACGCCAATATGACCTAGACGGCAGTGCAACATATATGCGGATATATCATCATTAAGTTTAATCCTTTTAGCATCAACATTATGAATATGTGTAACATTATCATCGAGATCTAATATAAATAAACCAGTCATCATCGGTGCATGACCATAAAAGATTTCATTCATATAAATGGAATAACCATTGTTCTCGGATTTAAATGAATAACCACTTCGCATCAAACACGATCCAGATACAATGTTCATGCTTAGTGCAGGCACCAGATAACAATTATTCAAGTTTATAACTAATCCTGACGGCAAGTGGAGAGGCAGCGTTCCGACGGCAATCACATCAACGCTTGATCCATTGCCGACACGCATCTTGACCTCACCCCTTGCTAGCGGTCGCTTGTTCCGCAACCCCTGATTCGAGTTACAAATATTAGCAACTGAACCGGTATCAAATACCCAGGTGCTACTGCGAGCACTAGTCAAGTACACATCAATAACATGTATATCATATATACCTTTGTTTGCCTTGCCGGCCTTCTTGTCTGCCAGATACTTGGGGCGCTTCTGCCCGATGGCTCCCCTTACAATAGTAGCACTTTATCGGACTTAGGTCCAACTCGGGGTTTCTTTTCAGGCACGGCAACAGGCTTGCCGCCCTTACTTCCCTTCCATTTTCCCTTCTTGTCTTTCTTGAAACCAGTGTTCCTATTGATCATCAACACTTGATGTTCCTTTTTGATCTCCACTTCTGCAGTTTTAAGCATTGATGTAAGCTCGGGAGAGACTTCTTCATGCCTTGCATATTATAGTTCATCACGAAGCTCTTATAGCTAGGTGGCAGAGACTGCAGAACACGATGGATGCCTAAGTCAATGGGAATCGATATTCCCAAGGACACAAGCTTATCGGCGTAACCCGACATCTTGAGTACATGCTCACTAACGGAGTTGTGCTCTTCCATCATGCAGCTAAAGAACTTTTCTGAAGCGCTGTAGCTCTCTACAGCAGCATGTGTGTCAAAAATCATTTTCAACTCACCCATTGTATCAAATGCATTGCCGTTTTCGAAATGCTTTCAAAGTTCCGGCTCTAGCCCATACAATATGCCGCAATGAACTAAGTTGTGGTCCTCCTGACGAGTCTGATAGACATTCTTCTCCTCGTCAGGGGCATCATCAAAAGGTGGGGGGCCTAACGGCGCTTCTAGCACGTATTGCTTTTGTGCAGCAGAGAGGAGAATCCTCAAATTCATGGCCCATTCGGTAAAGTTGCTACCGTTCGTTGCTAGTTTCTCTTTCTCCATGAAAACATTGAAATTAAAAGTAGGTGGTGCCATCTACAACAGAATTTGTAAAGTTTAGACTAAGTGTATGATAGATTGAGTTCAACTAATCCATATTACGAATGAACTCCCACTCAAAAACGACATCCCTCGTGCCTTTTTGGTGATTACATGAACCAAATCCACTACACCAAGTCCGATCATCACGTGAGTTGGTGTAGCTTCAAAGGCGAGCATCAAATGGGAATCATATCAACTATATGACTCATGCTTAACCTTTTGGTCCGTGTTCCGAGGCCATGTCTGTACATGCTAGGCTTGCCAAGTTAGAACCTTAGTATTTGCGTGTGTAACTGTTTTACACCCGAAATATGGTCGTGGATCCAAGAACACCCGATCATCACGTGATGTCTTGGAGCGACGAAACATAATCGGTGCATACTAAAGGAAGAACACATTCTTATCTTGATATTTAAAAAGAGGGATCATCTTATTATGCTAACAAAGCGCTAAA
This sequence comes from Avena insularis, assembly GCA_023614405.1. Classification (NCBI taxonomy): domain Eukaryota; kingdom Viridiplantae; phylum Streptophyta; class Magnoliopsida; order Poales; family Poaceae; genus Avena; species Avena insularis. The sequence goes on from CM042697.1 coordinate 409,416,053, forward strand.
CAAGCAATATAAGATGCTATCAAACATCATATGTTTATTAGTGAAATGATATGGTTCCCGCAGATGATCTCTATCATGTGCATCGTGGTATGATAACTATCATACCTATATGTGTAAATCCAAGGTCTATGGAGTTTACACGCTATGTGTGTTGTAAGAGTATCATCTCATACTTCTACTTACAACACTACCATATCATAACACTAGCCCGGCAACAATCTAAACTAGACGCCTCTAATTTATCCATTGCAAGTTTTACGTGGCTAAGGGCTTTCGAGATAGAACCGTTCTTACATACGAACATGAACCACAACGAGGATAATCAAATTGTTGACAACTCGCTTGCAAAATAGATATTGACTATAGTAGGAGAGATAGACACCCGCTAGCCACTTATGCAAACTAGTTGCATGTCAAGCGTGGAACAGGTCTCATGTGCGAGGACATGTAAAGTTTGTCCGGGCCGCTTCATCCCACTATGCCACCAATATCCAAAATTACAACAAAGGAGCAACAACATGATCATCATTGCCCACATACTCATATGTGTACTACCCGTGCAAAGTATCTACGCATAGATCCGGCTCTGATACCATTGTAGGGTTCGCAGCAAAGAAAACAAAAATTTTCCTACGATGGGAACTATGTACCAAGATCTATATACTAGATACAAACAACGGGCGGATGTATATCCGTAGAGAACATACCCTTGAAGACCGACAAAGCTTAACGAGTTCAACTCGTGGTTGATGTAGACGATCTCTTGCCGATCTCAAGATCGAGAGGAAGTCCTAGCGCCGCAAATCAGCAGCGCATCCGTGCTCGCACACACGTTCGAGGCACCGAGCAACCTCCGCCTCCTCGCTCTAGCGATGCAGCGGAAGCACAACTCTTTCTTGCCGAATAGCCACCGAGAACATGTATCTCGCTAGTCCGAGACCATGGGGATAAATTCTAGAGGGGGAGAGAGATCCTTCACGAGGAGGTGTTAGAGACAAGTGAGGAGGGGGATCCTTTTATAGGAGGAGGGGGGAGGGGCACCCAAGGGGTGGCCGCCGGCCATGGGGGGCAGCCCCCTCCCCTCCTTCATTCATGTGGGTGGACACTCCACTCACAAAATTCCCTTTAAATTTCCTCCACTCAAAAGTCCACTCAAATTCCCATTAAATTTCCACCAAATTTAATGCAAACTCTCATTAAATAAAACTCTTTTATTTTATTCAGAATTTTGTCAATTACTTTAATGACAAACATTCACAAATAACCCCTTGCTAGAATTCCATTTCACATGCATGACCACTTTATGCAATTTCACCCGAAAACCCGTTTAGGTATCTAGTGAAATATATTCCTGCGCTTGTTCATTCTTTCGGCATGAAACTTTTGCTCCAGTTGGATGTCGGTGTCTCTTAAGTGTGTCACCCTACGGTTCGTGAATAATGCGGACATGATCGAGACCCTTCTCGGATCAATAATCAGAAGCAGGATCTGGAGACCCATACTGACTCCCGCACATTCAACGATGACTTCCTTGTGATCGTCGGAACCTTTTACGCTAGTATCTTAATCCCTTTGTTTCACGATATATTACATGTCCGAGATTCGATCATCGGTATCTCCATACCTAGTTTGATCTTGTTACCGACATGCACTCTTTTCTCGTTCCCGTGATATAACATTCTAGTGATCAAATCACTTGCTTGCAAGCTAATCAATGTGATATCACCGAGAGGGCCCAGAGTATATCTATCCGTCATCGGGATGAACAAATTCCACTCTCGATCCATGAGCCTCAACATAACACCTTATTAGTTCTGAATCCATCTTTATAATCACCCTGTTACGGTGTGACGTTTGATGTTATCAAGAAACTCTTCCGGTGTTAGTGATTGACATGATCTCATGGTCTAAGGATTAGGATCACTTCGTAAGTTGTTATAGCAATATAAACTCAATGACTTTGATCGTAATGCTATACTTCGGATGAATGTTCATCACACCATTACACTAATGTTGTGATCCCGTTATTAACAGCATCCAATGTCCATGATCAGGAAACCTTGATCATCTTGTTAATCAACGAGCTAGTTTATGAGAGAGGCATAACTAGGAACTTTCTGCTTGTTTATTAAACACACATGTATTAACCTTTCCGTATTAATACAATTATAGCATGCAAAATAAACATCTACCATATACTTGGAATACACATAATAAACACTTTATTATTTCCTCTCAGGGCATATTCCCTTCACAGCCCAAGGAAGGCCCACGACAAATATACGCCGGCCCATGAAGACTTTCGAGTGGCCAAGGCCCATGACGCCTTCGGATCCTTGGAGAGCAAGACTAGCATAGATAGAAAATTCAAAGGGGTAAACCCTAAAACCTGTAACCGACTTGGTCTGTGCCTGGGACCTGCCTAACTCTATATAAAGGCTAGGAGGGCACGACCTAGATCTATTGACTTCATACTTTCGCATAGACACCTCCATGCCAGATTGCGCACCCCTGTAACCTTCGGTTCCGCCGTAATCAAGAGCAGACAAGCAGGAGTAGGGTTTTCCCTCCGGGGGCCTGAACGTGGGTAAACCTCGTTTCCCCGTGTTGCTTGTTTTCTAACCGTTCCGTGATCTCCAACATCCCCATCTTCTCCAAAACCCAAGTCTATAACAATAGGCATTGACGAGATCAAACCTCGTCAATTGGTGCCGTCTGTGGGAACTGGGGACACTGATTGTGCGATCGTGACGGTCCCAACCCGAGCGATCTACATCTCCGTGGCGACAGAGAATCATCTCCTCTTCGGCGCCTTCGACTTCACCGCCCACTCACCGGCCACCATAAAGGACTTCGAGCCCATTGGCGACGGGCTCGAGATCCTATTCGGAAGCTTCTTCTTCCAAGTGGGGCAGATCGGTACTCTCCGCCTCCCAGAGTGGGTGCCACTGCCGTCGATCAGGCCCGCTTCATGGGCTCCACACCCCGTGCTACGCACCACATCGTCAACAGGCGAGTCCTATGACAACAGCAGCTGCAACTCCGATCTATGCGGCCCGCCATCGGATGAAGGGACCTACGGTTCCGGATCCGAAAGCTGTGGCAGCAGTGATCCGATCTACAAGCGCTACCAGTGCGCCGCGGTCATCCAGGATCAAGAGCACAATCCCCCCACCCAACGGGGAAACAACAATCGGGTCATCAACCTCAACGAGGAAGGATGGGCTCAAGCACACGAGGCCGTGGCGGGCAACAAGATCCTTCCCGCTGATGCCTCACGAGATCTACTGATGGCATACCACATGCTCCTCATCGAGGAGCACAAGAAGCAGATCAAGATGTAGGAAGTGCTAGACAAGCGCAAGCAAGCAGCTTCGGATTCCAGTGCGCGGCGAGCTGCACTCTCCGCCATGGGCATCGGCTCTAGCTCACACGACAACAACGGGAACAAGCACCATCCTCGGATGGATAAGATGGACCCAAAGAGAGCCGCGAGGTGACCCGAGCCCTCAACGCGTCCTTCATGGAGATGGACGCCGACGACAACGTCATCCCAAAAACGTCGCAAGCTGCGATCATGGCAGCCACCGCGTACCTCGCGTCCCACCCACCTCCGGAGGGGTACCCAAGAGGGCCATGCACAAGTCCACGCTTAACGGGCTCGGACTCGTCGTAGCTGCGCTCCACGGAGAAGCTCCTGTGGAGCAAAAAAGAAGGCCGCGGTCAGATTCAACCGCAGCCCCATGCCCTCATCCGAGGACGAAGAGCATGACCTTCCTCGAAGGCATAAGAGCTCACGCCATCGCAGCCGCGACTACGACGCTCGAAACAAGCTGACGCAGCGCAAGATCGACAAGGCACGCGCCAAGCGCGTATGCTCGTCTGAATCCGAGATGGACGAAGACGAAGGAGAACTCTGCGGAGCTCGATGCTTCATCAGATCTATCCGACGGACAAAGATGCCGCGAAACTTCAAGCTTCCTTCGGACACTCCGAAATTCGACGGCACACAGGACCCCAAGGCGTGGCTCAGTGACCACTTGTCATCCGTCAAGATGCACGGCGAAAGCAGAGAAACCGCCATGCAATGCCTTCAACTGCAGCTGACAGGCGCATCTCGGATGTGACTAAGCAGCCTATCCTCAGGGTCCATCCGAAGTTGGGAGGAGCTGGCATACAGTTTCGTCCGAAACTTCAAAGGCACCAGCAAGAGGCCTGCCTCGATCGAAGAGTTGCGAGCATGCACTCAACGAACGGGCGAATCCATTCGCTCGTACATACTGCGCTGGTCCAACACAAAGAACTCCGCGGCACACATCTCCGAAGAAAGGGCCATCGACGCCTTCAAGGACGGTGTCAAGCGCCAGGACTTCAAGAAAGAACTTGGGCGCGTCAAGCCCAAGACACTCGACCACCTCATGGACATCGCCAACAGGTGGGCTGACGGCGAAGACTCCGTCCACCGAGCGCACTCGGAGGAAGAGGATGACTATGGCCGACGGCGAGAACGCCGTAGCAAGAGGAGACCACGCGTCTACGACGATCGCGATGGACCCAACATTGTTGCGGCTGGCTACGCCGACCACCGCAGCGATGCCAACCGCAACATCGGCGGATACCGTGGAGGTAATTTCCGCGATGGAGGATGACCAGCATACTCGTGGCAGCGCCGCGGTCACGACGACGGACCCTCAACATACGAAAGACTATCGAGTCCATGCACCATCCACTTCTACATCGACAAGCAGGATGGCAAGAAGAAGGCAAGCCACATGCTCAAGGACTGCCGCGAGTTCCAGAAACTCAGCGAAAGCATGGCTCAGATGAGGCAGCAAGCCCCGAACCCTGGATTCGGGAACGCACCCGCACCAGGCGAGATAGCGCATGGAGCTCCTCCACCGCCACCTGTAGGTGGCCCGAACCACCCAGTCGCACCCGCACAGAATAACGGTGGGCACGGGTATCCCCCGCTGAAAGGAGCGCCAATGATCCAAAAAGGGCGCCCAACGAATAGGGTGCAGAAGAAAATCACCCGACAGATCAACCTGGCCGTGACAGCTCCACCCGCCATCCCTGAGTACCTCAGCGGATCGGAGTCCTGCATCACGTTCAGCCGTTCGGATCACCCTTGCCAGGTCCCTCGCCCAGGTCATGCTGCCCTGGTGCTTGAGGCGCATATCGGAGGTTTCGATATGAGCCGCGTCTTCATGGACGGTGGCAGCGGCATCAACCTGATGTTCGCAAGCACCCTAGCAGCAATGCGGATCCATTGCAGCACTGGAACGATCGAACACAACGTTCCATGGCATCGTTCCAGGAAAGGGCATATTCCCCCTTGGAAAGATATGGCTCGACGTCATCATCGGCAAGCCGGATAACTTCCGATGCAAACGGCTCGAGTTCGAAGTGGTGGACTGGCCATCACAATACCGCGCCATCCTCGGGCGTGTAGCATTTGCAAGGTTCTTGGCAGTACCACACTACGCGCACCTGCTACTCAAGATGCTAGGACCCAGAGGCGTCATCACGGTCCACGGGAGCTTCACCCGATCGGACCACTGCGACAGGGACTTCAACAGAATCTCCCAGTCATTCGGCATGCAAGAAGAGCTCGTAAGGCTCTGCGAGGTGACAGACAATGGGGCACCCCCAGTCGCATGGCAAAACGCACCTGACATGTCCTTCGACTCCACCGTCAACACAAAGAAGGTGCAAGTCCACCCGACGGATGCCTCCAAGACGGCGCTGATCGCCAACGATCTCAGCCCCGCATAGGAAAGCACGCTCGTCGAATTCCTCTGTGAGCACTGGGAAATCTTCGCCTGGTGTCCTGCGGACATGCCAGGAGTTCCAGGGAATTCACCGAGCACGCACTCAACGTCTTTCCAGACACCAAGCCCGTCAAGCAGTCCATCCGGAGACTGTTCGAGCCCCGAGCCGAATCCATAGGGATGGAAGTCAACAGACTACTCGTTGCAAACTTCATCAGGGAGATCAAGGAAAGCGAATGGCTCGCCAATACTGTGATGGTCCCCAAAAAGGACACGGACATCCTGCGGATGTGCGTGGACTTCACGTCGCTGAACAAGCACTGCCCAAAGGACCACTTCCCTCTCCCTCGGATCGACCAGATCATCGATTCGACTACAGGATGCGAGAAGCTCTCCTTCCTCGATGCCTACTCAGGCTACAACCAGATTCGACTCAAAGTCGAAGATCAGGAGAAAACGGCGTTCATCACGCTGTTCGGGGTGTTCTGCTACAACACAATGCCCTTCGGGCTAAAGAATGCAGGTGCCACATACCAGCGGTGCATGCAAGCATGCCTAAAGGACCAGATCGGTCGCAACATCCAAGTCTATGTCGATGACATAGTCATCAAAACAGGGAGGCGAGAAAACTCATCGACGATCTCCGCGAGACGTTCGATAATCTCGACCGCTACAGGATCAAGCTTAACCCCAAAAAGTGCGCCTTCGGCGTCCCATCGGGTCAGCTACTTGGTTACTTTATCTCCTAGCGAGGGATCGAGGGGAACCCGAAGAAAATACGGGCGATCATGGCCATGGAGAAGCCAAAAAACCTCAAAGGTGTCCAGCAACTTGCAGGACGAATAGCGGCATTAAGCTGATTCATCAGCCGCATGGGCGAGAAGGCACTACCATTCTACCAGCTGCTGCGCAAGGCCGACAAATTCAAGTGGACGCCCGAGGCGGATGACGCATTCGAAGATCTAAAGCGGCTGCTTTCTACCTCGCCCGTCCTGGTCACGCCAAAGGAGCACGAACCCCTACTACTGTACATAGCAGCTACACACCAGGTGGTGAGCACCGTACTGGTGGTCGAGCGACCCGAAGAGGGCAAGACCCATGGGGTCCAACGCCCAATCTATTACCTCAGCGAGGTATTGACGCCAACAAAGCAGAGGTACCCTCACTACCAGAAACTCGCCTACGGCGTGTTCATGACGGCTCGTCGGCTGAGCCATTACTTCCAGGAGCACCAGGTGATGGTCGTCAATGAAGCACCCCTGAACAGCATCCTGAACAATCCGGAGGCCACAGGACGCGTGGCCCTATGGGGCATCGAGCTGTCACCCCTAGACATCGTCTATGATAAACGACTCGCAATCAAATCTCAAGTCCTCCCGGACTTCCTTGTACACTAGATGGAGCTACAGCTGCCAGACACCCCAGATATGTCGCAGTCATGGACGATGCATTTCGACGGCTCCAAGCGCGAAGCTGGAGCGGGAGCAGGGGTCATACTGACCTTCCCGCAGGGCGACAAGATGAAGTACGTCCTTTGGATGAAATTTCGAGCTTCCAACAACGAGGCAGAATACGAAGCCCTCATCCACGGCATGAGGATGGCAAAGATCTGCGACGCAACACGCCTGGTCATCTACGGTGACTCCAACCTCGTCGTCCAACAAATGATGAACGAGTGCGACGCACACGCCGAAAACATGATCGCGTACCGCGCACTCTACAACTCACTTGAGGGAGAATTTGACGGCTGTGAGCTTCGACATGTCGGGAGAGAAAGCAATGAGGAGGCCGACAGACTTGCCAACATTGGCTCCACCTGCGCACGAGTACCACCAGGTGTGTTCCTCGAACAGATCTGCGTGCCATCTATCAAGCAAAAGTTCCCCAAGGGATCACCCGAAGAAGCAGAGCACTCGGCAGCTGTGCTACCCGGCGGTCAGGAAGGACCCAAAAAGCTCGACACAGAGGTCGCTGTGGTCAGCCTGATGTAGGTCATGGCAGTCGAAGAAACTTGGACACGACCATACCTCAGGTACTTGATAGACGGAGAACTGCCTGATAGCCCGACGGATGCCCGGCGCATATCGCGTCAATCCAAAGCCTTCACCATCATCAATGGCGAGCTTTACAAGCGCAGCATTTCGGGTGTACTGCAAAGGTGCGTCACCATCGGTGACGGAAAAACCATCCTCCAAGACATCCACGAGGCCATCTGCGGCCATCATGCAAGCAGCTGCTCCCTTGTCGCCAAAGCTCTACGAGCTAGATTCTACTGGCCAACGGCCATGAACGACGCCAGGGACATCGTCCGAAGATGCAACGGGTGCCAAAGGTTCGCCGACAAACTGCACGCACCCGGGTAAGAGCTCAGGCCTATACCTTTGGCCTGGCCTTTCGCCCAATGGGGCCTTGACATGATCGGCAAACTGCCAAGGTCCTCGAAAGGAGGACACGTCTACCTCCTGGTCGCAGTTGACAAATTCACCAAGTGGATTGAGGCCATGCCTGTGACTAACCAAAAGGGCACAACCGCCGTCAAGTTATTTGAATCTATTGTCTACAGGTTCGGCGTGCCGCACAGCATCATCACCGACAACGGGTCGAACTTCATCTCTAAACAATTCCAGGACTTCTGCGAAGACCTCGGAATCAATATCACGTACGCCTCCGTGGCGCACCCGCAAACAAACGGGCAGGTCGAAAAGGACAAGGGCCTCGTCGGTGCCGGCATCAAGAAGTGCTTAATTAGCCCACTCGAACGACTCGCGGGTGCCTGGACACAAGAGCTACCTTCGGTCCTGTGGAGCCTACGCACAACGCCAAACAGCTCAACTGGCTACACGCCTTTCTTCATGGTGCGGTTGCAGCCAGCCGGTGATGCGCCACAAGGCCCCACGGGTCGTCGCCTACAGCGAAGCCGAATCAACGGCCGCACTCGAAGACGCTGTCGACACGCTCGACGAAGCGCGATACATAGCAGCAGATCAATCAGCGGCGTACCAACAGAGTCTCCACAACTACCACAGCCAACGGCTGCGCCCAAGATCCTTCATCGAAGGAGACCTAGTCTTGCGACTCAAGCAAGAACGACCGAAGAAATTCGAGTCACCGTGGGAAGGACCCTACATCGTCACCGAAGTCATCCCAGGTGGCGCCTACCGCCTCAAACACGTGGAGTCTGGAGTCGCATACTCCAATCCATGGAACGTCGCACAACTGCGACGGTTCTACCCCTAGCTACCTCCCTCTTTTACTTTCAATAAGGCTATTCAGCTGAACAATGTACCTCCTCCATTATGATATGAATAAATCTAAGTGTCTCGCCCCAAAACTTTGTTTACTAGTCGCATTTGTTACTCCATACACAAATGCACTCGGGGTCCCCCCCACCTCATGACTTCGTCGACTGAGGATAACGCGTGAACACCTGAGTAGCTGACCACGTCAGGCTAACAAAAAGGGCACGCATAAGAACAAAGCACTACGTGCTAAAACAACAACCAAATCTTTATAACAAAGGGCAAAACACGTCCAGTCAAATATATACAAATTTTACATCTATCTTTTTTTACAAGTACTACCTATTCTAAAGAATAACTGAGAACGCTGCTCAAACAGATCTACGATCTGTTCGGCATACTGCCTTACAGCTGCATAGTGCAGACTCATATCCCACTCTCCACCCTCTGGCCGAAGAGGCGGCCCAGACGCCACAACAGATAAATCTCAGTTAGGACGATGCAAACGCACAAGGGAGAGCGCAGCCTTCACCCCTGCGACAAGCTGATGCCGCACCAATTCCTTGACATGATGCACGTTCCGAAACTTCGACAGCAGACCAGAGAGAGTCGACGGTGCATCATCCAGTGGAAACATCACATGCAGAACCGACGCAAGTGAAGACTTCACCTGACGAAGCACCCGCGATACCTGATGAACGCGATCCTACACCGTCACAAGGACCATGGCACGATCACGATCCATCCAGAAGAACCCTCCGGCCTCCATGTCCTGCTGAGTCAAGCAGTTGATCCAAACAACAACACGCTCCTTCTCCTCCCTTGGAGCAATGTTAGCACCTGCAATACTTGCAAAAAAGTAAGATGCAAGGCCAGCAGGCGCATCCGAAGTAATGAGCAACAGCTCAAAAAACTCACATTGAAGCTGTTCGGACAAGCGAAGCAACTTCGTCATAAGGTACTCCTCTCTGGCAGCACCTCGACCCGCCTTGGATTTGCAAACATCAGTATGGCCACGTACCCCAAGCAACTCTTTCTCGAGGCTGCGGACACGGTCTCGAAGAAACGCAAGCTGCGACGCATCATCCAAGGATGGCCGCAGTTGCGCTGTAGGCGAAGTGTCAACGGGATCAGCACCCGAAGGACCCTAGATTAACAGAAAGACAAAGACATGAACAAGCATTTGAAGGAGCACGAAACTCAGCACATTCAAAAAGGGAAGCAAAAGCCACTACATGGCACAAGGATTGTCCATCAAAATATTTACAACAAAAGAGGCTACAATTATCCTACAACTACAACGCCTACAAAGCTGCACCCTGAGTAGCCTCTTCATGGAGGCTACAAAATGAGAAGAAAAGCAGATTGGGTTTGAGGGAGATGATGCAACCCCCAATGGGATAAACACCATCCGAACCAGATTGCCTCTTCACGGAATAGAGTTTCCGGAAGAGGCCAAAGTGTGGCTCGATACCAAGCCAGCACTCGCAGAAAGTGATAAAACAAGCAATGTGAAGAAGAGAATTGGGGGAAAGATGATGCAGTTGGACGCCGTAAAGAAAAAGCAGTCCACGAAGGAAGTCGTGGACTAGGAAGGAAAAGCCCCGAAGAACGAAAGCGAGGAACATAACCCGAAACCCCGTGGGGGGACAGGGGATTACCTCGTTGCCTGGGAGCTTGATGGCCTCCCTATACTGCGGGATCAGGCCCCGCTCACGAAGCTTGCGGAGATCACTCTCCCGCGTCTCCGATCGGTGCCAGCCACCGTCGGTGACGCGAGTAGCGGCATCACTCTTCTTGCCTCTAGCTACGCTAGTACCAACTGCAGAAGAAGACTTCTTTGGTTTCCCCATTGCGGTGCGGATACGCCGGCGGCAAGAACGTAGGAGGGAAGAAGGAAATGTTCGAGGATATTCCAGCACGCAGCAAGAAATCTCAGAGAATAACGGAGCAGCGAAACGAGAATGGCTGCGGTGAAAACAGACTAAGTTTTTCCCCAATAATTATAAGGACGAAGATGACGCACGATAACCATCCATCAAGAAGACCTAGCGACAATGTCAAGATCTAACCATACACGTGTCAGCATCACAGCGAACCGTCGCTCACACGCAGTCCACTACGCGCGGAAATCGAGGAGACGTCGTAATTATCTCCACGCCGCGCGTGACCGGTCAATTCAAGGTCAGAAGGTGGGACCATTGTTCGTCCAGTCAAGTCATCTCTGGCGCAGCAGACGCTTGAGGTCACCGATCGTCAGCGCTGACGTCATCAAAAGCTATATTAGCAAAAGTCACAATTCTTTGGCTCCAATGCTAAGAGTACTCACTCGAATCTACGATTCAACTAACTACTCGGGGGCTACTCCTATCAAGAGCGCTGGCTGCGCACCTGAACAATAACAAAATTACAGCACTGAACTACTTCTTCGAGTCCTACTCGAGTCTTCGAGTCCTACGTCGAGTCTGCGACTCCACTACGGACTCGGGGGCTACTCCCATAGGGAGCATGGATTCAAGCATCCGAAAAATTTGTGTCCTACGGACCTAAAGCTGGACAACGGCTGAATTAAAGTCTCTGCTCAAGTCTACGACTCGAACATACACTCGGGGGCTACTCCTATAGGGAGCGCTGGTCACGCACCCTATGAATTCTTCGACTGCGATCCTTCGGATCAGCGTGCAAAAATTTTCGGCAACTCTGCCCCATTTAACGCTAAGTGAGCAACTTCCTCCTTGGCCACCCGAAACACCTCTGTGGTGATAAATATTCGGATGTTGTGTCTGCGACAAAAAGATAAGACCTACAGATATCATCTAATGGCCTAGTAACGCACCTGACTGCGCTCTGCTAGTAAGAATCTATGCCAATAGGCGCGATGAAAAATCCCGACGGACGTGTTGGGTACATCATTTAAATTCACTGGAATTCCACTCCTGTAAGTCCTCCGCGGCCTGAGTCGAATTACGCCAGCATATGTTCCGGGTTCGAGTCGAGGGACTCGAACCTAAAGAAGATCGTGTTATTTTGTCCTAAGACAGTTAACTGACCCTGATCCGTCGGGAGAGTTAGGCACACACATCAACAATCCCTACACGTTCTCTTGAAAGACAGAGTTGCACCCGAAGGATTTAAGAGTCCTCAGCCGAATCTACGATTCGACTGATCACTCGGGGGATACTGACATGGTTATACCCCGTGGGTACACGACCTCAGCATACCTAGTCGAGCCCAAGGAAGTCCCACGACAAATATACGCCGGCCCATGAAGACTTTCGGGTGGCCAAGGCCCATGACGCCTTCGGATCCTTGGAGAGCAAGACTAGAATAGATAGAAAATTCAAAGGGGTAAACCCTAAAACCTGTAACCGACTCGGTCTGTGCCTGGGACCTGCCTAACTCTATATAAAGGCTAGGAGGGCACGACCTAGATCTCTTGACTTCATACTTTCGCATAGACACCTCCACGCCAGATTGCATCTGCGCACCCCTGTAACCTTCGGTTCCGCCGTAATCAATAGCAGACAAGCAGGAGTAGGGTTTTCCCTCCGGGGGCCTGAACCTGGGTAAACCTCATGTCCCCGTGTTGCTTGTTTGCTAACCGTTCCGTGATCTCCAGCATCCCCATTTCTCCAAAACCCAAGTCCATAACAATGGGCATTGACGAGATCAAACCTCGTCAACATCAGCTACTCCTAGATCCTTCATCTCAAAAGACTGAGATAATAAATCCTTGACCTCCTCAATTACAATAAGGTTGGTCCCAAAGATCAGTATGTCATCAACATACAAACATAGAATAACTCCTTTGCCCCCACCATGGCGATAGTATACACACTTGTCAGCTTCCTTTACAACAAAGCCTACAGCGGTTAAAGTTTTATCGAACTTTTCGTGCCACTGCTTAGGTGCTTGTTTAAGACCATATAAAGACTTCAGCATCCAAAATGGGGTCCATCGCACTACGGACTGCTTCCTTCCAGTAGTCAGCATCAGGAGATGCATAGGCTTCTGAAATAGAAGTGGGAGTATCATCCACGAGGTATACAACGAAATCATCACCAAAAGACTTTGCAGTCCTCTGTCTCTTGCTCCTTTTAGGAATTTCGTTATCCTCCTCAGGATTTTCTAGGTGTTCGACTAGAATGATTGGTTCAGAAATTGTATCTAATTCCTGACTTGATGAGTTAGGCATATCCTTCATGGGAAAGATATCCTCAAAGAAAGTTGCATCATTTGACTCCATGATTTTACCAACATGCATGTCTGGTACTCCAGATTTTACTACCAAGAATTGATAGCCAACGCTAAGAAAAGCATATCTCAGAAATACACAGTCCACGGTTTTTGGTCCAAGCTTGCGCTTCTTGGGGACTGGCACATGAAATTTTGCCAAACAGCCCCAAGTTCATAGATAAGAGATATTTAACCTTTTCTTCTCCTATTCTTCAAATGGAGTAGTTCTTTGTTCTTTGTGGGAACTCGGTTTAGGACATGACATGCCGTCAATAATGTCTCCCCCACCATTCCTCGGAGAGACCCGATGTGTCTAACATGGCGTTAACCAAATCTGTTAGAGTGTGGTTCTTTCTTTCGGCTATCCCGTTTGACTAGGGTGAGTAGGGAGGCGTCCTCTCATGGATTATACCATGTTCCGCACAAAAGGAGTCAAACTCGTTGGAAAAATACTCTCCACCATGATCAGACCTAAGCCTCTTAATCTTTCGATCAAGCTGGTTTTCTTCTTCAGCTTTATAGACTTTGAAGAAACTCAAAGCCTCATCTTTTGTTTTCAGAAGATACACATGACAGTATCTCGTAGAGTCATCGATCAACGTCATAAAATATTTCTTTCCACCTTTTGTCAACACACCATTCATCTCACAAAGATCAGAATATATGAGTTCTAGTGGTGCCAAATTTCTCACCTCTGCAGTCGTATGTGACTTGCGAGGTTGTTTTGCTTGCACACAGGCTAGGCACTTAGATCCTTTGACAGTAGTGAAATTTGGGATTAAATTCATTTTAGATAACCGTGTCATGCAACCAAAATTAACATGACAAAGACGTGAATGCCAAACATTTGATATAAGATTAGATGAAACATGATTCAAAACTTTATTACAAACATCTGATAATGACAGGCGGAATAGACCTCCGCACTCATATCCTTTACCAATAAAAGTACCAAACTTAGATAGTACAAATTTATTGGACTCGAAAACAATCTTGTAGCCATCGTGACATAGAAGAGATCCGCTAACAAGATTCTTATTTATGGAGAGAACATGGTGCACGTTCTTCAGGCGTACGGTCTTTCCCGAAGTGAACTTCAGATCGACCGTACCAACACCATGAACAGAAGCATGCGAGCCGTTCCCCATCAGCACGGACTGAGTCCCTCTGACCTGATATGAAGAAAACATGGAAATATCAGAACAAACATGTACATTAGCGCCTGTGTCAATCCACCAATCAGTAGAATGACATAATAAAAGAACAATAGGTAATATACCATACCTAACATCCTTCATCTCAACGTCGCCCATGACAATATTAGCGTTCTTGCCGCTCTTCCCATGCTGACGCCTGTCATAGCGGTTGGGGCAGCTAGGAGCCCAGTGATCAGGATCACCACACACATGACAGGAACCTTTCTTCTTATCAGTCTTCTTCTTGAAATTAATAGACTATGAGGGCTTGTTCTTCCCATCAAACTTTCCCTTTCCATCCAACTTGCTCTTGTTCTTGAACTTGTGGGACTGGAAGTTCTTTTTCTGTACCAAGTTGGCAATTGAACCTCCCTCGACAACTCGAGCACGTGTGTCTTTTGCTCTCGCCTTCTCTTCCACATCAAGAGTTCCAATGAGATCCGATACGGAAAACTCCTGTCTCTTATGCTTCAGAGAAGTAGCAAAGTTCCTCCATGAATGGGGAAGCTTGGCAATAATGCCCCCGGCAACGAATTTTTCCGGTAACACACAGGAGAAGTACTCAAGCTCCTTGGCCAGTGCCTGTATCTCATGAGCCTGCTCAACGACGGAGCAATCATCAGACATCTTGAAGTCATAGAATTGCTCCATGATATACAGTTCACTGCCAGCGTCCGAGACCCCAAACTTGGCCTTGAGAGCAGCCCACATGTCCTTGCCATTATTAAATGACATATAGGGTTCAACAATGTTCTTCCCAAGCACAGACAACAGAGCAGCCCTGAACAGCTTGTCAGATTTCTGGAAAACTTGCTCCTAGGCAGGAGTAAACTCTCCCTCAGGCTTGCCAAGAATGTCGTCATAGCAGTTCATGTTCTCAAACCAGAGAACTGCTCTCACGCGCCATTTCTTATAGTGCGTACCCTCAAAAACAGATGGCTTCACAGATGCCACGAAACCACTTGGATTAAATTGCCTATAATAAGGTTTTGGATTGTTGGAAATATGAGCAATTTACCAAGTGATTTATGCGAAATAAACAGCAGGTAAAACATGACTAGAATAATCGAAATTAAACTAGCCAAGTAATCTGACAAAAAGTATGCAGAGAGTTGCAGATAGATCGAAATAATCTGAACAAGATGAAGAAAGAAAACATACAGAAGTGTGCCGGAGTTGGAGTTGTCACCCATGTCGCCGAGGAAGAGATTCTCGATGGCAGGGAAGAAGTCGTCATTGGGAAAGATGTCGTCGGCATCGGTGAAGGAATCTGTGATGAACCCAGTAGTCGCGCCGATAGCGCTCCCCAAAAACTTTATCGCCCTTCTCCCGTACAGGACTCGAAGAGGCGGGGTTCCGGAGGCCTACTCTCCCGGCTCGCGGTGCACGCCGCAAGACGGGTTGGGGAAAAACTGGTGGCAGCTCAGTGCTCTGGAACTTGGACCGGTGGTTCTGACTGTGTGTCTCTGAGGAAAGGAGCGACCTTCCGCTCTTATAGGCACAGGTAGACAGGCGAACAGGCGGTCATCGAAAGAGGAAACGAACAGGAAGTTTCCAAAGACAAATAGCCTCCATTAAGTTTGAATTAAACCTTGTTCAAATTCTGCACGCCCGTTCATATACCAGTCATGCGTGGCAAAAAAGAACTCGGCTGAGATTCCATAACCAGCAAGACGCTGCTGTCGTGTGGCGAGGCAGAGGAGCGCACGTGTGAGACTCTCTCCTTCTCCTTCTCATCCTTTTACCAAGTGGTAGGAGAGCCTCCCTTATAAGATGGTGCAAACCTCCTTCAACTAGCAATGTGAGACTAAACATTTGTCCCATCTTTTCCCCTGCATGAATGGGTCACATGGGCCTCTAGGATTTTAGGAATTATTGGAATGAAAAATGGGTTGGGCTATTTGGATCAAAATTTTAACAGACATTTCAAAAAAAATATAGGTCTTAAAGCCTTGGGACCGAGAGAGTACAATATAAGTTGAGAAGGTTGTTCGTAAAAAAAAGCTCTGAAACACTAGTGGAAAAAGGGTCATCCGTTCGCGACCCCTCAGAGCATTAGTCCCCGTTGCGCCACCAACCGGACACGCCGCATCGCGATTCGGCAGACGCAGGGCCAAGGGCATGCGTCCGGTTAGTAAGGGGAATCGTCGGTTGGAGCCACCAACCGGGACTAAAGGTTTGGCCATAGCCACGTGGCGTGGCACACACCTTTAGTCCCGGTTGCTGGCTCCAACCAGGACGTATTCTCCCACCCTCTATAAATGCAACGCCCCAGCCTCCACTTTGTTTTTTCTCTTCGTGGAAGGTGTGAGGGGTGTGCTAGTTTTTTCTCTTCTATGCATGCATTGAAGGTGTTTGATGAAATGTTTGAGGGAATAATCCCGTTCAATTTCTCATAGAACAAAAATATAGAAGGTGTCCGAGACGCACTTGAGCTTTCTCCTCTTTATTTCCCTCGATCGAGGTTAGCAATCTTATCTTTTCTCTGTCATTGATACAATTCATGTGTCGATGTGAATTGGTTATTTCACTATTTATGATGTCCTGTTTTTTGATAAACTTACTTATATGATGCAGATGAACGGTCGGGAATGGATGTACGGTGACCGACGCGTAGCCGGGTATATGAAAGGCGTGGATAAATTTATCGATGTGGCTACGGCAAACAAAGAGAATGGTTTTATACGTTGTCCATGTGTTCAATGTCGGAACAACAAGGAGTACTCTTCCTCGAAAATCATTCGCTGCCACCTGATTATGAAAGGTTTCATGCCCAACTATAATTGCTGGACCAAGCACGGGGAAAGAGGGGTTATGATGGAAGATGGTGAAGAAGAAGATGATGATAACAACTATCATCATATGTTTCTGAATACTTGATACTGCAATGGAAGACAATGGAGAGGAAAGAGGTGAAGAACGGGCATCGATGAGCCATGATGAACTTGGTAGGGTCATTTCGATGCAAAGCAAGACTGTGAAATGTAAAATGAGAAGTTGAAGTTAGAGGGCATGTTAGAAGATCACAAGAAATTTTGTACCCATTGTGAAGATGGCACAAAGCTCGGTACCACCGGAATTGTTGCGATGGAAGGCAGAGTGTGGTCTAACTGACTCCTCATTTGAAAAGATGCTGAAAATAATGAAGCCGAAGTTTCCAAAACATAACGAACTTCCCGAGAGTACCTACGAAGCAAAGAAGACTCTCTGTCCTCTGGGATTAGATGTGCAAAAGATACATGCATGCATTAATGACTACATCCTCTACCGCGGTAAGGAGTATCAGAATTTAGATAAATGCCCGGTATGCAATGCGTTGCGGTATAAGATCAGACGAGATGACCCTGGTGATGTTGAGGGAGAGCCCCTCCGGAAGAGGGTTCCTGCTAAGGTTATGTGGTATGCTCCTATAATACCAAGGTTAAAACACATGTTCAGAAACAAAGAGCATGCCAGGTTGTTGCGATGGCACAAAGAATACCGTAAGAAAGACGGGAAGTTGAGACACCCTGCTGATGGGTCACAGTGGAGAAAAATCAAGAGAGACTTCCCAGACTTTGCAGGTGACACAAGGAACTTATGGTTTGGTCTAAGTACGGATGGCATGAATCACGGCATAGTTTGTGAATCACGGCATAGCTTGTGACCGATGTTCGAGGTTTCATGGCTTTCGGTCCAAATGACCGATGTTATTTGCTGAATCACGGCATAGTTTGTGATGATGTGCCCATATTATGCATGTGTGTGGACATTGGTATGGAGAACAATGTTGCAGGAGAAAGTTTTCCTTTTTGTCGCACGGAAAAGCCCTTTTCCATTTTCCGAGCGCAAAAAACGGGTCGTTTTGTGAAGTAACCACCAAAATGTCGTTTCAGAATGCTACCGTCCCATTTTCCTAAAATACTAGACCACCTTACATGGACTATCTCCCAACAGGGACATCTCAAACCTTTTCGTCCATCCCGGGTAAAAAGGACAAATGTCTGCCAAATCGGCAGGAATTGGGTCCAGTTTGTACTACAGGTACATGATCTATCGCCCGTGATTTTTTGAAAAAATCATTTTTAGACTCGCAATATGTGGTTTCTTTAGAGATCCAATGCAAGTTCTAACGATGCTCGTCCCCTATCTTCATGCACACTGGTTCGACCATAGTTAGAAATTCAGATAATTCAAAACGGGCATAATAAATTCAAAAAAAATCCGAGCAATGAAAATCCTTCGCGTGGTGTCATATTATGTTACATAGTTGAAAGGAAAAATACTAGACTTGGTATATTGATCATGTTTCGAAAAAACCTTCACAAAATGACCTATCATGTTCGAGGTTCCATGGCTTTTGGTCCAAATGACCGATGTTATGTGCTGAATCACGACATAGTTTGTGATGTTGTGCCCATATTATGCATGTGTGTGGACATTGGTATGGAGAACAATGTTGCAGGAGGAAGTTTTCCTTTTTGTCGCACGGAAAAGCCCTTTTTCATTTTCCGAGCGCAAAAAACGGGTTGTTTTGTGAAGTAACCACCAAAATGCCGTTTCAGAATGCTACCGTCCCATTTTCCTAAAATACTAGACCACCTTACATGGACTATCTCCCAACAGGGACATCTCAAACCTTTTCGTCCATCCCGGGTAAAAAGGACAAATGTCTGCCGAATCGGTAGGAAGTGGGTCCGGTTTGTACTACGGGTACATGATCTATCGCCCATGATTTTTTGAAAAAATCATTTTTAGACTCGCAATATGTGGTTTCTTCAGAGATCCAATGCAAGTTCTAACGATGCTCGTCCCCTATCTTCATGCACACCGGTTCGACCATAGTTAGAAATTCAGATAATTCAAAACGGGCATAATAAATTCAAAAAAAATCCGGACAATGAAAATCCTTCGCCTGGTGTCATATTATGTTACATAGTTGAAAGGAAAAATACCAGAATTGGTATATTGATCATGTTTCGAAAAAACCTTCACAAAATGACCTATCATATTCGAGGTTTCATGGCTTTCGGTCCAAATGACCGATGTTATGTGCTGAATCACGGCATAGTTTGTGATGTTGTGCCCATATTATGCATGTGTGTGGACATTGGTATGGAGAACAATGTTGCAAGAGGAAGTTTTCCTTTTTGTCGCACGGAAAAGCCCTTTTCCATTTTCCGAGCGCAAAAAACGGGTCATTTTGTGAAGTAACCACCAAAATGCCATTTCAGAATGCTACCATCCCATTTTCCTAAAATACTAGACCACCTTACATGGACTATCTCCCAACAGGGACATCTCAAACCTTTTCGTCCATCCCGGGTAAAAAGGACAAATGTCTGCCGAATCGGTAGGAAGTGGGTCCGGTTTGTACTACAGGTACATGATCTATCGCCCGTGATTTTTTGAAAAAATCATTTTTAGACTCGCAATATGTGGTTTCTTCAGAGATCCAATGCAATTTCTAACGATGCTCGTCCCCTATCTTCATGCACACCGGTTCGACCATAGTTAGAAATTCAGATAATTCAAAACGGGCATAATAAATTCAAAAAAAATCCGAACAATGAAAATCCTTCGCGTGGTGTCATATTATGTTACATAGTTGAAAGGAAAAATATCAGACTTGGTATATTGATCATGTTTCGAAAAAACCTTCATAAAATGACCTATCATGTTCGAGGTTTCATGGCTTTCGGTCCAAATGACCGATGTTATGTGCTGAATCACGGCATAGTTTGTGATGTTGTGCTCATATTATGCATGTGTGTGGACATTGGTATGGAGAACAATGTTGCAGGAGGATGTTTTCCTTTTTGTCGCACGGAAAAGCCCTTTTCCATTTTCCGAGCGCAAAAAACGGGTCGTTTTGTGAAGTAACCACCAAAATGCAATTTCAGAATGCTACCGTCCCATTTTAGTAAAATACTAGACCACCTTACATGGACTTTCTCCCAACAGGGACATCTCAAACCTTTTCGTCCATCCCGGGTAAAAAGGACAAATGTCTGCCGAATCGGTAGGAAGTGGGTCCGGTTTGTACTACAGGTACATGATCTATCGCCCGTGATTTTTTGAAAAAATCATTTTTAGACTCGCAATATGTGATTTCTTCAGAGATCCAATGCAAGTTCTAACGATGCTCGTCCCCTATCTTCATGCACACCGGCTCGACCATAGTTAGAAATTCAGATAATTCAAAACGGGCATAATAAATTCAAAAAAAATCCAAACAATGAAAATCCTTCGCGTGGTGTCATATTATGTTACATAGGTTAAAGGAAAAATATCAGACTTGGTATATTGATCATGTTTCGAAAAACCCTTCACAAAATGACCTATCATATTCGAGGTTTCATGGCTTTCGGTCCAAATGACCGATGTTATGTGCTGAATCACGGCATAGTTTGTGATGTTGTGCCCATATTATGCATGTGTGTGGACATTGGTATGGAGAACAATGTTGCAGGAGGAAGTTTTCCTTTTTCTCGCACGGAAAAGCCCTTTTTCCATTTTCCGAGCGCAAAAAACGGGTCGTTTTGTGAAGTAACCACCAAAATGCCGTTTCAGAATGCTACCGTCCCATTTTCCTAAAATACTAGACCACCTTACATGGACTATCTCCCAACAGGGACATCTCAAACCTTTTCGTCCATCCCGGGTAAAAAGGACAAATGTCTGCCGAATCGGTAGGAAGTGGGTCCGGTTTGTACTACAGGTACATGATCTATCGCCCGTGATTTTTTGAAAAAATCATTTTTAGACTCGCAATATGTGGTTTCTTTAGAGATCCAATGCAAGTTCTAACGATGCTCGTCCCCTATCTTCATGCACACCGGTTCGACCATAGTTAGAAATTCAGATGATTCAAAACGGGCATAATAAATTCAAAAAAAATCTGAACAATGAAAATCCTTCGCGTGGTGTCATATTATGTTACATAGTTGAAAGGAAAAATACCAGACTTGATATATTGATCATGTTTCGAAAAAACCTTCACAAAATGACCTATCATGTTCGAGGTTTCATGGCTTTCGGTCCAAATGACCGATGTTATGTGCTGAATCACGGCATAGTTTGTGATGTTGTGCCCATATTATGCATGTGTGTGGACATTGCTATGGAGAACAATGTTGCAGGAGGAAGTTTTCCTTTTTGTCGCTCGGAAAAGCCCTTTCCATTTTCCGAGCGCAAAAAACGGGTCGTTTTGTGAAGTAACCACCAAAATGCCATTTCAGAATGCTACCGTCCCATTTTACTAAAATACTAGACCACCTTACATGGACTATCTCCCAACAGGGACATCTCAAACCTTTTCGTCCATCCCGGGTAAAAAGGACAAATGTCTGCCGAATCGGTAGGAAGTGGGTCCGGTTTGTACTACAGGTACATGATCTATCGCCCGTGATTTTTTGAAAAAATCATTTTTAGACTCGTAATATGTGGTTTCTTTAGAGATCCAATGCAAGGTCTAACGATTCTCGTCCCCTATCTTCATGCACACCGGTTCGACCATAGTTAGAAATTCAGATAATTCAAAACGGGCATAATAAATTCAAAAAAATCCGAACAATGAAAATCCTTCACGCGGTGTCATGTTATGTTACATAGTTGAAAGAAAAAATATCAGACTTGGTATATTGATCATGTTTCGAAAAAACCTTCACAAAATGACCTATCATGTTCGAGGTTTCATGGCTTTTGGTCCAAATGATCGATGTTATGTGCTGAATCACGGCATAGTTTGTGATGTTGTGCCCATATTATGCATGTGTGTGGACATTGGTATGGAGAACAATGTTGCAGGAGGAAGTTTTCCTTTTTGTCGCACGGAAAAGCCCTTTTCCATTTTCCGAGCGCAAAAAACGAGTCGTTTTGTGAAGTAACCACCAAAATGCCGTTTCAGAATGCTACCGTCCCATTTTCCTAAAATACTAGACCACCTTACATGGACTATCTCCCAACAGGGACATCTCAAACCTTTTCGTCCATCCCGGGTAAAAAGGACAAATGTCTGCCAAATCGGTAGGAAGTGGGTCCGGTTTGTACTACAGGTACATGATCTATCGCCCGTGATTTTTTGGAAAAATTATTTTTAGACTCGCAATATGTGGTTTCTTTAGAGATCCAATGCAAGTTCTAACGATTCTCGTCCCCTATCTTCATGCACACCGGTTCGACCATAGTTAGAAATTCAGATAATTCAAAACGAGCATAATAAATTCAAAAAAATCCAAACAATGAAAATTCTTCGCGTGATGTCATATTATGTTACATAGTTGAAAGGAAAAATATCAGACTTGGTATATAGATCATGTTTCGAAAAACCCTTCACAAAATGACCTATCATGTTCGAGGTTTCATGGCTTTCGGTCCAAATGACCGATGTTATGTGCTGAATCACAGCATAGTTTGTGATGTTGTGCCCATAGTATGCATGTGTGTGGACATTGGTATGGAGAACAATGTTGCAGGAGGAAGTTTTCCTTTTTGTCGCTCGGAAAAGCCCTTTCCATTTTCCGAGCGCAAAAAACGGGTCGTTTTGTGAAGTAACCACCAAAATGCCATTTCAGAATGCTACCGTCCCATTTTACTAATAGACTAGACCACCTTACATGGACTATCTCTCAACAGGGACATCTCAAACCTTTTCGTCCATCCTGGGTAAAAAGGACAAATGTCTGCCGAATCGGTAGGAAGTGGGTCCGGTTTGTACTACAGGTACATGATCTATCGCCCGTGATTTTTTGAAAAAAATCATTTTTAGACTCGCAATATGTGATTTCTTCAGAGATCCAATGCAAGTTCTAATGATGCTCGTCCCCTATCTTCATGCACACCGGTTCGACCATAGTTAGAAATTCAGATAATTCAAAACGGGCATAATAAATTCAAAAAAAATCTGAACAATGAAAATCCTTCGCGTGGTGTCATATTATGTTACATAGTTGAAAGGAAAAATACCAGAATTGGTATATTGATCATGTTTCGAAAAAACCTTCACAAAATGACCTATCATATTCGAGGTTTCGGTCCAAATGACCGATGTTATGTGCTGAATCACGGCATAGTTTGTGATGTCATGCCCATATTATGCATGTGTGTGGACATTGGTATGGAGAACAATGTTGCAGGAGGAAGTTTTCCTTTTTGTCGCACGGAAAAGCCCTTTTTCCATTTTCCGAGCGCAAAAAACTGGTCGTTTTGTGAAGTAACCACCAAAATGCCGTTTCAGAATGCTACCGTCCCATTTTCCTAAAATACTAGACCACCTTACATGGACTATCTCCCAACAGGGACATCTCAAACCTTTTCGTCCATCCCGTAAAAGGACAAATGTCTGCCGAATCGGTAGGAAGTGGGTCCGGTTTGTACTACAGGTACATGATCTATCGCCCGTGATTTTTTGAAAAAATCATTTTTAGACTCGCAATATGTGGTTTCTTTAGAGATCCAATGCAAGTTCTAACGATGCTCGTCCCCTATCTTCATGCACACCGGTTCGACCATAGTTAGAAATTCAGATAATTCAAAACGGGCATAATAAATTCAAAAAAAATCTGAACAATGAAAATCCTTCGCGTGGTGTCATATTATGTTACATAGTTGAAAGGAAAAATACCAGACTTGATATATTGATCATGTTTCGAAAAAACCTTCACAAAATGACCTATCATGTTCGAGGTTTCATGGCTTTCGGTCCAAATGACCGATGTTATGTGCTGAATCACGGCATAGTTTGTGATGTTGTGCCCATATTATGCATGTGTGTGGACATTGGTATGGAGAACAATGTTGCAGGAGGAAGTTTTCCTTTTTGTCGCCCGGAAAGGCCCTTTTCCATTTTCCGAGCGCAAAAAACGGGTCGTTTTGTGAAGTAACCACCAAAATGCCGTTTCAGAATGCTACCATCCCATTTTCCTAAAATACTAGACCACCTTACATGGACTATCTCCCAACAGGGACATCTCAATCCTTTTCGTCCATCCCGGGTAAAAAGGACAAATGTCTGTAGAATCCAGAGGAAGTGGGTCCGGTTTGTACTACGTACATGATCTATCGCCTAATTTTTGAAAAATCATTTTAGACTCGCAATATGTGGTTTCTTCAGAGATCCAATGCAATTTCTAACGATGCTCGCCCCTATCTTCATGCACACCGGTTCGACCATAGTTAGAAATTCGATAATTCAAAACGGCATAATAAATTCAAAAAAATCCGAACAATGAAAATCCTTCGGTGGTGTCATATTATGTTACATAGTTGAAAGGAAAATATCATACTTGGTATATTGATCATGTTTGAAAAACCTTCGTAAAATGACCTATCATGTTCGAGGTTTCATGGCTTTCATCAAATGACCGATGTTATGTGCTGAATCACGGCATAGTTTGTGATGTTGTGCCTATATTATGCATGTGTGTGGACATTGGTATGGAGAACAATGTTGCAGGAGGAAGTTTTCCTTTTTGTCGCACGGAAAAGCCCTTTTCCATTTTCCGAGCGTAAAAAACGGGTCGTTTTGTGAAGTAACCACCAAAATGCCATTTCAGAATGCTACCGTCCCATTTTACTAAAATACTAGACCACCTTACATGGACTATCTCCCAACAGGGACATCTCAAACCTTTTCGTCCATCCCGGGTAAAAAGGACAAATGTCTGCCAAATCGGTAGGAAGTGGGTCCGGTTTGTACTACAGGTACATGATCTATCGCCCGTGATTTTTTGAAAAAATCATTTTTAGACTCGCAATATGTGGTTTCTTTAGAGATCCAATGCAAGTTCTAACGATTCTCGTCCCCTATCTTCATGCACACCGGTTCGACCATAGTTAGAAATTCAGATAATTCAAAACGAGCATAATAAATTCAAAAAAATCCAAACAATGAAAATTCTTCGCGTGATGTCATATTATGTTACATAGTTGAAAGGAAAAATATCAGACTTGGTATATTGATCATGTTTCGAAAAAACCTTCACAAAATGACCTATCATGTTCGAGGTTTCATGGCTTTCGGTCCAAATGACCGATGTTATGTGCTGAATCACAGCATAGTTTGTGATGTTGTGCCCATATTATGCATGTGTGTGGACATTGGTATGGAGAACAATGTTGCAGGAGGAAGTTTTCCTTTTTGTCGCTCGGAAAAGCCCTTTTCTATTTTCCGAGCGCAAAAAACGGGTCGTTTTGTGAAGTAACCACCAAAATGCCATTTTAGAATGCTACCGTCCCATTTTACTAATATTCTAGACCACCTTACATGGACTATCTCCCAACAGGGACATCTCAAACTTTTTCGTCCATCCTGGGTAAAAAGGACAAATGTCTGCCGAATCGGTAGGAAGTGGGTCCGGTTTGTACTACAGGTACATGATCTATCGCCCGTGATTTTTTGAAAAAATCATTTTTAGACTCGCAATATGTGGTTTCTTTAGAGATCCAATGCAAGTTCTAACGATGCTCGTCCCCTATCTTCATGCACACCGGTTCGACCATAGTTAGAAATTCAGATGATTCAAAACGGGCATAATAAATTCAAAAAAATCCGAACAATGAAAATCCTTCACGTGGTGTCATATTTTGTTACATAGTTGAAAGGAAAAATACCAGACTTGATATATTGATCATGTTTCGAAAAAACCTTCACAAAATGACCTATCATGTTCGAGGTTTCATGGCTTTTGGTCCAAATGACCGATGTTATGTGCTGAATCACGGCATAGTTTGTGATGTTGTGCCCATATTATGAATGTGTGTGGACATTGGTATGGAGAACAATGTTGCAGGAGGAAGTTTTCCTTTTTGTCGCACGGAAAAGCCCTTTTCCATTTTCCGAGCGCAAAAAACGGGTCGTTTTGTGAAGTAACCACCAAAATGCCGTTTCAGAATGCTACCGTCCCATTTTCCTAAAATACTAGACCACCTTACATGGACTATCTACCAAACGGGACAACTCAAACCTTTTCGTCCATCCCGGTAAAAGGACAAATGTCCGCCAAATTCCAGAGGAAGTGGGTCCGGTTTGTACTACAGGTACATGATCTATCGCCCGTGATTTTTTGAAAAAATCATTTTTAGACTCGCAATATGTGGTTTCTTCAGAGATCCAATGCAATTTCTAACGATGCTCGTCCCCTATCTTCATGCACACCGGTTCGACCATAGTTAGAAATTTAGATAATTCAAAACGGGCATAATAAATTCAAAAAATCGAACAATGAAAATCCTTGGTGGTGTCATATTATGTTACATAGTTGAAAGGAAAAATACCAGACTTGGTTTATTGATCATGTTTCGAAAAAACCTTCACAAAATGACCTATCATGTTCGAGGTTTCATGGCTTTCGGTCCAAATGACCGATGTTATGTGCTGAATCACGACATAGTTTGTGATGTTGTGCCCATATTATGCATGTGTGTGGACATTGGTATGGAGAACAATGTTGCAGGAGGAAGTTTTCCTTTTTGTCGCACGGAAAAGCCCTTTTCCATTTTCAAGAAAAAAAACGGGTCATTTTGTGAAGTAACCACCAAAATGCCGTTTTAGAATGCTACCGTCCCATTTTCCTAAAATACTAGACCACCTTACATGGACTATCTCCCAACAGGGACATCTCAAACCTTTTCGTCCATCCCGGGTAAAAAGGACAAATGTCTGCCGAATCGGTAGGAAGTGGGTCCGGTTTGTACTACAGGTACATGATCTATCGCTCGTGATTTTTTGAAAAATCATTTTTAGACTCGCAATATGTGGTTTCTTCAGAGATCCAATGCAAGTTCTAACGATGCTCGTCCCCTATCTTCATGCACACCGGTTCGACCATAGTTAGAAATTCAGATAATTCAAAACGGGCATAATAAATTCAAAAAAAATCCGAACAATGAAAATCTTTCGCGTGGTGTCATATTATGTTACATAGTTGAAAGGAAAAATACCAAACTTGGTATATTGATCATGTTTCGAAAAAAACTTCACAAAATGACCTATCATGTTCGAGGTTTCATGGCTTTCGGTCGAAATGACCGATGTTATGTGCTGAATCACGGCATAGTTTGTGATGTTGTGCCCATATTATGCATGTGTGTGGACATTGGTATGGAGAACAATGTTGCAGGAGGAAGTTTTCCTTTTTGTTGCATGGAAAAGCCCTTTTTCATTTTCCAACACTCACCCCTATTATTAGTGCTGACTCGTGTTTTGTCCCGGTTGGTGTCTCCAACCGGGACTAAAGGTTCATCTTTAGTCCCGGTTGGTGACACTATCCGGGACAAGGTACACGCCACACGACATAAT
The DNA here is from genome assembly GCA_023614405.1 of Avena insularis. Taxonomy (NCBI): domain Eukaryota; kingdom Viridiplantae; phylum Streptophyta; class Magnoliopsida; order Poales; family Poaceae; genus Avena; species Avena insularis. Next base: position 409,443,774 of record CM042697.1, read on the forward strand.
GTCGACATGCCATTTTTCTCGCCATTTTTCTTCCTGCCATTTTTTCCCGCCAGTTCTTCCCTCCAGTTCTTCCCGCTAGTTCTTCACTATATATATATGTAGGGTTGGCCTCCATTGTCATTGCACATCTCTAGACTCATATCTGCAACCTCATCACTCTTTCCCATGGCTTCCACTTGAGAGAATCCCAGATGGCATCCCGACTATTTCCCGACTTGGGAAGCCTTCTTCGTGGATCGGCGTGAGAGGGCACTCGCCAGGCACGAGGAGGAGGGCCCACCTCCTCCGAACTTCAACGAGGCCGGCCGTCGGCTGTGGTGGCGTGGCCGGACTCTCCAGAGCGCCATGGCCTATGACACGGCCGCCGACTCTAGCCCCCGCCTGCTCTACTCTTAAGTCCAGCCCACTCGTACTCAACCTTCAAGGTTCAACTACGGCGACCCCGACGACGATAGCGACGATGGCCGCGGCGAGTACGATGACTACAGTGGCGAGTATTACATGTGTAGGCAGGAGCATGACTGAATTATTCCAACATTGCAAAACAAGTTCGACCGATTGTGGCTTAATCTGGCCATGTATCTTAATTTTCAGTTCTTCTATGTAAATTTGTGTTAGTTGGGTTATGTACTTTAATTCCAGTTCTATCCTAATCAAATTTTCTTTCCGCCCATTATTTTCCCTCCTTTTTTTCTGCCCATTAAAAACAGAAAATGGTTTTGAATTACTTATTCAAATCCAAACATTTTTTATGTTTAAAGTTTTTCTAAATTCCAAATTGATATTAAAAAAATATAAGTTAATTCATTTTAAATTGTAAATGGTTCATATTTTAAATGGTTACATTAATTATTTTTTAAAACAGAAAATGGTTTTGAATTATTTATTCAAATCCAAACATTTTTTTTGTTTAAAGTTTTTCTAAATTCCAAATTAATATTCAAAAATATAAGTTAATTCATTTAAATGGTTACATTAATTATTTTTTAAAAATAGAAAATGGTTTTGGATTATTTATTCAAATCCATACACTTTTTATGTTTAAAGTTTTTCTAAATTCCAAATTGATATTAAGAAAATATAAGTTAATTCATTTTAAATTGTAAATGGTTCATATTTTAAATGGTTACATTAATTACTTTTTAAAACAGTAAATGGTTTTGAATTATTTATTCAAATCCAAACACTTTTTATGTTTAAAGTTTTCTAAATTCCAAATTAATATTCAAAAATATAAGTTAATTCATTTTAAATGGTTACATTAATTATTTTTTAAAAATAGAAAATGGTTTTGGATTATTTATTCAAATCCATACACTTTTTATGTTTAAAGTTTTTCTAAATTCCAAATTGATATTAAAAAAATATAAGTTAATTCATTTTTAATTGTAAATGGTTCATATTAATGGTTACATTAATTATTTTTTAAAACAGAAAATGGTTTTGAATTATTTATTCAAATCCAAACACTTTTTATGTTTAAAGTTTTTCTAAATTCCAAGTTAATATTCAAAATATAAGTTAATTCATTTTAAATGGTTACATTAATTATTTTTTAAAAATAGAAAATGGTTTTGGATTATTTATTCAAATCCATATACTTTTTATGTTTAAAGTTTTTCTAAATTCCAAATTGATATTAAAAAAATATAAGTTAATTCATTTTTAATTGTAAACGGTTCATATTTTAAATGGTTACATTAATTATTTTTTAAAACAGAAAATGGTTTTTAATTATTTATTCAAATCCAAACACTTTTTATGTTTAAAGTTTTTCTAAATTCCAAATTAATATTCAAAAATATAAGTTAATTCATTTTAAATGGTTATATTAATTATTTTTGAAAAATAGAAAATGGTTTTGGATTATTTATTCAAATCCATACACTTTTTATGTTTAAAGTTTTTCTAAATTCCAAATTGATATTAAAAAATATAAGTTAATTCATTTTTAATTGTAAATGGTTCATATTAATTATTTTTTAAAACAGAACATGGTTTTGAATTATTTATTCAAATCCAAACATTTTTTATGTTTAAAGTTTTTCTAAATTCCAAATTAATTATCATTTAAAAAACAATACAAATTTAAACCCCAAAATAAAAAATAAGGCGGGAACAGAGAGAAAATACCTGAAAAAATTTGAAAACAGGGGAATATGTCCCGGTTGGAGCCACCAACCGGGACTAAATACCCCCTGCGTGCCAACCCTTGGTCTTTGAAAATTGAGATACGCCCGCTGGTGGCTCCAACCGAACGAGATCCTTTTTCCCCTGTTGAGCCACCAACCGACTAAAGGTCCTTTGGTTATAACGACGCCTCCTCTTCTTCTTCCCCGTCTCATTCTCTGCTTCACCGACGACGACAACCGCTTCGACGCGGGCAGTCGCCCAGCTCGCCGCTGACGCCGCAGAAGCCGCCGAGTTCGCTTTCCGTCTGGCCAAACCGATCATTCCGTCTGCAGCGCACTACCATTTCTCGCCTGACGCCAAGAGTCGCCGAGCTCGACGGAGGCGACGCCGGTGACTAAGAAGGAGCGGCGCCTCTCTCTCTAACGCGGTGAGCCTCTCGACCTCAAGGCCCTCCGCTTTGCGCTTGCTTTGTAGCCGCCACGGCCGTGTCGCCGCAACCGCCACGCCGCCGCCATGCGCCCAGCCGGTGAGCTTTTCGAGCGGGCGCCACTTTATTGTTTACCGCTTCGATCGCCGATCTAGCCTCCGCCTGCCCAAGACGCTCACGCCATTGGCCCCTCGTGAGCACCGGACGGTGGCCGAGATGACGTCACCTCACGTCACGCTGACGTGGCCCACGGGCCCGCTGACCTTTGACCACCACGGTGGCTTGCTGATGTGTCCTAGGGCCCAGCACTCAGTCACAGTGGCTAGGTTCTGTCTGGGTAAAAAAAATCCCAACCCTTTGCTGATGTCATATTGACACAGTAATTCAATTTTAAATGATTTAATAATTCCAGAAATTGATATAAACTTGTAAATTCAATATCTTTTTATTTATAAGTCAGAAAAATATAAATAATATATCAAATTGTTCAGAAAAATGAAACCTATATATTTAACATATAATCATGCATTGTTAAACAACTTAAATGACAAGTATAATTAGAAGAACAAATGCACCCCTCTCATATGTTCCGGAGTTTCCCCAAGTTAGGGTTTTCACCCCTCGGAACCCTGATTAAATCGTCGAGCATGTATTAGGGTTACATTCCAATGCAAATTAACTTGTCATATCATCATACTTGCTTGAGCATTGCATCGATGCCATTTGTTGATTGTTTCCCTTTCTTTTCGGTGTTTGGATTATTAGGTTTATTATTAGTTAGGTATTATTAGGTTTATTAATTAGTTTGGTATTATTGGTCTTCGGCCCCACTGGTCAGTCACTGTGGGTAGCCCCAGACCCGATTCACATTGTCAAGAAACTTAAAAGCCCTATCTTAGATAAGGAATCATTAATACCCCTTAGGTGCATGTGGGTTCGACGATGTGCCTATCTACTACACGGTTTCCTTTTTGTAGCTAGGTTTAGGGTTTAGGGTTTCTCTTCATTTTTATTATTGTGTATGTATATATTAGGGTTTCTCTGAATTAGGGTTCATATCTCTCAACACCGTACCTAACTTTCTCCTTTAGCCGCTTTGACTTATTAGTTTTTCCACCTATGCAGAAAATATGGACCCACACGTCAGAGACAAAGAAAAGGAAGAGTTGATCCAAGGTGTGATCCGTGGGAAAGAAAATTTAGACGTATCAACGTTTCTGAACAACTCCGGTGAGGGTGATCCTCTTTTTACCGGAATAGACGACTTGTTTGAGGTTGAAGGTGTTGCCTTCCGCGAGGGAGAAGGCGATGCCTTGTGTAATCGAGAAGACGACCGCTCCGGCGAGGTGCATGTAATATAATCAATTCATTAATTAATCATCTGCTATCTATATAGAAATAGTAACGACGATCTTTCTTCTTTTAGCCCTGGATCAAGGAATCTCATGAAAAGAGCAGACGAGGCCCAACCAAAAAGTTGCAAGACCATGAGAGGTTCAGGATCGAAGATGTCGCTGAAGACGGCAAACCGACGGCTCCCGAAGTTGTCGCAAACAAATTTGTGGCACAATGCGGAGTAATCGTTAGGGACTTAATCCCGATCACCATTAGAAATTGGAATAGGCCTGCTAATGCGGATGAAGAGGGAACATGTTTATTTGTCCCTAACCACGCCAAAGATTTACTGTGGAAGAGGCTCATGGTTAATTTCAAACTACCGAAGATAGAGCTGGATCCAAATGCGGAGGATCCAGTTGAGGACGCCTTACAACATGGGAAAGCCATGGAGGCTAAGGTCAGGGAGTGGGCTTTGAAGAAGATGGCCCAGTGTTTCACCAACTGGAAGAAAAGATTGCACCTTGACTATGTCGTGAAAGATAAGACTCCCGATTTCAAGAATATTCAGTTTGAGAAGATAAAACCATTCTGGGCTGAGTTTGTGGAATACAAGACATCGGAAAAAGCTAAGAAAATGTCTGCAACAAATAAGCTGAATGCTGCTAACAAGAAGTATCACCATACTATGGGGCAAGGTGGCTACAGGGCTAGCATTCCTAAGTGGGAGAAACTTGAGAATGAACTGCGTGCTAAAAAGATCACCCCAGATGTACGATTGGGTAGAACATGCAAGGAATTGGTTTTACGGGCATGGGGGCACGTTGGACTCGGAAGGGAGGTGTATATATAACATACGACATAAAGAAGACCCCTTGCCAATCGAGAGTATGAGAAAAGCAGTAAAGGCTGTTAAAGATGGGGACTTCATTCCCGATAGAGAGAATGATGAGCTCACACTCGCCCTTGGAAATAAGGAACATGATGGACGAACACGAGGCACAAGAGGCTCCCAACCATGGAGGACTGGGTTTCCCGAAGAGAGGAAGAAATATCCTGATAGAAGCCGTCAAAGGAGAAAGGACAAGGCGGAAGTTGAAGCAGATAGTCAGAAAGAGCGAATGCGTTTAATTGAAGAACGATTAAAGCAACAACAAGAAGAAATTAACGCACTTAAAGAGCAAAGTACTACCGGCCCATCTCAAGAAAGACACCGCATTCGATGCTACCGCCTATCGAATAATCGAAAAAGCAGGGCTTCCACCGAGGTCCCGGTGATGACAATGGCGATGACGATGGTGCACCGACGATGGCTCTGTTGGCTACCCAAAGGATGATATCACGAGAGATGACACATCGCGAGCTACATGTCAAAGTTTTGAACATATCAATGAAGGTGGCGGCTATGCCTTACCAATTGGACCCACACCAACTTACCACCGCCGTCCGGTTCGGAGGGCTACGCTGTTGTCGGGTGGATGAAATCATGCCCACCTTTGAAGTTTTGGATCTTCACTACCCCGCAGTGAAGGGGATCGCATCGGGAGGCAAAACGTCACCATTCTATGGCCGAAGGAATGTATCGTGCTTCGAAATCACACGCCAAGGCCATCTTCGCCGCCGCCTCACCCGTCTCCAGCGAGGTCGTCGCCGCCGCGGCAGCCGTCTTCGTCGCCTCACCAATCTCCAGCGCAGCCATCGCCGCGGGAGCCATCACCGGCGCCTTAGGATAAAAAGCGTAAAGCTGCCGCATCTTGCGTCGTGGTAAGCGATCAAACGTAAACAATACCCTATTCCAAAAGTACCAAAGGTTCCTCCCAAGAGAGCTTATGACTGATCAAGAGGATATCATGCGATCGTTGATGCGGAAATGACAGCGTTTTTGCTAGGCGGCGAAGAGCCAGAGTTCCCCAGCACCAAAGAAGAAAAATCCAAAGTGTTGAAAATGCTAAAGACTCTTCATCAACCCGAGCCAAAGCTGTCATCAGACTATGAGCGTTCTATTCTCAAGTCACATGCGGCACAAAAAGCCTCGAAGAGCAGTACTGATGCAAGCAAGAAATCTGTTGCCCAGCTTGGAGAACAAGCAAAACAGACTTGCGCCCCTCTCAAGGTTATTTCCCAAACCAATGTGGGGTCGAGCAAATATGGGGCCGAAGAGCAGTATGATCCAGAGGTCGTTGCACAATACGGAGAAGCTGCCGCTGCTCAAGGTATGAGTATTGCCCAGTACTTATCCCAGTTAGAGTTCTTCCCCGTGAGTGAAGTAGCATACAAATACTAGTACGGTAAACCTCTCGTCAAACCTGAGGAGGTAAACAATCTTCCAACAAAAATGTGAAGATTGCATAACTGGTACATGCATGCCACAAAGGCCGGGGCTAACTGGATAGTGCTGAGGGTTACAAAAAAGCATCATGGAAAAGAAAAGGATGACATGATATCCATTGAATTTGATGAACTATTTCAATTATTCAATCAAGACGCCTTGGACAAATCGATCGTCAGTGCCTATTGTCTGTAAGTACTAATTCTGTAATTAATTTAGTCTCCAGCTATCTCACCTTGTTTATTGCATGTATATAATCATACTGTAATATGCAGAATGAAGATTCTCGAATGCAGCAGAGGACAAATCTATGACATTGGCTTCATTGACCCATATTGGGTTCATGAAGCTAATCTCAAAACAAGCCCCCAGGATATGGAGGATAATATAGTACACGCGTTAAGGTTTCAAGAAACCAGAAGGGAAATACTTTTTCCTTACAACTTCGAGTGAGTGTTATTGTCTTGTATACACTTTCTATTTCGCTTACTCGATGTTAAGTATATAATTGATTAGTTATGCATTCGCAGCTTCCACTATATTCTGTTAATCATTCAACTTGACAAAGGACGTGTACTAGTCATGGACTCGAAACATAAACCCCTTGAGACGTGGAAGAACATGCATATGCTTCTCCAACAGTAATTCTAATCATTACGACACTATATCGGCAATGTTCGTGAATTTTATGATATCAAGTAATTAATAACTTCTTTTATTCGTTTTCTACGCCGGGCAGCGCTTGAAAACGGTTCACCAACAAGGCTAGGGGTGTTTGGAAAGAGGAGCTTACATTTCAACCACTAAATGTAAGCACCACTAGCTATATCCGCGCATCTCTTTGATTCTAGTTTTGATACCGTTATTATCATGCTTGATTATTATTTTTGATTGAACTCTGTTCTCGTAAAGTGCCTGACGCAGGGACCAGGTAACAATCTATGTGGATACTATGCTTGCGAGTTCATCCGGCAGACGTACGATGAGAAGGGCAGAAATTTAGAGCAACTTCACGTATGTAAACAATTTCTATAGTTTTTAATTACAATCAAATTGTGTTTAGTTTCATTCATATAGACTGACTCCTTTTTTAAATATCAGATCGAACGTCTATGGGACGGTCTTCTGCCAAAGGATCGCGTACGAGCAATTCAGGAGGAATTGGCGGGATTCTTGGATGTAGAAGTCCTAAACCCAAAAGGGGAATACTATTCGGCTGTGTATAGACAATAGGAATTGGCCGGTAGCATCGAATAGCAACTTTTGTATGTAGTGCATGAACTTGATCCGTGTATTGAATGTAATATTGTCATGATGATCTTGTGTAATATAAGGTTCCTTCATTGATAAGTGCAAAACACTAAATAAACAATAAAACAACCTAAATGAATTCTCTGCCGCGGCACAAAAAGTGGCGAAAATGCTGCCGCGGCAACAAAATGTGCCAAAATGAATTCTCTGCCGCGGCAGAGAAATGGGCCAAATCTTTGCCGTGGCAGAAGGTTATTAGTCCCGATTCGTGTTACGAACCGGGACTAATGCTCCACCCCCTCGCTCTATGCCGCTGCCACGTGTGCACCCTTTTGTCCCGGTTGGTGGGGCAACCGGAACTAAAGGTTAGGGTTTTAGTCCCGATTGCCCCGTCCCGGTTAGACAACCGGGACTAAAGCCCCGTACCAACCGGGACCTATAGGCCTGTTTCCACCAGTGAAACAGCAATAGAACAAAGGGCCTTCATCGAGCTGAAGAGTATTTTTACTTGAAATGGTTTCTATTTTTCCTAATACATAAGATAATTACATGAAAAAGAAAGAGATACGATTCTTCTTTAGGATCTATACTATGTAGATGCCCTTGCGTTGATCGATGGCAAAGGGTCTTCCCTCGTTTTCCTTTCTCTAGAATTAATGCATGTGTGTAAGTCGTTGAAACTCATGGACGGTGACATCAGCGAAGAACCAATACGGCGGTCAACACGTTGAAATCTCAAAATGCCTTATGACTCCGATAACACGCATGCAGAAGTGGATTAAGTATTGCAAATCATGCGCGATGACTTGCAAAAGGATGTTGATGACTGTGGATTACATCGGACGAGATGAAAGGAGCAAAGTGGACAATTACGTTGTATGTATATCCTGCCCCGAGATCATGTGTTGAGTTGAGTGTTTGGACTTATTACGCTTCAACTTTCAGTTTCAGCAACAACAACTCAACCGTGCAGCAGGGCTAACATCTACATGGAAAAAAGTAGTATGAAATCACATCGATCATGCCAAAGCACCCAGAAAGACACTTTCAAACGAAGCATACTACGTACTCCTAGGCCCTAGGTAGCTATGCGTGAGATGGAACGATGGGTAGTGAGAGGACGGGCGGCCAAACGCTTAACTACCTAACTGTCGCCGCTCACGTCGGTTAGCCGTGTCTCGGCAATCTCTCTACTCAATTGGCCGGCCGGATGAGTGCGAGATTCCGCTGCATCCATGATCCATATACAATTCGGCCTGGCCAGAAGAAACCCTGCACGCTTGCATTATAAATGCGGGCTCCTGCGAGCTGTAATGCATCCTGTAGCTCATCGTCACTGCAGATTCCACCATAGCAGCTCGCGACCAAGCAGCTAGAGAGCCCTCTACTGCCATGAAGCTACTCATGTGCGTGTGCGTGTTTGCCTGCCTCGTTCTCGTCGTCGCCTCTTCGACCATGCCGCAGCTCTCCGGCGACCGTAGTAGTCCGATGAAGCTGGGCCGGCGTTTGCTACAGGGCGCTGTGGTCATCGGCGGCAGCCCCACCCCGACGGCGACGAGCACTGCAGGGACGTGGCCGCGTGAGCCCGAGCCGGACGTATCGCCTGATAGGTCGAAGAGGCTCAGCCCCGGGGGCCCCAACCCTCAGCATCACTGATCTCATCATGTAGATCAACGGCATGCGTGTCGTTATTTCTCAACATTTTCCAATCTCAAATCCTAGCTCATCGGCGAAGTGCTGTTCCGGAGTTTACATCATACTCACCTCCTAGTTTTGTATGTGCCTGTGTCGTCTTAGTCTACTACCATACACGTACTGATGTGATCCAATTGCCATTTTGTGGAATTCAATAATATGTTTTTCTTCTACCAATTATGTTGATATTTTCTCAATGTGATATTTATATTGTATCCGACTGTCACAAGTACCGTCCCAAGTGTTAGTAATGAATACTCCCCTTAAAACCTCTTCAATTTATCTTCAAATGGAGGGTGAGAACGGCTGCGTGCCATCAGGTCGCACTAGCGATTATAGTCATTGCTAGGTGGTGCAAAGACATATTTGCAATATTTTACTTTCAACGCACTTTATACTGTTATTAATGATTTTTAATAGATCGGAAGAATTTTGTAAAAAAAGTTTGAAACGGCAATTCTCCAATTGTACATGCCTTGACTTTCTAATTTAGAGTTCCATAATACTTTGGCGGTATTCTTCTTCGGATACGATCTTAGTGAGACTTATACCAAGTAATTTTTTCCCAAATCACAAGAAAATTTAGAAATATTCTTCAACTTGCAACTTTGATCGTTACTTTTAATAAAAAAATACTATGTTATATGATGATTTGAAAGTTATGGAATCATAAAATATTTTTCAAGACAAATCCAACAATATTATTTTTCCTTAACTAATCTAAGTTAACCTTTCGATATGAATAATCAAGTCAGCATGATTGTATGCTTTCTAGGTTATCCTTTAATCCGCCAAAATCCATAATGGACCACGAGAGAAGCATGTCTTAATGAAGTCAAAGTATTCTTTTTCTGATTTCGAAAAAGGGAAAGACCCATCCTGTTGTGCTGTGCAGGGATACCGTGGAAATATTTTTAAGGATGAGAAGGCAGCTGAGGCCAAATGAATGCATGCCCACCACAGATCATTAATATCTCTGATGAGCTATTGAATAGCCTTACTCAAAGACTTCTTTTCACGAAAATGTAAAAGTTTTGCGTTTTAATTTATTAATAAAAAAAAAGTTTAGTTTACAAATCTAAAAAAAGACCGAGCACATGTATTTACACGTCTAAGAAAAGACCGTCACATGCAACACTCAAAACAAGACTACGACTACGACCGAAATCCATCCAGCGCTTATCCAAGACGCTATAGAGTAAGCTTCTCCGCTAAACAGAATGCTTGTCGACGAAAGTCACACAACTTGTGCATTGTTGATATTTCCAAGAAACTGCCAGTCGCAGCTAAGACACGTTCCACCTCAATCCCGCGGGGCAAAAAAGATCAGTGGCCACCTCCTAGCAACCTCAACAGGCACATGCGTGCACTCTCCACCAGCCTGCCATTAAGCACAGAGGCCATCCCACTACCACTTTTCCGGAGGCTTGCTCGTGCCATCCGAGGAAGATCCTCGTCGCGCAAGCCGTGATATCACTCGAGCGGTCGGCAAACCATCACAACAAGACGCCTCCTATGTGGCCAACACCGGGATTCATGACAAAGAACTACTGATCCAGATTCAAGTTCCCGAGACGACGCCTCCATGGAGGGTATGACGTCAAGGACGATGTCGTTGCCCGATCTAGCAAGCCAAATATGAGGTTTTCACGAGGAACATGAGAACATGGGCGAGGGAGGTGCCGAAGCTCCTCGATGATGCCTCAGCGGAAATGGCACCCTCAGGCGTCGCCATCACCGGTCTCGAAAGGCAAGGCTTTCGCCCAGAGCATAGTACCTCATCCTTGCAACCGAACACTTCTCGTTCCTCTCCTCTAGTTCCCTTGTTGGCCCTACCCACTCCGTCAGCACCACGTCTTGCGCGCCAGATTGGGGACGACCATGCCCACCAGGGGTAAGCCGCCTGAGCGGGGCACCATCAAGCCGCAAGCAGCACAGATGCCCACATGGGAGGAGTCACTAGTAGGATTGCGTGCAACCACCTCAGAGATGCATCGCCGACCACCCAACACCAGCACCCCATCTCCAGCGCCACATGGACGCCTCAAGCCGCCACGCCAAGATGGCATTGGGCTCAACTCAACCCGGCAATAGCAGCAACAACATGTTGTGCTCGGAGCCGAGGAGGACGGGTGAAGGGTGGGGTGGACGCACCCAAGCGCATGGGCCAGACTGGCCAGGGCCGCCTGACCCAGTTCAAGCCCAAAGGGCCTAGATCTATGCTGGCAGGCGCACCCTCCATGGCACCATCCTGCGCCACCTCCATCTGCCAGTACCATCGTCGTTGTTGGCGTCGTCGTCGGAGCACCCACTTCTGTGCGGTGGAGCAACGCCCGCTCCTCGCACACGCGTCGCAATGCTGTTGCATCCTCGCCGCCATAGGAGGAAGGCATGCCTACACCCAAGTTCTCGTCGTCGCTTGGTGACCGTCAGGGCTCCGTGTCACGAGCTTGCATCTCCAACCTTCCCGGCATGGACCCCCGCCGACGCTGCTCGCCGCGCCTCTCGTCGTCGGGTGGTGTACCCTCTAGGCCCTAAGACCTGGCTGTGAGGTGTGAATCCCCGCTGTCCCTTCAGCGGTGAGGCATGCGGCCAGTAGCCGCCTCCGGGACCGGAGAGGGGCTAGGGAATGGTACCCCCCAGAGATGCATCGCCGACCACCCAACACCAGCACCCCGTCTCCAGCACCACACAGACGCCTCAAGCCGCCACGCCAAGATGGCATTGGGCTCAACTCAACCCGGCAATAGCAGCAACATGTTGTGCTCGAAGCCGAGGAGGACGGGCGAAGGGAGGGGTGGATGCACCCAGGCGCATGGGCCAGACGGGCCAGGGCCGCCTGACCCAGTTCAAGCCCAAAGGGCCTAGATCTATGTTGGCAGGGCCACCCCACCATGGCACCATCCCGCGCCACCTCCATCCGCCAGTACCATCGCCGTTGTTGGCGTCGTCGCCGGAGCACCCACTTCTGCGCGGTGGAGCAACGCCTGCTCCTCACACACGCGTCGCAATGCTGCTGCATCCTCGCCGCCATAGGAGAAGGCAGGCCTACGCCCAAGTTCTCATCGTCGCTTGGTGACCGTCAGGGCTCCGTGTCACGAGCTTGCATCTCCAACTTTCCCGGCATGGACCCCCGCCGACGTGCTCGCCGCGCCTCTCGTCGTTGGGTGGTGTACCCTCTAGGCCCTAAGCCCTGGCTGTGAGGCGCGAATCCCCGCCGTCCCTTCAGCGGCGAGGCATGCAGCCGGTAGCCGCCTCCGGGACCGGAGAGGGGCTAGGGAATGTCCCCCCCCCCCCCCCCCACACACACACACACCACACGCACACACATATCGCCCTGGAGGAGGCGACGCGAGGGGAGCGCCTGCTCGGTTTCAGACAATGTAATTGCTGAATCCTTACTCAAAGACTCAAAGTATACAACATATGGAAACAGAAAATCTACAGGCCCGGTGCTAAGCCTTAGATACTGAACGCTGGATTGTCGTCTCTTGAGAGGGCATTTCTTTTAACCTTCTGTCAGCCAATTTTTTGAGGAAAAGCAGTCCTGCTTGTTTAGCATCTTTTTAGAATGATGAAGAATTCGTGCTACGGTCGTTCTTCGGAATAGCAACAACAAAAAGGATGTTGGGCCATTATTACTTGCCGGCCTAATTAATTCCCTTCGATGTTATTTAGGCCCAGACTGAATAACGGCCTTTGTAGTATTCATTCAGATCAACAACTACATAAGCTGTAAGTAGGCCTTCTCTAAAAAAAAAAGTAGTAAGATATAAACCCGAGCCATGGAAACTGAATATGGAGGACAAGCTTCTGTAACTCTTGACTAAAACAAATGGCATCTGTTCGTCATCTAACGGCAGCCCCTTCGGATCACTGCCCTATACTGCTTACGTATGAGGAGCAGGATCGGCCTCCACGTTAAGGAGGGGGAAAGGGATTTTTGGGTATGAACTATTGTAGGAAAGCCACAAGGAATTTGAACCGGTGCTTGAGCAGGCATGGGTCCAGCACGGGAAAGCATCTACACTTGCTGAATTGCAAGACAAAATCGCCGCGGTGACCAGCTCGTTGGAGAATTGGGGAGCGAATATTTTTGGCAGTGTTAATAAGGAGAGCCACTGGTTACGTGCTGATCTGAAAAAACTGCGGGAAGATCCTTTACGTGTGGGCCCCTCTCATACGGAACTGAAGACGGTCGAGCGTCTGGTCGAGCTTGACCATAATGTGGCGACAACGCTCGAGGGTCCAATGGCTGGCGAAAGGAGATAAAAACACTAGTAGATTTTTTCATCTAAGAGCAAGCCAGCGAAAAAGAAAGAATAAAGTGACACGACTAGATAGGCTTGATGGTGAACTTCCGGAAGACCCTGGAGAGATGGCCAAGGCTACTAATGCTTTTTACCGTGATTTGTACAGGTCAGATGGTACCGAAGATATGGATGTGGTGCTTGACAGCGTTCCTGTGCATGTAAATCCCGGGATGAATGATGATCTTATTGTTCCTGTTAAGGATGCTAAAGTAAAAGCGGCTCTTTTTCAGATGTTTTCAACAAAGGCGCCTGGACTAGATGGCTTCCCTTCTCACTTTTTTCAGCGCGATCTATGTGGAGACGAGGTGACGGGCATTGTGCTGTGTGTTCTTCGAGGAGAAGATGATACGATTGCTTTCAACAAAACTTTCATAGTTCTGATCCCGAAAGTTATCAACCCGGAGGAGTTGGGGCAATTCCGGTCTATTATTTTATGCAATGTGGTTTATAAAATAGCTTCAAAGGTTCTTGCAAATAGACTGAAGGTGGTGTTGCCATATTATTTCTGATAAGCAGTCAGCTTTTGTTCCAGGCCCCTTGATCACTGATAATATCATTATGGCTTATGAATGTCTGCATTTTATAAAAAGAAACAAGACGGTCAAGCACATGTTTTGTGCCCTCAAATTGGATATGCGGAAGGAATATGGTCGTGTGGACTGGGAGTATCTTAGAGCAATCATGTTGAAGCTGGGATTTCATACCACATGGGTGAGCATGGTATGAGGATGGTTACTACGGTATCGTTCTCAGTGCTTTTAAATGGGGGTCGTCTGGAGGATTTCAAACCCTCTTGAGATATCCGTCAAGGGGATCCAATATCACCATATGTGTTCTTATTGGCAGCAGAGGGCCTTTTAGGAGTGAATCATTAACCCTTCGAGGACTAAAGGTGGCACCTACTGCACTCGTAGTAAACCACCTCCTCTTCGTAGATGATAGCCTGCTGTTCATAAAAGAAAATGGGGAGAGCGCTCGAGATGCTCGAGACACTTTGGATGCTTATTGTCATGCTTCTGGTCAGCGGCTGAACCTTGATAAGTCCTCAATTTTTTCAGCAAGAAGTGTCCAGATGCAATAAAGGATGAGCTAAAACTCATTCTAAATGTCCAGAATGAGTCACTACATGAGAAGTACCTGAGAATGCCCTCTGATGTGGGTAGATCAATGAACGGTGCCTTCAAATATCTAAATGACCGGATTTGGAAGAGGATCCATGATTGGATTGAGCTATGCCTGTCAGTAGGAGGGAAGGATGTGCTCATTAAATCTGTGATACAGGCAATTCCAACTTTTTCGATGTCATGTTTTAAGTTACTACAGGGATTATGCCAGCATACCAACTCGTGATATAAACTATTTGCTTGCAAATTCTCAATGTTAACTATTTTATATTCAAGGCTACATAAAAATGACAAAAGTGTGAATCTAAGTATAGTTAGCGGTGTGCATTTTCAAAATTACAAAATTTGTCATTTTTGTATAGTAATGAATACCAAGAATTATGCACTGATATTACGCATGCTTGTAAGACAGATTACTGGCTGTATCCGAACTTAATTTAGATTTTATTTTAAACTATGAAATACTAGCTAAATGCCCGTGCTTTGCTACGGCAAAGAAGAAAATCCGAAGAGCTAAAATTCAGAATTAAATTAGCATGTTTTTAATGTCTAGCCAATGTAATCGATAATCTATATTCTGTTGGAATTATGTCCTAGAGGCAATAATAAAGATGTTATTATTATAATTCTTGTTCATGATAAAGTTTATATTTCATGCTAGAATTGTATTAAGCGGAAACTTTGATACTTGTGTGGTTTATGAACAACACCGTGTCCCTAGTACGCCTCTATGGACTAGCTCATTGATTAATGATGGTTAAGGTTTCCTAACCATAGACATGAGTTTTCAATTAATAATGAGATCATGTCATTGGAAGAATGATATGATGGACATACCCAAATTAAGCAGAGAAATTAGATCGTGTCATCGTGTTCATCTTTGCGAAGATTTTTCTTATGTCAAATATTGTATTCCTTAGACCATGAGATAATGCAACTCCCTGGTATCGGAAGAAAGCTTTGAGGTCATCAAACGTCATCCTATGAGAGGGTGATCATAAAGGTGTCTCTCAGGTGATCATAAAGTACTTGTTGGGTTGTATGTATCGAGATGGGATTTGTCCCTCCCAAGTCGGAGAGATATACTTCGGGCCCACTCGGTAATCGATATCAACACCGCTTGCAAGCAAGTGGTTAAGGAGTTAATCACAAAGTGATATCGGATTACAGAACGAGTAAAGTACTTGCTGTGAACGAGATTGAACTAGGTATTCCGATGCCAACGATCGAATCTCGGTCAAGTAAAATATCGCGTGACGAAGGGAATATATATATATATGGGATTAATTGAATCCTGGCATCATGGTTCATCCGATATGATCATCGATGAATATGTGGGAGTCAATATGGGTTTCCAGTCCCCGTTGTTGATTATTGATAGAAGATCATGTCTGCATATTCTCGAACCCGTAGGGTCACACACTTAACGTGTCTCGACGCTAGGATATAATGGATAATTGGTTTATGAGTTTTTGTTCGGAGTCTCGGATGAGATCCAGGACATCACGAGAGGTTCCGGAATGGTCCGGAGAATAAGATTCATATAAGGGAAAGCAGTTTTTGGATTTCGGAATTGTTTCAAAATGTTCGGTATTGTACCGGAAGCTTCTAGAACCTTCCGGAGTGGGACCAACGTGGCCCCACTTGTCGGGAGGGGGCGTGGGCCTACGAGGGAGTGCCCTGGCCGCATTGGGCCAGGGGCACAAGGCCCCATAGGCCCAGCCGGCCAAGCCCTAGGGGAAACCCTAGGGAGAGCTTCTAGAAGGGGGGGGGGAAACTTGCCCCCCCACTCAACCCCATGTGGCCGCCGGCCCTAGGGTTTGGAGGAGGGGCAAGGGCAGCCGTCCAGCCCTCTATATAAAGAGGACAGGGGCGCACCCTTCCCCCACACCTCCTCAAACCATAGCCGCCTAGTTGCTGCCCTCCTCTCTCTCTCTCCCGACTGCGCGTAGGCGAAGCCCTGCCGCAGAAACTCTCCACCTTTGCACCACGCCGTCGTGTTGTAGATCCAATCTATCTCTCCACCCCACTTGCTGGACCGAGGAAGGAGGAGACGTCGAGGTGCCGTACGTGTGCATCTCTCGGAGGCGTCGCCACTTGCGGCGTTGGATCGGATCGGATCGCGAGGAGGAGAAGGCTAGTACGACTACATCAACCACGTTCCGTTGAACGTTCCGCTGTGCGTTTTCTTCAAGGGTATGAAGATCTCATCTATCCTCCCTTGTTGTTTGCATCTCCTAGATTAGATCTTGGCTTCCCCGTTCGCATCCGTAGAATTTTTTTGATTTACTATGCTGCGAAACCCTTCATATTCTTCCAATGTATCAAACTTATTAGCTGAAGAATGTAGTGTTGAGGATATGCATAATGGGTATAACTATAACATAAACTTAATCCGGCTAATCTGGGAGACCCACAGATAATAGGAGAGCATATGACCTGTTGCGTGGCCCGGTTAGAGGATTTTAGAAGAAAAGTCAAGACGGATATAGGAAGGCTATACGGACCAAGTAAATACTATGCCGAAGCCTCCGAGTACATGACATGGAGAAGTATCCGAGTAGGTGTAGAACTATGTAAGTCGGACTTGCGGGAGCCTTTAGGGAAACGCTAACACATAGTACAATCTTTATGATCTGGCTTATTGCCAATATAGTGATTGATAACAGGAGTAAAGTCTCGCCACCATTGTAAGGTCTCAACCTGAATAACCCAGTGTTCCAAGCCCTTCCCAGACAATCGCCGCTTTCCCCACGTCTCCCTAAACTCGCCGGTAGGACCCCTTATAGCATACTCGTCGGCAATACCACGAGACCTGAACATAGTTGGCAGTACATATAAGGAATTGTAGCTGAAATATACTTATATATTATTTTTAAAGGAAAAAACTTAATTCATTGGCTGCATCAATTTTCAGAGAAGATGCATACTTCTTTAATAAAGATGGTCATGCGAGATTCCTCAACAGAAAAAAGGTGCTCACGGCAAACAGTCAAACAGTCTGTTGATATGCCCGTTCTTAAGTGCTTCACTACCGAAGCATTAAAATAAACAACACCAAAAATCACGGAAGAAACATTTCATAAGTAACCTATTGTTTGCACAGTATATTTCATAGGGAATCCCAGTTGTAAGCGATGAGATCTTTCTACGAAAGTACTGCTGTGAACTTTTGACAACTCCGAGTTAGATTAAGGAGAGCAATTACATATATTTTTTGCTGCTAAGAAATCAGTTACAAGTTTAGGCTAGTAAAACAAACTGGATAGATGATTTCACAATGCTCACATAGACTTTAGCGTTAATAATCGGTAATTAATCTGTCAAAACAACTACTATTAGTCAAAACAAATGAACCTGATGTGGATGAGCTTTTTTTTCAGAACTTGCTTATATTACTCAAACAAAACCGTGGTAGTTACAATCAAGATTGGTTAAGTTTAGTAATCAACAGTTTAGTAATCAACTCAAACGCATGAAGGAATATAACCAATCAACAGTTTTGTAATCAACTCATTATGGTATAGTTTTGCATGTGCACGGGCAACTGCATTCCCCGAGTGATTGACTTTTAGAAACCTGAAATCTTGGCAAAACTGCTCAACCTTTTTATGTCCTTAACAATCCCTGATATTGCCAATTTGCTTCTGCTGTGGGAGTTCAGTTTAGTTATCAGGGCACAATCACTTTCTAAGAGAAGATTGCCAGAATAGTTTGACAATATAGCTTGAAGATCATGTAGTCCAGCAGTAGCCTTCGCAGTTTCAGCATTTGCATTGTGTTGGATTGAGCCCCAGGCCAACAGAAGAAAACCTCCACAATCACTTCGAATTGTTGCTCCCCAAGATCACAAGCCCGTTTCATCAATGTAGCCTACATCAAAGTTCAGTTTAGCCTAGCCACTTTCAGGTTTCTGCCAAGATACTTTCGTCTTCTTCTTTTTTCTTTTTTTGGAATGACTTTCCTCTCTTTCTGATTGTACGCAACAATATTTCCCAGAATGTACACAGGCTCGGGAACGCTGACCTCTCTCAAATATGTTATCTTCAAGTTAGATGTCTGAACTATAAACTCTGAAACAATGAGCAAAAGTTAAGTAAGACTAAACTTCAAATAATGGAATTCTTGAAATATGAAACGACCACAACATACTCCCTCTGTTTCAAATTACTCCGCGTGCACGCTTACCTAGGTGTCCTACTATTCTCTCATTTTTCATCAAAAAATTCTTAGAATTTTTGGTATACGTAGTACATATTTCATACTATCTATTTCAAAAATTCGAGGATTTTTTTGAATGAAAAATGAGGGAGTACTAGTTCACCTACATAAGCACGCCGGCGGAGTAATTTGAAACAGAGGGAGTACACGAGATGAAACAGCAGGAACATAATTGTATTGCTTATTACTACCAACGTAGGAAGAAAAGTAATTGAACTACACGGGATTGGACCAGATGGATTGCTTCTTTCAGGTAGGTGTACTTGTGGCCAAACCTGGTGCCTATGAGTCATCCATTCTTAATTAACTGTAGGAGGCGGTAAAGCTGTTGTTGAGGAATCTGGTAGCGTTGTCCCAGTCCTGCTTAGGAATCCAACCTTGTTAGAGCCTCTGGAAGATAGCCGAGTGCAAATCGATGCAGATTTGCACTCTGTCTGTGTGTGTCGTTTAGAAAAAACGAACAGAGGATTTGAAGAAAAAACGAAGAGAGTGCCCTCAAAAAACAAAAACGAACAGCTGGAGGTCTTCTCCCATGGCGGACAGAAGCAGGGGAGGTAGACGACCATGAAATTGATCCAACCAATTCCTCCTATCAAGAGACTCCCCTACGCAGTCTGCATTGATTCCTGGCCAAAAAAGGTCAGATTCGTCACAGAATTGAAGGAGCGACGGGTCAGGTCTGTTAAATAATAGAGCAATTTACCAAGCGAATTATCTATAATAACGCTAGATAAAACATGATTAGAATAATAGGCAATATATTAATCATGTGAAATAGCGAATAAGGCATATAGCCAAACAAACTGCAAGGCGTAAAACATTGGATACGATCAGAACAAGATTGAGAGAGAAGATATACACGGCAGTAGCAGAAGAGGAACCGCCGGCGTTGGAACCGTCGTTGGCCATTTCGTCGAGGAAGAGGGTGCTGATGTCGGGGAAGAAGTCCTCGTCGGGGAAGACGTCGCCGCAGTCGCTATCCGTGAAAGAGTCCGTGACGAAGCCAGTAGTCGTGCCGATAGCGCTCCGCAAAAACCTTATCGCCCTTCTCCCGTACAGGACTCGAAGCAGCGGGGTCTCGGAGGCCTACTGTCCCGGCTCGCGGTGCACGCCGCAAGACGGGATGGGGAAGATCTAAGTAGCGCAGTGCTCTGGAACTGGAGGCGCAAAGGATGTGTGGCAGTGTGTCTGAGAGGAGGCGCGACCTCTCTCTTATATAGGCACGCAGAGGGGAAGGCAGACATGCTGCGTAGGAGCTGAAACAAACGGACAGAAGTTGAAGCGAACATGCGGCAGCCCACCGGACAGCCTCCACTCAGTTCGTATTAAAAGTTCACTGGAGCAAAAACGTTTCAGCTTCTGTACAACTATTCATACACCATTCATGCGTGGCAAAATAAAGCTCGGCTAGGCGAGATTCCCGCAACCCGCAACCCGCGGCGTGCGTGCGTCGAGGCGAGACGAGGCGTGGCGAGGTGAGCGAGGAGGAGGAGCGTGCGTGTATATGTCTTCTCTTCTCAAGCTCATACAAGTGGTAGAAGAGCTCACCTTATAAGCTGCTCCAACTTCCACTCAACTAGCAATGTGGGACTAAACATTTGTCCCAGCTTTTGCTTTGCATGAATGGGCCAAATGGGCATCTAGAATTTCAGAAATTTATTGGCATATAATAAATGGGTGGGCCTATTTAGGCAAAAATTCCAACAATCCCCCACCAGATCCTAGAGACACATAAAGTTTGCCTTTGATTTCAAAACATTGTTTATATACCGGTACTATAGTGGAGACTGTTAAGTTGAACTTCCACCTAGAGCTTTATGTTATACTAGGCTACAACTTGTACGGTGGACTATGCCTTGAACGACAAGTTTGCTGCGAACCTAGCTTCACAAAAAGTCTTGACCGATACTTGGCTACCGTGGGACTTCCCCGCGGGTGGAGCTTATACGTCATACTCCATGACCTTTCATGAGTTTATTAGAGAGAACCCTACTCTCATAGACTGCGACGTTTTAACAGTCAGACTCATATAGGTGTGTTCTTCAAAAGATGTTCTGCAGGACAACATCTTTGCTTAGGATAAGCCACTTAGAACACATTAAGGTAATAAATCAACCTGACGTGCATAATAGGAAAGTATTGCATCTTTATGGAGTGGTTTTTATTAAAGTAGGGATACTTTCCTCTCAGCTAACCAACAGCTTGTCTCCCAATTCTAATTCACGGGATCTCTGATCACATAGAGTGGTTTACCACTATGGAAAGCTCAATTTGTGGGTCTCATACCCATCTCCTTCGATGCATTTTCTATCACATTGCGTGATAGACCCTTTGTGAAGGGATCTGCCAAGTTTTTAGATATTTGGATATATCCAATGCAATAACTCCGGAGTTTCTCATTTTCCTGACAGATTTCAGTCTCCTCTTCACATGTCTTGATGACTTTATATTATCCTTAGAACTATTTACCTTGAAAATCACAGTTTGATTATCGCAGTTCATAAGGATTGCGGGTATTGGTTTTTCAACCATAGGCAAGTTCATCAAGAGTTCACGAAGCCACTCTTCTTCAACAGTGGATGTGTCTAATGCTGTGAGTTCTGATTCCATAGTTGACCTTGTTAAGATGGTCTGCTTGCAAGACTTCCAGGAAACAGTGCCACCAGCAAGTGTGAATACATATCCACTCGTGGCCTTTATCTCGTCAGCATCAGATATCCAATTTGAATCACTATAACCCTCTAGTACCCTCGGATACCCGGTATAGTGTATGCCATAGCTCACAGTGCCTTTTAGATATCGTATAAATCTCTCAAGAGCATGCCATTGATCATCTCCTGGATTTGAAACAAACCAACCGAGTTTGCTTACAGCAAAGGGATGTCAGGCCTCGTGGCACTAGCTAAATACATAAGCGAGCCAATGATTTGAGAGTATCTCAGTTGGTCTCTAGCATTTCCTCGATTCTTTCGAAGCAACACACTAGGATCATACGGTGTAGGAGAAAACTTGAAGTCGCTATACCCGAAACGACTCAAGATCTTTTCCACATAGTGGGACTGAAGCAATGTAATCCCACCATCATCATCTCTCAATAGCTTGATGTTCAGGATGACATCAGCTACTCCCAGATCCTTCATCTCAAAGGAACGAGATAAGAAATCTTTGACCTCCTTAATTGCATTAAGGTTGGTTCCGAAAATCAGTATGTCATCAACATACAAACAAAGGATGACTCCGTCACCCCCACCATGGCGATGGTACACACATTTATCAGCTTCATTTACAACAAAGCCTGCAGCAGTTAAAGTTCTTTCGAACTTCTCATGCCATTGCTTAGGGGCTTGTTTTAGACCATATAAAGACTTCAACAACTTGCACACCTTTCCTTCTTGACCATTTACCACAAAGCCATCTGGCTGATCCATGTAAATTTCCTCATCCAACTCTCCATTAAGGATAGTTGTCTTAACGTCCATTTGATGAACAAGAAGACCATGAGAGGCAACCAATGAGAGTAATACTCGAATGGTGGTCAATCTGGCAACAGGTGAGTAAGTGTCAAAGAAGTCTTCACCTTCCTTTTGAGTGTATCCCTTGGCCACAAGCCGTGCCTTGTACTTCTCAATAGTACCATCAGGTCTAAGCTTTTTATTAAACACCCACTTGCACCCTACAGGTTTGCACCCATAAGGGCGATCAGTGATCTCCCATGTTCCATTAGCTAAGATGGAATTCATCTCACAATGGATGGCTTCCTTATAGTAGTCAGCATCAGGAGATGCATAAGCTTCTGAAATGGAAGTGGGAGTGTCATCCACAAGGTACACAATGAAATCATCACCAAAGGACTTTGTAGTCCTCTGTCTCTTGCTCCTTTTAGGAATTTCATTATAATCCTCCTTAGGACTTTCAGAGTGTTCAATTGGAATGGTAGGTTCAGAGAATGTAGCAAATTCCTGATTAGATGAACTAGGTATCTCCGGATTTGATGAGTTAGGTTTATCCTTCATTGGAAAGATATCCTCAAAGAAATTCGCATCAGTCGACTCCATGACCAATGCGATGAAAATCATAGCCCAGAAAAACACAATCAATGGTTTTTGGTCCAAGCTTGCGCTTCTTGGGGATTGGTACATTAACCTTTGCCAAACAACCCCAAGTACGTAAGTAAGAGAGTTTTAATCTTTTCTTTTCCCATTCTTCGAATGGAGTAATTTCTTTATTCTTTGTGGGAACTCGATTTAGGACATGACACGCAGTCAATAGTGCCTTCCCCCACCATTCCTTAGAAAGACCCGATGTGTATAACATGGCGTTAACCAAATTTGTTAGAGTACGATTCTTTCTTTCGGCTACTCCATTTGACTGGGGTGAGTAGGGAGGCGTCCTCTCATGAATTATGCCATGTTCCGCACAAAAATAATCAAAGTCGTTGGAAAAATACTCTCCACCACGATCAGACATAAGCCTCTTAATCTTTCGATCAAGTTGATTTTCTGCCTCAGCTTTATAGATTTTGAAGAAACTCAAAGCCTCATCTTTCGATTTCAGATGATACACATGACAATATCTCGTAGATTCATTGATCAAAGTCATGAAATATTTCTTTCCATCTTTTGTCAACACACCATTCATCTCATAAAGATCAGAATGTATGAGTTCTAGTGGTGTTAAATTTCTCACTTCTGCAGTCGTATGTGACTTGCGAGGTTGTTTAGATTGCACACAGACTTGGCACTTAGATCTCTTAACAGTTGTGAAATCAGGGATTAAATTCATTTTGGCTAGCCGTGTCATACAACCAAAATTAATATGACAAAGACGAGAGTGCCAGACATTTGATTTAAAATTCGTGTAAATATGATTAACAACTTTATTACAAATGTATGACAGAGATAAGCGGAACAAGCCTCCGCACTCATAGCCTTTACCAACAAAGGTTCCATACTTCGAAATTACAAATTTATTGGACTCGAATACAATCTTGTAGCCATCTCGACACAGAAGAGATCCGCTAACAAGATTTTTATTTATTGAGGGAACATGATGCACGTTCTTCAGGCGCACGGTCTTTCCCGAAGTGAACTTCAGATCGACCATACCAACACCATGAACAAAATCATGCGAGTCGCTCCCCATCAGCACGGTTTGAGTCCCTCTGACCTGATATGAAGAAAACATGGAAATATCAGAACAAACATGTACATTAGTGCCCGTGTCAATCCACCAATCAGGAGAATGACATAATGAAAGAACAGTAGGTAATATACCATACCCAACATCTTTCATCTCAAAGTCACCCATGACAACATTAGCAGTCTTGCTGCCCTTCCCATGCCGGCGCTTGTCAAAGCGGTTGGGACAAGTAGGAGCCCAATGATTAGGGTCACCGCACACATGACACGCACCTTTCCTCTTATCAGTCTTCTTCTTGAAGCTGGTGGACTGTGAGGCCTTGTTCTTTCCATCGAACTTTCCTTTATCGTCAAACTTGCCTTTGTTCTTGAACTTGTGAGGCTGGAAGTTCCTTTTCTGTAGCAGATTGGCATTAGAACCTCCCTCGGTACCTCGAGCACGTGTGTCTTTTGCTCTTGACTTCTCTTCCATATCAAGAGTCCCAATGAGATCTGTCACGAAGAACTCTTGCCTCTTGTGCTTCAGAGAAGTAGCAAAATTCCTCCATGACTGGGGAAGTTTGGCAATAATGCCTCCGACAACAAACTTGTCCGGTAACACACAAGTGAAGTGCTCAAGCTCCCTGGCAAGTGACTGTATATCATGAGCCTGCTGCATAATGGGGCGGTCCTCAACCATCTTATAGTCATAGAATTATTCCATGACATACAGTTCACTGCCAGCATAGGAGACTCCAAATTTTCTCTTGAGCGCATCCCACATATCCTTGCCATTGCTAAATGACAGATATGAATCGACAATATTGTCGCCAGGAATGCTGATCAAGGCAGCCTTGAAAGTGGTATCAAGTTTTTGGAACGCCTCTTCTTGAGCGGGATTAAGTTCTCCCTCAGGTGCGCCATAGATGGCGTTATAGCAGCTCATGGTCTAAAACCAGAGCACTGCTCTCGCACGCCATCGTTTGTAATTCACACCTTCGAACACAGGTGGCTTCATAGAAGCAACAAAGCCACTTGGGGCAAATTACCTGAAATAAGGTTTTTGGATTGTTGAATAATAGAGCAATTTACCAAGCGAATTACCCATAATAAATGCTAGATAAAACATGATTAGAATAATAGGCAATATACTAATCATATGAAATAGCGAATACATATTAAGGCATATAGAAAAACAAACTGCAAGGCGTAAAACTTTGGATACGATCAGAACAAGATTGAGAGAGAAGATATACATGGCAGTAGCAGAAGAGGAACCGCCGGCATTGGAACCGTCGTTGGCCATGTCGTCGAGGAAGAGGGTGCTGATGTCGGGGAAGAAGTCCTCGTCGGGGAAGACGTCGCCGCATTCACTATCCATGAGGGAGTCCATGACGAAGCCAGTAGTCGTGCCGATAGCGCTCCCCAAAAACCTTATCGCCCTTCTCCCGTACAGGACTCGAAGCAGCGGGGTCTCGGAGGCCTACTGTCCCGGCTCGCGGTGCACGCCGCAAGATGAGATGGGGAAGATCTAAGTAGCGCAATGCTCTAGAACTGGAGCCGCAAAGGATGTGTGACAGTGTTTCTGAGAGGAGGCGCGACCTCTCTCTTATATAGGCATGCAGAGGGGAAGGCAGACATGCTGCGTAGGAGCTGAAATGAACGGACAGAAGTTGAAGAGAATAGGCGGCAGCCCACCGGACAGCCTCCACTCAGTTCGTATTAAAAATCCACTCGAGCAAAAACGTTTCAGCTTCTGTACAACTGTTCATACACCATTCATGCGTGGCAAAATAAAGCTCGGCTCGGCGAGATTCCCGCAACCCGCAACCCGCAACCCGCGGCGCGCGCGTCGAGGCGAGCGAGGAGGAGGAGCGCGCGTGTATATGTCTTCTCTTCTCAAGATCATAGAAGTGGTGGAAGAGCTCACCTTATAAGCTGGTCCAACTTCCACTCAACTAGCAATGTGGGACTAAACATTTGTCCCAGCTCTTGCCTTGCATGAATGGGCCAAATGGGCCTCTAAGATTTTAGGAATTTATTGGCATATAATGAAAGGGCTGGGCTTATTTAGGCAAAAATTCCAACAAGGTC
Source organism: Avena insularis (assembly GCA_023614405.1). NCBI lineage: Eukaryota > Viridiplantae > Streptophyta > Magnoliopsida > Poales > Poaceae > Avena > Avena insularis. Next base: position 409,469,813 of record CM042697.1, read on the forward strand.
CTGGTTCACACAAGAGGAGGAGAACGGCTGGCGGCGAAGTCCGCACGACAGGCGCTAGCGGCGGCCGGAGCCAGAGTAGGGGCCAAGGGCGTCATGGTAGAGCATATCCATGGGAATTACCTAACAAGATGGGAGGCGAGTGGAGCGGCACTGCATGCAGGTAACGAGGGAAGGAGCAGCCGACTGCCGGGGAGAGGCTCTAAGGTCGAGCACCGGCGGCGGGTGGGGAGTTGGAACTTGTGTGGAGGTTGACACAGAGGAGCGAGGAGTAGGCCGATAGCCATGGTACGAGCGGATCGAGCCGGGTGCGAGGGTTGATGGGACAGGATGGGATAGGGAAGCAAGGTAGGACCTCAGAGGTGGCATTTCCCATCGGTCGTGCGTCGCTGAGGGAGGAGAAGGACGGGAGGGTGGTGGCGGCTACCAGGGGCGACAGTTGCGGGAGGGATCGAGCACCCGTTTTCCTTTTGATCGAGGGGATAAGGTTTGATCACCGTTTTTTATTTTGCGGTGGCAGACCTTTGTAATATCTTCTACCTTTTAGGGGTAAATTCGTCTAGAAAATGTCGGACGGAAAATTAGACAGACAAACCTACCTCAATGTAAATTAGTACTCACTCTGTTCCAAAATATAAGATGTTTTATATTTGTGAAGAGAATGTATCTAGACTTGTTTTACTGTGTAGATTCACTCCAAACATGAGTGAACCTATATACTAAAACTAGTCTAGATACATTTGCTTCATAAAGCTAAAACATCTTATATTTTGAAATGGAGGGAGTAGATAGATAGATAGATAGATAGATAGATGATTTCCAAATGTATCGTGCAGTTCAAGGACACGTTTCCAAATGCCCTACGAGTTTCTCCTTCTAATATTGCATGTTTCGTGTGTTGGAAATATGAGCAATTTACCAAGCGATTTATGAGAAATAAACAACCGGTAAAATAAGACTAGAATGATCGAAAATAAACTAGCCAACTAATCTGGTAGAAAGTGTGCAGAGAGTTGCAGAGAGATCGAAACAATATAAACAAGATGAAGAAGGAAAGCATACGGCAGTGTGACGACATTGGGGTTGGAGTTGTCGCCCATGTCGTCGAGGAAGAGGTTCTCGATGGAGGGGAAGAAGCCGTCATTGGGAAAGATGTCATCGGCATCGGTGAAGGGGTCCATGATGAAGCCAGTAGTCACGTCGATAGCACTCACCAAAATCAGACGCCTTCTCCCGTGACAGGACTCAAGAGGCGGGTTCAAGGCTCATCGTCCTGGCTCATGTGCACGCAAAGACGGATGGGGAAGAACTGGTGGCAGCTCAGTGCTCTGGAACTTGGAGGCGGTGGTTCTGGTTGTGTGTCTAAGGAAAGGAGTGACCTTCCGCTCTTATAGGCACAGGTAGACAGGCGAACAGGCGACATCGTAAGAGGAAACGAACAGGCAGTGACCGAATCCAAATAGCCTCCATTAAGTTTGAATTAAACCCCCACTGAAAACCCATTAACAGACTAATCAAATTCTGCATGCCCGTTCATATACCAGTCATGCGTGGCAAAAAAGAACTCGGCTCGGCGAGATTCCCAACTCAAGGCGTGAGCTGCCGTGTGACGAGGCGCCAGAGGCGAGTGAGGAGGAGCGCGCGTGTGGAACTCTCTCCTTCTCCTTCTCATACTTTTACCAAGTGGTAGGAGAGCCTCCCTTATAAGCTGGTGCAAACCTCCTTCAACTAGCAATATGGGACTAAACATTTGTCCCACCTCTTGCCATGCATGAATGGACCACATGGGCCTCTAGGATTTTCAGGAATTATTGAAATGGAAAATGGGCTGGGCTATTTGGGCCAAAATTCCAACAATCCCCCACTAGATCCCAGAGACACATGTAATTTGCCTTTGGTTCCAAAACACTGTTTATATACCGGTACTGCAGTAAAGATTGTTAAGTTGAACTTCCACCTAGAATTCTATGCTACACTAGGCTGCGACTTGTACAGTGGACTATGCCTTGAACTGCAAGTTTGCTGCAACCTAGCTTCACACGAAGCCTTGTCCAATAATGGGCTACCGTGGGACTTGCCCGTGGGTGGAGCTTATGCGTCATACTCCATGGCCTTTCATGAGTTTATTAGAGAGCACCCAACTCTCATAGACTGTGACGTTTGACAGTCAGACTCATATAGGTGTGTTCTTCAAAAGATGTTCTGCAGGACAACATCTCTGCTTAAGATTAAGCCATTTAGAACACATTAACATAAAAATCAACCTTCCATGCAGAATAGGAAAATATTGCATCTTCACGTAGCGGTGTTCATTAAAGTAGGGATACTTTTCTCTCAGTCTACCATCAGCTTGTCTCCCAATTCTAATTCATGGGATCTCCGATCACGTAGATTGGTTTGCCACTGTGGAAAACTCATAGTGTGGGTCTCATACCCATCTCCTTCGATGCATTTTCTATCACATTGCGTGATAGTCCCTTTGTGAAGGGATCTGCCAGGTTCTTAGATGTTTGGATATAATCCAATGCTATAACTCCAGAGTTTCTCATTTTCCTGACAGATTTTAGTCTCCTCTTCACATGTATTGAGGACTTCATATTATCCTTAGAACTGTTCACCTTAATAATCACAGTTTGATTATCACAGTTCATTGTGTAGGGGTTCATAGCATGGAAAACCAAAATTTTCTACCGCATGCACACAAACAAGCCAAGATCTATCTACTAGATTGTAGCAACGAGTCGATTAGAGTACTCACCCTCGAAGATTCCAAAGCGGTTAACGCGAGCAGATTCTCGTGGATGATGTAGTCGTACACTTGTCGATCTCAAGATCACGTAGACGATCCTTCCGGTGCTGTGCTCCGGCAGCACTTCCGCAGTCGGTCACACGTTCAGTACTCGATGAAGACCTTCCTCTCCCTTGTTCCAGCAGGCAACGGAGGTTGTAGTTATCCCCTCGTGATTCCGGTAGCACAACGGCGTGGTGTCAGAAGTGGAGGGAAGATCTCGCAGGGCTTCGCCTAAGCTGATGCAGGTTATGGTGGATCTAGGGTTTCCGGCGATCTAGGTTTAGAAGGCCGGAGAGGAGGAGGTGGAGTCGGCGGCGGCGCGAGGCGGCTGCGGCGCACGGTGGGGAGGGCTATTTTGTGGTCTTTGGGGCAGCCCGTCCCCTCTATTTATGAGAAGGAGGGCAGCTTGGGAGAGAGGAGTTTTAATCCTTCCCCAAACCCAAGTTGGAGAGAAAAAAGGACTCTTTCCTTTTTCCACTAGGAAACTATTATTCCAGTTTGACTTTTCAAACCTCCCTTTTGACTTTCAATTTAGAGCTTGATATCCTGATCCCATCAGACTCAACAACATTCGGTCTCCTCTCCTGACATTCCATATCTTCTAAACAACATGAATCCTCAACTGTGTCTCCCATTCGTTCTCAATGAATTATCTGGACATCATGAGAACCACTTCTCTATCAATATCCAATGATATGATCTTGCTGTTAAATCTCAATGTTCATGATCGGAAACCACGATTTATCAATTACTTTTCATGAATGTAAACATTTATCATAAACACAAAGATATAATAATTACCAGGGACTTTGGAGATATGCCCTAGAGGCAATAATAAAAATGGTTATTATTATATCTTTGTGTTTATGATAAATGTTTACATTCATGCTACAATAGTATTAACCCGAAACATTAATACTTGTGTGATTTTTAAACTAGATTAGAGTCCCTAGTAAACCCTCTTTGTAATACTAGCTTGTTGGTTAATAGATGATCGTGGTTTCCCGATCATGAAGATTGAGATGTTGTTAACAACAAGATCATATCATTAGGAGAATGGTGTGATGGACATACTCCTATAGATAAGAGTAGCATTAAGATCAAGTCATTTCAATAGTTTGTTTGCTATAAGCTTTCTGATACATAGTAACCTAATTCCTTCGACCATGAGATCATGCGAATCACCATCACCGGAAGGATGCTTTGATGACATCAAACACCACACCATAACTGGGTGGCTATAAAGGTGACATTGATTATTCAGAAAGTATGTGTTGAGGCACATGGATCAAGAGTGGGATATGTCCATCCATATGACGGATAGATATACTCTGGGCCCTCTCGGTGGAATGTCATCCAATTAGCTTGCAAGCATGTGACTGGATCATAAGGGATCACATATCACGGGAACGAGAAAAGAGTACTTATCGGTAACGAGGTTGAACTCGGTATGCAGAGATAGCAACGATCAAACCTCGGATAAGTAAACTATCGCGAGACAAAGGGAAATTGGTATTGTATGTAAGTGGTTCATTCGATCGCAAAGTAATCGTTGAAATATGTGGGAGGCATATGAAGTTACAGATTCCTCTATTGGTTATTGATCGGAGAACTGTCTCGGTCATGTCCGCATAATTCACGAACCGTAGGGAGACACACTTAAAGATTCGATGTTGTTTAATAGATATGGAATGTAAGTAGGGATATCGAATGTTTTTTGGAGTCTCGGATGGGATCCGGGATATCATGAGGAGATCCGGAATGGTCCGGAGAATAAGATTCATATAAGGAAAGTCCGATTCCGGAGTTCGGGAATGATTTTGATGTTTTCATCGGAGAGGTTCTAGAAGGGTCTAGAAGGTTCACTGGACCGGAAGGGGAATGGTCCATGAATGTGTCATGGGTAAGTGGAATGATTGGATCATATCCTAGGTCACTTGGTTTGGGCATTTGCGAGAGAGAATTAAAGCTCTAAATTGAAAGTCAAAAGGGAGGTTTGAAAATTCAAACTGGAACAATAGTTTCCTAGTGGAAGAAGGAAAGAGTCCTTCCTTCTATCCAACTTGGGTTTGTGTTTGGATTCAAACTCTCCCCTTCCAAGGCTGCCCCCCTCTCATAAATAGAGGGGGAGGGCTTCCCCAAAGACGACAAAACCAAGCCCTCCCCATCGTGCGCCGCCGCCAAGCCGCCGCACGCCGCCGCCGCCTCGCACCGCCGCCGCCAGCCCATCGCCGTCGCCCTAGTCGCTGTCGACACCTCCTCCTCCCTGGCCTTCTAAACCTAGATCACCGGAAAACCATAGATCTACCATAACTCGCACCGGCTTAGGCGAAGCCCTGCGGGATCTTCCCTCTACATCCGACACCACGCCGTCGTGCTACCGGAATCGCGAGGGAAGGACTACAACCTCCGCTGCCTGCTGGAACAGGGGAGAGGAAGGTCTTCATCGAGTATCGAACGTGTGACCGACTGCGTAAGCGCTGCCGGAACGCAGCGCCAGAAGGATCGTCTACGTGATCTTGAGATCAGCAAGTGTACGACTACATCACCCACGAGAATCTGCTCTCGTTAACCGCTTTGGAATCTTCAAGGGTGAGTACTCTAATCGACTCGTTGCTACAATCTAGTAGATAGATCTTGGCTTGTTTGTGTGCATGTGGTAGAAATTCTTTGTTTTCCATGCTACGAATGCCTACAGTGGTATCAGAGCCGTGTCTATATGTAGATATGTTGCACGAGTAGAACACAATGGTCATTGTGGGCGTTGATGCTTTTGTTGTCGATTGCTTCTTGTGTACTTTGCATCTTGCGGGATGGTGGGATGAAGCTACCGGCTAACCTTACATGACATCGTTCATGAGACTTGCTCCACGCTTGGCATGCAACTTGTATTGCATAAGTGGCTTTGCGGGTGCCTGTTTCTCCCAACATAGTTAAGATTCAATTTACAACGGGTGATTGACAATACTAGTATCAACGTTGTGTTCTTGTCCGTAAGTTAGAACGACACTTATTGAAAGCCCCAAACCACGTAAAACATGCAAAGAAAATTAGAGGCCTCTAACTTTGTTTTGCAGGGGTGTGATGTGATGTGATATGACCATGATAGTGATTATATATGATGTATGCAATGTTCCTTATTGTAAGTCGGCAACCGGCAGGAGCCATATGGTTGTCTTTTTAATTCCATTAAGACCCGCGTGTCTATTATTCAAAGTAGTTGTAATAGTTGATTCTGGTGGACGACAACCATGAAGCGGCGCCATTGACCTTGACACCATGCCGGTGATGAAGGAGATCATGTTCGTGCTTGAAGATGGAGATCGGAAGCACAAGAAGAAAGGCCATATCATATCACATATTATGAATTGCATGTGATGTTAATCCTTTCATGCATCTTGTATTTCTTAGTTCGCGACGGTAGCATTATAAGATGATCCCTCTCACAAAATTTCAAGTTATAAAGTGTTCATCCTTAGTAGGCACTGTTGCTAAAGCTCGTTGTTTCAAAGCACCACGTGATGATCGGGTGTGTTAGATTTTGCGAGTGTATACAATGGGAGCAAGCCAGATTTGCTCATGCGTAAGCTGAGGTTTGATCTTGACGAGCCTAGCATGTACACACATGGTCTCGGAACACGTATCACCGAAAGGTAAAGCATGAGTCATATAGTAGATATGATGAACATGTTGATTGTTCGCCATTGAAGCTACATCAATTCTCGTGATGATCGGTTTTGACGTGGTGGATTTGGTTCGTGTGATCACTAAAACAATGTGAGGGATATTTTTTTGAGTGGGAGTTCACCTAGATTAATTTAACTATTAATTAGAACTCAATTTGTCATAAACTTAGTCTAAACTATTGCAAATATGTTGTAGATCAATGGCGGCCCATACCATCTAATTTAATGCGTTCCTAGAGAAAGAAAAGTTGAAAAACAATGGAAGCAACTCCGCGGATTGGTTCCGCAAATTGAGGATTGTCCTCAATGCTGGTAATTTGACCTATGTGCTGGATGCACCGCTGGGTGACCCACCTGCAGCTGATGCTACCGATGAGGTAAAGAATGTTTTCCTCGCTTGAAAGAATCAGTACTCCACAGTTCAGTGTGCTATCTTGTATGGTTTGTAATCGGATCTTCAGAAAAGGTTTGAGAACCATGACCCACATGATATTGTTTGTGAACTCAAAATTATATTTGAGACTCACACGGCAGTTGAGAGTTATGAGGCTTCTGAAAAGTTCTTTAACTGCAAGATGGAAGATGGCAGCTCCGTTAGTGAGCATGTGCTTAAGATGTATGGGCACGCAAGCAAGCTTCAAAGCTTGGGTATAGTGATTCCTAATGCTTTGGGGATTCACTGTGTCTTCCAATCACTATCACCAAGTTACAAGAACTTTGTGATGAACTACAATATGCAAAACATGGACAAGTCGTTACCCGAACTCTTCTCCATGTTAAAGTCTGCAGAAGTGGAGATCAAGAAAGAGCACCAAGTGTTGTTGGTCAATAAGACCACCAAATTCAAGAAGCAAGGCAAGTCTAAGAAAAAGGGAAACTTCAAGAAGGGCGGTAAGAAAGTTACCGCGCTGGCGAAGAAGACCAAGACTAGGCCTAAGGCTGATACTGAGTGCTTTTACTGCAAGGGAGAAGGTCACTGGAAGCGGAATTGCCCTAGTACTTGGCGGATTTGAAGAATGGCAACATCAAGAAGAAAGGTATATTCGATATACATGTTATTGATGTGTATCTCACTAGTACTCGTAGTAGTGCCTGGGTATTTGATACTGGTTCGGTTGCTCACATTTATAACTCGAAACAGGTGCTGTAGACTAGACGGAAACTAGCAAAGAACAAGGTGATGATGTGCGTTGGAAATGGATCAAAGTTTGATGTGATCGCGGTCGGCACGCTACCTCTTCATCTACCATCAGGATTAGTTTTATATTTAAATAATTGTTATTTGGTGCCTGCGTTGAGCATGAACATTATATCTGGATCATGTTTATTGCGAGACGGTTACTTGTTTAAGTCCGAGAATAATGGTTGTTCGATTTATATGAGTAATATGTTTTATGCATATGCACCTTTGATAGATGGTCTATTCTTGTCACATCCCAAAATTTTCTAAATTTTGAAATGTGAAAAATGAAATAAACAAAATAAAACTTTGTTGAAATTTAGGGTGAGAAGAAACTTTTTGATTCCAATTGTGGAACATCCAAAACCTATTTTGATCAAATAAAATCCTAAAGGGATTTAAAAAGATAAATAAACAATAAAGTTAAAATATTTGGAATCACTATTTTTGGATCTTTAATAAAAAGATTTGGTTTTCAAAAGAAAAGGTAGAACTATAAATAAGGATTATTTTATAGAGCCAAATTAAATCTTGGCCAAGCTTTTGAAATGAAATATTTCTATTTGATAAAAAGAGTTAAAGGTTTAATTAAATAAAAAAATGAGGATTTATTAATATCCAATTTTATTAAAGTAAAGGCTTTTCCATTTTAATTAAACACTAAAACTTGTTAAATTATTTTAAACAAGTTTTCCAAGTGTTTTAGTTTTTCAAATAAAACCTACTGAAATGATTTTGGTATTATTTAGATTTCAAATGGAGATTTTAATAAATCAAATCCTATTTGAATTAATAACTAAGGGCTATTTTATTTAATTATTAAATAGATCCTAAAAGAATAAAAGTATTATTTTATTTGGACTTTGAATTGTGTTGTTAAACAGAACTAAAAATGATACAAAGTTTGGCAAAGGTTTGAATTCAAATGAGTGTTTGAATTGTTTGATCAAAATCAAAACAGAAAATCAAATGGGAAAAAGAAAAAGCTTACAGAATAGAAAAAAAGTGAAACAGCAGCCCAACCCAATAGGCCCAGCAAGCCCAGCTCCAGCCCAACTAAACTCCCCCACACGCGAATCGTTTTTCACTTACACGCGCACCCGCGAGGTCACTGAACGCCAGGCCCCACTCCTATTTCCTCCACCTCGCTGACAGCACGGCCCCACACTCCTTTTCATCGTCTCCACCACGACCTCGTCGCCCCTGCCGTTGCTGCCGATTGAATGCAGCGATGAATATGCGTAAATGGCCGAGTAATTCCTCGCCGTGACCACACCCCCTTAACCGCCCCTGTCCCGTCTCTCTTTCCCCCCAAGCCACGCTCCCTCTTGGCCACCAGGCTGCACGAATTGCACGCCCAAGCAACCACTGCTCCGACGAGCTCCTCCGTCGATTCCGGTGACGCCTGACCGTACCCTACCCCCTTGTGCACACGAGACTACTCCCCAGACCAGTGTGCATCTACCGGTGGTTCCATCTTAGCTGCGCTTGCCCCAGAGCATCGGCAAGGACGAACTCTGAACGCCGCTGACGCCTGGCACCTCTCCAGCGACCCCTCCCCGTAAGAACAGATCGCCCCTTTCTCTCTGCTTGTAAGGTGCATGTTCAGCGTCTTCATGCGCACCTAACCGTGTCATTCTTTTGCTTTGGCATGGCCTATAACCTCGCCTCCGACAACGACCAGACGGACCCGACGGTGAACCCAACTCTGGCGAGCAATCCCTCTGGAATCCGTGTGCCCCTTGACAAACAACCGCTACGTTGAGCTTCACCACAACCGCGCGAGCACGGTGAGCACCTCCGTTCCCCCTCTTGCTTCCTGGTTCACCGGCGACGACCACGTCTGAGTGCTGCCGCCAGAGTGCCGCCGTCAGCGCCGCTCGAGTTTGGGCAAGTAGTTTTACACCGTTAGATGTTAATCCTGCGGCTAAGATTAGAACTTAGACGAAGGGGTATGAGCCCATCTGAGCCACTAGATCTAACTTAAATCCTACGGTTCGCAGAGGCCGATCCGCACGAAACGGTACCGGCCAATAGAATTGCGCCGCGTGGCACTGGTTATGTTTAAAACAGAATTTTGAATCTGATTGAATTGCAAACTTGTAAATTGCATAACTTTTGATCCACACGTCTAGAATTTTCAAATTTTATATCAATGGAATCAGTAGAACATGTACTTTGCAACCATGCAATTTGTTTAATGTTTTGCTTCTGTAAAATTGGTTGAATTTGTAGAAACATGTGTAGGCTTATTAAGAATATAAAAATTATTCTAGATATAATTTTAATGTGAAATCTTTGCAAAATGGTTTGTTGTGAACCTACTAACCCTAGGAACCAACCTATGGATTTAAAAATGAGTTTTGTGAAGTTTAGGAATAAATACTCTAATTAGCTCATTTCTAGTCAAATAAAAATATTGATTTTGATATAGAAATGATTTTTGAGTAAAACCTTTGGGAAATGTTTTGATTCAAACCTTCTGACCCTAAACACCAAGTTTTGTGAATTAACAACTTATTTGATGAACAATATAAAATTATTGCTTTGATAGAAGCAATTTCAACCACATAGAATAATGATTTGATATAAAAATGGTTTATAGATAAAACCTTTTGCAAATGGTTTTAACACTTTAGAAAATGACCACTTTGAACTTTATAATGTTTAGAGCTTAGTAGAAACCACCTTTGCAAATAAAACTATCCTTTGCATGCTTGCATGCATGACCTTGTTTCTATTATTTTATGTGTGATAAATTGTTTGAATATTGGTTGGAATGCTAGTTGAATTGTGTTTGCTTGATTGAATTGTAGTGGAATTAGAAGAGTGTGATAATTGCAAGATCAAGAAGTGAACCAACATTCTCTACTAAAAAGGCAAGTGACACTATCATCCAAGTCCTACTATTTTCATGACACTTAGTGGATTTTTGAAACATGCATGATAATGTTTTCTATATTTTAGGCTATGCTAAATCCTAATAGGATACCCCTATATATTCCTTAGTGGAATCATTGTAGTTGTAGTATGCTTAGCCCTGCTATATATTGGGATGGGATACATGTTATGGATATATGAAGAATTGAAAAGACATATGTTTTATATAATAAAACAAGTACTCAATGAACCACCTGGGTGGACAAGGATACTCAAGGTTGGACAAGGTGGCAACAAAAGGAACCATGTTTATATGGCTATCTCTTTTTGTTGTGCACTAGAAGAAAACCACCCACGGACTTAGAGATTGAACATGTTTCTCGTACAGTGGCTTCCGTGTACAGCCACATGCTAAATGGGCTCTGGCTTATTCAACTACATAGTGGAAGACCCATGCATTGGCATCTTCAGGTTAACTAGATTTGTGCTAGGGAACTTGAAACACTACATTGGTGCCTGGATGACAAGCTAGCATTGTGTATTGGGAGGACTCCTATGGAAAGACTTTGTCACATTCTCAATCTGCCAGTACTCCATCTTGTTGAGTACTTATCCAGTGGCCACTGGTGGCATCAAGATGAGATTGTGTCATGTGGGTAAAGTGTACAACTTCTGCAGAAGATCAAAATTCTAAGTACTTAGCCGTGTCCCCGGTTATGGACAACACTGAGCAACTAAGGCCTGAAGCTATGGAAGATCTCGACATTCCAATTTCTCAAAGTTAAAACTTGATGGTGACAACAAGGGATTTTGAAGCACTTGGAGTTTTCCAAGAAGTTCAAAAGATTTGACAAAGATCAAAAGCTATTTTGAAAAGATAGGATAAAACTATATTGCTTTCTGCAAAAGAGCCTAAACCCTACTTAGCCAAATATGCATGTATTGATAGGATCCACTTATATTCTACATAGTAGTGAAACTTGCCAATACAATTCAAATGTATTGACCCTTGTGGCTGCAACTTATTATGTTGCAGGTTTGTTTGATGTTAGTGAAGTTTGTTGAATAGGATTACAAGTCTACAACCAACATGTTTGCCTGTGGCACTTTGAAGATGAAGGACCCCATGCTTATAGATATTCTGCTGCAATGTAATGTGATAGCCAAATGAGCTATGTAAGATGTAATGAATTATTTTATTCCTGGTTATAAAGTTGTATTATGACCTTTGTTTCTTGATATTACATCTTAACTGTGGATGCTAGCTATTGATCCAGGGACTAGCATTGTAAACACAGGGATCTCTACCTTATTAAAGGTTGGTAACCTTACAATTCTTATTGAATATCGATTGTAGTAATACACATATTAATAACATTGAAGCTAAACGTTTGAAATTGAGTGATAACTCAACCTATATGTGGCACTGTCGTCTTGGTCCCATTCGAGTGAAGCGTATGAAGAAACTCCATTGCGATGGACTTCTTGTAACATCCTAGAATTTAGGAATTAACGAAGGGTAGATTTAGGAATCTGTGATATTGCATGCATTCATCTGTGAAAATGTGGGTAATTTTTTCGCCAAATAAAAACCTAAAGTGATCAAAGTTTCTTTCATACTTTGTGATTAGGTATAGTCTTGAAGGATGATTGTTATAGACTTTGATATGATCTTTGTGGACTTATGTGTTTTGGGAAATGAAATTTGAATTAAAAAAACTTGAGTGTTTGAATTTTAATTCAAAAGAATTTTGAAATAATGTTTGAGTATTTTATTTAATTAAGAGTTAACCAATAATAACTCAAACTTTATATAAAGAAAGCAATTAAGAATAACAATCTCCATTTCATAATTTTATTCAATAAATAAGTTACAAAAATGTAACTTATGAAAATCATCCACAATCTTTACAATAGCAAATAAATAAAGAATAATATTTCTTTATTGATGATAGTACAATCTTTATTACAAAATAATAAAATAAAAAGTAGAAAAGAATAAATTAAAAGATTACAATTGAATATGAGAGTTATTACAAGTGACTATTCTATAAAGAAAAATAAAATCCTAAACTAAAATCTTGATCTTCAACTCTGGTACCTGCAAAATAAAAGAAACTTAAAAGAAAAGAAAGTTAGGATTAGAATTATTTTACTCTAAGAGTTGACAGTGAAGTACACTGTTCACTTTTTCATCATTGAGTATTTAACAGGCAAGTTTCACCAATATGAAAGAATATATCTTTCATAATTTTAAGCCATAAGTCAAATAAACAGCAATGAGGGGAAAATTTCACTAGCCAAGTAAAAGTAACCAGATAAAGGTAACTTCACAACCAGAACATATCCATTAATCAGGCAATACATGCAAGCAAGACACACACCAAATCGCATGGTGTGTCGTCAAGACACCAGCAACAATATAACCAAACAAAACCATCAGCACAGCTGTGGGAATACAACCCCACATCACTTTCTTGTTCATACACACCAAGAACAGCAGCCAGCAGCTAAACCCAACCAAAGCCAAGCTAAATCACACCAAACAAAACCTTGGATCACACCACCAAAATGGTGACATAAGGAGGGGGTGGATAAGGTGGATAGAAAGACCAAGATCAAGCCATCAGGACCAGGAGGATAAGGGCTAGATCAAGGACAAGCCAGGAGCTGGAAATACCAGGCGAGCATCAGATCAAGATCAACCACAGGAAACCCCACATCAAGTGACAGTGGTGAGTAAATAGACTATCACATGATCTATCTGTCTAAGATTAGACAAGCATACATGATCTGTCTCTTATTCAAACTCTCAGAAAGCACCCAAGTGGGGTGAATCCATCACCGAGGTTTTAAACTCTAAAAGCAATTAAAAAAGTATAAGGATCCAACTAAATCTCAGAACAACATCATTGATCTAGCTATCAAGCTATATTTTAATTCAAGAATGAACATAGCTAAGATTTAAACTTCTAGGCACATCTCTATGACAAGAGTAGCACCTTAGAATTTAATCTTATGGATCTATACAAGTGATTAAGCCTACCATCATTTTTCCCAAATTTTGATTCAAGAAACAGTAGCTGGTATCACTACCAGAACCCATCCATGTGAATCAACAAGTTAAAGGATTAATCCCTAAACCTCAGACCAACATCATGGGTCTTAGGGATTTAAGAAAGGAAGTTTCTGCTTATCTTTAATGCCAAACTCATCTTAAGCTTGAACCAAACCAAACCAAGAAATAGAATCTAATCTTGTGTGCCATACAAAGATGGTGTCACAAGAACAGTTCTACACTAATCAGGTTAAGCATTCAATCTTCATAGATTCAACCAACCAACTACAAATCATTTTCCTGTCATCACAGGAATCATAATTTAGAAAATCCTTATGTATATCTTCATTATTTGAAACCATTTGATCTCAAGTTACAGATGAATTATTAAGCCAACAGTACTAATACAGTGACTTCATCACATAACACTCACTGTCATGACAGTGGTGAATTATAAAAACCACTAGATTTCCCAAGTGTTGCCTCTAGAGCAACTTCACCATTTGAATCCTCTAAAAATTAATCCATAGAATTATCTGATAAGCCACTAGCATCCCACATCCAACCATCAGCAATAGTCCATAACAAGTCACACTCAACAGATTTAGGGATCATCAATACATGATCCAATTTATCAAATATCTAATCCACAGCAGGGTATGAACCCTAAGTAGAACAAATCTTCTTAATCCGAACAAGACAGTAACCAGAAAGGTCACTACCAATAGCTAGCATGGAATGGCCTAGCATAGAGAGCATGAGAGGGAGAGGAATAACTTACCAGAGGTCCTCACTATAGATCAGAAGAGGAAGCAGAGGAGGCCGACGACCACGGCGGCACGGGGAGCACCCCCAAGGGGGCGCTGCAACCCACACAACGCCACGACAATGACCATAGCCATGCCTGGGGGCGAGGAGCATCTCCACAGCACACGACAACAGCGGAGGCATCAGATCAACACCAACCCCAAACCCTAGGGTTCGGGACAGCATCGATCTAGTCGCAGGAGGGCTCTAGGTCCAAATCCAATTGGACAGAAGGGTAGAGCAGGGCCGACAACCGCATCCTGCACCACTATGGCGGCAAGGGACGTCCACGGCAGCGTGAATCGCCAGCGGTGACACCGCTGACCACAGGGTCGGGGAAGGAGAAGGAGAGAGGTGAGCTCGAGAGAGAGACAGGGAGTGATGGGCTGGGTTGGGGCAGGGACCCTTCGGGGTGTTGTTTTGCCTTTGCCTTACTAGGCCACAAGGGCCCAATAAAACCAAATAAGCCAACCCAAATCATTTAGAGCCTGTTTTAATAATTGGAAAAAGACCAAAATGCCCTGAACCTAAATAAATTCTAGAAAATAAAATAAAAGTCCAAAAATTATAAATAAAATATTTTTGGATTCACAATAATCCAAACTATCCAAATAAATTAAGAGATAAAATTTTAGACATATAAAGTTTATTAAGAATTTTGTAATGTATATATTCCTTATGGAATTTTACAAAATTATTGAAAGTTGATGAAAATAAATAAAAAACACTTTCATTATATATTAATATTGTAGTATTTTAGAAAATACTAAACAAATATTTAATGTCAATTTTTGGTAATTAATGATAATTCTTAAAGGAATTATTAATTAAATAAAAGGCAAATAAATTAAAATAAAATAAAAATAATACAATATTCAATAAATATTGAAAAAATAATATTTATAAATTCGTTCTCATTAAAAGAATCTTTATAATTTAAATTAATGGGGGAGAATACATATAAAGCTAAATGATGCATTACATTACTTTGCATAATCATTTTGCTTCTTTAAATATCGTCCTTACCGGGCAATAATGATGTTTTTGTAGACATAGAAGCTCAAGGTCCAGTGCAAGCATCAGACTTCACTACCTTGCCATCACAAGGCAAGTTCATCATTTGCTCATATCCTTTGAAGAGTCTTTATCAAAGTATTTGCAAATTGTGTGTTATCATATATACTCGAAAGAAAGAAAATATTATTTTCACAATTAAAGAAATCATTGATATCATCCTAAGTGATGATATATTGGAGCAAGAGAACTTAGGGTTCTATTAGAAACAATGATGATCAATTAGTGACTTAATAACCCCTGACATCAGTGATTCTAGCACCGTATATCACGCGTTAGCCATGAGATTTGGAATGGGACAGAGAAGTCAGCTGTATCTTCTTCCTCTCGCATGAAGCCGGATGTGCAGGTTGTGGATGTTATCCTCGTAGCGTGCATATTAATTGGTAATTCGTAGAGGATATGCAGCATATGGGTGGGAACCTCAACGTCCCACGATAGTTCTGGCATCTAACGGTTTGTACAAACCATTATCGTAATTCAATATGTGGGCATGGTGTACACCAAGGAGGCATGCGAGGTCGCAAAGGGGGCAATGATTGGCTTGGACCAACTACTGGGCCCCACATGATGGAATTGTGGACGGGAAAGTACGCCCGGTTGTGCAACAAGGAGTTGCTCTCTCATGGGTAAAGTAACGCACCTCTGCAGAGTGTAAGAATTGTAACTTGTTATTCCCTGTTCCAGGAAGGAGCTACGCGGCAGGAAAGGAACTCGATGAAAGTTCTGGTCAACCTGTGAAGGCTGATGGTCATAGATTTTTATAATAAAATCAATCATTGAAGAAAGATTTACAAAAGCTGCATAGTGCCAAGGACTTATAGTCCGAGGTGGTAGTTAGAGCATCAAACTTCGCACCTTACATATAATGAACTTGTTGGGTAACGCCGTTACTCATCCTTTCCTTTGATCCCTTGCTTAGACTCTAAGGATCCCGAAGACGTGCCAATGTATGCAGCTGAATGTCAAGAAGATGTGTTCTACGAGGAGCCTGACCTGTCAGGAGGTGTTGAAGGAGTGGATTACGAAATCCGCTATGGTTCTGATGATAACAAGTCCAACTAAGTATCCTAGTTAGTAGTAACCAACAACGCCGAGCAACATGAACTCTGTAGAATAAGCTGCTGAGCTCAACTCCTAGTTGGAGTTGCTACTTTTAAATTCTGCTGAAACACTTTATATTTTGGTTTGTAAATGAAACCTTTTGAAGTCTTGAACTTCTGTTATTGTAATAATAATAATGTGTGAATGTTTGTAATATGGACCCGCAATGTTTCTGTTGTACCACTCTGAGGGATGTGATATTTACGGAACGGCGTTCTGTGGGTGTCATGTCAACGACTATAGTGTACTACACATGCAGTGGTATGCTGGGTCACCGTAGTTGGTATCAGAGAAAATTGCTTTGACCTTAGGTTGGAAACCTAGTAAAGGGTATTACCTGTAGGAGAGTGTAGCAACGATAAAGAATTCTCTAAAAGTAATATAATGGGTATTCAAATGAGAATATTCCGTTATATGTTTTAGTTCGATAATTCTTTGTTATGATGCAATATATTATTGGTTACTAATCAAAACTATTTTTCTGATATATAGAGCTATGGCACCAAAGTTTCCAAAACAGACTTTGGTAAGGAAAGAGGAGACTCTTGATGATTATCAAGGATCATTCACAGACCAACTTCGTCAACTTTTAAAGATCTTTAGTTGTCCAACTAGAATCCCAGTGAACACTATAACCTATTATGATGGCCAGATGTTATCCAAGTATCGTGTGAGTATCCAACTTCCAGAGGAGCTTGGATTGTATCATGATCTACCTATAGGTGAAGGTAGGAGTCACTTAGCAGCATATCATGTTGCTGTTGTGGAGGCGATAGCCAATATCCGGGAGTATAAAGCCAAGGAGTTAGAAGGTAGCACATTTTCTGTGATACCTCATGATTCTATAGACTCGGAGCCTATACCGGATCATCTTACTTTGGTTAAGAAGCATCCTAAGTTAGCTTCCAAGTTTATGGATAGATACTGAACACTCGTTGCGTCTTTCTACAAGACACATCAAGTAATTGTCGAAGATAAAAATGACATGTTAGAGGATCTAACTGATCTAGAAAGGAGGAAGCAGTTAGCATTCCAGTTAGAGAAGGAAGCAAGTAGTAGTGCAACACCTATCTTTAAGGATATACCTATAGATCCTGAATCTTTTATACCATATACTTATTCACCAAGACCTAAATCTATATATGATCCTACCATGGATATGAGATATGCAGTACCACAGGGTTTAGAGGATGGTTCTGACTAAGAACTTCCTATTGAGAATTCTGATGGTTGGAGAAGGGGATCATATGAAGGATCTCATGAACACCAGATGTTCACAGATGGTTCTGACAGAAATGTTGGACAATCTAGCTGGATGGGTGAAAGAATTAACCCTAGTAACAGTAGTAGAAATGCCATGTCGATAGATAATCAGGATGAAGAAGAAGATCCTGAGGAGAGAGTGTTTGAATCATCAACATCTTCTCAAAACCCAGGGAATATATATTATCCAGTGTTTAACTGTCTTGCCCAAAGGAGCACCTGGGAAGCAACAGGATCTGTGTATCCTGTTGACAACTCAAGGAGTGAAGCTCAGGATATGCAAGCGGGTGATAATGTTGAATATGTTTCTGAAGACTTTTCAGCTGAGCTGGAGGGAGTCAATTCGCTCAGATTGAGTAATGACTCAAGTCCTGACACTTCAGATACTGAATATGTTCCTTCTGGAAGGCCATTTGTTTCACAAACTGTGCGATGAACGACACATCATCACGGTTGGACATCAGGCATGTATGATGAGCGTAGTTACTACTAGAAGTAGGCAACTAGTTAGCGATGTCAAGTACTGTGTATTGTACCCCAAGAAATAAGATAGTTATATAAATAAGGTAGTGTGGTGATTATACCTATATGGTATATGTTGTAATGACTTTGTATTATTATGATATTATGTATAATATGTGAAATGCATATTTGGATTTTCTTTGGATCTTCATTGTGTGACTAGTTTGCGTAAAGACGAGCTTAGAACACATGTGCATGATGTAATTATGAGTATTCACTTTATGTTGCAGGACTAGAGGGTCATGGATATGGGTGTAGAAACCAAAGCTGAACAGCAGCGGATGGAACATGAGGCCAAAGAGAAGGCCGATGCAGATGCAGCAAATTAGGGAGCATTGCCACCACCACCACCAATGAGGCCGTTAATGGAGCAGAACTTCATGCAGTGTATGCAAATGATGCAAGAGACCCAGAACAAGTTCATGGAAGAGTTGATGGGATGAGCAAATCAGAGGGCACCTAAAGGTGGAGGAGTGAGTCTATCTGACTTCTAGAATGCAAGGCCGTTACCTTTTGCATCAGCTCCTGAACCAATGGATGCAAAAGACTGGCTAGCAGATACAGAAATAAAGATGAAGACTGTAGGTTGCAATGTCGAGGAGAAATTGAGGCATGCAACTCATCTTCTGACTGGACCTTTAACATCATGGTGGGAGAATCAGTTGTCCATGCAACAACCAGGAAGGGAGTTCACCTAGGAGGAGTTTAAGCAGAGATTCCGTGAGTATCATGTTCCGGAGAGTGTTATGGAATTGAAGCGGATAGAATTTGAGGAGCTTCAGCAGGGATATACTAGTGTTATGAAGTATATCCGGGAGTTTAGTCAACTGTCTCACTATGCTGAGGAGGATGTTAACACCGAAGAGAAGCGAAAGAAGCGTTTTCTGCAAGGGTTAAACCCATTTGTGAAAATGCAGCTAAGGTTAGCTAATAAGCACACTTATCAGCAGTTGTTGGATGCAGCCATTACTTTTGAAGATGATTATAAAAATGTCCAAGAGGATAGGAGGAAGAGAGCCAAGAAGGAAACCAAGAGAATTCAGGCAAGCAAACCTAAGCCCAATTTGGAGTTCAAACCCCGGAACAAGAACTATGGTAACGATAACAATAACAAGGGCAGTGGTGGAAATCAATCCAATCCTAGAAGGAATGTGATTTGTGACAATTGTGGAATTCCAGGGCATTTCCATAGGGAATGCAAGAAGCATGTAGTGATCTGTTATGGTTGTGGTCAGAAGGGGCATATCAAGCCGGATTGTCCGAGCAAACCACCAGGAGGTTGTCCTACCAAGGGAGGAGGAAAAACCAGTGGAGGAAATGGACAACCCAATAAAGGAGGAAATAATGGCAAGAACAATAATGGCAAGAGGAACAGACCTACCGGGAAACTGAACTATGCAACCCTCGAGGAGGTGGATAATTCGGAGCATGCAGTGATAGGTACGCTGAATATCCTTACCAATCCCGGCAAATTTCTATTTGATACTAGTGCAACTACTTCATTCATTCCTGAAGAATTATGTGATAAATTCGGGATTAGAAGGGCAACGTTAGAAAACTCTATGACCGTAGTTATGGCAAGGGGGAAATGTGATTGTACGCCACATCAAACAAGATCAGGTTATCTCGATCTATGGTTGTACATACTTTGCAAAACTTTATGTGATTCCTTTGAAGGGAATTGCAGTAGTTCCAGGGATGGACTGGATGATGGAGCATGGAGCTCAGATAAATTGTGAGGAGAAAACTGTCTCAATCAAAACTCCAAGTGGAGCAAGAATAGTTTACCAAGCAGATAAGCACAGTCATATCATGGTGGATCTGTAGTTTAACTTGATGAAAGAGGTCAAATTGGAAGATATTCCTATAGTAAATGAATTTCAAGATGTTTTTCCAGCAGAGCTACCAGGAGTGCCACCAGATCGGGGGATATAGTTCACTATTGATCTAATTCCTGGTACATCACAAATAGCTCAAGCACCATATAAGATGGGACCCAAAGAGTTAAAAGAACTCAAAGAACAAATTGATGAGTTAGCTAGAAAAGGATTTATTCAGGAAAGTGTATCTCCATGGGGAACACCAGTAATCTTTGTGGATAAGAGGGATGGTGGAATAAGGATGTGTGGAGATTATAGAAATTTGAACAACGTTACTATCAAGAATAAGTATCCTTTACCAAGGATCCAAGATTTTTTTGATCAAGTGAAAGGAGCCGGAGTATTTTCAAAGATCGACTTAAGATCTGGATACCATCAAATAAAAATCAAACCGGAAGATGTTCCAAGGACAGCATTTGTCTCCAGATATGAACACCATGAATACCTGGTTGTACCATTTGGTTTGACCAATGCACCAGCAATATTCATGAATCTAATGAACAAAATCTTCATGCCATATTTGGATAAGTTCGTCATAGTCTTTATTGATGATATTCTAATTTATTCCAATGATAAGGAAGAGCATGCTGATCATTTGAAAATAGCATTCCAGACTCTAAGGGAACATAAACTTTATGCTAAGTTTAGTAAGTGTGAATTATGGCTAGATGAGGTAGAATTCCTCGGCCATGTGATCAATAAAGATGGAATTGCTATAAATCCATCTAAAGTTCAGTCAGTATTAGAGTGGATTGCACCAACCAATGTGAAGCAAATTCGAGGTTTCTTAGGAATGGCTGGTTATTATCGGAGATTCTTTGAAGGTTTCTCCAAAATAGCTGGACCAATGACCAAATTGTTAAGAAAGAATACACCATTTAATTGGGATGAGAAGTGTGAATCAAGTTTTTAGGAGTTAAAGACCAGGTTAACCACAGCTCCAATTTTAGCAGTTCTAGAAACAGGAAAAGACTTCACAGTATACTATGATGCATCTAAAGAAGGTTTAGGTTGTGTGTTAATGCAAGATCGGAAAGTGATTGCTTATGGTTCAAGACAACTTAAACCACATGAGTCAACTATCCAACTCATGATTTAGAGTTAGCATCAGTGGTTTTGCGCTAAAAGGATGGAGGCATTTTATTTACGGAGCCAGATGTGAGTTATACACTGACCATAAAAGTCTCAAATATTTCTTCACTCAAAAGGAATTGAATATGCGACAGAAGCGTTGGTTGGAACTAATCAAAGATTATGATTTAACAATCAACTATACTCCAGGGTAAGCAAAAGTTGTAGCTGATGCTTTAAGAAGAAAGAGTGCAGATATTCAGCCTAGCAATCGGGAGCTACCAAAATAGTTACAAATGGACTTGGAAAGATTAGAGCTTCAATTCATTAGAACAGAGGTTCTTGGAGGATTAGCTACTATGCAGGTAGTTGCAGAGCAGGACAGTGATCTTAAGCACAGAATTTTTAGACATCAAGCAGAAGTTCCTTTTATTGCTGAGGAAATTCGGAGGATATCTCAAGGGCAAAAATCAGTTTTTCGCCTTGGAGATTATGAGTCTTTATGGTTTCAAGACCGTCTTTGTGTTCCAGATGTGACTGAGATTCGTGATGTCATGCTCAGAGAAGCACATGAAACACCATACTCTTTACATCCAGGAAGTACTAAGATGTATATCTATTTGAAAGAACTATTCTGGTGGAATAACATGAAAAGGGACATTGCTAAATATGTATCAGAATGCCATAATTGCCAAAGGGTTAAGGCTGAACATCAAAGTCCAGCAGGACCATTACAACCTTTGTAAATTCCCGAATGGAAGTGGGAAGAAATAGGTATGGACTTCATCACAGGATTGCCCATGACACCTAAACGGGAGGATATGATATGGGTAATTGTGGATAGACTCACTAAAAGTGCACATTTTATTCCAGTAAATCAGAAAGATAATGCCGAGAAGTTTACATCAAAGAGATAGTAAGTAAGCATGGAGTACCCAAAAAGATCGTAACTGATAGGGGATCAGTGTTTACTTCAGCATTTTGGAAGCAATTGCATGAAGCACTTGGTTCAAAGTTAGATTTCAGCACAGCCTATCATCCCGAGACAGGAGGTCAAATAGAAAGAACAAATCAGATACTAGAAGACATGTTAAGAGCTTGTGCATTAGATTTTGGAGCTACATGGGAAGATCATCTACTATTGGCAGAATTTTCTTATAATAATAGCTATCAGAGTAGTCTGAAGGAAACTCCATACCAGGTTCTGTATGAAAGGAAGTGTAGATCACCAATATGTTGGTATGAGCCTAGAAGCAGCAAGGAGTTTGCACTAGACTATATCAAGGAAAGAAAAGATATTATTGATAAGATCAGGGATAGACTGAAAATAGCCCAGAGTAGGCAGAAAAGTTATGCTGATCAAAGTCGAAGATCATGGCTGACATGGTTATACCCTACGGGTACGACATCTTAGCATACCTAGTCTAGCCCAAGGAAGGCCCACGAGAAACATGCGCCAGCCCATGAAGACTTTCGGGTGGCCAGGGCCCATGACGCCTTCGGATCCTTGGAGAACAAGACTAGAGTAGATAGAATATTCAAAGGGGAAAACCCTAGAACTTGTAACCGACTCGATCTGTGCCTAGGACCTGCCTATCTCTATATAAAGGCTAGGAGGGCATGACGAGGAGCTCTCTCTCTCGCATACCACCGCATACACACCTCCATGCCAGATTGCATCTGCGCACCCTTGTAACCTTCGGTTCCACCGTAATCAAGAGCAGACAAGCAGGAGTAGGGTTTTCCCTCCGGGGGCCTGAACCTGGGTAAACCTCGTGTCCCCGTGTTTCTTGTTTGCTAACCGTTCCGTGATCTCCAGCATCCTCATCTTCTCCAAAACCAAAGCTCATAACAATGGGCATTGATGAGATTAAACCTCGTCAATTGGCGCCATCTGTGGGAACTGGGGACGCTGATTGTGTGATCGTGACGGTCCCAACCAAAGCGATCTACAACTCCGTGGCGACGGAGATTCATCTCCTCTTCGGAGCTTTCGACTTCACCGCCCACTCGTCAGCCACCCTGAAGGACTTCGAGCCTGTTGGCGACGGACTCGAGATCCTGTTCGGGAGATTCTGCTTCCAGGTGGGGCAGACCGACACTCTCTGCCTCCCAGAGCGGGTGCCCCTGCCGTCGATCAGGCCCGCTTCATGGGCTCCACACCCCTTGCTACGCACATCACCATCTACAGATGAGTTCTATGATAGCAGCTGCTGCAACTCAGATCTGTGCGATCCACCATCGGATGAAGGGACCTACGGTTCCGGATCCAAAAGCTGCGGTAGCAGCAATCCGATCTACGAGCGCTACCAGTGCGCTCCATTCATCCAGAGTGACGTGGATCAGGATCACAACCTGCCACCCAACCCGCAGGGTAGAAACGGCGGGAACAGAAGAAGCCAGTCCCCCCTGCCCAACGGGGACGACACCGATCGGGTCATCCACCTCAGCGAGGAAGGATGGGCCCAAGCACGCGAAGCCGTAGCAGGCAACAAGATCCTGCCCGCGGATGCCTCACGGGACCTGCTGATGGCATACCACATGCTCCTAATCGAGGAGCACAAGAAGCAGGTGAAGATGCAAGAGGTGCTTGACAAACGCAAGCAAGCAGCCTCGGAGTCCAGTGCGCAGCGAGCTGCGCTCTCCGCCATGGGCATCGTCTCTAGCTCACATGGCAACCATGGCAACAAACACCGTCTCGCACGGAGAACATGGATCCCAAGGCACGTCGCGAGGTGACTCGGGCCCTCAACGCGTCCTTCATGGAGATGGATGCCGACGGCAACGTCATCCCAAAGACGCCGCAAGCTGCGATCATGTCAGCCACCGCGTACCTCGCGTCCCATCTACCTCCGGAGGGGGACCCGAAAAGGGCCATGCACAAGTCCGCGCTTACCGGACTCGGACTCATTGGAGTTGCGACCCACGGAGAGGCTCCTATGGAGCCAAAAAACAAGGCTGCGGTCAGGTTCAACCGCAGCCCCACGCCCTCATCCGAGGATGAAGAGCACGACCTTCCTCGAAGGCATAAGAGCTTGCGCCATCGCAGCCGCGATTACGACGCTCGAAGCGAGCTCACCCAGCGCAAGATCGACAAAGCACGCGCCAAGTGCGTATGCTCGTCCGAATCCGAGGAGGATGATGACGAAGGAGAACTCTGCGGAGCCCGATGCTTCAGCAGATCTGCTCGGCGGACACGGATGCCGCGGAACTTCAAGCTTCCTTCGGACACTCCGAAGTTCGATGGCACATAGGACCCCAAAGCATGGCTCAATGACCACCTATCGTCCGTCAAGCTACACGGCGGAAACAAGGAAACCGCCATGCAATGCCTTCAGCTGCAGCTGACAGGCACAACCTGGATCTGGCTCAGCAGCCTATCCTCGGGATCCATCCGAAGCTGGGAGGAACTAGCGTATAGTTTCATCCGAAACTTCAAAGGCACTAGCAAGAGGCGAGCCTCGATCGAGGAGTTGCGGGCCTGCACCCAACGAACGGGCGAATCCATTCGCTCGTACATATTATGTTGGTCCAACACCAACAACTCTGCGGCACACATCTCTGAGGAGAGATCTATCGACGCCTTCAAGGATGGCGTCAAGCGCCCGGACTTCAAGGAAGAACTTGGGCGCATCAATCCCAAGACACTCGATCACCTCATAGACATTGCCAACAGGTGGGCAGATGGCGAGGACTCCGTCCACCGAGCACACTCGGAGGAGGAAGATGACTACGGCTGGCGACGTGAACGCCGTAGCAAGAGAAGATCGCGCGTCCACGACGATCGCGACGGACCCGACATGGTAGCGGCTGGCTACGCCGACCGCCACAACGACGATAATCGCAGCAGCGGCGGATACTACGGAAGCAACTTTCATGACGGAGGACGCCCAACGCAGTCATGGCAATGTCGCGGCTGCGACGACGGACCCTCGGCATACGACAAACTGTCGGGTCCATGCACCATCCACTTCTACATCGACAAGCAGGATGGTAAAAAGAAGGCAAGCCACATGCTCAAAGACTGTCGCGAGTTCCAGAAACGACGGACCCTCGGCATACGACAAACTGTCGGGTCCATGCACCATCCACTTCTACATCGACAAGCAGGATGGTAAAAAGAAGGCAAGACACATGCTCAAACCCTGGATATGGGAACGCACCCGCACCAGGCGAGATCGCACATGGAGCTCCTCCACCACCACCTGCGGGACCTTAGAACCACCCAATCGCACCCGCGTAGAATAACGGTGGGCACGGGTACCCCGCGTCGAAAGGATCACTGATGATCCAAAAAGGACGCCCAACAAATAGGGTGCAGAAGAAAATCACCCGTCAGATCAATCTGGCTGTGACCGCTCCACCCACCATCCCTTAGTACCTCAGCGGATCAGAGTCCTGCATCACGTTCAGCTGTTCAGATCACCCTTTCCAGGCCCCTCGCCAAGGTCATGCTGCCCTGGTGCTTGAGGCGCAGATCGGAGGTTTTGACATGAGTCGCGTCTTCATGGACGGCGGTAGCGGCATCAATCTGATATTTGCCAGTACCTTAGCAGCAATGTGGATCCCGCTGTGCAGCCTAGAACAATCAGACACAATGTTCCACGACATCATCCCAGGGAAGAGCATATTCCCCCTAGGAAAGATATGGCTCGACGTCATCTTCGGCAAGCTCGATAACTTTCGGTGCGAGCGACTCGAGTTCGAAGTGGTGGACTGGCCATCACAATACCACGTCATCCTCGGGCGTGTAGCATTCGCACGATTCCTGGCAGTACCGCACTATGCGTACCTGCTACTCAAGATGCCCGAACCAAGGGGCGTCATCACGGTCCACGGGAGCTTCACCCGATCGTACCACTGCGTCAGGGACTTCAACAGAATCTCCTAGTCATTCGGCATGCAGGAGGAGCTCATAAGGCTCTGAGAGGTGACGGACAATAGGGCACCCCTGGTCGCAAGACAGAACGCACCAGACATGTCTTTCGACTCCACTATCAACACAAAGAAGGTGTAGATCCACCCGACGGACGCCTCCAAGATGGCGCTGATCGCCAATGACCTCAGCTCCACATAGGAAAGCGCGCTCGTCGAATTCCTCCGTGAGTGCTAGGAAATCTTCGCCTGGTGTCCTACGGACATGCCAGGAGTTCCCAGTGAATTCGCCAAGCACGCCCTTAACGTCTTTACAGACGCCAAGCCCGTTAAACAGTCCATCCGACGACTGTCCGAGCCGCGGGCCAAAGCTATTGGATTCGAAGTCAACATACTACTCGACGCCAACTTCATCAGGTTGATCAAGGAGAGCGAATGGCTCGCCAACACCGTGATGGTCCCCAAAAAGGACACAGACATCCTGCAGATGTGCGTGGACTTCACATCGATGAACAAGCACTGCCCGAAGGATCACTTCCCTCTCCCTCGGATTGATCGGATCATCGATTCGACTGCAGGATGCGAGAAGCTCTCCTTCCTCGACGCCTACTCAGGATACAACCAGATTTGACTGCAGGTCGAAGATCAGGAGAAAACGGCGTTCATCACGCCGTTCGGAGTGTTCTGCTACAACACAATGCCCTTCAGGCTGAAGAATGCAGGAGAGACGTACCAACGGTGCATGCAGGCATGCCTGAAGGACCAGATCGGCCGCAACATCCAAGTCTATGTTGACGACATAGTAATCAAAACAAGGGAGTCCAAGACCCTCATCGACGATCTCCGCGAGACGTTCGACAACCTTGATCGATATAAGATCAAGCTAAACCCAGAAAAGTGCGCCTTCGGCGTCCCATCTGGTCAGCTGCTGGGCTACTTTATCTCCCAGCGAGGAATCGAAGCAAACCCAAAGAAAATCCAGGCTATAATGGCCATGGAGAAGCCGAAGAACCTCAAGGGCGTCCAACAGCTTGCCGGGCGAATCGCGGCATTGAGCAGGTTCATCAGCCGCATGGGTGAAAAAGCTCTGTCGTTCTATCAGCTGCTACGCAAGGCAGACAAATTCGAGTGGACGCCCGAGGCAGACGACGCATTCGAAGATCTAAAGCGGCTGCTCTCTACCTCGCTTGTCTTGGTCACGCCAAAGGAGCGCGAGCCTTTACTGCTGTACATAGCAGCTACGCACCAGGTGGTAAGCACCGTGCTTATGGTCGAAAGACCCGAAGATGGCAAGACCCACGGGGTCCAATGCCTGATCTACTACCTCAGCGAGGTATTGACGCCAACAAAGCAGAGGTACCCTCATTACCAGAAACTCGCCTACGGCGTGTTCATGACGGCTCGTCGGCTGAGCCACTACTTCCAGGAGCATCAGGTGATGGTCGTCAACAAAGCACCACTGAACAGCATCCTGAACAACCCGGAGGCCACAGGACGTGTGGCCCTGTGGGGCATCGAGCTGTCACCTCTAGACATCGTCTACGATAAGCGCCACGCGATCAAGTCTCAGGTCCTTCCGGACTTCCTCGTCCACTGGATGGAGCTGCAGCTGCCAGACACACCGGACATGACACAGTGATGGACGATGCACTTCGACGGCTCCAAGCGCGAGGCCAGAGCAGGAGCCGGGGTCATACTGACCTCCCCGCTGGGCGACAATAAGAAGTACGTCCTCTGGATGAAATTTCGAGCCTCCAACAATGAGGCCGAGTACGAGGCCCTCATCCATGGCATGAGGATGGCCAAGATCTACGGCGCAACATGCCTGGTCATCTACGAAGACTCGAACCTCAACGTCTAACACACGATGAACGAGTGCGACGCACATGCCGCCAACATGATTGCGTACCGCACACTCTACAACACACTCGAAGGAGACTTTGACGGCTGCGAGCTTCGGCACGTTGGAAGAGAAAGCAACAAAGAGGCTGACAGACTCGCCAACATCGGCTGCACCTGCGCATGGGTGCCACCAGGAGTGTTCCTCGAACAGATCTGCGTGCCATCCATCAAAAGAAAGTTCACCAAGGGATCATCCGAAGAGGCAGAACACTCGGGGGATGCGCTACCCGAAGGACAGGAAGGACCAGAAAAACTCAACACAGAGGTCGCAGTGGTCAACCTGATGCAGGTCATGGCAGTGGAAGAAACATGGACACAACCATACCTCCGATATGTGATAGACGGGGAGCTGCCTGACAGCCCGACAGATGCCCGACGCATATATCACCGATCCAAGGCCTTCACAATCATCAATGGCGAGCTATACAAGCGCAGCATTTCGGGTGTACTCCAAAGGTGCGTCACCATCGGTGATGGCAAAACAATCCTCCAAGACATCCACGAGGGCATCCACGACCATCATGCGGGCAGCCACACCCTTGTTGCCAAAGCTCTACGAGCTGGGTTCTATTGGCCAATGGCCATGAACGACGCCAAGGACATCGTCTGAAGGTGCAACTGGTGCCAGAGGTTTGCAGATAAACCACATGCACTAGGATCGGAGCTCAGGCCCATACCCCTGGCATGGCCCTTCGCCCAATGGGGCCTCGACATGATCGGAAAACTGCCCAAGTCCTCGAAAGGAGGCCACGTCTACCTCCTGGTCGTAGTTGACAAATTCACCAAGTGGATCGAGGCCATGCCTGTTACTAACCAAAAGGGAAAAACAGCTGTCAAGTTCTTCGAATCTATTGTTTACAGGTTCGGCATGCCGCACAGCATCATCACCGACAATGGGTCGAACTTCATCTCCAAATTATTCCAGGACTTCTGCGAAGACCTCGGAATCAACATCACATACGCCTCTGTGGCGCACCCGCAAACAAACGGGCAGGTCGAAAAGGACAACGACCTCGTCGGCGGGGGCATCAAGAAGCGCCTACTGAGCCTACTCCAGCGCCTCGCAGGAGCCTGGACGCAAGAGCTGCCCTCCGTACTCTGGAGCTTGCGCACGACGCCAAATAGCTCAACTGGCTACATGCCCTTCTTCATGGTTCACGGAGCCGAAGCAGTGCTGCCTGCGGAGGTACGCCACAAGGCCCCACGGGTCGTCGCCTACAGCGAAGCCGAATCGACGGCCACACTCGAAGACACCATTGACACACTCGACGAGGCACGCGACATAGCCGCAGCCCCATCAGCGGTCTATCAACAGAGCCTCCGCAACTACCACAGCCGTCGGCTGTGCCCAAGGTCCTTCGTTAAAGGAGACCTAGTCTTGCGACTCAAGCAAGAGCGACCGAAGAAGCTCGAGTCGCCCTGGGAAGGACCCTACATCGTCACTGAAGTCATCCCAGGTGGCGCCTATCGCCTCAAATACGTGGAGTCTAGATTCGCATACTCCAACCCATGGAACGTCGCACAATTGTGACGCTTCTACCCCTAGCTACCCCCTTTTTTACTTGCAATAAGGCTATTCAGCCAAGGCTACTCAGCCGAACAATGTACCTCCTCCTTACGAAATGAATAAAGCTAAGTGTCTCGCCCCAAAATTTTTGTCTATTATTCGCATTTTTCTTCATGATACAACACACTCGGGGGCTCCCCTCACCTCACGACTTTGTCGACTAAGGATAACGCGTGTACACCTGAGTAGTTGACCACGTCAGGCAAACGAAAAGGGCACACATACAAACAAAGCACCATGTGCTAACAACAACAAACCTTTACAGCAAAGGGCATAACACGCCCAGTCGAATAAATACAAATTTTACATCTATCTTTTTACAGGTCCTACCTATTCTGAAGAATCACCTGCGCACGCTGCTCAAAGAGATCTACAATCTATTCGGCATACTGCCTTACGGCCGCATAACGTGGACGCATATCCCACACACCGCCATCCGGCCGAAGAGGCGGCCCAGCTGCCACAGCAGGAGGGTCCACATCAGGACGATGTAGCCACATGAGGGAAAGCGCAGCCTTTACCCCTGCAACTAGCTGATGCCGTACCAGCTCCCTGACATGATGCACATCCCAAAATTTCGCCAGCAGGCCCCATAGAGTCGATGGTTCCTCATCCAGGGGAAACATCACGTGAAGAACCGACGCCAACGAAGCCTTCGCTTGAAGCAGCACTCATGACACCTGGTGAACACGATCCTGCAAAGTCGCAAGGACCATGGCACGATCATGGTCCATCCAGAAAAAACTGTCGGCCTCCATGTCCTGCTGGGTCAGGCAGTTGATCCGAACAGCAACACGCTCCTTTTCCTCCTTAGGAACAAGGTTGGCACCTGCAAAAATGGCAAAGTAAGATGACCGGCCAGCAGCCGCATCCGAAACAAGGAGCAGCAGCTCGAAAAACTTACATTGAAGTTGTTCGGCCAGACGACGCAACTCCCCCATCAAATACTCCTCTCTGGCAGCACCCCGATCCGCCTTTGACTTCCAAACGTCAGCGTGGCCACGCATCCAAGCAATTCTTTCTCAAGACTACGGATGCGGTCACGAAGAAACAAAAGATGTGACGCACCATCCAAGGATGGCCGCAGCTGCGGCGTGGGCGAAGTGCTAATAGGACCATCACCCGAAGGTTCCTAGAGGAAAGAAGGGCAAGAATATGAATAAAGGCACAAACACGAAAACAGATTGGAGATTCATTATATACAGCAAAATCCACTGCATGGCACAAGGAGTGTTCATATCTACATCAGACCAAAAGAAACAAAAGTTATCCTACAACTACAAGGCCTAAGAAGCTGCATCCTGAGTAGCCTCGGAGCCAGACTGCCTGCTCTTAGCCTCCCCCAGCTACCTCGCCGCGTACTCCAACAACAAGTCAATCAACTTCGGCCCATAACGTTTACAACGGGCAACGTAGAGGGAAAAAGCTACCTCGGATCCGTCTGCAGCCGTTGGCATCTAGGAGGTGACCTGATGAAGATCCAGCTCCGCATCAAACGCCAGGGCCATCGCCAGCCCCACGGATGCACCGATGCCTTTTTGCTTGCGCTTGTACGCTGCAGGGGCTTCGGCTGACAGCGCATCCGCCAACGAGTCGACATCCTCGAGGGCGACGCCCTTGGGGACGAGCTCCTTATAGAATCACCCAGGAGCCTCCTTGGCCTTGGCGAGTGAGCCGACCACGATACTGCAGCGGTCTTTGACCGCCGCAGTGGCATCATCCAGAGCACTTCCGTGCTCCAGAGCACCGTGGTCAAACTCGATGTCTGCGGCATCTAAACAAATGGAAGAGGCAATGTGAATAAAAAGCAAAACAAGAAAGAACAAGGAAGCCAAAAAGTAAAAGATGAAACCACTCACCCGAAATAGCCTTGGCAGCCGCCATCAGCTTGCCGGCTACCTCCTTCTCCCGCGAGGCTGCAGCAGTGGCGAGTTGCTCCTCGTGGTCCGTAGCCTCCTGCTGTAGGCGCTCCTTGGCCGTAGCTGCGTTGGCTAGCTCCTGCTCGAGGCGCTCCTTTGCATCAAGGGCGTCCTCGGCTTTCTTCTCCGCTCGCCCCAGGCTCTTTTTGAGAGCATCAAGCTCGCGAAGGGTGGTATTGTTGTCCTCTACAAACAACAACACTTATTAGATCGAAGAAAAAGGAAATAGAAGAAGACGCAAAAAGGCCAACTCATGAACGTATCCTGAAGCTTCTTGAAGCTGGCCTCCAACACCAGGTGTTGCTACACCAGTTGGTTGGCGCCTTGCACAAAAGGCTGCAAAAAGACACTATTTGTCAAAAGAAAGGATCGGGGCTACGCCCAAAGAACGAGCAAGACATATTACACATATGAAAAACGCTCGGGGGATCCCCCCCAAAACACGAAGCAAAAATCAAAATTATCAACAGATCATTCAAAAACGCTCGGGGGCTCCCCCGCGGCAAGAATGAAGAGACTTGCATGATCAGACGGTGACTCCGAAGGTCCAGCCGAATTCTTCTAGGGGACAACCACCCGAGCCTCCCTAGGAGAAGGGTTCGGAGTATCTCCCTAAGAGGTGGCCACCGTCTGAGGAGGAGGAGGAACAACTTTCGACTCCCCCACCATCTCCCGAGCGCCATCGCTAAAGGAGTCATCGGAAGAGTGGCTACAAAAGGAAAAGTTAGCCAAGTACAAGAAAAAGACGAGATAAAGAAAGCAAGTGAAGAAAACTTACGAGTCGAGATCGCTTGTCACATCCCAAAATTTTCCAAATTTTGTAATGTGAAAAATAAATAAACAAAATAAAATTTTTGTTGAAATTTAGGGTGAGAAGAAACTTTTTGATTCCAATTGGAAACATCAAAACCTATTTTGGTCAAATAAAATCTTAAAGGGTTTAAAAAAAGATAAATAAAGTTGGAATCACTATTTTTGGATCTTGTAATAAAAAGATTTGTTTTTCAAAAGCAAAGGTGGAATTATAAATAAAGATTATTTTATAGAGCCAAATTAAATCTTGGCCAAGCTTTTGAAATAAAACATTTCTATTTGATAAATCTACTCATTGAAAAACTTCTTAAAATTTAATATTCTCCAAACCAAACATGGGATCATGTTGACACATGTCATCACCGCATATTTTAGTTCATGGGAATGTCATTTAAAGTGGTTTTACCCTTTTATTTTTAATTAATTAATGTGTCTAGAAATGCCTATGTAGCATTCTTTTATTACTTGAACATTATTTATGCAAGTAAACCTATATATTTTTATATATTCTGAAAGGTATGGTTAAATGTGATTTTTTAGAGTTGGAATCAACTCTAAAGCTATTATGGTTTAAATTTGAAAATGTTTGAATGCAGAAAAGCTTCTGCCTTGTTATTTTTACCATGGGTGATCTATAGATCCAAATGACTTGAATCCAACGGTCTTGGATTCAGCATTCCCAGTCCTTTCCAACAAAATTGGTTTCATTCAATTTGGTGCATTGAATCAATCTGGGTTGATTTTTGAAGTTGGGTACTGAAGTGAGTTTGAAATAAAATAGAAAAGGTTTAATTCAAATAACTGGGCTGTGTGGGAGAAGTTAACGGCCGCCTGCTAAGAAGGCCTTCTGGTTGTTTATGGGTGTCCCCACTCCGAGAGACAGGGGAAGCGGGTTGCACGGGCAACGTGGGTCGTTCGATCTGATTCTAATCCAACGGCTGGGAGTCATCGTCGACGTTGGGCAACGCCGGCAAGAAAGAAACCTAGCGCGGCCAGTGGGGGTTGCTGGGGGCTCACCGGGTACAGGCGAGGGTCGGCGAGGCGGGCGAACGACAAAGTCGATGACGGCGAACTCAGGGGTGGTTGCGGCAGCTCTTGTGGTGGACGAAATCGATGGCGCCCTTCTTCTCCAGAGGCGGCGGGCTCCGGTGAAATTCCGGCGATGCGCTGCTCGCCTTGCTCTGGGATTGAGGTGGGGTGGTTCTGGGTGAGAGAGGAGTGGAATGGTGTGAAGAATTCGAGCGGGGGTGGCCTCTATTTATAGTCAAGCGAGGGGACCGTCGGGGCGCAAGGTGAGCTCGTCGGGGGCGATGGTATAGGCGGCTATTGCCATGCGCGAAGGTAGGGGGAGGTGCGGTGTTCCCTGGCGATGCTCAACGACATGGTTTCGAGGCGTGGGGCGGTGCGGCTTGGTCTAGAACATGTGACGCTCTGCACGGCAGAGGCGGCATCTTCGACGGCGAGCGGTGGCTGTGCGGCATAGGGCGGCGAACGAGGATGTCTGGCGGTCTCCTAGGTCGGTGGCGATCGTGTATGCACGTGGTGAGGGCGACGCGCGGTCTGTGGGCATCGGTCGAGGGTGGCGCTCTGGCGCACGCTCGGCATGGTTGCTGGCGGTCTGGGCGCGGTCCGTGCGTGTGGTCCAGTGGCTGGCAAGGTTCGAGCGTTGGACAGGGAGTGGCGGTGCACGGTGGGCTGCCTCCCAGACAAGGTTGGCACGGCTTAATCTTCTCCTAGCTTGCTGTCTCTACTGGGGTGGCATGGGTGTGCTCGGCTGTTCACCATTGATGGCAATGCCAAGCTTACAGTGGGGCTAGTGCTTGGTTTAACTTGCTAGATGATCTACTGAGATGGTTGTGAGCTAGAGAGGGAACAAGTTAGGCTTCAATCACTGCTCACTATAGTGTTTAGATTTTGTATGATTTGTGTCTGCAACCTGTTTGATGAAATGGCCGCATGAATTCAAGTTTTGAATTTTGAAAAGATTTTTGGTGGGTGTGCTAGGTTGGTGCTAGGGAGTCTGTAGATGCTTGGGTTTTGAAAGTTGAGCTTGTTTGAGTGGTTTTTGAAAAAGTGGGATCTTCTCATATGATAAAGATTCAATTTTGAATTGTCATTTAAACTATGCATTTGAAAGTTTCTGGATGATCACAAAGTGGGCCTTGATACTTTGTTATGAGTACAATCAAGGGGTGCAAAGATCCAGAAAATTTTCTGTTGGGTTCTGAAAGTTTGAGACAGCCTAAGTAGGCATGGGAGTTAAATTGGTCAAAATGACCATTCACTCATTTAGCTTTGTTTTGATTTATTTGTCTTTGAGAAAAGTGTGGGAAATGTTTAGATGATGTTTATTTCACCTAAGCATCCATTTACAAGCAAAGGAACACACAAACAAGTTGGTTCAAAAGAATTCAAAATGAAATGCATACTCACATGCATGCTTTCATAATTTTATTTACAAATTTCTTTGTTAACCCTAATTTTGATGATTAGAGTTTAATGATTTAAGTTTAGTATTTTTGGGATGTTACACATTGTTATGCCTTGCTCAGTTCCTATCAATTGCCCCGGTGTAATTTGTTTACCCTTCATGCCATGTTGTTTATCTAAGGAGAGCACCTCTAGTGAACTATGGACCCCGGTCCAATCTTTACCATTGATACATCTTCCACTGTTACTTGTTTACTTGCTGCAAACCATTACCTTCCACACCATACGTTTAATCCTTAGTTATAGAAAACCGGTGATCTTGATAACCTCACTGATTCGTTGGGGCAAAATCTTGAGTTTGTGTTGTGCAGGTCTCCACGTTGTTTGCAACACCTGTGTGACGTTTCCTTCCTCCTTCTGGTTCGATAACCTTGGTCTCAACTGAGGGAAAACTTGTCGCTTGCTCTTCACACACCCTGCGCTTGGGGTTACCAACGAAGTGCCACGTCGAGCATCACCAACCATCACCGGAGGATGCTGGGTGGCTATAAAGGTGACATTGAGTGTTCGGGAAGTATGTGTTAAGGCACATGGATCAAGAGTGGGATTTTGTCCATCCATATGACAGATAGATATACTCTGGGCCCTCTCAGTGGAATGTCATCCAATTAGCTTGCAAGCATGTGGTAGCTCTGGCGATCACATATCACGGGAACGAGAAAAGAGTACTTATCGGTAACGAGGTTGAACTAGTTATGCAGAGATACCGACGATCAAACCTCGGATAAGTAAACTATTGCGAGAAAAAGGGAAATTGGTATCGTATGTAAGTGGTTCATTCGATCACAAAGTAATCATCGAAATATGTGCGAGCCATATGAATTTCCAGATTCCTCTATTGGTTATTGATCGGAGAAGTGTCTCGGTCATGTCCGCATAATTCACGAACCGTAGGGAGACATACTTAAGGATTCGATGTTGTTTAGTAGAGATGAATGGAAGTAGGGATACCGAATGTTGTTCGGAGTCTCGGATGGGATCTAGGATATCACGAGGAGATCCGGAATGTTCCGGAGAATAAGATTCATATAAGGAAAGTCCAATTCCGGAGTTCAGGAATGATTTCGATGTTTTCATCGGAGAGGTTCTAGAAGGTTCACCGGACCGGAAGGGGAATGGTTCATGAATGTGTCATGGTTAAGTGGAATGATTGGATCATGTCCTAGGTCACTTGGTTGGGAGACGAAAGTGTCCGTTCCTGGCCGAGAGACGGCAGTGTCGCGTCGTGCGGCGGCCGGAGAATCTCCGATAGACGGGTGCATGCGGCAGCGAGAGTCGGGATCCGATCTTGGCCCGGATGGGTATAGGCGGGCCGCGATCTGTTGTCCGCTCGTCGCCCTGATACGTCCAAAACGTATCTAC
Organism: Avena insularis; assembly: GCA_023614405.1. NCBI lineage: Eukaryota > Viridiplantae > Streptophyta > Magnoliopsida > Poales > Poaceae > Avena > Avena insularis. Next base: position 409,506,054 of record CM042697.1, read on the forward strand.
TTTCTCGAACACTTCGCTATTGTTTCTCATCTAAACTTGTGTGAATTGGATACAACTAACACAGACTAACGTTGTTCTCAGCAGAATTACCTTGGTGTCTTGTTTTTGTGCGCAAAATGAACTATCGGGAAAAATCCCGGAAAACATGCCAAAAACTATTTCTCACCAGAAGGTCCACGAAGCAAGAAGGGGAAACAGAGAGGAGGACTGGGCGGTGTCGTGGGAATGGTCACGGCAGATGCTGCAATCGGCAGCGAGTAGTAGAACGAGGGGCAAGGGCGGCCAGCCATCTGCGGTGCGAGATGAGGGCAAAGACACAGGGTTTTACCTGAGTTCGCCCCGAGGGTAAAGACCTACTCCTGCTAGATTGTGTTATGGAGGTGGTACAATGGGCGAGCTCGGCGGCTAGGCGGCGAGTCACTTGGGTGTATGATGGAACGTATCTCTACTCGCCCTATGGGGAGGTTTATATAGGCTCACCTCCCCTAGGGTTTACATATCTCAACCGATTCAGTTAAAGCTTCGGTACTCGTTTAACCTAATCCGACTGGGCCTATCTACTCGCCTGGGCCTTCGGCTTCCAATCGCTTGGTTCCTTGCTGGGCTTCAATCCAGTCGCCGTCTTGCAGGCCCACTCGCCAGTTCCTGGGCCAGTCGGAAACGTCCTGCTGGGTATACCCCGGTAGGCATATCCCCATCAGTAGTCCCCGAGGCTGTCGTCAATTAGGCACAGGTGGCTGCTGGCAGTCGGGTATACGGCTTCAGAGTAGTCATCCAGTCGAATCATCGGCGGGCTCCTGTATAAAGGAAAAACTAATCATACTGCTCGCAGCTTTGGCGAGTCGAGTCGGCGAATCACTGTCATAGTGGTTGGGTCGGCGAGCCGAGTGGCTGAAGTTGGACCATTAAACATGGTCAAACTAGCCGTTGGAGTAATCCAACGGTAACTTTTGGCGTAATCATCGCGCGGTAACGGTTCCCTGATTTGGCGGGTAACAACCGCTATATAAGAGGAATGGCTGGCGATCAGAGTACCACCTCCTTGCCATTTCCTCCGACTGCGCGCACCTTTCGTCTCCCTTCGCATCGCGATCCAGTCGACCCGAAATCCCCCGACCCCCAGCAAATCTCTCCGCCATGGCCCTCTCCACCGAGCCGTGGGGTAGATCTAAGTGCACAAGGGCGCAGCTAACTTCCTTCGAGGAGGCCGGGATTTTGCGAGCCGGCTGCTGGCGCATTCCCGCAGCCGGAGAGACGACCCCGAATCCGCGAGAGAGGGAGTTCATCTGCTTCACCAGCCATCTTGAACGGGGGCTAGGGTTCCCCACGTCCCTGTTCTTCCGACGCTTCTGCGCCTACTACGGGATCCAGCCTTCGGATCTGGGTCCCCACAGCATCGAGCAGCTCACCATCTTTGTGGCGTTCTGCGAATGCTACTTGGGCTGCCGGCCCTACTTCCCCTTGTGGCAAGATCTGTTCCACGGACGGATCAGCCGCGAGGAAGCGGGCGGCCCAATGCTAGCCGCGGGCGGCCTAAGCTTCCAGCTCAAGTCGAAGGCTTCATTCTTCGACCTGATGCTGCCCGCCAAAGCAGCGAGCGACTGGAAGAAGTCGTGGTTTTACGTAGCCGAGGCGACCCCGGAGGGCGAGGTGGCGATCCCGCGGTACTCCGCCAATCGGTCCGAGCCGCGCCGTCTGCATGTCGGCAAGCTCCCCAACGACCAGCGGATGGTCGTCGACGAGATGCTCCAGACCATCCACAATCTGAAGAAGAAGGGCCTTCAGACGATAAACCTGTACAACTGCTGGCTCGGGCGGCGGCTCATCCCGCTCGCTCGGCGCGAGCACTACATGTATCAGTACACGGGCCGGGAGGACTCGACGAAGGCTTGCCTCGACGAGTGGAAGCTGGAGGACTACATCCCAGCACTGAAGAAAATCACCCAGGCGGTGTACCTGGACGCACAGGCTGGGGTCGCCCCCTATTACCGCAAAGCGTCCAGCCCCAACGGTAATCACTTCACTTTGCTCGCAGTCGTAGTTTATGCAGTCGCGGTAATTCTAACTTCATCCTGTGTTCATTGCAGCTATTCCAAGTGGTGGAAGGATGGCTCCCACCGTCGGACGACGAGAACTCGAGCTCGTCCGTGCAGGACATGGGCGAGTCGCCTCCCGCTAAGGGCGATACCGGGAGTGATGAGGGTGACAGCGACGATGAATTTGAAGTCGCCCCGCTGCTCCGCAAAACCCGCGGGCAGCATCAACGCGAGCTCGAGGCAAGCAAAAGCCTCGAGCGCCACGACGATGACGATGAGCTCCCAGAAACCACCTCGCACCACCAGGCCACTCCATCGAAAAAGAAGAAGAAAGAGAAGGAGGCGAAGGCACCTCCGAGGAAGATGAAGACGAAGCCGACGAGGCCGGCCTCGCCACCGCATTCAGCGAGCAGTTCCGACGCCCCCAGCCCGGCCAAGGACGAGGCGCCGACGACGACGGCCGCGCTGGATACGGCCACCATCGAGGTGCCCCTGGCATCGATGCCTCCGCCATTCGCCCTAGTCTCGGGGCTGGGGGATGCTCCGGCCGTAGCGACTTCGCCTCGCAGGGAAGCTCCTGTCGAAGAGGTTACAGAGGCTCCAGTCGCAGCTTCGACGACGAAGAAGCCGTCCGTGTCTTGGGCACGCGACGTCCTGGACATGGGGCTCAGCCGCCGACTGGGCCCTGAACTGGAGAAACCAGCCGGCCTCCGTACGGGGCTGCGCTTTATTCCGGTTGCCAAGTGAGTGCACTCGCCTTCCTTTGTCTCCCACAATCGCTCATATTATCTTGCTTACATGATTTATGTACAGGACCGGAGTGAAGAGGATGGGCCACCCAACCGTGGCTAAGGTGCCACCCGTCGTCAGCGAGGAAGATTCTTCCCGCAAGAGGAAGGCGGACGAAGTCGTCGCCCCCGCGGATGGCGGTAAGAAGGCCAGGAGTGACACCGTCGTCACGATTTCTGACGATACGGCGGCCGCGCCGGCTGGACCTGCAACGGAGGCAGCCGCGTCCATGAAGGAGGGCGCTTCCTTGCCTGGAACGGCCGAGCCGACCTCCTTTGGGGCGGGTGCCTCTTCCCGCGCTTCATGACCAAGGCGGCCGCGGCGAGTGGAACTTCGCCCTCGAGCCACGCTCCTGGGGTTGCCGATGCCGAAGTCGACCAACGTCGTGGGCATACGCCGGCTCTCCTTGCGTCCGTGGACGCAATACAACTCCACGGCATGCTTGGCGCAGCCATCCAGGTACATCCAGTCCCCGAGGATCAGGTCGGTGCTTTGCAGCGGCCTGATTCTTTTAATGTCTTATCTTTCGGATTTTCTTCGCATCTAGTCCCCGAGTGCGCATGCGCTGAATTTTAGCAGGTGGGCACTTAGGAATTTCTTTGATTGCCAGTCCCCGAGTGCGTACTCGCTGAATTTCAGCGGGTGGGCACTTAGGAATTTCTTTGATTGCCAGTCCCCGAGTGCGCACTCGCTGAATTTCAGCGGGTGGGCACTTAGGAATTTCTTTGATTGCCAGTCCCCGAGTGCGCACTCGCTGAATTTCAGCGGGTGGGCACTTAGGAATTTCTTTGATTAACCTTTTTGGTGATGTGCAGGGTCTGCAGCTTGAATCGGCAGACCGATTGGTGGCGAAGCAGCGCGTGGAGAAGGAACTGGCCATCGTCCAGGAGGCGAACAAAGGGCTTCAGGCTGTTGCCGCGAAAGCAGAGGAAGCTCGCCAGGGGCTTGTCCCACCGGTGAATTGGCGCTTGATCGGGCTTTAAGTTCGGCTGAACAGCGGATCGCCGACCTCGAGCGCAAGCTGCGGGAAGCGAAGGAAGAAGCGAGCTCGGCTGACGGGTGAGCCAAGGCCGCCATTGCAGCCGCCGAAGAGGATCGCAAAGTGTCGGAAGTCCTTATTGCTGGGCTTCAGGACGACCATACGTCGCTTCAATGCTTCATCACGGAACTCGCCCGCCCGTTGATTGGTGAGTACGTCTGCCTGGCTAAGTAGTTGTGCCATTTATGGTGTCCGTCATACTCATTATTGTCTTCTACCCGCAGGTCGCATCATCGACGGCGTGGAAGAAGCAAGCACGTTCGACGCGCGGCAGTGTGTGAGCACGCTTGTCGATTCGGCAACGTTGTCGGCGACGTGCATCCGTGCCTATCTCCAGGAGATATCGCCCACGGAAGTGATTCCCAGCGACCTCGTTGAGGTGTGGAGGTATTTGGAGAAAGCGCCCGCGGTCGTTGAGTTCATGACGGTCGGCGCGCGCGCTTGGCGGCGACGGCGCTTAGTCTTGGACTTGCCCACTTCCCCGAAGACTTCGACATCGACGATGTGACGAGTGGCTACCCATCGTCGACTGGCGCGGTGGAGCTTTCCGAGGTCCTCAAGTTGCAGGACCGCGCCGCCAAGTACTCGGAGCGTGTCTTGGCGATGGGCGACCTCCTTCCGTACCAGGAGACGGTCGTCGTGTCTGGCGACCCTGAGCCGCCGCATCGTGATCTCAAGGTTGAGCAACCCTTCCGCGCGGAGATGGCGGGTGAACTGACGATGTATCCGTCGAACCCGTACACGCCGTTCATCCGCAATCGCCGGGGTGTTGGCGAGTCGTCTAAGCCTGCAGAATAGGGTAGTTTGTCTTGTGGCGTTAGCAGCAGTTCTGCCATGCGGGCATATTTTGTAATGCGAGACAATGCAACATGCTATCGAATGAGACATTGTGTCTATTTTGGTATTTGTCATGTGTTTGATATGTATGTTTGAACGAGTCCCCGAGCACGTCCGCCCTTTTGTGGGGTTTACCTCGTATGTGTTATGTTTGTTGTTTTTGTGTTAGTGATTATGGTCGACTCGCCCAGGCTCGAGGAGCCAGTCGCTAGGCGACTCCCTTGAATGCTCTGTACTTCGCCATTTTCCCTTGCACGAACGAGGTCGGGTGGCCGAGTCCCCGAGCGTGGTACTTGGCTGTTCTAGTCGCGACTCGAGGGTGAGTGAGGACTTGGCGCATTAGTTCGAGCGCATCACTCCTGTCTGACCCGTGGGGTCAGTCGCGTGGCAAGTCCTGGGCATGCTCTCTTACTTGGCGTTTTCCGGACGCCATGTGAACTGGTCTGCAGTCCCCGAGCGTGGTACTTAGCCGTTCGAGTCGCTATGTCAAGGATGCGGAGGACCATGGTCGCTGTAAGAAGCGAAGGCAGTTGTCTTGGTTCGTAGAACCAGTCGAGCTAGGCGACTACAATGGGGCTCCGGATAGGATTTTTTCATGGACGACGCAAGACCTGAGGTGACTCAGTGCTCTTGCACCGCACTACTTAGCCGTGCCGATCGCTGTACCAAAGGTTGACTTCTGCGGTTAGCGTAACGCTGTTATTACGAGTGCGAGTGGCACAAGACATGGAGAGTAGGCGCAACTTTGCGGTAACCGTTTCTTTTTATTTCATAGCGACTGGAGAGTACATATGTGGGGTTCTAGGAGTAGAACTTCCGTAGGAGGTTTACATTCCATGGTCGCTTGACGCCGAGTTCGCTGTCCCCACGGACGTCGATGAGGTAGTAGGCGTCGTTGCCGAGTACGCGCCCGATGGCGAATGGCCCTTCCCACGGAGGGGAGAGCTTGTGCATGCCCTTCTTGTCCTGGATGAGGCGTAACACCAGGTCGCCTTCTTGGAAGGTGCGAGTTTTCACCCGCCGGCTGTGATGGCGGCGGAGTCCCTGCTTGTAGATGGCGGTGCGTGACCGAGCGAGGTCACGTGCTTCGTCGAGTTGGTCGACCCCGTCTTGGCGGGCGAGCTCGTTTGCAGCCTCCGTGTAGTGGACGACCCGCGGCGAGTCGTGCTCGAGGTCGGTGGGCATGACTGCCTCGGCGCCGTAGACCATGAAGAAGGGGGTGAACCCTATCGACCTGTTGACTGAGGTGCAGATCCCCCAGATGACAGAGGGCAACTCCTCGACCCAGCACCCGGCGGTGCGCTCGAGTGGTACTTGGAGTCGCGGCTTTAGGCCGTGGAGGATGCCTTGGTTGGCCCGTTCTGCCTGGCCGTTGGATTCCCGGTGGGCGACCGATGCGAGGTCGAGCCGGATGTGGTGCTCTTCGCAGAATTCAGCCATGGCTCCTTTGGCGAAGTTGGTGCCATTGTCCATGATGATGTTGTTTGGGAACCCGTAGCGATATATGAGCTCGCGTAGGAATTTGGTGGCGGTCTTCCCGTCGCATTTCCGAACTGGCTTGGCCTCCACCCACTTTGTGAATTTGTCGACTGCGACTAGCAGGTGGGTGTAGCCGGAGGGGGCCTTCTTGAAGGGGACTACCATGTCCATGCCCCACACAGCGAATGGCCAGGTGATGGGGATTGTTTTGAGCGCTGAGCTCGGCATGTGCGTCTGGTTGGCGTACTTCTGGCACCCAGCGCACCGATGGACAATGTCCACAGCATCGGTGTGGGCGGTGGGCCAGTAGAAGCCATGTCGCATAGCCTTGGCGACCAGAGAGCGGGCGCCGGCGTGGTGGCCGAAGTCGCCGGAGTGGATATCGTGGAGGATCTTGCGTCCTTCGGCGGGTTGGACACAGCGTTGGAACACGCCAGTGACACTACGCTTGTGGAGCTCACCGTCAATGATGGTGTATGACTTGCATCGGCGAGCGATCATCCGGGCGTCCGTCTCGTCTGCCGGCAAGGTGCCGGCTTCCAAGTAGGCGATGTAGGGCTTGGTCCAGTCGTCTGGCTCGTTGACGAGTGCGACCAGGGCTGCCTCTGGTTGGAGCGGGACTCCGATGTCGATCTCCCTCGGGGGAGAGACTGATGGCTTGGTAATCGTGTCGAGGAAGACGCCGGCGGGTGGTGCGAGTCGAGCCGACCCGATGCGAGAGAGTGCGTCGGCCTCCTCGTTCTTCCGCCTGTCGATCCACTCGACGGAGTAGCCTGTGAAATGTCCGCCCAATTTGTCCACTGCTTGGCGGTACGCCGCCATGGTGGGGGAGACAGCATCGCAGGTGCCATCGACTTCCTTGCGACGAGGTCGAAATCGCCGTAGCAGCGTAGGCGGTTGACATTCATCTCCTTGGCCGCTCGCATGCCATGGAGTAAGGACTCGTAATCAGCCATGTTGTTGGTGCACGGTGTGAAGTCGAGGCAGAGGACGTAGCGGAGCTTGTCGCCTTTTGGCGAAGTTAGCACGATCCCTGCGCCTGTGCCATCCGCGTTCTTTGAACCGTCGAAGTGCAGGCTCCAGTAATGGAGGTATGACAGTTCCTCTGGCTGCTGGGCCTCTTCCCAGTCGACGATGAAGTCCGCCAGGGCCTGCGACTTGATCGCTTTTCGCGGCTCGTATTTGATGTTGTGGACGCCGATCTCGACGGCCCACTTGGCGACCCGCCCGGTCGCCTCACGGTTGCGGATGATGTCCTGCAGTGGTGCTGAGGAGACGACCGTGATCGGGTGCTCCTAGAAGTAGTGCGGCAGGCGCCGCTGAGCTCTGAAGACCGCGTATACCAGCTTTTGGTACTGTGGGTACCGCTGGCGCGACTCGGTGAGGACCTCACTGATGTAGTACACCGGCCGCTGTACTGGGCGCTCCTTTCCTTCTTCCGGTCGCTCGACGACCATCACGGCGCTGATGACGCGCTCGGAAGCCGCGACGTAAACCAGCATGGGTTCTTTGTCGGCGGGGGCGGCGAGTAGCACCTTTTTGAGGTCGCGGAGCGCGTCGTCCGCCTCCTTGTCCCACTGGAAGGTGGGGTTCTTGCGCATCAGGCGGTATAGGGGCATCGCCTTTTCGCCCAGGCGGGGGATGAAGCGACTGAGAGCCGCTACTCGCCCGGCCAGTTTCTGGACGTCGCGCAGGCATTCGGGTTTGCCGAGCCGGGCGATCGTGTCGATCTTCGTGGGGTTCGCCTCGATCCCTCGTTTGGAGACGACGTACCCCAGTAGTTGTCCTGCAGGTACCCCGAAGGTGCATTTGCCTGGGTTGAGCTTTATCTTGTATTTTCGCAGGTTGGCGAATGTTTCCGCCAGGTCGGCGAGTAGGTCGCCCTGGCGAGCGGACTTTACGACCACGTCGTCGATGTAGACGTGGATGTTGCGGCCAATTTGGCTCGCGAGGCATTCTTGCATGCACCGCTGGTAGGTCGCCCCGGTGTTCTTGAGGCCGAAGGTCATGGCGGTGTAGCAGAAGGCTCCGAATGGCGTGATGAACGCCGTCTTCTCCTCGTCCTCAACAGCCATTTTGATCTGGTTGTACCCAGAGTAGGCGTCGAGGAAGCATAGCGACTCCGAGCCCGCGATAGAATCGATTATCTGGTCGATCCGCGGGAGGACGAACTTCTCCTTTGGGCAGGCGCTGTTCAGGTTTGTGTAGTCGATACACATCCTCCAGGTCCCGTTCTTCTTCTCGACCAGGACTGGGTTTGCCAGCCACTTGGAGTATTTGATTGGTCGGATGAAGCCTGCAGCAAGTAGACGATGCACCTCCTCGGCGATTGCTCGGCGGCGCTCTTCATTGAAGGGCCGCAGCGACTGCTTGACAGGTCGCACTTTGGGGTCGGCGTTTAGCTTGTGCTCATCAAGCTCCCTAGGGACACCGGGCATGTCAGAGGGCTTCCATGCGAAGATGTCCCTGTTCTCACGGAGGAACTCGATGAGCGTGCCTTCCTATGCTGGGCTCATGCCCGTCCCGATCATCACCGTCTGGCTGGAGTCGCCTGGGACCAGCTCGACGGTGCGGGTGTGCGTCGTGGCCTCAAAGGTTGAGGTGTTTGCGCCCTCTGAGTTGGGCTTCTTGAGTATGGTGGGGTCGTCGTTGTTAACCCCGCTCGCGTACTTGGCGAGCTCGTAAGCGTGGTTGGTCTCCGCCACGATGACGGTGTCAGCGAGCTTGGCCCCTTTGGCCTCGCACTCGGCGGCCATGTCGGGGTCGCCGTTGATGGTGATGACGCCGCATGGCCCGGGGAGCTTCATCGCGTTGTACGCGTAGTGGGGTGCTGCCATGAACTTGGCGAACGCCTGGCGCCCCAGGACGCAATGGTAGGGGCTGTCGAAGGGCACCAGCTCGAAGACGATCCGCTCGGTGCGGAAGTTTGCTGGTGTGCCGAAGGTGACTGGCAGCGTGACCTTACCGATCGGGTACGCCTTCCGACCGGGGACGATGCCGTGGAACGTGGTGTGGGTCGTCTCGATCATCGACTGCGGGAGCCGCAGCCGCCTGAAGGTGTCCAGGTACAGGATGTTGATGGAGCTGCCGCCGTCCATCAATGTCTTGGGGAGCCAGTAGTCGCCGACCTTGGGCTTGACCACCAGGGCGACTCGACCTGGGTACTCGATGCGTGGCGAGTGGTCTTGACGACTCCAGGTAATGGGCTGCTCCGACCAGTTGAGGAACTAGGGAACGTCCACCTGGGCCACCGTGTTGATGGCGACGGCGCGGGCGATGACCTTCTTCTCGCGCTTCGTGTTGAAGCCTGTGAAGGTATCGAGCGAGCCAGCCACTTTGCCGAATTTTCCGCCGTTTGGCGGGTCGTTGTCGGGGTCCTCCCGCGCTCGCCGTGCCTTCTCGATCTCCCTGAGGGTGTGGCAGTCGGCGGTGTTGTGCGTTGCAGGCTTCCCTTCCCTGCTATGAAATGCACATGGTTGGTTAAGGAGAGCCGCGGGGTCGAACCTTGGCTTGGCCTTGTAGTTGCCGCCGTCGCGGCGTTGTCCTCCGTCGCGGCGGAAGCTCTTGGGCTCGCGTTGGCGACGAAGTCGACTCGCCCGTCACTGCGGCGCTTGCCGGTGAGGCGAGTGTTGCTGTAGCGTAGGTCGGACTGTTGTCCGCTGTCGTTGCCGCTCGTGCGGCGTTGACCTCCTGACTCGTCGTCAGTTTCCTGGTTTGGATCTTCCTCCGCGTACCTTTTGGCGATCTCAAGGAGGTCGGGGATGTTGTCGAGTGTGCGGGAGTGTCGCTTGATCTTGGCGACCAGGGGCTCGTAGCGGCACGAGGTCTTAAAGCAATGGATCGCGGTGTCCGGGTGGATGCCGACCGCGTTGTACCAGAGTTCTTGCCACCGTTGGACCCAGTTGCGGGTCGACTCGCGGGGTCCCTGGACGCAGCGCTCCAGGTCCTCGATAGTAGTGGCACGGGTGTAGGAGCACTCGAAGTGCCTGACGAAAGCGTCGCGCATCTCCTCCTAGGAGTCTATACTGTCCTGAGGGAGGGTGTTGATCCACTGCCTGCACGTCCCCTCCATCATCAGGGGGAGGTAACGGGCGGCTAGCAGGTCGGTGTGGCCCGTGATCCCCATTGCCATGAGGTATGTGTCGAGCCAGACGGCGGGGTCGTACGATGGGTCGTACTTTTCTATCTCCTTCGGCGCCTTAAAGTTTGGCGGGTACTTCTTGCCTCGGATCATTGGTCCGAAGCACTTGGGGCCGAGTCGACTGAGCGACCCCATGGGCTCGCCGTCGCGGCGATTGGTTAAGGTATGTTGCAGGTCGTCGGGCTGGCGTGCGCGCTATCTTTGGTTGTTGATGATGTGGGTGCGGGCGTCGATGGGTTGACCGTTAGCGGCGACGAGGTTGGTCGCCGGCCTGGGGTCGTTGGTGGAGAGTGCCGCGTTCGCGGGTCGGTGTTGGAGCTGTAGTGGCTCTGGTGGTGGGCAGTTGAGTGTGTTTGCCACCATTGGGCGGCCGCTCGAGGCCGCCCTGCTTCCCGAGGAACGCGAGTATACTCGACCTTGCGAGTCGGCGCTCGCTCTTTACTGCTCGACGGCCTTTGCGAGCAGGGCCCTGACGTATTGGATCTGTAGGGCGCCGTCGCCGGTGGCCGTGATACTGTCGGCTGCTGCTCGGCCTGCCACGAGGTTGTCCATCGGGGTGGAGAACAGTGGGAGACCGTTTGCGTCTCGCTCCCGTGAGGAGACTACTATCCGCGGCTGGTCCCTGGGGGTGTGCGGTTGGGTGGAGGCGGGGCGCCCATCGCCATCGACCCTGGCGGGGGTCGGGCGCTTCCTCCTGGTGGCGCATTCTCAAGGCCGCCACGCGGGCCGGTCGTTGCCGTCGGAAGTTCAGGGCGCGCCCCTGAACGGTGGGGTTCAGGCGCGACCTGATCCGCTGTTGGTGGTAGCGCGATAGCTCCTGCGCCGTCACCTGCTCGAGGCGGAATTTTTCGCACTCGGCTTGTTCCTTGCGCACCGCCTCCGCCAGTTTCAGGCGGAGTTCTTCGACCTCCGTTGCCGTGGCGTTGGAAGGGATTGGGGCAGAGAATCGATCCTCCGGCGGATCGGTGCCGGTCGCCATGTAGGTCGCGGCGTGGCGACCGGTTCCGTCATGGAGGTCGGCGGAATTCTCCGACCCGGAGTCGAATTCGAAGATCCCGAGGATGGAGGGGTCCTCGAAGTCTCCCACGTTGGAGACCTGAGTGATGGAGCCCGCGGGTGAAGCCACGGTGATGGACCCGGCGAGTGACGCCGGGGTCGCCGAGTCGGCGTCGTCGTCGAGGGCCGCGTCTCCTGCGGCTGCTGAGTTTTCGGCCACGTTGTACTCGGAGGCGAGGCGATGGATCGTGCGGATCTGGCTCTCAGAGAGCCGATCGCGTGGCGGCGACTCGCGGATGCGAGCCGAATCCTCCGAGACGATGACCTCGGTGAGCCCGACGAAGAGGCTGATCGGGCCGATCGGCAGGATCACGCTGTGCGTGACGGGCCGCGCCGCCGGGACGTAGCTGCTCGGCAAGATTTGGAGCATCTCGCCGATCGCTATCATGCGGCCGGTGGCGACCGTCTCGTTGATGGGCAGATTGGATCTCGCCGCAGAACACCGGCCGGACCGGCCAGGCCCCACGGTGGGCACCACTGTCGTGGGAATGGTCACGGCAGATGCTGCAATCGGCAGCAAGTAGTAGAACGAGGGGCAAGGGCGGCCAGCCATCTGCGGTGCGAGATGAGGGCAAAGACACAGGGTTTTACCCAGGTTCGGCCCCCCGGAGGGTAAAGACATACTCCTGCTAGATTGTATTATGGAGGTGGTACAATGGGCGAGATCGGCGGCTAGGCGGCGAGTCGCTTGGGTGTATGATGGAACGTATCTCTACTCGCCCTATGGGGAGGTTTATATAGGCTCAGCTCCCCTAGGGTTTACATATCTCAACTGGTTCAGTTAAAGCTTCGGTACTCGTTTAACCTAATCCGACTGGGCCTATCTACTCGCCTGGGCCTTCGGCTTCCAATCGCTTGGTTCCTTGCTGGGCTTCAATCCAGTCGCCATCTTGCAGGCCCACTCGCCAGTTCCTGGGCCAGTCGGAAACGTCCTGCTGGGTATACCCCGGTAGGCATATCCCCATCAGGCGGGGCCAGACCCACCCCAGGCGGGGGCCCACCTGACCCCGCGCCTGGAGGGGGTTTGGCCACCCCAGGCAGCTCCTCGGCCTCCCTCCACGCCTATAAGTTGCCTTCTGACCTAAAAATAGAGGAGGGTTCAATAGTTTTCCAGAAAGAGTTC